>JAJHZJ010000783.1:0-1435000 GCA_023548195.1 Bettongia penicillata ogilbyi | reverse complement strand
CTATATTTTCCCAATGACTCCTACTTTTCACTCCCAAATATAATTCTACTTTGCAAAGCATAAAAAGCAAAATAAATTGATAATGTCTTGGAATATATAATATATTCTTTCATCTGTAGTACAACACATCTCTTGTGAGAGGTTAGAGGCATAGTTAGTCATCAATTTCCTGAAGTCATAGATGGTCACTGAATTAATTAAAGTTCTGGTGTCTTTCATTATTTTCTTTTATATTATTATGGTCATTATGGACATCATTTTACTTATTATGCTTACCTTTCTTTGCATTGTTTCGTACAAATTTTCCCAATTTTGTTGAATTCTTCATATTCATCATTTCTTATGGCATAATATATTTCATTGTATTCATAGTATTAATCTTTATTCTTTAAGTGTATTTCTTACAAACAACAAATTGTTGAGTTTCATTTTATGATCCATTCCGTTACCTTCTTCCATTTTATGTGAGAATTCATCCCATTCATATTTGTAGTTAGGATTACTACCAACATCTTCCCAAAAGGAAAAAAATAAATAAAGAAGGGGAAATGTGATGAATTCAGGACTCGTTATTTGAAGTTGGAATTGTCTATTCCTGATCATCTTCCCTCCTCAACCTTCCCTAGCCCAGAGGAGATCACTAGATTTTGCTAGTTTTCCCTCTCCTTGCTTTTTGTAATCATCCTTCTCTTGATGAAGTTTATTTTGTTTGTGATGATTCCCTATCTAATTCAGCCCACTCATAAATCTCTATTGATTTTATTGCATTTCTGAACTATATATAGCCTTTGGTTCTCCCTTGCCAACTTTCCCTCTCCAGATCAAATAAGAATGAGGTTCATAAGGTTCTCCACTTTGCCAACCAACACCTTCACTCTTGTTTATTCTTCTCTATGGTTCTCGTTATATAAATAAGTAGGTTCCTCTCTCCTCTTTTCTAAGAGTATTCTTCTCTTCCTTCTTCTCTCTCTTCTTCCTCCTCCTTTGCCTCCTCCTCTTTCCCTTTCCTTTCCCTGAAGTCTTATTTTCTACAGGAAGTCTCTCCTAAACTTTCTTAATTCTAGTGCCTTCCCTCTGTTACCTCCAACTTCTACTGTATATACCTTGATTATATCCTGTTATTTGCATGTTGCCTCCCTCTGTTAGACTGTAGCTTGCGTTTTCTTTACATCCTCAGGGCTTAGCATAGTGCCTGTCACTTAGTAGGTTCTTAATAAATGTTTATTGATTGACTGACTCCCTCTTCCTCTTTCCCTCCCCTTCTCTTTTCTGTCATCATTTTCTCATCGATCCCTAGTAATGCTACTATCTGATACATACATATAATATACATAACATATGTGTGTATATATACTATATACATATGTATATGCATACTATATATATGCATATACATTTTATACACACATACTAAATACACTCTAATGCACTGGGTAGATCAATTATAAGTGATTTATAAGAGATCATAGTCAAGAATTGTGGGTGATGAGAAGTCATGGATGAGTTGTGATTTGTACTTACTGATGAGATCATTGAGGTATTAAAAGTATTTAAAGTAAGTCAACTACAAGAGGGAGGTCTCTTTTGGAAGCCCCAGGCATTTGTTTTTGACTGTGTTCTGTTCAGCATCTTTATCAGTGACATAATGGAAGCAGAGAGAGTATTTTTTATCAGATTTGTAGATGAGAGGAAGCCAGAAGGGATAGTTAATACTTTGTATGACAGAATCAAGATTCAGAAGGGATCTGAACAGGCTAGAATAGTGAGCTGAGACAAGCAAGATGAATTATAATAAGCATACCTGTAAAGCTCTGTACTTGGATGCAACCAATAAACTGCACATTTAGGAAGAGGGTCCTGTTTTTTAGAAGTCATTTTATATGAAGAAGACCTAAGAATCATAGGGGATAACAAACCCAATTTGAGTGATTAGTATGTTGTGGTAGATAATGAAAGTGTGAAGACTTCAAAGATTTATTATCTTACTGTGGGGTCATGGAGAGTTGTGGAATCTTAAGATCAGGTGGGACCTCAGAGATCACTGAGTAGTTTAGTTGAATATAAATTTCTTGAGGACAGGAATAGTTTTTCAACTCATCTCATTTAATCCCTTTTCCATCTGACTACCCTTTTCTTGCCCAGACTAAATCATTTTATTCTTTCATATGATTCTCATAAGGCATGATCTTGAGGCCTTTTACAATTCCAGTTACTATTTTCTCATTGTTCTTATTAATATAGCTTGTTAATATCATTTACAAAATGTGGTGTTTGAATTAAATACAGTATTTTAGAGGCTGTCTGATAGAGCAGAGTACATTGGAACTATTACCTCCCTAGTCCTGGATACTATTTCTTTTGTAATATAACCCAAGTCGTATTAGCTCATTTGGCTTCCATATCACACTATTGATTCATCTTGAGTTTGTGGTCTATTAAGCCTACCAAATCTTTTGCAGGAAAATAGCCCTATAGCCATATTTCCTTCATCTTGTACTTTATCCCTGCTGCATTTCATCTTAATCAATTTAGTCCAGGGTTCTAGTCGGTCAAGGTCTTTTTTGAGATCCTGACAATGTTGTCCAATATGTGAGCTATAACTCCCACTTTTGTATTCTTTGCAAATTTTTGTATGGATATTCCATCCACTGATAAAGATTTCAAACCATTTATACCTAGCACATAATCTTTGAGAATTTCTGTTGTAGAAACTTTCCCTCTGTATTCAAGCAAGGTGATGAGCCTTCATGAACTGAGCTTGGCTAGTTCTTAGACCAGATGTAATTATTCTTTCACCAAGCCAATGCTTTTTTAAAAAATTTGGTACAATCTGCTGGGGGTTATTTTCTGCTGGCATAACTTTCAAAACTATAGGGTCACTCCTAGATAGATAAAGCATCAGAGTAGGATTGTTGAGGAGGAATTTAATAGAGGGATTTGAGGAACAGTCTCTGGGATTTAAATTACTAAGAAGTCTTTGATGAATGTAATTGGGATCATTGATTTAGAACTGGAAAAGATCTTGGAGATATTCTAGTTTAACCTTATTTTATGGATGTAGAAACTGAGGCCCATAAAGGTTCTGATATACCCAGAATGCATAGGTATGTGGTAGTGAGAACCCAGGTTTTCTGATATTTCTAATGTACTTTTTTAAGAACCATTGGACTCTACTTCTTAATCTCTGTGCCCCTCCCTGAATTGCTCTTGGCTCTGGGAAGTAAGATAGGGACTGGAAGCTACTCTCTGAAGACCCATTCCCCTTGTCAGATGTTTCATTGTCTAAATACATTTTCTTAGCAGATACATTTATTTAGCATTATGCTAAACACTGGGAACACAAACGATAGGAAAAAGAAAGACAGACTCTGCCCTCAAGGAGTTTAGAATCTAATGTTATGTAAGTACAGTGAAACTTGCTTTGGGGATAGAGCATGGGACTGCTCAAATTCTGATCTGAATTATGAGGTTGGAAAGGTCTGTGTATGACTGAAACTCAGTGAACCAAGACTGTCTCCCTATAAACACAGCATTCTCTAACATGTAAGCTTCTGTTTTGTAAAGTACAAGTGTGTGTCCTGGACTCAAAGACAGTAGAATTCTAGTGAGAGCAATGATTATCTCTCTTATATTAATAACCAATTATTGAATTAGGACCAATATTTTCCCTCTTTTCCACTTCTTCATTCAGAAATCAGCCTCTGCAGGTAATTCAGGCAACCTTTGAAGTCCAGGGCTGAGAGTGAAAGGGAAAACTGAGATCTGTTCAAAAGGTCAAGAAGTTTGAGTTCAGGTGAATTCATGGATTCCAGTCCATTGTCTTTTACTCAGAATAAATAAATCTCTTTGACTAAGATGAGTGATCAGAGTCACATCTCCCAGACTCTGATTAGAATAACCCCATTTCTCATAACATTCATTCTTCTCATTAATTATTAACCAATTAAAGTTGATTGCTACCCTCAGGAATACCCATTCTTTCAAGGACATATAAACTTTGAGTGGGTTCCATGAGGGGTCTTTGACAATTAAGAGTGCCACTGACTCCTTTTATTATTGCTAGCATGATTAATAAAATGATTAATTACCCAGACATTATGTGTCTCAAACTTTTTTTGTGTCACACTAGAATATCAGAGCTAGAAGGAACCTCAGTGATCATCTTGTCCAAAGATGCAAAATTCACAATAATATAACATAGATAATATTAATTGGTGGTTTCTAAGTCAATATGCAGCCCTCAGTGATCTGTTTCTATTTGAGTTTGACACTGTTGATGGTTCATCTTCCCCATCTTATCAAGGAGGAAAGTGAGCTTCTAGGTGAGGAAGTGAACTGTCCAGGTCATACAGCTCATTGGTGGTATTATTGAAATGAGAAACAGAGCCCTAAAATTCTTGGCCCTGGACTCTTCAAATTATATCATGAATGAATAGATGAATGGATGGACGGATGAATGGATGGATGAATGAAGGAATGAAAGATCATTTCTTTCTTACTAAGTGCCAAACACTGTGATAAATATAGGAGATACAAATAGAAAAGCCAGACAGTTCCTTCTCTTAAGAAATTTGCCTTCTGAATGGGGGTAGGGGGGAGACAACACAGGAACACCAGGTGGCAGGCCAGATAGAAAAGACCACTTGTCAGATTCTACCCTAATTACCCTTCTTGTGTCATACCTGAAAGAATATCAAAGTCTGAGGAAATCTGGATTTTATTGAGTGATATCTATCACTCACTCTACCACCCTGGACAAATCTCATAAATGAGTAAACTTTTTCCCAGAGAGGTTAGTAACTAGCTCTGGCTCACACAAAGCTAGAATTTAAGCTCAGGATCTTCAAAGTAGTTTTATCAGGCTAGACTCCTTTAGAGAGGGGAGGGATTCCATGGGCATCACGAGAGTGACAGGTGAGTACAGAAGTGCAAGCCCTAGGGGATTTATAAAAAACTATATGTGCATGTCCCTATCTAGGTCACTCAAGGTTAGTGTATTCAAAAGTACCTGAGGTCTGCTCCCTATAGGCACTGCCTACACTTTTTCTTCTTCTGAAGCTGGGGCTACACATAGCAGAACTGACCACCTCCTAGAGGGACCACACACATGCTGTGGAATGTCCCAACTCAAGACAAAGAAGATTGGGGTCACAAATTGGAAGATATCATAGAATTCTATACTTAGAGCTAGAAAGGTACTCTTTGATCTCATTTGGACAGACCTCTTATTACAGATGATGAAACTGAAGTGCAGGGGGAAGATGACTTGCTCAAGATCACACACGTACTGATGCTATCAATAAATGATAAAATCATGGGACCATTCACTTAGAGCTAAGGGGGCAGTAAACCGAGGCTGAAGTGACTTAACCTAGGTCACACAGATTGCAAGGCATCTGAACTTGGAACCATCGACTTGGAGCTGGATGACCAGAAACTGAGACTCAGAGAGATGAATGACTTATCCAAGGTCATCCTACTAATAAACGGCAGAAATGATTTGAACTGTTATCCTATGACTTCAAAAGTCAGGATACAAATCCAGGTCCCTTGACTCTAAATTTAGCCCTCTTTCCACCATACACCAGTATTGCTTTATTTTAAAATCAATAATGTATAGGTAACTGATAATTTAGAGGCAGCTAAGTTCAAATCTGGGTCCAGAATCCAGAAGAACTAAGTTCAAGTCCAGCCTCAGACACTTGCCAGCTGTGTGACTCTTGACAAGTCACAACCTCTGTTTGCCTCAGTTTCCTTATCTTTAAAATGGGGATAATAATAACACCTACCTCCCAGGGTTGTCGTAAAGATCAAATGAGAAAGCACTTAGCACAGGGCTTGGCATGTATTAAGTCTGTATAAATATTAACAGTTATTTTTGTTTGACTATTATGTGTATGTATATGTATGTATATGTGTTATTGTTATTTAGTCATTTCCTCCCTTTTCTGTTTCCTTATTCAGAAATCAGCCCCTGAGGGCTATTCAGGCAGTCTTTGAAGTGCAGGACTGATAATGAGTGGGAAAACACAAATCTATTCAAATGGCAAAGAAATTTTAGTTTGGCTTTAAAATATTTATATAATATATACATATATATACCCATATATGTATGTATAGACATGTGTATATATACACCCATACACATATGTATATATGTATGTATGTATATACCACATTTTATTCTATGACCCCAGTTGAAGTGCAGGACTGATAATGAGTGGGAAAACACAAATCTATTCAAATGGCAAAGAAATTTTAGTTTGGCTTTAAAATATTTATATAATATATACATATATATACCCATATATGTATGTATAGACATGTGTATATATACACCCATACACATATGTATATATGTATGTATGTATATACCACATTTTATTCTATGACCCCAGATCTGCCCTAGGGCCAGGAAACCTGGCTGTAGTAGACGTAATGTTCAGTGGGAGCTGGACAGACCCTGACCTGGAGAGTAGGTGTAAGTAGTCAAGAACTGCAGAGAACATTCCTCCTGCTATTATGTGATTTAGAAGCAGAATAAAATCATTTTCATAACCTCCTTACAGTAGCACTGCCTGAAATGTCTTGACATTCAGAATTAGAATTGAACAGAGAGCTTGCAGCTCCCATATTATATACCCATAAGTAAGATGGCAGAAAATGATTTCTCCTGTGGCCCCTCGTGGTCCTATTTTACTGTTTGGATCATATGGAGATATTGTGGGAGCTTTCCCAGTCTTCTTTGCTGGGGGCCAGTTTCTCCTCTGCAGCTGACTCCACATATCCAGTGCTAGATGTGTCTTACCCCCAGGGAATACATGCAGTGGAAAGAGTGCTTTCTGGGTAAGAGTTGTGAAATGAACTGCATGAGAGTCATAAATGTTGCCCAGAGGCCAATGCACTTGCCTCTTCTGTGCTCCCCTCCCTCTCATTTCTAATGGATTCTGGCCCTCAAATATGTTCCCCCAGAAGGCTTAGAAACTCATAATACCATTGATACAGCTGTTTCCTGTATCTTCAGTAGTTTTTCTTCAATTAATTGATGGTAGAAATGAAAAACAGTAAACAAAAATCCCTGGAGATGTTTGATGACTCAACTAGAGGCATATTACAACCATTTGGATTCTCCCATTGAGATCTCTAGGAAGTGAAGCATTTGGCATTTTATCATTATTCATGTGGATTAGGAAATAAATTGAATGAGATATCCTGGGATTTCTGAACTAGTCATTGCTAAAGTGAAGAAAGAGTGTTGTTCGGACCATTGGACACATTCCCCAGTGCTTTCTCCAAATGTCCTCTTCTGAGCCAAGAGAAATCCTTTTGGGTCCCCAATAGTGATACACCTGCCAATTTGTTTGAGCTGGCATAGTAAAACTATTTCACTAAAGAATGAGATGAAGAAAGGCTTTCTGTCTAAGGGCACCACTATCTTTCTTTTTTCTGTTATTTTTAAAAATTTAATTTAAATTTTTTTTTTTGCTACATTTCAAGTTCCAAACTATCTCCTTTTTTTCCCCTCCCCTCACTAGAGAAGGCTGTGTGTGTGTCTTTCTGTCTGTCTGTGTGTGTATGTGTCTGTGTGTGTGTGAGAGTCTTCTCTAGTGTGAGGTAGGGAGAGAGGGAAGGAAGGAGACAGTTCAGAATACACACACACACACGCACACATACACAAAATTATTCTTTGCATACTTCTATTTACCAGTTCTTTCTCTGAATGTGGATAGCATCTTCCTTTAGAGGTGCTTTGTAATTGATTTGAGTATTTATAATACTCACAATAACTTAGTTCACAGTTGTTTTTCAAACAATGTTACTATTACATTATATACAATGTTCCCTTGGCTCTTCTCATTTCACTCTTCGTTATTTTGTGCATTATTTCCATATTTTTCTACAATCAATCTGCTCATCATTTCTTACAGCACAGTAGTATTCCAACACAGCCATATACCATAACATTCAGCCAATCTGCAACTGCGAAGTATCTCTTCAATTTCTGTTTCTTTGCCACTACAAGAGAGCTGCTATGAATATTTCAGAACCTATAGGTTTTTCCTTTTCCCCTGATCACCTTGGGAAACATCACATTATCTTTCTAGTCACTCAGGTTCTCAGCTTTGGAATTATCCCCAATTCTTTCCAACCCCTTGTCTTTTTCTCCCAACATATGTAATCAGCTGTCAAATCTTGCTGATTTTTAACTCACTCTCATATCCATGGCCACCATCATATTTCAGTCTTTCATTTTCTCTTACCTGCCTATAGTTCACTTGCCTTCCATGCTCTAAGGTCCTTTCCAGGGCATAACATTCCAAAGAGCAAACTGTCAGTTCCAAGCATTTGGCCTTTGTTCCAGGAAAATCTCTGCCTTTCTTCCAGAAGATGGCACAGGCAAGCTCCAGACTTTCCTGCTGATTCCAGCAAAGCTGTGTGCTTACAGAGACTATGATACTGGATGCTCATATATATATATATATATATATATATATATATATATATATATATATATATATATATATATATATATATATATATATATATAGTGTTTATGCTCTTGAAATGCTTTTTAAAGCTGAGTTGGGGTGAGGCAATTAGCCTATGCCAATATTCTCAATCTATTATAACAGAAGGAAGTCAAGTTCTAAGTGTTTGTGAAGTTAGTGAGTGAGGAAGATGAAGAGGAGAAAATAGCCCTTTGAAAGGACAAGAGAAATGAACACTGTGTGTTCATTGCCAATGCTGGAGAATATTAGCATGTCTTTAGGATGTTCCTGCATGACTATTTAAGTGAGTCAGAATGATATTGGCAGCCAGCCTACTTATGTTGATGCTGGAGGGCCCACATGTTTTCTGATTTGCTAGACTAGTGGTATTGTAGAGAATGGGAATTTTTTCTCCCTTAGTGATGAAGAGCTGAATATATATTTTGACCACATAATACCCTCTCCCTTGCAACTCCCAGACTCTACGATTTCCAGTCCCTCTGTCCCTCAGATTTTTCTCAGACTATTATTCATGCACTAGCTACATTTTTCTCTTTTCCCCATTTTGAGCCTTTGATGGATCAGTTCAATTCTACATTGTCTTTTTTTCTTGAGTTTCTTGCCTCCTTATCATATCACTGATTTTTCCCTGCCCTGCCTTAGCTCCTACAAATGTACTGTCAAATGAAGGTAGAGAAAAATCGTACAATGGTACTGATTGTAGCCATTACAAATTTATGTTACATCACCTCAGCTGGGTTCTCACTCCTGCTGGGCAATCCATTCACAGCTCCCTGACTAACTCCCTACACCACTCACCTCAGCAGCTCTTCCAAACCTTCTCATCCCTCTTCCAATCTCCCATGGCTCCTCCTCCTCCCAACTGCTCAGCTACTAATCTTGTCTCATATTTTACTAAAAAGAAGTTGAGGCCATTTACTAAGAGTTCCCTCTTTTCTCATCTTCTTCTGGCACCATCTTCTCCTTCACCCCTTTCTCACATAATGATGTGGTTCTTCTCACCAAGGCAAATTCCTGTATGTAGAAAAATGATGCCTTTCCATTTCATCTTTTCCCAAAGATTTCCTCTTTTATCATCCCCACCCTCTTGTATATCTTCTGTCTGTGTCCCTGTCTGCTGGTTGACTCTCTACAGCCAACAAACATGCTCTTTTTTTTTTCCTGCCATCTTGAAAAACTCTTTACTTGATTCATCCAGCCCCATGAGCTATCATCTCACACACCTCCTTCCTTTTTTAAGTAAAACAACTTCTCAACTTTCTTTAATCTGCTTCTGATCTCATCCTTCCCCCCAAACTGCTCTCTACAAAGTTCCAACTTGTCATATCTAATGACCGTCTCTTATTCCTCATCCTAGTTTACTTCTTGGCATCCTTTAAGACCATTAAATCACACTATTCTTCTTGATATTCTCTTCTGTGGTGCTCCTTTCTCCTAGTTCTTTTTACCTATCTGTTGCCCTTTCTCAGTCTTCTTTACCAGATTATCCAGATCATGTCAGCTAACTATGGATGTTCCACAGAGCATTATCCTGGGCCCTTTTTTCTTCTCCTTCTATATTATTTCAGTTGGTGATCATACCAGTTCCCATGAGTTCAATTAACATCTATGCTAATGACTCCCAAATCTACTTATCTAGCTCTAAGTTCTCTGCTGACCTATAGCCTTGAATCTCCAATTGCCAATTGGACATTTTATGCCTGTTGGATGTCTCATAGACTCTTAAATTCAATGAGTCCAAAACTGAATTTATTGATTAACCCTTCCTCCCAACCTCTCTACCACCGTTGAGGGTATCAGTATCCTCTCGGTCATCCAGGCTTACAACCTAGGTATCATTCTTGACTCCTCAATTTCTCTCTCTCCTTGCATATCCAATCATTGCCAAGGTCTGTTGATTTTACCTTTGTAACACCTCACCTTTGACCCCTTCACTTCTCTGACACTGCTACCCTCCTGGTATAGGCTCTTATCACCTCACACCTGGATATTTATATGAACTATTTGTGACCAACCTGTAGTAGAACCTTCCAAGCTTGTGTTGGTCTGATCAGCCATGGTTGGTGTGTACTGCCTCCTGGACCCAACATAATTACGTCCTTTTTGAGAACAAAGGATGACAACAACAAACCAGACCAAAAACGGTTCGCCTGACTGCTTCAAATCTCTCCCCATTCCAATCTATCCTCCACTTTATTGCCAAAGTGTTTTTCTTAAGGAATAGGTCAGAGTTGAGACCTTATCACCCCCTTAGTCGACAAACTCCAGTGATTTCTCTATGTGTTCTAGGATGAAATATAAAATTCTCTCTTTGGCATTCAAAGCCTTCACATCCTGGCCCTCTCCTGCTTTTCCTACCTTATCCCTTCCTATTTCTTTTATAAGACAATCCAACTTCCTTCTCTGGGCATTTTCGCTAGCTGTCTCTCATACCTGAATTGCACTCCCTTCTCATCTCCACTTTCTGGCACCTGACTTCCTTTAAGACCCTCACCTTCTAAAAATCTCACCTTCTGTAGGAAATCTTTCCGATCCACCTTAATTGTAGTGCCTTCTCTCTGTTAAATATTCACCATTTATCCTGTTATGTCTTATTTGGACACAATTCTTTGCGTGTTGTCTTTCCCAATAGACTGTGAATTCCTTGAGAGCACAGAGTATCTTTTTTGACTTTCTCTGTATCCCCTGTGTGTGTCTCATAGTAGGATTTAAAAATTAATTAGTATTTATTGACTAACTGAATGACTGATTATGAGCAATCCACAGTATCATAGGATCAATCTTGTCTAATTATCTCATTGTAGAGAAGGGGAAAATGAGGCCAAGGGAAGTTGTGATATGCTCAGAGTCATAGAGGTAGCAAGTATCAGAGGAAAGATTTGAGCACAAGTCTTCTAACTCTAGACCAGAGGTTCCCAAACTTATTTGCGCTATTGCCCCCTTTAAAAAAATACTGTGTCCCCCTGAAAATCTACCTTCCTTAACCCTGTAATGAATTTTTGAAATTTGCATCATTTCAAAAGAATATAAAGTATATGTTTTTTAAAATGATGTATCCTAAATTTAATAATGTATTGCGGGGTTTTTTCCTGCATTGAAATTTTGATGATGTAATATTATGTCATATAATTATGTCATTATGTCATATAACCATACAGTATCACATTGTAAACAAGTCATTATATGTGTATATTCCTGCCCATGCATGCTGGACTTCCCAACAATGTGCAATGCTTGCCTGCCAACACTTGCTTATTAAGACCTGTTGGTGGACTTCACCACTGGTTGGTGATAACTTGCATTTTGTGAGTTTATTTGGAAAAGAATATAATTACTATGACTTTAACTCTGTTATGCAACAGATGAAACATGTACAAAGGATTTTTCAAAATTTTGTTCTCTTCTTTCTATGTTTCTGCCACTCCCTTATTTGTATTCAATGCTCCCCAGTTGCACCCTAGGCTACCAGCACCCCCTCAGATCATTCCAGTACCCCTAGGGGGTGATATCACCCACTTTAGAAACCCATACTCTAGACTATTGAATCTACTATTCTTTAAACCATCTTTCCATTGGATTATGCTAAGCATGAGTTTCTTCATCTATTAAATGGTGATAATGATACCTGTAGTACCTGTTTCATGGGGTTGGGGTGACACTGAAATGAGACAATGTAGTGCATACAGCTTTAAAGGGTCACATAGATGTTATTTGCTATCATAATTACTGTTAGTAGAAGTGTGATTTCAGCATTGCTTTTAAAATGAATTTCTATTTCTTGAGGAAGTGAGGATGGCCTAAAGAAGATAAAGATGGGGAAGAGCACGGGGCTAGCTCTATTGCCCCCAGGGGAGGTCTGTGTGGGCAATGAAACAATTTGTGAGGGTAGTGTGTGATCAATTATCCAGCTCTGTAAGAGACAGGAACAATGTTAAATGCTTGCAAAAGGTTTTAGGACTAAAAGAATATCAATCATTACCTGTATGCCTACTTTCCCATCGAGGCAGCTAAGCAGTCTAGTGAATAGAGGGCTGAGCCTGATGTTAAGAAGATGAGAATTCAAACTTAGCTTCAAATACTAACTAGCTGTGTGACCCTTGGCAACTCATTAACCACTGCGGGCATCAGTTTCCTCAACTGTAAAAGGTAGATCATATGGTAACTACCTCCCTGGATTGTTATGAGGGTCAAATGAGATATTGTTTGTAAGGTACTTAACACAGTGTCTGACATAGCAAGTTTTAAAAAAGTTTTTATTTTCTTCCCTTCCTCCTGTCTATAAAACTTTTATGAAAACAGTCTACACATGCATCAAAGGCATTCTTAGTCAGGGTGTTAGATGGGAACAAGGAGGCAGTTTTTTATAGTTGACAGTAGACAAAATCTTTATAGTGATTCTAACTGATGGAAAAATGAAGAAAATACAAGATCCCACTGTGTTTATTATAGGTTAACAAGAAAAAATTTGATTACATAAATCAAGATCATGCCCTCAAGGTTCTCTACCATCAGGGTGACTCCAATGCTTATGTAAAAATCTTATACAATATGTTGAAAGATGTAACAATAAAGGTAACTTTGCTTGGTGACCTTTCTGATTGGCATAAACAGGGAGATGTGCTCTCACCATAATTTTACACTACTTTCACAGAATTGGTCCGATACAAAGTACAAATCAAAGGGAATTTCTTTACTAAGAGTGAGAACCTTCTCTTGTTTGCCAATGACATTATACTGAAGACAACAACTTCTAGAACATTGCAGAGCCTCCTAAGCAAGATCCATAGGCACTCAAATGTTTGGCTTAACTATATATACCAAAAACTAAGCGGGCAAAAATGCCTATTGTGTGTAGTGTACAGTGGGATGGACAGTTCATAGAACCCTTTCATCACCACTTTAATCTGGAACCATCCCTTCAGGTGGACAATGAATTTAGCAAGAGGAGAAGAACAGATTGAATTGTTTTTAGAAAACATCACAGTACTCTTAATGACTTGACTCCATGTTCTTTCTGAATCCAAGATAAGGTTTTTTTAAACACAAACATTCTTTAATGGCTGGAAGTCATAGAACACTACAGCCTCCAAAGAATTGTGGTTGAGGATCACACAGAAGATAATTGAGAGATAGATGGTGAACACAACTATGCTACGACTCATCTCACATGAATAAGTATGCAAGGGAAGTAGTATGAGGATAACATCAGAGAAATGTGTGAACAGAAAAAATGATGAATTGGTCAAGTAACAAGACATGGGACTGAGAGAAGCAATGAGCTCTATTTTAATTATATTTTCTCAACATCAAGAGAACATAGAGAAGACTCCTGCTACTTTGACCTGCAATGATGGATTTGTAAAAAGACATGGATAAGAGTTGTCTAGATTGGGCAGACAAGATTAGATTGTGAGCTGAATCATTAGACCCTAATTGATGAGAATCCAATAGATTTTTAGGGAATTTAGAGTGTGTTTTATTAGAACAGTGCTTTCCCAGCTTTCTTCATGCCATTCTTCTGTGGCAGTCTCTGCTTCTTTCTCTGGAAAATTAGAACCTGTCCCTTCAGACCCTGAACTCTGATGTATGAGCTTTTACCTTATCTGGCTTTACACCACAGTCGATAACATTATTTCCTGGTCAGCTCCATTCTATGTTGCTTCAAGCTCACTCCAGCCCTCACCTGCCCTTTCCACCTCTAGCTTTGAGAACAATAATTAAATCAATAATAATACTGGACACCCCTTCCTGGTCATCATTGCCCCATATGTATAGTCTTCCCCTACCAGAAACATAGGGATTTTTTGACTCATATTTGTATTCCCAGAATTTAACACAGTGACGAGCACGCAAGTGCTTAATAAATGCATTGTCATTCTTTCACCCACATAAATTTAGAAATAGTAATGCACATATGTGTACATGTATGCACTTATACGTGTATGTGCACAAGACATCATACTGTATATTTTGTTGTAATTAGTGATTAATTTGACAGTACTTTACTGATACAGAGTGAGGTGAGCAGAACCAGGAGAATAACTTACACACAAACAGCAATGTTGTAAACACAAACAACTTTGAAGGACTTATGAATTTTGATCAGAGCAATGCCACCACAATTCCATAGGACTCAAGATGAAACATGTTACTCACCTTGTAATAGAGAGGTGATGATTACAGTACAGATTAAAACATATATTTGGACATAACCAAAGCAGGAATTTGTTTTGTTTGACTATATGTGTTTGAGAGGAAAGGGGGAAGTGAACACACTTTTATTGTGGCCTTCTATGTGCCATGCCCTTGCTAAGTGCTTTACAAATGCTATCTCATTTGATCCTTACCACAACCCCATGAAGTAGGTCTTTGTTTTACAGTTGAAAAAACTGAGGCAGAGACAAGTTAAGTGATTTGCCCAGAGTCACACACTTAATTAGTATCTGAGATAGGATTTAAACTTAGATCTTCCTGTCTCCAAACTCAGTGCCCTACATAACAGGGCTTATGGGAAGGAGAGTATACAGAGCTGAAAATGAAATAAAATGTAATTTATAAGAAGAAATGATGTTAGTTAGAGAGTATGTAGATTCCTGAGTCCCTAGAAGTAATTCTACAGCTCATTCACCAAACCCTTTCTTTAGTGGTATGAGCTGCATAGGTTAGAAAGTACTGCATCATAGCTCAGTCAGCTACTTAAGGCCAAATTTATTGAACCTGGGGTTATTATTAATAATTGTTCCTTTTAAACAAAGATGTATGTTCCTGAAAGTGAGAACATTCCAATGTTTATCCTATATCACAGCTCTTTTTATATATTGAGCACTCACCTCCTATAATACGAGGTAAGATGCCTTTTAAGATGGCTTTATAAATTTCAATACAAACTCCACATTTGACAGATATTTCATACAGTAATAGAAGGGAGCATGTATATATAAGTACCTATATATATGCATATATAAAGGTACATACATAGGCACCTATATATATATTTAACTCAAGTATAGGATTTGCTTTTATCCCTGTATATATTTCATTTGATTAGATTTAGCTCACTCTTCTTCCAGTTCTGATATTCTAAGCTATGCAGTAGATCCTGACAGTCTAGATTCAAACATCTTATGGGCCTTGATATTTGTAGCATTTTGTCATCCTTTGGTCCTATAACTTTGGTGGGGTCAAGTTCAATTGGTAAAGAGTGTATGTGTTCATCCTTTGTTGCCAAAGAAGACCATTCTATCAGAGAAGTGACTTGCACTTGACTTTGTTTTGAGTGAAGGAGGGCTGTGCAGGTCACCAACCTCACTTCTCCTCCAGCGTCATCTGAATCCAGTGACCTGATATTCATCAGGATGACTGGAGATGACCCAGAATGAGGCAATTGGGATTAAGTGACTTGCTCAAGGTCACACAGCTAGTGTGTCAAGTGTCTGAGGTGAGATTTGAACTCAGGTCCTCCTGAGTCCTGCACTGGTGCTCTATCCACTGCACCACCTAGCTAGTACTTCAAGACAGAAGGGAAACTGAATTGGCAGAAACTACTGATTGGAAACAAAATCAAAAACAAGTAAACAAAAGAAACTTGCATCTCTTTAGAAGATTTTTATATCTACATAAAATAAATGGTGATATTAACCTTTGGAGGCAGAGAACAGAATAGGGAGTGGCTGAGGATATGTGTGCTGATATGTGATGAATATTTCACATCAGCAGGGTGTGGTGCTCTGTACTGAGTTCCTGGTGCCCTGTTATCTCATTAGTAATATATTTCTCTCAGCTATTTGGAGACAACAGTCAATCAAACTAGTTTAAAAATGCTAATTTCTCTAGAGCTAGTTTCATCAAGACTCTTGGTGTAATTGTCATAATACCAGTAAGGAAAGGACCATCCACTTTCCATGTGTTTCTGTATCCAGGGAAAATATCTTGAACCCCTAAAGTTCTTTGATCCTTGGAGAGAAGAGGGAAGCTACATAATTACTCACAGCAGGGCTGCCCAAATCCATCCCTCTATCAATCAACAAGCATTTATTTAGCACTATATATACTGGACACTAGGAATATAAAGACAAAAACAAACCAGTACCTTTGCTCAGGGAACTTACATTCTACTGAAGGAGATAGGATATCTAAGGACAGTATATACAAAATAAATACTAGGTAGTTTTAGGAGGGAGATGGAACCAGAGTGGATTTCCAGCTATGTTGTCCAGAAGGTTGAAGCTTCTGGATGTGGAAAGAGGAAAGGAACCCAGAAAGAAAACTAACCAGAGTTGGTCACATTTGAATTTTCCCATTTTTTCTCCTCCTCTTCAACTATTGATGACAGAGACTATTGGCATTGTTCAATCTTTTTTAACCACTGTCATCATTTGTAAAGAAATATCCAAGTTAGGAAGGGAGGGGAAAAACAGTCAGAGTTGAACCCCAGAACACTCTCCTGGCAACAAACAAAAAATTTTCCCTCCTTTCTCCCTCCCTCTTTTCCTTCCTTCATGTATAAAAAACCTGAAAGACTTTCTGGGTAATTAATGATCAATTTATTAAATGAGCAGATAATAAATTGATGGTCAGTGGTCTCTCTTGGTAATGAAAGACAAAACCATGGAAATGATCAAATCCCTGAATACCTTTGGAAAAATGGGTACCCCTGATAGCTGATCAACCCTGGTAGGTGAACAGTTAATGAAGGGTGTGAAACCTCCCTTCCTTCTTTCCTTCCTTCTTTCCTTCCTTCTTCCCTCCCTCCCTCCCTCCCTCTTTCTCTCCTGCTCTTTCTTTTAGTACCTTGTCTTTGTTTGGATTTTGCTTTCTTTAAGGCACCCAGTAGGAAAATAAGACCAAACTCTAAGGCAATATTACTGGATATTATTGTGTTTATCCTAGGTAACATAAGAATTCTATTCTATTCCATTTAATTGAACATACATTTATTAGCACTTTTTGTGTGCAAAGTGCTATGCCAGATGCTGGAGGATAATTTAGAATTTAAATGAGACACTATTCTTACTTCCACTTAGGTAGCTGCCAGTCCAGGGAAGAAATGTGATATGTTTGGAAATAACATTACAAAGTAATAGTAACAGATCACATTTATATAGGACTTTCAAAAACCCAAAGAACTTTCTTTATGGGAACTCTAGGAGGTACTTATAATACAAATATATTTTATACCTATTAAAAGGATGAAGAAACTGAAGAGTTTCAACTGAGAGTTCAAATGAATTGTCACATATCTACCATATTTCACTGTATAATCATTACCACTGCATAATTGTCGCACGTTATTTTTTTAGTCCCAAAATTGTTTTATAAGCTTTCATCGCATGATTATCTCATGGTATAATTCTGTTTGTTATACTGCTTATACAGTCAATGTATTCACCATTGGCATATGAATTTGCACTTATCTCTTGTGCATTATGAACTGCAAGCCTAGAATTTTCAGTGCATGTGCATTGTCAGTATATTTCCAAAAGCCGACTTGTGTTTCTTTAGAGTGCTGCAGTACTAATGGTATTATCACTCAACCCAATGAAGAGCCATAGGTGCAAGGGGAGTGGATGGGCAAGAGAAGCTCCTTCATATGAGGAAGTCACATGATATGGTATGCATCATCCTGCTAGCATTAAAAGTTTAGCAATGAATGATTTTTAAGTAACACAGGCACAATTTTTTTTTAATATTTATTTATTTATTTAACTTTTTACATTCATTTTTCACAAAATTTTGGGTTCCAAATTTTTCTCCCCTTTTGTCCCCTCCCCCCACCCCAATACACCAAGCAATCTACTTTTCCCTATCTCCAATCTGCCCTCTCTTCTGTCATCCCTCCCTTCTTTTGTCCCCATCTTCTCTTTTCTCCTGTAGGGCCAGATGACTTTCTATTCCTCATTAACTGTATGTCTTCTTTCCTAGTAGCAACAACAATACTAAACAGTTGTTCCTAAAACTTTGAGTTCCAAATTCTCCCCATCCCTCCCTCCCCACCCATTCCCTTTGGGACAGCAGGCAATTCAATATAGGCCCTATCTGTGTAGTTTTCCAAATGACCTCCCTGATAGTCGTGTTGTGTAAGACTAACTGAATTACCCTCCATCCTATCCTGCCCCTCATTGTTTCTCTTCTGTCTTTTGCTCCTGTCCCTCCCCAAGAGTGTTGACTTCAAATTGCTCCCTCCTCCCTTTGCCCTCCCTTCCATCATCCCCGCCCTTTCTTATCTCCTTCTCCCCCACTTTTCTATACTGTAAGATAGATTTTCATACCAAAATGAGTGTGCATTTTATTCCTTCCTTTAGTCAGATGTGATGAGGGTAAACTTCTTGTTTTTTTTTCTCTCAGCTTTCCTCTTTTTCCCTCCACTAAAAAGTCTCCTACTTGCCTCTTAAATGACATATAATTACCCCCTTCCATTTCACCCTCTTTCCTCCTACTACATTTCTCTCTCACCATTTACCTTAATTTCTTTTAAGATATGGTCCCATCCTATTCACTTCACTCTGTGCTCTCTGTCTCTGTATGTGCGTGCATGTGTATATGTGTGTGTGCGTGCATGTGTGTACATGTGTGTGTGTGGTCCCACCAACTACCCAGATACTGAAAAGTTTTAAGAGTTACAAATATTGTCTTTCCCTGTAGGAATGTGAACAGTTCATTTCTGGTAAGTCCCTTAAGACTTCTCTTTGCTGTTTACTTTTTCATGCTTCTTCTCATTCTTGTGTTTGAAAGTCAAATTTTCTTTTCAGCTCTGGTCTTTTCATCAAGAATGCTTGAAAGTCCTCTGTTTCATTGAAAGACCATATTTTCCCCCTGAAGTATTATACTCAGTTTAGCTGGGTAGGTGATTCTTGGTTTGAGTCCTAGTTCCTTTGACTTCTGGAATATCCTATTCCACGCCCTTCGATCCCTTAATGTAGAAGCTGCTAGATCTTGAGTTATCCTGATTTTATTTCCACAATACTGGAATTGTTTCTTTCTAGCTGCTTGTAAGATTTTCTCCTTGACCTGGGAGTTCTGGAATTTGGCCACAACGTTCCTAGGAGTTTCTCTTTTTGGATCTCTTTCAGGTGGTGATCGATGAATTCTTTCAATACTTATTTTGCCCTCTGGTTGTAGAATGTCAGGGCAGTTTTCCTCGATAATTTCATGGAAGATGATAGCTAGGCTCTTTTTTTTATCATGGCTTTCAGGTAGTCCCATAATTTTAAAATTGTCTCTCCTGGATCTATTTTCCAGGTCAGTTGTTTTTCCCATGAGATATTTCACATTCTCTTCCATTTTTTCATTCTTTTGGTTTTGTTTGGTGATTTCTTGGTTTCTCAGAAAGTCATTAGACTCCATCTGTTCATTCTAATTTTGAGAGAACTATTCTCTTCAGTGAGCTTTTGAACCTCTTTTTCCATTTGACTAATTCTGCTTTTGAAAGCATGCTTCTCCTCATTGGCTTTTTGAACCTCTTTTGCCAATTGAGTGAGCCTATTTTTCAAGGTGTTATTTTCTTCAGCATTTTTTTGAGTCTCCTTTACCAAGGTATTGACCCGTTTTTCATACTTTTCTTGCATCTCTCTCATTTCTTTTCCCAGTTTTTCCTCCACCAGTCTAACTTGCTTTTCAAAATTCTTTTTGAGCTCTTCCAAGGCCTGAGCCCACCCGACATCTCCCTGGGATGTCTGGGGTACTGAAGCCCCGCCCTCCACGTCTTTCCCTGATGGCAAGAATATGTCCTCGTCGTCATCAGATCGGAAAGTCGGCATCATTTGCATCTGTTCAAAAATACTCTCTATAGTCTTATTTTTCTTCCCTTTTCTAGGCATTTTCCCAGCCAGTTACTTGACTTTTGAGATTCCTGTCCACCCCCGCCTATATCCGCCCAGCTAGTGCTTGGAGTCTGAGATTCAAATGGGCTTTCTGTGGCAGGCGCAGCTGCTATTCAACGTGAGCTTTAGTTCTGGTGCTGGGGTGGGGGCAGGGCCACCTCCCAGGCTCAGTTCCCTCAGGGGCTTTATGCAGAGACTTTCAGAAATGGAGCAGGTGGGGCAGGGCCATCTCCCAGGCTCAGCTCCTTCAGGTGGTTTATGCAGAGACTTTCAGTAATGAAGATCCTGCCTGCTGCAGGGGGAGTCCCGGGCCGCCTCCGCTGCCACCCCGGCTGCCTCCTCTTCCACCCCCGCCTCTGCCTCCACCGCTTCCTCCCAAAGGGGCCCGAGCCACGGAGACACTCCGCTCCCCTCTCGTCCAGCCCGGCTGTCTCTCTCACTGACCTGTAGAGTCTGTGGGCGGAGGGAGCTTCCGTCCCTGAAGCCTGCTTGGATCAGCTTCTCTGGGGCCGTGGCCAGGGCAGCGCTGGGGTGGGGTCCGCTTTCCGGGGCGCAATGGACCCTGGGGACGGCTCTCCAGGGCTCTATGGAATGGAAATCTCTTCCACTATGTTTCTGCACACTCTGCAGTGATCCAGAACTTCTGGGGAGCTCTTCTTACATTAAATCTGTGGGTTGTGGGTTCGGAGCTCGCATACGTGCGTCTTTCTACTCTGCCATCTTGACTCTGCCCCCCACAGGCACAATTTTTTAAAAAGCTTCACATAAGGTCACTCCCCACTTTTTTGCAAAAAAAAAAAAATTGCTATAAAATCTGTGATAATCATGCAGTAAAATATGATACTAAACAACAGAGATGAGATTTGGATCCAGGTTTTATGATGCCAAAGCTAAAGCTTTTTTTCTGTCCCACCATACTACCTCTTAAAGAAACACATGTTAAGTACAGAAGAGATGTATAAACAAAGAACTAACTGAAGTATGTATGTTGGGGCTAGATTATTACCATCTGATGGATCCAGGAAAGGACTCATTTAGGATGTAACTTTTAAGTTATAGTCTTTAAAAGATAGGATGGATTTATTTTTTTATATTTTTGTTTGCCCCCAATAAATTGAATAAAAGTTGAGAACTGGAGGGAGAACATTCCATATATAGAAAACAGATACTGAGAAGATACATGGTAGGACTTTTAAAGTCTTCTCATCTTTGATATCCTATGATTTTATGACCTTGCTCACTCACTTTCCAGTTACATGAAAATCCTATGAAGATTTGTCCATTTTCAGAATAATAGGCTAATCATTCTGGGGAAAAACCTGAAAACAATTCACCATTTAGGGTCCAGTGTAGCCAGAAGATAGAGTACAAGCAGGGAATGATTGGAAAGAAATGGTTGAAGACCTTGAATGCTCTTGAAAGGAGTTTGCTATGTGAATGAGCTTGGACTTTAAGAGTTGGCTACATGAAAACACTTGGTGAGTTTTGAGTAGATAAAGGGCTTGACCCGTTTTCTGGGTCTACAGTGATTTGAAGGATACCTTAGAAAGGAGAGAGGGGTGATGTGAAAATATCTTTTGGGAGGTTATTGAAGAGGCCAAGGGTCACTTGAAGCTTTCCTAAAGCAGTGGCAGTGGGAGTATAGAGGAGACAGATGAGAGAAACATTACAAGAGGTAGAACTGACAGAACTTGAGAATCAACTAGCCATGATGCTTTTGGTAGAGGAAGGAATCAAAAATAATATTAAGATTTTAAGTTGTAATAATCTCCTCATGGAGATATCTTGACCTAAAGAAGTCTCTAGAACAGCAAGCTGGGAATAAGGACATGATGGAGACTGTTGGCTCTTTTCATGCTCTCCTAAAGTCTTTTCCATGAGCAATCAGAAGTGGGGTGGGTCTCTTCCATCCTTTCTTTCAAGCTGTTCAAAGAAGATTTTTGCTTGGAGAGGGCTGAAGGGGAATTCCCACTTGAAGAGTCATCAAAGGGGATTGGATTGAAGCTCTCACCTCCCCTCAACTCTACTCACTCCTCATAATGCAGGGCATTCATCTCCACCAATATGGAGATAGTCACATAAGCATGGGCTTTGGCACAGGGGTTTCATAAATGTTAAATGATTTTAATTGCTTACTGGTGATATTGAGAAGAAATCAGTGGGTTTAAATGATAGAGGGATACTAATCACAGTAATACTGAAGAAATATTAACTGACATTGGTGATGCTATCATAGGGCATACACTGAAATGGAGGCCCAAGTCAATAGTATTAGAAGAATCCCACTGTCCCTGAAGGGTACCACTAGAACCCTGAGGGGAAGACATAGCCAGCCACCCTCTGGAGACTCAGCCTACTTGTGTGCACATGGATTGGAAGAGAATAAATCCAGAGTGTCTGTATGTTGAGAAGTGCTAAGTACTTGTAGTAACAAGATCTGAGTCTCTTGGCCCCTTGGCCTATGATCATTTACGCCTTGCCACATCACAAACCCAAGTTACTACCACATCCATCTTTTACACCCCTTCACATACTGCTGAATGCTCCTGGAGAAATTCATATAACCGTGACTGTTGAATTCACTATAAATTTATGTTATCTAATTTCAGCTAGGCCGTTATTGCCCACAGCAATACTTTTATTCTTCTTGAACCTTCAGACTTCTTATTTCTGTTAATAACATCATTATATTTCCAGTCACCTAGTTCACAGCCTTGGACTCATCTTTCTCTCTTTCCTCTCCTGAGGCCCTCACATCCAGTGCTGAGTAAAGCAGAAGTCTTCAATCTTACCTCCACAACATTCTTTGTATCTACCTTTTTCTTTTCATTCACAGCTTCTCTCACACTGTAGGCCCTCATAACCTTTCACCTGTGTAGGGTGCCAAAGAAGACCATGCCATCAGAGAAATGATGACATGACTTGCACTTGACTTTGTTTGGAGTGAGGGAGGGCTGTGCAGGTCACCAGCCTCACTTCTTCTCCAGAGCCATCTGAATCCAGTGACCAGATATTCAT
Organism: Bettongia penicillata ogilbyi; assembly: GCA_023548195.1. NCBI lineage: Eukaryota > Metazoa > Chordata > Mammalia > Diprotodontia > Potoroidae > Bettongia > Bettongia penicillata. The sequence goes on along the minus strand of JAJHZJ010000783.1, from coordinate 1,411,653 downwards.
CAGGATGACTGGAGATGACCCAGGATGAGGCAATAGGGGTTAAGTGACTTGCCCAGACTTTTGACAGACTCCGAATTGGTCTCCCTACCTCTAAGCTCTTTCCTCTTCAATCCACCTTCTACAAAGATGCTAAATTGGAATTCCTGAAATTCAAGTCTTTTTATGTCACTCTCACTACTAAAAAATCATCAATATCTCCTTATTGCTTCTATTAAAACAATATACAATCCTTGCCTGGAATTTAAAGCCCTCTATAATCTGGTTCCCTTTTACCATTTTCTTTTTAATTTGTATTACTTCCTTTCATTCTTCATTCTAGTCACCTGGGCTGCTAATGGCTCCCCATACATGACATTATATCTTTTATCTCCTTGTCTTCATACAAATATTCTTAAATATCTACAATGATCCCCTGCTTTGTAGGCAGAATCCCTGGCTTTTCTCGAAACCAGATCAGCTGTATTTCTGGAGTTCCCTAGTCACTAGCAAGTTTTTCTTCTTGGAATTACTTTTTATTCACTTACATGGGTGCATATTTTTTGCTTTGCCAACTCCTCTCTCTCCCTCTTCCCCATTCCCACCTATTGAAACGTAGGAGCTCTGAGCAAGACTTCTTGACTTTGTGTTTTCAGTACCTAACTAGGTGACTTGCCCATAAGAGGCATGTTTATTCAATTGAATTGAAGACTTTTGTTTACATAGCACTAATTGGATTAGAATTATAAAATCCGTGCTGTAGTAGAAAGAGCGTTGGGCTTTTATTTATCAGAAGAGGTCTGATTTTGAATCATGCCTGTGGCACTTTGGTTGGGATATTGTGTGCAATCATTTTGTACCTCAGTCTCCTCATCTGTAAAATAAAATACTTGTTCTTTCTACTTCATAAAGTTATTTTATCACAAATGAGATAATATGCAATGTACTTTGGAAGCTTTAAATACTCTGGAAATATCAGTCATGAAATATCAGAGCTGGAATAAACATTAACAGAAATAGAATTTTAGAGCTGAACAGAATTTTAGAAATCATCTAGTTCAGTTTTCCCCAAATGTTTTATATGGACTATTTGTGCCCAACCCATGGTAGAACCTTCCAAGCTCATATTGGTTTGACACATTGTACCTTGGCCTCAACTTAGTGATGTCACTTTGAACCTCTTCAAGCACAGAGAATACCAATCAACCAGTTTAGTTTCTCTACAGTTGAGGAAATTGAGGCCTGGAAAGATCATATGCCTTAACTAAAGCCATTTGGATACCAAGGCATGAAGATGACTAGGAAGGGTCGTAATAGCCTGGCATTGGGCTAGATAAAGTGAAATGCTTCCTCATTAGAAACCGAGGTTACCTGAGTGGTACCTTAGAGATAAAACTGTGTTCCTATCATTTTCAAGTGTTGGCAAATAAAGTGAGTAGGAATAAGATAAACAAGAATGACCTTAACCCCAGATTGGGTTGTTCCTGGGGCCCAGTTTCTTCTTCAAAAGTGGCCACTTTCTTGACTGTGATCCTGTTTCCAGGGAGAGCCACTCCTGTCTTATGCTAATTGAGCCTGAGGTCAGAAGAACCAGAAAAAGAAATATGATGTGAGAAGCATTTTTAAGGAGATGAACATCAAACTTTTGATTCAGCCTTCTGGCTTGAAAGCGTGAACTGAATGAAATGCCACCTTGTCATTCATCCCTCTATCAGAATGTTCTAGTAAAGACAGCAATCAGTATAAATGCTTAGACTTAAGTGCGGGGAAATAGAGAAGTGAAAGAACAAAGTCAAAAAACAAAAAGGAATATGATATAATATATAACAAATAATCTAGTACTTACTATGCGCTAGACATTGTGCTAAGGCTGGAGTTAAAAAAAGATAAGGAGTTTACATTTACTGACACTTTAGGATAAATGAAAATAAGTCTCTGGCTTCTAGAAAACAGCCCATAATCCTCCTCTATCTCCTTGTGCCTCTCCTTTTCCCCTTTTCCCCAACCCATTCAAATGTAGATATAGGCATAATCTAATACACAGGTGTAATTGACACAATGACATTAGATTGAATTTTTAAGCATTCAGTATATTTTCTGTCTGTTATCTATACTATTTCCTTTCATCTGTCCAGAGACCGTATGGCGTACTCTACAATGCTAGAATTTGATTCAAGAAACCTGGGTTCCAATCCTGCCTCTGACACTGTCTGACCGTGGACAAATCACTTAACTTCTCTTGCCCCAGTTACCCTTTCTATATATAACCTGGGTCCAATATATGGTCTCACACAGATTAGAGATGCTCCTAAAAATATCTCTTTTTATGGTCTTTATTACTCCCACCCAGAAATTTACTCAGGAAAATCTCTGAATATAAATTTCTAGGTTTCCATTAACATGAGAAATAAGGCCTTTAGCTCCCATATAAACAGCCAAGGTGATAAATGCATTTATTTGGTACATGTCTGACTTTATTTACCCCCAAGAGTTAATGCAGAAAATGCAGATGACTCACAGATCATAAATAAATTTAGAAAAAATACCAATAGCGCATAAACAATCAATGCAATTTTCTTTACCACTTAGCAATCTCACTTTTCCACAGGGTGCTATACAGCCCCACTCGTAGTCCTACTTTGTAGTCTGGACTCCTTTCAGGCTGTTAGGAAATCTTCCTACACTCTGTGGAGTTCCTATTATTATTCCTCAGAGATCCTTTATGGGTTCTGGGTGGCACAGTGGATAGAGTGCTAGGCCTGAACACCTGAGTTCAAATCCAGCCTTAGACAGAACACTATCTGTGTAACTTTAGGCAAGTCACTTAATCCTGCTTGCCTCAGTTTCCTCATCTATAAAATGAGCTAGAGAAGGAAATCTCAGCATCTTTGCCAAGAAAATCTCAAATGGGATCATAAGGAGTTAGCAATAACAGGTTTGGACTTTCCTGGGAAGGAAACACATTTTAAAGTTCCTAGACAAGAAGCCCCATTTCCATTAGGTCAGTAATATCTGAATACCTCATGATAACAGTGTAGAACAAAGTCTGCTTTTCAGTTCCCTCATGGCCTGACTTTAGTGCCTTGTTTCTCTTGCAGCGATGGTGGACTGATGATAATGGTGGTAGAGATGAATGTGGAAAGGCATGGACAGTCTTCATTCCTTGGAGTGTATTATTGAGAACATTCACTTCTCCCAACACTGCCTCCTTCTAGCCCCCCATGGCTAGAAAGTTGGATTCTGGGATCACGCTATTCAGGCAGTTTCCCCTCTTGAGCTAGAAGGCCAGAAGGACTTCCTGCCATGTGGTTACTAGACAGCCACCAAGAACTTTCCTCAAAAGGTAGGAGAGTGTATATCTCCAAGCAGGCCACATGGGAGGATGTATATCTGTGTTTGCCCCCAGGCAGGCTTGGGATCCTGATTCTCCACCACTTTTCTAGTTGCTATTTTGCCGCTATCAAGCATTTATTAAGCACCTAATATACGCTAAGCACTTCATAAGTGTTATCTAATTTAGTAATTAATAATGATAATTATAATAATAGCTAACATTTATATAACATCTTCTACGTGCCCAGTGCTGTGCTAAGTACCTTACAATCATTATCTTATTTGGTCGTCATAGGAACTTCACAGGAAAAACTAGGAGGCAGATAATAGCATCTTCCTCAAATAGTTGTTGTCAAGAGTGATTCTTGTATGTTTTACATGACTTCATATGTGTAATATAGATCAACTTGCTTACCTTCTCAAGGTGGGGGGAGAGGAGGGGGGCAGAGAGAGAATTCTTTCAAAATTTTAAAAAATGTTTAAAATGTTTTATGTGTAATTGAGACATATTTGTTGTTCAGTTGTTTTTTCAGTTGTGTTTGACTTTTTGTGATCTCATTTGGCATTTTCTCACTGGATATAGCTAAGGAAATTGAGGCAGACAAAGGTTAAGTGACTTACCCAAGTTCACATAGCTAAAAAGTCCCTGAGACTGGGCATTATGCTCTATATATTGTGCCTCTTGGCTGTCTTGAGGCAACAGTTCTTTAGGTTTTTGCTCTCTGAACCCTCAGAAAAGGGGGAAAAAGGCAAAAAAGTTTAGCTGTAGAGCTCAACACATTTCCGTTTTCCCCAAGACTGACATTACGATTTCTTGGATATTTGTAGGGGTGGGGAGTGAGTTGGGGAGGGGTTGATATATCATTGCTGTCCTGTTAGAATCTCTTTGAAAGAACAGAAGGGGGAAAGGGAATAAAAAATGTATCAGTTCCCTTTTAAAGACTGACGTGTAGGGGCATCTCCATTCCTAGAGTCCAGGGGTCTGAGCCACTCAGTTCATCTTAGGGAGCCATAAAATTCATTCTCTATTAGGGTCACCAAAGGCCATCTCCAAACCAATTAATTCATCCTGAAGGTGGCCCTCACCCTAATGCTGAATACAAGGAGATCTTGTGTCCTCTTGGCAAGTTCCTATTGGAGAGATCCTCCTCACACTTGAAACTAAAACTACCTACCTCCCAGAAAACTTTTCAGACTGATAGTAGAATTTCTCTGTTCAACTCCTACATGTAGAATGGGGATGATAATAGCATCCGCCTTGAAGAAGGATCTGTTAAGGAGGCTTCACAGATGCTCCTAAGGGATAAATAGGGTCACAGATGTATAGCTTTCATGGAGCAATGAAAAGAGTGCTGAATTTGAAGTTAGAGGATTATGGCTCCTATTGTGGATCTGCTACTTACTACATCAGTGACCTTGGACAAGTTCCATCTTCTCTGGGCCTCAGTTTCCTCAATTGTAAAATAATGGGGCAACAACTTTAAAGGCTCTTTTCATCTTTAAATTTAAGCTCCTTTTCCTATACTCTCTGACTACCTGGGTAGTATGTCTAACTCTTCATGACCCCATGGACCATAGCATTCCAGGATCTTTTATCTTCCACTGCCTTCTGAAATCTGCCCAAGCTACTGTTCATGTTTGTTTGATCTTTTTTTGCAAAGAAAATGGAGTGGTTTGCCTTTTCCTTTTCCAGTGGATCACCTTTTGTTAGAACTCTCCCCTGCGACTTGTCTAGCTTGGATAACCCTGCGTGGCATAACTCATAGTTTCATTACTACTCAAGCCCCTCCTCCATGACCAGGCAGTGATCCAGGAGGGGAATATATTATGGAACCAAGAATCAAAGCAAGGTTTCTGACTTGGGGCCCAGAACTTTTTTTTCCTGTACCACAGAGGGCAGTATGATATAGCAGAAAGAAGGCTGGATTTAGAGTTATAGGATTTTTGAATTTACAGCTGGAAGGGAAGTGGTTTAGAGACCATCTGGTGTAATCCCCTCTTTTACAGATGAGAAAACAGTACTGACTTATTGCTAGAATATAAGCTCTTTGAGGGCAGAGACTGTTTCTTGTTGTCTCCGTGTTCCTAGCGTTTCATAAAGGTTTAGTAAATATTTATCTGTTGATTGATTGCCAAGTAAATAGCAGAGATGGCATTTGAAGCTAAAGCACCTGACTTAGTATTCTAGCTCTCCCTGTAGTGCCATAGGATTCAAGTGCCAGTTTTGACTAATGCTTGTCTACTGTGTGACCATGAAAAAGTCATTTTTACCTTCTGAATCCCAGTATGACAGAGCAGAATGAGTAGTGGACTTGGAGTTAGGAAAGGCTTGCATTCAAGTTCTATCTCCAACACTTACCAGCTGTGTGACTATGGCCAAATCATTTATGTCTCTGAATCACAGTTTCCTCATCTCTAATAATCAGGGCAATGAGGTAGTGCAGTGGATAGAGTCTCAGGCCAGAAGTCAGGAAGATAAGTCTTCCTGAGTTCAAATCTGACCTCAGACCCTTGTTAGCTGTATGACCCTGGGCAAGTCACTTAACCCTGTTTGCCCCAGTTTCTTCATTTGTAAAATGAACTGAAAATGAAATAGCAAATTAACTTTGATATCTTTGGCAAGAAAATGCCAAATAGGGTTGTGGAGAATTGGATATGACTGAAAAATGACAACATTATACATAAAGAAATAATAGCTACTTAGATGGTGTTTTAAGTTTCACAAAACACTTTATAAACATTATTTCATTTACCTCTAAAATGAATATGACCTTATTTTCTTTTCTAAAATAGATATAACAAATAACACCCATGCAACCTACCTGATAAGACTCCTGTATCAAATGAGATAATGTATATAAAATGCTTTGCAGATGTCTATTATTTTATAAAATGAGATTAAAAATACCTGTACTACTTGCCTCACAGAACCATCCTGAAAAAAGCACTGTATAAGTCTTAAAGGGTTATAGAGGCTTGAGTTATTATCAGACCTCTTATACCTTGCAAAGTCAGCCACCAGGCCATGAACGGAAAGCTGGCTTTGCCCATTGTCTCATCTTATTTGTACCTGTTACTCAGTAGCTTCAAGGACCTTGATTCTGTCTGAGGCCAGATTTTTTTGACTGGGTTTAGCTTACAACACACTTGATGAAACTATAGCCCTCTGAATTAAGATGGCTTGTTTTCCTCCAAGCAGGAAATCAGAGAGATCCAGTGTTTTCTTTCCAGAGCTTACCAACAAGGAAGGAAGGAAGGAAGGAAGGAAACATTTAGTAAGTGCCTACTATATGCCAGACTGTGTGCAAGAGCTTTATAAATATTATCTCATTTGAACCTTACAACAATCTCTTGAAATGGGTGCTATTATTATCCACATTTTGCAGTTGAGGAAATTTAGGCATACTGTGACTTGTGACTTGTCCAAGGTTACATAGCTACTGTCTGTAGTTGGATTTAAACTCAAGTCTTACTGATTCTAGGCTCACTGAGCCATCTAGCTACCTTCACTTGTAAGAAAAATATCCATAGAGAATTCTCCGTCAGATGGGCCACATGATGGTAAAGTGATCTACAGTCTTTGGTCCCTGCGAACATGACTTATGCTTTCTTAACCTCCTGGACTTTGCTAACATTTTCCATGAATGAAATGTTTCCTTACTCTCTTCGGTTTTTGAATTCCTGTTATCCTTTAGAGTAGAACTCAAATGCCCCTTCCTTCATCTCTTTGATCCATGATGACTTCCTTGCTTGGTTTCTCTTTAGCCTGAGTTTTCTAACTCTCCAATATGTTTATGTAATATTGTCTGCTATACTACAAGTATGTTTTGATTCACTCTCCCAGATCCAATCAGATTACTCTCATGGTTCTAGGGTATCTTGAGGGACACTGAATGTGTCTTCTCTACTGTCATTGACTCAAACCCTCTTTGCTTGTGCTTCCCCCATGGTTCACCATCAGTGATCAATTCTTTTTCACCATTTCACATAAATATTCAGAAAATGATTATTTCAGAGATATAGCAAAAATCAGTTACAAACCCAATACCTTTGAGACATAGTCAGTTCAGTCTCTCTATCAGTTTGGACCCACTAAGTTCACATTTATCTATGATATCGCTGCCAGATGAAGTCAGCTTCTCAGCTACTACTGACCCAAAGGTCAGTCCTGAAGGTAACTCCTTGGTTCTTTGGGAAACAATGCTGCTGCATGACATAAATATTCAGATGGATCTATGATCCAATTATTTGGGGAGTTTCCCCCAAATAAGTTGGTAACTCATCTATGCTTGGCCATCCCATGCAACTTTTATCTATATTGTCTCAAGCGTTTGCCATATAGGGTCTATTCAATATGCTGGAGGCCTTCCTTGCTTTCCTCTGACACATTATGGCTGAATATCTATCATCTCTCATTCTTGCCACCTTCAGCCTTATCTAATAATCTTCTCTTTGCATTTACTGCTCCTCTTGGTTTCACTTTAGGGAACAAGATGCCCCAGCCCCATTCCCCAACCAGGGGATATCTAATCACTTCTAAACTCCCCCCCCAATGTTGCTAACTCAAGCCTAGAGCAATACTACCAGCTTCCTCTTCCCTCTGTTTGGAGGGCTGGAGATGACAATACCAAACTCTTCCCAGTGCCTTCCTTTATAGAGGGCAGAAACTGATCTCTACTTTGCAGCTCTGGCTTTGCTTAGTTTCCACAGCCTGTAACAAGATACCCTCTGGGGTACTCCACTGCTTTCCTGCCTTCTTTTGTATGTTGTCTCTCCCTTCAGACTGTAATTTTGATGGTTGGAAGCTGCTGAGTTAACTTGGGGTTTAATGACTAGATTCCTTCTTTTCTTTTTTCTCTTTCTTTCTTTCTCTTTTTCTGTCTCTCTCTCCTCTCTCTTTCTTTTCCTTCCTTCCTCCCTCCCTACATCCCTCATTTCTTTTTTCTTTCTTTTCCTTCCTTCCTTCCTTCCTTCCTTCCTTCCTTCCTTCCTTCCTTCCTTCCTTCCTTCCTTCCTTCCTTCCTTCCTTCCTTCCTTCTTTCTTTCTTTCTTTCTTTCTTTCTTTTCTTTCTTCTTTCTTTCCTTCTCTGAAAACCATTTCACTCTAAGTCTCATATATTGGAAAACAATAGATTTCTGTCCAAGTACCACATAATGGCTGTATTTTCAGCCCTTCTGACTCAGAGTGACTGTCAATAGTATCTGCTTATCTTTTGACCAGCATTCCTGAGGGTCTACTCCTCCCAGTTTGATTTTTAAAAAAATTAATTAAAAAGGCCATGCCTTGACTCACTTCTTAAAGAGGCCTATTCATTGAATGAGTGTTACCTCACTCAAGGTGAGAGCCTTAAAAGTCCTTACCCTGAAAGGGGCAGGGTCTCTCACTGCATCCTGATGAATATAAGGGCCATGACCCAGATGACTGTGGAGGAGAAAATGAGGCTGGTGACCTTGCATAGCCCTCCCTCACTCAAATCAAACTCAACTGTTAGTCATGTCAGCATTTCCCTGATGTCATGGTCCTTTTCAAAAAAGAAGGACAAATTCAAGCCCCTTGAGGGCAGGGACTATCCTTTTTGTTAGTTGTATCTCCAGCACTTAGTACAGTGCCTGGCACTTAATAAATGTTTATTGAATTGGATTGGATATGCCTTCCTGATAGTATCTCCTATTTTCTTTTTGGTGGCTCCCTTCCACCTGCTATGAACTTGCCCATTACTTTCTGTGTGATAAACATTTTTAGTTTTTCAAATGATAGTTGTAGTCTCTATTTCCTTGATGCATAATGGTGTTTCTGCTCAAAGAATGAGTTCTTGCAATTTATTACAAAACATTCGCCTGGCACCCATTGGAAGGCCTCTAGTAACAGAGAAATCACCACCCCATGAAACCACCAGTCTATTTTTGCAGAATTCTAATTTTTCGGAGATTTTCCTTTCATGGCACCAAATATCTGGCTTCCTACAGTTTCCACCAATTTGTACATCATTTTGCCAGCCAAAGCCAAACTAAATAAATAAGTATAACTTAATTCTCATAAAAAGCCTGTGAAGTAGGTACTTTTGCTGTTCAGTTATTTTTCAGTCTTGTAAAACTGTGGGATTTTTGATTCATTTGGGGGATTTTCTTGGCAAATACACTGGAGTGGTTTGCCATTTCCTTCTCCAGCTCATTTTGCAGATGAGGAAACTGAGGTAAATTGGGTTAAATGACTTGCCCAGGGTCATATGGATAGTAACTATCTGAAGTTAGATGTGAATTCAGAAAGATGTCTTCCGGACTCCAGGACCAGCATTACCTAGCTGCCTCACAAATTTATTATTCTTCCTTTATAGATGAGGGAACTAAGGTAAAAAAAGGTTGAAATGATTTGCCCTTGGTGAAATAACCAGAAAGTAAAGTGGTTTTTCAAACCTAGGGTTTTAAATTCTAAGCCTTGTTGTCTCCCCTATACTCTCTGCGCCAAGAAGTATGGCGGTATAAAGAGTTGAGAGATTAGGTAAGAAATATTCTTCTTTTTTTTCCTTTTCTTACATGCTATAACTATTGATGCATACTATTTTCCTCAGACCTCATTTTATATTCTATTAAATTAATAATTAGTGGTAAGCCAGGTCCTTTAGATGTAGTTTATTAAATCAGAACACAATTCACATATGTAGCAAGATAGCATGATAGTAAAATGTAATCAGATTCAGGGGAATGGGTTCTAGTCCAGTGGCTTGCATCCTACTCAGACCAATCACCCTCACTTCTAGTAGCAGGGTATTCAAAAAGGCAAAAGAAATACATCACATATTTCCAACTTAAATGACCAATTGCCATCTGAAAAACTAGAAGCAACATGTGGTTGTTAGAAGAAAAATAGAAGCAATGAGCAGGGGTTTGCTAATTCCAACATTGACTGGTTACATAGGGTGATGATGGATATGTCAATGAATTTCACAGAATTTCTGAATTTTAGAATCTATGAATTGAAGAGGACTTTGGAGGCCATGTAATCCAATCTGGGCTTGACTAAGAATCCCGTCTACAACAAATGATCATTGTATTTCTTTTTGAAAATTCCAAGTCAATGGAAATTCCTTACCATATGTGAGAGCCCATTTGACTTTTAAATTGCTCTAATTATTAGCAACATAACTTTGATTTTCTTTAGTTTCTGCCTATTTCTCCTTGTTCTATCCTCTACAATCAAGCAAGACACATCCATTCCCTCTTCTGCATAAATCTTTCAAATACATGAACATCTCTAGCTCCTTTAATCTCTATTATATGGAGTTGTCTCCAAGCATTTTGCTATCACGGTTGCCCTCTAGATACTCTGTCTTGTCAGAGGCCTGCAATGAACCCAATGCTCCATTTGTGGTTTGGACAGAAATGTGGCATGGTAAAAAATCTGTGATATGGCAGAATGATCAGTTCTAGGGTTTTGGATGTTATCTCTCTCCTTTTACTGCTTAGGATAGAATTATCTTTCTTGGCAGTCATTTCACATTGTTGACTAACGTTGAACTTGCAGTCCACTAAACCCCCTACATCTTTCCTTCAGACAAATATCTTTCTAGCTATCCCTGGCTTCTACCCCACATCTTGAACTTTCCTAGTTGATGACTTGATTTCAAATGTATAATTTTATACTTTATAAAATTTCACTTTTAATTTGGCCCATCATTCTATCCTGTTGAATTATTTTCAAATTCTGTCATCTGGTATTTTAACTATCCCTACCCTTTTTGTGTCATTTGCTAAATTGGTAAGCGTATCTTCTATACCTTCATCCAAGATATTGATAACAAATGCTGACCAGCGCAGAGTCAACTAGAGATCTAGGAACATATCATTAGAGGTCATTCTTTAATTCAACATCAACATATCAATGATTACTCACTGGTCCAGTCATTCAACTAGTTCAGAATCTACTGACCTATACTATTGTCTAGCCTGCATCTTTCCATTTTGTCTGCAAAATATCCATGAGAATTTTGTCAAATGTTTTGATCTAGATAAATGATATTTATAGCATTACCCTGATCTCTAGCCATCTAGTAACCTTTTCAAGAAATAAAATAAGGTTCATGTGTTATGATATATTCTTGAAGAAGTTATGTTGGGTTTTTGTAGTTATGACCTTCTTTTCTGGATATTCATTAACCACCCACTTAATCATATGTTCTAGTTTTAGGATAGATATCTTCTTAGAGATTGCACATTATTTTCTTGTACATTCTTTTTTCTAGCCAAACTGATCTTTTTGCTGTTTTCTGTATGATATTCTCTCTCCCACCTTCATGGCTGTGAACAGGCTTTCCTTTATGCCAGGGTTACCCTTTTTTTTTTATCACTTCCACCTCTTGGAACCCCCAGTTTCCCTCAAGGTTCAGTTTGGGGGGCCACCTCATACTAGAGACCTTCCTGGATGTTACCCATCTGTTAATATGCCACTGCTCCTGAAATTGTTTTGTATATACTTGATATTTACTAATCTGTGTACGTGTATTCTCCCTATCCCCACCTGATAGAATGTAGGATCCCTGAGGTCAAAACTACTTGTTTTTGATCTTGTATCTCCCTGTCCTAACAGTATTTTGCATGTGGAGAAGGATTAGTAGATTTTTGTTATTAGTAATTATTATTTAGTAGATTAGTGGAATTGAATTGACTTGCAATTAATTTCCCCTTTTAATCATTTTCATCCTTTTGAATTTGGCAGAGAATGACTTCCCAAAAAGTTGCTAGGAAAAATGCAGGTTATGTACAAATTGTGAGACTCAAATGTTTTTTTCACTTTTTTATTTGTAAAAGAGGAAGAATGGAAATTATAATAGAAATACATCTTGGTTCCATTACTTACTATTTATGCTTGAATAACCCTAGGCCAGGGGTGGGGAACCTATGGCTTTGAAACCACATGTGGTCTTCTAGGTCCTTGGGCCTTTTGACTGAGTCCAAGGTTTACAGAACTAATCCTTATATTAAGGGATTTTGTTCTGTGAAGTTTGGATTCAGTCAAAGGGCCACACTTGAGGGCCACATGAGGCCTTGAGGCCGCAGGTTCCCCACCCTTGCCCTAGGAAAAGTACTTCCCCTCTAAGATCTCAATTTTTCCTAATTTCAAAATCTCAGTTGTAGGAAGGAAACTTGAGATTATCTAGTGCAACCTGTACTTGTACTGAGATCTCTTCTATAATTTCCCTAACAAGAAGGGACTTCCAGTCTCCATATGATGACTTTCAGTGACAGAGAACTGAACAATTATGCTTTTAGATAGTGCTTATCATTAAAAAAGTTTATACACACACATTATACATTATATACGTGTGTGTGTGTATATATATGTATATATAATGTACCTAATATGTATCTCTGTGTCAAGCATAGGTTGTAAGTAATAGAGCCAAGACTTACCCCAGATTCTTTTGAGACATTCAATGTATACTATATAGTATGATTTTTCTTCTGCCTGACTCACAACATATAGCCTGAGACTTAGAAAGCTGCCTGGGTTAAGAGAGGCTAAGTGACTTTCTGGGGATCACACAGCCAACATGTGTCAGAGATAAACATTGAACCTAGGTCATCCTAATTTCAAGGTCAGTTCCTAATCCATTATGTCAACTGCCTTTTTTTTGGTTCTTTTATATGTTTAGCCAAAATTTATTTCCCTGCAATCTCTGCAATTACTTTAAGTTCCGACCCTGAGAACAGTCAGAAGATCTAATTTTTATTCCTTGAGATAGACTTCCAAATACTTAAAGACATCTTTCAATACAATTAAAAAAGTGAGTGATGGTCAAGTGGTTATGTCTAACTGATCCCATAATTCACACAAAGAAGCTAATGAGACAAAACATATTTACTAAAAATTTAGTGTCAGTTGGGTCTCAGTTGGCCTGGGAACTAAATAAGTGGAGAGTTAGATATTCTGACTATTACATTTCAGGAAGTTCGGTGGTGCAATGAATAGGGCACTGGATCTGGAGACAGGAAGACCTAAGTTCAAATCCAACCTTAGACACTAGTTGTGTGACCCTGGACAAATCCTTTAACCTGTCTTTCCAGTTTTCCCATGTGTAAAAAATGGAGATAATACTAGCACCTACTTTCCAGGATTGTTATGAAGATGATATTTCTAAAGTACTTCACAAACCTTAAAGTACTATGTAAATTTTACTGATGATATTAGCTATTATTGGAATTTGAGAAGTTCATCCTGAGATTAGGACTTCATCTAGCAAAGCCAATTCTTTCTCTAGACTGGTAACCTAGTTTAGTCACTTTGATGCTGCTGGATAAACTTAGATTTGAACTTGTCTTGGTGTTTCTAAGATGAGAGCAAATGTCTTCTCTGCAAGGCCAATGACGTTGAGAGTCAGGGTTAGAGTTTCTGCCAACTGCACTTCTTTGAGCTGACTCCTATCTCTCAGGAATGGCAATGATGCTTAATTCCTCAGTAGTCTTGCATTTAATGTTCCTTAAATAGATGAAATCAGCAGACTAGAAAATAAGTAATGATTGCTGTGGGAATAGGAAACATGCCTGTGGCTTTAGGAAGACTTTCTTAGATTAGCAGATTGTACAAGCCATTTGTCCTGGGAATACCTGGCAGGTTATTGAAATCTTCTGGAAGGGGCTGGTGGGAATAGTGCAGAGAGAAGAGACTGGGAAGGTGACAATAAGCGTGAAAAGAGGAATGATAGGAAAATGATCAAAGACAAATATCTGGGGTGTTCTGTTCAGTTATGAGAACCACATTTTTAGAGATTTTAACAAGCTGAAATATGCCCAGGGAACAGGGAGTTTGAGAAGACTCACTATTATCCTATATGGAGATCATTTATGGAAAGCAGAGTTGTTTGAACTGCTGAAGAAAAGACAAGGGGTATATAATAGAAATCTTCAAGAATGCAAAGGCTTGTGCTATAGAAAGGGGGTGAGATGAGTTTTTTTTTAAGCCCTAGTGGCCAGAGCAATCTGTGGGTGAAAATAATAGAGTTCAATATAAATTAAAAAACATTTTCACCTCAAATAATGGAAGGAGTTGAGTAATGGAACGGAGTGCCTTGTTAGGTGGAGAATTCTGAGTTTCTCATCACTGACGATGTCCAATCAAATGCTAGATAATCCCTTGTCGGAGGTGTTCTAATGAGAATTCCTAGTTCATTTCAAACACCCACCTCTGAGAGTGAGGAAGAAATAAGCAATTATTAAGCACCTATTATGTGCTAGGGACTGTGCTAAGCACTTTGCAAATATTCCCTCATTTGAGATACGAATAGGATTGACATCTCTCTATTGCTATCCCTCCAATGAGGGATTGGAAGCAAGTATCCCTCTGTGATGACATTGCAACCAAAGCATGCAATTTGGGCCAGCACTAGTGTCCAGCTACAGGATGTCTTAATCATATGCTTCTCTAGTCAATTTATATCTAGAATATTATGTCCAATTTTGAGCACTGTTTTTTAGAAAGAACTCTGACAAAGTAGAAAATGTTTGTAACCTGTTTGGTAAAGGGACATTTGAAATCTTGTCTCATAAAGCATGAGGAAAGGAAGGCAGAGTGTTTTAAGAAGGATAGAGTCATTTTTCCTCTTGTTCTCCTTTGGTGACACCATGTCGCTAGAGTGAAAAGATTTTACTTATGGGTTGGAAAGGGATGGCGCCTTTGGTAGACTTGTAATATTGGGATGAAAAGGATAGAGACATGTGACCTTTTATTAAAGGGATGCTAAATCTGCAATTAGAGGAGCTGGGCTTGAATTCTGTGTCTTTGGACAAACCACTTCATATTTCTGAGCCTTAGTTATCTAATCTGTAAAATGAGATGATTTCTAAGAAACCTTTGAACTATAACTTATGAGTAATCTTTTGCTAGACCGGAATTTATTAGAGGTAAAGAACTTTTAATTCCATGTAAATTCTTCCTTTTTCTGAGCATAGGATGTAAGATCACAGGTTTAGAATTGTAGCTTACCTTAGATGTTATCTAGTCTAACGTCCTCATTTTACAGGTGAGGAGACCGATAGCCAGAGAGGTGAGCAGTATGTATCAAAGTCAAGGTTTGAATTTGGATCCTCTAATTCAAAACCCAGAACTCTTGGCACTACATTAACCTAACTGGCCTTTTGAGGATTAGAGGTTTATATTCTTCCCCTAATTGGACAAAACTTTTTGGAAGTTGGAGTCTTCTAGGTGAGGGTAAACCACCTCTTTGTGAAGTTTTTTTTTTTTTTTTTTTAGGTGTTTAGGGCTGAAATATTTTACCACTTCTGTCCCTGGTGGTTCTTGAAAAGTTTTGTGGGACTGCTTATCAGGACTTTCATTTCTGAGGTTTTCTCTGAGTAAGATTTCCAAATAGTTGATTAGAAGACGTGAATGAAATAATCCATATAATCCATAACCATAACTTTGTATTCTTAATATATGAATGGGTGGTATTAGGATTTTTGTACTAAAACTAAAATTCTTCATGCAAAGAAATTATTTTGTGGATTGCCACATTTGTTTTTGAGGTAAAATTTCCCCTAAGTAATCAATACATGGTTGAGTTTTTGAGTGCCTGAAAAAAACATACCCCTGCTATCATGGGGAAACCTTTGATTTGTTGGGTTGAAACTGAACCAAACTTGTTTGTGAGTTTCAATACTAGACATGTGAATTTATGTGAGATACCTCTCTCTGAGCCTAATCTGTACACCAGAGATAGTAATACCTCTCTTAACTATTTCACTGGGTTATTAAGAAATTTAAGAGAGATGGTTTTTATGAACATGCACCAAAAACTGTCATGTGTTATATGAATAATATAAGATATTTTTGTTGATGTCATTATATTTTGCCCATAAATACATGGCATCTTTTCCAAAAAGCAATGATGGTCTTATAATCCTTGAGTTTACCTGTACTTTTTGAAAAGATCAAGTATATTAAATGCATTATGAAGAGGCTTTCACCCATGTTTGAGAATTTATCAAAGTAATGACTGCTTTAAAACTGTATTTGAACCAACAATTATATAGGCACAGAAATTATTTAATTACATTCTTCACCAATTGAAACAGGCTCCTGGCATCTTTCTACATCTTATCTCCTAACTTCTGTCTCTTAGATTTCTCCAGTCCACACATTTTCCTTATCAAAGGAGATGATATACATAAGAGTGCTTTGGGAAATGTAAAGTGTCACATATTTCAGGGATTGTTACTATTGCTTTGGATTTGGAAATACTATTTACTCCTACAGTCCTAGTATAACTACCTGGAGTAAGAGTTTGTACACAAATAATCCTTGGGTTTTATGCATGAAATGTTAATAATTACAGACTGGAAAGTACAGTCAGCACTGACCTCCCCATGTCTCCTTTCATATCTAGTTTTCACTAAAGACTTGCCAATCATGTTTTTGTTGCAAAAACTACTATTTTCAAGTGTCTATTGGGATACAATCTGAGGTCCAAGTAGACCTATCCCTGCTGCAACTGCAATCTACTTTATATGTTTCCAGATGTCATACAGAAAAATTAGACTAGAAAAAAAAGTGGTTAAAAAGACTTTTGTTTAGGGAGTGTGGTGCATTAGACTGCAGATTTGGGGGCTTGACTCTTGTGATCATAGATGACTCTGCCACTAACTTGTGTGGGCAAGCTGCTTCATTCTGGCCCTCTGTTTCCTCATCTGTAAAATGAGGATTTTGGGCTAGATGATCTCAGCCGTCCCTTTTCCTCCATGACTCTACAACTGACCTCTTCTATATGGTACCCACCAAAGATCAATAAAAGCATCCTTATTCTAAAAAAAATTAAACCCTTTTATTAGTATATTTATTTTTCATATATAAAAGAATTACAAAAAAAAGGAATCCACAAAGAAAATGCTTATTATGGCAAGTCAGATTTATCAACGCCTTCTGCTTGAGCTGCTGGTTCAGATCCACTGGCAGTCAACAAAGTCCGTCGGTTATAATGAGCCTTTATAATGCCGGGGTTGTTGTTCTCATTGAGTATTTGCTTCTGTCTTTGCCTGTTCAGTGATTGAACCAGTCCCAGGACAACAGCTGCTAAGGAGTACTGTCCAGGCAGTTTTCTTGGCGGTAAGATTAATGGATTAGGTTGTACTCTTCCTAGAAGAAAATACGTTTTGATTTTTCCTTCCTGTTCACTGATGCCTTTGACATAAATCTCTCCTCTGTAGTCAAAAGCAAAACCTTGGTCCTTCAGGATGAGATATGTCTCCTCAGGCACTTGGATCCGGCCACTGACGCCTGTGCTATCCATACGACTTGCCAGGTTGACGGTTTTACCCCAGATATCATACTGTGGCTTTTTGGCGCCAATAACTCCTGCTACCACAGAGCCATGACTGATACCTGCAAAGGAAGTGGAAGGAAAAGAATTTAGAAGTGATTTCTCTCATCTCTGAACCTCCTTAGTTTTATTTGTCGTTGTAAGAAAAGATAAAGTATGATTAACCTATATAAAAAGGAAGGCATTCACTTCTTCCAGTGGCCCCAATGAGGCTACATAACTTTCTAGATGTCGTTATTATCATCTGTAAAACTGGAATAAACCTTGGAGGATAACAGCTTTGAAAATTAAGGAGAGTCTAGGCTTCTAGGTCAGAATCGACTCTGAAATGAGGAGGACGGACTAGATGACCTCTGCTGTCCCTTTGGCCTCTAGAGCCGTGATCCTCTGATCCTTCACTGTTTCTGATACCTTGGCTGTAAGAGATGAATATGGTAACAAGAGGGAGGTCAAGAGATCCAGCCAGGTGAAGCCATGTAGCTCTGGAGGCTCTGAGTTTTATGGGTGACTTTCTGTGTGTGTGTGTGTGTGTGTGTGCCCTTGGAAATACTGTGTATACCAATGTCCCTGAGTGGTGGGCCACAGTTTCTTACACTATGGGTCACAATTCTATGTGGGGGTCATGAAAAATTTGGCTTCTGAATGCACAACGTCCAAAAATGAATAGAAACATAATGAATCCAAGGTGTTTCTGGCAGCACATATCCATGCTGCATCAAACAGCTTCCCTGCAGCCTTGGTTCTGAACACACAGCATGTGTGCTTTGCACTGCGACTGTCCTTAGGCCATGCAACTGCCAGGGAATGGCTCTGGAGGTGCAAAAGGGGGTTGCAATTAGAAAAAAAAAAGTTTAAGAAGCCCTTGCCTTAGATCATGAACTTGGATGGGAAAAAAAATTCATCTTTATTTTCACAAACCTCTAACTGCAGTCTAGTATTTCTTTCAAATTCTCCCCCACTCCTCCCAAAAAGTCAAACAAAAAATAGAAACAAAAACCAACCATTGTAATGAGAAGACTTCAAACACCCAAATAAGTCCATGACACCAAAAAAGTTAAGAACCCTATCTTAGACGCAGACTATACCAGGAGGGAGGGGATGATGACTGTCAGTGGCAGGAGGCTGTTGGTATGTCTCTAATAATGCTCAGTACCAGTTTATACTATTTTTATTTGTATATTTGTATGCATGTCTTATCTCCCAAATTTTAAACTCATTGAGGAACAGGGACTATGATTTATGTCTGTTCACCCAGAATTTGACTGAGGAGCAAATGAAATAATATTTGCAAAGGGCTTATCACAGTGATGGCAAATTGTAGGTGCTCAATAAATGTTTATTCTCTCCCTCTTTTCCTCCTTCCATTTCTGTTAAATTCAATGGAAAAGCTATCATTTCGAACACCCGCTTATAAATAGTATTAACATCCATCTACTGCTGGGAGGCAATGAGGGAGTAGAAGAATGTACTCCAGATGAGTCAGGAACTTACGGTTCAAGCCTTATTAAGTCAATTACCAGGTGTGGGAACTTGGGCAGGTCACTTAATTTCTCTGAGAGTCAGTAATTTCATCTGTAAAATGTAGATCACAATTTCATCTGTAAAATGTAGATCACATGCCCTATCTACCTCTGAAGTGTTGTTGTGAGAATTAACTGAGATGTTGAATGGTTCAAAGTATAAAAGAGTGCAAGTATGTGAAAGCAAAATTGTTAAATGAGTTCTATCTCTCTCTGCATCTGTGTTTGTGGATATATAAACTTCAGACCTATTTTATTTATAAGTTGAAAAGGACTATAAGGAATTGGAAGAAATGAATTTTCCAGCTGCTGAGAAAATTTAATTATGCCAATAATGCAAGGGCTAGCTGTGATCATAGAGATGCATTTTCAGAGTTCACCTGGCATATTTTTTTTTCTGGGTTAAATTTTGGCTTCTGTTTTAATTTTGCTATGAGTTTGGAAGGCAGGATGGAAAGAGGAACTGCTCTTGTGATTTCATTGATCTAGCTGGCATTTTGACAGAGCTGTAAGTTTTGAATACCATTTTACATAGTTTTTCATTGATTCCCATTTGACAGATGAGGAAACAGAGGCTGAGTTGAAATGACTTGTTTAGGGATGCACACGTAGTGTCTGATGCTGTATTAGAATTCATTTGACTATGACTCCAAGTGTAGCCCTCTACAACCTTAACTAGAGGCTACTATTGGGCCTCCCTTTAGGTCAAAACTCTGTCTACCAATATAGACTGTCTCTTTCTCTGCAAATTATTGCTTTAGACATGTGCCTTAGGCACTGATAGGCTGTGACTTGCCCAGCATCAGAGAGCCAGTCAGAAGTACGACTTAAACCGAGATCTTCCTGGCTCCAAGGCCAGTTCTCTATTATGCCATGCTACTTCTTCTAGAGAAAGGAAACTTAAATTTAATGCAAAATGGTGAGCCAGGGCCTCAGCTATCATTTCTTTAGACCAAGAACATCATGGGACCAACTTTCTTCCATCTCAACAGACTAATGAGCTATGTGACCATGGGCAATTAACTTGCACAATCTGGAGTGCAGGGTTCTTATCTGGAAAATAATGCGGTAGGGCTAGATGATCTCTCTGGGTGTTTCTAACTAACATTTTATGAATCCAGAGTGAACTATTGGGCTAATTCACAACCTTGTCTTAAGAGAAACAATGACCAGCTAGAAGGAATCCAGAGGAAGGCTCCTGTAATGTTGCAGGCAATGGAGACCATGACAAAGACAGAACAAATGACAGCACTCTTTCCCCTTTCTGGGATTGTTTCCTTGTCTGCTAAGTCAAAGTTTTGAGTGACCTAAGAGCTCCCTTCCAGGTATAAACTTTATTACTGTTGAATATATCCACCTTGGAGGTGCTTAGGGATAACATGATAGCTTTTCTCCTAAATCTGAAAGGGAAGAGGTATAGGGCTTACTTTTCTTGATAGAAATGGGAACAACATGCAGAAATTATAGAGAAGTCAGTTCCAATGTGGTATCCAGAAACTCATTCTAATTATCAGACCTATTTAATAGTGGAATAGGCTGACTTGGAAAAGATGTTAACAAATATGACTTGCCATAATGAGAGTTTTCTTTGAGTCTGTTTTGAGAAAGGCTTGATTTTGTTTTTTTTTTTTTTTAAGAATAAGGATACTTTTATTGAGTTCAAATCTGACCTCAGACATTTGCTACTCTGTGACCCTGGGCAAGTCACTTAACCTCTCTCCCAGGACTGAATCAAAGGCCTGGAAATCCAAACAGGCTTCACCTGTTTCTATCATTGCCATTCAAATCTTTGTTTCTCTCTTTACAGACATCCAAATCTGATTGTGCTTTTATCTGACCAACAGACAAAGGGCTGCATTGCATATGTTGTGGAGAGGAAGGAAAAGGTTCTTCAAATGGCCTAATGTTGCTCAATGGAGATTTCTGGTCTAAACGACGTCTAGTTCACTAAGGTAGCTCCAGCGTCACAAAGAGTGGGACACAAATGAATGACAACAGTGCTTTAGGGCAGTTAGGTTTGTGTGCTGATAGAGTGCCAGGCCTGGAGTCAGGAAGTTCAAATACAGCCTCAGACACTTATTGGCTATGTGACCCTGGCATAGTCACTTCACCCTGTTTGCCTCAGTTTCTCCATCTGTAAAATGAGCTGGAAAAGGAAACGGCAAACCGCCCCTGTATCTGTCAAGAAAACTCCCCAAATGGGGTCATGAAGATCAGACATACTAAAACAACCAAACAGCAAAAATCTCAAGTACCTAGCAGGATTTGACTATCAAGGATGCTCCCTGAATTGATTTGAATTGCTGAGTTCTTTGCTCTCCCTGCACATGCTAATGATTAGCTGGCAGCCAGTGACTCAGACTGGGCTCATCAACATGCAGAGAGCTGGGGAAGTCACATGCAGTTGGAGAACTGTCATTCACTGTGATTATTCTTAGCTACAGGGTCAGATGCTGAGCCCTCTCTTGGGTCTCCTTCACTGCACCTCCTCCAAGGTCAACCCCAGAGCTCCGTCACGTTTGGATGGACTGACACGTGTGAAGATGGAGCAGCTGAAAACAGGCATGCTTGTGGGTCTGCCTGAGGAGCACTGTGACAGTGAAGAAATAATAGCTTCATGGACCCCACTGGGAGTCACCATATGGGACTTCCTCACTTAATCACAGTATCTCTGAACTGGAAGCAGGGCTATCCTTGGAGAGTCATAAAACCTGGAATAAACTCAAATGGTGAGTTTACTCTATCACTACCTAAAAACAGAATTTGAGATTCCAAAGAGACCTTAGAGATGACAAGAATAAGGGAAGTATACTTTCAGAGCTGAAGGAGTCATCAGGGGTCATCTGACCCCATCTTTATTTCATGCTCCAACTGTTGCTTCAACATGCTTAACTGATGATCATCTAGTTTTAGCTTGAAGACTTCCTGTTAATGGGAAATTCACCCCTACCTCAAGCAGAGCAGCACATTTAAGTCTGGGAGAGAGCAAACCCTTCTCATTATTATGGGCACCAAAAACTCCAGCCCAAATCAAACTGTGTGACCTTTCTATGGTAATAATCATAGAGTGCTAGAGTTAAATGAAACATTAAAGAACATGTAGTTCAATTGAATTAATTCAATAAGCATTTATTGTTGCTGTTCAGTCATGTCTGATTATCTGTGACTCCTTTAGGGGTTTTCTTGGCAAAGATACTGGAGAGGTTTGTCATTTCTTTCTCCAGCTCATTTGACAGATGAGGAATTGAGTCACAGTTAAGTGACTTGTCCAGGGTCACACAGCTAGTAAGTGTGTGAGGCTGGATTTGAACTCAGGAAGAGGAATCTTCCTGACCTTAGACCCAGCAATCTAGTCACTGAGTCAACTACTCTTATCAAATTTTAAAGCACTGAAAAATTCTAACTACCTATGATTATGCGTCTGGAAATTATCTGTTTTCCAATACTTGTTCAGTCATTTGGGTTGTACTCGGGTCTTCATAACCCCATTTGGGGTTTTCTTGACAAAGATATTGGAGTAGTTTACCATTTCTTTCTCCATCTCATTTTACAGATGAGAAACTGAGGCAAACTGGGTTAAGTGACTTGCCCAGGGTCACATTGCTAGCAAGACCAGATTTGAACTCACGAAGATGAGTCATCTGATTCCAAGCTCATTGCTCCATTGCACCACCTAGCTACACAAACATTTATTAAACACATACCGTCAGCTGTGCTAGGTGCTCTTGAAATTGCTTTTTATATACCTAGTTGTGTAAATAGCTAAGTGGGTAGAGTAGATAGGGCCCTGGAACTGGAGTCAGGAAAACCTAAATTCAAATCTACTCTCAAACAATAATGAGCTTTGTGCCCTGGACTTCAGTTTCCTCATTTGTAAAATGGGTATAAATGATAGCATGTTATTTCCCAGGATTGTTGTAAGGGTAAAATGAGATAATATTTGTAAAGCACTTTGCAAACCTTAAAGTGCTATATAAATGCTATTTCAAATAATAACAATGATAACAATAATAGCTATTATTATTACTTACTTTTGTGCCCCTCCTCAAGAGAGTGTAAACTCTGTAAATGATTCATGTAAGATATTACTCAATTGATCAATTTAGTGGACTCATCAGGGTAGGCATTGGGTAGGTGGTACAGGATAGGTAAGTACTGATTGATAAAAGGGAGACTGGAAATTGTTTCTGTGAAGAAGAGGTGTTGCTAAAGTTTTTGCTTCTTTAACAGTTTTTCTTGGGCTCAGTGCCAAGCACTTTGATCATTCCCTCTCCCTGCCCCCACTTTTATCCAATACTTTATCACTAGAAGTATTATAGGTTGATTACAGACACATTAGAGGGACAGCCTGTATTAGAGACTTGGACTGGATAACCTCTAATGCCCTTTTCTGCTTTAGAATTCTGTGGGTTTTGAGTCTGGAAGAACTTGAACCTTTTGGGACTGTGATATGAAAAACATAACATTCACCCAGTCTGTTTGGCAGGGAGGGTTCCCCACATAAAGGAGCATAATCTAAGAATCTTCTGGTATAATGGGTAAAGGCAGAGGACCTGGCTTCAATACTTTATTTAAAATTAAACATTTATTTTATGTCTCCTAATGTACTTAGTACCAGTAATGCTGGACTTGGAGTCAGGAAGACATGAGTTCAAATCCTACGTCTGGCTCTTGCTCACTCTGTGGTCCTGGGCAAATTACTTAACCACACTTAGCCTCAAGTTTCTTCATCTATAAAATGGGTATAAAAATGGCACCTAACTCTTCAGGTTTTTGTGAAACCACTGAAAGAACAGATTTATTTAAAATGTATTTATATAAACATATAAGTACATATGCTTACATAAAAATGTTATGTATTTGCTTATATATACTTATATGTAAATATGTGATATATACTTTTATATTTAGAGATAAATGTTATGTTTATATTAGTATATTTAAAATAAATCCATTACTTCAATTCAATAAATAGATTATATAAATATATTTATATAAATGTATATTTGTATTTTTTTATATATATTTATTTAAATATATATTTTAAGCATTTTGCAAACCTTAAAACACTTCATATACGCTAACTATTATTATCTTTGGTGGTGGTGTTACTATTATTAATACATTATACTTCTTGACTTTGGAAAAGTTCCTTCACCCCTGAAAGTTACAATTTCTTTATTTTGAGAAATGGAATAAAAATACTTGTAGAACTCACTTTCTTCCCCTGGTTGTAGTGAAGACTGATTTCTCAATTAAAAAGGTGTGTGAAAATATCTCTAAATGTAAAAGGTTCCACAAATAAATTCAAGTTATGATTAATATTGATGGTGAGCAGCCATAGAATTCCTTGCAGGAACTCCCCTCCATGAACAATCTCATCTTGTACTTACCAATGCGGAGCTCGAAATTGTTAAATGAATGCTTGTTGATCTCCTGTATGCTTTCATTCAGGGCGAGAGAGAAGTCAGCCAGAGCACATAAGTGTCCCCACTTATCTTCACATTGCTAAACAACAGAGAAACAGAGCCCATTAAACGTGGCTGGCCTCTGCCTGGAAAACAAGCACTTCTCAGCATGTGTGTCTACTGCTGCTCACTTGGAGTCAGCTCTCACTCCATGACATCCCACCCTGACCCACAACTCTCTACTCAAGGTAGTGATGGTGACTGTAGCATGGCTCACAAAGCACTGAAAAACAAGCTGGGTTGAACAAGAAGGTAGACTGGTGAAAGGGAAGGAGCACAGGATTGGGGAGTCGAGAGCTCTAAGCTCTCTATCCAACTCTGCTACTATCTGATTTGCAACCATTGGCAAGTGATTTCATCTCCCTGGGCCTCGGTTTCCACATGTGTAGAGTGAGAGAATTGGACTAAGATGGTTCTTAAGGTCTTTATATTCTTTGTTCGGAATGAAATATGGTTTAGGTGTAATTCCTGAAGCCCCACCTTACCCATAGTTCATTGTTATTAAGAGAGAATGAAGTCCTGAAATCCTATGTGGTTTTTTGTGTGTGTATGTGTGTGTGTGTGTATCACTGTTAGGAGAGACACTGTGATGCTTTGGAATCAAAAGACTTGGTCCAAATCCTCTCTGATACATAAGAGACGATAGGCAAGTAGCTTTACCTCTGGGTGCCGCAGGTAACTTGTCAGTAAATGTTACTGTGAAGTTTCTGATCTGCATTGGTGGAAGGGGACTCCACAGTACGAATTTCTTGTATAAATGAAATCATAAATGTGGGCCCCCAAGGATTATATAAATAAATTTATTATAAATTTCAAAAAGATTGCCAGTAGGCATTAATGAAGGTGTTTTCTCACTGGTAGCAGTTTCCCCTATGCCAACAATATCACAGATTCAGACAAAAATGTATATATGTGTATGCATACATACACACACTGAAATATACACATACATATAGGCATATATATGTCATCCTTCAGTAGTGTTCAGCTCTTTGTGACCCCTTTTGAATTTTTCTTGGCAAAGATACTGAAGTAGTTTGCCATACGTACACACACACACACACACACATATACACACATATAAGTATACACACATATACACATGATATCTCTATATTTATCTATAATTATATGTAGGAGAGAGAGAGAGAGAGAGAGAGAGAGAGAGAGAGAGAGAGAAAGAGAGAGAGAGAAAGAGAGAGAGAGAGAAGAGAGAGAAGAGAGAGAGAGAGAGAGAGAGAGAGAGAGAGAGAGAGAGAGAAAGAGAGAGAGAGAGAGATGAGAGGAGAGGAAGAGAGACAAAGACAGAGAAAGAGAACAGGCAACATGGCTTAATGGACAGAGAGATGACTTTGAAGTCAGGAAGATGTGGGTTACAGTTCTTACTCTGACTTACATTAACTCTGACCCTGGGCAAATGATTTAAATTCTCAGTGCTCTAATCAATTCTTAATACTGTGACTTGAAGAGAAGGTGCTAACCTTCTTTGGTAGAAGGAATTTCCTCACCTGGGAATTCTGTACCAATGAAATCACTGGTCTGGTCCGTATCCCTAATAATTATATCATATGTACTATCTATCTATCTATCTATCTATCTATCTATCTATCTATCTATCTATCTATCTATCTATCTAATCTACACATGTATATACATATGCATATATACACAAATAGATAATATATATTACACATATACATGCATATACATACATGCATACACACATATGTATATACACATATAAATATGTATAGAGTCAAGATGGTATTGTGGATGAAGAGTTGGTATCAATGCCAGGAAGACTTGCATTTAAATCCATTCTTTGATACTTACTACTTTTGTGATTCTAGGCACGTCACTTAAACTCTCAGTGCCCTAGGCAGTTAATACGATAATCTGCAGAAAGTGTGCAAATCTACACTGGTGGAGATTTCCTCATATCATGAATTCACAATTGTCCTTCCTATTCCTAATTCTGTGAGCTTATTTTGTAGAAATGAGGCAGCAGGATGGTACAATGCACAAAATACTGTACCTGAAGTCAGGAAGATTTTAGTTCAAATCCAGTTTCAGATACTTACTAGCTATGTGACCTTGGACAAGTCACTTAAGCTCTATTTGCCTCAGTTTCCTCATATGGAAAATGAGGATAACAATGGCATCTACCTTCCAAGATCGAATGAGATATTTGCTATTATTATTATGTGTATATATAATCCCATATTATATATGTGCAGCCCACATGTATATATAGTACATGTGCATATATACAAATATACATATACACATGCATGAGCATACATGTGCGAGTGTATACATAAAATATATGTATAGGCAATATATGTACATACACAATACTTATATGCAATATACATATATGTATACATATATATGTATATGTATGTATACATGTGTATATATAAAATCAAGATGTGAATTATATGAATGTTTGCCTATTATTCTTGGTTACTCAGACAGAACACTAAAAATATATAATCCACAGGCTCATGATCAATGTTCATTTGAATGAAACTAAAGCAGAGAAAGATCTATTGCAAATTGGGTGGATTTTCCATGGAGACTTTGTGGAGAAAGATGGACAGGGATTGCAAAGGATGAAATGACTTGGATGGATGTGTGAAATTACACTGGTAGAGAGTGTGTCTCAACCAAAATGACCAAAGAATCATCAAATTATTGAAATATCCAAGTACAGGAATCATCATTAGAGGTATATGAATCAGTATTTGAATCATTTTAATTCCTCATGTACGTATTTCTGTCTGGGAAGATGATGGGCAAGAAGACAAATCACTCAAGAGCACATTTCATAGACATGTAACATAGACCCATTGCTTCTAAAGCTCGGATCTCAGAGAGGTTTAATGACCTTCACGGCCATTGGATCAAGTTTAGTTCCTCTTCCACTGGACAGATTTTCAGATACTTAAAGTTACCTATCTTCTGCCTGTCTCCCATTTCTCCTCCCCCATCTTTGTATCATCAGGATAAACATTCCTGGTTTCTGGTTAACTGACTCTTGTATTTGTCAAGATATTAGGAGATGTCCTGTTTTTCAGACCTAAAGTCCAGAAAACAAGCTGTGCCCTGAGCTTGGCATAATATAATCCTTTGTGCTCACCTTCTGGATGTTCTCACTCTCTGGCAAATTCATAGTTTTTGTGTTTCTTTGACCAGCATCTCTCTGAGCTCAGACAAGTACCCATGTCCTACTCATGAAGTCTTGCTATGAATCAAGCCTGTCTCATTGTTGCTGTTACCCCTCATTGTCAGGGCTACAGCTCACTGCACAGCCATTGTATTCATATTGAGATCTCTCCACACTGCCTTGGGCCCCCAGTAGAGGCACGGCCCTGGCATATACATGTATCCTCCCTTACAAGTCATTTCCCTCACTTGGAAATTAAAGTTCTGTTTATTCCTTTCTCTCCTGTCTCTAGCTTGCTCTGCTTGGCTCCAGTCATCCACAGGTTAGGGGCCAGTTCCATCTAGTTGACACATAACATGATCTCCAGTCCTCTTAAGCAGTAGATTATGTTTTCCAGAGCAAAGGTTGCTATGGGGTAGTCATGGGGATAGAATATGATAAAGGAGGCCTTCGAAATAAATGTTAAAAAGTGTGGAAGGGAAGGCAGGAATGGACAGGGCCAGACATATCATTGGGCCATCTGGCTTGATAACTTTTGATCATTGCCTAGGTGGGATTGGGAAAGAGACAAGAAAAATGATAGAAAACCAGAGATGAGAATAGGGTGTGTAGAGTGAGAAAGGACAGAGATGATCTGACAAGAAAGGAGAGTTTTCAAAAGAGGAAGAAAGAAGAGGAAAAATATTTCTGATTTGAAGGTCTTTCCTTCTTGTGTATTTATTGGCATTCTAAGAAGTTTAACTTAATAAATTAAGACTGTCCTGATAATACATACTCAATTCAATTGAGTCAGTTTTCTTTTACATACTGATCTGAAATACTGTTTTTGCAATTTTGGTGATAATTTCCCCTCATAATTTTCCCCTATGTTACCATAGCATTATTGAGTTATTCATTGTAATTTCTTCTTCTTAGCTTTGTCTTCTGAGACAAGTGAAAAATATTTTTAGCCTAATGTATTTTTTTCTTCCCCATCTGTCCAATGGGTATATTAGAGTACCTTCTCTCTCCCTAGCTACCTTTTATTTATTCTCTTTGGATGGGTCTAAATATGTATATTATATATATATATATATATAATATGCACAGGTTATTTATATATATATATTCACATGCATACAAATGATTATATGCACAGTGCCCATGTATGCATATTATATGGTATCTCTCCCTCTGCTCCCAAATGTGTGATCCTTGAAGGGATTTTTGTTTTTGTATCCCCAGCACATATAAAGTGCTTTGGCAAATCAATGCTTGTTAAGTGACCGTACTAAGACTGTACTGGGGCTGCTAGGTGGTGAAGTGGGTAGAGCACTGAGCTTGGAATCAGGAAAGCCTGAGTTCAAATCCAGCCTCAGATACTAGTGATGTGAACTTGGGCAAGTCACTTCACCCTGTTTGCCTCAATTTCTGCATCTGTAAAATGAGCTGGAGAAAGAAATGGCAAACCATTCCAGTATCTCTGCCAAGAAAACCCCAAATGGAGTCACGAAGAGTTGGACCCAACTAAGATGACCGAACAACATTATCTGTACTGCCTCCTTTGCAAGGTTATTGTGGAGATCAAAGGTGAGAAGTCTATAAAATGTTTTGCTCATTATAAAGTGTTCTATTCTTTGTCTTTCAAGGCTTTATTGAGGTTCTTCCTCTATCTCTTAGGAAGCTTGCTTGCAAAGAGCAACTACACTCATACTGAAGTCAATTTAAACTCATGTCTGGGGGTACTTAGAATCTTTGTTAGGTTAGTCAAGCAGCACTAGAAAGCCTCACTGCTCTCTGTATAAGGAAGCAGTAGGAGTGTAATGGAGACAATACTGCAGTTGGAGTCAGAAAGTCTGGGTTTAAAGTCTGGGGCTGCTATTTATTATTTCTGTGCATTGGGGCAAGTAATTTTACCTCTCTGATCTGGCTTCCTCAATGAGTGGGACTGGAATTATAAAATCTTTCAGGTTCCTTCTAGCTCTAAATCCTGTGATGCTAAGTTTATAATACTTATTATTATTACCCAGCAAGGAACTCTCCCTGTCCCTTAACAATGCAGTTACTAAAAAGCTTAGGGTATTAAAGACCTGACTGGCACACTGCAAGTTCTCATACATGCCCCCCCACCCCCAGTTACATTGCTAGTATGTGGGACTTGAACACAAGTCTTTGCTACTCTGAGATTTTTTTTTTTTAAGTTAAAACTTATACTTTTAACAGTGTATGGAACTCCCGCTGTGGAAGCTTATTCCATTGATGCAAATAGGTAATTTGTTTGTAATTGCATAGCTTTAGAGAGTTACCTGGGGGTGTTGAGAAGTTAAATGATTTGGATATGGTCACAAAGGCTATTATTTCTATTATCACATGGCAATTGGGATTAAAGTTCTTAATTATCTATAATTATCATATATACTTTAAGGAGAAAAAAAGTAACCACAAAGAAACATGATTGTTTAAGAGATCTAATTATAAGAGAAAAACTGACAAAATAACTTTGAAGGGACATAGGGCTCATTACTCTCTGATTCCAATTTCTTCTTTCATGTTTCTAGTGATGGACAAAGATAATTGATGTTCACGATGATGATAATAATGTCTTACAGAATTCTGAATTAGCAAGGAAATTTTAAGTAATGTCCCCAGAATTTGAATTATTAATATATGAAGTAGTTATACATTTTTAGAGAAGATTTTAATGAAGAAGGGATACTGTTCAATGTTTGGTAAAAAACGAATTCAGATCTTTATGATTGTCCAAACTCTTCATGTTTGCCTCCCCCAATGACTGCCCCCTGACTCATTCAGCAAACACTTATGAATTACCCATGTATGCAGAGCATAGTATGAGATGTTGAGCACATTGAAAGATATGACTCTGCCCCTGTTTTCATGGGATTTATAGTTGAATCTATTCTGGCTAATAATTGAGGGGTTCTTGGACCTTATTTCTTGGAGTGGATGTTAACTAGCATACTAAAAATGAAGGTAAATAAAGAAGAAAATAATTCTTTACCTGTTTCTCAGGTGATAAGCCTGACACCGCCATGTAAGTGCTGCCAATTGTCTTAATTTTTTCAATATCTTGAAATCGGTCTTCACCAAGTAACTAGAAGTAATCAAAGACAGTAACATTAGTTTCTGATTTTGTGCTCCCAACAAGTATTGTCTGCACTGAAAATAAAAGAGAATGATCAAACAGGAATCATTTCTGGACATCGTCGAGTCCATATGATACTGAACTTTTAAAAAATATAGTTTTGTCTCACAAAGGGAATGTTCTGCCTACCACTAGAATAATTACCACTCTGCTTAGCACTAGGATGCTTTGCTATTTAAGCTAAGCTGACCTGATGGAGAGATAGGAGGTGGTATATGCCCAGCAAATCTCACCACTTTGATTCTACTGCCACCTTGATCATTTCCTTTCAGACTCTGATGGAGACAGTTGAGGACCTTGAACCCAAGAACCTTGGGAATAGCTAGAAAACTTTTAGCCTAGTTCCCCTCCATCCCCCTAAGCATCATCCTGGGAAAGGGCTTTCTTCTGTGGAGATGCAGCCTGGCAACTGCTCCTGCAGATGCTACAGACATAGCTACTGAAGACCCCGAAAAGAAACCTCTTGTCCCCAAAGGTCTTGGGGCTGGCAATCTCAGAAACAGATATGACTTTTATTGGTATGAATGACATTAAAAAAGAAGCACTAACGTCTATTTTCCTTCGGTATTCCAAAGACTCCAGGATCCTTCCATCTGATTTGTAAATGAAACTAATAATGATGTTATTCAGTTGTTTTGGTCATGTCCAACCCTTCATGACCACATTTGGGATTTTCTTGGCAGAGATACTGGAGTGGTTTACCATTTCCTTCTCCAAATCATTTGACAGATGAGGAAACTGAGGCAAACAGGATTGAGTGACTCACCCGGATCACAAAGCTAGTAAATATCTGAGGTTGGATTTGAACTCAAGAAGAATTAACATTGATATAGTGCTTACAATATGCCAGGTACTGTGCTTAATATTTTATAATTATAATCTCATTTGATCATTATAGCAACCCTGGGAGGTAGGTGCTACTGTTATCCCCATTTTACAGATGAGGAACTCAGGCAAAAGAGGTTAAGTGACTTGCTCAGGGTCACCAACCTAGTAAGTATCTGAGCTTGGACTTAAAGTAGTATCTTCTTGTCTTCAGGCCCAGAGCTCCACTGCACCACTTTATTGCTTCCATAGGTGTTTTCTCCTTTGTTAGAATGTGAGCTTCTTAAGTATTGGACCTGCGTTGCTTTTCTATTTGTATCTTCAACACAAAGCATAGCGTTTGCACATAGTAAGTGCTTAATAAATACTTTACTCCATGTATCCCAAACTGAAATCATAAATTTCCCCTCAAAATATAGCCCTCTTCCAAATTTCCCAATTTCTCTTGGAGGTATCACCTTAACCACCCAGGCTGAAAAGCTGCAGCCGTATCTAGCTCTTCCCTCTCCTTCATCCCACATATCTAATAAGTAGGCAAATTCTGGAAATTTTGATCCTCAAATATTTGTGGCATCTTTTCCTTCCTTATGTTTCTGGCTATTCTGAGTCTTTCAAGCCCTCATTATCTCTGATCTGGGCTATTAATGTATCTTCTTTGCAGGTTTCCCTTCAGTTTCCTTTGCTGTCTACCACATCTACCATAGAGCCATCAAGAAACTTTCTAATGCACAGAACTGACTCACTTAACACCTTTAGTGCAGCCACACTGGAGTGTAGTGGTTGCAGTTCCTTGAGTAAGACATTCCATCCCTGCCTCAGTGTCTGGACACTGATGAAGAGCCAACATACCTCATGCTGGGAATGCTCTGCCTCCTCAACTCTGCCTTCTGGTTTCCCAGCTTTCTTCGAGCTTCCGCTCAAGTGCCCTTTCCTGGCTCCCCCAGCTGCTAATGCCTTTCATTTATACAGTCTAGAGTTTGTATATTACTCATCATTTAGATGTTGACTCTCCCATTAAAATATACCTTCCCTGAGGCAGTGTGACCTGTGTGTGTTGTTTGTCCTTTATTTTAAAGAAGACAAGTGACATCATGAGGTGGTCTTGACTTGTGTGTGAATTGGATTTAAATGAAACAGAGTTGTGCAAAGGCATCATTTTTACTCTCTTCCAGAGTCAACAAGTCCAGGGGCAGGACAAAAGTCCAGACAGCGGGGAGTGGCCTGAGATGCAGTGGATGACCTGGTTGTCTTCAATATCTGATCAAGCTCTAAGCACCCCACAGCTCCTGCTTCAGCTGCCTTCATGGCTCAAGGAACAAATTGCTTTCATTTACTCATTCTACCAGGGGAAGTCTTCACATGCTTGGGGTAGACATTTCTACCTCACTGATGGGTTTGAGGCCTGTTACTTATCCTCAACCTGGTTTAGCCTGTCTGCCTAGATGGTTTTTCCCACTGTACTGATACTTCTCAGAGCCACAGGTGAAAGCTGGGTAAAGGTGGATGGACCCCAAAGGTGGATGAGCAGTCCTGAAAAGGGCTCAGCAAGTCCTATATATACATGTGTGTATACACACACACACACACACACATATATATATATGTATATATATATGCATGTATACATATGTGTATGTGTATACACATATATGTATATACACATACTCATGGGGCAGCTACATAGCACAGTAGATGAAATATTGGGTCTGTAGTCAGGAAGACCTGAGTTAAAATCTGACCTCAAGTACTTAACCTGTATGATCCTGGGCAAGTCATTTGAACTCTGCCTCAGCTTCCTCATCTTTAAATTAGGGATAATAATGGCACCTACCTCTTAGGGTTGTTGTGAGAATATTTGTAAAATATAATTCTGGGCACATTATAGATACTATATAAATGTTACCTAATACTATTATTAAAATTGGGTAGCTAGATGGCACAGTGGATAAAGTAGCAGGCCTGGACTCAGGAAGTCCCATCTTCCTGAGTTCAAGTCTGGCCTCAGACCCTTACTAGCTATGCAGTCCTGGGAAACTCATTTTACCCTGTTTGCCTCAGTTTTCTTATCTATAAAATGAGCTGGAGAAGGAAATGGCAAACCACTCTAGTATGTTCACCAAAGAAGAGTTGGACGTGCCTGAATAACAATTATTACTTTCATTTACACGTATATTTACTGATACAAATATATGTATATGCATATGTATATACTATATATATTTATAAAAACTTGACATTCAAAGCCCTCCACACTCAGTCCTCACCCTGCCTAGGTAGCCTTATTTCACAGTACCTGTCACACACTCTAAATTCTAGCAAAAATGAACAACTGGCTTTTCTCTGATCTCATCCTGTCTTGTCCCAAATTTACACCTCCATGCCCTTGAATGCCCAGAACACATTCTTTTCACAGCTCTGCCTGTTAAAAACCTTCTCTTTTTCAAGATCTAGCTTTAAGACTGTTTCCTCTGGAGCCACCCTTGAAGTCTCAGTGGAAATGTGCTCTCTTCTTCCTCAGATGTTCCTGGGACATACCAAGTACTGGAAAATAAGGTTGTATAGGCCGGTGAGGGCCAAGTGTGGAAGGCCTTGAATGCCAAGTTGTCTGGAACTCTTTTTTAAAAAACACATTTCACTGAGCATTTTATCTATTTCTTAATCCCACCCTAACCCACATAAACCATAAGTTTCTTGAGGGCAGAGACTATTTTGTATCATTTTACTTTTAAATCAAAGCTTCTGTTTTCTGTGTCAAAGAGAATGATCTTTGGGTTTAGAAGGGACGCAGACAAAATAAGAAAGGAGAGAAGGCTGGACCCAACTGCTCTTGATGAGTCTGAGTCATCAGGCCTAGCTAAGAATAATTCTGAGGTACTGAGATGATTGGCGGATATACTTGTGTGGCCACTGACAGTGACCTCTGAATCACTGTAGAGAAAGGCACCAAAGGATTGGAGAATGCCAGCAACAATAATGGTAGCCACAAGGGGTTACTAAGGGCTTTACAAAGATCCAATTTTATCTTCACAAGAACCTGTGGATGAGGTTCTTTTACAGATGAGGAAACTGAGGCAAAAAGGGTTAAATGACTTACCAGGCTGAAAAGCGTCTGAGGCTGGATTTGAACTGAAGTCTTACTGACTTCAGATCCAATACTCTATCTGCTGCTGGTGTGTGTGTGTGTGTGTGTGTGTGTATGAATGTGTTGCTTTGGTATCAACTACCCCCTCAACCTTCTTGTCATTTACAAACTTGGTAGGTATGCCAACAACAAGCATTTATAACAATGCTATGCAGTACTAGGGGCAATCCATTGGACATCATCTTCCACGTAAGATTGGATCCAAGATTTTAACAGGTTAGATTCGAGTAAGGTGATATTCAAAAGTGATAAACATAAAGTTTTACACTTGGGTTAAAAACAATTTCCAGTTAAATACAAAATATAGGAATCATGGCTAGATGGTAGTTCATCTAACAAGTAAGTATCCTGGGGTTTTAATGGATTGCAAGCTTAACAAATCCATGGTTTAATATGACTGCCTCCCCCCAATCCCTGCCCCCATCAATGAGATCTTAATAACAATAACAGCAGCAGATACACCAATTTTATATAAGATTATAGAGTTTACAAAGTGCTTTATGCCTGTTAACTGATTTGAGCCTTAAGAGAGAGGCCAGCTAGTGAGTTAATAATCTGAATTAGCCTCAATGTTAATGGTAACAGAATACTGTAAAACAATAAGGACCTCCTTTATATTTCCTCTTTCCTATGCATTTCCTTGACTTCTTCATCCTTGTAAATACCTCAAAACCCACAATCTTTTGAAATATCCTTTAGCAGTTTCTATTAACTTATTTGAAACTATTCCTTCATTATGTAGTAAGAGTTGGACAATAAATCCCAGACTCATGGGATTAGAGATGGAAGGGGATCTCAGAAGCCATCGAGCCCATCCTCCTTATTTTGCAAAGAAGGAAGTGGAGGCCCATAGGTCAAATGACTGCCTAAAGTCACACAGGTAGCAAACAACAGAGAAGGTGTTTTAAATCAGGTTTCCTGACTTCACATCCAGTGTTTTTTCCATTGAACCACACTGCTAAGTGGGCCCCGGTCAGTTCCTCTGCTTGATGCTAAAAGGTGACTAGAATGGGTTCCCTATTTCAAGAAAATGCCAGGAATACTATGGATGGATGAGCTATTCTGTTGTAGCCAGATATGCTATGCATGTAACCAGGAGGAGTGAACATGGAGAGACTGAGTGAATGGGTGTACTCAGTCGCATGCTAGCCTTTTGAAAAATATGCACCTGATCCCATTACTCCCCCAGGCATAGAGTGAATATATAGCCTATGAACTGGATGGCAGGTCCTGGCCCATGTGCCAGGCACTCTGTTAGGCACTGAGGATTCAAAGACAGATACAACATAGGACCTGTCCTCAAAGAACTTATTGGAGGAGGTAACATGCATATAAGTTAAGTATAAATAAAAGATTAGTAGTATATTTGGGGAAAAGGGGTGAGGAAGGGGAGGGTCAGAAAGGATTCACATAGAAGATATTCTTAGAGCTGAATGTTGAAGGAAACTACAGAGTCTAAGAGGCAAAGGAAAGGAGAAAACATATTCTACAGCTTATGCAATGACACATAAAGGTGTAGTATCATGCATAAAGTGAGTTTAGCTGAACCTTAGAGTATATGAGGATGAGAAAATGTAAAATAAGGTAAAAAAAGAAAGTTGGAGCCAAGCTGTAGAAAGATTTTAATGCAAAACAAAGGAATATTTGATCTGCATTTAATTACTGATTACTGCATTTAATAGGGAGTCACTCGAGTTTACTGAGTAGACGAGTGAATGTGGTCAGACTTGTGCTTTAGGAAAATTGCTTTGGGGTTTGCTTCAGTAGCATAGATACTAAAATCACTTTGGCAGATTTACAAAGGATGGATTGGAGAGTGGAGATGCTTGGGGAAGGGAAACAAATAAATAGTTTAATATAATAGTCCAGATAGGAAGAGATAAGGGCCTAAAATAGGATGGTAGCTTTGTGAGAAGAGAGAAGAGGGGGGGAGTAGTAAATGCTGTGGATGAAGAATAGATAAGTTTTAGCAACTGAGTACATCTGTGGAGTGATGGGCAGTGAGGAGTTGAGGATTGACTCCAAAGCTCCTGACCTAAGTGACTGGAATAGTGATGGTGACCTTGACAGAAACAGGGAAGGAAAAATGGGTGGGTTTTTGGGAAAGATAATGAGTTCTGCTTTGGAATTACTTAATTGGAGATGCCTAAAGGTTAGTCAGTATAAAATGTCCAGCAGGGAGTTAGTGATCCAGTATTGGAACTCATCTGGAATCTGCAGCATCATTGATGGCTTACTTCGATATAGCGCTTTGACTATTTATCTCAAGCAACACCATCTACTGCTGCTTATTAGATAATAATTATTAGATAAATTATTAGATAATTATTATTAGATAATTATTAGATAAAACACTAGTGCTTCCTACACCAAAGCAGAATCTTATGTTGGGGGAAAAAATTAGAACCATTCAAAAATGGAATAGGTCTTTTTAGGAGGTTTGTGTTCCACCTAACTGAGGCTCTCAAGAAGAGGTTGGATAGCTCCTTGTCAAATATATTATAGAAGAAGTATTTGTTTAGCTATAGGTGGGGGCAGATATCTTCTGAAGTCTCTTACAACTCTGAGATTTTGTGATTCTGTTTTTGTCTTTGCATCCTTGGCCTCAACACAGAATCGAATATGTAGTAGATACTTCAATAAATGCTTTATTGGATTGAATATCACCTAATCACTTCAAATAACATGGGGAAAATGCATTTACATGCTACCAAAATGACAACACATTTTTTAAAATTCAAAAGCTGAATTGAATCTTGTAGGTTCTAAATTCATAGCTCTAACTTAAGTATGGGAAAGTAATGATAAGTTATCTCATGTTGAAATGGCCATGTGGAAAGGATTAGAAAGAATTTAATCTTAATGCCTCTTTTCTAATTATCTACAAAGTCCCATTCCATTTGCTCTATGCATGATTGCTCCTCATCTCACTTAGGAAATCTTAATAGAGTAGAACCTTACAGTAATATAACTCATTATTGCATGCATTTTTATGTATGGTGGGTCAAATCATGGAACTGTAGAGTTAGAAGGAACTTAGACTAGCTCAAGCTGTACTTGAACAGGAATGCCTTCTAATACAGTTCACACAGTGATCACCCAAGGGTGGCGAGCGTATGTTCTCCAGGACACATGTAACCCTCTAGATCCTTAGGTGCAGCCTTTTGGCTGAGTCCAAATTTTACAGAACAAATCTTTTTATTAAAGGGATTTATTCTGTGAAGTATGGATTCAGTCAAAGGGCCTTACTTGAGGACCTAGAGGGCTGCATGTGGCCTCAAAGCTGAAGCTTCCCCATCCCTGATCCTAGCCTCCAACCTAATTTATCCAGCAACTGGCAGTCCCAGTAAAACTTTGATTTCTTTACATGTCTGAATCTAATGCAATAATTAGAGTTACTTATAGAAATATATATATGTATATATACATGTACATATTTAATTATAGAATAAGTCATGGAATGATAGAGCTGGCAGGGTCTTTGGAGATAATATTGTCTCTTTCTTCCCATTTAACAAAATAGGAAACTGAGTTCCAGAGAACTTGCTCAAAATTATATAAAGTTACCATCAGAATTGAGAATAGAAAGCAGAGCTAACAGCATAACGTGCTATCTCTTGTATTAATTTTGACTGTGCTGAGTTTTGTATTCTTAGAAGTCCCCAGGGAAAGAAGCCCACTTTTCATGTGCAGAGAAGCCACAGGGCAAGTTTTCATGCAGGCTGCCCCTATACCTTTCTTCTTCATAATAACTTTGCTCTTGAACCTAAATGTCATAAAGACAGCAGATCTCCGGGGATGACATGAAGGAAAATGTGAATTGTCTTGGGCAATATATGTCATACTGGAGTTTTAGGTGCCATGATTAGTAGAAATTAGGTGAGAATGAGAAATAAGTTGTTTGGTGTCAGTTTCTGGCTTATTAAAATTTCTTGTTTCCTTCAAGATTTAGCTCAAACACTGTCTTTTACAGGAAGCTTTTTCTGATCTCCCCACCTCTCTCTCTCTCAAAAGTATATTTATTGTAAACATATTTTTCATATACTAGTTTGTATTTATATAAATGTCTCTTCTCAAAGAATATTAAGTTCCTTAAGGACAGGGACCATTTGGTTATGGTTTTGTACTGTCAGATCCTAGGGTTTTACCTGGTATGTAGAAGATATTTAATACATGCTTACTGACCAATTAATTGATTGATTTCCCACACAATGGTAAAGGACTCTTTATCCTGAAATGTCTAAAGTAAGACAGAGTATCTTCAATTTTTCATGAGATCCATGGAGATTTTTTAGTGAAGGTTTTTTTTTTAATCCATAGATTCAAAGTATTAAAAAACAGATGAAGAATATCTTTTGGCCAATGGTATAATAGTTTCCATTTTCTTTACTGCTTTAGGTTTGCAGAAATCTTTTCTCACAACCATCCTGTGAAGTAGGTACTCCACACTTTCTAATCTTTTTCTTACAATTGAGAAAATTGTTTCCAATATAATAATCATAACAAGTAATTATATAGTATTTTAGGCTTTGCAAAGTTCTTTACAAATGTCATCTCATTTTAATCTCCCAACAATCTTGACAACTAAATGCTGTTATTATCCCCATTTTGTAGATGAGAATACTTAGAGAGACAGGGGTTAATTGGCTTGCCCAAAGTCACACAGCAAGCACCTGAGGCTGGATTTGAACTCAGGTCTTCTTGACTTTAGGTCCACTGCTCTATTTATCACTTAGTTGGCTCCAGATGAGTCAATTGACTCACTCCAGGTCACAGGTAACAAGTGTCCCAGCTGGAACTGAAACCTGCGTCTTCTGATTCCAGATTCGATTCTCTTTCCATTACTGTTTGATCCCTGGAGGAAAGCATCACTTGGTACAGTTTCTTCGTGCATCTTAATGGAAAATACAGAATTTTCCTTCTTTTTTTTCTTTTTATGGTTACCTCTCAACACTACTTTGAAATTGCAAGTTTGCCCTTTCCTTCATCTCTTCCTGAAATCACTTTTAAAAAAACATTTTTTCCCCCTTTGAAATGTAATATTAAAGGGGAGAGTGAGTCCTAGAAGGGGTTTTGTCCAAG
This sequence comes from Bettongia penicillata ogilbyi, assembly GCA_023548195.1. Lineage (NCBI taxonomy): Eukaryota > Metazoa > Chordata > Mammalia > Diprotodontia > Potoroidae > Bettongia > Bettongia penicillata. Next base: position 1,371,690 of record JAJHZJ010000783.1, on the reverse strand, counting down.
ATGATTAGAGTTATAGAGTTAGAAGAGGCCTCGGGGATCAGTTAAGTCCTAAGCCCTCATGTGGCATATGAAGAAAAGGGAATCTAGAAAACAACTCTCTCAAGATCACGCGGCAACATGGAGGCAGAGTCAAGACAAAAATGGAAGTCTTCTGAGCTTCCTCAGTGCTGCCTCATGTATGTAACTGAATCTAGGAATTCAACCTCATATTTGCAAAATGAGCCCCACCTTGGAAATCACCTTCTTCTCCTCCTACAGTCTTCCTCCCTGGACAGCATCTCTTTCAGCCACATAAAATATTCATAACTTTTGACTCTTTTTTTAAAATTCTCAGAAAATGAGTAGTGTCCAGTCTAATAGAAAGAATACTAGATATGGAATAAGAGGGCCTGGGTTTAAATACTTAGAAGAAGGGGTGTTGTGAGGCTCCAGTGAGATCATGGATGTTAATTAAGCACTTTGCTAACCTTTAAAGCTCTATAGAAATGCCAGTTGTTGTTAGGATTATCATCCTTATTGGCCTCAAGTTGCCAGACCTCTGGTCTAAGGATGACTTAATTTCCAATACCTTCTACTACCCACAAGCAATGTTGATAGAGTAGTACAGGGGTGTGCTGGTAAATATCTAACAACTAGGTTCTCCCACAACAACCCCCCACAAAAAAATCTACACACACATACACTATGCTTTATCTATATCATTAACACTTTTTAAAGTCTAGAGACAATCAGGAAAACAATAAATCAAACCCTGATCTGTAGTGACTGTGATTTGTGAGGTGTAAATGCCCACTCTGAAAATTTAACAACCCCAGTTCAACACTTGGATGTAGCTCCAAGACACTCCTTCATTTGAACGTGGACAGATTCATAGCTAGTTAACCTCTCTGGGTGTCAATATTTCTCATGTGAAAAGTGAAGAAATTAGACTAGATGACTTATGTCCCTTCCCTCTTTAAATCCTAAGAGAAATTCCCTTAAAAATTATTCAAAAACATTTATCAACCACCTAAATGTTATGTATTTAATATGATCCTACAACAGACTACTTACTTTCTCAGGGTCAGGCTAGCTAAGTATAGACTACCAATTCATCGATTATTTTAGAAGTGAATTTGTTGTTCAAGGCAATACATACACACAAAAAGAAAACAAAATTTTGCTTCTATAGTGACTATCGCATAGTAGGGGGGAAAAGGGTGGAAAGAAGGAAGTGCTAAGAACCTCATGATTTTTAGACTACAAAGGTTAATTTAAGTCTTGCTACTCTAAATATGATATCTTTTTCCAGTGACCAGTGAAAGTTCATATTACTAGAAGACTTGAATCATAGTAATATTGAAATTCTTAATATTAAAAAAATGGATTCCCAAAGGAAGATACAGGTAAATGGAAGGGTGGCTCATTGTTTTTCCTTGGACAGGCAAATGAAAGAGTTAGGGTTAATTTTACTTCGTGTCCTGAGGCAGCAAGGAATACAATTTCATGGGAAATTTGTTCACCTCATGAATGCTCATAGCAAGCATTTGCACCACCATAAAATATCACTACAAAAGTTGTTGAAGCTTATGTGCAAAATCAATTGTGAAGATTTCAGAGGTAGGAAAAATTCTATAAATAGCCTGATAATTCTACTCAAATCAAATCAGGAAATATTTTAATACTTAGTGACCTTAATTCAAAGATAAGAATAGAGGAAGGAAATTAAAAAAAAAAATTGATACTTAGATTAGAATAAAAATAGGACAAAAATGAGCAAAGCCAAATACTCAAACTATGGAGAAGTTTCACTTCTGCAAATGATGAATATTTTAATTCAAGAGAGTAGTCAAGAGATAACGACAAGTAGTACAAGAAATGAAGTTGATTACATTTTAGTATGCAGGGAATGACTGGCTACTGATTTGAGAGCTATTTCCAAATCAAATATTTCTGTACATTTAGGTAATCAACCCTTTAGAGTACAGATCAAAAGCAAAAGCAAAAGAGAAGAAAAAATGAAACAAAGAATTAAATGGAATTAAAGGAATTCTAATTTGAACCATTAAAAAGATAACACCAAAAATAGGAAATAACTAAAAGAACACCCACGACTACTGACTATTATTATTTCTTATGGTAGTTTAATCAATAGACCCCTATCACTGCAATGAGATCAAAAGAGCCTAGAAATCACATTTGCAGGCAAACATGTGCTCTCTTTGCCAAGAGAAAAATATGGTAGACAATGAAAAAACATGTCTAGGACATTAATTCATTTTCAAAATCCTACAATAGAACATGGTAGAAAATCATGAGGTACATTATTTCATAAAACAGAAATAAGAGAAAAGAACACATGCTTAAAGAAAGATTGACAAGGGACACAGATCATAAGCCAGATCATAACCAGAGTATTTATGTAGGAAAGTAAAAAGGAACTGAAAATTGAAGAAAAAGGTCTAGGAAGATGTTAAGAACAAACTCATCTTCATCAGTGAGACTGATTCATCACATCTATAATCTAACCTCAATCTCTGTTGTGCTCTATGAGAGAGTAGAAATGGTACCAGAGAAAACAAAAATGGTGGTCCTAGATGAGACCAAGTATATATTCAAAAAGTGCAGGAGCAAGCTCATACCAGCATGCTAGTAGCAATTGTTAAATTGTCAGTGTGAGCATTTCTTTCTCAGAAATTGATAAACCCTATAAATCAGGACTTGACTTATTATTTCATTGATTGTCCAGACTTAAGAAAGTGATGGAGAAAATGTTAACAGCATAGATTTAAACTTAAACATGTCCTGCAGTTTCAGAGACCTGGTTGTTCAATATTTGCTATCATACTACTGTGTAGATGGTACAATTCCAAGGCTGCTACAGGACTGATTATTTAGATATTTGAAAGATGAGAAGAAACTAAGTTCCTGCAGAAAAAAATGCCCTGGACATTATTAACCTTCTAAAAGACAATTTTAAAAATAACAGTTATTGCTGACTCATATGCTTAATTTCCCATTTTGAGCCAGACTAGATGGCTACTTGCTGGGTATACTATAGAGGGGAGGGAGTCCTTCTCAATGCTTCTTGACTTGATTGGTTGACATATTCAGGTATGAGTTGCATTTGATGGCCTCTGAGTTTCTTTCCAACTCTGAGATTCTGTGATATTAAGTTCTTGGTTTTTTGTTAGAGAAGGCAGCAGTAACAAATAGATATTAAACACCTAATCAAGACATTCTGCGAGGCACTGGGGATAGGAAACCAAAACAAACCAGTCTGTGCCCTAGAAAGTATTTTAATGAGGAATACAATATGTATGTGGTAAGTAAACACAGGGAAATTTTATGAGCGAAAGATTATTAACAAGAAGAAAGAGATGAGGCGAAGCTTAATGTAAGAGGTGACATGAAGGCTGAAATGAGCCTTGAAGGAAGCCAAGGATATTGAGAGTATATTCCAGGCATGTGGGAAAGCTCAATGCCAAAGGCATAGAGGTAGGAGACAGAAGTCCATGGAGGAGTTTGCATTTTGCCCTAGAGCAAAGAAGGAACTATTGACTCATAGATAAAGGAAAGAAGGAGGCTAGAAACAGGAAACCAATTAGGAGACTCTTAGACTAATCTGCATGAGAAAGCATGAATATATGAACTAGACTAGTAGCCATGCGAGAGGAGAGAAGTGATGGGTTGTAGAAGATGCTGTAAATGATAGTTAACTCCCTTATAATCCCAAAGTTACAATTCCTGACAATCAGAACAATTGAGAGTGTCCTAAATAGAAATGGCGGTGGTGGTACTTGTCCTTTGTTCTTGAAGAGGACCAAAATGATGTCACTATGATAAAGTCAAGTTTCAATGCGTCCGACTGTGGCTGATGAGACCAATATGTACTCATGATGCTCTACCACAGATTGGGCACAGATAGTCCATATGAACGTTTGGGGTGGATACTCTTAATCAGCATATCCTGGGTGATATCTTTTGATTCCTGCATAAATTGGATTTAAGTGAGACAGAGTCGCATGAAATCATCAGCCCCATTTTCTCTTCCTGAGTCATCACAGTCCAGTGGCAGGACAGAATCAAGACGATGGCTCAGGATACAGTGGATGACCTTGGTGTCTTTGATGGCTAACCAACTTCTAAGCACTGTGGAGTGCTTGCCTGCTTCAGCTGCCTTCATGGCCATTGGAATGAATTGTTCTCATTCGCCCATTCCACCAGGGGAAGTCTTCACATGCTTGGGGTAGACACCCCTCTAACTCACCAATGAATCTGAGATCCCTTGGTTATCCTCAAGATCTGCCCAAACAGTTTACTGGCCTATGGCCACTGCACATGTTATAGCTTCTTGGAGCCACAGGTGAGAGTTGGGTGGAACAGGTAGACACTGAAGGTGGAAAGCACCCCTGATAAGGGCTTGGCAGCCATTACACCAACTGGTCCTCCCTGAACACACCCAGCTAGGTGGCACAGTGGATAGAGCACTGGCCCTGGAGTTAGGAGACCGGAGTTCAAATCTGACCTCAGATACTTTATAAGCTATGTAAAGGGCAAGTCAATTAACTCCAAAAAAAATCCCCAAACTCTCCTAGAAAAAAATCCTAAATAGAAATACATCAGTTTGAAGGAAGGCTTGCTTTATAGGGAATGATAATGAGTTTCATTTTGGGCATTGTGAAATTGAGAAACCAAAGGGAATGTCCAGCAAGTGACTGGTGATGTGGGAATGAGATCTAGGAGAGAGAACAGGTATATATGTATATATGCATATACATATTTGAGTGTCATCTCTGTAGCTGTGATAAAGCTTATGAATGATAAGATAAAAGGAACAGAATGTAGAAAGATGAATGAATAAAAAAAACATTAAGTGCCATCTCTGTGCCAAGCACTCTGTTAGGCTGGGGAAACAAAGAGAAATAGTTCTTGTTCATAGGAAGTTTATATTCTAGTAAGGGAGAGGATTTAGGCAAGGGAGTTTTGGTGTAAGGAGTCATAAAGATGGTGAGTACAGGAATAGGGCAATTGATGACATGTCATTTCCAAAAGCAATGGCAGTATTGGTTTGATAATGATTCAAGGAGGAAGAGATAAAAACTGAGGATATATAGAGGGAGAAGTAGAAAAGGTAGGGATGTAGGGTATGATGGCTCAAACCCAGGCAAGAATTCCAAAATGAATGGGTCTCTGGAAGTGATCTTCAGAGGGGGAAGATGATAGTTCTTTTCTGTTCTGATGGGGTTTATTCTGGGATAGGGAGATGTCAAGATAGCCAGGATGGATGACTGGATAGGATTAGAAAGGGGGGGAAGTGAACAAGCATTTATATAGAACCTACTATGTGCCCGAAACTGTTCTAAGTGCTTTATAAATATCTCATTTGATTCTAACAAATCAGTTGAGGTAAGTGCTGTTATTATCCTCATTTTACAGTTGAAGAAACTGAGGCAAATCAAGGTTATTTGACCTGTCTATGGTCACACAATTAGTAAGTATCTGAAACTGAATTGAACTCATCTTCCTAAGTCTAGGTCTACAGCTCTATCCACTGCATTATTGGCTGCTTCAAAAGAAAGGAATAAAGGGTCAAACATAGGGCCTTGGGAGATACTCACATGGAAAAGGCAGTATAGAAATGAAGGTAATTGGTGGAAATTAGTGTTATGGAAGTTAAGAAAGGAAGGAGTCTAGGAGGAGGAGGATGGTCAACAGGATCAGTGTTAGGATTTGAAAAAGCACTTGGTTTGAGTCCAAGTACCAATACTTATTAGCTGTCTGACTTGAGAAATTTCCTTAGAACTTAGTTTTTGCTTCCATTATATGGGAATAACAATTCTTGTCCAACATATGTCTCAGAGGTGTAGTCAGGAAAGCACTACCTAAGTGTGAGCTATTATTGAATCTGACTCTGACTTATCATTTTAGGTGCCAGTAGCAGGGGTTTGATGAGCAGCCCTGTAGAGGAGAATATTCAAAATAAGAAAGTGTCTTTCCCTATGCTGTGTTCCTCCAGCTTTCTGCTCTGTTACAGAATCATTTGGCATGATCTACTTTGGTATACAATCATTTGGCTATGGGCCAGATTTGGGTTGATGCAATTTGCATCTATCTACCGGAAGCAGATTAGTAGTTAGCAAGGGACCATACTTTTTCATTTAATATGTGTGCTGCAAACTTAATTCATCATTCAACTGAAAGTGTTTGTGGTATAATGTACTTAATTGGAATTTTTATTAATTAAATAGCCAGAAATGAAGATGAAATGGGAAAAAAGCTCTGGTCCTTTGTTAGAGAAAGGAGCTCTATAACATTTTCATTACTTTGAATTCTGCCTTGGGGGAATATCCTGTTGATTGTTATAAAAACATATTTGTTCACTTTGTTTCATTATCCTGGCATTCAAAGTCCTCTGCAGTTGCTCCAATCTATCCTTCCTGTCTTATCTCACATTTACAAAGGCCTGTGAATCATACTCTATGATTCAACAAAACTGGATTATTCACTGTACTCTGATTATATCCCATGGTTCTACACTTTTTCTCAGGAAGCTTGAAACCAAAAGATGTTGACAAATGGTAGAGAAAGAATGTTAACCCAGTTCCACTGACTCTAAATCCAGCTTTGCCATGTTGCCTCTCACCTCTCCAGTATCTGTAGACAAGAGGATTCTGGGAGTTAGCCTTCGAAAGAGGGAGAGGGAGTCAATCTCTTAGAAAGAAGAGGATCCTGGGCTGGAGCCATTTAGAGAGAGAAGAGGGAGTACTGGATCAGAGCTAACTCTTGGGAAGAAGATGATAGAGCTCTGGGCCCTCTTATTAGAGGAACATCAAGAGACTGAGCTGAAGCTCATAGGCCTGGAAACTTGAACTTTGCCTGTCAACTACAGGGAATAACTCTTTACCTTAGAGGAGAAATACACTAAGGACTGTCTGTCTTGCATTTATTTTGATAGCTCTAAAACGCACTTCTGGAGTTGCTTGCCTCTTTCTCCAGAAGCCATCTTTTGCATACTGGTCTCTGCTATTCCAGTCATACATAAGAGATTTTTAAGAGATCTAGAGGAACTGTGTTTCCCTTTCATCTTCTAATTTATCATGAATTTATTTATCTGTCTACACATGGCTTTTCCCCAATAGAATTTAAGCTTTAGGAAAGCAGAGACTATTTTAATTTTTGTCTTTGTACCTCCAGTGCACAGCAGAACACCTTGAATGCAGTAGGTAGATCACAAAAGCATTTTAGATTTAATTTATGAATAACTCTTAATTATTATGGAGTTTGGTTTATAAATTAATAGATAATGGTTGGCCCCAGACAAGACATTGTTTCACATCACATGAAGCCATCCACTTTGGTCATCTTGTCGTCTACCTAGCTGGTACATCCTCCAGACTACTGGACCTCCACAAACCATGCCTCAGGGAACTTAATCTACTCAACTGACACTTCTACCCTGGGGCTGAGCTGTCCCTACTGCTGAGTGAGTGCAAAGCCCACTCTATCTAGCCATTCATAGATCAAATCTTGCTCATCCTCCCCCAAATCCATCTTCTTGCATTCTTTCCTGTGCCTTCTCCCTCCTATCCCCTGTGCCATGGAAATTCTAATCAAGTCATTACTACACTTGCAATTGGAAAGGGAATGTTGATCGATTCTCTTAGGATCCATTCATTATCCTTGTGACTTCTTAGGTGAAAACATCTCCCTTCCCTGGTCACCTCTCTCTTACGTATGTTGTTTCTTCCTATTAAAATATAAGTTTTTCTTGGCTCTGGGAAATATCCCACTTTTGTATTTTTGTCCTCAGCCCTTAGAACAGTGAATAGCAAATAGTTAATAGGTAATTATTGTTATTCATTTATTCACATTTCCATTGCATTCTCCAAAGAAGAGTTAGTCAATCATTTATTAAATGTCAGTTATATTCCAGGCACTGTTCTATGCACAGGGCATACAAAGAAATGTCGTCTCCTCAAGGAAACTATAACCTAATAAGGGAGGAGCCACATGCAAACAATTATGTACAAACAAGAAAAATTCAGGATAAATGGCAGATAATCAATAATGGCACTAAGATGAAATAGGCATGGGAAAAGTTCCTTGAAGAATGACTTTATCTGACACTTGAAGGAAGCTAGGGAAGCCAGGAGTCAGAGATGAGCAGGGAGGAAGTTCCAGGAATGGGGGATAGGCAGTGAAAATGCCTAAAGGTGGCAAATGGATTATCTTGGGTGAGTAAAAGCAAAAAGGCCAGGGTCACTGTATTGTAGAGTATGTAGAGAAGAGAAAGTATAAGCAACCTGGAAAGGTAGAAGGGGGAAGTTGCAAAGGACTTTAAAAGTCAAACAAAGGATTTCATATTTGATCATGGAGGTAAAAAGGAACCATGGAAGTTTATTGAGCAGGGGAGCTGACATGATCTGAACTGTGTTTAAGGAAGATCAGTTTGACAGCTGAATGGAAATGAACTGAATTGGGGAGTGACTTGAGTCACCCAAAATATTATTGGTATATCACAGTATGAGGTGATGAGGATTTGCACCAGGATAATGGCTTGTCTTAGGAGAGATTTTACATAGGTAGAAATGACAACTTGGCATATGTTTAAAAATAAGAGAGACAGACAGACACACACAGAGAGACAGAGACAGAGACAGACAGAGAGAGAGGATTTGAGAATGATACCATCTAGGCTGCTAGCCTGGATAGCCAGAGAGATGGCAGTATCCTTTATAGGAATAAGGGAGTTTGGAAGAGGGGAGGGTTTGAGGGGAATGATAATGAGTTTAGTCTTGTACATGTACAGTTTAAGACCTAGAGAGAAATGAGTATCAAAGAGAGTGACCAAAAATGTCAAAAGCTACAGAGAGATCAAGAGGGATAAGGGCTAAAATAAAGGCCATTTAAACTCCTCAAAGGAGGGTTTACAGAGTGATGACATTAGTGAGATAGCCTGGAAGCAGCAATGGGTACCAAAAAATATTGCAACTCCTAAACCATGACCACTGAGGTGGAGGTGGGGGTACGATTGAAAGTGTCCCCAGTGCTGGAAAGAGTGGCTAGGGAAACTGCCTTTAGAAGGAAGTCTGTAAGTACAAGACGATGGAAGGAACAAGGAAATAAGAGTTTCAGAGGAAAGTTTGTTGTCTATGGAGCACGCATTTTGGAGAACCACGGTGGAATGGGTAAATAGCTTTAGAGTAGGATGAGGGGGACTTGAGTCAAGAGAAATGAAGATAAAGGAGTGATCACTAGGGAACAGAGAATGGGGTTTGGAAAATTGCACACAGCAGTTCATAGTCACTGGAGGGTATGACAGAGAGGAAGAATGTTAGTCATTGAGGAATGAATACAGGTCAATTATCATTATCCACAGGGGTTCTTCCTTGGGATAGAGTTGTAATGGGATGTCATTGTGTGTCTCTAGAAAGCAGGTGAGAATGGGGAGTAAAGAGTGTCCTGGGTGTGCATTTATAGGCTGTTGAATACCATAACTAGAGTTTAATGGAATGGATGACTGGGAAGATACCTATATGCTTATTGTCATGGTTTGAGATAGTGGCTACTTTCTTGTAACTGACAAGATAAATCCATTCATTATATAATTGTGTATTGCTTTCTCTGGTTTAATCATGAAAGGAAAAACTGTATGTATGCATATATTTTTACAGTATGGAATATGATGGGCTGTTTCATGGACCACTGGAATCCTATATAATGCCTGACACAATAAAAAGATCCTGGTTAACTGATTATTCTATTAACATTAGTTCCTGTTGACCCTGGTATTTAACAATAAAACCTGAAGTCATGGGGTTTACCTCATCAAAGTCAGCAATGATTTCATTCAGCAAACGAAGACATTCCACTCCTTGGTTATTCATTTCTGTTTGAGAATAAAAATCAGCAAATCCAGGAATGGAGGCAAACATCACACCAACGGCATCATAGGATTGGGAATACAGCTCCTAGGTGGAAAACACAATGGAGATAAGTGAAAAACATTCTATAAGGAACTATTTTAATGATGAAGTTGTATGTATGCCTTCTGCCCAAAATAAATATGGAAAGAATCCAGCAAGTCAGGATATCGAGCATCTTTAACTGGCCTTAAAAGATCATTAAATCCATTGTTCCTCAAAATGAGCTCTACAATGTATTTGGAGTGGAAGAGAAGAGGTTCTATGGGGGAAAAAATTATAATGATGAACAAGAACATATTATAAACCCACATCCATCATTTTGCTCTGTCAGTCAATTGTAATGTTGGCAGTAGGACTACTAGATATTGGTTAAAATGAATCCCATGACCAAAAAGTTCTTATGGGCCTAGAATCAATAGATGAATGAATCCCCAAATGTGTGAAATATAATCACTTATCTGTTGGCCTGTTTTAACTCGGTATTTTAAAAAGATCAGCAATCATTTATACGTAAATGTTAAAAGGTTCTATTACTTTGTCACTATGGGAAGAATTTCCAGTGTGGAAATTGTTTCCACTGGTGTAGACTAAGTAGATAGGTCCTAAGGAATTACTTCAACCCCCAAGAGGGTAAGTGATTTTCCCCAAGTCACAGCTTACAATAATCAGACATGGAATTTAAATCCAGGTTTTCCTGAGTCCAAGCCCACTGCTCTATTCATTAAGCCAGGTTGCCTTGTCTATTTATACCCTTGCGGTTAAAAAGCAAAATGCAACAAACCACACCCCTTTCCATTATAAATGTTTATTGCACAAAAACCTAGTCTGCATTACCGAATAAAATATAGAAGTTGGGATACAGAAGAAAGCCAAGTGGTTAATGAGCAAGGTTATGATGAAACAAACATCCATAAACGTAGTCTATGTTTCACATCTCGAGTGCAGAATAAACACAAATATGACCCTAGCAAGTACCACAATGTGTGTCCAATGTATCCAAGTGTTAAAAAAAAAGGTTTCACAGTGCTGACAGAATTCTAAAGGCATTTACTAGGCAAGCACTGTGAATTTGAAAACAAAAGATGGGAACTCTGAAAGTAAATGAGTAAAAAAGTAAAAAAATCCCCTAATGATTTATATCAGCACAAGATAAAATGAAAATTGTTGTGAAATATCTTCCGTCGAGAGTCATCAGATTCAATATTGTTCCTGAACACTTATTGATAGAAAATAATCACCTCCTTTTTTGCAAAGTAAGCCTTTTGCAGCGCTGTTAGATTTCTACATGTGGGCTCACACACACACATTCACTCATATGTGGTTTCATACCACTAGAATTAAGCACTAAAATCATTAAAAAACAATTTTACTGTAAAGATTTTGCAGATTTTTTTATTTAAGCAACCATTAAATGTGGTTTGAGAACCATTGAAAGAGACAGAATTAGAATCACTTACTCCTAATACAATTTCTAATATATCATGCTATCTTTCTACCTATTTTCACATTTCCCTGTTAAAATGAAAGCAAATCAAAATATAAGGCTATCTTGATTTTACAAATTGTTAATAATAGCAATAATTATGGTCTATTAACAATATGTTGGTATTTATTTGTTGATCCATTAAGCAAAAAGACAAGGGCACAGGGTAAAGTCGACATACTAAGTCACCAGCACGAGATCATATGTTTCAAGTTGTTTTGTTTTGTTTTGCAGCAGGGGAGATGGATTTTTGTAATGACTCCTATAGTCTGCAATAACTCTTGGCTAATCTTCCACATGACAGGCACTACCTGCTGGTGAGCATGTAAGCTCTTTGAGGGTACAGACTCATTATTGCATTTTTATCTCCAGTGCCTAGAACAATGTCTGGTATATAGTAAGTGCTTAAATGTTTTTTGATTGAAGAGGGATGCCTGATTCTAGGTATGTAGGCCTTAGCCCTGGGACAGAACAAAGTGGATTGGCCTATTCAGAGATTCAACTGGACTTTGGCCTTATTAGCTAACTGACCATGTCATAAGGGCAGCTAAGTGGCCTGAAGTCAGAAAGACCTGAGTTTAAATTTGACCTCAGACATTCACAAGCTGTTTAAGTGACCCTGGGCAAGTCACTTCACCCTGTTTGCCTCAGTTTCCTCATATGTAAAATGAGCTGGAGAAGGAAATGGCAAACCACTCCAGTATCTTTGCCAAGGAAGCCCCAAATGAGATCCCGAAGAGTTGGACACAATTGAACAGCAACAAAAAACCGTGTCATAACAGCAGATTTGGTAGGCAATGAATGAAATGATTACTTCCACCTTCAAGATTTTCATACAGCCTGATGGGGGATATAGTTACCTAGAACATGTCCCTTTTGTTTGATAAGTTCAGATCTCTACTCTATAAATCAGGGAAGAGTTCTGAATTAATTTCCATGGGTCATATCTTCTAGAGGGGAAAATACTTTCCTCTGTCCAAGAGTAGTTACTTTTCTAAACTTGTGAGGGAAGGAAGGGAATAAGTAAGCATTTATATATAATACCTACTATGTGCTGAACACTGTGCTAAGCACTCTTTATAAACATTATCGCATTCGATCCTCACAGCAACCCTGAAAAGTAATGCTGTTATTTTTCCCAACTTTTACAGTTAAAGAAGCTGAGACAGACAGCAGTTAAGTGCTTTTCCCAGTGTCATAGAGCTAGTAATATCTGAACCAAGATTTGAACTCAGGTCTTCCTGATTCCAGGCCCAGCACTCTTACTACTTCTCCACCAGTCCTTGGATATGCAGCAGCAGTCCCTACCATATGCTCTGAGATCTGGGCTGAAAAGTAAGCCAACCAAAGGCTATCAGCTTGGGAAGGACACTTCTCTCTTCAACTAAGCAGCAGCCTGATCTCAGACATGTGAAAGAGCCTTTCTCATTGCTATGACTCTATGTTTGCCAGTCACTCTCTCAGTGGTCATACAATTGAAAGTAAGACTGATAAAGGAAATGTGAAGGAACTAGACTTAATAAACACTGTCAAGGAGAAGAAGTATTTATTCAAATTATCAGATCTATGTACACAGGTGTTCTTGTCTGACCTAGTGAGCCTTTTCTCCCATTAACCCTTAGGGTTGATTCACATAGAACTGGTTCACAATGTCATCATTCTCAGCCTCTCAGTCATACTCCCCTATCCAGTCTGGGGCCGAGCCTCATCATTCCTACATTCACATCTCTTATTTATATTCCCTTCTCTCCATTCACCATTGTAGGCCATCATCACCTGATAATCCACTAATGTGATAATTTGCATTTGATCTCACTGCCTCAAGTCTATCCCAACCAACTCAATGGCCAATGTAATTTTCCTAGATCAAGTCTGACCATGTCATCTTAAATTTCCTCCAGGATCAAATAAAAAATGCTCTGTTAGCTTTTTAAAGCCCTTAATGACTTGTCTCCTTCCTATATATTCAATATTTTTAGGCTTTTCTCCCTTCTATGTATTCTCTGATCCACTGTCATTGGTCTGCTTGTTGCTACTCATACAGAACAGTTCATCTTCTGACAATGCCTTTTTACTGATGGTCCCTCATGACTGGAACGCTAGTTTCCTGACTTCTTTCAAGACTCAGCTCAAATCCTACTTTTCTGTTCCCCCATCTTCAACCTAACTAGTATTACTCCTGTTCTCCACCATGACAGTGCCTTTCCTTTGAGATTATCTTCAACTTATTCTGTATGCATTAGAATGTGATCCCTTTGAGGGCAGGAAATATTTTTGCCTTTCTTTGGAAGAATGCTAAAGTCAATAAAATATGTCATCAGCTTTCCTAGTCTTTTTCTCCTGGGACCCATGTTCTGTGCTGAGGTGGCATGCATAGTTCTCTTACCAAAGCAGTTAACCCTCCATGTCTTAACATAAAAGTTGACATTATACAGTGCTTTAAAGTTTACAAACAGCATCTTATTTCTTCCTCACAACAGCTCTGGGAGGTAGGTGTCATTATTCCCATTTTACAGATGAGGAAATAGCATGCCACAATGCTACCCAGCATCTGAAGGCACGATTTAAATCAAGATCTTCCTGAATTCAAGTCCAGCACTATACTGATTAAATCATACTGCCTGACCTATCAAATCATTTTCTCGGATTCCTCATTCACACTGACATGTAAATGATTAATAACAGCTTGAAGCATGACTTGCTGCATTGAAACAGAAACAAAAGCCTTAGGGTTGGCAGGAGAATCCTAAGCATTAAAAGGGTGGGGAGTTTTTGGGAGTCCAAGATATTACTATTTTCACTGAAATAAAATGTGGGGGGAATAACAAGGTTGGCCCTGTCTGTATCTACTTGGTAACTAATTATTAGCTAATAAACATTATAAGTTGAAGCTCTGTGTGCATGTGTGTGTGTGATGTTGAGAGATGATTCAGACAATCCAAACAAAAAAAGGACAGAGCACTGGAACTCTGGAAACATCCTGTCCAAGTCAATTTCGGCTCATCTCCCACACAAGGCATGTACACAGCACTGTTTTGTTTTGTTTTTTTGTTTGTTTTTGGTCACCTTTGTTTTAAGCTCTGAATAGCAATCATAGCCTTGGTGCAGGAAATTTCCTGGGGATTAATGGCTAGTTGAGTTTTTTTCACTGGTCTTGGGTGATCAGTATCAGCTAGCCATCATTAAGCCCTAAGATGTAGCCCACTACTTGTTCATCACGGCTTCATTAAGAACATCTTAGGGGGACCTCATCTTGGGAAGGGAGTTCCAGATGTGAATTAGCGACCTCTTTTTTTAATTGATAACAGTCACAATTTATCCACAAGTTGGAATGAACTATTGTTCTGTGCAGTGAGAGAAGCCATAAGCCTCCAATTGACCCCTTCATTCTAAAGCCCAAATCTTTGGTTACTCATGGTTCCATTGTATTTCCAACAAGAAGAGGACAAATAAATCATATATTCAGATTGAACTGAGTCCCTTTGTAAGTCTAAAAGATATGTAAGGGGGTGGGAGTTGAGCGACAATATGTTTGTGATGTACAAGTTGGTTTGAGAAATATACTATATACAGTTCTAGTAATTAACTTAAAGACTGTTCTATATGAGTAGCAACAAGCAGACCAATGACAGTGGATCAGAGAATACATAGAAGGGAGAAAAGCCTAAAAATATTGAATATATAGGAAGGAGACAAGTCATTAAGGACTTTAAAAAGCTAACAGAGCATTTTTTATTTGATCCTGGAGGAAGTTTAAGACGACATGGTCAGACTTGATCTAGGAAAATTACATTGGCCATAGAGTTGGTTGGGATAGACTTGAGGCAGTGAGACCAAATGCAAATTATCACATTAGTGGATTAACAGGTAATGATGGCCTACAATGGTGAATGGAGAGAAGGGAATATAAATAAGAGATGTGAACTAGGAGATCAATAAAGTTTCTAAAATAATTTGCTTTTCAGAAAAAAGATATTTCTTTCTAAGGAAACTTCTGCCTTTCATTTACTCATGGTTAGTAATATTATTATTATTAATTATGTAATCAGAACATCCTCTACAAAAATCCTCCCATAGTGCCTCATACTAACATGGAAAGTACCCTGAGGTCTAGAAAGCTATCCTAGTGAAATGGAGTTTTTAAAACATTCTACTTGGCTGAGAAGACATTAAATACAATAAGAAATGAGAAGATAGCATCTGGTTTTTGTTTTGTTTTGTTTTTGCAGACCAAGCTAACTGCTTCTAGGGATGCTCATTTTCAATAACTTGACCACCGTGTGTCACAATCTTTGATTATAGCAATCCATGGGAAAAAATGCATAATGGTGGTCATCAGTCCTGTTCACCTCCATTCAAATTCTGCAGTGATGGTGGCAGAGGGTGCCAGAAATCACAGTTTTTAGACCATCTCTAAACATTACCTTAACTGCTGATATTCTAGATGTGAGGTCCTTGTCCAAGGACCAATGAGTCAACATATTATTTTAAGAACTGAATCATAGTAAGTTTGACATTCTTGGTATGAATTGAACTAGAAGATGAAAGGGAGTTTCATCTAAAAATGGAAAAATGGCTCAGTTCTCCCTGGATAGGCAAATAAAGGAAAGGATGGAGTTAGTGTTTAAACTTATTCAAAGGCATCAAGAAGCATCATTTCATGGAATATCTAGTTATCTTATATTGTAGGACTCATGATAAACATTGTCAGTGAATGCTACCAGGAAGTTCATTGAAACTTTGGGATTAACATCTGTTTCAGAAGATGAGAGAAATCCTATGAAGGATTTGATAAGAACTCCAAATTAGAGTGATATTCAGTAATTTCAATGCAAAGATGGGCTTAGGGGAAGATACTGGAAAAATAGGCTAGAAAGTATAGAAAATGATGAAAAAAATGAAAGATGCCAAAGATTCTTAAACTTAATGGAAGACTTTCTATCTATGGATTGTGACAGTTTAAGATGAGATACAGGTGGTGTTGGGCATGCCCAGCACCAAATTTTGGTATGGAGTGGATAGAGTGTTGGGTGACGGAGACACTGAACTGAGTTAGAACAGAGGTACTGAACTTGTGCTTTTATTGAGAGAGGAAGACTCAGATGAAGAAACTGCCTCTATTAATGTTGGTTGGCACTGCCTGAGGCAAAGAAAAATTAAGTACCTTGTCCAGGGGCACATAACTAGTATGGGCCAAAGACGGGTCTTCCTGGCTCCAAGGTCAGAGTACTCACTCTCCCACGATGCCCTTATGGAAGGACAAGCATCACATAAAATAGTTTTGGCAGCATCACATGATGTGAATGAGGTCAGGGACCCATGATAGTGTCACATAGTGAATTATTACACGAACTGTAGCATTTACTCTGTGGCCAGGCGGACAGGCAGTTCTTAAGCCTAATATTATGAGAGAAAAGCAGCTGGAGGAAATGGCTGACCCAGCCCACGTCAGAGCCTCTGGCAGCCCAAGCATGGTAGCAAGAGAGAAGAAAACAAATCTGCCAGGGGATGATTAGGGTACATGCTTAGTGAATTGCTTTTTGGAGAGAAGGGAATGAGCCTGGTGACCAGTTCTAAATCACAGGATTATCCCAAAGTCCGCCAGCTGCTGCTGCCACCATTTCATTCATAAATCTCCCCAAGAAATAATCCCTGTGGAAAATACCCTTGCTGGAAAGCAAAGCGCCATAAGCATAGTTCTGTGAATGCTGAAGAATTGAAGCCACAAATCTTCTAACCCACTTTTCTCAGGTTTATATCCAATGATTTACAGAAGTGACAGCAGGGGAAGTATGAGGTTAGAGCCAGGGTTTGAAGAAATGAACTGTGGTTGGGATGCAGAAATGGGAGTGCTATTCTAACCATTCTACTATCTTCACACACATGTGCCACATATATAAACATACACCCCAACTCTGGGGATCCAGGTGCTTTTCAATGTAGGTGCTTTTCAATGATTCCCTCTGAGGACTTAAATAGACAGATAGGCATACAGACAGAAAGCTAGTGAGAAACTAGGAGAGAGAGACTTGGGAGAGAGAATGAATGAATGGGCTTTTGGATGTCTGTGAAACACTTCTGGCATTAGGCCAATGTCTAGAAATACTGACTTCTCTCCTTTGACTGCCACGTATCTTTACCCCCAACCTTGCCCCCCAAGATTATCAGTGAATGTACAGTCCTATTTAATCTAAAGTGTCCTACCATTCCTTGACATGTCTATATTGTATCATAGATTTGAATCAACTGTAGGGGTTCCCTAATCCAAACCCACCCAGGCTCCCCCATTTTATAGATGAGAAAAGCAAGTCCCAGTGAATTTAAGTGATTTGTCCAAGGTCACATGGGAAGCTAGGGGATGAAATGGAACTTAAACCCAGGTCTTCTGACTCCAAAAATCGGTATTCTTTCTGTTGTATCTGGGCAGGGACTGTATCTCATTTCAAATGTTAATTTCACCTAGAGCCTAGCTTGGTGCTCTGTACATGATAGACTTTTATTAAGGGTTTGTTAAATTAAATTGACAAGAACCCCAACATGCCACTCATTATGAATGAGGCTGATAAAGTGAAATGGCATCCTCCAGCACCTACCAGAAAGGAAAGAGAGGAAGATATTTCCAAATAAGGCCCAGCATCTTCCCTGTCATCCCTCTCCACTCCTAATTCTAGCTCTTTGGTAGCAGCCAATCCAGCCAATTTACAGGTTTTTGAGAATAAGATGAATAGTAATGAAGCCTTCATGAAGCCTTTATTAAGAGCGTACTGTGTACTCGGCACAGTGCTTATCATTGAGAAAACAAAGACAGGCAAAACGAAACCAAACCAAAACAAAATAGTCCCTGTCCTGAAGATACTCATAGTCTAATAGGAAAGACAATGTCATAACAACCACATAAGACAGATATAGGATAGCCTGGATGCAATCTAAAAGAGAAAGCACTAGTATTAAGGAGACTGAAGAAGGTTGAGTTTTATCTGGGACTTGAAGGATGCCAGGAAAGCCAGGGATATAAATGAGGAGGGTGATCAGTCCAAGAATAGGAGACAGTCAGTGAAAATTCAGAGATGGACTTGAGAGATGAGAAACTGAGTAGGGATGAGGCACAATTCTACTGTTGTAGAAAAAGAAAGTGGAACTTTGTAGAGACATCCTAAAACCTGTGATCCAAAAATAATGTGCATTTGGTTCTGGGACATATTTTTTCTATTACATATTTGAATATCACTGCATTTGACACTGAGAATTCCATAAAATGACTAGGCAATGAAGGTGTCAGCCTCAATCAGGAACACTGGGCAGCTGCCTAACTTCTCCATTCACTCCCTCTGGTCATCTCTCCCCAGATCCTCACTTCATCTTACTGAGAATGGATGTTGTCACTTCTTAAGACTGAAAAGAACTGGTAACCTTCTCTGTGGTCTTGAGAATCCTGCCTGTTGATCCCCCATTACTACTTAATTGTATGAAGTCAGTCAGTCAACAAACATTCATTAAACTCTTACTTTTTGCCAACCATTGTGCTGAGTGTTGGGAATATGAAGAAAAGCAAAAAAATAAAAACAAAACCCTAAGAGATATCATTTAAAAGTCAGCAGAATTTTTAGGGCTGTACCTTTAAACTCAGAGTAATAGAATGTTGGACTTGAAGGGACTTTGGAAGTTAGAATGTCAGAGATGGAAGGGACCTTAGAGCTCATCTCATTTCTCAGATAAGGATACTCTTCCTATCCACATGTCTGAGTATGCACACACACACACACACACACACACACACACACACACACCCAACACTCTTTCTGTCTCTCTATGTCTGTCTCTGTGTCTCTGTCTTTCTCTCTGTCTCTGTCTGTCTCTCACACACACCCAAATCAAAATACTATCTCACATTGAGGGTGTTGTGGAAGAAGAAATCTCTCATTAGGAATCAGGGACTTTGCATTCTGGTCCTGTCTCTGTCACTAAATATGTTTATGACCTCAGACCAGTTACTTCCCCTTTGTCAGTCTCAATTTGCTACTCTATAAAATAAAGGGGTTGGACTACATGACCTCAAATATTCCCTTTAAGTTTGAAATGCCATAGTCCTTGTCGGAAATGTTTATTGTTTCCAGTTAAGATGGCTGCCTGAATGGAGACAGGCTGCCCAATTTCCCCAAACTAATTCCAGCAAAAACCTGAAATTCACATCTGACTGAATAATTGTTAAGAAATCCAATGAGAAACCAAAATGTTATTTTTTTCCACCATGGAGCTGAACAAAAAAAAATCAGCCAGCAACCCAAAGGCAGTTAAAAAAAGGGGACCAGTGACTGTGCAAGCAAGCAAATCCACAGCCTACCAAAACTAGTAGAAAAGTACATATGAGAATACAAGTGTATTCTACACTCATGTTTTTGTTTTTGCCCAGTCTCACAGTTTTGAAAGAGAAGGACTCCTTTTGAGAAATTCCCAGTCTTGCAAATCTACCACAGGGGCTCATAGGCAGGTTCAGCAGTGGTCAGACAAGCATAACAGTACTCAGAGTGTGAGAGTTCAAGTGGAAGGTGAATTAGGATCCTTAGTATTTAGGAGAAATCATTGTATGTCCTGAGGATCCCTTAATCTGAATCTCAAAGATCTGGGTGGTGGGATAGGGAGGGAGATTAGCTCTTAGAGGTGGGAGTTCAGTCAAAGAACCCAGGAGAGACAGGATGAGATTAAATAAGACCAAAAGTGCAGTGGATGGTAGTGGTAGGGACAAGGCAGGGTGGAGGCTGGCACTAGCAAAAAGCCCCAATTCAAGAATTAAAGCTGGAGAGTTGAGAAAATTTACACACACACACACACACACACACACACACACACACACACACACACATGCACATACACACTAACAGTATCAAAGATTATTGCAAATCCTCCAAAGGGGAGAATAACTTTGTAGCAACTGCAAGTGGTTAGAGGAAAAGAAGTATTTTTCTACAAGAACTATGTGAATATCTAGAAGAAATGAAGCAAGAGATTAAAAAAATAATAAATGCTCTGGAGGAAAGAATTAGAAGGAGAATAGATAGCCTACAAAAGAAAGTGGTAAATTTTACCCAACTAATGGGATCCTTGGAAACTAGAATAGACAAAATGGAGATAGCATGAAATATTAGAATAAAATCACAAGTTCAAAAAAAATAGGAGAAAGGAACATATCTGACATCAGACACATCAGACAGAAAAAAGGAGCGATAATTTAAGACTAATTAGATTCCTTAAAAACCATGATAAGAGGGGCAGCTAGGTGGCACAGTGAATGGAGCACCAGTCCTGGATTCAGGAGGACCTGAGTTTAAATCTGGCCTCAGACACTTGACACTTGCTAGCCATATGACCTTGGGCAAGTCACTTAACCTCAATTTCCTTGTCTTCTCCCTCCAAAAAAAAAACCCAACTGTGATAAGAAAAAAAACCTGGACATTATAGAGCAAGAAAGAAATGAAATGTGCCTAAATGAAAAGTGCTTAAATCTATTAGAACCTGAGGACATCTGCAAGAACCCCAAAAAGCTCCATATCATAGACAAAATCCAGAGCTCCCACATCAAAGGAAAAAAAGCTGCAAATATCCTGAGAGAAGAAATTCAAGGATCCTGGAACTATAAAAAGGATCACCCAAGGAAGAACTAGAGCTTTGTATTATAAATGAGAGGAGATCTTGGGATGCAACATTCCAAATATTGAAAGACATGTTTATGGCAAAGATTAACTTACCTTGCAAAGTAGTTTATTATTTTATGGGGGTCATGGTCTTTAACGGAATAGATGGCATCAAAGCATTTTTCATGGAAAGATGAGACTGAGTAGTAGCTTGAAATGTAAGCACAAAATTCAAGAGAAATCTAGAAAAAAAAGTCATTTGTGCAACCTAAAAGACCCATTCAATGATGCAGTGCTAACATTCTTCTGGGGAAGAATAATTACAGTAGCTAGTATTTATGTAGTGCTTTGTAGTCTGAAAAGTGCTTTACATATGTTCCCACTTGATCTTCTCAGCACTGAAATGGGTACTAGGATTATCCTAATAATAAGGAAATTGTGGCTATGTTTTCATTTTCCCAGGGTCACATAGCTAGCATCTGAGACAGGATATGAAATCAGGCCTTACTGAGGCCAAGTCTAATACTCTCAGAGGTGGGGAACCTGCAGCCTCAAGAGCACCATGCTTGAGGACCTAGAGGGCCACATGTGGCCTTGAGGCCCCCAGGTTCTCCACCCCTGCCTCCTACAGCATGTTAATGTCTTCAAAGGATATCAAAGAAACTATAAAAAAAAAAAAAAGACCCCAAACTCCAGGGTGTCCAGGTGGATTGGTTCTGATTTGAGGGTTTTAAAAGGGAAATTTAAAAATTTCTGAGTCTTTGTAACCCCATTTGGGGTTTTCCAGGCAATGATACTAGACTGGTTTACCACTTCCTTTAACAGCTCATTTTACAGCTGAACAAAGGAAAAAAAAAAAAAAGAGGTCCACTGAAAGACTTTTAAAAGTGCACAGAGAAAAACCAGAGGGAATTCAGAAGGAAGCAGAGATAAGCAGGACAGCTCTGAGAAAAATGTTTAGAACATATTAAACACTTAAAAAAATAAGCAGAAGGAAATTCAGATTCAAGGTCTCATATACAATCCTCTTTTTGTATGTTTACTGTGTATATAGAAATACTTTTTTCCCCTCTTGTGTTTAAGTAAAAAAAAATTAAAAGAAAAAGGTAAGAAAAGCTATGGATGCAACACATCTTGCACAGTCTTGTTCATTTATATCAGGCTTGTACAACAGACGACCATGGACTACTTGTGGTGGCCAAAGAATTTTGGGTGACACTGTGCACTCTCTTGTTTGTCACAGGACCCATGGTAAGCAACCATCATTAATCTGTCTCTAGTCGAACCTATCTGTAGCCTGAAGAAGTTTAGCCTCTTTTCATTTTGGTCCCTACCTATTGCCAAATTATGCGGGTTTGTTTCATGCCATAGTTTTCAAAATGGTTTTACATACCTCATCTTATTTTCCTCCCCAAATTCAGTCCTTTCCCTGATTTTCCCTTTTCTGTGGATGGTACAGACAACTTTCCAATTGTTCAGGTTACAAAGTTTTTTCCCCATGTTGCCTTGCCCCCCAATATTCAATCAGTTGCCAAATTGGGTTGATTCAGTCTCCACAGTCTCTCTCAAAACTCTCCCTTTTCTCTTCACAACATTTGGCCACTACCCCAGTTCAGGCTTTCATCCTATGTTGCATTACTTTTCATGGAGACATAGGGACTGGATTTACCTGAGCAAATGCTGTATCCTTGCTGAATAGCTTTTCCGTGCTATAGTCAAATAAACTGAAGTAGCCACTGACTGGTCTTGCCACAACTCCAAAAAATTATATCCCTAGAAGAGTTCAAGGAAATGCATTTCTCTCCTTTTCAGACAGGAAACAGACTATGGGTGCAAAATGCAGCAAATACTATCAGACATAGTCATAGTGACAGCTGATTTTGATGATTTTTTGGTTCTTTCTTCCTGGGTATTTAAGGGGTGAACCTCAACTATAGGGCTAGGAGAGGGAGAGGGCTTGGGAAGCTTAAGGGATGGGGGAAAAGAGGAGAAACTTACTTGACCTGAAGAATACCTGAGACCTCAGACTGGGCCCCACATTGGGCATCAAAAATATGATGAGGACTGGTAGGGGGTAGGGTACAGTAACTCCTAGGCTGGAGTTCCCTGTATGAGTTGTCTGGATAAGAATTCATGGACTCAAGCATTGTTGAGGTCAAGGAAAAGATTTATTACGCTTTTCAGGGGACAAGAGTTCTTAGGGAACCTGCAACCTTAGAGGGGTACATGTAAAGTTTATATAGGTTATTTTATAGTAAAACATGTGCCAAATATGTTAACGAGGTGATTCAGGGCAGGATTAGGGAGCAGTTCAAGAGTGGTTAGTTCCTAAAGGAACATGCACTTTTGGTATTCACTGTGCAGATATGTTATCCAGAGTTCATTAGTAAATAGCCCAAGGCAGGCTACATGGAGGTATGGTTTTAGGCCTGAAATGTCAATAAACCAATGAACGGTCAGGACTGACTAGGGAGTACCATGCTGCTCTCATCAATGTCTTGTTAGACAAGATAAAGGTAAGGGAGGATATGTATGTCTAAATCTAGGATGCATATAATTGGTCAGTGAGTAGTAGATGTTATTATGTCCCAGTGCACAGCCAGCTCAGCTAGTATATAGGTGATTCAGACTAATAAGTTCTATAGCTGCAACTGGCGGCTATACCAAAAGGGAAATAACGATTGTTGCTGGGGGCAGGCTGTGTCCTTGGGCTGGGGAGAAACTGCCTGGGATATTGTTTTTAGGCTAGGGAGAAATGTGATTTTTAGAGAGAAATGTAATTTTTAGAATTGGGGTCCCAAGCACATGCACCTAAGCATCCTATCATTACCTTGAAAATATCTCTGCCATCCGATTCCAATTCTTGACTCCCCCCACCACTATCCTAGTTCAGGACTCTCTTATCCTTCACTCATATTGTTGTAATAACCTCCTAAATGATCTCCCTGTCTCCAGCTTCTCCGTGCTTCAGTTCATCCTTTATAAAGCTGCCAAGATTATCTTCATAATACACAGGTCTATCCATTTCACTCCCTCGCTCAAAACTCTGATTGCTCACAGGATAAAACACAATCTCCTTGTTATGAAATTTATAATCTGATTCTAACCTACCTTTCCAGGGATATCTTATTGAATTCTCCTTTATATACTCTATGTTTCAGACAAACCAGACTATTGATATCTCATTCCATCCTACATTTCTTTTGCTTTTTCACATTCTTCTAGATTATTATTCTCTGACAAGGAGGAAAGGGAAGAGATTAAGCATTTATTTGACACCTGCCATGTACCAGGTATTGTTAAGTCCTATTATAAATATTATCTCATTTGTTCCTCATAACAACAACTCTGCATGTTAG
Organism: Bettongia penicillata ogilbyi; assembly: GCA_023548195.1. Taxonomy (NCBI): domain Eukaryota; kingdom Metazoa; phylum Chordata; class Mammalia; order Diprotodontia; family Potoroidae; genus Bettongia; species Bettongia penicillata. Next base: position 1,347,311 of record JAJHZJ010000783.1, on the reverse strand, counting down.
GTACTGTTACTATCCCCATTTTATAGGTGAAGAAACTGAGGCAAACAGAAGTAAAGTGACTTGCTCAGGTTCACACAGCTAGTAAACAACTAAGGCTGGATTTGAACTCACATTTTCCTGATTCCAGCTCCAACATTCTTATACTGTGTCATGAGCTGCCTCTGGTACCTCTGGAATGCCCTCCCTCCTTATCTGTGCTCACTGAATTCTTGTCTAATTTCAAGGCTCAATTTAGTTGCCATATCCTCCAGGAATCCTCTCCACTTTCTATTTGGATATTGTACTTAATTCAATTAAGCTCATTCCAAGAGATAGCATTGTGCAAGAAATAGAGATCTGGCCTGGGAGTCCCGGGAGATCTGGATTTGTCTTGTGTGTTATCAATTCTGACTGTGTGGCCCCAGGTAAGTCAGCAGACCACTCCGTTCCCCAGTAAACTCCCTATACTAATAAAATACCAGATTCTTCCCTCTCTCCACCAAAGTGAAAATAAGAAAAAACTAATTTGCTTTCAAAAAAATTAAGCACCTACATCATTCAAGGCTCTAGTCCTGAGAATAGTAACAATAATAGTTCTAAGGAAACTTGCATTGTACTTTGCATATGCCTCGATTGCCTGTTATCTATTGAGGCACTTTGTTTCTCCATGTTCACCCACCTTAGGTAGCCTTTTTTGATGGGCTGTGTAGCTAGAACAGGCTATGTATTTAAAAGTGGTCAGACTGGTCACACTGAGACAATCACTTTCTTTCCCGCATGTGATTTCCTGCTGCTGTCCAAAGGCTGGCATCATAGTTCACTCACATGGTAAGTATAATGAGCTGAACCAAGAAGGTAGATACTTTCTCCCCACCTCTCTTCTGCTTTGGTTCATATAAATGGTCTTGGATTTTGTTTTTTGTTTTTTTCTGTTTGTTTCATCCTCAGTTTTAGGTGCAGGCAGCAACTCTCACCTGACCTGGGAGTTTGAGCCATGGAGACCCTTGGAGCCAGGATTGCAGGTGGGATACTGTATTTGACTAGCCCTGAAGGGAAGCCATGAGAAGCCAGGGAGCCTAGGACTGGAGTCCAGCATGGGCTTTGAACTTGGATCTGGGATTGCTCTATGGGAACTGAGTTAAACTGTTTATATATTTATTATTATATCTCTTGAAGTAATCTGACTTGTGGTGGTTACATGGAAATGACGTGCAGGGGACTTTCCTATACTTGAAAGAATACCATCAGTGTGGTCTCGAGTCATTTTTAGAGAACCTAGAACCCTCAACACCTGGGATAGTAATGGAGAATCTTGGGAGGGATGAAATGAATGTAACATAACTGACAGTAGGGGCCAGGGTAGTTAATGTTTAACAAAAACAATAATAAGACCATTTAGTATATTAATATTTACACAATGTTTTACCTATAATATCTCATTTCATCCTTTAACAACCCTATTGATGAGATGTTTATTACTGTAATTGTTCTTATTCTCATTTTGCAGATGAGGAAACTAAGGCCAAGAGCTTAAGTAACATGGCTAGTTGGTGCTGGGGCAAGGATTCAAACTCCAGTCTTCCTTACTTCAAGGTCAATGTTCTATCCACTGAAAAAAAATAGCTCCTGCTCTGAAGAAACTTATATTTTATAGAACAGGGATAATCCTTGAGACAGGAATGATTTTGGTTTCTACCTGCCCATGTTCTGTTTTCTTTTAGGCCAACGTTAATTTTCTTTCTAGGCTGATATTAATATGCAAGAATAGGTTGAGCTTTACCACCACCCCTCCCAGGTGTAGAAACACTCACCTCATTATCTCGATCCTTCTCTAAGAAATGTCGAGCGACATGACTTGGCAGAATGTTACGGAGCATGTTTTCATTGTGCTCCCATCAGTTCTTTCATCTCATTGATCTCCTCTTTAGCCTGAACACGCCAGAGGAAGTCAAGACGAGCCGTGTATTCCAGCTGTGGGTGTTAAGAAGGGGAAGGGATAGATGGAGGCAGAAACAAACACAGAGAAAAAAGGCTGTAAACTCTTGGCATCAAAGTCAAACCCATATTGGAGAATGGTAAGACTGTTTTCTCTGGATTTTTAAAAACTGGATTCAATTTGGTTCAATTCTCAGAAGCAGGAATGTTGAGTAGGTTACCTTTTAAGATTTCTTTCAGTGTTGTAATGGAAGGAAGACAAAGGATCAAAGAACCTCATGATTGGCCTTTATTCCAACCCAATGTAGGAATTCCTCCTACAACATTCTTCCCAAGTGTTCATTCAATCTCCAGGGATCGAGAACTCACCTATGCTTAAGACAGCCCACTCCATTTTTTGAAAACTCTAATTGTTAGGAAGTTACTACTTATAATGAACTGCAATCTACTCCCTACAACTTTCAGTCATTAGTTCTAGTTCTGCATTCTGGATTTTTTATAGAAATGCATCCGGAGAAAAGAACTGATAAACAAATGTATAGAATTATTTTGTACATATATATGTATACATACAGATATTTGTGTTTAATGCAGAGTAGGGAAAAGGGAAGAAAAAAGAAAAAAACAAGAAAAGAAAGGGATAACTTTATTATATATTTAAAAAGAATAGTAAATTGTACATAATAGATCTGCAGTTTCATGTGCAATCTTTTTTTTTTCTATTCTACTATGTTCCAGGAATGTTTGTTTGATCTCATAAGTCCAGAATCAAATAAATAAATATTTTTTAAAATACTTTATGCTCATTGAAACGTAACCTTCTTTCTATATTTTTTGTTTCTATCAAGGACACCACATTCAAAGTCAATGGTCAAGTCTTGTTATCTATTATCATTTTGTCTTACTGGTTTTAACTCTTGTTTAACTCTGGGTAAGTCATTGTTTCTACCTCCACAATGGTTTTTGAACCTCAGGCTTTCTCCCTTCTCTCATGGTCCCCAAACTGCATCAACTCTTGCCCAGATTATGACAAAAACTCCTTGTTGGTCTCTTTTCCCTCTCACTCCCCCTTATTTCTCATACTCCATAGAGGCCCAAATGGAGATGCCCAAAGCATAGGTCTGAGCACACTATTCTGCTCAAGAATGCTCAGCAATTCCCTAGATGAGGATCCCTATCCCATTCTCCTAGCCTTACTCCTGAATCCCTATCCTTATTCAAGGACACATGCAAACATCTCTGCTTAGCCTTTAAAAGCCTTTTGAATTCTAGCTCCGACCTTTCTTTTTGAGACAATTCTGTGTTCCAATCAGACTAGCTCATTTGCTATTCCTCATTATAAGACATTCTCCCTGCTTTGGTTCAGGTTATCTATCTTCCTTGTTGGGAATACATTCCTTCCTCATCTCTGCATCAAGACTTTCCAGCCTCCTTCAAGGCTTAACTCAAATTCTACCTTGTCTACAAAACCTCTTGTAATCCCTGTGATTATTAGAGCCCTAACACCACAGAAATTACTTTCTATTTGCTTTTTATATATTTTATATATATATTATATTTATATATTTTATATATTTTGCATTTATCTGTCTTTGCAAATTTTTTTTATATACTTTACAGTAGACTATAAATTCCTTGAGGGTAGGAACTGATTTCTTTTTTTTGGGGGGGTGGGGATTTTGTATTTTGACTGTTTAGCACAATGCTTGGTACACAGTAGGTAATTAACAAATGCTATTAAACAAATGTTATCAAATCAGATGCCTTGCTAATTTCTTCAGTTCTTAGGTCAGATTTATAGAAGAGGGTTTAAATTTTTACTGTGTGGTCCAGAAGGCAGAACTTGGCAAAATGGGAATAAATGGAAACAAGGCAAATTTATGCTTGGTGAAAGGGAACAAATTCTTAACAATTGCTACATTATTATTCAAAAGTAGAATGGGCTACCTTAGGAAGGAGTGAATTGTCCTTTTCTGAAGGTCTCCAAGAAAAGGCCCAAAAGACTTTAAGGTATACAAAAAGGATACCATAATTTATTAAACACCTACTATGTGCCAGGCAGGGACAGTAGGTGGTATGGCGGACAGAGTACTATCCACTGTTCCTGTTTCAAAGAGTATGTAGAATTTAGTGACTTTTGGCTGGATAAATTCACAGTGATACCAACAATGTGTTAGTATATTCCTCCAATATTTTCCATTTTTCTTTATCCTATCATTTTCTCATATGGCTCTTTTTTGTATCATTTTAAAAGCATAAACTTTTGACCTAGGATATCACAGAAGTGGCCTCCTAGCCATAAGAACATATATGGCTTAAACAAATTAAAATAAATTGATACTTAGCTGGATGAACCTTTGTGTCATTGGAGGAAAATAATAGGGAGTACCTCTTATGTACAAATGTCATTTCTAATGGGAAAAGTTGGGATAAATCCTATAGGGAGAGAGATGCTGCAGTGGAAAGGGCTTTGGAACCAAAGGCAGAGGATCTGAGCTCTAGTCTCAGCTCTGATCTTACTGCTTGTGTGAGTGACATTGGTAAAGTTGGTTAACCTAGCAAGACCTCAATTTCCTCAACTATAAAATGAGGAGGTTGAACTGGATGACCTCTGAGATTCCCTTCAGCTTTAGATTTATGATCTTTTGACTTCCAGGGGATGGCTGTTCTCCATGAGGAAATTCTAAATCAAGGAAACATTTTTTAAAACAGTCAGTATGCAAAAGATAATTTACATGTAACAGAGATTCTATAACTGAGTTATAATGCATGCTGACTGCAATGATATGGCACCCTTGGCATCAGGTTTTAATGTGCTAGGACACTTTCTGGTGGAATGCAAATGTTCTACCTCACATCATTAAGAAAAATATAAATTTCTGACATTGGGATTTTCTTTTATTTTTCAATGTGTCAATGTGTCAGGGTGATTTCTCTAGGGATATTTGGTGAAGCAAAATATGTCCAGATGTTTCAAAAATTTGTGAAGATTAGAAAATTTCTCTGAAAATAAAGTAATACTGTGACAACTCAGAAACAATGACATTTGGAAAAAATATTAAAAATAGAAAGTATTTTAAATAGAGAGCTCAGAATAAAATAAATTAAAAAAGAAAATAGAAAGTAAAATATAATCAGTTCTGAGCATTAGGGAGTTAAAAGTGAGATAGGTCCTTTTGGGGGTTCAGACAGCATGGTGGACAGATCTCTGTACTTAGAGTCAGAAGACCTAGACTAGGTTCTTATTTTATCTCTCATATGTGGTATGTGAAACTTTAGAGAAATCACCTACGTAGGATCTCAATCTTTTAATCAGTGAAATGAAGGAGATTAGCCTAAATAAGGGATGCTTGAACTTTTTTTGTATACTGGACCTTTTGGCTATTGGGATAAACCTATGAACTCCTCAGAATAACATTTTAAAATAATTGATAGAAATACTAAATTTAAAGTTAGTTAAAATAAGGATTAATTTTTCCCATCCTGACTCACAGATATCCTGAAATCTATCTATAGACCCCTTTAGTGGTCTATGAATTCCAGATTAAGAACAGAACCCCTGGCATAGGTCCCTGAATTCTATGATGTGTAGTTTCCTCATCTTTAAAATAAAGACACTAATTCTTGTACAAAATTCTTTATAAATGAGAACTATTATTTTCATGAAGACAGTGTATAGCTGACCTGGGTCAAGTCACAAGCTGTCAGAAGCCTAGCTTCTGTGCTCTGTTTCATGTCCTCTGGTCACTCAGCTTTTAGGTCATTTCAATATTCCTCATATGGGGAGGGGAAACATAGCTGAATAGTAGATGTGTGTGTGTGTGTGTGTGTGTGTGTGTGTGTGAGAGAGAGAGAGAGAGAGAGAGAGAGAGAGAGAGAGAGAGAGAGAGAGAGAGAGAGAGAGAGAGGAGAGAGAGAGAGAAAAGAGACAAAGAGACAGACACAGACACAGGCAGAGAAACAGTGAGACAGAGACAGACAGAGAGAAAAAGAGAGACAGAGATAGAGACAGAGAGAGATCAGAGAGAGAAAGGGAGACACAAAGAGAGAAAGAGAGACAGAAAGAGACAGAGAGAGAGACACAGAGGTAGAGACAGAGATATAGAAAGAAAGGGAGACAGAGAGAGCACATTGTTTAACTCAGTTCAAAAACTGGGAAGGAAAGGAGGGACTAAAATAAGGGCTTCAGACTGAAAGCCTCAAGTCCTCCTTAGAGCTTGAAAACATCAGAGATATTGGAAAGAGGTCATAAGGTGACATTGTATTCCATCATATTTGAAGTCTACCCACTCCTATGCCTTCCTTTAGGAGACCTGAAAATGCCTTGTAAACAACCTCATTAGTTCCTGTCACATTCCATGGAACTGTGTGGCAATGTCTTCTCCTTCTATGGTACATGGTGAAGCTGGGACAGGGGATGATTTGCTCCCCTGGTCACTCTTTGATGCCCTCCCTCCCACCGCAGTCATATAGACACGTCCCCCAAGGCTTCTCAGTGAGTCATCTAAGAGGCTGGAATGGCTTCTCAGTCAGATCTTTCCCTCACCTGCCTTGGAGGTGGGAGTGTTTAGCATATCACTTTCCCAGAGATACTATCTGAAATTTCCGAATTATTGAGTTACATAACTGCCTTGGTGACTTGGCAGATTTCTAATTATATATGCTCAGTCAATGCTTCTGCGTAAGAGGGATCAATGGTTATTATTAAGCACTTTAATAAAAATAGAGAGATGTGTGAGTCACTAAGAGAGAAGAGTGGGACCAGGTAGCAAACATAGGAGTGGGCAGACTGTACTGGATGGGACACACTGAAAAATAACTTGGTAGAAGCTGTAGTTAGAGGATAATGAGTATGATACACTTCTTTGGGGGTGGTCCTTGTTTGACAGAATGAGGTACTGAATTAAGAGTCAAAGATTTAACAGAGTCCCAGCTCTACAACTAACATCTGTGTGACCTTGGGCAAATTCCTCAACCTCTCTGGATTTCATTATCCTTATATGAGGAAAAAAAATTGGAAAAGTACAAATTAATAGCATTTATCATTAACATTACTTCATTTGATAGAAAGTAAGCTCCTTGAGGGCTAGGATTTTTATTTGTGTCTCCCTAGTGCCTAGCAGAGTACCTGGCACAATAAGTAATAATGCTAGCTGATTAACTGAAAGAATGAATCTTTAACAGATCCTGACCTGAATTTTTTTTCCCTCTTTGGTTATTACCAGGGGCTCCATGGAAGAGGCAGGAAAGGTATGGTGGCTAGAAACACTGGTTGTTGAACTGATTTGGAGTGACAGGACCTGAGTTTAAGCTTTAATTCTGCCAGTTTCTAGCCGTGGATTAAGTAACTTAAAGCCTTGGCTCCTTCCTGTGTATAATGGAAGTAGTGACATTTATACTACCTCAGTGTTCTTGCCAACTGCATAGGTAACCTAGTATTATATTCTTCCCTATCTGTCAGTGCAAAAGCTAGCTTCCCTTTTTTTTTTTATTTGATGGATAGTTTTGAAAGCAGTCACATTGAAGAATGCAACGTCCAATGTCCCCTGCTCTGTGCTCTAAGAGATGTCAGAAGATGTTGGTCCTTGCCCTCAAGGATTATGAAAATAGACATAACTTGGGTGCTTTGGAGTGGGTGGATGGAAATGGAGAACCTCCAACATAATTTGGGAATTCCAAAAGGTTAGTACTTTGTGCTAAGGTTATTATTTTTATCTATTGACTCATAATGAATTTAAATGAAAATTTAAGATTCTTAAGATTTGCTTTAATTTTTAATATTCAAAAAAGTGAGTGTTCCTGGGATATTTTTGGAAGGTATACAATGCATAAATGGTATTTGTGCTGTTTGCCAATATGCATCTACTGATTTGAGCTGCCTTCACCCTTTACTTTTACCTCTAAGAATCCCTACTTCTATCCAAAGTTCAGCTCAAGTGCTGCCTTTCGTATATTACCTTTCTTGGTTCCCTGATACTTCCAGTGCTAGTATTCCCCCTCACCAAATTTGCTTATGCTCTGTATGTTTTACTCACATGTACATAAATATGAATGCAACATGATAAATATGCATGAATATGCATGTATATATGCATAGATACATATATCAATATATCTATATCTATACCCTTCTATCTGAATACATACACAACATTGGTATACTATATATAAAAATATAGAATATGTATAAACATATGATACACAGTTATATATAATTTATATGTTAAATATTTTATACAGAAAGATCTAATGCATTTATTTCTCTACATATGTGTATATGCATATATACATATTGTATACACACATGTGCATGCATATACACATATGCACACATGTTTACACATGCACACACAAATACATATGTATATACATGTGCATGAATATATGTATGTGTATGTGTGTGTATATATATGAAGAGAGAGAGAAAGAGAGGGAGAGAGAGGGAGAGAGGGAGAGAGAGAGAGAGGGAGAGAAAGAAAAAGAGAAAGAGAGGGAGAGAGGGAGAGAGAGAGGGAGAGAGAGAGAAAGAGAGAGAGAAAGAGAGAGAGGAGAGAGAGAGAGGGGGGGGAGAGATTTGAATAGGGCATATGCCAGATGACCTTTCTTGATTCTGAATGACCACATGTGCTACCTCAGCATTTGGCTGATGATGAGACCTTTGGCTGCTTCTGTCAGGCTCTGTGTATAATACAGTGCAGAGGAAACTTGGTGCTTTGAGATGATAAGGCAATTCCCTTGTTGGTCACTGAGCAAGAAGAACAGCTCACTGGATATTTTTAAAAAGGGAGCAACTCTGTCCTTGACTCTTCTTTGAATTTTCCATGTGTTAAGCTCACTTGTGAGGGTCAGGAAAGTTCAACTCGTCCAACTTATCTTTGCCTGTCATTTGAACACATGAAAACTAAAGGCTAAGGTTAGCTTGATCTTGGACTTGAGGCTGCCTCTTCTGTGTTTCTTCTTTTCTTACTAACCATAGATGATCAAATATTCATCCTGAGGTGGATGTATCCAAGGTCAAAGGCCACCATGTGCATTTGACAAGCTTGAATACTCTGGTTCCTCTATTGGTATTGACTTCAGTTTGGAAGAATCTTTGGCACCTACTCTAGCACTCTTGGAGAAGATAACCATGGGCTGGATTATCATTCTAATTCTGGACTGATTTTCCAGAAGACATAGACTTTGAGGGAGATAGTGCAGAGCTGAGGGGAAATATAAAATGTTTAATCAGTAATCCTGTAAAGGGTTTCATGTGTAGATGGTTTTAAGTATCAGTGTATTAGCAGAGTATAATAATGTAGTAGTGAGTACTGACACTTAATTTGTTTGTCTTTCTGTCAATGCATACTTGTGAGAATCTTGTGTTAAGCATTTCTTTTGTATGTAGGAAATAAATACCTGTCCCATACCTGATACATATTGTATAGTCTTTTCTATTCCCCTGTTTAGGTGAGATACTAGATATGAACTAGAATCTAAGTTTTAATACATTATGCTGGGGTTGCAGTTTAATGAGCCAAAGAGTATTAGAAAGGAAACCTTAAGACTCCCAATTAGAGGTCAGGCTGCTGAATAACAGCCCTGTTCTTTGTTCGTGGGGGCCTCTTAGTGGATAAGATATGATGGTAAGTACCTTGGCTTCATCCATTCATTCTTTTGTCTATCTATCTATCTATCTATCTATCTATCTATCTATCTATCTATCTATCTATCTATCTATCTTTCTTTCTTTCTTTCTCTCTCTGCCTGTTTCTCTATCACCTATGTATCTATCTATCCATCTAGTTATTCATTGGCTTTCCAAGTTAAAATAAAAACTCCTAGAAGAAAAGGACTATTTCTTTTTGTTCTTTGTATTTCAAATGCCTAGTACAACTGCCTAGAACTTGATAAATGGTTGTTGATCGATTAAACAATAGAATTGATTTCCCATCACTGGACATCACTAAGGAAAAGTCAAATGACATTAGTCTGAGATTTTATAGAGGAGCATCACTCCGTATGGAACAGTGAATAGAGCACTGGACTGGAGACAGGAAGACCAAAATTCAAATCCACAATCAGAGCCTTACTAGCTCATTTATTTAGAATGGAGTAGGTTGGATTAGATTGGATGAGAGAAATTTAACCTAGGTTTACCTTGTCATTTTTTCTTCCTTCTCAAAGAGGACCATGACAGGGAGGTGATGCCATCACATGCAACTGAATTGAATTTAAATGAGGTAGGGCTGTACAAAGTCACCAACCTCATTCTTTCCTCTGGACCCATCTGGCAAGATATAGATCAGGACAAATGGAGATGGCCCCCATGCAATGGGAGACTTTGATCTTTATAAGCTAAGGTCTTTAACAGGACTCAGTTTGACTGGGGCAATGCCCTTTCAGTGATTAAGGCTAGGTAAGAAAAGAAGCAGAGAATGGTCTTTTTACCTACTGCTCCCCCCAAAATAAGTTACCTTACCCTCCCCCCCACCTCAGTTTCTTCATCTATAAAATGGAGATAATAATAGACCTTACCTCCTATGGTTGTTGTGAGGATGAAATAAGATAATATTTGTAAAGCAATCTGTAAACTTTAAAGCATTATATGAATGTTTTTTAATTAGACATCTCTCCTCCTAACCCCTCTCCCCCAATACTTGTAACATCCATGTTCTTTTATAAGTTCATTAGGTTGTATGCAAGGCAATCAGATAAAAACACAATGTTTTAGTAAAGTGCATGGGCTTACAATTTTTTTCCAGAGGTTCTTAGGAAGAGCTAAATGTTCGTGTTCTTCCAAAAGTAAGCTTATTAACATGGAAGAGCTTGAGAGGAGGGGAAATATATTTTCTCTGAAAAATCAGAAACAAGATCTTTTTGATGCTACTTGATTCTCGAAGGCAGAACTTGGACCAATATCAGCAAAAATGGAATGGTATGCCTCTAGAGATGCTGGATTTCCTTTCGTTGGGGGTGTTTAAACAGAGGTTAGATGATTCCTTCTATGGGATATTTCAGATTGGTGGTTCAAGTAAGGTTTCAACTAAATGCCCTCTAATTTCCCTTCTAAATCTGAAAGTCAATAATTTAACTTGATAGTTTTTGCTCATCCTGTATAATATGACATCTTGGTTCTTTTATCCTGAAGTTACCAAGGTGTGAGAGTCAGAGTGATTTGGGTTTAAGGCATAGTCCTTAAGAAGAAAAAAGTTTCAGTGATCAGATCCAATAATAGGTACCAGGCCAAGCTCCTCTAGGTCATCGGGCTCTGCTTTTATCAGAGTGAATATAGATAGCAATTGTTTCTGTTTTGACCAGAAATCCTGAGGGTCTTCCTCTCCCTGATTTATTTTTTTGGGGGGACAGCAGTAGGTAAAAAGACCATTCTCTGCTTCATTTCTTACCTAGCCTTAATCACTGAAAGGGCATTGCCCCAGTCAAACTGAGTCCTGTTAAAGACCTTAGCTTATAAAGATCAAAGTCTCCCATTGCATGGGGGCCATCTCCATTTGTCCTGATCTATATCTTGCCAGATGGGTCCAGAGGAAAGAATGAGGTTGGTGACTTTGTACAGCCCTACCTCACTTAAATTCAATTCAGTTGCATGTGATGGCATCACCTCCCTGTCATGGTCCTTTTGAGAAGGAAGAAAAAATGACAAGGTAAACCTAGGTCTACCTAATCAGCCCCAGACATAGTAAATTTCCCTCATCCAATCCAATCTAACCTAATCCATTCTAATCCAATCCAGTCCAAACCTTAGACAAGGTCCATCACTCTCTTCCTGACACTTTCTCTTCTTCAGACTCTCTTTGCTCTGTTTCTACCTTTTTGACCACTTCTCAATACAACTCTCCTTGTTCTATTTCTACATTTTTTTACCAATCCTTCCTTCTCGGTTTTCTTTGCTAGCTTTTCATATAGGTCATGCCCATTTACCATGGCTGTCACAAGAGTCTCTCCTCTTAAGTTTTCCCTCTGTCTTATCTCATTTGATGATCTCAGCAGCTCCCATTAACTCAACTATCATTCCTATGCAGATGACTCTCTGATTTATTTGTCCAGCATCCTCTCTCCTAAACTCCAGTCTTACATAAACAATTGGTTACTGCTTATTCTGAACTGGATGTCCTAGAGAAAACATGTCCAATGTCAACATGTCCAAAACAGAATTCATTTCCCATGAACCCTCCCCTCTTCCAAATGTTCTTATTACTTTCAAGGGTACCCATCCTCCTAGTCAATTGCCCAAGCTTGAAGACCTATATGTCATGTTTGACTCTTCATTCAGTCACCCCACATATCACCTTTGGGAGCCGTAAGTCAGATCCTAGTGAGGGGGCCTGGGAAGAAAGGAATATATTTTAAATGCCTACTATGTGCTAGGCACTTCACCATGATTCTTTCATTTTATCCTCACAACCCTGGGAGCTAGGTGTCATTATTATCCTCATTTTACAGTTGAGGAAACTGAGGCAGATAGAAGTTAAGTGATCTGCCTAGGGTCACACAGCTTGAAAATTTCTGAGACTTGCTTTGTACTCAAGTCTTCTAGGCTTTAGGCCTAACATTCTATCCATTGTTCTACTGAGCTGCTTAGGCTATAGGTAGGTATATATACATACCTACCCCTGTACTATATATAGTACAGCTCTTTCTCAAGAACTACCTTTCAAGCTTACCTAAAGGCCCACTGAGTATACCACTTCTTATTTCTCAGTGTCCACATTCTGTTTTAGGTAAATTATCCTAAACTAGTTGAAAAGTGCATATGTTTGTGGTGGTTATGGGGGAGTGGGATGGAAAGATTCAGGGTAAATGATAAAGAAAATTTTATCTATTTGATATTTGGCATATGACTTACATTTTCTGATACTCAAATCATCTTATCAGAAAAAAATGGGTATAATAATATTGTGCAGGAATGAATAAGTCCTGGGCTGAAAGCCAGAGGCAGATATGAGTTCCAGCTCAGTCCCTGATGAGCTGTGTTTGACCTTGGGCAAATCATTTCATGTCTACGATTCTCAATTTCATCACCAATCAAATAGACATAATGATATCACTTTCCTATTTAAATGCCAGTATACATAGGAAAGTACTTTATATACTGTACAATGATTAAAGAATGTTAAGGGATCACCATAACTTTAAGATATCAAGGGTCTATGATTTTCCTGATGGGAGAACTGCCTGTACTGGGAACTTCTCTACTACCATCAGGGCTCTATAGTTCATTAAATAAGTATTAAAAAGTTCCCTGAGGCTCAAAACGGTTAAATGACTTTCCTATAGCCAAATAGTTAGTAAATAGCAGAAGCAAGAGTTGACTCCAACAATCCTATGAGATATACATAGAACTCATTATTAATTGGAATTTATTTGGTGTGAATTATCTGGATTGAGTCAAATTACTTCAATATTCTACTTGTTGATAAAAAGAAAATAGCAATTTTTATTTCCTCTAACTTCACTTTCTTAAGTTCTTTGGCAATATTTTTCATTTTCAGACTTGGCCCAGTCTTCTCATTAGCTAAGTTTAAACTAAAAGTTAAGAATTGCTGCCAAAAAACCCCAATATACATAATGATTACAACAACCTAAATAGAAGTAGAAAGAAAAACAACCAAAATACCTCTGAACATTGTGTAATTATAGTGACTGAGCTTGGTCTGGAAAATGAGAAGAGAAAATATACATTCCTTCCTTATTTGCAGAGTCAGAGACTATGGGTATAGAACATTACATATATTGTCAGACCAGATTTCTGTAGGGGTTAGTTTTGCTGAATCCCTTCCCGACTCCTCTCTGTCCATTATTTTCTTCTTTGCTGTAAGGGGGATGATGAATGGAATTAGCATTTTATATAGTGCTTACTATGTGCCAGGTACTGTAGGAAGCACTTTCCAAATTTTATCTCATTTGATCCTTAATCAATAAATCAAGAAACTTTTATTAAGTGCCTCTCAGGAGCCAGACATTATGCTAAGCACTAGGGTTACAAAAGGAGGCAAGATGCTTACAATCTAATGAGAGAAATAAAATGCAAAAAAGATAAATAATATAGGAGATATTTACTAGGAGATAATTACTAGAAGCATGGCACTAGAATTAAGGAGGGCTGGAGAAGTCTTCCGTAAAAAAAGGGATTTTAGTTAAGATAAAGGAAGCCAGAAAGGTCAGAAGGTGGAGCAGGAGAAGGAAAACATTTCAGGCACAAGGGGACTGCCAGAAAAAATGCCCAGAGTGGAGAGTGGGAGTGTCTTGTTCATGGAACAATGAGGAGGGCAGTGTCACTGGATTTTTATGTATGTGGTGAAAAATTATATATAAGATGATGGAAAGGTAGGAAGGGGCTAGGTGATGAAGGGATATGTGAAATAGGAATGAAGGAGGAGAGAGTAGCAGAAGGTATTTGAGTGATAAGGGATGAGGAAGAGAAGTCAGAGTTCATGTTGAATGGCCTCATTTTTATTTTCTGAAAATTATGAGGCAAAGTTCTCAGCTGAGGGAGTGGGGAAAGGTAGAGCCATGGGAGATATGAAGAAGGATAAAAAGATTTGAAAGAGCCACTACAGAGAGTGGGATAGTGAATTGATAAGGGAGGTATGGTAAGATTGGCTAGTGGCAGTGAGGACCCAGATGGGTTTGTATAACATAAATGTGCAATGAACCAGTAAGAATGGTTGTATCATTTTTTTCCATCATCATTTAGCAGCCTGTGTGTAGGAATGAAGGTAGTGATGAATGGTGAGAGTGATCCAAGGCTGAGGCTTGGCTGGATATAATCAGGGATATGATAAGGAGGCTTATCATATGTAGATTTGAATTGCTTCACCAAGGGGTGTACATGGGGAGAAGAGGAAAGAATGGTTGACCTGGGAGAGAAGTGAGGGCTCAAGGGATTAGAGATTATGATGTGGATAAAGAGTAGGGTTTTGTAAAAAAAAGGCAGAGGAAGAGATAAAAAGATAAAGGTCGGAGAGGAGGGTTTTGGAATTCTTGAACATAGAAATTTGTGGCAGATAAAAAAATCAAGGGTATGATCATATTTGCCTATGGCTGAGATGGGGTAGAGGAGGAGCTCATGGGAAGTAAGTAGGTTTAGGAACTGAATGTTTAGATTGTATGAGGAAGAGTAAATATTTATGTTGAAGTCCCTTAGGGTGAGGGCAGGAGTTGAGGAGAGAAAAACTTTGAGTCAATTACTGAACACATTGAAGAAAGAAGGGGAGTGATCTGGAGGTATATAGACAACATCTACCAGGATTTTGATGGCGTGGTAGATATGACTAGCAAAAATTTCAAAGGAAGAAAGGTTATTAAGTGATGGAGATAGAGGGAGGGCCTAGAAGTGTCAATGGAGAGTACAACAACTTTGTGAGGTAAGTGTTGTTATAATCCCATTTTACAGTTGAGGAAAGAGCAAACAGAACTCCGGATTTTTAAATTAATTAACAGAATTTATAATATTTTTCATATAAACACATAAATTATATAAATAATAATTTATTATTAATTTATAATAATTGTAAATAATAATTTAATTAACAGAAGTTAACTGACTTGCTTAAGGTAACACTAATAAGTGTCTGAGGCTAGATTTAAACTCAGGTCTTTCTGACTTCAGGTCCATTGTTCTATCCATCATGCCACCTAACTGCCTACGTTATGGGGGAATGACTTATAGGGGAGAAGGAAAGATATATTTGGAAATAAAGGCGATATAAAAACAAAAAATATCAATAACATTTTAGAAGTTATTGTGAAAAATTGTAATAAAAATACCAGAATCATGAAAACAACTGAGATTGAATTTTTCAGTCTGGTTTCCATTGTTGTCTGTCCTTCATCCTTGAAGATGACCATAACATCAGGAAGGTGATGTGTGACTTGCAAATGAATTGGATTTAAGTGAGGCAGGGCTGTGCACAGTCACCAGCCTCACTCTCTCCTCTGGAGTCATCTGGGTCCAGTGGCAAGATATAGATCAGGATGACTGGAGATGTCCCCGGATGTCGTGGGAGACCTTGATCTTTTTCAACTAAGGTCTTTCCTATGTCTCAGTATGTCTGAGGCAATACACATTTAGTGATTAAGGCATTAAAAAATGAGGCAGAAAACGACCTCTTTTATCTAGTTAAAAAAAAAAAAAATCAACCTGGGAAGACCTTCAGGGTTTCTGGCCAAAACAGAAACAATTGCTATTTACATTCTCTCGGAGCCATTAAAACCCAAACAATGACCAAGGTGGGCCTGAACTAGGACCAATTGCCGGCCAATCAATGAGAGTCAGAATGACTGAAGTTTAAGGCATGGTCCTAAAAAAAAATCTAGCTTGTAAACCCCAACATATCTTGTGAGGTTTCAGTGATCAAAATTTATATTCCTTTGGGAAGAGCACACAGGTAAGGGTATAATTCTCTATGTAGACACAGGGAGAGGAGGGAAGGGAGAAAATGGAGGGAGAAGGGAAGGGAAGGGAAGGTCTATTAAGTTTCTTGTTTCCAGTCTACATAGTACATTGTATGAAATTTGTCAGCACTAAACCACAATTTACTTTTCTTACTTATCATTCAATCTCTCATTTATCTATTCTTCATAGTCTACATTTTATAATATGACTTTTTCCTTTTTAATGATGTATTTAAAAAATATAGTCCCCCCACCTCTTTCTCTCTCTCTCTCTCTCTCTCTCTCTCTCTCTCTCTCTTTCTCTCTCTCTCTTCTCTCTCTCTCTCTCTCTCTTCTCTCTCTCTCTCTCTCTCTCTCTCTCTCTCTCTCTTTCTCTCTCTCTCTTTCTCTCTTTTACAAACTTTTCCAGGATTCATTACCTCTCTCTGTTTCCATAGCAATTTCTCTCTGATATATTCCTATTTCAGCTTTGCCTGGGATTCTTCTGTTTTTGTTTGTATTCTCTTTTGATAATTTCTTTTGAAGTGAGTGTGAGAGTGATGAGAGAAAGACAGATGGCAAAAGAAACAAGTTGACCTGGTATGGGTCTAAGAGTAATTCTTGGGATGAAAATTTTGTGAATATAATATATTAAAAAAAAAGTCAAGCTTTGATTCTTTATTCCAAGCCCCCCAAATTATTTTGGGATAAATATCTGAGCTCCCCATTTTGAGCAATCCATTGACATGCAACAGTGCGTACAACTGGGTAAGGCAACTCAAACCATGATATATGAGAATGGTTGAAGGCCCTAGAGATATTAATCCTACTGAAGAGATAACAGAAAAGAGAATCATGTTGCTCAAATATTTGGAGTGCGGTCATGTGGGAAAGGGATTGGACACTTTATGGTGTACTAACTAGAAAGAATACTGGTGTCAGAAGACAAGTTGTGTCACTGGTTTTCTACTTACTATGGCCTGGCATGTAGTAGAATCTTAATAAATGTTTGTTGAGCTGTAGTTTACTTATCTGTGAAATAGAGATGGTAATTTCTGTATTACCCACATTATAAGACTTTTGGGAAAAAATGATTTTGTTTACTATAGAGTTCTACATGATGACATACCCTCATTCTGCTTTTTCCTGGAAAACAGACCTGGAAGCAATGCGTGGAAGTTACAAGGAGGCCAACATTGGTTTAATAAAGAGAAAACAGCTTTCTAATGATTAGAGCTGTTGAGAAATGGAATAGGCTTTGTAATTAGATAGTGAGCTTCCTGTTACTAAATATTCAAGCAGATGTTGAAGCATTACTAGTAGGGGAAACTGGAGAGGGATTTGTTCTCTACTTTTTATATGGGAGGCCAAGAGCCAAGAGAGCTGATCTTAAAACCCAGAAAACCTGCATCCAAGTCCTGTCCCTGACACACAGTGACTGAAGACAAGTCACTTGACCTTTAAGTGTTCCAGTCAACTTCTGAGACATGAATTGCAGAGAAGGTACTGACCTACATTGAGAGAGGGAGTTTTCTCACCTGGGACATCAAAGACCTGAATAAGGATTTGGATAAGCCAATAAATATTTTTAAAGTGCCTACCATGTGCTAAGTGTTGGAGATACAACTAATAAAAAGAAAGTCCCTGTTCTCAAGTAGCTGACAATCAAATAAGGGAGACAATACACAAATGGAGGCTGGAAACCAGGGTTTGGGAGTGTAGAACACTAGGAGATACCTGACAAGGGCATAGAGCCTAGACCAGTTCTGCCCTTGTATAGAACAAGGCATTGGGAGGAGTTGGGTGCTCCATTCTCCAGCCTTCTATGAAGTGGGCTATCCCTATCCCTACATTTTTTAATGTATTGTCTTAGCCTAAAATCACTTTATCTGTCAGGTAAAATGGATCTTGAAGTCATTAATTGTTATACTTGTATCATATAAACAGCATCCTAGATAAACCATACCCCTATCCTCCCTTTTCTTTCTCTCAAGAACAGAGGGCTGGGAAATTCCTGATTTGAATTATCCACACAATTGCTTCTGCCTTCTCCCACCCCTCCATGTACTTTCTTTTAAACCTATGACAACTATTTGGGGAGATATGACAATGGCAAAATTCATTTAGTTTTAATCACAGATTCTTGGAAGAGGAATGGGCCTTAGAGACATTTTGGTCAAACTATACTTGAAAAGGGGTACCTTTTAAAATATTCTCATCAAATATCCATATAGCTTTCACTGGAATACCCTAATTGAAAGGTTGGTCCCTACCTTATAAGTCAACCAAATCCATTCTTGGCCAGCTCAAATGGTTACTTACTTGTGTGGAGTCAAAATCTAACTTTCCTCACCAATAATGTCAAATTCAAATCGAAAAAGATCCTTGTGGGCCCATATTAAGTCTGATCCTCAATAAGAGTGATTAACCTGGGATCTGTGAACTCAAACTGTCTCTGTCTCTCTTTCTAAAACACAGTATACATATATATTATAGGTGTATATATAGACACATATATGTATATACATACATGCACATGTAAAAAATTGTGTACATATTCATAGAAATTGTATACATATCCATATAGTTTGTATATATATATATATAGGCATATAAACTGTATTTCAACATAATTGGTTTCTGTTGTAATATTATACATTTGATTTTATGCCTTTAAAATCATTAGTCTAAGAAAGGATCCCTAGGTGTCACCAGGCTGCCAAAGGGTTGTATGATACATTCCGTACCAATGGTTATGTGTACAAGTGTCCTATGGTCCATAGGGATTTTACAGATTGTCCAGTGGAATTGATTCAGTAGCAGAAACAGCTGGATGGGACCTTAGAGGTCATCTAGTTTAATCCTCCAGTTTGACATATGAGGAAGCAGAGGCCCTGAGGGATTAAGTGATTAGCTGATAGTCTTGCAGGTGGTAAGTTACAGAGGCAGGTTTCCTACCTAGGACCCTGATTTCAAATGGAACATTCCTTCCATTGTGTGACACAACCATCTTGAGACTTTCTAAGAACACTTTCAAACAAAATGAGTTCCTTCTGAAGTCCGTTCTATGAACCAAGGACACATAATGGCAGCTGGAGTTTAATGGAAGATCTCTCCGTCTGAAGTAAGAAGACTTATCACTGATTCAGCTAATGAACTACTGACAATCTACCAAGATAATAAAAAATTCTAAAGAACCCAGGGACTAGTTTAGTCAATCCTGTTATGTGAAAATAACCGTAACTTTGGGATAAGAACTAGTTGCCCCTGGAACAAATTAGAATTCTCATTTTTAGATGGAAACTTCTTTATAATAAAGGTTAAATGGCTTTTCAAAATATATTGTGTACAAAGTAATTTTAATTAGCTGGTTTCTATATTGATCTTTATTATATTTTGGTTTATTAAGAGCCATAACTTACTTAAGCAGATAATAATCATGAATAGTAAATAGCAATGGATCCATTTATGAGAACTTGAAACAAAAACTGATCAATTGGAGGTGAGTGCACATGTTCCCATTACCTGCTGTCCATGGTAAAATACAGCAAGGAGAAACATGGCCATCAAAAGCAGGGAGGCCTCCTTGGTTCCCAGGAAATCCCTTCTGTAGAACAAAAACAAAATAAACACATAATCACTAATGATCCCAGAGACATAAGTCTGAGAGCTGGAAGGGGCTGAAGATCTAGAGTTGGAGGACAGCATGAAATGATCTAATAGGATTCTTTTGTTTGACAAATGAAGAAAGTGATTCCCACAAAGTTGAAGCTTGCCCACTGTCAAAGATCACTGGATTTAGAGTTGGAAGACCCCGGTTTGATTCCTGGCTGTCAAAGACCCTTCGTCATTCTCGCTACTTTCATATGAGCAACCAGATATTACACAGAACTGGGAACTGAAGTCAGGTTTTTTTCACTCCAAATTCAGTGTGCCATATTGTTGATTCACATTCCCTTACTTTTAGGCAAGCAAAGCAATATTAGGCCATTTTATAGACAAGGAGACCAGAATAATCAAAAAAGCATTAGTTTAGAATTCAGTAGTCTGTGTTTGTGTTCTGATGTTTGTTGTGTTTTAGTCATTTTCAGTTATATCTGACTCTCCTTGATCCCTTTTTGGGATTTTCTTGGCAAAGGTACTAGAGCGGTTTTCCCTTTCTTTTTTGAGCTCATTTTATAGATGAGGAAAGTGAGGCAAACAGGTTTAAATGATTTGCCCACAGTCACACACTTAGTGACTGAGGCTGAATTTGAACTCAGGAAGAGGAGTCTTCCTGACTTCAGTCCCAGCATTTTATTCATTGTACAACCTAGCTGCTACTATTTGTGTAACTTTGGGCAAGTCACTAAGTCTCATTTTCTTAGATTCAATTTCCTTATCTATGAAATTAGAAGGGTTCATAGGATCACAATTTTGAAAACTGAAAGAAACTAATCTATAACAAAAAAGAAGATCCTTCTAAAGGCCACAGGTGATTAATCATCATTCACTTGAAAACTTTGAAGGAGGGGAACCAGCCACTTTTTAAGGCAGCTCCTTTTACTTTTTGGACAAGTTTAATTGTTAGGAAGGAAAGTTCCTCCTCCCCTCCTCCCCATCCCCAAACCTGGATCAAATCTAAATTTACCTTCTACCCATTGTTCTTGCTTCTGCAATCTGGGGCTGAATAGAAGAATTATACCTCTCCTCTTCCCACTTCCTCTACCGTTAGGTACTGGAAAATGGCTATCAGGTCTTCTAATCCAGATAAAATGTTCCTAGTTACTTCAACCAATCATCACATGACATGGACTCAAGGATCTTCACCATATTGATTAACCTTTTCTGGACACTAGATTATTAATATCCTTTCTTATCCTTTTTTAAACTGTGATGCCCAACTGAACACACAATTCCAGGTAGATTTTGATGAGAGCAAAGCACAGTGGGATTGCTATCATTAGATTCAAGGATTCTGTACTTACCTTAATGGAGTTTAATTTTGCATCAGATTTGTAGCTTTCATGTCACATACCTCATTGGTTTTATACACCAATAAAACCTCTGGATTTGCTTTCTAACTTCCTCTCCTATGTTGTACTAGTAAAATTGATTTTTTGCACCCAAGCATAAGAATTTACATTAATTCTTATTTCAGTTTCAGGTTGGTTGTTTCAGGTGTGTCTGACTCATTTGGGGTTTTCTTGGCAGAGATACTGGAGTGTTTGCCATATCCTTCTCTAGCTCATTTTATATATGAGGAAACTAAGGTAAATAGGGTTAAATGACATGCCCAGGGACATATAACTAGTAAGTGTCTGAGATCAGATTAAAACTCAGGAAGAAAAGTCTTCCTGATTCCAGACCTGGGACTCTATCTAGCTGCCCTTTTATCCCTATGGAATTCCCTTTTATTAGATTCATCCCAGTGTTCTAATCGCTTAAGATCTTTCTGGAACCTGATTCTCTTATCTAGGGAGTTAGCTACATAACCTCCTCCCAGTTTTGGGTCATATGAAAATCTGACTACATTTCTATCATTGCCTTTATCCAAGTCATTGACAAAAAACTAAACAAAATAAAAGTATTACATGGTACAGAGTCAACCATTAAACCTTGAGATATTCCATTGGAGACTTCTTATTACATTAACAATGAATCATTAACACCTTTTTGAATCTGGCCATGCAACAAATTCTCAATATTTCTATCTTTTAATAATAGAGGTCAAATATACTCCTTAACTGAAAGCCAAGGCAGATTAAAATGAGAAATCAATCTACTTTCTCTTCATTTTATTAATTATACATATTGCACACATAATAAGAGAGAGAGTATATGGGAAATTGACTTCAGAAAATAAATTGAAAAGGAATTAAACTTGCTCATATAAGAAAAGGAAACATGTTGAATTGGTCTAAGTAGTAGATTAAAATTATAATATATCTGGGTCCTCACCCTGATTCATTTATTAACTGACTATCTTGAATTAACATTCCAACATCAGAAATAGCATAGTACAGTTAAAGGACCACTGGATTACACTTAACAGTGCCTGGCACTTAAAAAGTTTCTTGACCTGAGTTGACATTCCACCTTTCATCACCTACTAGTTGTATACATTTTCCTCCTCAGGGCTTCAGTTCCTCAATCCTTGTCTCTCTCTTTGTCTCTGTCTCTGTCCATCTCTCCCCCACTTTCTCTCCCTCCCTCCCTCTCCCTTCTTTTCTTTCTAGCTTGGGTCTCCTAATCTCACCTAGCCTACAAATACAGTGGCTATTCACAGGCCTGATTACAGTTTTGATTAGCACAGAAGCTTTAGTTTTTTATCCTGGGCTTGTTATCCCCTCCTAAGGTAGGTTGGTAACTCCGCACTTCCCTGAGTTTACCACATTGGTGCCAGGAAGGTCACTAGATGAAGGTGAGGTCCTGATCAACTAAATCCACTAAAGCCCAGAACTCCTGACTCAAGGGGTTCCCCAGCCTCAGCCTCCTTAGCATCAGGGACTACAGGAGTGTGCCACCAGGCCCAGCTAACTAGCACAGAAATCACTTAAGCAATGTAATTCAATTATATCAGAAGAAAGTTTTCCTCAGAAGGCACAGAATTCAAGAATCATAGAATAACTTTGAAAGGGAATTTAGACGTCATCAAATCCCAGCTGTACCTGAACAGGAATTCCCTCTGTACTTTGAATAAGAAGTGATCACTTAGCTTCCCTAGTGATATGGAACCCACTCTACCCTCCCACTCCAACCTGAAAACATGCCCATTTTACTTTAGGATGGATCTAATTATTAGGAAATTTTCCTCTCACATTTTATGTCTAGGTCTATATCTGCCTCTTTGTATTTTCTTTCAATGTCACCTTGCTGTATTCAGAGAAGAACGGTCATTATGATGAGTTCAGGGTGTACCTCAAGAATGTTGAGGTGCCACCAGAAATGATAGAATGTAGATATGTGGGTCCTAGTGTCCTGAAAGAATTCACATTCACTTGGACAGTCTCCAGGTTAAAGAAAGGCATTTATTGGGGTGACACACCCACATGGGCCCATGTTGTGTGGGAGGCAGAACACCCCTGCTTCCCATAGGAGACGGAGAACTTGGCCAGGTTAAAGATCTGGTTTAAACACAATTTTATGGAATAGGGGGATGGGGAACAAGAAAATGGGAGGTGAGGGAAGCAGGGCTCTAGAATGTCTGAAGTATTTGGTAGTCCAGAGGTACCTTTGTCATATAGATAAACAATGAGAACAAGAAAGGGAAGGGAAAGAGTTGTTCTGGAACGTCAGGTAATTGGGGGTACTTTGTGAAAACACACAGGTAAGTGCACGCTGGGGGGCTTTGATGCAGAGTCTTCTTTGATCACTTTTCTGATTGGCCACATTCTGCATCCTACTTGCTCCATCGGCCTCAAGCACTCCTTTCTACCTCATCATTTATACATTATAACGGGAAGTTTAGCACAAGAAGGCTATTGATAATAGCCTAGAAAACTGCAGTTCTGTTACGGCAAACAACAGATTTCAGTGAGCAATATTCTTAGACTTATAAACTCATAGAGCTAGAAGGAGACATAGAGAACCATCCAATCTACCCTCCTTCCCCCTCATCTTATTTGAAGAGAATTATGATTTTTCATATTAATTGATTTGATATGTGTAATGAATACAATAATAATTTAGATTTCTCAAGAGTTGCCTCTCTGGCTCAGGAGTCACAACTAGCAATGAAGCTTGAAATGATCAATCAAACCCTTGACAACGCTCTCACTCACTGCATTCTTGTACTGGTGTACCTTAAGTGAAGCAAATTAAAGATTGTAGAGCCTGTTACCATCACAGAACTCTGGTCCTGTGACCCATGAAGTAACAACCCCCAAAGACTTGAGGAATAATTGCTCCCACAGGACTCCAGGACTGTTGCATTGTCTTCCACTTGTGGCCTTGCCATGGAAATCTACTCTTGCCCTGGAAAGTGCTTGTTTGTAATCCACCTTCCTCCCTCCATTCCCATTGTGATTTATGTATATAATCTCTGTCATCATTTTAGTAAGATGGAATTCTGATCAAGAGAACTCCTGATTTGCAAATCTATTCCTTATAATGAAATTAATTAATTAAACTGCTATTTGATTACTGATGCTTTGTCTCTGGCCTGCTGTTTCATCATTCTTAGGTTAGCGAATGGCTCAGTAAAAATCCTATTAACACTTACATGTGATGAAACTAAGCCCAAGGAGGTTAACTGATTGACCAACTGACCCACCCCAAGTAATACACACTGGAGGCATGATTTGAACCCACATGCTGTGACTACAGTCAGTGGTCTTTTGACGATATCTCTTTGTGTCTGACATGATATGCAGAAAGCAGTTCAGGGTACAGCTGACTGTCACTAGGTCTTAACCCTGTGGTGTGAATTACTGTCACTCTCTCCAGGCTCTGGGGGCTCAGGTATACACCCAGAGGAAACATCTTCTATTTGTATTCTCTCTCAATGAATAGGAAAAACAACCTCAGGAGTTAATCTGTATAAAGTGCTTTAAGGTTTGTGAAACAACTTATAATCAATCTCATTTTATCCCCACAGCAATGTTGTGAGGGTGGTGCTATCTTTATCTATTTTAAGGAAGAGAAAATTGCCACTAAGAGACTGTCACTTGCCTAGAGTCACACAGCTCATTGAGTGTCTGAGAAAGGATTCAAACTCAGTCCTTCCCAACTCCCTGTCAAAAGTCCGGAGTACTAGGTCAAGCTGCCTCTTGAAGCATCATTAATTATGTTTGTTTGATGCTATAGAGGAGGACCATATTGTCACTGGGGGGAAAGGTCAGTGATAATGACCCTCCATGTTCAGTTTCCCCTCCTAAGGCAGTGACTATAACCCTAGAGTTCTAGAACCCTGCTCTTTTTCTATTAGATCCAAATACTGTTGTTCTCTTTAAAACCATGCCTTCTGATATTATTTCCTAGGATGTGCATAGGAACTGATGTCCCTCACAAGCATGTCTCCTCTTCTCCCCAACCCTGGGGAATTTACAAAGGCTAGTCTGCCACATGATACAAGTTTATGCAGACACACACTGTGGTGACATGGTACCTGCCTTCAACATCCACCCTCAGATCAAGCAGAAAGGGAGGCAGGGCTTTGAGGAAGACAATACTTGTAATCCCAAGAATTCCAATCTAAATTTACATATGAAGAATCTGAGGTGCAGAGAGAGGAGGTGATTGGGGAAACTTCCTTATAGAGAAAACTCAGTTGTGTTTGACGGTAACTGAATGGCACTGGGTAAGGCCCCAACTCAACTCATTTTTAGAATAAAGTCTGTCTTTAGGTTCAAGTCATGGAATAATTTGGACAATATTTGTATTGGAAAAGTTGTTATGTGGAAGAATTAATGAATTAGACTTGACCTACTTGGCTGCAGAGGAATAAAATAGGAATTATGGATAGAAGTTGGAAAGAATCAAACTTTGGCTTGATATATAAGGAAAATCTCCTTATCCATTAATTAGGTTATTATGTGAATAGTATAATATGATAATAGTATAATATAATAATATGAATATTATATGAATAATATGAAATATTTATTATATAGGTGTTCTCTTTTTTGGGGGGGAGGAGGAAGAAATCTAATATGTATACAGATCAGAAAATGAAAAGAAAATTCAAATAGATACCAAGCACAGTAATTTCAAGAGGAAAAGAATACAAAGAACTGAAGGCATTTGGAAAAGTTTCATGTCGGAGTTTGAACCTAACCTGTGCTTCAAAGGAAGCTAGGGATTCTAAGAGGCAAGTTTTGAAAGGAAGGGTATTTTAGACACGAAGGACAACCTACACAAGAAGGGAGTGGGAGTAAGTGTAGGAGATCAGGTCTTCATCTCTTGTTGACTACATGCAACAACCTGTTAATTTGTCTCCCTGCTTCAAGCCATCCTCCCCCTCCAAATCATCTTCCATACAGCTAACAAAGTTCCTGAACAACCAATCTGGCCATGTTACTTCCCTGTTCAATAATCTGTATGACTTCCTTTTGCTTCCATAATAAAATACTAACACCTCCATATGGAATATAAAGTCCTTCTGATCTAGATTCCAATCAATTAATCAATCATTGAATCAACAGATATTTATTAAGCACCTACCACGTACCAGGCATGGTGCTAAGCCCTCCAGGCCCTCTTTCCAGATTTATATTCACATTGCTCGCCTTCACACACTGCATTCCAGGTGAACCCGCTTACTGTTGCTTTTCAAACCAGGTATTCATTTTATATTCTGCCTCTATATCTCTGCAAAGGATGTCGAGCAATCAACAACCATTCATTAAGTGGTTGCTTTATGCCAGGAACTCTGCTAGGGGCTAGAGACACAACCACAAAAGTCAGCCAACAAATGCTCAGATCATGATGCCGAAATACTGAGTAATGGACATGGAAAGAAAGGCAAAAGCCCGGTCTTAATTCTCAAGGAGTTCTCATTCGAATGGGGAGATACTGTGCAAACAACTACATATATACAGTACACAGCATAATATGGAAGGTATTCTCCAAGGGAAGCTACTAACCATGGGGGAGTGGGAGGGTTAGATGGTCTTACCAACATGGGATATGAGCTGAGACTTGAAGGAAGCCAAGTAAACGGGGAAATGGAGATGAGGAGAGAGAACATTCCAGCTGTGGAGGACAGAGTTGGGAGATGGAGTGTTCTGTGTGACGAAGATCAGTGTCTGGATTATAGAGTGCATGGTGCCTACTATGACACATAGTAGGTATGTTTATTGATGGTTGATTGGAAGGGAGTAAAGTATACGAAGATTGGAAAGAATTATGTTGTGAAAGGTTGTAAAGGACAAACAGATGATTTTATAATTGATCTTGGAGGTAATAAGGAGTCACTGGAATTTAGGTGGAGAAGTGTGTGATACTGTCTGACCTACTCTAATGTTAATTAGATCTTCCCTGCCCATAAATAGACCTCAAGTACCTTTTGCTAATTTTCTAATGAGGTATTGGTTCTCCAGGATTATGATGCCCTCTGGCACTGAAAAGTGTATACATATTCTGAGGTGAGGTTTAACCTTGGGGCTTACTCATTGGAAGTGTTTGTTTGGTCAGATAAGACTCTGGGCATCTGCTAAGGAGCCCCCTGGCTTTGAAAACCCAAGTGTTGGTGCTTCTCTTTCTGAAAGTATGTATGTATGTAATGGTCAGAGTTGGATCTTTGGTGTATGTATTGCTTACAGTCAGAGAGCTGGAAGCCCTGTCTGTTGATTATTATTTCTTTGTATTTTCTCTGAAGTTCAAGGTGTTGACTTTTTTACCCTGAACTTAGTGAATGATATAGGTGCTTGATTAAAGTGATTGTTGACCCCTCAAAAGTTGCTTTCCTTTTAGAAAAGCAGATCTAAGAACCTGTACAGGCCCTTCTGTGTATGCTGCGGTCCTTGCTGATACACCTACACATTAGGAAGATCAGTTTGGCAATTGGGATGGACCTGAGCAAGGAAAGTCTTGAGGCAAGACTAACCAGCAGGCTATCGTAAGAGTGTAGTTGGGACCTGTTGAGAGCCTGTGTCAGGCTGAAAGTTGTGTGACATTAGAGAAGGGATGTTCACGAGAGATGTTGTGATGATTGAAACAACAAAACTTGACAACAGATTTGTTATTGCAGGTGAGTGCAAATGATGTTGCAAATATGGATGATTGAGAGAATGGTGGTGCTCTTAACCATGAATAGGAAATTTAGATTTTGAGGGAATATGAGTTTTGTTTTGGATATGCTGACTTTAAGATGCCTATGGATTATCCAGTCTGTGAGAATAGAGGTCAGGAGAGAGGTTAGAGCTGGATAAATAGACCTAAGCATCATCTGAATAAAGATGATAATTGAATGAGAACACCTGACAAGAAAATATTGATGGAAGACAGGGCCAAGGGCAGATCTTTGGGCGATACACACAGTTGGTGGGCATGATGTAGAGGACACGCACGGGGACAATCAGAAGAGAGTAATGCCAAGAAAACCTAGAGAAGAGAGAGTATCAGGGAAAAGGCGATCAAAAATTCCAGAACTGAATTGCAGAGAAGTCGAAAAGGATGAGGATTAAGAAAAGGCCATTATTTTTGATTATTAAGAGATAGTAACTTTGGAATGAGAAGTTTTAGTTGAATGATGAGATTAGAAACCAGATCATAGAAAGTTTAGAGCACAGTGAGAGGAGAGGAAGTGGAAGTACTAATTATAGATAGCTTTCTTACAGAGTTTTGCAATTAAAGGGAAAAAAGATATAGGGTGTTAGTTATTAGGGATGATTAGATCAAGGGAGAGACATTTAAGAATAGAGGAGACGTGGATGTGCATGTAAACAATAAAGAAGAAATCAGCAGGCAGGGAGAAATTGAAAATTAGGGATAGAGTAGTATGGAATGGAACAGGATTAAGGGTTCACACACAAGAATTTACCTTGTCAAGGAGAAGGGACACTTTTCCATTTGTGACAAGTTACTTAGGATACTTACTGTAGTAGTCCAGAGGAAGGTAAATAGATGAAGCTGAACTATTATTTGCCAGAATTTAATTCACATTTTCCTCACAGAATATTATTAGTAATGGTAACCATTGCTAACATTTATATTTTGTAAGTATTCATCTATTTTAAAATCAGTTTTGTTGGCATGTAGCTAGGCAAAACAATTTTCTTCATTATATCATCTTTTTTGGTGAATTCCTCCTTTTTCTTTTTGATTTTCATAATTGTTTCCTTTTTTGATTTTTAAAAATATTATTAGCTAGTGTTCTATCCACTTTATGAGTTAAAATGGTTCTCATTTTATTAGTTAACTCATTTAAAATTGTATGTCATTTTCTTACTTGTTTTTTAGAAATTTCTATTTGGTTTATTTGCATTTTTATTTGTTTTTCTAGTTTTTTTAGTTGCATGAAAAATTTATTGATTTTTTTTTACTCTTGTGGATTAAAGAGTGGAGAAATATACATTTTTTTCCTAAACACTGCTTTGATCAGATCTTAAATATTTTGTCCACTTCCTGGCACATAGTTAATGTTACATAAATGCTAGTTATCATCACCATCATTACATGGATAGTAAGTACTAGAGTTGCCACAAGAACCCAGGTCTTCTGACTCCAAATGCAGCAAGCATTCATATCTGTCATGCTACTACTGTTTTTTGAGGTCTACTATATATACTTGACTGTAGATATAAAAATCATCTAAATGATAGAATGCTCAGAATAGCAAAGAAACTCTTAAAGATTTAGTCATCCATTAATTAAAGGAGGTCCCAAAAATGGAATTAGTTAACTCACTGGAAATGGGCACATCTTACAAAAAGTTCATGTGCCTGTTGATTTGATTAATGGTGATGACTAAATGGCTGATAGATGAAGCTGAAAAGGTCTTCTGGTCTTTTAAAATTCTTTTTAGCTTCTACCAAAATGTTGATCAATAAAGACCCAGATAATTAATTGGCTCCTAAGTCAAGAAGAATCTGGAAAAAAATCTAATTGTCCATTCTTGTCACATTCCAACATCATCAACAATAAACTTGGCCTCATGTTTATTTTTGCACCCATGGAAGAGAATTTAATTTCAGGTTTTCCTGTGGTTTCCAAATAAGAGAGCAGCATTAAATTTCACCGCCGAGAAACTGAATAATTACATGAACCTCTCTTTCCCGTATTGAATATTCAAGGGCACTAGGGAATGAAATGTCATTTCTTAGGAGGTAGCTGGGGATGATCTAGTTTAATATTATCATAAAGCAGAATTTATTTACACATATAGTCATGGAATGAGAAACTTTTCAAACTTGAAAGTATCTTAGAGATGATTTAAATTGAACCTTTCATTTTGAAGAGGAGGAGACTGAGGCCATGGGAGGACAAATGATTTGGCTAGCATTTTGTCCCTCATTTCTTACTTCCCCTGATTCCCTTTATCTGATTTTGAAGCTGCTTTAGCTTCTTGTGAACCCATAGAATCCCAAACATCCCAATTTTAGAGTTGGAAGAGATCTCTAAACTTAGAGTCAGGAAGATAGGGATTCAAATCCTACCTTTGCACTCAATTCCTATGCAACCTAAGGCAAGTAATTTAATTTCTCCAAGCCTCAGTTTCTTTATCTGTCAAATTAGAGGACCAGATGACATTTAAACCACTTTCTAACTCTAAATCTATCATCTTTCCCTTTTTCACATCTCAGTCAAATTCGTCCTGTAAAGGAATGCCTTTTATAGAATCTCTGGCAAACCATCATAGAACCATTACTCAAAGACAAAAAAGCGATGGGGACTTAATCACTTCTTGAGGCTGACACCGGATTTTGAAGCAGAGCTATTACTCCAACCAAGAATTTAAATCTCAGAATCCCAAAATTGGGTGGATTTTGGACTATAGAATTACACAGTAATTCAAAAGGCTACCTAGTCCAACCCTTTAATTTGACACATTAGGAAACAGAGGATCAGAAAATGATTTGTTCAAGGTCATACAGGTAGTTAGTAGCACAGGGAGGACAAAGACCTAGACCTCTTGCCTTTTAGTCCAGTGCTTTTCTTAGAGATGGCTTCATCTAAACTCTTCATATACTTTTAATTTTTGCAGTTTTATAGTTTTACATATTTAGTGCACACTTTGCAAAGAAGTAATTTCTGTTACTTGTCTCAAAAGTTCCTGTTTAAATCTCAAGAGTTATC
Organism: Bettongia penicillata ogilbyi; assembly: GCA_023548195.1. Lineage (NCBI taxonomy): Eukaryota > Metazoa > Chordata > Mammalia > Diprotodontia > Potoroidae > Bettongia > Bettongia penicillata. The sequence goes on along the minus strand of JAJHZJ010000783.1, from coordinate 1,316,303 downwards.
TTCCAGTTCTCCTTTTTGATAATTTGGTGAACAAGAATATATCCATATGCAATGAAAGCCATTTATGCCTTATCAATATCATTACTATTACTCTTTCATCAAGGTCTTGCTTTGATGCCTCACTGTGATGTGAATCCAGCTCTGAATACTAAAAAGCTATGTTGAGGATGAACACAACTTGACAAGGTCTAATAATAATATAATTCTGTCCCAGACCTGTGATTTTCTTTGGAGCAAGAAACTTCCAGTAAAGAAAAAAATCCATCAGTTTTAGCATCTGCTCTTTAATGTTTTATAGTCTTACCAGGGGAGTGAGATGTTAATTGACTTGCCCAGGGTCACACAGCAGTAAATCAGAGAAAGGGTGGAACCCTCACCTGCCTGACACTGAGATGGGCTCCACTATGTTACACTACTTATCTGACATTGCTAAGTTTTATATAGTGTTTTATATGCATAGTTCTCTGGTAACTCTTAAGCATGAACCTGTAAAGTAGGTAACCAAAATAAAAATATTATTACCTCCAGGTTCAGAGAGATTAAGTGACTTGGGAGTATTATGCATCTGGAAGTTCCACAGTTTCTTCATCTGTGATTGAGCAAATTAGATGGAACCATTAAAGTCCTTTCCTGCTCTAAATCTGTAATCCTATAATCCTGTGGAGGAGTTAGGGAGTTCAGTCGCTCTTTAGGCAAAAAGAGAATCAGACCATGCATAGGGCTCCTGAAGTTGCAAGAATAACAAGGAAAGAAGACCATGATATGCAAATAACTAACTCCCTAGAGATCTGATCTTGCCAAATCAAGACTCCAAAAGTCTCAGAATATATGCACATGGAAAATTTGTACAATTGTGTGCTGTGTTCACATGCCAAAGCTTTGAACAAGTCTCAACTTCTGCTACTACACAGCACCTAAATGATATGCTTTCCTTAGGACTTTGGTAGCCAGTCTCAAATCACCAGCAGAGTCAGCCTGCTAATAATTATAACTATTATTGTAATTATTTATCTCCAGACCACCTTAAGTATCCTAACCCATTGTTTTCTTTCATCCAATAGCACTGCTTTCTACCTTTCTAGTTTCTGTGCTCCATGGAGTGTAGCTGCCTAGCTTCTCTTGCTGTTGTATGTCACTGCTCATAGTCTACGCATGAAGCATCAAACGCAGAATGTGACCCTCTGTTTCCATCCACCATCTTTTACATCATTAATTAGGAAACATTAACTACACACATATGACTGCGTGCCCAGCACTGTGCTAGGTGGCTTTGGGCATACTCAGGCACTACCTTTAAAAGTTCAGCAATCCCAAAAGAAAGAGCATTCAGAAAATATGTGACAATAGGCACTTACTCTCCATTGTGATTAAAGTTGTCATAGTGCAGAAAGAGGGAAGCATAAATGGTCTCCATCAGTAGAGAATAAATTGCAATCATAATCAACAACACAGCCAGCTTCAGGACAGAGTTAAGTCTGAGGAAAACTGCACAGGTCACCATGGCCAACACACCCGTGAAGACGAAATACTGCAGACAGAAGAGATGATCACATTCAGCAGTCGTATGAGTAGGAATATTCAGGATGGAGGTATAATGGCAAAATGTCAGAAATGACAATCTTTATGGAGTTTTCTAGTGTCTTCTATGTGAAATTCAAACTTGTCTAATAAATTAGTAATATATACCCTTTATGAGTTCTTCTGCCTTAATAGAAGTTGCAAAGAAGCAAATTTAGATTTAAAGTCAAGAAAGATCTCTTTTAACCATTAAGCTGGCCCAAGGTAGAATGGACTGCCTCTAGAGGTACCTCTTCATGAATGTCTTCAAGCAGGGATTAGGTGACAACTTGTTAGCATTTCTTTTGGGTATGGGTTGCACTTGACAGCTACTAAAATTCACTGCAACTCTGAGGTTCTATGATTTTGTAATTCTGATTCTGCATCCATCCAGCTTCTGGTTGAAGCCCTCTGCTGAGATGGATCCCACTACTTTCTGAAGGAGCCCAGTCCACTTTGGGACAGCTCTAACTAGAAGGGAGAATTCCCTTCTATTAAGCTTAAGTTTGCCATTTGACAACTTCTATCCATTATTCTTATTTTTGTTCACTGAAAATATTATTATTCCCATTTTATAGATGAATAAACTGAGGTCTATAGAGTTAAAGTGCTTTGCCTTAGGTCACACATTCAATCAGTGATGGAACCCTGACTTTAGGTCTCCCCAACCTTCCATATCTTTCCACTATTATTCCTCATTATTCTCCTGCGAAGACAAATTTGAACAATTAATGAGTTCATTTTAATCAAGAAATGGAACATGCAAGTCAGGACCACTGCGCAATATCAGTTGGATATGCATGAAAGCAAAGGCTTCTGTGAAAACCAAGCTAAGAGGCAAAGAAGGCCATTGAAATCTATCTAATCTATCTATCTATCTATCTATCTATCTATCTATCTATCTATCTATCTATCTGTCTATCATCTAACTATATATATATACACTTACTTACCTATCTATTCATCTCTGTCTCCTTCCAACAATGGGAAATCAAAGGAAAACTGAAACTCATTATGTTTAGCATGAGGTTATCCCCTTTTCTTCTTTTCAATGTTAAAAATGGTCTACCATCCCTAATTCATTGTCCATTCCATTACATTGATTAATCATTTTTATGAGGACATAATAGCTCTGGTGCTGACAAAGGGATTATAATTGAGTCAAGAGTTTGATGAATGTCAATAAAATAGAACTGATGAATGACTGTCCTCAAGTCATCTCCTTTCCTTTTCTCAGTGGTACAGCCAGAACAACCAGGGGCCTCCCTGTAAACTCCCCCCAATTATTGCACATCTCTGATAGTGTTGCTACTGGAGGAGGAAGTGTTTCCTCCTCTTTGCCAATTTCTGGTCTGGGCTAATTCACAAAAAAGAGGATGGTAGTGGGACCTCTTTGCAGAGTATTCACTAGCTATATGCCTTTAGAAAGTTCATTCTACCTATCAGAGTCTCCTGTTCCTCCTCTCTAAAATGAAGGATTTCAACAATATGACTTCTAAAAATCTCTTTTGTTTCTGAAAACTTAGATTCAGGGATCCTCTGGGGAATTTTCATAGTGTCTTATTCAACCTAACTCCTCTTCTTCCCCTGTAATATATACAAGTATATGTAAAATATTGTATCCCTCCTTTCCTCTCTGATCTCATCAGAAAAACTTATGTATGTCTGTAAAGTGGAACCTCTATGGGATGCCGGTCTGTTTCGTAGACTTGCCCCACAAATAAGGTTTTACTACATATATGCCAGATTTAGTACAGATACTGAATAGACTTTAACTCCACTGAGGATTAGAATTCTTGAATTTTAGCAATCCACCAGTCTTAGTTTTCTAGTAGCAGAGATTATAGTTAGGTGCCACAATGGCCAACTGTTGGCCTATTCCAGTAAGATATATGATCACTGTGCATCTGAGAGAGATTCCATGGGAGGCTTTTCCTCTTAATTCTCTACTTTACCCTGGTTCCTGATTCTCTCTCTAAAACCCATGTGATGTAGCTGTTTCCTGATATTGGAGCAAAATAAATAAAGAGATAAAAACATAACTCAAAATGTTGTGATTTCCAGTCTTATCCTAACCTTCTACTCCATGACCCAGTCAAATTGTGCCTTATACCAGGCCTGTGTCTATTACAGAGAGCATCACCCTGGGCAAGTCACAATCAATCCGAACCTGAGTTTTCTCACTTATAAAATGAGCATGGCACTTATAAAATGAGCATTGCAGTGCTTTAGGATTTGCAAAGTGCTCTACATATTATATCTCATTCATTCCCCACAATAACCCCATGAAGTAGGTGCTAATATTATGCTCTTTTTTACAGATGAAGAAACTGAGGCTGAAAGAAGTTGAAAGTGACTTGCCCAAAAATCACAGAAGGAGTAAGTATCTGAGGCAGGATTAGAACTGGGGCTTTCCTGAGCTGAATTTCCACCCTATCCATTGTACCTAGCTCATAATGTCACTGCGAGAAATAGCATTTAACCAACCTTGGAACTCTATATTAATGTGAATTATTAATAGATGTAAAGTTTTTGCAGTTATACGGAACTTTGTATATATGAGTCTCACCCCTCTTGATCTCAGTTTCCCATTCTCTAAAATGAGAGGATACAGTTATTTGGCTTCCAAGGTCCCTAATGGCTCCAATAGTTGATGCTATTAGGTGAATAATGTTTCTAATGAATTTCTCTTTACATTGCATTTGGCCATGTGATTGCCATGACCCTTCTCTATCTCTCCTCTCTCTTCCTCAGTTTAAATTTAGCTCTCCTTTTTTAGTAAGAGAGACTTACTGGCTTGTTTCCTGGAGGCATGTCTATCAAATATGCTCATTTAAAAAGAGTCATGTTGCATTAACTATGCCCAAGAGTTGCCAAAGGGAGCTTATATATATACCTCTGGATATGAGCAGATATCTGTAAACACAGCCGAGGAATTGGAAGTCTGGTTCTTCAAGGGTATTGACTTGTCAAAATCACACCACAGCTAGGGATAAAAACAAACAAACAGAAAGAGGAACACTAAGTCAATGAGCAAGATTGAGACTGCACAGGATGCTATAAGCTGCTCTTAAATTAACACCCTAGGAGAGACCAGATGTTCGGCCACATGCTCTGCTGGAACCCTCACCATTTAAAGAATCATAGGACCATAGAGTGTCATGGTAGGTAAATAATACCACAAAGAATACAGAAGGTTAGAGCTATAAGGGACCTTCGAATATAGAATGGTAGAACAGAGACCATCATATTGGAGGGGACCTTAGAATATAGAATAAAACTTGCACTGTAATAGGCTTTCAGAGCTGTAAACCTTAGGGTATATTACTTTAGAATATGGAATTTGGATGGACCTTAGAGTAGAGAATGCTAAAAACATATAGCATAATAGACTGTCAAAGAGGGAGGGAACTTCAGACTACAGAAAATAAGAATGTAAGATGTAAGAAGAGACTAAAAAATGGGAAAGTCTTCAGGTTAGAGCTAGATGCACTTATCATTTATGTTTTAGGGAAGATTCTTTTCCAAATAGGGAGGTGGATTAGACAGTTTATGAGAGAGTGTCTTCCAACTGTTAATGATGATGTCTTCTAAGATATAGGGAAGTAGGGTTTAAACTGACTATTTTTGGTTCCAAGAAATGAGAACTGAAAATAGCAGGGGGAGGCAGGCTGCAGTTCAACTCATGGAAGACTTTCCTAAGAATTAGAACTTTGTGAAAATGGAATGACATCTCAAGGTCATAGAACTTTAGAGGTGGTGAGAAAGATCACTAGTTCTAATAAAGTCTTCTCAATTAATGAATAAGCAAAATGAACTTACCTAATGAGCTCCTCAACACCGGAGGTGCCCAATACAAGGTTAGATAACCACATGTCAAGGATACTAAGTGGACCATACCATCAAACAAAGGTTGTGCCAGATGAACTTTGAAGTACCTTCCAACTCTAAGAGTTCTGTGATTCTATTCAATGGCATGAGAAGGGTCTAATAAATAATCACTCCAAGTACCAGCTTCTACCTAGGGCTTAAAACAATTATGCCTAAAATCTGGCCCAGAAAAATTCAAAATATCTGTATGTACAAACTATTCATGGGAAATGATAATGCTTTTATCCTGGTCAGGGTTAGTAAAATTCTTAAAATCTAATATATCAAGTTGACACAGAAATGACAAATATTCCAAGGATACTAATGAATTCAGGTTGGAGTACATTCTACTTTTAATAGTTGATTCTTGGGACATCACATAATAATAGAAATTGATTGACTAGCTAGCAGTGGCGTCCAAAGGATAATCTCTTTGGATGGAAAGGTAACGGATAGATGGTGATCTATAAGAAATGATTGGTACCATTTGAGGGGCTGCAGATTTAAGAGGACCTCACTGCACAATTCCCTTTACATTATGGCCCTCCCTCCCTCAGGTGTATGTGTAGGGGGTGGGGCTAGTTCAGGAACATGACCATTAGCTTCTCTCTCCCTTTTTTTTGTGAAAGGTAGAGACAAATCTATAGAATACGGAAACTTCCTCAGCCTAAAGTTAGATAGTTTTGTCTCCAGTGCTTAGAAATGCTTACAATATTTAGGATGGCACCAAGGAAATTAATCAAGATGGAGGCAAAGATGATAACATTTCTGGCCAGATAGGTCTCATTAATCCAACAGCAAGTTTTCCGCAGCACAAGTGGTAAACACTTATAATCCTCTGCTGTGGTGATAAGAACAAGGGCTGAGTGCAGCATGATCAGGAGAGAAAATTGAATGACCATAGGCATCATCCTGCAAAGAAGAAGAAAAATGGGGGTTATTTAATGTTAGTCAACTCTTTTTTGCTAGGCACTACCAGTTATGTCACAAGGTATTACCCCCTTCAAACATATTCCATTTGGTCTTCATTCAAGAAAAAGCTATTAGTGGAAACAGATATGGGTAATATTTAGCTTGAAAATATTCTCCCTGTATTGTGCATTTTGATTAAAAAATAAATATTTGTTTAGATTTATTACTTCTTTCCATTTTTCCCTCTGTTCTTCTCATTTGCTCATCTCACTAGGCAACGGCTGCCAAGGCAACATTCTGCTGGGATGATTATTTTGATATCCTAGCTACAGGAGTTGGAGAAATGCCCTCTGCCCCAAAATGTGGGGCTTACAATGCACTATCAGCCTCCACCTACTCAGATGCTCAAATCTAAACTCCATGCCAGCTCTGGGCCTCTCTATTTTTGTCACAAGTAGCAGCATAGATATCACCAGAGCAAAACCCCAGTCATCTAATTGTGCCTACAGATGTTTGAGGGACCTCAATGAAATATGCATCCCTAGGTGCATCAGGGTACTGCTACATGGAAAACTCTTTGGGAACATTTTGCAATTCTGCCATCTGCTGGGTTTGTTTCCTGCCTTTATTTTTTGCAGATACTCGTAGGAACTGACTCTTGGCATTTTTATACTTTGCTCAGGTGTTGGTGTGCCATGAAAGTAGAGCCACTGTGAAGGGTTTATTCATTTCTTCCTTTAGAAAACATAATTACAGTCCCCTTAATTAAATCTCTTGTTTTCCAAATCAGAATGTTAGGGCTGGAGGGACCTTTAGACATAATCTAGTCTTATGTTCTTAGAAAGAAGAACTGGGAAAGACATTAGAGATCACTCATTTCTTGGCTCCAGACATTTTTACTGGTTGTCTCTCACGCCTGGTACTCTCTCCCTCCTTGTCTTCACCTCTTGGATTTCCTGGCTTTCTTCAAGTCTTAGCTTAAGTGCTACCTTCTGTAAGAAGCCTTTCCTAGTCTGCTTTAATCTTAGTGCCTCCTCTCTGAGATTATTCTCAGCATACCTTATATCTATATTTTTGTACATAGTTGTTTGCATTCTATTTCTTCCATTAGACTGTAAGTTCCTTGAAGGTAGAGACTTCTTTTTCCTTCTGTTTATTTTTTAATGTTCTACTGATGTTCTTTTCTTTTGTAAAATTAATTTGTTTTCAGTTTTCAATAATCACTTATATAGAATTTAAATTTTCTCTCCCTCCTTCCTCCATCCCTCCCCAAGATGGCATGAAATCTTACATGAGTTTTATGCATGCATTCTTATTAAACACATTTTCACATTAGTCATGTTGTATAGAAGAATAAAAATGAATGAGAGAAACCATGAGGAAAACCAAACCAAACCAAAACAGAACAAAATAGAAAATAGTCAGTTTCATTCTGAGTTCTGACTTTACAATTCTTTCTCTGGATGTAGATAGCATTTCGCATTGAGTCTTTTGGAAATGTTTAAGTCCTTGAATTGCTGTGAAGGGCTAAGTCTATCAAAAACAGGACTCAGGCACTGTGGTTGTTACTGTGTATAATGTTCTTCTGCTTCTGTTCATTTTACTCAGCATCAGTTCATATAAGTCTTCCCAGATTTTTCTGAAGTTTGTCTGTTCATCATTTCATGTAGCACAAATAGTATTCCTTTACATTCATATACCACAATCTGTTCAGCCATTCCCCAATTGATAAGCATCCCTTCAATTTCCAGTTCTAGGCCACCAAAAAAATAGCTATTGTAAATATGTGGGTTCTTTTCCCATTTTTATGATCTCTTTGGGATACAACCTTGGAAGAGGTATTGCTGGGCAAAGGGTATGCATATTTTTATAACCCTTTGGTCATAGTTCTAAATTTCTCTCCAGAATGGTTGGATCAGCTCACAGTTCCACTAACAATGAATTAGTGTTCTAACTCTCCCATATCTTCTCCAACAATTATCATCTTCCTGTTTTATCATGTTAACTGATCTGATAGGTGTGATGTGGTACCTTAGATTTGTTTTAATTTTTGTTTCTCTAATCAACAGCGATTTAGAGCACTTTTTCATATGATTATGGATAGCTTTAATTTCTTCCTCTGAAAACTGTCTGTTCATATCCTTTGACCATTTATCAATCGGGGAATGACTTATATTCTTGTAAATTTGACTCAGTTTTCTACGTATTTTAGAAATGAAGCCTTTATTACAGACATAAGTTGTAAAAATTCTTTCCCAGTTTTCTGCTTTTCTTCTAATCTTGGTTTCATTGGCTTTGTGATAAAAATTTTCAATTTAATGTAATCAAAGTTATACATTTTGCATTTCACAATGTTCTCTATCTCTTGCTTGGTCATAAATCTTCCCATTCTCCATAAATCCTTGCTCCCTTAATCTGTTTATAATATCAGATTTTAGGGGGGTGGAGCCAAGATGGTGGAGTAGAAAGACTCACGTATGCTAGCTCCGAATCCATAGCCCATATATTTCCTGCAAGAACTCCCCACAAATTCTGGAGCACTGCAAGGAGCATGGAAACACAGTGGAAAAGATATCCGTTCCAGAGAGCCCTGGAGAGCTGTCCCCAGGGGTCCACTACTCTCTGGACAGCGGAGTCCACCCCTGTGCTGCCCTGGCCACACAGCCCCAGAGGAGCAGATCCAAGCAGGCTTCAGGGATGGAATCTCCAGCAGCCTCGAAGGTCCCTCCGCCCACAGACACTACAGGTCAGTGAGAGAGACATCTGGGCTGGCTGAGAGGGGAGCGGGGTGTCTCCGTGACTCGGGCCCCCTTGGGAGGCAGCAGCGGAGGGAGCAGCAGAGGCAGCAGCAGAGGCAGCAGCGGCGGCCCGGAACTCCTGGAGCAGCAGGCAGAAGTTCAGAGCCATTACTGAAGGTCTCTGCATAAAGCCCCTGAGGGAACTGAGCCTGGGAGGTGGCTCTGCCCCCACCCAAGCACCAGAACTTAAGCTCACATTGAATAGCAGCCATGCACGCCTGCCGTGGAAAGCCCATTTGAATCTCAGACCCCAAGCACTAGCTGGGCAGATCTAGGCAGGGGTGGACAGGAATTTCAGAAGTCAAGTAACTGGTTGGGAAAATGCCCAGAAAAGGGAAGAAAAATAAGACTATAGAGAGCTACTTTGAGGGGGTACAGATGTTCCCGCCTTTCAATTTTGATGACGAGGAACTATTCTTACCATCAGGGAAAGATGTGGAGGGCGGGGCCTCTGTATCCCAGACATCCCAGGGGGATGCTGGGTGGGCTCAGGCCATGGAAGAGCTCAAAAAGGATTTTGAAAAGCAAGTTAGACAGGTGGAGGAAAAACTGGGAAGAGAAATGAGAGAGATGCAAGAAAAGCATGAAAAACGGGTCAATACCTTGGTAAAGGAGACCCAAAAAAATGCTGAAGAAAATAGCACCTTGAAAAATAGGCTCACTCAATTGGCAAAAGAGGTTCAAAAAGCCAATGAGGAGAAGAATGCTTTCAAAAGCAGAATTAGCCAAATGGAAAAAGAGATTTAAAAGCTCACTGAAGATAATAGTTCTCTCAAGATTAGAATGGAACAGATGGAGTCTAATGACTTTCTGAGAAACCAAGAAATCACCAAACAAAACCAAAAGTATAATATCAGATTTTATACCCAAGTCATGTACCCATTTGAAGTTTTTTTTGGTACATGGTATCAGGCATTGGTCTATGCCCAGTTTCTGCCACACTATTTTCCAGTTTTTACAGCAGTTTTTGTCAAACAGTGAGTTCTTATCCCAGAAGCTGATTCTTGGATTTATCAAACAGTAGACTGTTATTATGACTGACTACTTGTGCATCTTGTGTGCCTAATCTATTCCACTGATCTACCCCTGTTTCTTAGCCAATACCAAATGGTTTTGATGATTACTGCCTTATAATACAATTTGAGATTTGGTATGGCTAAGTCACTTTCCCTAGCATTTTTTTTTTTTGTGAATTCCCTTGATATTCTGGACCTTATGTTCTTTCAGATGAATTCTGGTACTATTTTTTTCTAGCTCTAGAAAATAATTTTTTGGTAGTTTGGTATGGCACTGAATAAGTGAATTAATTTGGATATGTTGTTTCTTTTTGTAGCATCAGTTCAGCATAGTGCATTTAACAAATGCTTAGTGACTGACAGTCTAAGCCAATCTTATCACAGATGGGGCCACTGAAGTCCACAAAGGTTAAGTTACTTGCCCAAAGTTACACAGATGAGGCAGAATTTGAACCCAAGTCCTTTGACTCACATCCCAGTCATTTTTCTAACACCTTACTGCCTACTTAATGATCTCTCAATGATCCCCAGTACTGAAACTCATTTCTTCTGTGTTCACAACTTCTCAGAACTACCATATATATGCTAAATAATGGTAATGATATATACTTTCTGTTTAAAAAAAATCGAAGTAACTTGCAAATTCAATTATGTAATTATTCAGAGTGTCAGGGCTAAAAGGGACTTTAGACATTATCAATTAGAACCTTCTCTTTTTGTAACTGAGGAAATTAAGGTCCAAAGAGATGAGATGACTTGGCCAGGGTCAAAATAATTAGCTAGTGTGGAGCCAGGACTAGAACCCAGATATTTGGACTCATGTTCAGAACTTTTTTTTAAGCTAATAGATAGCTTGCTAGGTTAACACACCTCAGTGAATTGATTTTTGTGGAATCATTCACTTTACAAGCTAATAACATTTTGTCTAAGTCCTGTGTGTTTATAGCTATTCAAAGTATTGACCCTGGGGACAATCATGATCAAGTTATATTCCATCTCTAGCTTTCCAGTTCTTCACTCTCTTCTCCCTTCTGCAACCCTCTTTAATTCTACCATCATACTCAAGGGACTGATAAGTTCATGATCTCTTCCTGTCCTCCGCCTTGTACTGCAGGTAGTTAAAGCTCCTCAAAGGCAGGAGTGGTTTAATTTTGTCTTTGTATACCTAGTGCTTGGCATAATAGTTGGCATGTAGTAGGTGCTTAATAATGTTAATTGATTACTTAATTAAAAAATAAATGATTGAATATATTTATTACTCCAGCTCTACATCCCACTTACACTGTCTTATTTGCTTTTCTCCACAAATGACATTCTATCTTCTTCCTTTTACATAGACATTCCTCCACAACTAGAAAGCTGTGCTTTCCCACTTACCCTTGGAAGCCCTATCTCCCTTCATATCTCAGCCCAAGTGCAACAAAAGGGCCTTTCTGTTTTCCACAGTTAGTGCTATGCCCTTCCAAATTACTTTTCATTCATTTCCCAAATATGTTGTATTAACTTATCTATGTGTTATCTCACTTCGCTAGGATGTAAACTCTTTGAAGGCAGGGACTATTTCCTTTTGATCATTGTACCCAGAGTACTTCGTACATGCTAGGTGATTAATACTTATTGAATTTGAATTAAATTGGTTCATTCAGTATTGAAGATCAGTATGACATGGCACACATGCCACAGATTGGCAACCCCTCAGCTAGACCTCTAGGCCTCTCTTTACAGTCCTTTTTAAACTGTCTTCTTCAATAGGATCTCTTCAAACTTAAATATGAGAATGCACACTATAATACACATGATCAACTTGAACCACATGGGTCTATTTTAATATAATGAAAGTAAATGGAATTAGTTTTGCATTTTAAATGATTAAAGGTGATGTGTGCTTAAAAAATGAGTTAAATGATGATCCTCTTAAAAGAAATGTTTTTATCATTGTCCTGAAGACTACTGTTTCTGGTTATATGGGGTCAAAAGAAGACTGAAAACATCAGTTCCCACTCTCCTCTTTTTCTATTTCTTTCTCCCATCCCTACTATGCTCTCTCTGTCTCTTTCTCTGTCTCTCTCTCTCTCCCTATGTTTTTCTGTCTCTGTCACACACATTTCATACACACAAACTTCATTTTTAGGATCCCTACTATGTACAATTCAGAAGGATTTTTATTGGTAGATAACTTCTAACTTCTTGTCTTGAAACTCTTCTAGTTAATAATAAAGGAAATTTGGACCATAACCAGATAGCAAGGGCTACCTATATGAATGAATAAAGACATGTTCCCTATGATAAGTATTACTATGCATGACTCACTGAAATAGAACAAAGAAACACCTATTTTTAATCTTGGGCTTGTCTTAAAGGTTAAAAAAAACCAAATAATTCCCTCCTCTCAATTTTTCTATTATTCTTAGTGCTTTTAGAAAGACTTATCAAAAGATTTTATGGTCATTTTTAATATATACTGTAGAATAGTTTCTGTCTTACTTTCTTTTATGGGTGTGGTTTGTTGAGGGCATCTACAATGGGATCCCCCTTCAGTGTTTCATTGTGACATGGAAGTGACCTTGGGCTCTTGGAACATATGCAAGAAGAGTACAGGAAGTGGCATTTTTCCCCAAGTAGGAAATCTTGTGATGGACTATATCTACTACCTGAAGATGAGGTTAGTTAAGTACTAAGAGACTCATACTCATCGCCAGGTAGGTCGTCCATAGCCCATGAAAACTTTGTGGGGAGGGTAGAGTGACTCATAAAATGGTCAAAAAATATAAATTGACCTTCAATCACTGTAAGATAATATTTGTAAATCTCTTACTACAGTGTTTAGCACATAGCAGGCATTTTATAAATGTTTGTTACCCTCTTCCTTTCTCCATTTCCATAGTCATGGTAGGAAAAGGGACATAGAATACAGACGATAACACATCCATAGATAGACTTTAAGAGTTACAGAATGGTTTTCTTATAAGCACCCTAAATATAGTGATATAAGTATTATTGACTTTCTTTTTTATACATAGGAGAAAACTAGGCTCAGCTGGATTAAACCATAGTCCAGATTTACATAGCTAGTAAATGCTGGAGCAAGGGGTTTAAGTCTGGATTGGAGCTAGATCTCTCCTTACTTTAAATTCATTGTTTCCTATACTAATGTCACATATAATGCTGGGTATAGTAAGGGTTCTTAAACTAAGGTGCATGGCTCATGGTTAGATTTCAGGGAGTCTGTGAACTTGGATAGGAAAATAATAACATTTTTACTTTCACTAATATCTAATTGAAAATTGGGGTTTCCTTCAATTATATGTGTAGGTAACACACATCATTCTGAGAAGGAGGCCATAACCTTCACCATACTGCCAAAGTGGCTACACACACACACACACACACACACACATACATACACACATATACACACATATACCCTTAAGAATTTATGATCAATAGACATTAGAATTGCTCTCACTTTTCATATATTCTCTTTGCCTAATGGCCAATGCATTGACAGACTATTGGAGGAATTTACCTGGGTATTACATTGGCTTTTCGAGATCTTAAAAGAACCAAATAAAAGTCTTTGAGTGCATTTGAGTGAACCACCCTTGGGGTATTTATGGAAAAATGAAAGCATCATGGACTGAGAGCTGGAAGAGACTTCAGAGGCCATCTAATCTAATTCTCTCTTTTTTTTCAAGTTGAGGAAACTGAGGTCCATCATCACCGAGGAAGTATATGACTAAGGCAAGATATGAACTTTGATCCTCTGACTGCAGAGATAGAGCTCCTTTTGTTCTATCAAGAATGACACATGATTCTCTTTGGAAGAGATTGAGTCTTTGCCAGTGAATGGAGTCCTCATTCTAGTGAGTTCACAAATGTAATTCAAGTATCTAAAAAAGAATCACAAGGACCTTAGTGGGTGGACTTTAATTCTTTGGGGTCTATCAACTTCTTTTGCAGGACATGATGGAATAGCTAAAGCAATGTAACATTTGAGAAAAGACACATCTCCATCCTAGAGCTATAAGAAGGAGGTTTGAGGGACCCAAGCTCCTACTCTTAGGGATAAAAGGGACAAATGTTCCCTTTCATGTCACTGCTAGACCTTATTTTGTCTCATGTTTGCCTTTGTATCATCAATGTTTATCACAGTACCTGACATATAATAAGCGCTTGACAAGTGCATATTGGTTGACAGTAAATGGAGATCATTAATTTTTAAACTGTACTAAGTGAGGTATAATCACATTCTTAACTTACACTTCTGGTGCTTAGGACAAGTGGAAGGAAGTACCATTGAGAGAGACCATTCTGGAGGAGGCTACTGTCCTTATGAGAAGGAAGGGCCAGGGAGGGGTCTGAAGGAACTCATTCAGGGTAAGAGGAGATCTCAGGGTCTCATCATCGTCAAGGGCAGGCCCTTAACTTTTCTTGTACCATTAATGGGTTTCATGTGAGTAACTTACAGCAGGAATGTAGTAGGGGAAGGATGTTGTTGCTGTTGTTATTTTCCCTCCCAAGAGTCTGGTCTGTACTTCAGCAGTGCAAACCAGGGCATTTGAACCTTTTCATTACAGCTCTGGGTTGAGAAGGTTGCAGTCCCTCCCCTCTCTGCCATGATCATATTACATCTAGAGTGGGTACTACATTTTAGGAATCTAAGATGAAGTTCTGAGGATATAAACATAAGAAAAGTTCCTGCCCTCAAGGAGCTTACAATTTCATAGGTGGAGATAAGACAGAGAAGGAAAATGAAAAGCACTGAGGTGGTGCAGGGGGGAGGGAGGGAGGGAGAATGGTGGAAAAAGAAGTTGGCAGAGTCAAGGATCAGGGTCTGGAAAGGAAAAAAGGAGTGAATATGACTGACTGTCCCATATATTTTCCATAAAACAGAGTTTCCTGGAGGCACCAACCAATCAGTGTGCTGGAGAGCATGCAGAGAACTGCTTACTACGATGGGGAAATTGTTATTGAGATTAAGTCATGTGAACATTAGTTGAAAGACTTGGGCCACTTAACCTAGAGATGATATTTAGGGAGGACAGGATAACTGCCTTTCACAATAAAAGGCTGTCACTTGGCAGAGAAAATCCACTTATTCTGCTTGGTCTGAGAGGACAGAACTATGAACAAAGTGTGGAAGTTGCAGAGAGGAAGATTTTGGCTTGATATAAAGTACAAAGCTTCCTCATAATGAGAACTATCTAAAAGAGGAAGGGGCTGCCTTGTGAAATAATGGAGAAATGTTCACTAGAGAGATTCAAGAGAAGGTACATGTACACTGAGGGTATTGGTGAATGAAGGAGCCCTGTCTATCATCATATCTATCATATTCAAACTCTAATGTGGACACAGAAGACAATATTGAGTGCTCTTTAAAAATCAACAAACACAGAAAGATATATCCTTCTTCCATACATCCTTCATATCTCCCAGTCTGTAATATTACCATATAGTTGTAGTTTACTATAGAAAATCACCCAGAAAAATCTGTTTCTCACTGTCTTGCCCCTTCTACTACCCTCTCCCCCACCCCAGACTAGGTTTGATGTTGGCAAAGAATATTTTGGAAAAAATTAAACCAATGGGAAACCTGGAACATGGGAGGGTAGGTTCTGAAGTCCTCTTCATAATTCATTTCAATTAAACAAACAATTATTAAGTGTCTATAATTTGCGAGGTGAGAAAGAACATAGAATAATTGATAGTCAATCAGAATTTATTAAGTACTTACTATGGGCCAGGAACTGTGTTAAGCACTGGGGCCAACGCTGGGAATTGGTTTCAAGACCTGACTCTTAAACATACTTGTTATGTGATGTGAATATGGCACTTACATTTTCAGGGACCTAGGCAACATTCTAAGGTGATGGGTTATGGATGAGTTGTTAATCTGCTTCTGTGGTGGAAGTATCCATACTGGGAGCTCCCTTCACCAATGAAATCACAGATTCAGACCAAAAGAGAAAAAAATACAAGGCAATGTTGGTAAAGACAGGTCTGGACCTGTGATTTCAGTGGTATAGAGAACTCTTGGCTGAGCAAGGGAATGACATGATCAGACCTATGCTTTGAGATTATTTTGGTCATTGTGAGGGGAATAGATTGGAGAGAGTGAAAAGTCAGAAGCAGGGACTCCATCAAAGAATCTATAGAAATAGTCTAGGCAAGGTGTGCTAAGAACCTAAACTGGGATAGCACCTAAAAACTCTTGGGTCTTCTGTCTAACATTTCTGCCATTCCTTTGCTCTTACAGAAGTGAGATGTTTTTTGCATATACTTGAAGTTCATTTCAATTTTGCATTTGATTTATAAGTGACTTTGATGAAAACCAAATTATCACTTGAAGTTCAGTTTTTGAGTGGTGATCTTTTCTTTCCTTGTCTGGGTTGGTCTTTGGGCAGTAGACAGTCTGCTTCCATGCTCATACTTGAAGTCTTTCCAGTTTGGACAAACTTGCCAGGAATTTCTTTACTTGAACTTCTTTTGAGAAACCAGTCACCTTCAAACCAGGATGAAATATTGAAGACAATATTCAACTCAATAATAAGGTTTCAGGGATCTTCTTTTAAATAGATAGTGAAGTCTATCACTGAAAAGATATTCTGCAGAAACTAGACACTATTTAATGACATTTTTAACATGAGTGAAACTTTTCTCCCAATTCCTTTCTACTTCTCTATCAATGACTCCTTGATCATCACCCTCATAAGACTAGTCTGAGTTCTCCTTTTTCTTTGCAGAAATGAGAATTAGAAAGGTGGAACTTCTTCTCTTGATATACCAAAATCAGATGGTTCTAGTCCAATTTTCTAGCCTTATTACACATTCTTGCTTTAATGAACCATACACTCTACAAACTGGAACTACTCACCTTTCTCAAACACATCGTAACCAACATGCCTCAAGCTGCCCTCCTTGTGTGGAACACCCTTCCCAAATTTATAAGTTAAATTGTCTATCCTCTAGATTCTGAACTTAGATGTCAACTCACATATTCAGTCATTCTTTATATTGATTTGAAAAGTATTCTTAAGTAGCTACTATGTGCATAACACAAGCTAGGTCCTGGGGATACAAAGACACCAACAAAAATAGTCCCTATTCTTTGAGGGTTTGCATTCTAAAGAATATATACACAGGAAAGTTAATATTAAGTAATATTGAGGTAGGGAAAGTCACTAATAATTGGGGGAATCAAGAAATGTAGCATTATATTTCTATTTTTTCTATGGAACTGTACATTTTGGCTTATGTTATAGTTGTCTACATGTCTTACTGTCCATACTACACTGTAAGTTCCAAGAGCTAAGACTGTATTATGCAGTGAATCATGGAATATGATTTGGATGAGACCACAGAGAACAAGTCCAGTCCACATCAAAAACAGTATTCTCACCAAAACAGATGCAACGAGAGATGCTTAAGACTTTGTTCAAAGATCTCCAAACTGGAGGAGAACCCACCACCTCCTGGCAAAATCTCATTCCACATAGTTCTAATTGCTTGGAAGTATTTCTTGGCATCAAGCTTAAATTTGTCTCTTTATAATCTCTGGGGCCAAAGAGACTAAGCTGAATCCCTCTTCTTTGAAAGACATCTAAATACCTGAAGGTAGCGATCAGTTTCCCCTTAATTTTCTTTTCTTTTTTTTTTTAAAGCAAAATACCCACAATTTCTCAAATTGGTTCCCATACCATGTGAACTTAGGGCCTTAAGCCTCATTTAGATTGGGGTCACAAACTACAGCTCACAGACCAAATGTAGCCTGCTGCTAGTGAACTAAGAATGGTTTTTACATTTTAAAGTAAAGTTTTACTTTATTCAAAAATGTAAAAAAAAAAAAGCACTTTTAGTTGGCAGTGTACAAAAAGGAAGTCATAAGTTTTCTGACTCTTCATGAAGATCACAGTCTGCACCTTTGGTTCATGGCCTCTTTGCTGAGAGGCAGAAGGCAAGCTTTGCCAAAAGTCTTCCCAAGTAATGATTGATCACTGCATGCACCACCATTCTGAAACCTTTAAAAGTTGTTTACCGTTACATTTTTGTAGCCATCATATAAAATTGTCTCCTGACTCTACTCATTTCTCTTTGATCATTTCATAAAAGTCTTTCCAACATTCTTAGAATCTTTCATATTGATCGTGTCTTATGGCATTCAGCCACTCCCCAACTGACAAACATCTACTTTTTTCTAGTTCTGTGCTACCACACAAAGTGCTGTTCTGAGTATTTTGGTGGAGAGATAGGAGGTGTTATGTGCCTAGAAGGCCAAACCAGTTCCTACTACCTTAACTACCCGCTTCCCTCAGACCCACATGGAGTAAACCCAGGATCTTAGACTCAAGATCTACAAGAAGAACATTTTCCCCTAGGTCATTGGCTCAGCTTCTAGTTTGGCCCTCATATCCATCACCTGGCAGAGTACCCCTAAAAGCATTCTCATCATTACCGCCATTAACTGATACTGGAAGTCAAGAAAAGAATCCTAGAAGGATACAGCAAAGAGATTTGATAGAAAGAAAGGATGCAACATGGGTCAGGTAGACCAAACCACTGCCACCATCTTGATCATCCATGTCCCCTCAGATACAGGTAGAAGCAGCCCAGGAACCTGGATCTAGGGAATAGGAACACCTTCCAAGCGAGATACTAATCCTGCTTCCAGCTTAGTCCTTTGAACCGTCCTGCTGCCACTCTTGAGTCACTGAAGCACTGATAAATTCTTTTAGTAGATACTTTTGACAGAGTGTGTTACACTCAGTAATAAGCAGCTCCATTAAGCTTGAACAACTGTTGAGCTCTGTCAGATCTGAGTCTCTGAAGAGCTACTGCCTCTCAAATTGTACATAGCTGTAGGGTCATTAAGCCACCTCTTCAAATCACAGGGGCTCATGTTGCATAACCAATCATATCAGAAAAGCCACACCTCTTCTTATAGCAAAGCAGTTTCAAAGTCTGTCGTTCCATTACTCTCGCCCTCTCCCTCTCTCTCTCTCTCTGGAGAGTACCAAAGGTCCCAACTGCAAACCTTGAAAGGTTTCCCTTCTTTCAGGGGATAAATGGCAGTAGAAAGCAATCTTCCCTTAGCAATCAGCTCTCAGCAAAACAATGCCTCTCTTCTAATCAGATAGGCTCCCAGCAACACAGCTTCAGGTCATGCCTTTCAGGTTTGAATCAGCTCTCCTATTTTGTCTGGCATAATCACCGTTTATCTCTTGTCACTTTTTGCAGTTCTCTCTGTATTCAGCTAGCTTCTTTTCCACCTTCCATTCAAGTCTCCCTCTTAGCTTCTAACATCTCAGATCGAGACCTCCTCATGAATAGTGATGCATTTTAAACTTATGTAAAACTCAAAAATCTCACTTTTCTGTCAGGCATGACTCCAATAGTCTTTATATAATCTTCCCCAGTAATTTGATTTATAGTTCCTCAGCTATATGTCAAGTCAACAAGCATTTGTTTAGTACTTTCTATATACTAGGCACTGTACTTCAAAATGTTGGAGTAATGCTATGATAAACTTCATACACTTCAGCCATCTTTCATTCTAAGTACTCTACAGCGAACTAACTGGATCCTTTCACGCATTTGTCTAAGGGGCAATTTTCCCTCCATATCTGTGTTATAGCATTAAAATTTTATCACAGAGGTTATACTTCTTTTCAAACTGATTTTAACAGTTTTGTTATACAAAAAATACATACATACACATACAGAAACACATACATATATGTATATGTGCATCACTTTTTGCTCCTTTCAGCAATCAAAAATACCTACAAAAGAGGAAGTATCTTATGTCTCTATTGGAGTCCCTAGATCTTTTTCACAAGAACAGATGTCTGACCCATCTCCCAAAACTCCTTATCATGTATTTGTAGAGTTGATATTTTGAATCCAAGTGTAAAACTTTATATTGACCTCTTTTAGAGTAAATTTCACTGAATTTGGTACAATGAACTAGCCTGTTAAGCTATTTTGGCATCTTGACTCTCACATCCATATTAGCTATTTCTCCCTATTTCTCCTCTACCATCTGTATGTTTTTAAAAAAGTAATTAATAAAATGTAGATTAGCACAAGGTCTGGAAGATATTCTCACTAGAAAGATTTTTTTTCCAAGCGACATTAAAGAATAAATGCATACTTTAGGACCCAGACACTCAACCAGTTCTATTACCAATTTTATTATTATCTGGCCCAGAGGTGAATGTCAACATGCTTCTAACAATGCTCTAGTATATTTCTGAGTGTCTCCAGAACCAAATTAAAATAGAATTTATACATATTTAATAAAATCAATAAAAATACAACATATCACAGATAATGTTAACATATAGTTTTCTAAGTCATTATGCTATTTAACAGGGTTTTTTTACTGACCCTCATTTCCGTCTGAATTTGACACTAGTGGTCTAACCTACATATTTTACATGATAGACTTTATTTAATGCT
Source organism: Bettongia penicillata ogilbyi (assembly GCA_023548195.1). Taxonomy (NCBI): domain Eukaryota; kingdom Metazoa; phylum Chordata; class Mammalia; order Diprotodontia; family Potoroidae; genus Bettongia; species Bettongia penicillata. The sequence goes on along the minus strand of JAJHZJ010000783.1, from coordinate 1,295,692 downwards.
TTATAAAAATCTAGGTAAACTACATCCAGAGTATGCCCCTGTTCCACCATTTTAATAGTACAGTAAACAAATGAAATAAGATTAATCTGGCATGATGTTTGATGAAACCATGCTGACTCTGTGATTGCTGCTTTCTTTTCTAGATGTTTAGGAACCACCCTTTAATAACATATCCAAAAGTTTTGCCCAACTAATCTGTAAACTCCATTCACATTTTTATTTTGAAATTATGAAGAAAAAAAATTTGTCCTATCTTATGTGGAGTTTCTTGTCTGATCTTTCAAAGTTCATTGACTATACCACAGAAATCACATAATCAAACCTAGTATCAGAAGATACTCATGTGTTAATAATTTTCTCTGTAGAATTATTTTTCTCTTAAAAAACTCTGTAAGTATTCTACTATTTCAGAAACAACCTAATAACTGTTTCCCCACTAACTACTGGAAGAGCTGATGATCTCTCCTCTTCTCCATTTCCAATAGCACAGTCTATACTTTGTGACAGGAGATCATCCCACACCAAATTTTCCCAGATACACTCAGATGAAAATCTATCTTCCTTCTGAAATGTTCTTAGATCACTTTGCTCATACCTCTCTTTAACCCATTATATTCTGTACAATTATTTATGTTATGCTATATTTCTCTTTCTAGATTTTAAATTCCTTGGAGACAAGAATTTTTCTTGTTCTCTTTTATCATTTTATTATTAGTGGTGGGCAAAAGTCCTTTCACATAGTAGGTGCCTAACAAGTTTGTTAAATTGAATTGAGGCACAAATTTTGGCACATGATTACACCTACTTTCTTGTCATAGTCTAATTTGTTTTAGAGTTATACTCTATGAGTAGATATACTATCTATATGATAGATAGATTGTTTTCTACATCATTGGAAAGAGAATCCATATTGAGCATATTGCAGATACATTGGAGAACATTAATCCTATCTTCCCAAATGGATTTGAAAGGGCAAAGATTTTTGTCTTGTGCATTTTTTCTCTCCTTTGCTTCCTCCATAGTGTCTACCACAATATCAGACACAGAGGAAGTCCTTAATGAGTTATGTATAGCAGAAATATTCCATGGATGAAAATTTTATAAAGGTCATCAAACCAGGAAGAATGAGAAGTTCTCAAGAATGAAATTCTTAGGATCCCAAAACAGATAATTTTAATAAGGAATAAAAAAGAGCATTGTCTGACAAGACAAATGTAGATGCAAAGGAAATTCATCAACCAACATTTTTTTCTTTTGAAAGACATGTACAAAGAGATGAAAGTAAGAAAAAGAAGATGTGAAAAAATCTGATATGTGACTGTATGAATGATGTCAGGAATGACAGGACTCAGAATGAGTTGAGATTGATGATGAAAGCAAGGACAAAAAAAAAAAATTCGTTGTTGTTTTAGTTATTTTGGAAAAACTTCAGAAAACTGTTAATTGCAGAGAAAGTGAAGAAGGTGCTGATGGTAGAGTAGGTTCTTACCTGGGAGATCCCTACACTAATGAAACTACAGGTCAGTCCAGAAATATATGTGTGTGTGCACGTGTGTGAGTATATGTACACATACTCATCTATTATATATGTGGAAGAGAGATAAAGATCAAAGAAAGGCTAGGATGACTGACTGGGTAAATGAGGTAGGTGAGATGATATTTAATGACAGAGAGATGGAAGAACTGACTGCTTGTTCATATAATGCTTCTCTTTACTCTGCCTATAATCTATGTCTGATAATGCTAATGATTTTTTAAACTGGAAAAGCCAAAACAAAAACAATAAGAGATTTAGCATTCAAGATAAATAAGAAAGCAGTAACAATGCCTAGTTGTCTTGATCAGTTCAGTTGGCCTAGCTTAGATGAATTTTATACATTGGTAGACCTGTGGAAAGTTACATGGGTCACCTAGATTTTAGCAAAACATTTGATAAAAATCTCTTATGTTTTTGTAGAAAGCATAGAGAGACTGGCTAGAACAGTGGTGTCAAATTTATATAGAAATAAGTATTACTAATCCATACCTAAGGATCCTCACAAACTGCACAGAGACTTAGTTTTAATGTCTGTATTTTATTGTATTTTTACTTATTTTGTTAAATATTTCCTAATTACATTTTAATCTTGTATGGATCTCACTTGGAAATATTGTAGCTTGCAGCAGCCCAGAGGCTTTGTGTTTGACACCTCTGAGCAGGATGATAAGGAAAGAAAAATTAAATAGATTGAAAACTGCCATATTAAAAGCCCAAGAGTAGCTAATTAGTAACTGGATATGACCTGGGAGGGAAGTGTCCAATAGACTGAGCTGAAAATCTGTATTTGATCCTGGTATTAAATCATTTAAAATAAGATTTAGTTAAGGGCATTGGTGAAATCTTTTTCATATTTTCAAATGATAGAACATTGGGAAAGATGGCTATCATGGATAAGAGTGAGGATTTAAGAAATATTGAAAGAATAAAACATTGGTTGAAATGGAATAAAATAAAATTTCATGGAGATAAATATAAATGAATACTGGTTTAAAAATTTATTTCATAAGCCCAAGACAGAGAAATACTTTTAGGAGCAGTTCCTCTGAAAAATAGCTAAAGGTTTTTTGGCACCACAATTCAAGAGTGACTGAATAAGTTGTGACATATGAATGTGATGGAGAATAGTTGAGCTGTAAGAAATGAGCAAAAGGATGACTTGAAAATGACATGAAAAATGATTGCACATGTATAACTTATAAAGATTACATACCATCTCAGGGAGAGGAGAAGAGAGGGAGATACAGAATTTGGAGCTCAAAACTTTAAAAAAAGTTTTGAAAATTACTTTAACATGTAGTTTGGGGAAAATAAAATATTACTACTTTTTAAATAAAAAAAAGACATGAAAAAACTCACATGCAAAGTGAAGTGAGCAGAATGAGAATTTAAATCCATTTAATTTAAAATATGAGGACCTTTAGAAATTGATGAAATGTGAAGAACAGAACTGGAACAATTTATATGGTAGCAATAACACTGTGAAAACAAGCAACTTTGTAAGTTGTAAAAACTATGATCAAAACAACAGCCATTACTGCAGAGGAATGATATGAAGCATGTTATCCATTATGATGAGATTTAGAAGATAGAATGCTTACTTGATATCTATCTATTTATCTGTCTATCTATCTATCATCTATCTATCTATCTTTCTATCTATCTACAGGACAGCTAGGTGGCACAATAGAGTGCTGCACCTGAAGTCAGAGAGACTCATGTTCCTGAGTTCAAATCTGACCTCAGACATTTACTAGCTGTGTGATCCTGGGCAAATCACTTAATTCCATTTGCCTCAGTTTCCTCATTTGTAAGATAAGCTGGAGAAGGCAGTGGCAAATCACTCCAGTATCTTTGCCAAGAAAATTCCAAGTGGGGTCACAAAGGGTTGGATATGACTGAACAACATTATCTATGTATATCTATCTATCTATCTATCTATCTATCTATCTATCTATCTATCTATCTATCTATCTATCTATGTCTATCCATATGTCTATCATACAGTCATTAAAGGAATTTGTTTTGCTTTACTATCCATTTGCTGTGATAAATTTATTTTTCTTTCCTTTTTTTCCCCTCCAAAGTGATAGATGGTATGAAGGGCAGAAAACAGATTTGTTGATTTCTTTTTAATAGAGAAGTATGGGGGAGTGGTGCCACAGTTGTGAAATGTTGGATACACTTTCAGATATGGTCATTACATTATTAGTTTTACTTTACTCTCACTTTTTTTTTAATGAGACATTTCGTGAGTAATCTGTAAATATATGCAAGGAAAACAACAACATTACATCAATTAAATTTTAAAAAAATTAAAAACATTTTTAAAATAGCTGAAGGTGTTAGGAACTTTAGTCTCAATTGGAAGCCAAAAAAAGTTAATCTAATTATGGGATGTTTTAAGAAGATCATAGTGTCCAAGGAAAAGAAAAGGATATTCTTAGTCCACTCCATCCTGGTCAACATACATCCTCAATCTTGTGCTCAGTGCTGGCCACCACATTTTAGGAAAAATACAGATAAGTTGGAGAGCAGGCAGAAGAGAGTCACTTAGATATTGAAAGACCTTGAGTTTGTGACATTATAATCAATTGAAGGAGCCATGTTTAGCCTGAAGACAAGAAGGCCGGGAGGATGGGTGGAAGGGAAGGCAAGAATTCATATCTTACAAGAATTAGCTGAAAGAACTGAGTACACTTAGCCTGGAGAAGACAAGACTTCAGGAAGACATGATAACTGTCACAGAGAAGCATTCACTTTGCTACTTGGCTCCAGAGGACAGAACTTTGAGCACTGAGCTGGAAATGACAAAGAAGCAAATTTAGACTTGATGTTAGGAAGAAACTTCCTGACCATGGAAACTATCTAAAAATAAAGAAAAAGGATGTCTTCGAGAGAGGATGTGAGCAGGGTGGAAGGAGCAGTAAACGACCCCTCAGTAGAAAAAGGGTTACATGCCATATAGAGGTTGTAGAGTGATTCTTTTTGAGTTTTGGGATTAGTTTGATGGCCACTGATGTCCCTTTCAACTCTGAAATCTTGTGATCCTGAATACTAGGAGAACTCCTAAAGGGTCCATTACTCCTAAAGGGTCAAACAACATGTATTTTACATAGGTTAAGTGACCTCTAAGGATCCATTCAGTCCTAAATCAATGATTCCATTCTGTTTGAACCATTTAGTAGCCATATGTCTCTGGGCAACTAACCCAATTTATTTTTTTGGACCTTAATTTTTCTCTTCTGAAAAATAGGAATGACAATCCTTACAATGACTGCCTCACAAGACCACGACATATGAGAAAACATACATGAAAGTCCACTGTAATTGTAAATCACTTAAACATGTAAATATTTCTATTTTATCACTGCTTGTTATGCATAGACTATCATTTGGAAACATTTGCTTGGCTCAATTTAACCTTTTGCCAATACCATGTGAAGGAGGGTAGAGGAAAAGGAAAATATTCAGGGAGATTGCTCTTTCTTTGCTTGGCTAAATCAATGCACTTTTCCCCCAGACTTCAAGATCTGAATGAGCTAGAGATAATGAAGTAGGATGTTAAACATCTGTTTGGAGAAAGCAATGTACATAAAAGACCCTTACCATCTGTTTAGATACAAAGAAACTGTCAGAGATAAAATGAGCTGGGTAGGAAAATAGTGACCATAAAAAGGAAGAGTTAGTGTGTCTAGGACAAGTGGACCACTCATCTCATGACACTTAGACCGTCTGGTAATATATCAACTTCTGCTTTTCTTTATTTCAGCTTTTGTGTAAAGTAAAAGGAATGAAATTTGAGAACATTTTCAGTCTTTCTAAGGTAAATAATTTTCCAACCAATAATAGTTGAAGGAGGAAAAGAAAGAGCATATGTATTTGACCAAGATGACTAGTAATGCCATACTTGGAATCTGTATATATTCGACAAGGATAAAAAGTAGGAGAGTTAAATCATTTGAATGTACAATCATATGTGGTTTGGGGGCATTGCATAACAAAATGTCTTAATGATTGACTAGCTCTAAAAAGATGGAAAGCCTGAATGAATTAAATTTAAATGTTTGATTTACTTCAATTCAATTGAACAGACATGTGCTGAGTCCCTATTATGCTTAAGGCCCTGTGATAGATGCTGGGAAAATGTTATGAGAAGAAAGACTATGTTCACAGAGCATCACTATAGCATCAAGACTAGAATGGTAATTCCCTAATATGGGGGGTACTGAATGTACTTGTTGCCCTGATAATAAAAATATGGAGATCTGTTGCCTTCCTGGAACAGGTATCTAAGGCATTACAGAAAATCTCCCAAGACTTAAAAAACAGATGACAGCTACCCACTTCTGATGATTCACTTTGGCACAAAGGACACTGTTAAAAGGAATCTAAAAAAATATCATCACTAGTTAAGGAGTCTTGGGCAAAAAGTTTGGGCAAGAAAATAAAGATCAAACATCAAGACACAGAAAGAGAAATCTAGGGTAGACACTATAAAATATTTGGGAGTCTACCTATCAAAACAAATCCAGGGACTATATGAACACAATTACAAAATACTTTTGCACATATAAAGTCAGATCAAGTAAGTGGAAAAAACATCCGTTGCTTGTGGGTAGGCCGAGCCAATATAATAAAAATGACAATTTCACCTAAATTAATTACTTTTTCAGTGCCATATCAATCAAACTATCAGATAATTATTTTGTAGAGCTAGAAAAAATATCAAAATTCATCTGGAAAAACAAAAAGTCCAGAATATCAAGGGAACTAATGAAAAGAAATGCTAGGGAAGGTGGCCTAACTCTACCAGATCTCAAATTGTATTTTAAAGCAGTAATTATTGAAACCACTTGGAACTGGTTAAGAAACAGAAGGGTAGATCAGTGGAATATGTTAGGTACTCAAGATACAGTAGTCAATATAGCAATCTACTGTTTGATAAACTCAAGAACCCCAGTTTCTGGGATAAGAACTCACTGTTTGACAAAATTGCTGGGAAAACTGGATAACAGTGTGGCAGAAACTAGGCATAGACCGATGCCTGACACCATGTACCACAACAAAGTCCAAATGGGTACATGACCTAGGTATAAAGATTGTTACTATAAAAAATTAGTGGAGCAAGGAATAGTGTATTTATCAGATTTATGGAGAAGGAAATAATTTTTAATTAAACAAGAGATAGAAAATAGTATGAAGTGCAAAATGGATAATTTTGATTATATTAAACTGAAAAGTTTTTGCACAACCAAACCCAATGCAACCAAGATTAGGAGGGAAGCAGAAAACTGGGAAAGAATTTTTGCAACTAGTATTTGTGATAAAGGCCTCATTTCTAAAATAAATAGAGAACTGAGTCAATGAGATATTTCACATTACCTTCCATTTTTTCATTCTTTTGGTTTTGTTTGGTGATTTCTTGGTTTCTCAGAAAGTCATTAGCCTCCATCTGTTCCATTCTACTCTTGAGAGAACTATTTTCTTCAGTGAGCTTTTGAACCTCTTTCCATTTGGCTAATTCTGCTTTTGAAAGCATTCTTCTCCTCATTGGATTTTTGAACCTCTTTTGCCAATTGAGTGAGCCTATTTTTCAAGGTGTTATTTTCTTCAGCATTTTTTTGGGTCTCCTTTAGCAAGGTGTTGACCCATTTTTCATGGTTTTCTTGCATCTCTCTCATTTCTCTTCCCAGTTTTTCCTCCACCTGTCTAACTTGATTTTCAAAATCCTTTTTGAGCTCTTCCATGGCCTGAGTCCATTGGATATCTATTTCAGATGTTTGGGATACAGAGGCCTTGACTTCTATGTCTTTTTCTGATGGTAAGCATTGTTCTTCCTCATCAGAAAGGAAAGGAGGAAACATCTGTTCACCAAGAAAGTAACCTTCTATGGTCTTATTTTTTTTCCCTTTTCTGGGCATTTTTCCAGCCAGTTACTTGACTTCTGAGATTCCACTTCACCCCCGCCTAGATCCACCCACGTAGTGCTTGGGGTCTGAGATTCAAATGCAGCTCCCCAGCCTCAGAGCTTTCAGTGGGGGGAGGGGCTGCTATTCAGTGAGAGATTAAGTACTGCTGCTCAGGTGGGGGCAGGGCCGCCTCCCAGGCTCAGTTCCCTCAGGGGGTTTATGCGGAGACCTTGGGTAATGGACCCGATTTCCTGCCTGCTCCGGGAGCTCCTGTCTCCTGCCTCCCCTGCTGCTTCCTCCCGAGGGGGCCCAAGCCATGGAGACACCCCGCTCCCCTCTCAGCCAGTCCAGAATTCTCTCTCACTGACCTGTGCGCCTGTGAGTGGAGGGACCTTCGCAGCCGCTGGAGGTTCCATCTCTGAAGCCTGCTCAGATCTGCTCCTCTGGGGCCCTGCTGCCAAGGCAGGGCTCAGCTCTGCTCTGTGTCCAGTGCCCATTGGACCTTTGGGGTCAGTTTTTCAGCACTCTCTGGAACAGAAATCTCCTCCACTCTGTTGCTGTGCTCCTTCCATTGCTCCAGAACACGTTGGGAGTTCTTTTTACAGGTAATTTATGGGCTGTGTGTTTGGAGCTAGCATATGTGAGTCTTTCTACTCTGCCATCTTGGCTCCTCCCCCACTAGAGAACTGAGTCAAATGTACAAGTATGCAAATCATTCCCCAACTGATAAATGGTCAAAGAATATGAACAGTCAGTTTTCAGAGGAAGAAATTAAAGCTATCTATAGTCATATGGAAAAAATGTTCTAAATCACTATTGATTATAGAGATGCAAATCAAAACAATTCTGAGATACTACATCACACCTATCAGATTGGCTAACATGACAAAACAGGAAGATGATAAATATGGAGAAGATGTGGGAAAGTTGGAACACAAATTCATTTTTGATGGAGCTGTGAGCTGATCCTGCCATTCTGGAGAACAATTTGGAACTATGCTCAAAGGGCTACAAAAATGTGCATACCCCTTGACCCAGAAATACTGCTTCTAGGACTGTATCCCCAAGAGATCATAAAAATGGGAAAGGGTCCCACGTGTACAAAAATATTTATAGCAGCTCTCTTTGTGATGGCCAAAAACTGAAAACCAAGGGGATGTCCATCAATTGGGGAATGGCTGAATAAATTGTGGTATAAGAATGTAATGGAATATTATTGTGTTATAAGAAATGATGAACAGGAAGACTTCAGAGAGGCCTGGAAAGACTTATATGAACTGATGCTGAGTGAAAGGAGCAGAACCAGGAGAACTTTGTATACAGTAACAACCACAGCATGTGAGGAATTTTTCTGGTAGACTTAGAACTTCATTGCAATGCAAGGACTTAAATAATTCCCAATGGTCTCTTAAGGCAAAATGCCTTCCACATCCAGGGAAAAAACTATGGAATTTGATTGCAGATTGAAGCAGATAATTTTCTTTTGTACTATGCTTTGGGTTGTTTTATGATTTCTCCCATTCATTTTAATTCTTCTATGTAACATAACTAAGGTGAAAATATAGTTAATAGGAATGCATGTGTAGAAGCTATATAAAATTGTGTGCCATCTCAGGGAGGGAGGGGAGAGGTGGGGGGGAAGGGGAAAAAATCTAAGATATATGGAAGTGATTGTAGAGCACTGAAAACAAATAAAATAATAATAAAAAAAGCAAATAAAGATCATTAGGAACATAGGTTGTGTTTTATTCACTGAAGAGGAAAAAAATAGAATGAACAACTGAGTAAGAGGTGTTATATGAGAATGAGATTTGGAATTCTGGATTATGGTTTAAAATATAAGAATGATAGAACTCTGGTCAGAGATGGAGTTCACCTAACAAAGGCTGATAAAATTATTTGCTGGTTGTCTTTCAAAACTAATCAAAAGGGCTTTACATTAAAAAGGATGAAGGAAGGAGAAAATTACATACACATACATACATCTTATGCATATATGTGCATACGTATAATAACTACAAAGAGAAATTACATATGAGACACCTACAAATTCACATGAGACAAAACATAAGAAAGAAGCCAGTAATATGCGACCCTTGGAATGATGTCTATATACAAATATCTGAAGTTCAGGCAACAAAGAAGAGGACTTAGAAGTCCTAATGCAAGGAGGCAAATCTGATCTCATCGAAATTGCTGAGATTTGATGGTATGAAACTTATGACTGAATGACACTTGTTTGGTATTTAGCTTACTGGCTTATTGGATAGAGTGCTGGGCCTAGACTCAGGAAGATCTGAGTTCAAATCCTACTGCAGGGCCCTGGGTATTTAATAAATTTTAAATGTTATTATTATTAATTCTTCTTCATTCAAAAGTAAAAGAACAAGTAAAGGGGTATGTGTATGTAGAGTTGCAGATAATTTCATTTAAGGAAATATGGTAACAGGAGTGGAGGGCATATGACAAAGTATTTAAGTAAAAGTTAGTGTAAGGAGAAAGAAAAATGACATTGTCTTTGGAGACCACCTGGACATCATAAGGAAACAGGTCAGGGGTTTGGGAAACAGATCACAAGAATGACAGAGTTGTGATTTAATACTGTTGGGGATTTAAATCTTCTAGACTCTCTCTCTCTCTCAGTGTAGTTAATTTTCAGTTTAATTCAATCCAATTCAATAAACATTAAGTGCTGTAATGTTAGTGAGAGTTAAAGATCTTCCCCATCCGTTAATGGGCCTGCACATTAGGGGAGATTTGTTTTGCAGGACAGCCCACACCTTTTGTTAATTTCTAATGAGGCACTGGTTCTCAAGGGTAGTGATGCCCTCTGGCTCTGAAAAGTGTATAAATCTTCTGAGGTATGGTTTTGGGGCTTACTGATTGGAAGTACTTGTTTGATCAGATGAGACTATGGGCAGCCACTCAGGAGCTCCCAGCTTTGAAAATCCAGATGATGGTACTTTTCTCTCTGGTTATATATGTATGGTCAGACAGTTGAATCTGTCTCTTGATCTATGTATTGCTTATGGTCAGGCAGCTGGAAACCCTGTGTGTTTATTCTTATTCCCTTGTATTTTTTGTGAAGTTCAGATGCTGATTTTTTCCCCTGAACTGAGTGAATGATATATGTTCTTGATTAAAGTGATTGTTGACCCCTCAAAAGTTGCTTTCCTTTTAGAAAAGCAAATCTAAGAACCTATACAGCAGGTTCTCCTGTGTATGCTATAACAATGCTATTACAGAGCCAGTCACTGTACTGGGGACACAAATAAGAACAAAAATAAAGCAATCATTGCCCTCAAGGAGCTTACAATCCAATGGAAGAAGACAGAACACAAAAGGAAGCTGAAAAGTAAGAGGGTAGGGGATCTACCATGTGGTATCAGACTCAGGTTCATAATATTCTGTGCAGCTGAAGCCAAGCAGAACTACTGATGGAAAATGTAGAGTTACCTGGAAATTCTGAATCTTCTATAAAGGAAGGTTCTGGGATGCATTTATTGCTCCTTCCTCCAGTTCTCCAAACAGAGGGGAGAGGAAATGGAAGAAGTTGATATGGTGTTGAGTATTAAAAGTTGTTACTACCTGTATGGTTTTAAGGTTTCAGGTGATCGATTTATGCTGAGGGAGCCATGATGTTTCATGGAGTCAAAATCAAGCAGAGCTGATGATGGAAAATGGAAGCTGTTAGTTTCTGAAATTCAATTTGCAATAATTTGTCCTTCAAAAGGTGGAGGAACCATAAAGGAAAATTTTATTCTGTATTTGATTCTCACTTAAGAAGGAGAACAATTCCTGGAGAAGAAGTGATAGGAACCCAATGAATTCCTAGAATTTGTGATAAAAAAGGAGATGAAATGGGAAAATAGTATATCATGAAACTAGATTCAATTACAAAGGGTTCAGAAGAAAGGCAAGTGAGTTCCCATGGAATAAAATGCTGCAGTGGAAATCAACTCAGGAGGTTTGGGATATTATCAAAAATTTTGAATATACAAAGGTAAACAATCCAAATGGGAATGGACAGGGGAATGGAATTTGTTTGAAGTGACTGATATGGATGCACAGACCATAAAAAAATTAACAGGATTACCATAAGAGCATGACACATCTATAAAACTATTGTCAGGGACATTACCACTCAAAAGTGGACTGAACTGTCAATCAAAAATATTTATTAAGAGGCTACTATGTGACAAACACTTTGGTAAGCACAGACAAAGGAAACTCAAAACTACAAAAAAGGGTTCTTTTTTTTCTTAAAACTATGTCAAGAAAAAAAGGAGAATCAAAGAAGGGACAGGAGCAGTGTTTGGGGACAGAGGGGACAATGATAACTGATGAAAAAGAAGGCAGAGATTCTTGATTCTTCTTTTGTGTTTGTTTTTCTGCCAAGAATGTCCTTTGCAGGGGAGGATCCAAGACAGAGTAATAGAAGGATGAACCTGTAGAAGCTCTCCCCCCATGGTCCATAAAATACCTGTAAAAAATGACTCTAAACAAATTCTAGGGCAGCAGAAACCACAAAATGACAGCGTGAAAGAGATTTCCATCCCAAGACAGCCTGTAAGGCCAACTGGAAAGGTCTATGGCAGTGGGTTTGGAACACAGAAGCGCAGCCCAGCCTTGGCCATGGGGCACTGAACAGACAGGACTGGAGCAGGTTTCAGAGTGTGAAATCATGGATAGCAACTACAGTTTCCATATTTCTCAAACCACAAATGCCAAGGACTGTTTCAAAGGTCAGTAAGAAAGTTCTTTCACCTGGGTGAGAGGGGACTGTGGTCTGGCCCCTGTCTAGGCCCCAGGGCAGCAGCATCCAGTTTGGAGCCCTCAGCCTAAAGACCCTGGGGGAATTGAGCAGTTGATCTGGGTCTCAGCCCTGAGTGACAGTCCTGGGGTGAGGAGGTGTGCTGGTGTGTTGGAGTTGGTGGTGGCTGTGGAGAGGGAATCCTACTCACAGATCCTGGGCAGAAAAGAGTGCTTGTGTTTGCTCATAGACCAGAATGCAGGCTAGGACAGAATGTACCACTTTGGAGGAATTGAGAACTTGCAGGTCCCTAGGGTATGCCCTCCACTTGACAAAGGACTCAAAACTCAAGTAACTGCTTGAGAAAATGTCCACAAAAGGGGAAAAAAATAAGACCATAGAAGGTTACCTTCTTGGTGAAAAGGTATTTTTTTCCATCTTTTTAAATGAGGAAGAACAGAGCTTATCATCAGAGGAAGACATCAAAGTGAAGTCTTCTACATCCAAAACCTTCAAAAAAAATTATGCAATGGTCTCAGGCCATGGAAGAGCTCAAAAAGGATTTTGAAAATCAAGTAAGAGAAGTGGAGGAAAAATTGGGAAGAGAAATGAGAGCAATGCAAGAAAATCATGAAAAGTGAGTCAACAGCTTGCTAAAGGAGACCCAAAAAATTACTGAAGAAAATAATACCTTTAAAAAGAGACTAATCCAAATAGCAAAAGAGGTCCAAAAAGCCAATGAGGAGAAGAATGCCTTAAAAAGTAGAATTGGTCAAATGGAAAAGAAAGTTCAAAAAGTTCACTGAAGAAAACAGTTCTTTAAAAATTAGAATGGAGCAGATGGAAGCTAATGACTTTATGAGAAAACAAGAAATTATAAAACAAAACCATAAGGATGAAAAAATAGAAGCCAATGTGAAATATCTCACTGGAAAAACAACTGACCTGAAAATAGATCCAGGGGAGATCATTTAAAAATTATTAGTCTACCAGAAAGCCATGATCCAAAAAAGAGAAATTCACCAATCACCTCCTGAAAGAGATCCCCAAAGGAAAACTCCTAGGAATATTGTAGCCGAATTTCAGAGTTCCCAGGTCAAGGAGAAAATATTAGAAGCAGCCAGAAAAAAACAATTCAAATATTGTGGAAATACAATCAGGATAACAAAGGATTTAGCAGCTTCTACACTAAGGGACTGAAGGGCTTGCAATATGATATTTTAGAGGTCAAAGGCGATAGGATTAAAACCAAGAATCACCTACCCAGCAAAACTAAGTATAATACTTCAGGGGAAAAAAAATGGAATTTCAAGGAAATAGAGGGCTTCCAAGCATTCTTGTTGAAAAGACCAGAGATGAATAGAAAATTTGACTTTCAAAGACAAGAATCAAGAGAAATATGAAAAGGTAAACAGGAAAGAGAAGGCTTAAGGAACTCATTAAAGTTGAACTGTTTACATTCCTACATAGAAAGATGTTATTTGTAACTCTAATAGTATTTTTCAGTATTAGAGTAACTACAGGGAATACACACACATACACACACATATATAGGTATGTATGTATATCTCTATATATGTGTGTACATATGTATGTGTACATATATGTATATGTACATATATGTAAAAGAGGGAAGAAAGAGCTTCTACAGTGGAGGGGAAGAGTGGGGAGAAATAATTGAGCCTTACTCTCCTGGTATCTGGCTTAAGGAGGGAATAACACACACTCAGTTGGATATGGAAATCTATTTTACCCTGCAGGAATGCAAGGGGGAAAGGGATAGGAGAGGGAAGATAATAGAAGGGACAGCAAATCGGGGAAAGGGATAATTAAAAGCAAACACTATTGTGGGAGGACAGGTCAAGGGAGAGAATGGAATGAATAAAGGGCAGGATAGAACAGAGGAAATGTGGTTAGCTTTTTATTATAAAGATAAATATTATGGAAATGCTTTGCATTATTACACATGTATGACCTCTATTGAATTTCTTGTTTTCTCAATGAAGGTAGGGAGGGAGAGAGGGAGGGAGAGAATATGGAACTCAAAACTTTAAGAATGAATGTTAAGAATTGTTTTAGCATGCAACTGGAAATTAAGTTATACAAACAATGGAATATAGAAATCTATTTTGCCCTACAGGCAAAGGGGAAGGGGGATGAAAGAAGGGTGGGTAATAGAAGGGAGGACAGACTGGAGGAAGGGGTGCATGGGATGCATGCTGTCGTGGGGTGGGAGGTGGGGAGATACGGGGAGAAAATGTTGAATTGAAATTCTTGTGGAAGTGAATGTTAAGAACTGAAAAATAAATAAATTATATTAAAAAGAAAAAAAAGAGAATGTCCTTTGCCCTGGAGATGATGGGGAAAAATGACAAATGGAGTTGGTACCCAGGAGAAGTAAGGTGCTAACAAGATAACAGTTGTGCCAGATGCAGAGACAAATCCCTGCAGGTTTCTTTATTGATATAGGAAATCACAAATTAACATTACCTATATTGTATTGTATTTTTATTTATCTTGTTAAATAGTTCCCAATTACATTTTAATCTGGATGGCTGCACTAGGAGTTGGGCTGTGGTGGTGAGTTTGATGCCTTTGATAAGATGGCAACCAGTTTCCCTTGCTGAAGTCAAGACCCCGGGCCCTGATGGTACTGAAAGAATTAGCAGAAATGATTGCTAGCCATGATTAGTGGTATTTAAAGAAACAGAGAACCACAGTTCTAGAGTTAAAAGGTACTTTAAAAGTCATTTGGGTCAACTCTTTAAGTTACAGATAAGGGGTCTGAGATCCAAAGAGGGTGAATGATTTGGCATAGCTTCTAGGTAGAGGCAGGTGATACCCCTACTGTGTTCTGCCTTTATTTAGACCTCAATTAGAATATTGTGTTAAGTTCTTGCTATTGAGATTTAACAAAGATATTGACAAAATGGTCAGTGTCCAGAGGTGGTAATCAAGGTGGAAAAGCTGTGTCTAGTGTGAATGAAAGAAGACCAGTCAGACTGAAACATGATAAACGTTTTTACGTATTTGAGAGGACTTCATCTGAAGGTGGGATTACTTACTTTATTTGATCCTAGAGGGTGAAACTGGAAATAATGAGAAGGAAATGAGATTTGATGTCAGGAGACACTTCTTTTCAATTAGAGGTATATAGAAAAGGAATGAGTTCCCTCAAGCAATAGTGGACTTCTCGATCTTGGAGGTCTTTAAGCAGAATTTGGAAGATCTATTGTCCAGGGACAGTCAGGATCCCTTCTTCCTCCCTCCCTCCCTCCTTCCTTCCTTCCTTCCTTCCTTCCTTCCTTCCTTCCTTCCTTCCTTCCTTCCTTCCTTCCTTCCTTCCTTCCTTCCTTCCTTCCTTCCTTCCTTCTTTCCTTCCTTCCTCCTTTCCTCCTTCCTTCCTTCCTTCCTTCCCTCCTTCCTTCCTTCCTTCCTCCTTCCCTCCTTCCTTCCTTCCCTCCTCCCTCCCTCCCTGCCTCCCTCCCTCCCTCCCCCCCGCCTCCCTTCCTCCCTCCCTCCTTCCTCCTTCCTTCCTTCCTTCCTTCCTTCCTTCCTTCCTTCCTTCCTTCCTTCCTTCCTTCCTTCCTTCCTTCCTTTCTTCCTTCCTTCCTTCCTTCCTTCCTCTTTCCTTCCTTCTGTATATTAGGCCCCAGAGCTGTGAACTACTAGTTATAAAGTTCACTTGCCTAATCCCAAGAATGCTGATGACCAAACCCAGCATGAGTGGGATGTCCTTTGAGCCTCTGCACTTCTCTTGCCCAACATGAGGAGGGGCCCATCTTATGACCACTTAGGAGGGATGGCCTTTGCCTTGCCCACTGTGATCACTCAGTCAGTAGAGATGATGCTTGCCTTGCCCATCTTAGGACCAGCCATGCAGAAGCAGAAGGGGACTGTTGTTTGTCTCAGTTTTCTTATAAGATAGAAAAGTATGTTTTTCAACAGTTCACACTTTGGAATATGACTTGACTTTTAGGCTTTAAAAAAGTTACATTGATCAAGTAGGAAATAAAATCAGATAAAGTCCATTCTAATCAACGGCATCACATTTAAAGAGCACTAAATCCAGAATGGATTTCTCAGTTTGGACACCATGCTTTAGCTTTGTTGATAGACGTAAGTTCTCACATCTAGTTTCTCAAGGACTATTACTATTGGATAAAGTAAGAATTATGCATTTATATATCTTATTAGATGGGCACATGTAACCTTTACTACTCTCAAGGTCATTCTCCAAGACTTTCCCTCTTCCCCTATGGCAAGAAAAGGCCTAATTACAGATTATGTAAATTATAAAATTTGCATAATTATTAAAATGTAAATAATGCCTATGTGTGGTGAAAGATAACCCTGTTGGTTTGTGACTATGATCTATATTGACAACATGGTATAATGAATAGATATTTCTCTCTCGATTTTGAGCCCCTATGTTTAAGTATCACCTCTGATACCTATATATATGACTTTGAGTAAGTCACCAAATCTTCCTCCACCTCAGTTTCCTTACTTGTCAAATGAGGAGGTTAGTCTGTGTAGCCTCTGAGATCACTTCCAGTCCTAGTTCTATGGACTCAGCTATTTGTACAAGACCAAATCGAGTAGGCGGCTGCTCACCAATGTTCTTAAACTACTAGAACCACTTTATTAGTAGCAAAATACTCAGGGCTAATAAGGAGTTTCTCTGAGGAGGTTCCCAAGCATGGGACATCTATTTTTAGAGCCCACTTTTGTCTTCCCACTTCTCCCACTCCTTGCAGATCCTGCAGGCTATCTACTTTAGGGCCTCTCATACCAAGGCTTCTTCAAATCCAAGTTAATCGTCTTAAATATGCAGACTGACTTAAAATAAATGCTCCCCTGACCCTGCCCAGCAACAATTCCCTTAATTAGTGTGCATGCATACTAGCAAATTTCTCAATTTACTTCACTCATTCCCCTAAATGAGTACCTGCAAAGACCTTGGCCTAAAGGGCCCTAGGCCTCCCACTATATCCTGGGTCACCTCCCCTCATCCTGAGGAATATTAGGTCATTGGATTCAGATGGCTCTAGAGGAGAAGTGAGGCTGATGACCTGCACAGCCCTCCCTCACTCAAAACAAAGTCAAGTGCAAGTCATATCATCATTTCTCTGATGGCATGGTCTTCTTCAGCACCGAAGGACGAACACAATCACTCATTCAATAACTTGTCCAAATTTTGTGTTTTTTTTGGGGAGGGGGGATGGTGTATGGAGAAGATGCGCATCTGTGAGTTCATCATTGAAGTGCCATAGTTTCTTTGCCAATGGAAAACAGCAGTTTTTCTGACACAGGGGTGGGGAACCTGTGGCCTCAAGGCAACATGTGACCCTTTAGGCCTTCAAGTGTGGCCTTTTGGCTGAATCCAGTTCAGTCAAAGAGAGATACTTAAGGACTTAGAGGGCCACAAGAGACCGCAGGTTCCTTGCCCCACCCCCTCATTTCTGGTGTGATATATTATAGTTTTAGGACAGGTCCCTGGAGGCCCTGAAACATTAAGGGACTTCCCCAGGGTGACATAGACAACATGGCAGAGATAAGGTGGGAAGCCTGACTTTATGACTCTGAGGACGGCTTTCTATCTCCTATGCCCCTCCTTACCACATCATAAACACACCCAGTTAGTTGTTGGATCTTTCTGGGAACCCAAGTCAGATCACTAGCATCAAAGGCATATTTTGATTCCCTTTTATGTCCCATAGAATAATAATGAATAATGATGTTCCATTGTGATTCCCATTTTTGTCCCATACACAGTTCTCTGCCCTTTAGGTTGGACATGTACTTCCAGGGAGGAAGGGAACCTGATGAGGACATTTTTATGCATTGGCAAACCATTCAGATTTGTGTGCTGGCTTATTCCATTGGGTATCTTCATGTTAAGCCATTGTTTCTTCTGCTCAGCCCATGAACACCTCAGCATGAAATACAGAAACCAACCTGCCTGAGGAAGACATCATGTTATACAACATGACAGGCCCCATCATGTTCTCGGAGATAATGAGGAAGCCAAATGGTGACGCAGCACTGATACCGTCTGTTTTGTCTAATGCAATTTTAAATAATTGTGCCACAAGATTTCAAACGCTATCTTTTTCTTCATTTTCTGAGAAGAGGAGAAAGATTTGCAATGGCTGGGTAACAAAATAAGAAGGCAGGTTAATATAATTAGAACAGACTCTGATAGTGGGTGCCAAACAGAATGGATTCTAGACCCAATTATTCTGAATTCAAATCCCTTGGAAACAAGAAAAAACTGGCAAAACAACATGCTAAGGATCTTCAAGTTGCTGGAATGACATTTCTCATCACAATTTAGTCTCACTGTATTTACCTTGAAGAAGGAAGCAAACTTTGGATTGCGGTGATAAAGAGAAGTACGATAAATGCACAGACCAAGTTTGATTTGAATACTTCGTCCCTCATTTGAGAATACTGCAATGAAAAGAGAAGAGTGAGTTACTCGGCAGCTCAGAGTTTGCCTGAGGAAAAAGAATGTTTGCCCAGAGTTTCAGGGAAATGATCAAGATGAGTCCATTGATTCATCATTTTTAGAAAAGTTGAAAGGGGATTATTATAAGAAAGGGAACTTTGCAAAGGATCCCTTTAGAACAGAGGCCTGGGACATTATCCCAACCACAACCCCAAAGCTAACCTACCTTACTTTCTTACTAAGAGGAGGAAAGAGGAAGGAGCATACTTTCTTCCCTGATCATATTATTTTTCCTCCTTTTTCTGAACCGATTGCTTTTTTTTAAAAAAAAAAAAAATCAAGCCACCCACATACACAGCAAATAAAATACACAAGCTTTTTCATGAGTAAACTGAAAGTCATTCAAGGATCATGAATGGTTCATGTTTATATGTGTGTGGATGGAAAGTTTAGAGACTCAGACCTAGAATTTTAGAACTGGTTGGGAACTTAAAAATCATTGAGTCTACTCTCTCCATTTTCTAGAAACAAACTGACATCCAGATAAGTAGACTGCCTTATTCAAGTTAGCATAGAATTTAGTAACAGAGTTAGGATAGGGTTTTTTTTTAAATTTTTTTTTAGCCTGGTATTATTCTGACATATTTGTAAGGTTTCTGAATTGAATCATAGAGGATTGGAGCTTCCAGAAACTTTAGCGGTTGTCTAAAGCAGTGATGTGTGAAATCCAAATAGAAATGGATCCCTATAGGCCATATATTGACTAAGAAAACCATAAATTAACATTCTCTATGTTGTATTGTATTTTTATTTGTTTTATTAAACATTTCCCAGTTACAGCTTAATATGTTTGGGCAGGGTTTGTGGTCTATGGGCTTTGAGTTTGGCACTTCTGCTCTAGAGCAAACTCTTTATTTATAGATAAAAAGATGGAAAAGATACAGTACTATATATGGTGTATTTCCTTTCATCTGCTTGTTGAGCCCCATGAGGATGGCAATGACTTTATTTTGATATTCTGCAATTTTATGGTCTAACCCTAAAGGCTTCTAAACAATTTTGCATTAATTAAGTCTAGGTACAACTTTTGGCTCCAAAATGAGGGCAGGAACAGATCCAATCACAATTTATGTGATTCCAAGTAATTATGATTTATAATGAAATTGCTCAATGCCTCAGGAAGGCTCAGATTTGCAAAAGCCAGAATATTCATTAGAAAATATTTAGCTTACAAACTTACAACTTTTTCTTTGGAACTTTCCTGGGAACATAGAACATAAGGGGACACCTTAGTTGGTATCTATATGTCATGGGCTCAATTATTGTGTAGGAAAGTTAGCTTCACTCTCTTGCAAAGTTAGTTTCACTGTCTTCTATGATGGCCACAGATTAGCCCCCTTTATTGCCACAAGCTATGCAAAGAGGGAACAGGCAGGCACAGCTGGATTGATCAGTGTGAGTAAGCCTTACTCATAGAATCATAGCTCTAAAGCTGAAAAGACCTCAGAAACTATCCAGACCAACCCTCTTATTTGACAGACAAGAAAACTAAGGTTCAGAAAGTTTAAGTAATTTGCCCAAGGTCACACAGGTAGTAAGTGGTAGAGTCAGGATTTGAACTCAGGTCCTTTGACTCCAAATCCAGTGTTCCTTCCACAGCATCATGCTGCCTCCTGGAAAAAAACAACATAAATTTCATGTCCTATTGATGGTGGTAAGTAGAACCCCCTTTGTCTCCATTTAAGTAACATTTCTTCCATGAAACTTCCCTGATATCCCCAGATGAAAAATAATCTCCCCCTCAACTGAACTTCTAGCACCTTACAGTCTTCTTATAATAGTTCACATTTATTTACATAGTACTGTTATGTGGTGGCCTCATGGTTTCATCAGCGTAGGGAGCTTCTGGTGAGAAAACTCCCTTCACCAATGCAAATCAGCAATTGTTATGTAACTTATTGTCTTACAAAGATTGCCTGGAATGTTGAGAGATGAGACTTGCCCAGAATGTCAGAGATGGGTTTTCCTGATTCTCAGGCCATCTCTCTGTCCATAATGCAACACACTCTGCCAACATAGAATTTAAAGGCTTGCAAAATCCTTTCCTCAAAACAATAGCATGAGATAGGCATTACAAGTGTTAAAAACAAGTGTTAAAATCAACAGCATCTTACAGATGAGGAAATTGAGGCTCAGAGATTGATCAGCACAGTCATGCCACACACTAGCAAATGTTGAGACAGGATTTGAATCAGCTCCTCTGACTCAGAATCCAGTCCTCTTTACACTATAGTACCTTCCATATTCTATGTGCTACATTAATTTCTGTACATGTCTTTTTCCTAGTGTTCTGTAATTTCCTTACGACCACATATTACTTATATTTGTATCTTTCTCAGTGCTCAAATTTGGTGGAATAAATCTGTTGATTCACTTAATATTGTAAAAGTACTATCACGTGCAAAGAAGGATACTAATACAGTATTTCAGAGAGGATAGAACAAATGAAAACCCTTAAATTTTATAAAATGAGTATTATCTTAGAGGACAAAAGTTTTGGATCAATTCTGACAACCATTTTATTAACTAGATTCTTTCTTCTTTCTTTTCAAATGGGTTGGTGTGTCTAGACACAGCTATGATTTTTGGAAGGAAGACAATATGTGACAGTCTCCAAGGAGTGCCATGAGAACAGTTGAAAGATGATTTTTTAGGACAAAGTCCTTTTTTAGATATGGAAACAAAAATATTTTCTATCAGAGCTATCGAAGATAATTGTAACATCTAGCATTTATATAGACACTTTAAAGTTTGCAAACATTTAAAAATATGTATTTTATTTTATCCTCATAACAACACTGGGAGAGGGGCTATTATTACTTCAATTTTAGAGATGAGGATATGGAGGCCAGATAGAGGTTAAGTGGCTCACTCAGGGTCACAGCCATTAAGTCCTTGAGGCTGGATTGGAACTCAAGCCACCTGACAGTACGGTTTATTACACCTAGCTATCTGAATTTTTCCTTACATGTAAAAGTTCCTTAATTTTGCTGAATTGGTCAACAGGCCCAAGGGGAATCTTGGGAGACCATTCACTCTAATTGCCTCACTTTATAGAGACCCAGGGAGAGAAAGTCACTTTCCTGAAGCTACACATTGTAAGCCAGGATCTTATCTCAGATCCTCTGCCTTTAAATGCAATATTGTTGACATGACATTGTGCTGTCAGGATCTAATCCTGCTCTTTGGTCATTAATGGTTAATTTTCCTTTCATTGCTCTGAATGTTGATATTCACATTTATACTTATTTATGCCCTGATCATGAGAGAACAAATCTGACTTTATCCTCCTGGTCTGACTGATGTCTTTATATGTCTTGAGTCCTCAGTCAGTGTCACCGTATCTTTGTGCTATGCATTCTCTTCAACTACAGGACATTTCTTCAACAGTTTGGAGTGGGTGTGGATAGATGGGTTTCAAATTTGTCTTCTGGAATTCAACCTTTCCTTCAAAAGTGACTCCCAGTACTCCTCCAGGAAGCCTTCTTCCTTTATCCTCCCCCTCCTCCCCATCAGAAGTGACCTCTTCATTGAACCTCCTACAAAAATGTTTTGGTACCTCCCCTACGCTTTTTATCATCAACTATTTTGTATTATAGCTATTTGTGCTTGAGTCTCATCTTTCCTATTAGAGGGTAAGCTTCATGAGACCAGGGAACTTAATTTATTTTATCATTATATCTTCACACCTGTCACATAGTGGAGACAACTATTTTCTTCTGCTCTTTGACTGCTTGTCATCTAGATCATTGTAATAATACACTTACTGAACTTCTTGCTTCTAGTTTATTCCCTTATCTTTGCACTTTCGAAATGTTTGTTGAGTTCAACTTAACTGAATGTCTTCTTCTATGTGTGTGTGTGTGTGTGTGTGTGTGTGTGTGTGTGTGTGTGCATGCATATTTCTTCACAGAGTTTAGCACAATGTCCTGAATAGAACAGATCCTCATTTAACATTGTTACCTGATGGCGCTAGAATGTTAGATTTCGAAGAATCTTAGAGATTATCTAGAGTCTGTTTATTTTACAGAGGAGGAAACTGAGACCCAGTGAGGAGGAATAGCCATTTCAGGTCACACAGTAAGTTAATTGCTGGGATGAGATTAGAACTAGGGTTCTTGAATCTCAGGACAATATCCTTTCCACTATATTGCCAATATCTCTCGGTCATCTCATAGATAGAGTTGACTCAAAGAATAGATATTGAGAGAAGTTAGGTTAAAATATTATTTAGAATAGATCTTGGATCATGATGGATACTAAGTATAGAAGTAAACACAATGTTTGAAGAAAAAAAGGACTCGTTTCCAAACTTTATACATTTGTGGCTCTTCTGCATAGAGAATAATGTTAAGGCAAAGAAAAGAATTATTCTTCCTACCTGGATACAACGAACATATGACATATTAAAATAAATCTGTTGCACTAGAAGAAAGAAAGGAAGAGGGGACATAGTTTAATCCACAAAATGCTTCAGAAGTGAAAACGATTGAGAAGGTAATTGGTTTTTGCAGAAGGATAGATTTCATTTTTCTGAGATTTGGATCTGTTTAGGAAGTATATATATACTATTTATTTTAATGCCAAAATATACCTAGCCCTTTTTGGCATAGATTCCCTGCCTTCTTCTCCATTTTCCTTCTTCTCCATACATGCCATTGGTTATCCTCCATATTGGGATGCACCCCCTTCTTATCTCTACCTCTTGGAATTCATTTTTCCTTCAAGACTGAGTTCAAGCACCATATTCTATATGAAACCTTTCTTGATCTATCCAGTTGCTAGTCCACTCCCTCCCCAGAGCATCTTGCATCCATTTTGGTATCCATTATATATATAATGTACCTAATCATATATATACATACATACATATGTGTATGAATGTACATGAATATATTCTCATGTTGTCTCCCTTATTAGAATATAAGCTCTTAGGGACAGAGATTTTCAGTTTTCTATTTGTACTTAGCCCACAAGTATGGAACAGAAGTACTTAAAAAATTTTAATTGATTGATATTTTCAGAAATGAAACTATTACGTATTATAACATAAGAAATAGTAGAGAATAAATTGGTCATGTAAAGGAAAATGGTTCATTTCTGACAATGTTCATTCCTTGACTTCTCTGCACCATTTAGCATTCCTTATATTTTTCATCTCTTGTCCTGTTTTGGTGTACCTGGCACTGCAGCCCTCACAGTTCTCCTCCCATAACTCCAATTTCTTATTCCTCCTTTGTCTTAAAGATGGGTAATCCCCAAGATTCTATCCTTGGCTCTCTTCTCCTCCTGCTCTACACTCACACTTTGTCATCTCGTTCAGTTCCATGACTTCAGTTAACAACTCTAAGAAGATGACTCTGAAATCTGTATTTTCATCATCAATCCTTCCCCAGTCCAGGATAATATAGCTAACTCCCTGCTGAATATGTCTATGTGAATATAGTAGTGAAACTTCAGTCTCAATATGCTCCCAAAATTGTGATGTCCTTTTTTCTCCACCTCTATTTCTGTTGCCATTATCACAATACTTGTAGGTACCCAGGCTTTTATCTCATCTTTGATTCTTCCTTTTCCACTCCATGCATTCAATCATTTGTCAAACCTTCTGGTTTCTTGTCTTTGGCATCCACTCCTTATTTTCCACTACTTCTCATTCTTATTTTAGGCCCAGTCACATCACAATTAAGCTTTTATTTTTCTTTCCCTGCTTTAGTCTGTTCCTATAGATCCAATCCACACTTCAGATTGGTACCTAAGGTGAAGTGTGGCTTCAAGTTACCACAGTAGTAACCTTAATGCAGTGCTCTTATCACACCATTCCTCTGTTCAAAGACTTTTGGTGTACTACCCTGACTACTTGCTGAAAAAAGCATAAACTTTCTATCATGATCCATTCCTGTCTGGCTTTATCCTACTCTACCAACTTAGATTATTAGCCTCTAGGAAACAGCTCCTGTTGTATTGACCTCTGTCATCCCAGAATATAACATAGGGCCCTGCACATGGCACAGACTGACTATGTGTTAAACAAATTAGACTTGAATTGCTTATTAGCTGGGTTACCAGCTGGATGTGCCTGGTGAGGAAATAGATTCTAATGCCTGGTATGATGATTCTTGTTTGCGTATTCTGGAAATAGCTAGAAAAATGTTTTAGAAAAATGAGGAGAAAGCAGCCATTTTTCTCTTCTATATTTTCAACTCAGAGATAAAGGGAATATTGATATTGGTTACAAATAGCCCAACTGTTACCCTGTATAGACGCTACAGTGCAGAAAAATTTGCATTCTATTTTTTTATTTATCTTTTTAGTAGTATTTGAAATCTCTCTTAACAATAATTCTAAATAAATGTGAATAGCTGTTTTTCTTTTAAAAAATTCATCTTCCCCTTTGTCCTCTTTCTCCATCCCCTCCCCATATTTCTCTTCTTTCTCCTTCTCTTTCCCTTATTTTGCATTTCATTATCAAAAGGTTTCTAATGGAATATATCTCAGCAGTTTAGACTTAAGGTCTTCTTGCTAGGTGGTCTGTCATCATTATCATTCTTGACAATTATGGTTAGAAAGAGGAAATTTGTTTTCTGCATATTTCTCTCTGAAAACAATGCAGAGGTTGTTTTCATATTAGCGTAGAGTGACTTCATCACTGAAAGACTTCAGTATAGACTGGTAGTGCCTACTTGTAAAACAACAGAATAATTCCAGAATCATTCTGACTTTATATTTCACAATAAAAATGTCATCTTCCTACATGGCAGTATTATAGAGAGAAAAATATCAATGATTCTTTGCCAGTTGGCCAATGTGTATATGACCGACATGGGTCAGTTTGGCTATTATGATCAAAACCATCTTGGAAACTATTTTGCTCTTAGGGTATATTCATCTAAGTCTTCAAAGATCAGAGGGGAAATAGTAATTGCAATTTCTTGTCCAACCTTCTAGATGTTGACCTTTTCAAATAATCATAAATTTTGAACTAGAAAGGATATACTAGAACCAGCTTGAACTGGTGATTTGGCAGAAATGACTATTAAATTTTCAGTGTGAGCATTCATACCATGAAAATGGTATAAACTAGGGATTGAGTTATTATTTTGTTGAATGTTCAGACTTAAGGATGTAAAGGAGAAAATATGAATAACTTAGTTTACACTTAAAAGTGAGTCCTGTGTACATTTTTTAAGGGAGCAGCTGGCTATTACACATTTACCAGTGTACCCTTGGGATCTCAGTGATCATTTGGTCTATTTATTTTACAGATGACGATACTGAGACCCAGGGTAGATAAGTGATTTCACCAATGTCACACAGATGAAAAGTCACAGTAAGAGTACATTTAAGATCTTATTTTTAATGGTTAGAATTCAAAGTGAGGGATCAGACTCTCAATTTTTCAATGCCCAATTATTTACTGTAAACTCACAAGGATAAAGTTACAGAATCTAAGTTATAAAGGAGTCTAGAGATCATTTAGTGTATGTAATATGCCTGCTCATGTGGGAAGCATGAGGGGTGATAGATGGACAGCTATAGAGGGTTACACTGGTACCATTGCAATTTTGAGAAAAATTGAGGAAGACCTCCACACTATTGAGTACATTGCTTGTGGTGAACTTTTGGGAAAAAAAGAGACAAAAGTCACACAGGATGGCAAGCGCTGATAGCATGCTATCTGCAACATTAGAGTGAGCTGATGAAAACAAAGACCCATTTGGCTGTTGAGAAAGGTGATTTAAATGCATTGGTCTTCTATTAAGAAGATCTCAGTTTGAAATTCAGCATTAACAATATGACACTGGACAAGTCACTTAATTTTTCTGAGAGTCAGTTTCCTCATCTATAAAATGGGACTAATAATGTTTCCCTATCTACTTCCTCAAAAGGAGGTAAGGGCTTTGTAAAATGCTTTATAAATGCTTATATAAAGGTGAGTTCTTTTTTTATCATCTAGCCTAAATGTCTCATTTTCTAGAAGAAAAATTGAGACTGAGAATTTAAATAACTTACTCAAAGTCATAAAGCTGACTAATGGCAAAGCCAGGTCTTAGATGTACATTTTATGAGTCTTAATCCAGGGGTCTTTCCATAACACTATGCTCATTCTATGGCGTCATCGTCATCATCATCTTCCCTCACTTTTGTTTAGTGATTTCAGCTTTCTAAAGCACTTTTTACTCATTATTTCAGCCTCACCTCCTTGTGATCCTCACAAGATACCAGTGAGATTGGTGGGAGTATTACCATTTTACAGAGAAAATAGAGACAGAAGAAGGTTACATGATTTGTCCAGGGTCACAGAGCTAGCAAGTGTCTGAGGAGAAGTTTGAATCAAGGTCTCCCTGACCCCAAGCGCACTGCTCTACCTTTCATTAGACACTTTGTTCAGTCCCCGTCCTCATTAATGTACCCAAATTTTAAAAGGTGTACATCCATGGGCTTTTTAAATATCTTCTAGTATTCAGGAGAGAACATGCATTGTCTCATTTACAACTCTATAAGTGAAATTCTCAACAAACTAATTTCTATGTATAATCTAGATTTTTTCCTGTCCAAAATTTAGCACTCTAATCATTGTCCTTTGGCAACTAGATGGCACAGTCGATAGAGTGCCAGAACTGGAGTCAGGAAGACTCATCTTCTTGAGTTCATATCTGGACTCAGACACTTATTAGCTGTGTGACCCTGGGCAAGTCCCTTAATCCTCTTTGCCTCAGTTTCCTCCTCTGTTAAATGAGCTGGAGAAGGAACTGGCAAACCAGTTCAGTATCTT
This sequence comes from Bettongia penicillata ogilbyi, assembly GCA_023548195.1. NCBI lineage: Eukaryota > Metazoa > Chordata > Mammalia > Diprotodontia > Potoroidae > Bettongia > Bettongia penicillata. The sequence continues at coordinate 1,268,200 of JAJHZJ010000783.1, read as the reverse complement.
TGCCAAGAAAACCCCAAATGGGGTCACAAAGAGTGAGACAGGCCTGAAATAACTGGACAACAATCATTGCCTCTATAAAATACCCAAATATTTTAAAAGTGGAGAAGAAAAAAAGACTTAGGATTTACTGCCTTGTGAAAGTTACACCAGATCCAGGTTTCAGTAAGATACAATAATCTACTTAACTCTCTCTTCACTATCCTGGACAGTCATGTATACTACCTGATGGCCTCATTCATAAGTTAATTATCAAATATACCAATGTAAATGTAAATGCTGCAATTACCTGAATGGAATGTAAGTTCTATGAAGGCAAGGATAGTTTCATTTTTTATTTTTATATCCCCAGGCAACATAGGGCCTTCACAAATGACTGTTAACTTACATTGAATATATATAGCTCTAATGTCTACAAGCATGTGAGTACACACGTGTGCCTAGGCAGACAATCAATACTGAATATTGAAGATAAGTCCTAGAAGGTTATTTTCCTAGATTTTCTTTCTTTATTTAATTTCTGGTAAGGTAGAAAACCACAAACGACTCTTTCAAAATGTAGATAGATCCACCCACAAAAATGGTTTAGCTTCTTCCTGTAAAGCTATTTGGGTGGTCATGTAGACGGACAAAAACATGTTTGACCTAATGTTTACTTTGATGCCCTTGTGTATATAAGGTTTGATTGGCTTCATTGTTTTATCTTTACCCAGCAAATTTATCCTTTAAAAAGAAACCATCAAGCTTGGTAATTAGAATAAATACAATATAGATTACCACCTTCTCAGGACCAATGAACACCATTTTAGTGTGCTCACATTTCATGATGCAGACTAGCCTGTAGTTACCTATATTAATCATCATTTGCAACTGAGATAGTAACATCATCTTATTTTCTTATAAAAGTTATTTTTAAATAAATGTTACCTTTAGAATTTTTTCTATACTAATACTAAAGAAATATAATTGCAGTATATATTTACCATTGGTAAAGATGACTAGTAAAAAGATAAACTATCAAATTCAAATTTTTTTGTTCTGTTTCTTCTATAAAGTTTATTATGCCTTGATTAAGAGTCATCAGTTGTCATGGATGAAATGAAAATACATCTGAATTTCGAGAATAACATTTGAATTTGAACTCTTGCATTTCATTAAGAATTCAGGTTTAGTCAATGCTTTCACATATAAAAAGTAGTATTATTATGGAGGATACTTTAAAAATCCTATCTAGATTAAGTGTCTACATCATTCATTATACTTTGGTTGTAGAGGCATTGTCCAAATTGGAATCTATAGCAATGGGGCCAAATGAAAAGAGGCTAAAAACATTTAGAGGATTCAACTTATTTGAATTTATCTGCCTAAATGTGGACTAGAATAGGAACTTAAAACCATCAATATCTTTTTGTTTTTGTCCTTCTATTGTTTCAGTCACATTCATGTCTTCACGACCCCATTTGGGGTTTCCTTGGCAAAGATGCTGGAGTGGTTTGCGATTTCCTTTTCCAATTCATTTTACAAATGAGGAAACTGGGGCTACTAAGGTTAAGTGACTTGCCCAGAGTCATACAGCTAATTAAATGTTTGAGGCCAAGTTTAAACTCATGAAACTTCCTTATTCTAATCTCAATGCTCTTTCCACTGCACCATCTAACTGCCCATCAATAACGTATCAAATAGTTTTTTAAAACAATAGCTAAAGCATTATATAGATTTCCAGAACTGCTAGATTAATTTGAGGCTTTGGATAATAGATTCTTTCATTCATGTGTGATCTCTGCTACTTACCAGAAGAGCAAAATGCTTTATGTAGACATTTTTACATCTTATATTTTGGAAACCTTTGCAATTTTTTATTTTAGATTTGCTTATTTATGTGATATATCAAAAATTATTTTTTCATTCAAACTGAATCTAGATTCCAAGTAGGATATTTGTAGTTAGTGATATTTTGGTCACCAAATATATCCCTGAGATATAACACAGGGATGGGCATCTAAGAGATATTGCTTTGTCTTGAATTAATTACATAGCTCTAATATCTACAAACACATGGATGTACTCAGGTGCCTAGGGAGACAGTTTCAGGTCTTTTTCATAGTCTAGAGTGAAGAATACCAAGTTCAGATTTTTATATTTCTTGGATTCATCTACATGAATGATTATGTGGATTATTCATGTGGAAACTATTCATGTTGACTTTCTATGCGCCTTATTTGATAAGCTAATGAGAAGGAATATTAGCAAAGAAATGGAATAGAATTATATTTTCACTTCATTTGGTAAGTTAATTGGTTTAAATACATTGTTTAGCATTAATGTCATTAGTAGTCATGGGTAAAAAGAAAATGTTTTTGATTATGTTTGACGATTTTCTGTGACCTAAAACCTAAACTCCCATTTGCTCCCCCATAAAAGATCTTATAAGAAGATATAAAGAAAATAAAGAATAAAAATTGAAAAAATTTATTTCAAAGGAGTTACCCTTAGAGATATTGGTTATTGGTCATTGGATCAAGTGCTATAAAAATGACTGAGTAAATTTCCATATGGGAAGACAGTGAGAGTAAGGATGATAGGAATGATCAATTGTAAGTCATCGTAATGCTCAGAAAATTGACCCTTGTAAGAAAGATCATAAGAAAGATGCACTTTTTAAAACTAGAACCCATTCCTGATTACACATGTCTCTCCATAGTTCCTCAAAGAAGCAAAAGAATCCAGTTGATTTCATCATCAAAGTGGTGATGATCTGCAGCAATAGTGAGTTTCTTGGAATTATGCCCAGTGGACTTCTTTAGGTTAAGCACACTCTCAATATTCTCACAACTTAGTATCTCAGTAATAACTGGGCTGATCAACTAATAGTCCATATCTCTATATTAAACTGAACACCACATAAAAGAAACTGATCCTTCAAGATATCCTAAAATGAGAAGGCCAAGAGAATTGAACCTATTGATTAATTCCAAAAGAAGGCCATAGAAGAAATAGACTGCCAAGTAAAAGGAAGTTCATTCTTCACAGACATTTGCATAGGAGATAGAGAGAATCATTAGAAAATGTACGTTCAAAACATCTAATATCAAGAAGCCCTTTAAGATGCTATTAAAATATAGCATAAAAAACTAAAGAAAGGAAAAGTCAATTCTTATTTCAAATATCTACCTATTTTAAAGAGGTTATCTTATTCTGAGGATATTTGATGCAGTACTGGCAGATTGAATGATACTATCTAACTTTTAAGTAAATATATTCCTTTAGTTAATATAATCTTTGAGATGGATTCATAGGATATCAGATTTTGATCTGGGAGAAATCTTGGAGATCATTGAGTACAATTTCTTCATTTTTCAGATGAGTAATCTGTCAACAAAAGAAGGTAAGTGACTAACCCAAGGTCACACAGCTAGTCTATTAAATAGTAGGGCAAGACCTTGAACATACATCTTCTGATTTCAAATCTACATGGTTTCCATTGCACAGTTATACTGTTTTGAGTCTTCAATATGAAATCTGAATGGACTCTTCCAGACCAAACTTTATTGGGTATGTATTTCTCTTAGCAGAGAAATGAGGAGTGATAGCTCTGAGATATGAATTTATGGTCAACTCTGAAGTCTACAGGTAGATATTAAAGAGAACTGTCCTGGCAATGGACAGGACACCTTACAATCAGGATAATTCCAGGATCAAAATACATCTGCAATCCTTCTGTTCTTTGCCACCCTCCACCCCTCACTTCCATTAACTTAGGTTTTTAGCACACATTTCTGTTGCTGTACAGAAAAAGAGCTCTCTCGAGGAATTTCTAGTCTGGCAAAAGGAAATCCTCTATGAAAAGGATCATTTGCATGAGTTTACAATCCCTTTGTGACAGGCTTTGATAACTGGTGTTAATGACTGACCAACTTGGGAGGTAGTTATAAGAGAAGCAAGATGGTTCCTCTGTTTTAGAACCAGATGGCTTGAGTTCAAGCCCTAGCTCCAATACTTGCAGGCAGTCTGACCTAGGAACATCTTTTAACCTCCCTATGCCTTCATTTCCTCAGCTGTAAAATGGAATCAATAATATTCTGACTACCTATCTCATGAGGCTGTGACAGAAGTGCTTTTGTAACTATTAAAATGTCACATAGATGTCAGGTGTTGTTATCAACTGAACTGAGATCTTTTCAAGTTGGCTCATTATTTCTTGTTACCTTGTCTAGACTGAGGATGGATGGAGTGATGATTTTGTCCTCAGTGCATATAGTAAAATCATATCGTTGCTGAGATGCCATTCTGTAAAGGCAGCAAAAGGAATGATTGATGGTGGAATTGTGGAGAGCCCTTATGTTAATAAGTACAACAGTAACTTCCTCTCCTCCTCCCAAAAACAAAAAATAAAAAACCAGACCATCCTCTTATCTGGACCATGGCACTTAATCTTCTTAAAATTAATATTTTTACAGCTCTTACCTTGGATGAATCTGTTCAGACCCTCCAAGTCAGTTATTCAAAATTGAATTAGAATTTTAAAGGGACTTCTTGGAGGGCAAATGACATTCATTATTAGTGTGTATCCTAATATAGCACAGCACCATATAACAGGCAACTGATCTTGAAGTCAGGAAGAAGTATATTCAGGTTCCATTTGAGACACGTATTGACTGTGTAACACTGGCCAAGTCACTTAATTCTGTTTGCCTCAGTTTCTCATCTGTAAAATGAGTTGGAGAAGAAAATGGCAAACCATTCCAGTATCTTTTCCAAGAAAGCCCCAATTGGAGTCACAAAGAGTCAAATATTGAAACAACTGAACAAATAATAGACTGGAGACCGAGACTACATATGGAAAAGAACACTGATTTAATCATGGGAACCAAATGAAAATATCTGCATCATTTGGGAATGAAATGCCTAGATTTATGCAGTTGGCTTTGTAGGTAAAAACCCATGGGAAGAGACTTGTAGACATGGAGTGTGTTTTTTTTAAATCAAATGCGGCCATCTATTTTGGGGAAGCCCACTGAACAAATAGGATCTTGTGTGGGATTTGGTAGATTTCAGTTGAAAATCTCACCCCTGTCCCCTTTGTTTAGACTTACTCTGAGTCAGGGGCAGAGCGGTAGGAAGCTCAGAGTTCCACCAAACCAACTTCTAAACCCTGGGATTTCTGGGAATGAAAGGGGAGTGAAGAGGAAATCTTCCTGCTTTCAAGGAAAGGATGAAGTTTACATTTCTTTTCATGGGGATTAAGGATGCCCTGATTGGGAGTGGGAGCGATAAGAACCTCTTAGCACATTCAGGACTTAAGCATTTTTCCCCCTGTAACTATAAGGGACCTTCTAAAGATCTTGAAGTAGAAGATCTAGTTGAAGGAACTAGAATGTTGAAACCATAGGAGAGAAGACTTGAAGGGGATATGAGGTTATGAACAATATGTACTTGAAGTATTTAAAGGTCTGTCATATGGGTGAGGAATTTGACCTGTTCTCTTTTGCCCCAGTGGAGAGAACCAGAAATGATTGGAAAGTTGCAGAAGCAAACTGAGGCTTGATAACAGAAAAAATAAATAAGCAAACCTTCTTATCACTTGGAACTAACTATAAGACTTTAAGTAGAAGACAGATGACTATTGGTCCCATATGTTATTGTGAGGATTTCTTCTGTGACTGTTATTTTCACATTGTATTCATATTCTTTCCTAGTGGATTTTCACCAAGATCAGTAGGATTTCCTTGATATTGGTTGTACTGTGACCCAAAATAGTGTCAATTCCCTCCCATCTTAATATCATAGGACTTTGGTAGTACAATTAACATCATTTAATGAAAGTAGTGTACTTGCTTATAGGCACTAAGCAAGTGCCTCATAAATAGTAAATGCTTAAATGTTTGTTTAATTGAAATATCTGGTGTTAAGGTTTATAAAGTATGGACATGCAAACAAACACTTAAGTGAAGTCTCAGAAATAGCAATTCCTTTATCTCCATCCCACCAAGAGTTTTAACCAAGCAGGAAAAGAGATTGGTAATGAACAAGTCACTTTGCTTTCCCTGACCTAGAGTTACATAACCCTAAATTTCAATGTGAGCCTAAAAGAAGAAGAGATGAAAGAGTAGTATGTGTTATATTTGTGAGGCTTTCTACTAAAAATACAGTTCTTATAAAAATTATGATATATGCAATATATATACATTCTTTCAAAAATAGCTTTAAAATCCTTATTCTGTGAATGAAAGTCCTTTTTTATATAATACTTTTTAAAATAGAAATGCCAATCTTATGAAATAAAATGTCTAATTATAAGGAAAATTTGAATAATGCTTACAAGTCTTTTATGTGTGTTTTGATGGTGTTTTTTGTGCCTTGATACATTAATAAAGATGAAAAGGAGGCATAGCATGTCTCATTACATTTTCTCAGACTATTGTTCAAACAGAAAATATTCTTTTTTTCCCTGAGAAAATTACCAAGGTAAATTAATTACATCCATTCTCATTTTTCCCCACTAGGAAATATACTTTTACATGATGACTGCAATTCTAAATTCATTGCATAAAAATGATTTTTTTTAAATAGAGAAAATGCTTTTTAATTTGTTTAGGAAAGTGTCAGATCTGGGAGGATTGTGGTAGAGGATAAAAGGATAGACAGTGGGGCAGAAAAGTACATGGTGATGTGAGAAGCCCCCTACAACTAGCTACAACTAAAGTGCTGCAATTGTCCAGGCAGATCCTAGGTATTCCTAGAGTCCTGGGTCAGTGGTGTACTGGATCCAGCTTGAAAAAAGTGCTGAGCATTAAATCTTCAGTATAAACACTTAATCTAAGAAGTAAGTAAGCTGTGTATCAGGGCAGGATTTGTTTTGTTGATGGTTTACATTCAAGAAAGTGATGGAGAAAATATTGGTAATGCATTAAGATTAAAAGTATATCAGGCGTAATTCTCTGAGAGACCATTGTTAAACATTTCCCAGCACACCGATGCATAGGATTGTATCTCTAAAGGTAGAAGGAACCTCAGAGGTCATCTAATGCATACTCTTAATTTTAACGATAAGAAGAGAAGCCCTAGCACATTAACTGATTTGCCTGAAGTCATACAGGGATTTTGAACCCAGGTCTTCTGACTCCAGAGTTAATATTTTTTCAATAGTTAAGAAGAAAACTTGAAATGTTGTTCTTCAAACTAGAAGGAATCTAAAAAATCACTTTGTCCAAGCAATATTCAGCTCCCACCTTCTCATTTTACATGAGAGGTTACTGAGGTTTAATGTTCCAATCATTTTTTTCCCCACAGCAGATCAGTGGCAGAGATGGGACCTGAACTTCCACTTCTCCTTCGTTAGGAAATTGGAACAACCACATACATACTCTAAGGGGTCTTTCCGTTGTTTTTTTTTTTTCTAGGATCAATACTAGACAACCTCCAGGTACACAATTAGACATTTTCCCATATGCTTTTAATAGCTCCAAAAGAGCAAATGGAAAGAGCGTTTGGGGAGATGCTTCTGTAGTCCACTAGAAGAATACCTATTTATCCTGGCAATGTTCCTGGCTGCTCCCAATTCCCCTCCTCCCTCCCTTTCAAGACAACCCATTTCACTTTGTAGGACCACTACCAAGCCAAAATTTGCCTTATTGTAACTTCTACCTTTTGCTACTAATTCTTCCCTTAGGGGCCAAGTAGAACCAACTGAATCTCTGTTTCCAGTGAAAGCCTTTTAAATGCTTAAACACAGCTGTCAACCATCCCCCACACTCTAAGCCCTTACCCCTTCTCTTCTCTGGGCTAAATATCTTTATGGTATCTTCAACTCATTCTTCTTTTGTGTAATATCTGTTGAGAGATACCATTGATGTTAGATCAATGAAGGTCCATTTACACAGCCTAAAGTAGAGATTTTGGATGGGAATCTACCCTAAATTATCTGTGTAGACAGGCTCCAATGAAAATAAAAAGTATGCCCCTTCATTTTCCTTTGATTGCTTTGGATATATTTGTGTGCATGTTTCCTCTTGAATTAGATTGTAAGCTACTTGAGGTCCCAGACTGTTTTTTGTCTCTTTTTGTATCCCTTTCCTTTAGCACAGTGTCACTTAAACGTTTATTGACTGATTAATTGGTGGTGGAGTTACAATCCAGAGTTTCCTTGCCCAGAGTATGTTAAAATCAATTACCTCATGGGAATTTACAGAGAACACTGAGGAGTTCCAATCCCATACAATTGTTATTCACCTGAGAAATTCACAAGCCTCCTTAGTTATACAGCTGACAATTTTAAAAAGCACAGCAAAAACAACCAAACCTCCAAGTATTTATTAAGCACCTACTATGTGTTAGGCATGTGGTAAGCACTTTAAAAATATTATCTCATTTGATCTTTACAACAACTCTGGGAAGTTAGTGCCATTTTTATTACCATTTTACAGTTGAGGAAGTTGAGCCAGGAAGAAGTTAAATGACTTGCCCAGGGTCATGACAGCTAGGAAGTATGTGAGGATAAATTGAACTCAGACCTTCTTAACTTGAGGTTCAATGCTCAGTACATTGAGCCACTAAAAATAAAAATTACTTTGCATTTATTTTGTTTGCCTAGAATCTGTAGTTCACAACTTGGGCAAGAAAATCTTTACCCATACCAGATACATTCCTTCCTTGTGAGATCTTAGAAGGACAACTTTAAAAGATTCCTAACAAAAAGCAAAACAAACCATTGTTTGTTTCCCAGTTCTTTAGATGTCCCAACTGAAATAAGTATATCTAATTTTAAGACTCACAAGACAAAGGTTCCTTGATATTTTTAGCTGACTTGGCTATTGAATTTGTAGCAATCCACTTTACCTTTTTTCTCTGCCTTGTATTGCTCAGGCATTTCAAGCTGGGAGTCAAACATGAGTGAGTCTTCCTTCTGGAGTTTTTATGTTTGAGATGCTTTAAAAAGGGAAATTTTAGCTGTACCACGAACATGTCTGTGCATATGTGTGTTTGTTTGATGGTCCCTAAGCTGGGTGATGGATGGTCACTGTGGCAGCTGAGCTAAGATGTACAGAATTGCTCAGCAGAGCTTGGCACTAATTCTTTGAGCTGGAAAGTCCCCTGCTGTTCTTCCCTGAGGCCTCTGCTCATACACAGAGGGGGACCACAGCATATAATGGGCTCCCCTGGCCCCTCTGAGCTGAAGCTTGTCGGTTAGGATCAGTGCTAAAGAGCAATCCTGTTCCCTTGCTTTGAGATCTCACCTTCCCTATTTCCCTTTCCTCTAGAGGGTCAAGTGAAGAGTCTGCATCAGTTGGTGACTGCGCTGATTAAAGACAATTTTGAGACTGAGGCAACTAAGAAAACAGAGCAATATGTATATCTTTAAAAATATAGGATTTTTTTTGGTGGGGAGAATTCTAAACCTATGATGACATGGGAGTCGGAAAAATCTCAGTGGGGGAAAATCTACTAACGCAGATTGGCACTTGGGTTATCACTTATAATCTTAGCTAATTGCTTGGGGCCCTAACTTGTTGAGGGTCACACGGTCAATATGGACCAGAGACAGAATTTGGCTTTCTTGACTCTAAGGTTTGGCCTCTTTTCATGTACTATACTTCAGATTTTACAGGTAGAATTATTGGGATTTGATCACTGTGGAGAAGGGCCCTGGTGGGATGATGATGGAATAGGGAGAGTTAAAATTGGCCATTCCCATTTTATTCCAACATAGATACCACCTGGCCATTAAGTAACAAGGAGAAATGATGCGGATCCAAGGAAGCATTCTTTCTTTTCTTTTCTCCTTATAGAAGGTGGCTACTCCTGGAAAAAAAATAATCTTTGCTTCAGTTACTATAGGTCCTATGACAAGAACCATCATTTCCTTCCACAGCCTTTAGTTCACTCATGATTTCAAAACGGGAAAAGGAAAAGAAAAAGAAAAGCCAAACCAAAAGCAAGGCTAGACCCTAGCACTGCCTTTATACCCATGGACATTTACAACATGGTAAAACAGAAGTGGCTACCGTGACCCCGCTACCTTATGCTCCAGGCTGGAGTCTTTAAACATCAGTGAGAAAGGCTTGATATGCTCTCGTCTCAATTTATCGCCACTCCGTAAGTCGATGGTGTTCTCTATTCTCTTGTTAATTTCCTCAGGCCCAGACTGGACATGCAAAGCTTGTGCAAGATGGTTTGGAAGCAGATTTATTGAATTTCTTGTTAGGGCAGCCAGAGTCTAGGGGAAAGCACATGCACAAAGAATAAACCTGCTAGTCCCCTTTGGGTTAAAAAAAAATAAAATTTTTAAAAATGAAATGTTTTTAGATCATGTCGCATTGCAAACTGTAATAGCATTCCATGCATTTTTATTCAGTGAAACCTACAGGAAGCGGAAAGTCAGAAATCCTTTCAGAGAAACATATTACAGTACAACAAGTTGTTGCTTTTGCATCACGTTTGAGAGAGGGCACTTCTCCCTCTGTGTAGGTGCACTGAATTCCTTTGGTTAAAGGTTTGTATGCTTGAAAACAATCAGCATCACACACACCATGTCAGAGCTGGAAAGGACCTTAGAGTTCATCAAGGCCAAGAGGAATTTGTGGCCCAGAGAGGGAGGGGACTTGCCCAAGCTCAGATGTGGGTCTGGTCTCTAAGAGGGCCCTTCCCTGGTATGAGAGAAAGAGAAAAAATAAAGCAAAGAACCAAACAGAGGCAAATTCCAAGAAGTCCACAGATGTGATCTGCTCCAACATGAAATCAGAGTTAGATTCTGCAGCTTCCTGTGGTCTTTCATTTGACTGTGGGGGAGATAATTTATAGAGCACCATGTTGCATTTTTTTTCTATTTGGAACTGACTCTCATCTTTAGCACTCTTGAGGGATAGATGGTCAAGAAAATGTTAATAAACATAATTTATACTTCTGTAGCACTTCACAGTTTACAACAAACCTGTGAGGTAGGAAGTGCAAGCATTCCTAGCCTCATTTTATAAAAGAGGCTAGGTTGGCTCCAGAGGTAGATGGTAAGTAAGTGTTAGAGCTGGGACTTGAACTCAAGTCTTTTGAATCTCAACCCCTTCTATGACACTGGGGTAATGAATATCTAATTTCAAATTTGTTTGAGTATGGCATTTTTGCCCATAAGCCACTGCAAATTTATATGCTCATAAAATATAGAACATCTCCTTTGAGAAAGAAAATGCAAACAGAGGCATTCTCATTTTGGCATTTGTAACTGAGAGATGATATGATGCTGTAGTTGGTAATAGCATACTAAAATTGACATAAGAATAAAAACTGACCTGGCACCTTCCATCCAAATATGGTGAGTAGACAGCCACAATTACCAGCTCATCTCAAAACAGTAGACAAAAAGTACTGTTCAGTCAAAATAGACTAGAATGATCCATGTAGCTCTTTTACCCTGAGGTGATTTCTCTGGGGGATGGGGATTTGATACTTCAAATATCAAAGGGGAGGGAGACAGGGTAGAGAATATCATGTTGGATCACTGCATGGTTGACCCACTCCATTCTCCCAGCATCTCATTTGGCACCCTTTTTAAGGGAACAAATTATATTGGGCAAAGTGTCCAGAGTGAGAGAATTTTAAAACTGGAATGGATTTATACAGTCTAACTCTTCATCTGAGATGTGAAGGACCTAACCGTTGAATTACTTTCCCAGGGTCATAGAATTAGAGTTAGAACTGGTATCCCAGTCCACAACATTAGTCAGAGTTCTATCAGAGCATCATAAATATCAAATATGAGTCTCAAACTCACATTATGAAAAAAAGGAAATTGAGGCAAAGAGAAGCGCTCACATACAAGTCAATGAGTGACTGAGCTAGGAGTAAGTTTTGCATTTCCTGGTCCAATGTTGCTTTCATTATCTTTAAGCCAAAGCTTACTCTGAATAAATGATAGGATCTTATATGGCCTCAGGCCCCCTTGTTTTTTTTTTGTGGAAATACATTTAGTTTTACTTTAATTAGGGGCTCCAACAGGGCTATAGTTAGAGTATTATGGGGTCATAGATCCCAGGGAAGGAACTTCAGAGGTGATGGGCTACACTTCTCATTTTGTACAAAAGAAATACTGATGCACAGGGAGAGTAAATGACTTGTCCTAGGTCCTATAAGTAGTATATGGCAGAATTCTGGGAGAATTTGAAGAAACCTCCTCAACCTTGGTCTAGAACTTTGTGAAAGGGGTGTTTTTACACAATGAACTAGTGAATATAAACTTCCAAGCAAAAGAAAAAAAAGATAGGTGTTTCAGGGTGGTAGGAGAGAGGGGCATAGAAGTACATCTGGGTGGGAGAAGAGAACAGGGAAACAAGTCTCAGTAAACTGAAAAGATAGGTGCTCCTCTATTCTCTTCTGAATTCGGTACTTATCAGAACAACCTCACTGGAGGCAGGGGATCAGTAACTTTTGATTTTATCTCAGAAGTTGGCTGTTAATTATTTGAGGAAAAATGCTTCTGGAGCTTCAGGCAGGTGTCTGGAGTTATTTTGCTCCCTTTGAAGGAATCATGAAGGAAGAGCATGCAGCTCTGGCTGGGCTAAAATTTTACTAAGTAGCTTTCAGCTATGAGGATCCTGCTGCCACCAATTATCATTTGGAATGTTGGTGGCCAGTAATATAGCATGGAATTGAATATATACATCTATCCACCTATCTATCTGTATATCTATCTATCTATCTATTCAAAACAAAGATATTTCCCCTTAAAGTTTTCCTTTTACAAAATAGAAATATGCTGTTTTAGGCACGTCACCTACATGTTCTCACAGGATCACCTTGAGGGATGTGATGAAAAGGATGTCATGTCTCCAGCTCCTTTAGGGTAGACCAGCAGGAAATCCAGAGTAAGGCCAAGTGCCCTGTGGCCAAGGGCTCAGTTCTCATTGGTTGTTACTGTTTCTGGCAACAGGCCAATGGAAATGCCCTGATTAAAGACTTCCACCAAATGCTACTGGTTAGTGATGCAACAGCTCATTTCAAGGCATAAGGATAGAACTTTTTGTTGTCATTGTTAAAAGGTTCTTATCAGAGGCATTATGAAGAAAAGTATTTTGTCAAAACTGCTAAGTTAAATCAGAATGCCTTTCTTGATTTAGTTGTATCTGTTACTATGAGAGCAGTGGCAAATGCTTTGTCCAGAAAGTCATTTCTAAATCACTACATATATAGACTACATACATTGGATTATCAGAGTCACACTGTAGTTAAAATGTTCTTTCTCTCTCTAATGTGCTCTTGGTTTTCTAATCCAAATTGTGTGGTGGGTTTGGGCCAAGGGAAAGCAGGATCACCAGGGCAGTGTGCTACCAAAGTTATCCCATAATATGTTCTATGATATCAATAATTTATGTACCATTTATGGTTTAGTGTCAATGATCCCCTTCATTATTGAAGGTAATTGTGATTTGACTACACATTCAGTTTTAGCAAGAACAATAAAAAAAAAAAACCACCAATCAATTGCCAATTTCACTGGGGAGATCTGCATGAGTGTTTGGGACAATTTACACTTTTCCTTATTTATTCTGCTGTGGTCAGACTGGAATAAAACATCTAGCAGTAGCATTTGGCTTTATCTTCACCAGTTCACAGAAATACAAGATTGAGTTAGTTCAGAAACATGCTAGATAATAGCACCAGTTTTCCGATACTATTTCCAACTGAAACTGACCTGTGAACTGTGGGGAACTATCCCTTCCATGACCAATTCATGTAATTGGCTCAGGAATAGTGAAATAAAAGAAGTGGAAAGAGGAAGATGGAAGGAAATGTCATGAGACTAGTGATAGATTTTTTTTTTCCAGGGAAGTTTGTACCTACACATGGAAAAATCAGGGTTATGATGAATGGGGTATGCCAGAGTTTGGGACTGAACTGGCCTCTCATATTTGAGGCACACAGCAAAGAATATTCACATTAATCATTTTACATTTAGAGTTAGGCGGGACCTCAAAGTTCATGTAGCCCAATCCCTCTCTTCTTTAAATAAGGACACTGAGAACCAGTAAGGCTAAGGAGCTTTTGGAAGGCCACCTAGATGCTAAGGTGCAGAGCTGGGATTCCCACCCATGTCCTGTGATGCCCAAACCAGTGCTCTTTCCATTACACCAACCCCGGCATCTAGTGACAGAGAGCAGTATTTTTGCTCAAGAAATCCAGAAATTTTCTGCTTATGCAGAACTGGCCTTGGCACAACTTAAAAGAAAAAAAAAGCCCTGTTTGAATCTAGTTTTCTGAACATAGAAGTTCCTTCTAATGCTTCAAGGCTCTAAGTAAACCATCAGAAAATGAGATAATTATATAAATATTCATTTTTATATGATACTACTTCAAAAAAAGTCACTAAGTGTAGGTGCAACAGTAACTCTTTTATGCCCTTTTCTCCGGTCTCTGTGAGGTGTTCTGACTCTGAATCATCTGTCCTGCCCGATAATAATTCTCTGGTGCTCATTCGCCTGCTCAGCCAGGCTGCTCCTTAGCTAACAAAAGTTTTTCTTATAACTGAGCTCAGGATGCAGTCTTTCCCGATTGGTAGAGTCTCACAGAATTTATGTCAGTGCTAAGCTGTTTAGCAATCTTACATTTCGGAAACCATTAATCTCATATGTAGTGCATGAAATCTATGGAGTTGAAGCAAGGGTCAATTGTATCTTTGCATCTGACTTTCCCCCCTTTGTTACCCATGGAAAACTCACCTTCTGTATATATCCTATGACATCATGAATAATCACAGATTTTGACATTTATCAAACCAGATCCTGCTAGTGAGAAAGTTGCTCCCAGAAAGTCTTTAAAATTTTAACTATATGCATTTTTTGGCATCAAATTGCAAGGTAACATGAGCAAATTAGTATCTCATTACATTAACCATAGAATCGCTGAATTTGAGAGTTAGAAAGGACCTCAGGGGTCATCTAGTCTAATAAGATCACCAACATAGGCATCCTTTCTACAATAACTCTGATAGGTGATCATTCAGTCTCTCTTTGAATACTGGGGGTAGGATGCTCATTCATTGGTGAAGTAGTTTATTCCGATGCTACATAGCTCTAACTATTGGAAAAATCATTATCATTGAAGCAAATAAGGACCCAATGGTCTTACTGCTAATCTTTGAGATGAGCTAGAATAAGCTTGCTCCTTTAACCAAATGACAACTCCTAAAAATTTGAAGACACATAATACAGAAATAGTAATATCTTGGTCTTCCCTTTTTCAGGAGTTTCTTCAACAATTCTTCTTACACCATAGCTTCAAGGGGCTACCCTTGTTTATTCCCTGTCATATTCTCTGTCATAGCCTCTAATTTGTTACTGTCTTTCTACAAGTATAGTACCCACAACTGGATAAAATATAAATGATAGCCAAATCATGTCTGGGTTCTGTTACATGCCAACTAAATAATGATAATAATGGCTAACATTTATAGAGTGCCTACTATGTGCCAAACACTGTGCTAAATGCTTTAGGATTATTATCTCATTTAACCCTTACAGCAACCCTGGTATTATTATCCCCATTTTGTAGATGAGGAAACTGAGGCAAACAGAGGTCAAGGAACTTACACAGCCAGTAAGTGCCTGAGACTAGATTTAAACTCAGGTGTTCCTGATTCCAGTCCTGGATGCTATCTGTTGTGCTACCGAGCTGCCACCTAAAGTCAGATAGAAAGACTAGAGCTGGCATTCAAAAATCATGTCCTCGGACTCTGAGTCCAATGTCATTACACTGATGCTGCTGCCTCCAATATTAAGAGATATTAAACCCGAGGAGTCTACCGGAATGACTACATTGCTTCTCTTCTGAGGTTTACCATCCCCATTTCTATAAGAGAATACTTCGTCTCAGTTCTTTGTGTCTAATGAATGAATTGTCCTTAAGAAACTAAATAGTTTTATTAACCAGCTTGCTCAGCATCCATCAGTCAAGGGTTTCCATTCTTTTTTACAAACTTATTGACCTCTCCATATGTCTATTTCCAATATGTAGCTTTTCTGGGTCCAACAACTAGAAAAGATCAGTTTTGAAATTCCATTCTGACTTTGGAAAAGGATGCTTTCTATCCACAAGCTCTCAAGGAGACTTCTTGCTGAAACGAGAAGTTGCATATAATTTTGTACAAACTTGATAAAAAAGAATATTTCCTGAGATATCACGCAATTTTGACTATGCTTTGATCAAAAAGATACTTAGTAAATTGAATTGAAAACTGGCCTGTCACCAGCGTACTAATCTAGGCTTATCCAACTTTATGCTTTATTCAGAATGTTTTCTTCTCCTTTTCCCTCTCTCATTCAATACTCACCCATTAGGTTCTCCTGTCTCTGTGCGTTTGTTTATACCATTTCCTACCCAAAGACAGTCTTCTTTCTCTCTCTTTGGTGAATTCTACTCAAATGTGCATCATCCATGAAGACTTGCATGATTTCTCCATTGGTAACACTTGCTTCCTTGGATTTTATGCAGTATGCTTTGCCTATTGAATTCCTATGCATGATTTAAAATCAAATCCAAATCCAATTCCACCCCATTCATGAAGATTTCCCTGATGCCCCTATTAGTCATTTCCTTCCTCTTGAATTTTCCTTAGCAGCATCTTTTATTAATTTCTAAAACATAATTTATGTTTATTATAGTTATTTATGTTTATGTGTTATACTCCAACTTGAGTAACTAGTGGTAGCTACTTCAACTACAGTTGTAAGCTCCATGAAGGCAGGTATTCTATTTTATCTAAATTTTGTATTTCTCCCAATCACCTTCCATAAGTATCTTAGAGAGTAGTTAACTAATAAATATTTGTTGACTTGAACAAATGTTCAAGTGCCCAAAAGGTAATGAAAAGGTTTATTGTGGATTATATAAATAGTCTATACTATATAACTAAGGAACAACTTCAAAGATAAATAGGAGTAGAAAATATGACCAGAGAAATTTACGTTAGGTGGAGATGATGGGCTAGCTGTAGGGCAATGGTGAGAGACAACAGGTAGGGAGTCTGAGTACTCTACTGTCAACTCACAATGTCAGGAGAAATTGAAGAAGGTTTCAAGAACTTTGGATGTTTTGCGATGTTCATATGGGAGGACACAGACAATGCTGCACAGAATGGGCAGGTGTGGATGGGTTCGAAATACATTGTTAGAGGGAACCTTCAAATTCATGAAATCACAGATTCCTTTGAGTATTCAACTAAACATCGTGTAAACATATATAGTAGCTGATTGAATCTCACATTTTCTGTCTGTCTTATCAAAGACAACCTGCAAATGCGATTACTGCACACTTCCTATTGACAGCTGAGCTTTACAACCCAGAATATATATTAAAGAAAAGAGAATACTTTAAACTCATAGAAAGAATATATTTGACATTATAGTTCCTACCTATGGTCCCTGCCGGGTTGTTTTGCTTTGTTATTTGGGCAAGGCACAACTACTACTACTACTACTACTACTACTACTACTACTACTACTACTACTACTACTGCTAACTACTACTACTACTATTATTACTGCTACTATTACTACTACTACTACAACTAAAATAGCTAACATTTATATAGCACTTTTCATTTATAAATATGATCTTTACAAATATGATCTCATTTTATTTCCCCAACAATCCTGAGAGGTAGATGATATAATCATCCGTATTTTACAGATGAAAAAACTGAGGCGCACAGAGGCTAAATCACTTGTCCAGAGTTAAGAGCCTAGCCAAATAACTTGCCCTTGCTGAGACCAATTTCAACTCAGGTCTTCTTGCCTCTAAAAATCTGCCCAGGCTGTGTCCCTTCACTGGTGGATGACCAATGTTTTATTACAGGGGTATTGATGGTTGAGACCATGAGCTGTTTGTCTTGTATGATTCAATTTTCTGAAAACACAAGAAGTTGTCTTTTTTCAAATCATCAGCTCCAAATAATCTGCTCAAAATGGTGTAAAGGGAGGCTTTTCCTGACACTTGATATCTAGATCAAGCACCAGTTGGGTTGGCCAAATGTCTTTTAGATACTGCATGTCCTGTCTCAGCTGATAATTTTTGCCTAGGTTTGGTAGATGAGTTCCTTTTTTGGCTTATCCTGTGCTTTCTATCATGATCCTGATTGATTTTACCAAGCTCTTCAGGAATAAATCTGATCTGTAATCCAAGGAGCCATGACACTAAACACAAGACTGTAATTGATGAATGAGGGATGTTGTTACTCATCAGAACCCTGACAGTTTTTGTATAACACAGTGTCAACTGGAAATGGGATAATCATCCAATTAACTCAATAGCCAGACACTGGCAAGCTGTACAATTCATACAAACAAGAAAAATCTCAAGAGACCTCTTTTGGCCTGAATTATTGAGTTTTTCAAACAACATTACAGATAAGATGTTGAAATAATGAAGGAAAAACCATTTAGGGAGAAGGAAGAGATAAATAGTTGGTAAAAATTAAACTTTAAATCCAACACCTGCATTTTTCAGCACATCAAACTGAAAAAAATTAGATAGTTAATAAACGTTTGTTAGGCTGAACCAAAGCGAATTTTCTCCCTTTACAGATTTCAAGTCACTGATGGTTTAAGAACCCCAAATCATATTACATATTGTGCACATAACTTGATTTGCTCTAAAAATATGAAGTTTGGTATACTAAACTATTCAAACAATGATTACAAATTTAGTACTAATTTACTTGTAAATGTTCTAATTAATGTTTTCCCAAGGGGCCACCACTAAATGTCTACCCTGGTTTCCAGATTATATAATCTTGCATTCTGGAAAATGACACCAGTAGAGACCAAATTCTAGCAGGTCCATCCATCAAAGGTCTTTACATTCTCTGCCTGAGAACCAACCTAGATGAGTTCTGAGAATCATTTCCAGAAAGCTTGCCATCAAGTAATATTTTTTTTCCTTTTCTATTTATAACAACTCTAGAAGAGTATGACCTAAAATGTAGAAGAGTGGCCACAGTGATGGAATTATGGATACTACAAGTGATGAAATGAATGATAGTGGATAACTGGTTCTTGCCATCTTATAGGCAGACATGAAAATGAGAACAAATAAAAGATTTACAGTATTTTAGGAAAACAGATACTAGGCCTAGGTTTTATTATTGTTATTATTTCTTTTGTATCTCCTGCCACTCATAATGTCAATTATATATACAGAGCACTGAGTTTTAGAAAGAGAGAGGATAATAATATGACCTGTGATTTCACTGATAATGGAAAATTCCCTGGGTGAAGAAAATCTCTCTGCTTATTCAAAACAACACAAATCTGTGCAACTTCTAGTCTTAAAGAGTGGCCTAGAACAAAGCAGTTAAGCAATTTGCCCAGGATCACACAACCAGAATATTAGGGGAAGGATTTGAACTGAGGCCTTCCTGGATCTTAGGCTGACTCTCTATTTGCTTTACCTATACTATTAGCTTGGGGGCAAAATGGTGGAAAAAGAGTCCCCCACCCCATCCCTAACCTCACTGAATACCATTTTTGCTACATGGAAATTGGTCTAATCAATTTCTTTCCTAAGACCACTATCAGCAGTTTGTTTTCATGCCTTTTCATTGCAGTTCCCCATTCTTGGATTGTTCTTCTACCAAAAAATATGACTCTTAGAATCCCTGGTTTCTTTTAAGACTTAGTTCAAGAGCTTACTTGGTCCCCCTAACTGCTAGTGAATCGATCTCTAAAAGTTACCTATTGCACGTACACATCTCTATCTTTAGATATGTGTGAATGCGTGTATCTATACATACACACATACACACACACATATATATGTAGATATAAAATTTATCATATATACTCAATGACTTATATCTACACAAATATATGTTATCTCTCCTATAGAACATAAGCTCCTTGAGGACAAGGCCTTCTCAGTATTCTTCAATTTATGGAGAATTGCCTGGAGTCACTGAAAGATTGAGTGACAGTTAAGTATAGATCAGGCAGTAAGTATAGGTCAAAGGTAGAACAAGGACAACCTGTCCTTAGTGTAAATGACTTATAATAGCTACTTTAACTAGTTTAACTCAAGTTTCTTATTATGTCTTACTCATAAATTGTTTGGGGGAGTAAAAGATGAGTGGGAATAAGTAAATGCTTTAGTGCAAACATTTTATATTTCATTCTTAAGATTTTATTCATTTACCCCTTCTTCTACCATTTTAAAGTGAAAGCAGTCCTTAGGATGAAATCCTGGATTTATTCTCTCCCCATCCCCACTCCCTTTTAAATCAATTCCTCCACCCTACTCAAGGTTTTTATGTCCTGGACCATATTAACTGGTTAACTGACATGTTTCCAGTTTCTTGTGTGTCTAGACCTCTCAAACAATTTCTTAGGGTGGAGTGGGGTAGAGCAGTGCAGTTCAAATAGGTTGTTTGTAATTGTTGACAACAACTTGTTTTCAGCAATTCCTGTGGATTTTGTATAATGTTGCTTGCAGGCTGGATAGCTGCTATAAATCTGGTTTTAATGTACATTCACAGTCCAAGATAGTTTATGAAAAATGTATTTATCTCCATCCCCTCCACACTTTCCTCTACATTGGAGACTTGGAAAAGCCAAAGAATATTATTCACTGTTAACAGATCCAATTATCTGGTATAATCCTCTCAGAACTCCGGGAAAGGTTTCAAACCCACTTAACTTTTGGAACAAAGTGAAAAAAGCAGAGTACCTTTAATGACTGTTTCCTGGCTGAAATCTGTTAAGTAGTAAGTTATCTTTTGAGTCAGAGCTAACATTAGCCCTGGGGTTTTCAATGTCAGAAGGAGAAATGTTACAGGAAGATTTAAGATTTACTTCAGGGAAATTTCTGAACAAAGCATTCTGGATTCTGGACCAGGAGTCTACAAGCTGTCCTGCCTAATCAAAATCAAGCCTGTGTTCTCTCCTATAGTAATAGGAGTTTTTTGAATTTGGAAACATCCCTTTAAAAAAGTCTTTGATTCCCTATATTTTATAAAAATAAACTGAGATTCAAATATTAGATGAGTTTGCCTGGAATAGCATTTCCTTATCAGATAAGCACAATACTGCTTATTCCAGGTATTAATGAAATAGGAAAATTAGTATTCTACAGAACTCTGAGGAAACAGTCTGTTATTAGCAATTATTCTTTATGAGAAACTTAGAAACCTGGGCTAATAACTAGGTACCTTGAACTTTAAGCAGGTGGGAGGTGCATTGGATAGGAGGCTAAGACTACACTCAGGAAGGACCAAGTTCAAATTCAGCCTTCAGATACCAACTTGTTGTGTGTGTCATCTTGGACAAGTAGCTTAACTTCTGTCTACCTCAGTTTCCTTATCTGTAAAATGATAATAACAGCATCTACCTCCAGGGTTTTTGTGAGGACAAAATGAGTTCATATTTATGATGTATTTTTCAAACCTTAAGCTATATATATGTATATATATATAATATATATACTATTTATATAATAAATTGGACTTCTTTTGGAGATGGGGTTTATTTTGGAGACCTTTAAAACCCTTAAAGCACTATGCAAATTTATGCACACACTCCTATCTTTTTATTGTGCTTGTTTTTTGAGATAGGTGGGGATATAGAAGCTAGTGTGACTGAGATGAAGAAAGCAGTCACTTAAGTGACTTTAAACACCAAAGTCTTCCCCTGATCCTTAAAATATATCTCCAGAAGTAACTTCTGTACATAGGGATATAGATACTGATTCTTTTGAATCACTCAGAAAAAATGTTATGTACATGGTGTAAGTCATAAGTGGGACAAAGTTTAACTATTACCAATGGTGCGTCACATTGGTTCCTGCATCGTCATCAAGGAGCAAAATTCAGGGGGGTGAAAGGTGATTGGAGCTTACTGTATCTGTGTATCATCAGGGTGTGCCACCTTTGGGTTTTCCCTACCATTCAAGTGGCATCATAGAAATAATGGGGGGAGGTGTGTGCTTAGAGAACTCATAAAACAATTTCTGTTTTTTATAGAGAAAGAATGAGGCCGAGAGAGGACAAGTAATTTGCTAAAAGTCACAGGGTGTTAGTGGCACAGCTTGAGTTGGAATCTAAGTCTTCTGATTCCCAGCTCAGAGTTGGCTACAACACACTACATCTCAAAAGTTTGACCACTCCAAGACTTGAACTTAGATGATGTAAGGATTCAAAAGTGCAGAGTGTTCCTGGGTACACCAGCATTTCACAAATTAAGCTCTAAGGAACTATGGTGATAGAACATGAATGTGTATGTATGTGTATTTGTCCTTCATTGCTGAAGAAGACCATGCCATCAGAGAAATAACGACATGACTTGCACTTGACTTTGTTTTGAGTGAGGGAGGGCTGTGCAGGTCACCAGTCTCACTTCTCCTCCAGAGCCATCTGAATCCAGTGACCAGATATTCTTCAGGATGACTGGAGATGACCCAGGATGAGGGAGTTGGGATTAAATGACTTGCCCAGGGTCTCACAGCTAGTGAGTGTCAAATGTCTAAGGTGAGATTTGACCTCAGGTCCTCCTGACTCCTGCACTGGTGCTCTAGCCACTGCACCATCTAGCTACCCTACTGCTCCCTTAGCTGGGAGAGAATTTTGATGCCAGTCATACTTTTCCCTCCAAAGATTAAAAATGAAATAATGTATACATCAAGATGCTTATTATATATGATATTTAGGGGATATTAAAATAGGCTTAATGTTCTTTATTTTGTTCCAAAATTTTCTCAGCCAGAGAAAAAGATAGGTGGTGGTGTAGTAGGTAGAGTAGGTGCTTAAAGTCAGGAAGCTGTGAATTTAAATTCCACTTCAAATATCTGCTAACTGTATGATCCCAGGCCAATCAGTCAGCCTCTGTTTGCCTCATTTGCCTCAACTGTGAGATAGAGATAATAATAATAGCATCTATCATACAAGATTATCATGAGGATGAAATGTGATAATATATGTTTAATAAAAAATGAGCCTACCACAATGCCTGGCCTATAGTCGGTGCTATATACATGTAATTCCCTTTACTGGCTATTCTTCTTTCTGGTAATATTTCATGCTTTCTTACCCTTCAAACAAGTTTTTATGGGTTTTGCCATTTTTGTCATCCCTATGATTAGGTATTAACAATTAATTCATATTGTTTGCTATTAAATAATATTTTAAAATAAAATTCTCATATTTTTGGCAATTTTTAGCTATAAATAACCTTGGGTCAAGTTGTTATTCTGTTATTTAATATTTTATCTTCTATAGACTACTACTACCACCACCACTACTACTACTACTACTACTACTACTACTACTACTGCTACCATGTTTCTATAGTGCTCTAAAGTTTGCAAAGTGCTCACCTAAAACTTCAGTGTTCTGTGGTCAAATTGGTTTGGGGAACATTAAATTACCAAATGAAACTCCTGGATACATAAGGCTATCAGGCAGGGATATTGCCAGGGATATTTTTTCCTCATGGAAATAGTGAAGACAGCCTGTTAAATATACTCTCTGCTGAAGAAGAAAGAGCATGACCTGATCCCTTTAAATGAGAAATAAAATTCTCTTTAGGACCGAATCCTTCTTTAGGTTCTATTTTTTTTTTTCTCCTCACTACAATTTTTTCCTCTATGCATTAATCTTCACTTCATCTTCTCTCCTCTTTTAATGTTTACCACATCAGCCAGTCCTTTTAGGCCATATGTATGTGAAGCAATTTTTCCAATCTTAGGATATTACTCAATCACAGGTGGGTTGTTAACACTCCATAGCACTTGTCTGCGTGGTGATCATGATGGAGAGGAAAACATTCTGGGCCAAATCACAAGACAGGGCAGGCATTAGCAAAGACTGAAAGGAGGCAAGATAGTCCAATTTATCTGTTTTCCTCCTCACACGCAACTCTGTGATAGAAGCAATAGGTCATCTCCAGGAATGAAATCCTGGGCCCCAGTACAGGCTTTAGTTTTTCATCCTAAGGAGAAATAATAACCTTTATTGTTTTCAAAAGGCTTAAGACAGATATGGTAAGAAATCTTTAAATGCTTCAGGTCACACTCAAGGCTAAACTCTAATCAAATCCCCTCTGGCAGAATCAGTTTAAAGTATAATTGAGAAATATTTAGCAAAATAAATAAAAAAATATAAGACAACATTGTTAAGGTTAATTTGTGGTTTTCAACACCAGTGTATGACTAGTAGTGATCCATTTCTATTTGAACTGAATACCACTGCTTTAACAAGTTGCCATCATCTGCTAAAGGTGTTTCCTGGGGAAAATGTTCTGATTTCATAACAGTTCACTGCCTAAAATTCATTAAGCCCTTTAATTTCACAGTTGCATTTCAACCTGTACAGACTGATTCGCCAATTTTATAAGCATAGGATTTCAGTTTACCTAGTTAGTACAACCTACGAATGTATGGGAATCCCTTCTATGATCACCCAGTCTATTCTTGAAGAGGGGAAAGGAGAGAGGAATAATTATTTATATAAAGTGCTTACTATATGTGTCAGAAGCTGTATTACCTCATTTGATCCTTACAATAATCCTGAGAGAAAGGTACTATTATTATCTCCACCTGATGGTTAAGAAAACTGTTTGCCTAGGATCACACAGTTAATAAGTATTTGAGGTCAGATTTGAATTCAAGTCTTCCTGATCCTAGGTCAAGCGATTTATTCAATGTGCCACCCTACTTGCCCTAATTTTGAGAAAATTGGGGGAATCACTACCCCAGACATGCCATAGCCTGTCCTACTTCGGGGAATCTTGAGTGATTAAGAAAATTATTTTCTTTCATCAAGCCTAACTTGGTCTCTACACTTTATGTATTCTCTAGTTTCGACCTTTAGGGCAAGCAGAGGAAACTCATATGCTTTTCCTAGTATTGGTTTTTCAAATATTTGAAAAGGATTATCAACTTCCCACCCACTATTCTCATCTTAAAATTTTGTCTCTCATCATTTCTTTAGGCTGTACAATCTTTGCATATTATGGTCTATAGTTCGCCTCACAATCCTAGCCATCTGTTCCTGTTTTTGACACTGTATTTGTTAGGAAGATTGTCTTTACTTGGACTATAAATCTTTTCTTAGGTAAAGTATAATAGCTTGGTTTTGCATTAGATGTATCGGTAGGGACTGTACCTTAGGATACACCTACATTTTTTTAAAGTAGAAAAATATACACTTTCAATATGGAATTAGAGTTGATAGCACAGGTAGAAAGGATGACAGTCTAATATAACTGTGAGTATGTGGTTGCCTTCTTAAATTTGGCAATATATATTTAAAGGGAACAGAAATATAAGGGAAACATTTGACCTTTGTATTTCTCTTACAAGTAAATTGTACAAAAAATGCAATATTATAGTGATGATGATGATGATAATGATGATGATCATGAATAAAGATAAGGATTATTGCATAATTACAACAGAGTGTGACAGAAATGAGGCCAATGCAGTGTTCAGTTGGAAGTCTTCCCTTTTCTTTCACAATTTCCATTTGAGTGACTAGGAAGAATACTTGTGATCTCCTGAAAGTCACATATAGTGATGATAACAATAATACAGCAAAACAATGGAATAATACTTGAAAGTTTTCAAAGTTCTTTTTGAGTGTTTATCTATTTTCAGTGAAAGCACTATTTATAAGTTTTATCTCTATGGATGGGTGGGACAAGAAATATAATAGACTAAAGAGAAATCACAGAAGAGAAAAAGTCTGAGTTGAGCTTATTTTGATACTTAGAGGGCAGGAAAAGGCTAGAAATTTGCATGGGGGAGATGCTACCAACGGAATGGGGAACCCTTTGAATTTATTCTTGAGTTGTCTAAGAAGTTGTGGAGAACTAAAGAGCTAATAGCATCATAAAAATTGATAAGCTAAAGACAGTTGTGCTAGCCCCCTCTCCCACTGCTCCTCTTTTAAGTAACAGAAAGCATTAAGCAGGATTTGGGATGGGGGTTGGTTTAAATGCTTTCCTGATAACAGTTCTTCAGTTACTTGAAGATGGTTATCAAGTATTTGGTACTCAGAACTTTATTCCAGGAATTTATATACATCTTTGGAATGTTTGCTATGTAAGAGCTCTGTTTTATTTTTGCTTTTTCAAAAAAACTCATACACCCATATATCCCCAAATTTTCAGTATGAGGGCCAAATGCTAAGAGAAGTGAGAAGACCTCAAAATACAATTGAATTCTCTCCTTCTTCATATGATGAGAACCTGAGATTGTATGCATAGACCATTGTCTCCTGAATTTGCCTCCAATCTAGTAAAAAAATGTTAAGACATTGCCTAAGTTTCTCTCTCTCTCTCTCTCTCTCTCTCTCTCTCTCTCTCTCTCTCTCTCTCTCTCTCTCTCCTTCCCCCTTCTTTGCATACCTTCTTCTCTCTGTTCCATTTATTTCATTACTTTCTCCTTCCCTTCCCTCCCTCCCAACAAATGGAGGCCCTATCTACTTTCAAATTGTTCTAAACGTTAGAAAGTTTCTCTAACATCAAATATAAATTTGCTGCTTTGTAACTTTCACCCACTCATTTCCTTTTGAGATCAGGTACAACAAGTCTAAACTCTCCTCTAAATGGCAGTCCTTCAAATCCTTATCACGTCCCTCCTAAGTCTCCTCATTTGCAGGAATCCAATTTCTTCAACCAATCTATAGATGATAGGATCTAGCAGCCCTTCACTAAGCTGATGGTCCTCTTGACTCTTCCTCTGTATGTAGTTGGCATACTCTGTTTAATAAATGCTCTCTCTCTCTCCTCATCCATTTATATATTTTTACTTTAGTGATTCTATATAACACAAGTTGTGTCAACAAAAGTCTAAAACAATTGATCAATCCATATGAAAAGGAACAAAC
Organism: Bettongia penicillata ogilbyi; assembly: GCA_023548195.1. Lineage (NCBI taxonomy): Eukaryota > Metazoa > Chordata > Mammalia > Diprotodontia > Potoroidae > Bettongia > Bettongia penicillata. The sequence continues at coordinate 1,241,349 of JAJHZJ010000783.1, read as the reverse complement.
CAACAGTCAACATCGGTCAGTCACCATCTGAATATTTCATTTATGTGATTTCAACTTTTTTGGATAGACTAGATTTTTTTAGTGAGGTGAGTAAAGATTTTGGCACTGACTCAGCTTTGAGATGCTTTATTTTCTTTTTGATATATTTCAAACTTATTAACTCACATCTGGGTCATAAGGTATGATTGTAATACCTGAACTCATGACTGTTAAACTAATCATATGACAAACTTGGAATGTCCCTATTAACTTCCAAGATTTTATTATTGTGTTTAATGGAGTTGTGTCTATTACACCTTATGAAAGTATGAAGATTTCAAAATAAACTGAGTTATTAATGCTAAAAAATAGCCTTGTAAAGGCAAGGCCAAGGAAAGAAAGAGTGTGTGCGTGTGCATGCATGTGTGTGCATATGCATAAGTGTGTGTTCAGCCCTCAAGACAATTATCTTTTGTAATGAAGCAAATCATTCTCTACTTTCATTTTGCTCTTTATTGTTAAAGCCAAGGTCGTCACTTAGAGTAGATAATGACATGGTGAGATGATATAATTCATAGTGTGTGTGTGTGTGTGTGTGTGTGTATAAACAAAGATCTCAGATCTTAAAAATTAATGAAAAGTAGATTTAGGAACAACAACTTAGGGCAAAAATATAGACTTTGTTTTCACCAAGTAATCAGCATCCAAACTTGAGGTAACAGTTTGCGAAGAACACTGGGAGAGATTTCTCAGTCAGCAAGTCATGCACACACAATCCCATTTATCTTGTCTCATATAAAATCAGCTTCTAGCACCAAGGCAAAATGTGCCATATACAGCTCCAAAGAGGGAGAGAAAATACTTTTTAAAGAAAACAGGGGAGGACATATGAGAACTTAAACACTCTGGAAAAGACTGAAAATATAACAAGAAAGAGATAGAGTAATAAACACTGCATTTTCACCAAGTTCAACCAATAGATTTTGCAAGTTAAGCCTGAAATATACATTATGTCAGCACTGATATTTCCCACACAGATGTAAAGACCTGGCTTTATCTTATGGACAAGTCTTTTAGATTGAGAAGAAAGAGAGGTAACATTGAGGATTTTAACCTTTTCCATGTTTAATTTCAACAGGTAGGCAGCATTCACAACTCTATGACAAGAAAAATTGTTCAAACCCAATATTTTTTCTTTTTCTCTTTTAACTCATAATATTACCCTTCTACAGTATCCTGGTTTCACTTTTTCTCTTCATTTAACAATTATCATTCCCAAATTCCACTTGGCTAGCCAGGATTTCAGAAATCACTTGTCAGACAACCATTTCATAGCCCTGACTTTCCGTTTTCTGTTTTGAAAGCATATAAGAGGAGAAGAATAATGAGACTATGTTAGAAAATATACATATATTATTCCTGAAACCTCATGCATCACTCTCAGTTTCTTCTCCAAGCACAGCAAAATGATGACTTCCTGACCTTGAAAAAAACAAATTTCAGGAATTTCACCATGTTAACTCCTTAAAAGGCTACTCACTCAGCCTGGGACTTTTCTTTGGCAATTTAATAGTCAGTTCTACCTTTTAATGTATATAAGGATCTACAAACATATATACATACAATATACATGTATGCATGCATATATGTACTGTGTATGTAAAATATGGTACTGCATCACATAATATTAAACTTTTAGTTGGACCCAAAAAAGAAATGAAGGGGGAGGGGTTGGTAAAAACCCAAACTTCTACAACACCAAATCACAAAACCCTCTGGTATTTCCTGCAACTGATACATAGGTTAATTCTTTCCTAAGGAGATGTGTTCAATCATTCAAAATAATAACGCATGTTGGAGAAAAGGGTAAAGATGAGTATGTTTCCTCTGAGTCTTCCATTACTGAGATGCATTCAAGCATGCTTTTAGAGATAATGACATTAAAGAAAATTTGACTTACATTCTGTTTCCCCACAATGTTATCAAACGGGAGTTCAGGGCTCCAGGATCCTTCTGTAAATGTGGCCCCACTGTTTCTCCTATCTGAGGAGCTGACTGACTCCTTTACAATATCTTCGGGCAAAGTCAAGAGACTTTCCTCGGGCTGCTTTATTAAATAGGTCTCTATGTTATGTTTTCTCAAGAACTCATTTCGTTCTTTACCGTGCCCTTCTTCAACGTTATAATCACCATTGAGGCAGTCCAGTGTGGCTTTGGAGATGTGAATCCTCCTGCATGTACAAAACAGTAGTCAGTGGACATCCTGGAATAGGTGGTATCTTGTTTCCCCACAGCAGGAATATTAGTTTTGTCCACATTTCACGCTATTATTTTTCCACTCAAATACAGTATTTATATTGAACATGGGGTACTATATAGGTATTCACTTAAATATAATACGTCACCCTGAAATAATAATGGTCTATTTTTACATAATACTTTAAAATCTACAATGCAGTCTACAAATATTTTCTCATTTTGTCCTCAGAGCAATCCTGGGAGGTTTATTATCTCTATTTTGACAATGAGGAAACTGAAATATTCAAAGGTTAAATGACTTGCCCAGGGTCACACAGCCAGTATCTGAAGCCAGATTTGAACTTGGGTCTTCCTAATTCCAAATTTACAACTCTATCCAATATGCTGCCTTAATACATTTAATTTCTATCCAAAACTAATAAGTAATATGTAATTGACTCTATCTCAGGCAGCAGGAAGACCTCTAAAAAAAGTGACATATAGCTTAAATGATTTTTCAGCGGGATTTAGAAATATGCTATATATGTATAGTCTAGGATTTTTTTTTTATAACTTTGGGTGACATTTTTATCTGTAAAATTAATTGGGAAAATAATTGTGCGACTTTTCATCTAATCACTTTCTTGTGATTTGATGAATGTTTTTGAATATTTGACTATGATTTAAACTTTTACATACTTATGTCTTGTCTTCTCATCCAGACAACAGGTTATACAAGAGAAGGTACCTTATGCTATATACCTCTGTGTTGTCACAATTTCTAGTAAAGTTTCTTGCTTAGAGATGGCATGCAATAAGTTTGTTGATTTCATTCATTATTTCCTCAAAGAACATTTTCAACAAGATCTCTCATTGGGTTACCCAAATCCAAACATCCTACCGTTGGTACCACCTCCCCTCTCTCTGCAAGCTTCTTCCCCTTTTTGATCTCTGCTGCAATTAGTCTGGGGCCCTCCATGCTAGCCAATTTAATGAAATCCCTGTAACAAATGTGAGAGTATCACTACGAAGTAAATGTGCCCTTAAATAACCGACCCAAGAGGAATGAATATTAAATAATTTGGGGTATCCCCGCACTCTACCACCAAGCATCCATAATTAGTAGTGAATTTCAAGGACATAACTACAACAAAAATCTTTAGAAATTGAATGGAATTAGGGATTCCTTGAGAAATGTATAGAAAAAGTACAATTCAGTATCATGGTAAATTTTGTTAGTATGTTTGAAGTTGGCACATTCCTCCTGCCAACTACTCTGATGGCTCTGGAGGAGAAAGTGAGGCTCATGACCTTGCACAGCACCCCCTCACTCAAGTCAAAGTCAACTGCAAGTCATGTCATCATCCTGATGTCATGGTCCTCTTCGAGAACAAAGGACAAACGTAGCAACAGCAAAGCTGCTATTCTCTTCTGTATCCTGGGTGGTAGATTCAACTATCATTCTCATTTTGCCAATGAAGAAACTGAAACAGTCAGAGGTTACATGACTTGCCTAGGGTCACACAGCCAGTATCTGAGGCCAGATACATGATGTATATACCACATGTATATACATCATTATATATGTATGCAATAGGATGCTAGAGTCACTTGCTCATCCTAGCAATGGGGAAATCTTTAGTGTGAGCATTTACACCCTAGAAATCAGCAAATGTTACAACTTAGGGGTTGACTTAACTCTTTTGTTGATCATCTAGACTTAAGAAAGTGATAGAGAAAACATCAACAATGAAAATTAAACTTAAAAGTATACTGTGTGTACACTTTTTCCCTGCAGAGCTTGGTTAAACATTTACCAGTACACCTCTATATATGTATACATATTGTTTCCCCTAATAAGTTCCTTCAGAGCAGGGCCTGTTTCATTTTTGTTTTTGTATACTCAACAAGTAGGTGATTAATAAAATTGTTTGATTTAATGGCTGTTCTATTAGATAACAAAGTCTTATGTCATTCCATGAAGATAATATCTCTTTTTACATGCTGAGGTCTGTGCCCAAAATAGAACTCTTATTGAGGGCTGAGGGGATTGATTCTTGTCATGGGGAAAGAAGTATGAAAAAATGAGCCACAAATGTTTACAAAAAGTATGACATTCTTCTAAGATAATGAAGAAAATAAAAATGGAATGCCAGTCAATGTTTGGCATTAAGATTGGCATTTTCTCTTGACTCTCTGCTTTATTAGTCTCCTGTCAGTTCCATGAGGAAATATTTGCATCTTCTAAATCAATATTAGATTTCTCAGGGTAAAAGATACTTTCTTCATTTTCACTTATTACAGACTCTTCTTCTGGGGTTGTAATCAATATCCACTTAAATATTTTGATAGGGACCTGGTTTTAGACTTTCAATTTCATTAATGGTGCTATAAAAGCATAGGTTTTGAGACTATGGTATCTGAAATTCCCAAGATTAGGATTCCAAGGTTAAATTTTCTAGCAAAGAATACTGGCAGGTTTTAGGCAACATTCTTCTGAATGGAGTAGGAAATGATCTGGGTATGTAGGGAGTGTGTGTGTGTGTATGTGTGTGTGTGTGTTGTGTGTGCCCGTGCACATATACACACATAGATATAGATACAAAGAGACACCTCTCTCTTTGTTTCTCTGTCTCTATCTCTCCTTCTCCCTTTCCTCTGTGCCTCCCTCTCTGTCTTCATATGTAGAGACACTAGAGATCCATGCCTTGTTAGGTAGTAAAGTTCTCCATAACTAGAAATATTCAAGTACAGGTTGAATAAATACTTTTTAGCCATACAACAGAATAAAGTTTTCTGTTTAGGTATGGCTTAGACAGCGTAGTCTCTGAGAGTCCTCTTAAATTTAAGATGCAATGAATTTATGACAAAGAACACTGTTTGATGAACACAGTAAATATACTTGAGATAATTCAATTCAAATATAATAAATTTTCATTAAACATTTATTATGCAAAGGATACCTATTTGGGATACTGCTTGGTAATGGGGATAAAGAGATAAAACATAAGGAGGTTATAATCTAGTAGGAAAACCAAATGTGCACAAAAATAATTATAATACTACTTATATATGATTATTGTGCCAGAGTGAGTGTTGTGAGAGATCTGAGGAAGGAGAGAAAACTTCTCTTTGGGATGAATAGGGAAGCCATTGTGGATATAGTCATGCCTCAGCTAGGCTTGGAAGGAAAAAGATTTTGAGAGTGAAGAATCAGGGATTCTATTTTAGACATTAGGCATATATATATATATATATATATATATGTATGTATATCTATATCTATATCTAAATCTATCTATCTATCTATCTATCTATCTATCTATCTATCTATCTATCTATCTATCTATTTATCTATCTATCTATTGAGAGATGTATTTTTAAAGGCATACTATGTGCCAGACACTATGCTCTGGAATGCTGTGGTATGGTATGGTATGGTACGATATGGTATAGTATGGTGTGGTATGGTATAGGATGCTATGGACTGCCATAGAAATTTGGGGGTTCCCTCACAATAAAGGTCTTCAAGCAGATGATTAGTGACCAATTACCTGATATTTTTGGAGGAAGAATCAGCAAGATACAGAGGACAAAGAGCTGAACTTAATATTAGAACTAGATCCTAATCCTACCCCTGACATATTAGTTATATGACCATGAGTGAACTGATCTATAAAATGGGGATCACAATATCTCTATTACGTACCTCAAAGGGTTGTTGAGAAGCTTAAATGATTTAGGTAAAGAGTATTGCCAACTTTAAATTGCTTGATAAGTGTCTGTTATTATTCAGGTATGGGGTGGGCTTTGCAGTCTTTGAGGACCCTGCCATTTCAATGACATAGAAGAGGAGACTTTTGTTCAGTATAATGGAAAGCTACCTTACAAGCAGAGCTCTCCAAAACTTTAATGGGCTGTTTCATGAGGTAGTAGGCATCCTATCGAAAGAAATCAAGTACAAGTTCAATGACCTCTTTCACAGTGTGTATTAGAGAGGATTCTTTTCAGATAATGGCTGCTCTAGATGGCCTCTCAAGTCAGGCAGTCATTTAGCATTTATTAAGTGCTTCTTCTGTTGCAGGCACTATACTAAGCATTGTTGATAAAAGAAAAGCACCCTCTTTCTTCTCTCCTACCCCAAAGATAGTCGTAGCTCACAATCTAATGGACAGAACAACTAGACACAACCAAAGGGATATGTAGGATAGATTAGGGATGGTCTTGGAAGGAAGGCATTAAGGAGGATTGGGAAACACCTCTAGCGCAAGGTGAGACTTTAGGTGAAATTTGAAGGAAGCCAAGGAAGCCAGGAGGTGGAGAGGGAGAGGAAGAACATTCCAGACAAGGGGAACAGCAAGTGAAAAACCAGGTCTGAGAGCATGTGAAGAGGAGTACGTTGTGAGACATTAGAAAGATAGGAAATGGACAGGTTATACAGGGCTTTACAAATGAAAAAGAGGATTTTGTATTTGTATTTCCAAAGGTAACAGGAAGCCAATGGAGTTTATTGAAGAGGGATTAACATGATCAGACCTGCACTTTAGAAAGATTGATGAATGAAGGATGTCCTAGAATGAGAAGAGACTTGGGATAAAGAGATCATTACAATAATCCAGACATGGGGTGATGAGGACCTCTACCAAGGCGATGGCAATATCAGAGAGAAGGAAATACATCTGAAAGATGTTAAGAAGATTAATTTTGGAGGTCCCTTTTAACTTGGAGATTCTGTGATACTGACGGATGATAGCTGACAATAATAATGCCATTTTATAGTTCTTTGCATGGTACCTTACGTGCATTATCTAATTCAATCCTCACAATGAACTTGCGAGGCAAATCCTGCAGGCATTATTACCTTCACTTTATAGATGTAGATACTCAGGCTAAGAGAGAGCAAATTACTTCCCTATGGTCGCACCTAGTAAATGCCAAAGGTACAATTTAGACATGTATTTTTTAACTCAAGTCTAATTATGACTCAATACATTACGCCATGCTATTTTCCACAATTAATTCTTCTTTGGGACTCCAAGTTTGGGGATTCCTCTCATCAGGGCTTAAGAGGTAGATCTGAGAGTTCTCTCTACACAGAGGATGTAAGTGTAGACAAAGGAAAGGATGAAATTAAGGGAGAGAATTGTAAAGAGAAGAGGGCCAAGGACATAGGTATGTGTTTTAGAAGACGGGATGCATTTAGAGCTGGAAGGGACTCATTTTACAGATGAGGAAAGTAAGGCCCACAGGCGTTAAATGATTTACCCAAATTAACATGGGTAATAAGTAGAGAGATAAAAAATTGAACTCAAGGCCTCTGACTTAAAATTTAAAGATATGACTATAGTCTGTTCTTTGCCCTCCATGATGGTTTTCTACTCTGTGTAGACCTCCTAGTCCCTGATGCTTGTTTTGGTCTTGTGCCCAGGTTCAAACCATATTTGACTGCCTCATTTTCTAATATGCTACTTTTCTCTTTTAGCCTTGGGATGGCTTTCTAGTTTTGCTGCCTTGATTTTTGAAATGGAACATTATGACAGGATCATGACATTAATGTGTTCACTCTCCCATAGCTAGCAAATGCTTTCTCAACCTATTAATTACCTGCTAATTCCCAGTACCTTCTGAAGACCTCCAGTGATGGGGACCCCACTTTCTTCAGAGGCAGCTGACCTATTCTAGTACTAGATGTTCATAGTTGTCAGAATATTCTCATATGCTGAGTCCAAATATGGCTTCTTGTCCCTGCACTCAAGTGTTTTCATTGATAGTGTTCAGGCCTCCTCCTCCTCCTTCTCTTCTTCATCTCCTTCTCTTTGTCCTCCTCCTTCTTATTTTCTTCCTCCTCTTCCTCGTCTTTACCAGTCTGGAGAAAATGTCCATGTCAGGATTCTTGATGGAGTCAGATCAAAGTAGGGAAGGAAAGAGTGGCAGGGCATGTTTAGAGAAGAATGAGCAGCCTGGTTTGGCACTTATTTATGTATCTCTGGTAAGGCCATCATTTGATTGTGTCATTTCACTGGCAGCTAGGTGACACTGCAGAAAGCAGGCCTGAAGTTCAAATCTGTTCTCAGACACTTAGTAGCTATGTAACCCTGAAGAACGGACTTAACCTCTCTGCCTCAGTTTTCTCATCTGTAAAATAAGAATAATAATAGCCCCTACCTCCAGGGCTGTTGTAAGGATAAAATGAGAAAATAATTGTTAAGCGCTTTGCAAAACTTAGAGTGCTATAAAAATGCTAGCTATCAAGACCAGAAACTGTTAACTTTGCCTTAAGTTTTTTCAATTAATGAACATTTTTTTTGCTCTTCCACTTTTCTTCCCACAAAAAAATCCCCCCAAACTACTATAAACTTGCATGTTTGTACTTACTATCCTCAGTACAGGGCTTTGTACATAGTGAGGACCAATACATTTCTATGGTATAGGATTGAAATGTTTGATTCAATAGGAGTCAATTCAGTGTAGCTCAATTCAAGAAGCATTTATTAAGCACCTACTATATTCTACTCATGGGGGATGTGAAGAAATGAAAGTCACATGATATCTTGGAAGATAAGTAAATATAAAACATATACCAAATCATTTGTAGAGCTCAAACATCTGGGATAGGGGAGTGTGGGGCAAGAAAAATGTCCTATAATAAGGAGTATTTGCACTTAGCCTAGAAGAATCCTAGGAATTACAAAAGGTAGAAGTGAAAAGGGATCATTAACAGATAATTAAACTATAACCAGTAGTGCAACACACTCAAAGCTTATTCTCTAACGATCTGAATGTGTGTTGTCTTATCTCCACCACCCTCCCCCCTCTAGAGGATTTCATGAGCCTAGTGACTCTTTTATTTATTTTTGTATATTATCTCCCTTTAGCAGTATTTAGCATACTGCCTTGCACATAGTGGTGATATAATACATATTTAATGAGTCAAATTGAATTTAAATAGTCAAGAACTGAAGAAATAAACTTACTATAAGGCAAATAGTTAGCTCTTTCAGAACCACTTTGGTTCATTCCTACTTACTACCAGGGATATTATTAAAGTAATACCCAACAAGTCTTCAAGACACTTTGCAGAATTCTAGTTCCAGAGAAGAGTTGATAGCCTGAATTATTTTGGTTGGCCATGTAAATGACCTCACTGTAGGAGCAAGTGACTCCTTGGGGCAGTACAGAAATGTACAAGATGAAGGAAGTTTTTCGGATCCCTCCCCTCCTGAAATCTCCCAAATCACTCATTTGTTCTCTGTTATACCTCTAGAGATGTCATATTTAATAGGATTTTGTAAGCATATAGTTCATTCCTCCTTCTAGATTCCATACCCATTGATGGTAAATATTGTTTCATTTCATCTTTGTTTCCCACCACTTGGCACACAATTGACCCTCAAGAGATGTTTGTCGAGATGAAATGAATTGGAATTTACGTTTCCAATCCTGCAAATAATTAATGCACTGGTCATCCTAAAGAAGTAAATGAACACTAATAAAAGGTGAAATGAAGTCCAATAATGACTGAATTTGGTTTGTTAGTCAATCTGAGTATCTTCCCTTTTATTCCCTCCCCATTTTACTTCCTGCCAAAGGAAGGAAGCTATGAAACCTCTACTTGCTCTTCCCCTCATGTTTTTCTTTAACTCTTAAGTCAAAAACATAGTGCATGTCCTGTGCCCCAGAATTCCATAAAGTAAAATGGATCTGGACCTTTGACTTCAAAATTTTTACCTTCCTTAAAATAGTGTCCACTAAGCAATAGATATGGCAATGATAGCCATGAAATGTATACGATAACTCATAAAAAATTGACTTCCTGTGTTTCAAAATGCAAGTACTTTTTCTTAGTCCTTCTTCCTCCCCCTTTCTTCTTATACAAAAGTTTCTGCTCTTTCCATATGAGCAAACCTAACGTAGGATATTTTTCACAAATTGCCAATTTTTGTCCAATTTTATGAACTTGAAAGTTATTGTTCAAGGAGAAAAGCAGGATTAGATAACATAGGAACATTGCTCTGCACTTGTTAGCGTTCCCTAGGTGGGGTGATCTCAAAATCTTGGCTTTTAATTGTACTTACAAAATTCTTTTATGATTTGAAATGTTAACTTGTGCTCATTATGGTCTTAGTATGGTGGATCAAACTGTAATTCATTTTTTTGAAAATCAGTCATCTTTGGGCCCTATCTGTATGGGTAGAAAGTGACAAGATGGATTTCTCTTAAGCCCTTCACAAAACCAGTACTAATCCTCTATAATCCTAAATCTTCTGGTTGACAAGGCAGCTGTCAAAGCAAATGCTTTATTAACCAGAATACTCCATGCTCCAACCATGACTTTAAATGAACTGCTCCTGATAATCCCCTCTAGGGTGAGCTAACAAACTATGGTACTCTGGAGACTCAATTTCAAAGGGACTCCAAATAGAACTGGACATTTGAGTTTTGGAAGAAGTATATAAGCTCTGTCCCAGAGAATGGGGTTATTCTCTTGAAATATCAGGGTAAATGGAAAGGGACTATATAAAAATAAAGGGTCATTTCTTAAATACTTTCCACACCTGACAGTTGATGTAGAGAATGATGATCAGAGAGACTGTATCATTCTTAATCACTCAAGAAAGACCATGTAACACTACTGATTCTGTGATTAGACTATCAGAATTTGTGGGTTGGACAAGGGATCCAGCGGTCACCTAGTCTACTCAGGAATATTCCCAACAGCTCTGTCATCTTGTCATTACTCTGGTATTTAAGTAAACTAACCTTGTTAAAGAAGATGCTTTAACAAAATGATTGAAAGGAAAAGGGGATAATTGGCCAACTTTTAATTATCAAGGAAGTTATTAAATTTAATGATCAATTAAGTATCAGATACCTTCCCTTATTAGCACTAGAGCTAGGGGAAACCAACCAGAGCCTTATAGAGCTGGTGAGCATCTTAGCAAGTGGCTAAAATGTCACTTTGGCATATCAAGGCAGAATGTAGCTGGGTCACTGAAGGAGGGAAAAAAGGACAATTACTGTTACTAATGAGTATGAAGACTGGGCACCAGTAGGCACCAGTCTACTGTCACTGACAAGAATCTACATAATAGGAAAGAAGTGATCAGACTTAATTAAATCTTTGGGAATTGGGCAAGGGTTCAATTACTGCAGGGGTTCTCCTAGAGATAACCCTGCACAATGGTGTCTCCTGTGTGTTCCTTTGGCGAACTGTTTATGGGAGGGCAGGTAGTGAGCAGTTGTGGTAGGTCTGTATCTCCCTATCTCAGGTGCCTGATGTGTGACTTTTAGTGCTAGCAACATGCTGACAAACGTTCAACAATTGGCTCTCTGGGGGAAAAAAGCACACAAAACACTTTTAAGTTTAATGTGAGTTATTAATTATGTTTTTCACTACTTTGTTATGTCTAGATGAGGGGTTAGCAAACTAATATCCCCCAGTCCTCTTTTAATCATCCTTCATTCATAGACTGGAAAGAGGGCAAGGCAGCTAGGTGGTGCAGTGGATAGAGAACCAGTGCAGAAGTCAGGAGGACCTGAGTTCCAATTTCACCTCAGACATTTGACATTCACTAGCTGTGTGACCTTGAGCAAGTCACTTAACTCCAGTTGCCTCATCCTGGGTCATCTCCAGTCATCCTGATGAATATCTGGTCACTGGACTCAGATGGCTCTGGAGGAGAAGTGAGGCTGGTGACCTGCACAGCCCTCCCTCACTCAAAACAAAGTCAAGTGCAAGTCATGTCGTTATTTCTCTGATGGCATGGTCTTCTTCGGCAACAAAGGATGAACATGCACACAGAAACAGGGCAAGGGCTAAATTTAGCCCTCAGTGTTTAGTTTTTCCAATCCCTGACTTAAACAATCAACAGAACAATAAATCAAGTTGTGATTTCAAGTAGTTGCTGATTTCCAAAGTATAAATGCCCACACTAAAAGTAAAAATTGACTCTCACAAACTAGTTTGAGATGGATGTAGCATACCCACATATATGGTACTTTCTCCAGAGTGGGAATTCAAGTACTGGAAAGTATTTGAGTATGTCATATCATGTGACTTCAATAAAAGATGGCCTGTCTCTCAAAGATGGAAAATCTTTTGAAACTTTTCCCCCTCACCCTGGGAAGGAGTTTGTAAATTTCATTAGGTCATAGAATCTTGAGGGCAGAGACTGTTTTTTTTTTAAAAAAATTCCCCATTAATTAGTACAGTGCCTAACATAATAATAAGTTCTTAAACAAATACAGCAGCCCCACATATTCTAGTGCACCATGAAATAACATTTAGGAACAATTTTTTGGATAATTTGCTGGCCTGGTAGTGCCTAGCAACACAAAAAATAAAATGTTATATTTATTTGGTACATTTCAAATGAACCACTCAAAGTGTCAAATCATCTTTGGATCCAATCCATTCTGGGGTACAGTAAAATGAATGGTATATATCAGGTGAATGAAAAGGTGAGAGATTATACTCTTCAGATATAACAGGCTGCCAAGAATACTCAGTAGAGGTAGAAATTAGAAATCTAGGTTTGTGGGAAGGAATTAAATGGAGACATACTGATCTTGTCAAAGGCATAAAATATTCCAGAACTCCTTGCTTCTATCTGATGCTCAAAAACCTAAGCTGCAAACTCAGACCCACAAGGCTAACTGTCTGAAGGGAGAATTGGCATTTGAACACCAAACTCCAAGGGCCATGAAGATCTCTTTCATGAAATTTGATTTTTAACATTCACTATTTCTGTTTTGTGGCTAATTGGTTTCAACAGACCTTATTGGAGACCTGTTCTGCTTGCAGGTCATTCAAGATGAGCCAAGTCAACAAGCATTATATTAAATGCCATTGTAAGCCTCTAAATCAGTGAATTTTCAAAGTTGTTGCTAAGTATTTGGTATGTTTGAATTACAAGGCAAGGAGAAAAATCAAAGCATTGGTGAGGCTCATTGGACAGCTTACCCAGGGATTCCACCTGATTCTAGCTTATTCGCGATGTCCACGTCCCAGGACCAAACATCAAACTGCCACTTCCGCAGACCCAACACTCCACAGAGCACTGATCCAGAATGGATGCCTATGCGCATGTCAATATCATGCTTTGTCCTTGACCTCACATACCTGTTGGGAAAAGTCAACACATACACACGTTAGACACGGAAGAAACTCATCCTCAGCATCCGTGTGCTGTCGAAACCCTGCTTGAGAGTCAGGGAACACGTGAAAATGAGAAATGAGGAGAAATTGGATCTGATCCTCACTGTGTTCTTATCAGGACAAGGGAGAATGGAAATATAAATAGCACAGAACAGGTGATATGCCTGGATAGGGTAGACACAGACAGGGGAATAAAAATTAGTGAATGGAAACCTTGGATAATCAATTGAAAAAAAAAAAAAGGCTGAATTGAGAGTCAGGAGATCTGGGCTTAAATCTTGGCCTGGTCATTTGGTACTTAAGTGATCTTGGGCAAATCATTTCCTCTAGCATGGCAACAGTTTCCTCAGCTGTAAAAGGGGTGGCGTGTGAGATGGAGACAGGTTAAACTAGATGATCTCTAAAGGTACCTTTTAGCTCTAAAACCTAGGATCAACTAAAACTCTATTCATTATAAAGCATCTTTATTTTATTTTTTTATTTATTAAAAATAAATTTTATTTATTTGTTAATTTTGTTATATTTATTTATTTTATTAATTAATTTATTCATACATACCAAAAATTTTGGAGAAGCCAGATCAGAAAGGTGTGACCACTCAAAACTTTGGCATATAAAGATAGGGTGAAGCAACTAAGTCTATTTAATCTAGAAAACAGAATGCTTGGAGGAGGGAGGGGCATAAACATTTATATTATAAGTACTATGTGACAGGCACCATACTAAGTACTAAATACTTTCTACATATATTATCTTAGTTGATCTTCAAAACAATACTGTATGGTAGGTATTATTCCTACTTTTACAGTTAAAGAAATGGAGGCACAGAAGTAAAATGACTTGTCCAAGGTCACCTGTCCAGTTAAGTATCTGAGAAAGGTTTTAAATTTAGCCCTCCCAAATTTTAAGCCCAACACTCTAACCACTGTGACACCAGCTTATGGAGCAGCTAGCTGATGCCAATGGATAGAGTAGTGGGACTGGAGTCAGGAAGACTCATCTCCCCAAGTTTAAATCTGGCCTCACACACTTACTAGCTGTATGACCCCAGACAACTCACTTAACCTTGTTTGCCTCAGTTCAAATCTCACCTCAGACACTTGACACTCACTAGCTGTGTGACCTTGGGCAAGTCACTTAACCCCAACTGCCTCATCCTGGGTCATCTCCAGTCATTCTGATGAATATCTGGTCACTGGATTCAGATGGCTTTGGAGGAGAAGTGAGGCTGGTGACCTGCACAGCCCTCCCTCACTCAAATCAAAGTCAAGTGCAAGTCATGTCATTATTTCTCTGATGGCATGGTCTTCTTCGGCAACAAAGGCCGAACACACACTCACTCACACGCACACACACACATCATCTGTAAAATGATCTGGAAAAGGAAATGGCAAACCACTCTCATATCTTTGCTCAGAAAATACCAAATGGGATCACAAAGAGTCAGGCATGATTGAAAAACAAAAGATCACAAGCTACTTCCCCTTACAGAAACCAGATCAGGGATTCTGAACTATCAGGAGTGCTAGCTATCACTTACTTTAGTTCTCTCACAATACAGATGAGGAAAAGGGAGACTGTAAAGGTTAAGTGACATCTTAAATGTCACCATTAGAATACATAATCAAAGCTGGATTTGAATTCAGGTCCTCTGAGTCCAGATTCAGATTTTTTTTTTAATTTTCTTGCCATAATGTTATGATGAAATAGTTCTCTCTGTGCATTTGAAAGCTTTCACATAATAGTGACTGGCCCTGAGACAAACTTTAAGCTTTACTGAAATGACTTCATTTCATCCTAACCATAGCCCTTTGAGGGAAGCACTATAGGTATTATCCCTATTTTACAGATGAAGAAGTAGAGGCCAAGAGAGGTTAAATAACTTCCCAACAGTTAGCAAATATCAGAAACAAAATTTATACGTAAGCCTTTCTTGCCTTTCCAGTACAATTCCCTTTGCATCACACCATGCTGCCTCTCAAAGAAAAGAGGTATGAGAATTTCTTTATCTAGCCGCAGAAAGGAAAAATGAGCGACAATCAGTGAAATTACAGTGGATCTTTCTTTCCGCTTCTATTGCTATTTTCTTAGTCCAGGCCCTCTTGTCTGGACCACTGTATTGTTGTCCCAGCATTTCAGTCATGTCTGACTCTTTGTGACCCCACTTGGGGTTTTCTTGGTGGAGAAATTGCAGTAGTTTGCCATTTTCTTCTTTAGCTCCTTTGACAGATGAAGGAACTAAAGCAAACAAGCTTAAACGAGTTGATTAGGGTCAGTAAGTATCTGATGTCAAATCTGAACTCAGGTCTTCCTGACTTCAGGTCCCACACTCTATCCACTGAGCCACCTAACTGCCCTAAACTATTTGCTACTGTTCAGGCATATCCAAGTCTTCATGACCCCACAGGGTTTTCTTGGCAAAGATACTGGAGCCCTTTGCCATTTCCTTCTCCAGTGGATTAAGGCAAACGGAGTTCAAGTGACTTGCCCCAGGTCACACAATTAGTGAGTGTCCGAGACTGGATTTGAACTTAGATCTTCCTGTCTCTAGACCACTGTATCACCTAGCTGCCCTTACTATTGTATTAGCCTTCTTATTTATCTCCCTGCAACTGGTCTCTTCTTCACTCTATCTTCTACGACATTCAGATTGATATTCCTAAAGTGCTGGTCTGATCACGTCATACCCTTGCTCAAGAATCTTCATTGGTTCCCCATTGCCTTCAGGTTAAAATTCAAATTTTTGTTTGGTTCTTAAAACCCTTCACAATCTGTCTCTAGTCTATCTATCTGGACTGTTTACTCATGATTTCTATGTTCTAGACAAACTGACCTGTTTGCTGTTCCCCATATATAACAGTGCATCTCATGCCTTCATGCTTTTGCTGAAACCAGAAATGTTCTCTCCTCTCAAAACTCTGAGTTTCCCAAAAGGCTTTTTCTGAATCTCCCTCTTACTAGTTCCCAAGCTGGCCTCCAATCACTGAGTATTTATTCTGTGTTTACTTATCTGTGAACCTATGGTATCCCTCTAGTAGAATGTAAGCTCCTTCAATTATATTCTATTCAATAAACACTATGTGTCAGGCATTGTGCTAAGTGCTGGAGATATAAATAAGAAAAAGAAAGATTAGATGTTACCTGCAAGGAGCTTACAGTCTAACAGGTAAAGACAGCACACAGAATGAAATTGGCAAAGGAGACAAGGAAGCAGGGGACATTTAGTTCAAACCAAGCATAGCTGCAAATATAAAGTGGAGAGCCCCAGAATCAGGAGGTTCTGAATTCAAATCCTGCCTCAGATGCTTACTAGCTCTATGACCCTGGATAAGTCACTTAAGCATCATTGCCTCCAAAAAAAATTTGGAAAGAATGCTGAAACTCCTGCCCTCTTTAAAGAAAAATTTTGGTAGGAATTTAGTAACCTACCCTCCAGTCCTCCAGTCCTCCTGTCACAGGGGAGGGGAGACGAAGAGAGTGGGGAAGGTGCTCACCATCCAAGGCTGAGCTAAATGGTATTATCACAGGATTTCAAGTGATTTGCTTAACTTGGGAAAGGCATCTTGTTCTATGGATTTGAAACCAGCCTAGATTGCATATGAAATGTGGGGAATTCCTTGAGGGCAGGGAATGTCTGTTGTTCCCAACACCTTGTGGTTGACTGGAACATAACATGTACCTAAAAAACCAAAACTTAAAATCCCCATTTTTTCATTGATTGATTGAGACAGATTTTGGCATACAATTTGGGCAGCATTAAGAAAGTTATAGCTTCTAGGAATAGAAGGTTATAGTTCCAGTTGGATCAAATCTGGTACATTGTGCTCAATTCTGTTTAAGGCACACTGAGTTAGAAGGAATAGTGTTAAGTTGGAGAGCATCCGGAGGAGACCAACCGTGATTTGTCCAGAGCCTATTTCATAGGAAGATCAGTTGAAGAAATCAGGAATGTTTAACATGGAGAAGAGAAGTTTGAGTAGGGACATGACAACTATCTTTAAGAAAGATTAGATTTATTCTATTTGGTGTCAGAGAGGAGAACCAGCATCAGTGGGTGAAAGCTTGAAGTGAAGAGAAAGTTTTCAAGAGTAAGAGTTATGCCAAAATAGTTATCTGCCTTGAGAGGTGACGACTGTTTCATTTGAAGTCTTCTATTTGAGGGCCAGCTAGGTGGCTCAGTGGATAGGTGCACCAACCCTGGATTCAGGTGGACCTTAGTTCAAATCTAAACTCAGACATTTGCTAGTTGTGTGACCCTAGGAAAGTCATTTAACCCTGATTGCCTAAAAACAAAACAAAACAACAATAGATCTTCTACTTGGGGCCAGAGGACTATTTATAAAGGATGCCATTTGGAGGATAATTCTTTGGATATTGTTGCTGTGTTCATCCTTCATTTTCAAAGAAGATCATGCCATCAGAGAAATGATGACATGACTTGCACTTGATTTTGTTCTGAGTGAGGGAGGGCTGTGCAAGATCACCAGCCTCACTTTCACCTCCTGAGCCATCTGGATCCAGTGACCAGATATTCATCGGGATGACTGGAGATGGTCCAGAACTCTTTGAATATAGGTTAGACTAGATGGCTGCCAAATTCCCTCCCCCATCTAAATTCTGTAATTCTGCTCCACCATTGGAGATTTCCAAGGGAAGAATAAATTACCACCTGTCAGGGATGATCTGATGTCCCTCCCAGTTTTGAGATTTTCATATCTTTTTATAGTACATACTATGTACAAAGCACTGTTCTAGCTGATGGAGGAGATAAATACATCTATGTAAGAGGTGTCCAGGTGATCCAATGGATAGAGTGCTAGATGTGGGGTCAGGAAGAACTAAGTTCAAATCCTGCCTTAGATAAACTTACTAGCTCTGTGACCCTGGATAAGTCACTTAAGCATCATTGCCTCAGTTTGTTCATCTGTAAAAATGAGGCTAAGAATAGCACTTATTACTCAGAGTTGTGAGGATCAAGTGAGATGAGATTGTAAAGTATTTTGTAAACAATACATGATGTGCATGCTAGCTGCTATTGTTATTACTAAGACAACCTTTGCTGTTGTTGTCATTTAGTAGTTTTAGTTATATCTATGATTTCATTTGGGGTTTTCTTGGCAAAGATACTAGAGTGTTTTCCCATTTCCGTCTCCAGCTCATTTTACAGATGAAAAAACTGAGGCAAACAGGGTTAAGTGACTTGCGCAGGATCACACAGATAGCAAGTGTCTGAAGCCAGATTTGAACTTAGGAAGATGAGTCTTCCTGACTGCAGGCTCAGCACCCTATCCCCTGTGCTACCTTGATGTCCTAAGACAAAAATATTTGCCCTCAACGAGTTTAGAGAATAGAAAGAGAACATTTGCTCAAGAAAGTGAATGAAAGAGGTACAGAACAAGTTACTGAGAGTCTACTCCTGACTTCACCATTAATTGCCTGTATGACTTTGGTTGACATTAACCTTCCTCTAACCTCTAAGCTCCTAGCTCTAAATATATGTTTCTTTGGAAATATATGAAATGATATATATATAGAATGAAAAGATAAAATGAGATGAAAGAGGGTGGAGAGAAGAATGGGAAAAGGTAAATTTGGATAATGTTAACCATATTAGGTATTACCATTAGCTACAGAACGTGCATCTTAATAGAAGGAGAGTGAGACTAATTGTTCAACATCAGAAATATCACATCATGAGAAAATGAAATTTTATAATGGCACTGTGCTGCTATTTCTTTATGGAAAATTTGGGATTTGAGTCAAGCAAATGATGGGCCTGAAATTATCTCCAAGCTGACTATTATTCCCAGACATAGATTCTACTTGGAAGTCAAGCATTGTGATTGGTGACAGTTTTATAAAGCATTTTATGACCTTTGAGGAGAGAATATTGCCTGGCTCTTTTCTGGAATGAAGTGGAGAAAACATTTCTATATGTGAATCACCCTGCTCTTGCTGAACCCCCAAAGACAATTTTCTGTGTTCCCATCAATCACTAACACTTTAGTGGTGATTCTGGGGACTGGAAAAATTATTCTGTCTTTTCAGATTGAAGCTTTCAATTTGAGCACTGACATCACTGGTGTTGTGATTACAGGCCTCCAAAAGACATTCACAGAAAAGTCCTGGTTAAACCTAAGTCTTGCCAAGATACTAGAAGTCCTTTTTATAATTAGAAAGACTTCAATGACCAAGGATTTACATAAAATCTGAAAGAGCAGAAAACCTTCCACAAGATAGTGAAAGCAAAGTAAACACATTGGCATTACATTGTGAGATCCTTAAGGATAGGGCCTGTTTCTTGCCTTTGAATCCTTGGTGCTTAGCACAATGCATGGCACATAGAAAGGACTTAGTAAATGCTTAATGACTAGCTGCCTGACTGGTAGGTAGCAGTTATGGAGATTCTAGGGCAACAGTCTCATTTTCTACCTCTGTCTCCTGACAGTTGATTGTGTGTATGTCCTGGACCTTGGATATTATTCTCAATACTCCAAAACATGATAAGCTCATATATTTGGAAATTACCTCAAATGAGAGATTGCAACCTATCTATGCCTACTTATCCTGAGTGACCTTTATCCATATCCTGCCATAAGATTCAAGGTCCACTCAACTTGCTAGAGGACTTCTTCCCTTTCTCTTGACAAGAAGATGTGTAAAACCATCCCCTTGTCAATCCCTCACCCTTACCACATAATCACATCTCCTTTTCTTTTATAATGTTTTGAGGACATCTTTTACCTCTGCTCCTTTTTGGGGCTTCTTATTGGTAATGCATTCCATTTGGCAAATAACCACCACACATCTCTCCTTTGCCGTCTATGAGGGACTGATTTTTAACTCTTTGGAGACTGCTGTATTCTTTGTCTTAGTGACAAAAAATAGCATTGATTTGATGTTGATATTGCACAGATGGGTTTTGCCCATGTTTGCTCTCATGTTTGCTTCACTTGGCAAGAAACAATGTCCTTCCTCAGATTCTTTTCCCAATTTCTTACCAAAGCCCTGGAGGTTGATCATGATAATTATAAGGGTCCCATCACCTCTGAATGCCAGACTCTGTGACTTGTTGGGGCATACTCAAGATAACAGAAAAAGAATCAGCAGTTATTGTTAAAGATGTCATTGTTAGAACTTTTGGGAAAGAAATTTATCATCCAGGACTCCTAGATGTGTTCTGGAAGAAAGACTTTAGAAAGCTTACAGAAAAACCCAATACACAAGATTCTTTCAGAGGTACTCACAACACAGGGGAACAATACAGAGGCCACTCCAGATTCTTTGGAGTTATGCTGCTTTGTTGTGAATTCCTAACTGGCTTTCTTCACTCTTCCTCTTATCAAAACAAATAGCTCTACAAGAATAGGACATAATAGTTCAGGCCTATAAATGAAGCAGTGAAACAAAGCAAATACAATCAAGGACAAACAGTATACAGATTATAGTTTTGTCAGAAGGAGATAGCAGGGATCTTTTTTACTAGCACTGTGGCAGGACTCTGTTGCTTTGCCCCTACTCAGATCTGGGTCTCAGTACTGTGTGGCAGTCGTAGCGAACAGAGGAGCACTGAAATAGAAGATTTTGTGGCAGCAGAGGAGGGGGAACCTTCCTCAAAGTTCCAGGGTAGAAAAGACTGCTTGTGGTTGCTTAAAGCCAAGAGAGGAATAAAGACTTCTCCTCAGATCATATCACCTTGGAAGAACTGAAAACTTCAGGTCCCCAGATGCATCTCAGAAAACAGCTACAACAAAACTCTTGAAGCTTGGAAGAGTGAACCCTCCATCCCAGAAGCAGAATCCTACTTTAACAAAGAATTAGAAATCAAATAATAAGCTATGAAAATGATCAAAGAACTGAAAAAAACTGACTATAGAAAATTACTACAGTGACAAGAAAGATCAAAACACAAGAAGATGACAAAGTCAAAGCTTCTACATGAAAGAACTCAAAAAGAATTTTGAAAATCCAGCAAGAGAGGTAGAGGAAAAATTGAGAAGAGACATAATAGTGATGCAAGAAAATCACGAGTCAACAGCTTGGCAAAGGGGACCACAAAAAATAATGCAGACAATAATACCTTAAAAAACAGATTAGGCCAAATGGTAAAAGTGGTCCAAAGGCTCACTGAAGAAAATAATTCCTTAAAAATTAAGTTGGAGCAATTGGAAGCTAATGTTCTTATGAGAAATCAAAAAATAATAAAACAAAAAAAAGAAAAAAATGGAAGACAATTTGAAATATCTCATTGGAAAATAGATCCCAGAGAAATAATTTCAAAATTCTTGGACTACCTAAAAACCATGATCAAAAAAAGAGCCTTGACATCATGTTTCAAGAAATCATAAAGGAAAACTGCCCTGCCCTGATATTCTAGAACCAGAGGGTAAAATAAAAATGGAAAGAATTCACTGATCACTTTCTGAAATGTTCCAAAATAAAAACTGCCAATAATATTATAGCCAAATTCCAGAGTTCTTAGGTCAAGGAGAAAATATTGCAAGCACTCAGAAAGAAACAATTCAAGTATGGTAAAGCTATAATCAGGATAACACAAGATTTAGAAGCTCCTATACTAAAGGATTAGAGGGCTAGGAATATACTTCAGAGAGCAAAGGAGCGAGGATTACAACCAAGAATCAACTACTCATCAAAACTGAATATAATCCTTCAAGGGAAAAATGGATATTTAATGAGATAGAGTACTATCAAGCATTCTTACTTCCAAATACAAAACTCAAGAGAAACATAAAAAGGTAAACAGAAATGAGAAATCATAAGAGACTCAATAAGGTTAAACTGCTTACATTCCTACATGGGAAGATAATATTTGTAATTCATAAGATCTTTCTCATTAATAAGGTAGCTAGAAGGAGTGTGTGAGTGTGAGTGTGTGAGTGAGCTCAATATGAAGGACAATATTTTAAAAAATAAAATTAAGGGATGAGAGAGAAATGTTCTGGGAGAAAGAAAGAGTATGGGGTAAAATATCTCACATAAAAGAGGCAAGAAAAAACTTTTACAGTGGAGGGGAAGAAAAGGTAGGTGAGGGGACGTGAGTTAACTTTACTCTCATCAGAATTGATTAAAAGAGGAAATAACGCAATCAGGTATAAAAAACTATCTTACTCTACAGTAAAGTAGGAAGGTAAGGGGATAAGGAAGGGAGAGTGATAGAAAAGAAGATAGATTGGGTGAAGGGGCAGTCAGAAGGAAAACATTTTTGAGGAGGATCAGGGTGAAAGGAGAGAGAATAGAATAAACGGGGAGATAGGATAGAGAGAAATACAATTTGAAATAGTAAATATAAAAAAATTGGAAGCAAATTTATCTGATAAAAGCTTCACTTCTCAAACATATGGAAAACTGAGTCAAATTTATAAGAATAAGAGCTATTCACCAACTGATAAATGATGAAAAGATATAGTGAATTTTCAAGTGAAGTGATCATAGCTATCTATAGCCATATGAAAAAATAATTTAACTTACTAGTGAATGGAGAAATGCAAATTAAAACAATTCTGAGTTAGTACCTCAAGCCTATTAGATTGACTAATGGGATAAAATAGGTAAATGACAAATGTTGGAGAGAACTTGGGAAAAATGAGACCTTAATGCACTGTTGGTGGAACTGTGAACTGATTTAACTATTCTGTAGAGCAATCTGGAATGTGCCCAAGGAGGCTATAAAGGCATGCATATCCTTTGCCTGAGTAATACCACTACTAGATCTGTATCCCCAAAGAGATAAATAACAAAAAGAAAAGGACCCACATGTACAAAAATATTTTAGCAGCTCTTTTCTAGGGGCAAAGGATTAGTAATTGAAGGAATGCCCATCAACTGGGGAATGGTTGAACAAGTTGTGGTATGTGATTGTGATGGAATATAATTGTACTATAAGAAATGATAAGCAGGATGCTCTCAGAAAAACCTGGAAAGACTTGCATGGACTGATGCAAAATGAAAAGTACTGTGTACAAAGTAATGGCAATACTGTAAGAAGATCAGCTGTGAGTGACTTAGCTATTCTTAGCAATACAAAGATCCAAGACAGCTCTGAAGGACGTATGAAAAATGCTCTCCATTCCCGGAGAAAGAACTGATGATGTCTGAGTACAGATTGAAGAATTAAAAAAAGAAGGTGGGATATGAGTTGATTTGTGAAGGAAGTCAGGAAGTCAAGCGGCATGGATAAGGAGGGAGAAGATTTTGGAGATGGAACTTGTCAAAAAAAGGATAAACAGGATTTCTCAGATCCATTAATTGCCTGATATTATTGAATACCTGTCTTAGTAAAAATCCACAAAGTGTTTACCTCAAACTTGGTGTTGTAAATATCTTAGACAATTAGTGTCGACTGAGTAATTGGATTCCAAAATACACATTTGTCCTACTGACCTTGGTGGTGGGAATTAGTGGGAATGTCGGGGATTCAGATCTTGATGAAAAATTTTACCAATCATTTAGCATATGCTTAAAATATACTTAGGGTAAAATATATATACATACAACAAGCATACATAAAATTTACAGTTTCATATATAATATTCCTATTCTTCTCATGTAGAAGAACACTCATGGGATAGATGTTATTTTAGAACTGAGAAAATGGAAGTTCAGAGAGATTTGACCAGGACTGTTCTGCAGCCAGAAAGTGTGGTGGAGGCACCAGGTCCAATGCCTTTTCCATTATTTTACATGCAATTGTAGCATATATCATAATACTCTCTACCGTGAGATCAGTTTAACTAACCAGTTCACTTTAATTCATATTCTTATGTGGAAGCATTTAAGTTTGTTGGAGTGTGCCAAGCCAATCAATCATTCGATCTCTAAGCATCTGTTAAGCACTCACTATATGCCAGATGTTGTGCTAAGATCTGGAAGTATGAAGAAAGGCAAAGGTCAAACTAATAGTAACTAACATTTATACAGTGCTTACTTTGTGCCAGGCACTGTGCTAAGTGATTCACAATTGATGTCTCATTTCATTCTCACAACAACCCTGGGAGGTAGGTGCTATTTTTATCTCCATTTTACAGATGAAGACATTGAGGCAGAGTACAAGTAACTTGCCCAGGGCCACACAGCTAGTAAGTATCTGAGGCCAGATTTGAACTCAATCTTCCTGATTTCAGATCCCAGTGTTTTATTCACTAACCATGTAGGTGTCAAAATAACAAAATAGCCAAAAAACAAAACCAAAACAAAACGAAAAGACTTAAAGTGGTTAATCCTAAAACAGGGCTTGAGACTGAAGGGAGCTGATCTTAGGGTTCCTCATTTTGCCAATTTTAATTCTTCTTTCCTCTTTCTAAATTAGTGTTCAATGCCTTCCAGAGGGCCCCGTCTGCCTCCTCCTCTCTGATTCTGACTTGTTCCTTTCCTTCTCTTTTCTGAATCTTTTGCTTCTATCCATTTATCTTTTCCTCTCTTTTCCTCCTTCTCTTGCCAAAATATGAACCAAAATATGGTTACTCAACCTGGTGTGTCCAGAGGGAGCACAGTAAGCAAGGGAGACACATTTACATGTGAAAAAATCAATAGGTACATAGATGAGACCAGCAGGGCAATCCTAGCAGTCTGTGCTATATTTTCCCAATGCTTTTTACACATGGAACGTGGGTCCTGCAAGAGTAAGGCCAATCTCCATCTCCATCTACACTCTTCTCTTATCCATCTTAAAGTGTCTGAAAAGAATTTTAAATGATCAAATTGGCTTCAGAAGGATATCTCCAGGTCTTAAAATGTATCTAGATGCATATGTATATGTATGTGTGTATATATGCATGTATGTATATACACATAAAAATACATACATATATACATATATGTATACATATGTGGATATATATTATATGTATATTACTGAGTAGAAGACTTCTAACTCTAAATTCAACAGGGACAGATTGTCATCCTCTAAGACCTCCTGGGAAATATGGTTCTGTTGGTAGTGATCTTTAATATGCAGAGAAAATGAAGCAAGAGCTATTCAGGTACCAATATTCTCCAAGGAACCAGACATTCTTTTCCACATGAACAAATCCTAGTACTTCACCCAGGAAAATATCATGGGAAAAAGTGTATCATGTTAGCTCACATATTGTCTCCTTGAAGGAAGACAACGAGGGCATAGTCAATGCTTTTCTGGGTCAGAACAATGTCTATGCTCTCCCCTCTCTCCTCACCCTGCCCCAGTTCCACACTGTCTCTCTTTCAGATGCCTCAATGTAATTACTACTGAGAGAGGGCAGGATTGCCTTCCTATGCACTGACATCAAAAGGATAGGAATGTTTTTGAAGGTCCAGAACAGGCTCCTTAAAAAGATCATTGAGCAGGAGCTTAAAGGAGCCTTGGAGGATATCTAATTCTGAACCCTTATTTTTCTCAGGTGGAATATGAGGCACAGGAAGGTTAAATGATTTGCCCAAAGTGTTTGTTCATTATGGCAGGCACAGATCTTGATTCCTCCAAGTGACTTAGTAAGCTTCCATTACGATGCACTTGAGATCATGTAGGTGGTAAACACCACAGGCAAGATTGAACCCAATACAGCAGTTGTAATCTTTTCACTGAACTAAACGTTTCCCCCTATGGACAAGATAGAAGAGATTTGATACATAGGAAGACTGAAAAAAAAACATTATGTTTTCCCTCTGGAAAAACAAAGAATGTATGTGTATAGGCTCAAATCTTTAAAAATCACTAATGGAATAACTTGGACAAAGCCTCCACAATAGGAAGCAATCCCTGGTAATGGCAGGATAAATGAATAAAAGGACATCCTAGGTCACATGACAGGTGGAGAACTTATGCAACATATTAAGCAAAGAGGCAGTATAGTCAAATGATAAATAGAATCAGGAAAGGTTCGAGGACAAAAGGAATGACTCTCATTTATGGAGCACTTTATAATTATAGCATCGACTCTGATTTCTTACTCTGAAGCCTCATCATGGTTTGAAGGTGACCTTGAGTCCTCATGATCTTCATCTGTGAAAAACAACCTGTCACAGATTTAATTTTGAATATGGGTTTAGAGTGGGCCTACATGTTGGTTATCAAAGGACTATTCACACTAAACTTTGGGGTATTTTATCACCAGTTTTGTTGTAACGACAACGACTTTTTGCTCTATAGCATTGGTTAAAGACGGTTTACTAAATTATAGAAGTATTATAGTCTTTATCACCTCATGCCTGTACTATTTTAATATTCTACTGGTTGCTCTCCCTACCTCAAGTCCCTCAGGCCCATCTATTCTCCAATCAGCTGTCAAACTGATCTTCCTAAAGGGCCAATATAATATTACCCCCTTACTCAATAAACTCCAGAGGTTCACTATTATCTCCAGGATCAAATATAAAATTCTGCTTGATATTGAAAACTCTTTACAATCTACTCCCATGATACCATTACAGTTTTCTTACACCTTATTTCCTCCCATGTATTCTGAAATCAAGTGTCACTGGTTTTCTTTGATTTCTTGCATAAGACACTTCCATTTTCAAATTATGAACATTTTCACTGGCTACTTCCCATGCCTGAAATGCTCTCCCTTTCATATTTACCTTCTGAAATGATGCAAATATACAAAAAAATTAAAGAGTTAAAGAAAGTATATTTCCAGGGTGGGGGGCACTAAGCAATTTCTTTTGAAAAGGGGGAGGTAGGCCAAATAAGTTTGGGAATCTCTATAATCTACAGGAAGCTTTTTCTGATTCCCTCTTAATGTAAGGGAGTTTTCTCAATAGATCATTCCCAATTTAACCTGTCTATATCGTTTGTTCACAATTGATTTCATATTGTCTCCCCCGTTAAACTGTGAGCTCACATGAACTGATGTCTAGCCACTTAAGTTCCAACCTATAATCTTTTCATTGGCATTTAATATCTGTGGAATTCTCCTGTGTTATAAGACCAGTAATCCTGTGAAAAAATGATAATGTAATCAGTCTAGCGCTATGGTTTTTAACATTTTGTGGTATCATGGACCCCTTTGACAATCTGACAAAGCCTATGGACCCTCCTCAGAATAATGTTTTAAAATAATTGAAGGAAAAGCTTAATTTTGGTTAGAGATTACTGAAAATAAAAATGTCATTTTTCTCCCACTTAAGTAGAGCCCCTGAAATCTACCCATAGACTTCTCCCCCTCTCTCAAGGGATGATCTGTGGGTGCCAAGTTAAGAACACTTTATTTATCAGAAGGCTTTTTTCCTTTGATGAATCCAAGCTTACTCATAATGATCAAAGCTTCTGAGGTACAAATAACTGTCAACCCCATTTCTTAACTGAGGTTCAGAAAGATTAGGGGACTTTCCCAGGATGAAATGGTGAGAACATTATTATGCAGCCAACAATAAAACCCAGTTCTTTTCATTCTAAATCTGGTACTCCTTTCACCCTACCAGGCTGATAAAACTTATTAAATATATAATATAAATATGCTACTGGATGATAAGCATTAAAAAAGTTAAATAATTTGCATTTAAGTTCAGCTTTATGCAGACATCATGTGGAAAGCCACAGACTTAGGAAGCATTTCTATTTAGTTAATGCTGCTTTTGCCTCTCTCTTCCCACTTTCCCCTAAATAAATTAATAAGGGTGCATTGGGCATTGAAGTCAAAATAGCTACAAAGACTTAGCCTCATTTTTTGTTTAAACCCTTTCCACAGAATTGGACTTACGAACAGCCTCCCTTTGTACTGTCTCACTGGTCTTCAAAGACCCAGAAATAGCTTCCCTGAGCCTTGTTTCAGTGCCTTAGAAACTATTTGTAAGTGAATTGCACCAAATATGTCCACAGTCACTTTCACCTCCCCTGCACGACCTAAAAACTGACTTCAGTCTTCTTCAGAGTCTAATAGAGGCAAAAAAGGAGGGTATTTTGAGAACAAAAATCCAAACTCAAATGGGGAGAATGTAAGAAAAGGATGGAAAATGTTAGGAGGATTTGCTATGGGCACCCAGTTCTTTTCCTCTCACTTTTATCATTCCTGTTCCTGATTTGCTAGATCTTGATTATATATCCTGTAGTACATGTACCTAGACATTGTCCTGAATCCTTTCCTGCCCCAGGGATGGAGATTTTATTCTAGTGTGGATGGGCCCTCCTCTAAATGAGGTGTTACTGCCGTTCCTTTTGTTGACAGTGATGGTGTCTCTTGGACACCAGTGAGTGAAATTCCCTTGATAAGATTAAACTTCTTGATAAAATGGGAATTCCTCACTTTCATCTAGAAATTCCTCCATTGTGTCCAGGAAGTTTGGTTTTCCTGGGCCTAGGAACCTGTCTGCTGTTCTGCCACTGAAATGTCACCTAATGCCAATTTCTAGCTGGTCTAAGAACTTCTAGCCACTACAGTTCCACAAAAGTTCCTGGGACCACATGATTCACTTTGTTGGACTTCATTTGTTGCATAGTTTCTGTCTTGGGACTCAAGACTATGTGTATTTTCATATTTATATAGCAATTGACTGTGCTCCCAAGTGTACCTGAAGAGAGCAGAACTCGAAACAATAGGCAACTCTTCCAGAGGGTCCCATTTTGATTTAACATCTAGAAAAGTTTCTGATTAGATCTGATTAAGAGTTTATTTGATTAATAATTTAAAGCCTTAAAGAGGACTGTGCTTGTCATCATAGGACATCTTCAAGCAGAATCTATATGACTATTTGTGGGGATGGTAGAGTGAGAAATCCTTTCAATGTTGTCTATATAACTTTATAATTAATACAACTTATAGCATCTGGGGATAGCTAGATGGCACAGTGGATAGAGTGCAGGACTTACAATCAGAAAGACTCATCTTCTTGAGTTCAAATCCAGTCTCAGACACTTACTAGCTGTATGACCCTGGTTAAGTCACTTAATTCTGTTTGTCTCAGTTTCCCCATCTGTAAATTGAGCTGGAGAAGGAAATGGCAAACCACTGCAGTATCTTTGCTAAGCAAACCCCAAATGAGGTCATGAAAAATCAAACACTACTGAAATGACTGAACAAGACTTACAGCATCTAGATATACTGCATTTTAAAATTACTCAGGGGATACTGCATATTGATTATATTATATTCTGGACTCTGAATCAGGAAAATATGGATTAACATCTTGGTTCTGACACTTAATAACTGTATTAAGGTAGACAAATCACTTAACTGTTCTAAGTTTCAGTTTTCTGATAAGTAAAAGGTGGATTATAAACATCTGTATTATCTACCTCACAGGGCTGGAAAAAAGAATGAATGAGGGAAACACTTTTTTTAATGCTTACTACATGCTCAGCCCTAACAAGACAAATAAAAAAATTGAGACAGTCACACTCTCAAGGAGCTCATACTCTAACTGGGGAAAACAACGTATAAAAGAATGTTCATGTTTCAGAGCAAACGAAATACTAAGAATGTAGGGATGTGGGGAGAATCAGATGTCAAGGACCACTGTCCTAAGGTAATATCAACAGGTCAGATGACAGGAAAAGGGATCTACATGGTTTAGAGGTGATAAGAGGTTGGAGGACTTTAAGAGGTAGTGGCAGGGCAAATGATATGGCCCAATGCTTGGGAATTAGTTCGTTATATATTTTTTGTTGATAAAAAAAGCCTGTTTTATGTTTGACACATTGGTAGCCTAAGTGCTTACATGGGAACTGAGATCCATTAATTTTTTTTTTCTGTATAGACAGCTATATTTTGAGGTTTGCAGGGGATTCCTGGAATAAGAGTAAGGGAATAAGGTGAAGAGTCTATTAACCAAAAACAGTTATTTGTAAGAATCTTGAGAAATGGAAACCAGAACCTTTGGTTTGGGGGCACAAGATACATGATCATATACGTGATACCATTTGATTAAGATAATAATATTTTTATATAGCATTTTTTGATTTGCCCTTAAAGTACTTCCCTTACAACTACTCTGTGAAATAGATTAGTACAAATATCACTGTCTTCCTTTCACAGAGTAGGAAAATCTTTCAGCCTATGTTGTATGGTGTTCATGGAGTGATTGTGAGAAACTTAAAACTCAGAGACCTTAAATGGCCTTTTGTGAATGACAGAGCCAATTCTTCTAAGTCTCAAATCCATTGTTCTTCCTACTTCGTACAAGTAATACCTTTTTATTGTGATTTTATTGTCACTTTAGTAATATTGTTCAAATGATTATTTTCTCTGATTATAGAAATTAGGTAATGCTTTCCTAGATCATTAATAAAGATATTATATTAAACTGGTCACAATCATAACCTTGATATTGTTCAATTCAATGTCTTTCTAAATTAGAACCATAGTTACATGGAGATAAAGCATCCTGAATAGCTTCTTAATCTATGCACAAGTGTTTATAGCTAAATCAAATTTAATTAATTTAATTTTTATAAGCAACCTTCCATGATGCTATATTAAATGCTTCATTAAAGTAAAGATATATTAAATCTCTGACATGCCCCCATTTGTCTAGCTCGCAGGGAGTTTCTAAACAAAAATCAAAGGCAATCAAATATTTATAACAGGGCTTATTTATCATACCCAATGTTGACTATTGCTCATTATTCTGTCTTCCTCTAGATATTCATAGACTTTCTCCTCCCTTCAGTATTGGTTCTACTACTTTATTATAGATTTAATTAGGGATTGACCAAATTATACCTTGATCCAGCAAGGATCAATGCCACATCTCAGATAGTGCATTCACTTCTATAATTATACTATTGAAGTGATGAACACAGAAAGTTGTGCTGTTCTTTTTTTTTTAACTTTGGTTCAGTAAGTCAGTTTCTGCCAGTACTCAAAGGATGCCAGGATTCTTCTTCTTTTTTTTAAAAAATGTCTGTACCTTCAGTGTAATATTAACTCTTTGTAGGCAATTCAAATAAATTGAATTTAATCTCACATTGATTGAGTGCTTTCTGTATGAAAATCACATTCCCTTCGTTGGGCAGGTCACCAAGCAACAGTGGTGGTGGACAAAGCACTGGACTTGAAGTCAAGCCCTTTGAACGGGTTCAGATTATGGTCAGACCACTTAATGGTTCTGTGACTGTGGGCAAGCCATTTGGAACCCTTTAAACCTCTTTTCCTAATTGTAAAAGAGAGGAAATAATTCCTTTAGTAGCTATGAACTTACTATGTGACCTTGGAAATTAATTATTTCACTTCTGGAGATCTTGTTTTCTTCATGTCTAGAAAAGAGATATTCTAGGTAGGAGGTGTCAAACTGGTGCAGTTCCTGACCCACAAATCATACCCTTAAATTGTGCCCTGTAAAACTCCTGAGAAAGGCCCAAACCAGATTGAAAAGTAATTGGAAAATACTTAACACAATTAATAAAAATGCAACATGTTATTCAGTCATGTCAGACTCTTTGTGACCCCATGGACAAATCCATGGAGTTTTCTTGGCAAAGATATTGGAGTGGTTTGCCATTTACTTCTCTAATGTGTCTTCACTTTTCAGAGGAAAAACTGAGATAAATAGGAGTTAAATGATTTATCCAGGGTCACATAGTTAATAAGTGTCTGAACCTGGATTTGAACTCAGATCTTCCTCACTCCAGGACCAGCACTCTATTCATTGTGACACCTAGTTGCTCTTATGTGATACAACATAAATAATCTAAATTTGTGGTTTTCTGAGTCAATATGTAGCCATTTCTATTTTCATTTAGCATCACTGTTCTAGATGTGTTCTAAGTTTCTTCGCAGATATAATATTTTGAGATTTGTGTTTAATTTCAGTTTAGTAAAGAAGAAAATATACCATGTTAAAAATTGACCTTTAAAAACATGGAATGTCATCTTCATTAATTGAAACATTTTCAATTTAAGTGTATGATTTGTGGGTCAGGAATTGCACCAGAAAATTGAGAAATCATAGA
This sequence comes from Bettongia penicillata ogilbyi, assembly GCA_023548195.1. Taxonomy (NCBI): domain Eukaryota; kingdom Metazoa; phylum Chordata; class Mammalia; order Diprotodontia; family Potoroidae; genus Bettongia; species Bettongia penicillata. Next base: position 1,209,091 of record JAJHZJ010000783.1, on the reverse strand, counting down.
ACTAAAAAGAATTTTAGAAATCTTACCCAACTACTTGACTTCCCCTAGCCCTAACGCTCTGGATTCTATAGATCATGGAATGTTAGAATCACAAAGAACTTAGAGAGATTGTATTCCTATCTCCCCTGTATTTCAAAGATGAGGAAATTAAAGCAAAAAGACTTGCTTAATTTCACAGTAATCACATGACACACCTGGAAATTAAGCTCTTGTCTTCTAATAATCGGTTCATTGATATTTTTCATTGAACTGTGCTGCCTCTCTTTCAAAGGGCCACAATTCTTTTCCTTGTGGGCAAGAATAAGACTGCTCTGAAAGATCCCAAGAAATGGGTTCTGGTTTCCATTTGAAGATCACTTTTCATGAAAAAGTAACCTATTATTTGTTGAGGCAAGTCATTCTACTTCTGGAAAGTTTTGTTAGAATTCCTTATTTCCCTTACTTATCAACAATCTGCCATTCTTGAAATTTCTATCCATTGGTCTTAATGCTTCCCTCTGGGATCAACCAAAATAAATTTAATTACATGACAACCTTAAAGTCCTTCAAAAAGATATTTGAAGTTTTTTCTTCTCCAGGCTAAATACTACCAATCCCTTCAATTATTCCTTGAGTTTTCTCACCCTCCTGGTTACCCTCATCTGGAGTATGCTGGTAAATATTTAACAGCCAAATCTCTGAAAAAGATGTAAACAATATGTACTTTTCAGTTTAATCTCCAACATTTTTTTCCATCAATTTCTTAAGTCTAGGCAAATACCAAAACAATAAATCAAACTCTGATTTCTAAACATTTTCCAATTCCCAAGATGAAAATAGTTTTGACTCATTAGGAGCTATGCCCAACATACCCTGCCCCTCATCTGCATTCATACTAACTTGCCAAGGTCTTCAAAATATGTGACACTAAGAACTGACCATGACACACAAAATCAAAGTTCATCAACTCACTCACTTTGGACATCATTTGCATAATAGGTCACTACAGAATTTATCATCTACTGACCAACCTTTAGAAGATAGCCTTCTCTATACTTTGGTAGTGTACTGTCCCTTTAAGGATTATTGCTGAATTGAGTCTGCTCAGAATTTTAAGAAGAATCATGACTAAAACGTTTACTTTCTGATTCAGAGTTCTGAGACAAGCAGTTCCTAAGTTTTGAATAAGGCAAGCTGTAGTACATTGAAGAATCATGGACAGCAGAACTGTCCTATTATTTGCGGACAAATGTAATTTATCTGATTATGGAGAGAAAATGAGAATTTGATTACTAATTCTAGTGGTAGGGCTGTTCACACAGAGGACTCCAAGTCTGAATGCAGAAAGATAAGAGATGAGAGGAAGAGACATGAAAGGACAGATTTCAGAATTACATCAGCTAAGTTTGAAGCTGGAAATCATAGCTATCTATATTACAGTTGCTGTTGAGGAGTAAGGCTATCTGAGTAGAGGAACAGATGGATAGCAGAGAATTATACAAGTTACTCAGTGGATAAATTAGAACAGTTGAAATGTCACACCCAATAAAATGTTAGTCAAGTACATCACTGATCAACTTTGTTTAACAATGGAAGCATCTGTTCAATAGATGTTACAACCATGGAAGTTTTTCGTAAATAGTTCTTGAAATTGAAAGGGGATGCTGAAGTTTATAGTACCAGACTTGTGAATTACCCAGAAATCATAGTTTTTTCTTACTAAAGTGCCTCCTTGGAAGATTTCTCCTGTATGTATCCATGCTCCCAGGGATACTGAGTGAAAAGATGAGAGACTGTAAGACAGATTTGAGTGAATTATGACATTTATTATTTATGCATTTGTGTTAATATATGAACATCTATGATATTATCATTTCTTTTGAATTATTGCCAAATAAGTGGTTTTGTTTAAGATCTGAAAGTGTCATTACTATGAGAGGCTGACTTTGTAAATAGAAATGCATTGGTGGGGGCTCACGAGTAAGTAGAGGAAGCATATTGCCTCATAACATAATTATCCCTAGGGTCTGAGAGAATTTGAATATAACTAAGTGATGGTGGCCTTTTTCCGGGAATCTATACCTTCTCCAGTATGGGAACAGACTGAGTCAACCTAGAGAGTAAGTTGGTGTGCAATTATTAAGGTGAGAGGGGTAAAGTGTATCTGTGTCAGTGGAGATATGCTTCATAAAGCAATTATGCACTCAGCTAGACTTGTCCTTAGGTAACAAATTCATTCTCTCACTGATATTATATTCAAAGTCTTTCCAACTCCTTAGAATCTTCCAGAATATTTATTCCACTGGCATAGCTTTTCAGAGATCCTAGGGTTGCCTCTATACCATGAGATGCCAGAGGAAAACTAATGCAGGTCTGGAAGTTAAATATCGATTAATAAATTTTGGGCTAATGTATTGCAGTCAAGACTCACATTGTCTGCAGATTCCTAAATGCTCAATTGAACCCAGATGGCCCAGAAAATGACACACTTCATCCTAGGTTCATGGGTTCATGTCCCATGTTAGGTGTATAACTTTTTAGGTCAGCCATGTGGCATAGTGGATAGACTTCAGAACCTGGAGTCAAGAAGATTCATCTTTCTGAGTTCAAATTTTGCCTCAGATACTTACTAGCAATGTGACCTGAGGCAAGTCAGTTAAGCCTGTTTGACTCAGTTTCCTCATATGTAAAATGAGCTGGAGAAAGAAATGGCAAACCACTCCAGTATCTCCACCAAGCAAACCCCAAATGGAGTCATGAAGAAAGGAGTCAGACACAACTGCAACAAAAAACTGAAGATCTTTTCTTCTTGTACCCCTTCTAAATGTTTTTCCATTCCATTTCTAGTCAGCTCAACATTCTCTCATAGTATAGTTTATTTTTTGAACCAAAAGGAGGATTTGACATTCTAAATATTCACAATTTATCTCATCAGTTTCACTGTTATAGCCCCTCAAGATCTCTTTGGATTCCGAATCCATCACTCCTAGCTTCATATTAGCCACACATTCCATGACACCTCGATATATCATCTCTGACTTCATTTAAGTTATTGATAAAAATATCAAACAGAATAAATCTAAGGACAGAGTGTTGTAGGGCTCTACTAGAGATCTCCCTCCATGTTAGCATAGATCCATTAATCAACACTCTTTCTTTAGTTGGTCAGCCAGTTCTAAACTATCTTCTAGCCTGTATCATTTTAGTTTGTTCCTGGGGTGATTGTGAGAAACTTTAAAAAATGCTTTCCTGAAATCCACACATCTATATCTGTATTCCATAGCATTTCCAGATCTGCTAGTCTAAGATTTTGACAAAAATAATGAATAATGAGGTTAGTTTGGCAGGACTTGATTTTAAAGAACCCATGCTGATTCACAGCAGTGACTGCTCCTCTTTCCAAGGGCTCAAAAAAAGAATGCCTTTAGATAAATCTGTTCTAAGAACTAACAATACATAGACTAGGGAATAGGATGATACAAAGAGTAAATAAGACATGATCCTAACCAATATGAATTTCCCAGTCTAGTGGGCATAGTTGATACTATGCTTCCATCTGACCTTTGCCCAGGAAGTGCTAACTTCACCCAACTACTCAAACACTAAATGCTACTTCATTCCAAGATGGTCAACCAGTCCTTGATCTGGGATTGATTCCATTACCTTCTAGAATTTTAGGATTTCCTAAACACTGGTTCTCCTGTAGGAGGGAGGTCACAGGTGTTTCCTTTGCCCATTGACAATACCATGCTGACCAATAAGCATATGAAAGGGGAATTATTGTATTAGAGAAAAGTTGCATGCCCACCACAATTAAAGTGATATAATTAGTGCAAAGGCAACATGAAGTCTTAAGTGTCTAAACATCTTTCTTACCCTGTAAGCTCTTCATGAGGGGCAAACTTCTTGAAATTGGAAAAAGGACTAGAACCTCAGCTGTGAGGGTTTGCCAGTCCTCTTCAGGGCTGCTTATCCACCTTTGGTGTCTACCTGGTACTCAACTCTCATCTGTGACTTAAAGTAGTCACACCCCTGGTAAAACCAGGTAACCAGCCAGCCTCAAACCCATTGGTGAGTCAGGGGGGTGTCTACTCTAAGCCTGTGAAGAATTTCCCAGGCAAAATGGGCAAATGAGAACAATTTGTTCAAACAGCCATGAAGGCAGCTGAAGCAAGTGCTGTGGAGCTTGGTCAGACATAGAAAATAACATACATGGCATCCCGGGTCATTGCTAGGCATCTTGACTACTGTCTTGTCCCTTGACTTGGAAGATTCTGGAAGAGTGACTGAGGCTGCAACTCTGCACCACTTAAATCCAATTCATGCATGAATCAAGACAACATCCCATGATGCCATTGGTCCTCTTCAAAAATGAAGGCTAAACAACAATAACCACAAATGACTGATTAATCAAATAAGCTAATTGTCCCTCTGGGGACTTTAAGTAGATGAAAGAATTTCTGCAGAAGGCATTTTAGAAACAAAGTGATCAAGTGAGAGCTCTGGGCTGGGAGCTGCCTTGAGGGGGCAGATCTTTGAATGTGTACCAAGGAGATGGTCATGAGCCCAAAGGGAGCGTCACCTTCCTCTCTCTCCCTGCCCTCCTTGATCATTTAACTGGAGAGACACTAGTAGCACACACACACATCCAATTGGGAAAAAGTAAAAATACACACAGACATAGCTATAGAAGGCTACCTACCTAAGCAAAGAATCAGCTTTAAGAAGTGTGACCCTTTAAAGCAGAGTGAATGTCGGTTATGTAGTCTAGAAAGGCCTTGATTCTCAGGGCCTCACCGAGAGCTATTGTCCAGGGAGAATTCCTCTGATGAAAGAAGAAGAAACTTTCAGGAAAGTGAGAATTGTATTACCCCTCTGTCACACGTGTTCTCTACGTGTTAATTTTGCTACTTTTTAATGCTAAGTTTGTGCCCACTCTTATCAAAGACCCAGAGACAGAGGGAGAGTGTACGTACCCTGGTTAGCAGCAAATATTTTGAACCACTGTTCTTGCTGGTCCTTCCATTAAATACCTCTGCCCAGAAGCTATTCAAGTCTGTCCTACTACTAATGGGAAGCTCACTGATGAGGGCTCCCAATGACAGTGTTACAAGCTACAGTCCCTTAGAGTTAGACGATCCATAGTCCTTTGGAATCCTGAGGGAAGAGTACTCAATCACACTGGGACCCAATCTACCTGTGTTGGTGGGAGTTCCAGGAGAGTTGTACAGGGGCTGCTACACTATGAATCACCGCAAGGGGCACTCAATGGCTGGTGGAAGGGATGTGGAGAGCTGTGGTCAAAACAACAGGAAAACAGGTGGAAAAGATTCGGATAGTTAAATCCTAATCCTTAGAGCCAACTTTAAGAAGTTCACTTTACTCTGTTTGCACTCCCTCCTTCCTAATGTCTTTTTGCTAGGTCACAACCTTGATGTTTACCTAGGTGACCCATTGTGGTTTGATGTTACTTGTTTTCAGTTGTGTCCAATGCTTCATGATCCCTTTCAAGGTCTTTATGGCAAGGATACCAGAGAGGTTTGCCATTTCTTTCTCCATTTCATTTTACAGATGTGGAACTGAGGCAAACAGGGTTAAATGACTTGCCTAGGTCACACAGCTAGTTAGTGCCTGAAGTCATATTTGAACTTACGTTTTTCTGACTCTGGGTCTGGTGCTTTATCCACTGTGCCACCTAACTGCCCACTGACTCTTAAGGTACCTTATTCATTAATAAAATTCACAGGATTTAGATATATAAGGAACTTCAGAGGCCATCTAGTTCAATCTTTCCATTTTATAGAGGTAGAAACTGAGGTCAAGGGAGATGAGATGACTTGCCCCAAGATCACAAAGACAACAAACTTAGTCTCTATGTCTTCTTATATACATTGAAAGGATGTTCAATAATAACTTATTTCTGGAGAAATGATGAGGCATGTTATACTTCCCTACTAACACTGCTTTCTCCTATCTCCTCCCCCCAGACTTACTCTGGCATACAGTGACAATGGCCGCCTTGCTGTTCCCTAAATAAGATATTCCATCTGCTGAGAATAGGCATTTTCACCGGTTGTCCCCCATGACTGGAATTTTCCTCTCCCTCATCTCCATCTCCTGGCCTCCCTGCCTCCCTCTGAGAATCAGTGAAAATTCAACTTTCTCTCCAAACCACCAAAATCCAGCTTTTCCTGACCCCCTAGTGAAATAAAGACACAAGGCTAGTAAGGCTATAGTGCCTTATCTATGTTGGTTATTTCCAGTTTATCCTGCTATATATCCTAATATATAATTATACTCATTATTGGTATGTAGTTATTTGCATGTCATTTCTCCTATTAGACTGTAAGCTCCATGGGAATGGAAAATTATTATTTTTTGTCTTTCTTTGTAGCACTTTGTATAGTGTCTGGTACATAACAGGTGCTTAATAAATGCTTCTTATAGTATGATTTCAGAAAAAACTGGAAAGATTTACATGAACTGATGCAGTGAAGTGAGCAGAACCAGGAGAACACAGTAACAATATTGTACGATGAACAACTGTGAATGACTTAGCTATTCTCAGCAAGACAATGGTCCCAGACAATCCCAAAATGATGAAAAAATTCTATTCTTTTCCAGAGAAAGAACTGATGGAGTGTGAATATGGACTCAAGCATACTAGTTTTCTCTTTCTTCCTTTTTCATTTTTTTTGAGTTTTCTCCAAAAATAACTAATATGGAAATATGTTTTACGCACATGTATAACTATATCAGATTGCTTACCACCTCAGGAAGGGGTAAGAGGATGGAAAGAGAGAATTTGAACTCAAAATTTAAAAAAATGAATATTAAAGTTAGTTTTTGTATAGAATTAGGGAAAGAAATTATCATAAATATATACCTCTTAACATACTGATATGGATATAAGGAGAAGAAGGAAGTAAGCATTTATATGTAGCACCAGCTATGTGCCAGGGATTATCTTAATTGCTTTTTAAAAAATATTCTCATTTGATCCTCAAGCTAACTCTGTAAGATAGGTGATATAGTTATCCTCATTTTATAGTTCAGAGAAATGAGGGAAACAAAGGTGAAGAGACGTGCCCATAGTCACACGACCTCATAAGCATCTGAAGCCAGATTTGAATTGAGGTTTTCTTGCCTCCAGTTCTCTCCTACTACACCACCTAGCAGCCATCTAGACTGTGTAATGGGCTACATCAATCCCTGGAGTTCCCGGACTGACATGGGAGTCCCATATTATATCTGCCTTGAACACAATCTACAGGAGGGAATTAGGAAGCTGTCATTTGTCTAGAAGAGGTTTGCTAGGTTGGTTGGAAGACCGAAGACTGATGAAAAAGATTACTTCTAAGATGCTGTTGAAGGAAATGAGGTTGTTTAGCTTAGAGAATATATTTAGCTGTCTCCTAATATTGAAATCTTGCCAAAAGGAAGAGAGATTACATTTATTTTGTATACTACAGTGGGCCAAATTAAGATTAATGAGTAGCAGAGATACACATTGGCTTAATATAAAGAAAAGATCTAAAAATTAGAATGCCATTGGCTGCCTCTTCAAGCAATGTGTTCTCCATCACTGGAGCTGCACAAGAAGAAGACAGATGACATCTTGCCAAAACATAGTTGCGGTGTTTTCGCATTGGTTAAGAGGTTTAGTTAATGACCCATAAAATACCTGTGATTCAGGAAGCATGGTGCTTCGCCTAACTGAACTAACTAGTCACAACCTCCAGGAATAAGATGCATGACTTATCTCAGGGTTGGTAACCATATGTCTGGGGGCTGATTTTTAATGAGAAAGGATTGAAGTGAGAAGCCTAGATCTCAGCGTGGTGCCTTTTCCCTGTTTTCTGTGACAGGTGATTGCAAACTGTTTATTGTTAGAGTGGGTTCACGTTGCTCAGGGTGCCAATACAACTGGGGCAGATCTCTTTCCCACACTATAATTAGCACCAGTGCAATCAAGATGGATGAAAAACATCCTTCATTTAGCTCTGGAACAGATTCTAATCACCATGAGTAGGTGTTGGAGGTGGGGGTTGGAGGGAGAGTCATAAATAGGAGGAGGGAGAAACAAAAAAAATACATTTTCAATTTCTTGCTTAGAAAATGGGGAAAAGGACACATTCAAAATAGTGGCATGGTCCCAAAGTCCCATGATCCTCACAAGTTGGAAGCATGCTCTAAAGAGATTGAATTAAACCAGCATTAATAAAAAGTACTAGGCACAGGCTTTACAAAGGCACAATCCCTACCCTCAAGGAACTTGAAGTATTCTCAGGGGAGATAAGACAGGGACATTAAGTAAGAATGTCCAGCCCTGACCTCTCTCCTGATATCCACAATCACTTCTATAGGACATCTCTATATGAATGTCTCAGTGGTATAGACTCATTGTGTCCAAAACTAAGGTAGTTATCTTTCCTCTAAATCTTTTCTGTTTCCTATCCCTTCTTCTGACTTCATGGTTACTGTCAGTGGCACCCATCATTCATCTGGTCTCCTATCTTTGTCAACTTGAAGCTGTCTTGACTGCTCTCTCTCCCTTCTGATACTGAAGGAGTCCACTACAAAATGACCAGTTCTTCTCGACAGTCTGATTATCCATCCCCTCTTCTCTATTTCCACTGCCATCACTCTAACATAGAGTCTTGTCAACAGCTATATTGCCAAGGCGATATTCACAGCACTGGCAGTGACTATGAATGTACCAGCAGAGTTCTGAATTGCAAAGTGTAACAGACTCTCCATATAGAAGGCAGAAGAAAAACATTTATCCAGACGTCAGAAAGCCAAATCCATCATAGTAACCAAGAAGTCAATACACATTAGCGCTGCAAGGGCCAATGCCATTTCCAAGCCTTCCTCACCGTCCCCACTCCCACTGGAGCCTCCCTTGAAGCAAACACTCCCAATCCTAGTTGTCTGCCTACCTGTATCCTCTCTCTCCCTCCACTCTAACTGCTCTCACCAACTTCCGCAGCTCCAACCTTCCTTTTCCATCTGTTCAGCAAGCTCCTCCCATCAAGTGACTTAGGCTTCCAAGTGACTTAAGCAGGTCACATGGGCCTATTAATAGATGGGAAAGATCTTCAAATGAAGCAAAAATACATTAACAATACAATAGCTTATTGCAACAGCCTCCTTGAAGGAGACATGCAAATAACTCTGAGAGAGAGAGAGAGAGAGAGAGAGAGAGAGAGAGAGAGAGAGAGAGAGAGAAGATAAAAGGTAATCTGAGGTGAAAGCTTTAGCACTGAGGACACCATCAAAAGTGTCCTATGAAAGTTGGGCTTTAAACTCAGTGTTGAACAGCGCCAACAAACTCAGAAGTAGAAATGATGGAACAGAACATTCTAGGCATGAGGAGCAACCAATGCAATTGCATACAGATGGGAGATGGAATGTCCTGTTTGAGGAAGTACAATTAGCCCAGTGAAACTGGATTGTAGAGTATGTGGAGGGTTGTAAGGTATAAGAAGACTGGAAATATAGAAAGAGAACAGGTTATAAAGAACTTGAACTACAGAGTTTATATTTGATTCCAGGAATAATAATGAGCCACTAGGGTTTATTGAATCTAGGTAACTAGAAAGATGATAATGCCCTTGACAATAATGGGGAAATTTGGAGGAGGGGAGAGTTTTTGGGGAAATACAATGAGTTCTGTTTTAGACATGTTGAGTTTGAGATAGGAAGTGAGTATAACTGGACTATAGTGTGTGTGTGTGTGTGTGTGTGTGTATGTAGGTATGTGGGTATGTGTAGGGCAGTGGATGGGGGCTTGGTATAAGAAGATTAAAAAGGTAGAAATGGGGGAATATAATGAAGAACTTGAAATACTATTCAAAGGAATTTGTATTTGATCGTGGAATAATAGGGAGCCACTGGACCTCATTGCACAGGGAGGTGACATACTCATACCTAAATTTAAGAAAAAAATCACTTTGGCAGCTGAATGGAGGGTGGGCTTGAAGTAAGGAAAGATGAGGTAGGAAGACCAGGTAGAAAGCTATTTCACTAGTCTGGGCAAGAGACAATGAGAGCTTGGGCAAGGATTGTAGCTATGTGAATGAAGGGAAGAGGGGCATACGTGAGAGATGTTGTGGAAGTACAAATGACAAAAAGATTCGGCAACAGATTTGGAAGTGAGGGGCAAGAGTAAGGAATTTAGGATGACACTGGGATCACTACATCTGTTGAATTCATACCCATACTTTAATGCCCCAAGTCAAATATTATCTTTTTCATAAAGTATTCCCTGATGCCTCTGAGTACTTAAAAAGTTACAATTCAACAAATATTTATTACTTATTATGTGTAAAGGAGTATGCTGTATCTGTCTGTGACTCTAAAAAGAATTATAGTTTACAGATCTCTGTTGCCTTAACATCCATTGTTTTATGTGATTGTTTCTGAAGTTCCCTATGTCTATATCAGACTGTAGGTATTATGAACAACATCTAGCATAATGTTCTTCGTGTAGTAGCTGCTTAATAAATGTCCAATGAAAACCCATGGCACTCTCTCCACTTAAGGTGCTCTCTACTCTTTACACCCTCTACTGCCTGAATCATCCATTCCTATGACTTCTATGACCACTTCTACATAAATGACTCCCAAATTCATGTTCCTGTTCCTTACTTTTCCCCCCACAGCTCTAGACCCAGATTTCCAAAACCTTGTTGGATACATACATCTGAGTGTCCAGCTAGAACTTCTATCTCAAGGTCTTTAGACATCACTAAAATTGAACTCATCCCCCATCCTTCACTTGATTTTCCTTCTAAAAAGTTAATGACCTCTTCTCATTCTCTTGAGCCTTCACCCAATGTAGCCCTTTATCACATCTCACCCAGACTATTGCCATTGCTTACTAATTCATCCCCTGTCTTGTAACTGTTTCCACTCCAATTTATACTCTACTTAGAAGCCAACGTGATTTTCCTAAAACAAATCTGACCAATGTCACCATCCTTACTCAATAAACTCTAGTGACTCCTGATTATCTCCGGGCATTCATAATCTTGCTCCTTCAATATTTCCAGGCTTCTTATACTTCACTCCCCTTTCAATCACTGTATATTCCAGCCACAGTGACCAGTTCTCACACATGACCCTCTATCTCCCAGCTCAATCCATCTGCACTATGCATGCCTAGAATTCTCTCTTCTTCTTCTAGTTTCCCCTGGCTTTCTTAAAGATTCAATTAAAATCACATCTTCGGACACAAGTATTTCCTAGTAATTCCTCCCTCTTTCACCCCAGCAGCTAATGCCTTCCCTCTGAGACTGCATTCTCAGAACACTTAGATTTCTTAGATTCTCAAAAACTTGGAGGACACATCCTGCTGCACATCCTGCCAGCATCTCTATCTGAAGATCTTTAGGCACTCTTAAAATTGATATTACTCCCCTACCTGACTTTCCTTCTAAAAATCTAATGGGTTCTTTCATTCCTAGTAAGTTCCAGAGGATGAATGGAAGTCTCAGAGAACTTAGATTTACACTGTAAGTATACCTCATTATTTATATGTTGCCGTCTCCATTAAATGTAGGATTCTTGAGGGCAGAAGTCATATTTCCAGCTTTCTTTGAATCCTCAGGGCTTAGGACAGTGTCTGGCACATAGTAAATGTTTAATAAATACATGTTGACTAGCTAACCGATTAACTTCTGTGTTTCTGAGGATGTCACCACCATCCTTCCAATGACAGAAGCTTGGATTCATCTTTAGCTGTTCCTGTCCCCTAACATTCAAGGGCCAAATCCTTTCATTATTGCCTCATCATTATCTTTCCCATCCATTCATTGTTCATTAGCAACAATTATCTTGATAATTATAATAGAAATTCATGTCTATAGCGCACTAATTTTTGCAAATCATTGTTGTATCTCATTTAATCCTCACAATAACCTTGTGAAATAGGTGATATAGATATTAGGAGGAGTTTGTGTCTCATAACAGTTAAATCTTTGTGAACAGCCTAGTTCAGGCCCTCATCTCTTCTCACTTAAACTTTTGCAACAGTGTCTTAACTGGTTCCCTATTTCCTGTATAGCACTCACACTATTGCCCAAGTCACTTCCCTATGGCATCAGTTGGATCACATGACTCTTCTAAAATTAGTTGAACTATATGACCTCTAAGGTCCTTCTAATTCTGGAATTTTATGAGTCTACTTTACGGCCTCCAACAACTTCCCATTTCCTATCCAATAAAGTATAAATTTATTTGCCTGACATTTACAGTCCTACATAATTTGGCTTGGACCTATCTTTTCATTACTTCTCCTTTTTTTATACTTCACATTCCTGTCAGATTGGTCTTCTTGCTATCCTTGACGTTCTTTCTGCCTTTGTGTGTATCTTTATTCAGGCTTACAATGAACTCAGACCCATTTTCCTATCTATTGGAATCACTTTCTTTTATAAAGCTTTTCAGTCATTTCAGTTGTGTCCAATTCTTCATGACACCATATGAAGTTTTCTTGGGAAATATACTGGGTTTGTTTGCCATTTCCTTCTCCAGCCCACTTGGCAGATGAGAAAACTAAGGCAAATAGGTCAAGTGACCTGAAGAGGTTCACATAGTTAGTACGTGTCTGAGGTAAGACTGAATTCAGGCAAATGTCTTCTTGACTTTAGACCCAGCACTCTATCCATTGTGTCACCTAACTGCCCCCAAACTGCTTCTTTCTAGGCTAAACTCAAATGGCTGTTCCTTAATAGAGCCTTCTCTGACCTTTCCAGCTAAAAATGTTCTCTCTTTCTCTATAATTTTGCTTACATTTTTCCTTTACAAGGAACTTATCCTTCCTTTGTAGCAAAGTTTACTTTTATGTTTACCTATTCAATCAGACTGATTGTAAGACTTTTGAGAATAGATTCTGGGTTTTATATATCTTAGGACAATGTAAGTCAGGTAAGTCTCTAGGACTGTGAGTTAAAGAGCAGGTGTCTAGCTGTATCAACAGAGTGAATTTCCTGAATTGCCTATTCCAATAATGTCAATGGTTCAGGGGGAAAATGCCAAGACTCTGGTTTCATTGTTTTGTCAATTTCATTTAACAATGGGAGCCAGCAATGCAGCTATTTCTCAATAGATTAGTCAGAGGGATTTACTTGGTGCCAAGTCTAGCCAATGACAGAAGCAAGATTTGAACCAAGGTCTTCCTGAGTTCAATTTTATTCCTCTTTCAACTAGTTCATATGGCGTCTCAGGCACTTTAAAGATGTTGCTTAATTTAAATGCATCCTTTTATCTGAGGCAATCAGCTTCTATCTGCCAAATGAGCCTTTCAGAATCAGACTCTTAGCCTTTAGAGGCCCAACTGAACTAGGTACATTTGACCTCATGGAGGAAATGATTAAGATTCACTATTTGTGAGAAAGGAATAGAGTAGAAAATTCTTCTAAGGGCAACACATTTATTTGAATATTTGAGAAACATTAATGACATTCAAGATACCGTTGAGAAAATAGTCCAATAAATAAGACTTTAGAGTTGGATGAGTAGATTATCTGGAGTAAGCACTTCATTTTATGGAGGAGGGTTAAGATGACATTCAACTCCCAGTGCTATCAATCTATACCATGCATTCCATGTGTTATCATGCATATATTAATACAATGTGATTTGTTTAATTGATGTGAAAGTGATCTAAGGATAAGTTGATTTGACTGGAGCGGGGGGAGGATAGTGTGTGTGAAAGAGTACCCATTTCTCAAAGCCTAAAAAGAAGCAAAAAAGACTAAATGCTACTTAGCAATAAGTGAGTAGAACACCAGTCTCCTGCAGTGCCAAAGTTCACTTTACCTGATGGTCTTGATCATACTGAGTCCCATTTCAACACAGCAGTGGGCATGGTCTGGACGAGGTTCAGGAAGTCCAGACACACAATAGTAGCAGTCCCCCAGGATCTTAATCCGAAGGCAATGATGTTCCTAGATTTGACATAGCAAGAAAGAAGAGAAATTGATTAGCAAAGGGGTTAAAGTTTTAGAATATCCTTAGGGAGGGACTGAGAATAAGACAGTTATGAAGGAAGATTGTAGCTTTTTAATACAGAGTAGCATTCGGTTTGCTCTTACTAACTTATCAGTGAAACCAAGACTAATGATTTAGGTTGCCTTCGCTATAGCTTCCTCATTAGTCCTGACAGAATCAAACAAGTGAATGATCAATACAGATTGGTCATTATATTAACCTGTCCACAAATTAATTAGTTGATGTAGGGACTTTTCATACTTGTTGGAATTCAGAGAAGTTAAAAGACTGCGCCCATGGTCATACAGATACTAAGTGGCAGAGAGAGGGTCGAAATCCAGTATGTCATTCATTTTTCAATGGTTCCTAAACTTTTTGGTCTCAAGATCCCTTTACATTCTTAAAAATTGTAGAGGACTCCTATTTATATAGGTTATGTCTATTGATAGATGCTGTATTAGATAAGGCAGCTCAGTGGATAGAGTGCTAGGCCTGGTGTCTGGAAGACCTGAGCTCCAATCTGACCTCAGATACTTACTAGGTGTATGAGAAGTCATTTAACCTCTATCTTAAACTACCAGAGAAAGAAATGGCAAACTGGTTTTATTAGAAATATTAATTTATTTCAAAATAATAACAAATCAATTGGGGATTTTACATATATTTATGAAAAAAATTCTACTTTCTAAAACAAAAAATATATTAAGAATGGCACTGTTTTGCCTATTTTTGCAAATCTCTTTAATAACTGACCTAGTAGTAGACAATTTGATTTTCATATGTACTTCTGCATTCAATCTGTTGTGACATGTTATTTTGACTGAAGCATAGAAGAAAATCATGCCTCACATGAATATGTAGTTGGAAAAGGGAGGATTATTTTAATATGCAAATAATATCTTACTTTTATTATAAAAATAGTTTTGAACTTGAGAACCCCCTGACAGAGTCTTGGGACTACTAGGGGTTCATAGACTATACTTTGAGAACCACTGCACTGCTCCATACTCAGTTCTTGAAGAAAGGGATTCCCTAACTGGAAAACATTTAGCAAAATCAGTTATCACTTACTAAGTTCAATAATGTAATACATAGGTTACAAATATTTTTATCTTAATTTTTAATTTAAAAAAATGCTTAATTCTTTGTCTACCCTGCCCTACCCAGAGGGACCTTTCTTTGCAAGAAAGAATAACAATGAGAACAAAATGAGGTCAGCAGAACTAACCCTAAGTAAAGAAAGTATGACAGTGAATGCACTGTTATGCAATGTTCCATGTCCATAGTGCCCTGCCTCTGTAATGAAGGGAAGAAGTTGTGTTTTTCCATTTCTAGGGGACCATGCTTGATCAGTATAGCTGCACTGCATTGGTTTGATTTTTTTTAAATTTACATTATTGTAGTCTTTAAGTATATTGTTTTCCTGGTTCTACTTACATATAATCAGTTAATAAATTTTTTCCCTATATTTCACTGAATTGATGATATCTACTGTTCCTTAAAACACTAAAATATTCCACATTCATGTACCACAATTCATTCCCCAAATCAAGGGCATCTACATAATTTTAAATTCTCTGCTCCCATTTAAAAAAAAAAGGTGGCCATGAATTTTCTGGTGTTGATGAGTTCTTTTTTCCTCCTCTATCTTTAACCTCCTTGGGCTTTATGTTTAGCAGTGAGTCAAAAGATATGGACAATTGTAGCCTGATGTCATTACTAGAGATATACCTCACTTAATGCAATAGAAGGCACTCCATGGATACTGATTCTTTTTTTTTTAATGAATAGTTTCAGATAAGGGTTTTTGCATGAGTTGAGAATACGTGGAAATCAAAATGGGATTTGAGGAAGGCCATGGACTCAGTTTAATAGAGTGTGAGTAGTTATGGATTGACCCTGTGACTATTGGGAAACTGAGGGCTCACTTGCCTTTAGCGGAACACAGCTTGGTCAAGCCTGAAGGCTTTGCAACAGCAGCACTAAATGGTATTTGTATGTGAGTATGTGTGTGTGAGTATGTGTAAGTGTGTGTGTGTGTGTATGTATGTGTGTTTGACTGTTGGTACCAGAGTATCATATTCTCCTCAATAATTCTCATCCTGAGGGAAATAGCTGCTAGTTTGGCCATGATATGGTCCCATATAGTTAAAAGAATCCTACTTTTTGAGCTGGAAAGGACCTTAGTGTTTATCTAGGTTATCTTATGAGGTAGGTATTATAGATATGATTTTTCCTTTTTACAGATAAGGAAGCCTAGGCCCAGAGAAAGAAAGCAATTAATTATTCAAAGTCGGTCACTTCAGTAAGTGCCAGTCAGGGTCCGAACCCAAGTCTTTTCGGACCAAGTCAAATGCTCTTGCCACTCTACCACAGATGACCTAGAAGCATTGAGATTTGTCATGCCCCTTCTGACTTAGCGCCACATCCATGTACATATGATCTGTATTCAGAGTCAGGCAATCAGACTTTGTTCCAGGACTATAATTTAGAGCCCTGACAATTGCCAGATGAAGAGCAAGATGCTTCTTTCCCTCACCCCAAGATGTCCATAATCCAAGTGAACTTTTCCTCAGATTATCCCCAAAATGGGGTACAGTGAAAAGAGTACTGAGTTCAACGTTAGAGGACCAGGTCTAAATTCTGCTCCTTTCTATCTGTGTGACCTTAGACATCAGTTCAAGAATCTCAGTTCTTTATTTGTAAAATAAGAGTTCCTCATCTCTAAAATTAAGTGGTTACATAGGTCCTAGTTCTAAATTTATGAACCTATCACCCTACTCCATCCCCTGGGAGCTACCTTACAATGTCCTTTGGGAATATATGGGCTTTTTCCTTGAGGTCTTTTCCCTCTTTCCCTCTAGTAACTACTCTGTACTAAGTGCTCTTTTTGCCAGAATTCCTAGGGATAGTTCTGTCCACATATTAAATATATAAATGCAAATTGTTATTATGTTCAAAATAGATATTGAACCAATAACACAAGGCTTTTAGTATAATGTGTAAAAAGGTATAGGCAGATGTTATTCTATAGGTCAAACTCTACTGCTTTCCTATGATCTCAACTCCCACTAGGTGAACTGGCCTGAAATCAGGAAGACCTGAGTTAAAATCCAGCCTCAGATACCAGCTCTATGACCCCAGAAATTCATTTAATCTGTTTGCCTCAGTTTCCTCATCTGTAAAAATGGGATAATAATATCACCTACCTCCCAGGGTAGTTGTAAGCATCAAATGAGATAGTAATTTGAAAACAGTATAGTACCTGGCACATAGTAAGCACTATATAAATATTACTTATTATTACTGTAATTATTAATGTTCAGTTTCTTTGGAACTGCTCTGGAGAGCTCATATTTATGCTCAGAACAAAGTTCTGGGTGAATGAGCTTTAAAAATAAAATAAAATAAATTGAAGCTTGGAACACATAAGCAAGTCCCAAGTTGATCTTGAAGATGTCACCATAAGAAAAATTTGTGGCAGATACACTACACTTTTTCTTTTTTGGTAGTGAGACTTCATTTTTATATTTTATCTATTTTATTCTGAACTTAAGAAATAAAGCATTTCTATAACATAGTAGAATAGAAAAAATGATTGTATGTGAAACTGCATATCTATTATGTACAACTTACTATTCCTTTTAAATATATAATAGAGTTATTATGTAAATTTCTTTTTTCTCTTATTTTCTCCCTTCTTCCTTCCCTGTCCTAGAGATGATTATCATTAGGCACAAATACGTGTGTATATCTATATGTAAGTATATAGATATACATACATATGCATATATCTATATATACACATATAAGTAAAAGTATTCTACACATCATATGTCTGTTTCTTCTCTTGAAGAAGACAGCATCTTCCTTCATAGGTCTTTTGTAACTAATTTGGGCATTTGTAATATTCAAAATGACTTATTAATTCAAAGTTGTTCTTAAAACAACATTGCTGATACTGTATACATCATTTTTTGGGGGTCTGTTCATTTCACTCTTTATTATTTCGTGCTAACCTATCCATGTTTTTCCAAGATCATCAAGCTCAGCATTTCTTATAACATCATATTCATCACAATCATATACCATCACTTATTCAGTCAATCACGAATTGATGGGCATCCCCTCAATTTTTAGTTTTTTGCCACCATAGAGAGAGTTGCTATAAATACTACTTATTCTGAAAAACAATGGGCTTTGTGAAATATTTGCCAGCCAGAAGGTTCACAAGGTGCAATGACAGGCTTTCTATGCTTCTATGTATGTTTTCTTTGTTCAAGAGACTGTGGTACTATGCTGAGAGCCCTGGTAATAGACTTGGAAACCCTGGCTATGAGTGTCCCAGGTGATCTGATGCAACAAAGTCACTTAACTGCTTTGGGTCTCAACTTACCCTTCTGTACAATGATGATAATTCTTTTGTTACCTAATTCATGAGGTATTAAATGAAACAATGGGTTTTAAAGTACTTTGTAACGATGAAACATAATACAATGCACATTCTTCTGGTTCTTGCTATAATTTCAACTTTATTTTCTTTTACCAAATGCTTTTTTATTATCATATCTGAATAACAGTTGAGGCACATAACAACTTCTGGAACTTTTCAACTTGTTTCACTGTTCCTTTCATATGTGTGTATATCTCTGTATCTGTTTCTGTATCTCTCTATCTAGTTGTCTATCTATCATCTTATTATCTGTCTTGTCTTTCTGTCTATCTGTCTATCTATCTATCTATTACCAGGGTTAAGCTCTGGGTACTGGGAAAGAAGTGAAAAAAATTTCAGGTTGATAATTAAATAGTGAAGAAATAGAAGTCACAAAACTTCATGTTTCTGTAGTTATATGTATAATATGGTCAACCATGGTACCTTGGGTTTCCTGTAAAAGTTGAGATACATACATACATACACACACCTATATGTATATGTGTATATACATATATATATATTATATATATTTCTCACTTCTTAATTAGTATTATTATTCAAGAGAATGGAACACTTGTTAAAGTCATAAAACTTTTTTGTAAAAATCGAAATTACATATGAGGTCAGATATTCATTGTGCTGTGTTTAAAGTAAAAGAGATTAATTGATTCGTGAAAGAAATTCTATTAAACTTTTCACAAACAGAGTTGATCTGATCCAACCGGCCATCATAGTAAAAAACGAGAATAAACAAAATTGGTGTGTATATGTATGTATATGCGTGTACACATGTGTGTGCGTGTAGATACACACATATAATATATAAGAATTCTTAATCTTTCTGTGTCATGGACACCTTTGTCAGTCTGGTGAAATCTAGAGACTCCTAAGAATGACATTTTTCCGTGCATAAAATAAGGTACTTAAGATTTCAAAGAAAACCAATTATATTGAAATATAGCTTGTAGAAGCATAATTGTAGTTAGGTGTGATCTAATGGTGGGTCCAATAACTGGAGTAATTTTGAAATAGTGATGAGCATAAAAGATTTTTTAAAATATCTGCATCACTTAAAACACATCCATTATTTCTATTGGAGACAAAGTCACAAATCCTGCTAAAATGACTGCGGTTTGTTACCTACATTCATGATTGAAGAAAATACTAAATTTCATTTAGGGGAGAAACCCTCATCTCATGAATTTCAACCAAAGAACTGAAAGACTTGAATGGGGCATATTAATCACTTCCAACCTTCTATCCACTTATATTCCATATCTTGAATGAATTTGAAGTTTTTTCATCAGTTCCATGCAGTGTAAACTTGAGTAACAAAGTACCTAACTTCTAAGCTGGAGCAAAATGGGGATCACCATACTTGCCATGCCTTACTCATAGGAATATTTTGAGTTTGCAATGAGATAATCCATGTACAATCCTGAGTAGCTTAAGTATATAAATTCAAGTTGTTCTGTTTCTGGAAAATAATAGACTATATTCAAATGAATTCAGCACCTCATTATTAAAGTTTTATTATATTAAAGGAACCCTATGATACAAAAACAAAAATTCCTTAAAGGACTTTGTATTCTAGAGGGAAAAGGGAAGATTCATTATACAGCCAGATAAATAAATAATCAGTATATACAAAGCAGTATGGCAAGGTGAAAATAGCACTGCATTTAGAATCAAAGGACCTGGGTTTAAGCTTCTGATCATTACTATGTATGTGATCTTGGGAAAGTTACTTAAGCTCTCCTAGGCTCAGTTTTCTGCTATATTAAATGAGAAGTCTGGAGAAGATGGTCTCTGGGGTCACTTCCAAGTTTGTATCTCTGATTCTACATAATATAAAGAAATTAGGGGGGCAAAGCCAAGATGGTAGAATAGAAAGATGCATATACTCTAGTTCTTCCCCCACAGCCTAAAAAATACCTGTAAAAATGACTTTAAACAAATTCTGGAGCAGCAGAAGCCACAGAATGACAGAGTGAAAGAGATTTCCAGCCAAAGGTAACCTGGAAGGCCTACAGGAAAGATCTATTGCACAGGATGCAGAGAGGAGTAGAGTCCAGTCTTGGCTGCACAGCACCAGCACTGGGAGGAACAGGACCAGAACAGGCCTCTGGGGCAAAATATCCAGTAGTAGTGGAGTGCCTCACATCCCTCTACCCACAAGTGCCAAAGAAAGCTTCAAAGATCAGTGAGTGGGCTTTCCCAACTGGGCAAAATAGTTCTTTAAAAATGAGAGTGGTGCAGAAGGAAGTTATTGAATTTATGAAAAACCAAGAAATTACAAAACAAAACCAAAAGAATGAAAATAATAGAAGATAAGGTGAAATATCTCATTGGAAAACAACTGACCTGGAAAATAGATCCAAGAGAGACAATTTAAAAATTATGGGACTACCTGAAAATCATGATCAAAAATAGAGTCTAGACATCATATTTCATGAAATTATTAAGGAAAACTACCTTGATAGTCTAGAACCAGATGACAAAAAATATTGAAAGAATCCACCAATCACCTCCTAAAAGAGAGCTGAAAAGAGAAACTCCTAGGAATATTGTAGCCAAATTTCAGAATTCCCAGGTCAAGGAGAAAATATTGCAAGCAGCTAGAAAGAAACAATTCAAGTATTGTGGAAATACAATCAGGATAACACAGGATCTGGCAGTTTCTGCATTAAGGGATCAAAGAGCTTGGAATATGATATTCCAGAAGTCAAAGGAACTGGGATTAAAACCAAGAATCACCTACCCAGAATAAAATGGAGTATAATACATCAGGGGAAAAAATGGTTATTAAATGATATAGAGGACTTTCAAGGATTCTTGATGAAAAGACCAGAACTGAAGAGAAAATCTGACTTTCAAACACAAGAATCAAGAGAAGCATGAAAAAGTAAATAGGAAAGAGAAATCATAAAGGACTTTCTAAAGTTGAACTGTTTACATTCCTCCTACATGGAAAGATAATATTTGTAACTCTTGAGACTTTTCTCAGTATTTGGGTAGGTGGAGAGACTATACACCCCCCACCCCACCCACACACATAGACAGAGAGTACAGGTTGAGTTTAATCAGAAGGGATGATATCTATAAAAAATAAAATTAAAGGGTGAAAGAGGAATATATTGGGAAGAGAAAGGGAGAAATGGAATGGGACAAATTATCATTCATAAAAGAGATAAGAAAAATCTTCAATGGAGGAGAAAAGGGAGGAGGTGAAGGGGAAAAGTGGTTTGCTCTACTCAATTTGGTATGAAAATCTAGCTTACACTACAAGAAAGTAGGGGAGAAGAGAACAAATGGTGTGAGGGGGATGATAGAAGGCAGGGAAAATGGGAGAAGGGAGTAATCAAAGTAAACACTTTTGGGGAGGGACAAGGTCAAAAGAGAGAACAGAATAAATGGGGGGGCAGGATAGGATGGAGGAAAATATAGTTAGTCTTATGCAACATGACTATTATGGAAGTCTTTTGTAACACCACACAAATAGAGCCTATATTGAATTACTTGCCTTCTCAGTGGGGATGGTTGGGGAAGAAGGAAGGGAGAGATGTCGGAACTCAAAGTTTTAGGAATGAATGTTGAGAATTGTTTTTGCATGCAACTGGGAAATAAGAAATACAGGAAATGGGGTATAGAAATCTATCTTGCCTACAAGAAAAGAGAGAAGATGGGGATAAGGGAAGGGTGGGGTGTGATATAAGGGAGGGCACATTGAGGGAAGGGGTAATCAGAATGCAAGGTGATATGGGGTAGGGAGAAGGGTGAGATGGGGAGAAAAATTGGAACTCAAAATTTGGTGGAAATGAATGTTGAAATCTAAAAATAGATAAATAAATATTAAAAAAATAAATTAGAAGAGGGAAAGGGCACTAATATCTTGGGATGGGATGAGCAATGGGAAACGCCTTACATAAGAGAATGTACTTGAGTTATATTTGGAAGGTAGGTAGGGATTATCCATGGGAAGATGATGAGGGATTGAATTTCAGATTGAGGGACCACCTGTGCAAAGGTATAGAGATGGGATGTCTTGTATAGCTAACATCTAGCAAGGAAGTTTGACCAAAATAGAAAGCAAAGGGAGGAAATATGAAATGAGATTGGAAAGATAGATGGGAGCCATATTGTGAAGGTCTTTAAGTGGAATGTATTTTAGTTTAGAGTCAGACTCTTGTTTGCAGTAAGAGCCAATCTTGAAATGAGACTCTCAGAGGATATTTCCCTTTATGTCTGATTTCTGACTATGAGCTACACTTGTATGAAAACATAAGATCCAGTACATTAAAAGAAGAACTATTCTCTTCCAAGTTCAAGATGAAATAATATCAAAGCAGAAACTTTTCTTAGGAGATTTTCTAAGCAAAGAAGGTGGTACAGAAAAAAATTCCCATCTTTGGAGTCAATAAACTTTATTTCCAACTATAGTTTCTAGTTATTTTGTACTCCATGACTCTGTTTCTGCTTTTTTACTTTTTACATGATTTCAAAGATTACAAAGATCTGTCCATATTTCTCTGAATTCACCAAACCTTTCCATCTTAGTTGAATTCTGGCATTCTTTGCTAGTAACAGAATACAAATCAGTCCTACTAAGGACCCCTGGGTTATTTCACACATGTTGTTTTGTAACCATAACACACCTATCCTATAGATATTGTTGATCTTATGATCCCAAGTGCAGGACTTAATGATTTTTCCAATTTCATTATATAACATTCAGCCTATATATTCCAAATTGTTGAGATCTTTTCAGATTCAAATTCTGTTGTACAATGGTTATGAAGGTTATAAAGTAGAATGTAAAGCATTGAAAAGTGTAGGGAAGCTTCTCAATCTCATACTCTGATTGCACCCTGGCTGTGGCTTCCTGACTACACTGAGAAGATAGAGATACACTTACCTTTTTCATAGAGCCTCTTTTCGGATGAGACAGTGGAAGTTCAGAGAAATTTAATCACCTGATTCAAATCAGAGCAATGATTTAAGCCCAGAATCTCTGATTCTAAGTCGGTCCTATGGTTTTCCCATTATTCCATAAAAAAGTAGTGATACACCTTACCACTTCTATTAGGATGACATGCTAAATGATGGAGACCATATATTCAGCCTACACTTTATATCTGCTGGAAATCTCAGTCAATTGTTGGCCACTTTGAATTCACTTTCCTGAAGAGATTAGTGCAAGCAGTATTTGGTACATTTGTGAAAAAGTTCAATATAAGCTAGTATGTGTACGTTTGTGTGTATATATGTTTGTATTGTGTTTGTATGTGTGTATGTGTGTGTATGTGTAAGAGCAGCCATTAGGAACATGCCATTTACAACATCATAAATAAAAACAAAACATCCAGATAACAGAGTACTGATCACACTCCATGCTGTATTTTTCTGGCCACATTTGAAGTACTATTCAGTTTGGGGCACCATTTCTTACAAAGCCAGTGTACGTACACAGCAATACTTATTTGAATGCTTCAATGACTTGTAACATTTCAAAAATATCATTGAGAAAACCATTCCAGTTTTGAACAGGATATTTCCCCTTATACCAAGCCTAAATATGTAGCATTTTCCACCAAGGCTTGTAGTTTTCTGCTCTACGCATCCAGGCAAAACAAGACATCACTCTCCCACATGACAGTTTTTTTCAAATACTTTTAAGACTGCTGAAAGTCTGCCCTAAGCCTTCTTTTCTACAGAACAAATAACTCCATTTCCTTCAACTGGGCCTCCTATGGTACTGTTTCAAATCTTTACTGTTCTTCTCTGGACGTATTTCTGAATGCCAGTTACTCTCTGGAAATATTGGACATACAGATCAGATGTGGTCTGACCAAGAAACAGTAGTATGGGATTATTCCTTTCCTAACTCTGTCCTCTCTTAATGAGGCCCAAGAATCACGTTAACATTTTAGTTGTCATTTTACACTGTGGACTCACATTGAACCTTCAAGTCTTCTAGAACTCATGTTATTTTTGGCATGGACTCTTTTTTAGTAATTTATTCCCCTCATGCTATAATTCTGCAATTGATTTTCTTTAACTTTAATATAATTTAATATAATATAAATATAACAGTTCAGATGCTATATTTATTCCTGTTAAATTTCACCTTAACTTCCATACATTATTCTACCTGAGATTTACACTGAATCCCAATTCTATCACCTAAAGTATTATGCAAGTAGCCTAGCTTTAGGTCATCAACATATTTAATAAATGTGTCATCTCTGCTTTATAAATACCTCTATCACTCTAGGATAATTCTTGATATTTAATCACCAATCAATATTTTGGGCCTGATCATTCACAAAATTATAGAATTCTCCTATTGGAAGGGACCTCTTGAAAGAGGCTAATCTTAATAAGCATCCCTTCTACAATATAGATGAAAGTTCTTCCAGTCTTTACTTGAAGATCTGTAGTATAGACAATTCTGTTACTTCCTGAGGCACTTTCCACTTTGGGATAACTCAAACTTTTAGGAAGCTTATCTTCATACCAAGATTATTTTAGTCTCTTTGGAACTTCCATCCACGTCTCCCATTTCAGTTCTCTGGAGCCAAATAGAACAAATCTAATCCTTTCCCTCCCATCTAATAGTCCTTCATATATTGAAAACAGCAACTATACCTTCTTTCCATACCTAAATACTCTTTTCCAGGCTAAATATCTCTAGTTTCTTCCAGTGATTCTTAAATAAAATGAACTTAATATCATGATCACTCTTCTTAGGGGGTGCTGTGTGCTCAGTAATGATTTAGCTAATATTGTTAACAAGAGATTTATTCTGCTTCTGAAAACCAGCCTAGGCATATATAGAAAGAATCATCACCAGAATTGACCTGACAAAAGTTTCCATATTTGATTGCATAATCTGTTACATATTAGATAACACATTCTTCAATATTGGATAACTTCAGTGAAAAGGTGTGTATTTAAGGATGAACACAAAAATATATATCAGAATATGTTTCAGAAGAGAGAAATGAAAGCAAAGACTTATAGACTACACAGATATATCATGAACATATTGACATCATTTTCAAAATATCTCTCTATATATAGTCAAACCCTCAGCTTGTTATTACAAATATCAAAATCTCTGACAGAGTAGAAGAAAAACACCTTTAAAAAGAAGGGTCATGGAATCCAACTCCAAGAAGATCTATTTAAAGAACTGTTAAATGAAAAATGGGAAACAGGGTAGCAGATAGACTTCAACATGTTCTAACAACAATTTCCTAAAGAAGTTTAACTAATGTGAATGAGATTCCCCAATAAGGAGGACAAAGAGAGCTCAGAAACTACTTTAGCCAGCAGATACTTGACTAGCTTGACACATGGAAAGAGCTGTCAAAGATGACCATAACTGAATAATAATAGCGAATATTTATGTAGTATTTATTATGTACCAAGATTTGTGCTAAATGCTTTAGAATGCAAATTAGTAAAATATGATGTAGAAAGATGATGGAAGATAATAAATTGTATTGCCATATCATTAAAACATCAAGAAGAATGTTATAAAAACCAACTTCCAGAATACCTTGTGAAAGACAATCCAAGTCATCTGGAAGACATTTAAAGATAAAACTAGAAGGAAAACAAATGTCCACAAAATGGAAAAGATCCATGCAAATTTGTATAACATATTGCTTTCTCCACCAACAGAGAAAGAGAACCAGCAAAATTTGAATATAATATCAGGGTTCCTGATGTGCTCCATGAGAGGGCAGAAATAACACCAAAGAAAAATAGATCAGTAGTATAACCGGACTAGACCAAAGATGGTCCACCCTGGAAGTTATGTGATTTTGAGGACATTGGGAGGGGAGTTTTACGATATTTAAAAGCCAAATTCTTATAAAAATAAAGGACCTTTTTAATAACAAATTTTCAATAGTGAAAGATCAAGAACTACCAGACCATATGTCTACTTTTTAATTTCTACGATCTGCAGATGTATCTAGGACATCCTAGATGAAGGTGTCAAAAGGAACAGGAAGGCTTTTGCAAATGATGCTCTATGGTAGAGGATTTCTTTGGATTATTCCAGTTGATTGAGAAGTACAACAAATATAAAATTCCATTGTGGTTCTTGTTTGTTGATTAAAAAAAAATTCGATTCAGTAGATCAATATTTTGTTACCTTCACCAACAGAGAACAGAATCCAAGAAGAGGTTAAAGGTTCTTTACCAATAAGGTGCCTCCAGCGCATATGTAAATATAGTCCAAGTGACATCTTAGGAACTACATAAAAATCATAAGATTCCTTGAAAGACAGAACCACAAAAACAGTTTTGTTCCCTGATCCTCTGATTATTATTGTAAAGCAAGGCTTAAAAGAGATAGATGTGTATTTGCCTAATGTATGGATCCCTGCTGTGAATGAACTCCAGCAAAGAGTTTAAATGAAAAGGGATAGTTTGGGACAGTGAGAGGCCTCTGCCCTGAACCAGAGGAATCAGACAATACAATATTCTTTGGTTTTGCCAAGCTGTGCAAAGTAGTTAAATCTTTTCTTCTCCCAGGGTTTGTACTGAAGTTCATTTCCTTAGCACAGAAATAACAAGGGATCCAATTACACATACTGGTTTCTACTTTTAGTGTTCAGTACTCTTATATACACACACAATACATATACATGTATATAATGTATGTATGTATATATCTACACACATGTATATACACACATATATATACACACACTGTATATACACATGTATAAATGTATATATCTATACAATACACACATATGCATATATTCATATGTGTATATGCAGAAATAATATGTGATTATGCATATATGTGTATATATATACATGAATATACATGAACATAAGAGCAATTAGGTGGCACAGTGGACAAGCTAGCCCTGGAGTTAGAAGGACTTGAGTTCAATTAGCCCTCAGAAACTTATTGACTTTATGACTCTGGGCAAGTCACTTAACCCTGTTTTCCTCAGTTTCCTCATCTGTAAAATGATCTGGAGAAGGAAATGGCAAATCATTCTAGTAGCTTTGCCAAGAAAACCCCAAATGGGGTCATGGAGAGTCAGGCATGACTGAAATAACTCAATAATAACAAATATATACATAAGTGTGAATGTGTACATACACACACATGCACACACACGCACACACACACGCACACACACACACATGCACACACATATACCTGCAGCCAACTGGTCCCATCCAAAATGATCTCTGGCTGACTTTGGCTCACCAAGTCCATTACCCAGGAGGCATATCTCTCATTCATACCCATAATAGCATACAATTCAAAGCTTCTATGGGCAGAAAAGCATACAAATTTGTTCATTTTCTGCCCCTTTAAAAGGCCCCACTTCTAGGGTAACCTTTCCCTTTTCACTACAATATTTTGGTAGGCTTGGACATCACATTGAACAGAAGGATGTTTCCTTGTACGACATGAAGTATCCACATGGGAGCTCATATACACTCAACTCTTCAGGTCATAATTATTATATCTACACATATAGTTCTACTTTACAGGGTAGAAGCTACTTATAAATTCAGAAATACAGCAAGTAAGTAAAAGTGTTTCAATATAGAAATATAAGCATATGTCAGTGTTTATATACACATGATTCTATTAAGAAAGAGTCTGTGTGGCATAGACTTGTCCTTAGAGGCAAGAAGTTTGGGGTTTAAGTCTTGCTTCTGACACCTCCTGGCCATGTGACCCTGGACAAGTCACTTTACTTTTCAGTGCTCTAGGTGAATCTCTAAGACTATAATCTGCACAGAAGGTACTGACCTGTACTGGTAGAGGGACTTTGCTCATCTAAGAGTTCCCTATAGCAGCACAATGCCAGATCCAGTCTCTATCCCCATTCTATTAATACAGTCCTTTCTGTCTTCATTAGAGATTTCTCATAGGAGCATTGCTCTTACAGTTTTATCAAATATGTGACCAAAACTCATGACTGACTCAATGGTGTTCATCTGGATTATAACTGGTGCCACTCTAACCCAAAAGATATCAATGAAAAGTTTAAAAGAATCATTTATCCAGGGTTTATTATAGTATTCTTATTCAAATGGTATCTAGGATGAACAAAGCTTATAAAATATTCCAAGTCATTTAGAACTGGGTTGATACATGCATATGTAGATACATATATACACAATACACACACACTCACACATAATATATATTTATATTATATATAATATATACATATTACATATATATACACTTGGAGATGGAAAAAGTGTTTTTAAAAGATATTTTCTGAATGTGGATTAGTTCGTGTTTGTTGAAACAAGTCCTAGGACATGAAATAGCCTTCCAAGTGAGTTCCACAATCACTCAGAACAGTTTGGTGTAAGTATTCACACAAACAGACCCAAGTAGATAAAGCACAAGTAGATATGAGGTGAGGAACCTTTGGCCTTGAGGCCACATGTGGCATTCTAGGTCCTCAAGTGCTGCCCTTTGACTGAATTCGAGCAATCCCCCTAATAAAAGAATTTGTTCTGTAAAACTTGGACTCAGTCAAAAGGTCACACCCACAGACCTAGAACGTCATATGTAGCCTCAAGGCCACAGGTTCCCCACCCTTGTATGCTATATATTTGGTTGGACAATTAACTCTGTAGAGTTAGTATATCAGTACATATATTTTGAACAGACACTATAGATGGAGATTGAAATAAACACATAGTTGATATAAGATAGACTGAGAAAGAATAAGAAAACTGTACACTGACTTTAATAACCCACAAGTGAAGGTCCATTAAAAAAAAACCTTGTAATGATATTTATATGTGAGTCATAGGATGCCATCATTACCCAAAAATCAAAGTTGTTGGTTACCCAAAGGGCAAAGCAGGGTGTCTCCATGGCCGTTAGTTAGGCTACAACGTATTACCAATGAAAAACTACATAATGGAAGTATCACAAATGATACAAACAGAAAGACATCTGATCAAAAATGGAAGTGGGTTGGTCACATATCAAGAGATGGGAATAAGAGATAGGCAGTACATCATGTGCTTCCTTGGAATCTATGCAATGTCAAGAGATCTAGCTGATTAATCAGCAAATATTGCACATGATGAAATGGCATATTGATATTTAAAACTGGAGGAAATCTCACATCAATGAGCTCACAGATTTATTTAATCATTAAAGTATTCATTAAATAATCTACTAGGCCCTTTTGTTCCCATACAAGCTTTTACTGCAAAGCATTTGTTCTGTGCTGCTGGAATCTGAACAACTGAAGAAACTGAGAATTCTCTATAGAATAAAAGCAAACAAACAGCTATTAGGTACTTAGTCTTTTGAGAAGGTTAAGTTCAAGCTCTTAAGGCCTAGCCTAGGGAAGAACTAGAATATGTACATCAGGGAACTAGTGGAACCTGCCTACTCATCCATTTGTAATTTAACTTAGTTCACATCGATAAACATTTCTTACATGCATACTATGTGTCAGGAACTGTGCCAGGTAATATAGACATACAGATAAAGACAAACAAAAAATCCAGCTCCTGCTCTCAGATAAATGACGTTCTATTGCGCAAAATAACGTAAAGAAATACAAGGTGATTTTGGCAATGGAAAACATCTACAATTGAGGACATCAAGAAAGGTCTTATGTGAAGGTGAAACTTGAGCTGAGTATGAAAAAGAGCTAGGAATTCCAAGAGGTAGAGATGAGGATGTAGAATATCCAAAATATAAAAGGGACATCTTGTGCAAAAGTGTGGAGGGGGGAGATGAAAATTCTATACAGAGGGAACAGCAGTAAGTAGCCCAGTTTGGCTGGAATGTAGAGCAAATAAAATCACTTAGGAAAGTTAAGTTAGAATCCTATTGTGAAGGGCTTTAAACACCCAAAAAAGGAGTTTGCATTTTATCCAGGAAGCAAGAGGAAGAAGTGATATGATATATGCTACCCTTTATTCTGCTGTTTGAACCACAAAACGTAAGCTCCTTCTGATTCTTTAGGTCAGAATTCCAATGTGATTCTAAAGTGAATTAATTCTTAAATAAGGCACTTATTGATAAATTTTACATGTTTGATTGGTTTTGCCTAAGCATTGTACCATGCCAGCAGAAATCACTTTTGTGAAGGAAAAGTTACCATGAAGCATTAGAAGGGTCACTGAGTCTGTCCTATAGAACCGACCACAATTGAGGCAAAACTGTTTCATAAAGAGATACTACTCAAGTTATACTAGATATATTCCCTTGGATGTAGTCATGAATGAACTTTCCTTAAATTTTGCCTTACTCTAACACATCATAAAGTGCTATTGTAAGACTCCAGTGTATTTTTTGTGACCTTACACCAGGGAGTCTAAGTTTCACTTGCTCATCCATGCCAGACTGGAATCAACAGGGGCTCTAGGATCAGAGGATGTGTATTCAAGTTATGATTCTCCTTGTTACTTTGTGACTGGAAAAGTTATGATTCTTTCTATAAACTACCTTTTGAGACTAATTTGAACCAAACAAGCTACAAAATAAAGCTAGAGTGTTCTGGGCTCCAAAAGAGATAGTTAAAATTTGACAAAGCTCAAAAAAGTGAATGATTCAGCCACGGTTATAGAAAAGTTCAGTGGATTAAATATGCCCTTGAGAAAATGCAGTTTCATGCCAGATGGCAGAATTTGGCTTGGAGACTGCACCCAGTAATCACTGAAAAAAGCCTCCTTCCTGACCTGTGGTATAGAGGGCAGTAAGCCACATGCATAGGGAAATGGTTGGGGAGGCAAACAGACTGAAAGCCTCCTGGATGGCCCCCTGCCTGCAGCTGACTGTCACTGAAATAGCTACCTATAACAGGGCACAAATTAGACAGCAAACGTCCTAACAAGGGTCATTAACTAACCAGCATCGATCGAGTAGAAGGATAGGAGAGTCTCCTGTCAATGCACAGAGGACAGAACGTAGACAGCTAACACCATCAGCAATGGCAGTCGACATCCTTCTCCTTCCTAATTAAGCATGCAGTCTCATACTCCTTCTAAAGATGGAGAGGGAATTAAATTCAACTCACATGGGCCAGTCGATCAAATCTGGCAAAGAGTTCGTTCAACATCCTGACCAGCTCCTGTGCTGACAAGGTCGTGGAAAGGTTGGTAAATCCTTTAACATCTGCAAAAAGAATACTAAACACAAAAGGGAAGGGGGGTGGTGGTGAGAAGAAAAGATATTAATATTTTAATTCATCCTGAGAGACATATCAACACCATGTAAACAAACAAAGCATCTGTGGGTTTGAGATCTTAACTCTGCATTGCTGAGGAAGCCAAGGGGGGATGAATGAATGGGCTAGGATTTAAACCAGGTCTAATTCAGGAGGAGGCCAATTCATAAGCTCAGGAAGTGTAAATGAATGCTGAAAGCTCCCATTCTTGTTACTGGCAGAGGGTTTGTGAACTGTTTCTAAGACTCACCAGTTCTGTTACAAAAGTAAGTTCTTCTTAAAAAAATGTTTTGGAGAGTGAAATTTTAACCAAGTTATATAACTCTAGACTTTTGGTTTAGCTATTTCCAAATCATGACTCCTCTATGGTCATCTTCTTCCTATTGAAAGTTGGCCTCTGCCCCTAGGTTTGTATAGGTAAAGCTTTACCTTTGCATGGGTGACTCTAAATCAGGTCACCATGCAACTCCTGATCATTTCCAAATCAGTCTATCTGGCATGTACTGACTCTCCACCCTCCTCCACTTTCCAATTCTGTGTTGTCTTCCCTGTTATAACGGAAGCTCCTTGAAGGGAAGGGATGGTCTTGCTTGCTTGCCCTTATTTCTATCCCCAGGACTTAGCAAAATATCTGACATGTTTTAAGTGCTCAAGAATGCTTTTTTATTTCTTAATTTATTCAAGTCAGCATATATTAAAACATAGAATAACCGTTCACATTTTTTGTAGGACAATAAGGAATTTAGAACTAGAAGGGATTTTAGAGATCATGTAGGATTGAAATTCTTAACCTGTTTTTATCATGGACCCCTTTGACACCAATAGAGTCTATAGATCTCTGCTCAAAATATGTTTTAAATAATTGAAAAAAAATGCTAAATTTCAGTTAGAGGTGAGTAAAAATAAAAATTTTTATCTCCTTTCCAATTATATGCTTATGAACCTCCTGAAATCTAGGTTAAGGACCGCTGATCTAGAAGTCTCTTAGTTAATGTGACTAGATCACCTATCATGTTGGTTGCATCTTAAAGGGAAGGTCTGCAAAGAAAGATGAGGTGGCAGAAGTTCAGTGAGTATGGATTTTATTAGTAGAGGAAATCTTCTCACTGACAAGATCATGGGTTTGCCAAAGCACTGAAGTTAGTATACTCTACTACTCTGTGGGATGGCCATGTGAAGGTGATGGTATATTTTACCACTGATAAATCCAAATCACCTAGTATTTATTAAGGATCAATTCTGCTGAGTGTTTGAGATACAAAGAAATAGAAAAAAACAATAGTCCTCTGCTCTCAAGGAGCTGACAGAGTTAAATAACTATTTACAAACAAGCTATAGATTGGATAAATTGGAGATAAGCAAAATAGGGAAGAAACTGCACTTAAGGGGATCAGGAAAAGCTTTCTATAGGAGAATAGGACTTCTTTCAAATGAAGGAAGCCAGGAAAGCTTGGAGGCAGAGATGAGGAGAGAATCTAGGCATGGAGGATAGCCAGTGAAAACACTTGAGTTGGGAGGTGGTATATGTTGTGAAAGGAATAACAAGGTCAGTGTCCCTGGGTAACATAGTATGTGGAGGTAAACAAAGTGTGAGAATCCTGGAAAGGGAGAAAGGATAAGGTTGTGAAGACTTAGGATGACAAATAGAAGGTTTTATATTTAATGTTGGAGGTGATAGGGAACCACTGGAGTTTATCGAGTAGGGATGGTGATATGATCAGAACTATACCTTAAGAAGGTTAATTTAAGTGGAGGATGGTTTGTAATGGGGAGGGATTCCTGTCTGGGTGATCAACCAACAGGTTCTTACAATACTCCAGGGATGAGGTGCTGAGGACTTGCTGAAAGTAATGGCAGTGTCAGAGGATAGAAGAGGAGCATATGAGAGATGTTATGAATGTAAAAATCAATAAAGGGGCAACATATCAGATATGAGAGGTGAGAGTGAGTCATTGAGGATAACACCCAGATTGTGGTGACCTCAATAGTAATAGAAAATATTGGAAGAGAGAAGGATTTGGGGGTTAAGAGAATAAACTTGGTTTCAGATATGTTGAGTTTAAGAAGTCTATAGGACATCCAAATTGAGAAGTCAAATAGGTAGTTGGAGATGCTAGTCTGTAAGTTGGGAGAGAGATTACTCCTGGACAAGTAGATCTGAAAATCATTGGTATAGAGGTGATACTTGGATTCAAAGGTAGATGATAAAGTTATCAAGCAAAATAGCACAGAGGGAGAAATGAAGGTCTAGCCCAGAGCCCTGGAAGGC
The DNA here is from genome assembly GCA_023548195.1 of Bettongia penicillata ogilbyi. Classification (NCBI taxonomy): domain Eukaryota; kingdom Metazoa; phylum Chordata; class Mammalia; order Diprotodontia; family Potoroidae; genus Bettongia; species Bettongia penicillata. Next base: position 1,175,205 of record JAJHZJ010000783.1, on the reverse strand, counting down.
ACTTACCACCATGAACTGGATGAAGATCCAGCAAAGGAGACAGAAACAGTATAGTGTCACAAAATTCTAGAGAGAAGAGAATATCAAGGAGAAGAGGGTAATCGATAGTGTCAAAAACTACAGAGAGATCAGGAAGGTGAAGATTGAGAAAGGCCATTGGAAATGGCAATTAATAGATCACTAGCAACTTTGGGGAGAGCAGTTTTACTTGAATAATGGTGTTAGAAGTCAGATTGTAGAAAGTTAAGAAGACTAAGAGGAAAGGAATTGGAGGAGTAGATTTTTAGATAGTCTTCCAAAGGAATTTAGCTACAAAAGGGAGTAGATATTCGGGAGCTGGATAGCACAAATGGACAATCAAGGAAGATTTTTGTTTGTTCTTTGAACATGGGGGAGACATGGGCATATTTATAGGTCATAGAGAAGTAGACCCATAGACAGGGAGTGATAAATAAGAAGATATGATAGAGGGGACAATCTGCTGGAGAACAAAGGATAGAAGACTGAATGTTTGTGGAAGGGTTAGCCTTGGCAAGAAGAAGGGCCACCATTTCATGTGAATCAAGCGTTAGGAGATAGTGACAAAAGGCATTTTTCAGATTCTCAGAGAGAAAAGAGAGCTCTAGTGTAATAGTTTGATTTTATCTGGTAAATATGAGGCATGATTCTCAGTTGAGTGGGCAGGGGGAAGACAGCCAGGGGAGGTTTGAAAAGGAATTAAAAGATTTGGGAAAAATAACTGTAGGAAGAAGGATAGTAAATTGATAAAGGATTGCCTTGCTGTAATAAGGACTCAGTTGAGAAATGTAACATAAATCTGCAGTGAACTCTGTCAGTCAGCATGGCTTTATCATTTGTTTTCCAAATTGATTCAACTGTGTATGAGTAGGAACTAAGATAGCAGATGCTGGGAATAATCCAAAGCTGGGGTTTGGCATGGCAAGATATTTGACAGGAAAAATGCCAAAGGATTTGAGAAAAGAGAATGGTTTAGTGTTGAACTGGTTCACTGCGGTGTCAAAATGGGGAGGAGACTATAGCCAGTACAGAGATGACAGCCTGAAAAAGAAATGAGAGGTCAAGGGATTGGAGGTCACAAGGAAGACAAAGAACAAAGCTTGAGGTGGCAAGGGGGGATCGAATGAAAATGAATTATAATTAGAGAAGGGAATTTCAGAGTTCAGGAACATGAAAGTAGAGCATTTATTGGTGATTGCAAGATTGAGAATATGTTACCAGGTGGGGTGGAGAAATGCATCCATGGGAAATGAGTAAGTTGAAGAACTGAAATTTAGGGTGTTTGAGGCAAATTTAAACATATATTGAAGTCTGTTTGTATGATAGTAGGAATTGGAAAGGAAATATTATAAGCCAGATACTGAACAATTGTGGAAAGAAGGAGAATGTCTTGAAGGTCAGTATACAACAGCTACCAGAATTATGAATGAGTAGTACTTAGATGGCACAGTAAATAGAGTGCTGGCCTTAGAGTCAGGAGGATCTGAGTGCAAATCTGTCCTCCAACATTAGCTACCTGACTGTAGGCAAATTGCTTTAACCCTGTTTGCCTCAGTTTTCTCACCTGTAAAATGAGTTGGAGAAGGAAATGGCAAACCACTTCAATGTCTTTGTAAGGAAAAATCCAAATGGAGTCATGAAGAGTTGGACATGACCCGTCAGGTAAATAATAACAAAAACTAAATATGAATTGAGTGACCCTTAAAGGAGGAGATGATGAAAGAGTGACGGTAGCAGAGGGAAAGCCTACAAATAGCACTGGGGACAAAGTAGTATTCCAACACCTTTGTCTTATCCGGTGAGTAGGGGAGGAAGCATGATCAGCGCTGGAAAGAGCGGCTGGGAAGGCTGTGCCATCAGGAGAAGGCAGAAGTAGAAAAGGAAAAGATTTAAGATGAGAGCAAGTTTGTTGCCTATAGAGAGGATCACAGAGATCACAGGGTGAGGCTTGTGTAGCATTAGAGTAGGACATTATAGAGGGGTGGGGGTTGGATTAAGATGCTTGAGAATAAAGGATTGGGCAGGCAGTGACCAGCACACATGATTTAGAGAAGACTTGTAAGTACTCATCCAAAGCAAATTAAAAAGAAAATAATGCTGAAAGAGCTCAGAATTCTAATCAATACAGTGATTCAGCAAAGAGGTGGTGGACTATTGATAAAGACGGAGGTATATGTTGTCACACATAATCAGTTTGCCTGTTGGTGTTTGCTATAATGAAGAGTTCTTCGGGGGAGTACTATTGAGAAATAACAGCAAAGAAAAGAAAATGGCGGTGACTTTGTTTTTAAAAACAACCATACAAGAATGTGTACCTCCAAACGAGAGTTATTCTGTCAAGTAAAAAATATAAGGTATGGATGTAAATTTTGTAAGGAGCGCAAGCAATAATGACAGAAAGAAAAATAAGTTTGCATACACTCATTATTCTCATTCTCTACCTGTGTCAGAGGTCACAGGACAGAGACAGAGAAATAGACACTGGATGGAGGAGTTGAGGATGGAAAGAGACAAACATCCTAACAGAGAGGGAGATAGACAAACAGAAGGACAGGGTGACAGAAAGAATTGGTGAAAAGGAAACATACTTTAAAATGTTAATAGAGAAATAAAGAAAATGGACATGTGGGAAAAAGTTATTAAAATAACTCAGTTTTTGAAAATAACCCATATCTAGGAGTTGAAATTCTAACCAATCAAGAACACAAAATTACGGTGTTAGAAGGAGCTATAAGTTTTTTAGAGAAGCCATTCTTTTCATTTTGTCCATGTCTGGGGTCTTACAGTTGAGTAGACTGAAACAGGGAGAAACAGAAAGGAATAGGTTTAAGTCATGATGTGTTATGTGGAAATGGATAGAACTGACCCTGAAGGCAGGAAAATATGTGTTCAAATGTCTGGAATGTATTCTATCCTCATCCCCTTAGAAATTCTTCTCTTCCTTCAGATAAAAGCTCAGGTGCCATCTCCTTCACGAAGCCTGACATTCTGGCTCTGTGATTCTGGGAAAATCACTTATCTTCTAGATATTCTGGGCCAATTCCAAAGACTCCTAAATTGCACAGAAGGTGCCAAGCTGCATTAAGTAAAGGGAGTTTTCTTATGTGGGAGTTCCCTATATCAGTGAAATAATATGCCCATTCCTTAATCCTATTCTTATTTTGTGAAGTAATGCTCTTCCTTCAGCTGAAGGTGTTTAAGCAGATGTCGAGTGATCTATAGTGGGTGTTCATTTACTAAGCATAAGGCTGAATCAAAGGCCCTATTCCTTTCCAACTCTAAATTCCACAACCTTACAGGAACTTGTCCAAGGTCATATAATCAGAGACTTTCACAGTTGGAAGGAGTGTTAGTACAATTCTTAACTGATCATTCTACAGTAAGTTTGACAATTGGTCTTTCTGCCTTCCTTTAAAAAGCTCCAGGAATGGGGAACCAATTAATTTCTAAAGCAACCTATTTCACTTTTGAATTGTTCCAATTATTGAAAAGTGTTTTCCTGATAAGGAAACCTCAAATCTGTTCCTCTGCAATTTCTATGAAGTTACCATCCCAGCAGCTATGTCAGAAAATTTTGTGTTTCCTTTATTATATAGCAAGTTGACTTCTATGAAAATCACCTCTATCCATTTCATTTAGATGCAAAATGGGGATGAAAGAGTGAATACAATTAAATTAAGAAACTTAGAATCAAGAGCCACAGGTTTAAATGATATCAATGTAAATTCAAAAAAAAAAGAGAAGTAAATGAAACATAATAGAAAAGAAAAAATAGTATTGAGGAAAAGCAAAATGAAAAGAATGAGTTAATTTAAACAATTATATACCACTGGACTTGTTTTGAGGATTGTGAGGAAGGAGGTTCAGCTGTGATTCTAGCTTGGCTCCCAGAATCAGGTTGAGAGACCAGGTTCCTGAACTACACAGGACACAGTCATATTTTTAACACCAAACCGCCTTCAAGTGGGAAGGAACTGCTACACACTTGCTTGTTGATTTCAGCTCCTCAATACCTAAAGATGCCATTGGCATTCACTGCTGCTGTAAATAGAAAGAAGCAGAGAGACCAGTTGCCAGCAGCTTGGACTCTGTGCAGATTCTTGTACCTTAGAAACAGCTCCCGTCACTGAGGAAGCTGCAAAAATGTAGGGCAGTAAACTAAATTTTAATTTAGTGCAATGTGAACTTCTGCAAAATCACAGAGAACTCAACTTTGAGATTAAAAACAAGAGGGGCTGAATAGCATCAGCTGTGCAGGAACAAGGGGAGCTCCAGAAATGGATGATCAGGGAAAAGAAATTGGTATTTATGAAACTCAGTTCTCCTGAGGTATTTGTGTGTGCATTCTTTAGAAATTGGGAAGAGGGTTCTTACTATTTTTATCATCATCATCACCACCACCACCATTGTTATTATGGACTTCTTTTATGGCTTCATTTCCTCAAAAATAATCCTTTGAGTTTCAGCTCATTTGAATCCACTCACCTGTGACCATATCCATCAACAATACATACATTTGTGAGTGTCTACTGGGGCAGCTAGGTGATACAGTAGATAGAGTGCCTAGCCTAGAGTCAGTAAGACTCATATTACCCAGTTCAAATCCAGTCTCAGATACTTACTAGCTGTGTGATCTTGGGCAAGTCACTAAACCCTGTTTGCCTCAATTTCCTCATCTGGAAAATGAGTTAGAGAAGAAAATGGCAAACCACTCCAGGATCTCTGCAAACAAAGAGTCAGACATGACTGACATCATTGGTTACTTCCTGCATCGAGCTCTTGGAGCCAGGAATTTGCTTCTGACTTGGATGTGATCTGCACAAAGAAGTCACTTTTCACTAAGGAACAAAGGGGTTTCAAACTGAGATGTGCCAAAGGCATTAAATAGGTGTAGGAGAAAGAGGTGTGTTTGCCAAAGGAAGAGAGTAATTACTTTTACCAAAAGAGGAAAGTCAAAATGAGAAGCCTTTGGTTTGTTTAACTTTACTCACAAAGTAGAGTATTGGCATATAAGGGGAATAAATAATCACTGTTATGGATTATGTCCTGGACCAGGGGTGGAGAACCTGTGGCCTTGAGGCCACATGTGATCCTCTAGGTCTTAGAGTGTTTCTCAAGACAGCAGGTTCCCTACCTCTGTGACCTGGATTTGTTGATCTGAGTCATAATCTGATGTACCTTTCAACATCTTCATAAAATGTGAAGGTGACCAACCCTAACAAAGTGGAGCGTGTCCTTAATTCAACCTAAAAATGAGAAGCAACATGTACAATGGCTAGAGTTAGGAAGATCTGGCTTCAAGTCTGCCCTCTATTACAAGCTTAGAATGGGTAAGTCATGGAATCACTTAGTATCCCAAATGAACTTCTTATCTGCATGTATGGATAGAGTTTTCACTGATGTAGACATACACACATATGTATGCAAGTATATGTGTACATGTACATATGTGTGAACATACACATGTATATGTAAACCAAAGTGATCAATTTATGATTCAACCTAAAAATATCAAGACCTCAAGTAAATTCCTAATTAACAAAGCAAGTGAAAGGTCCTTGACATCAATCATAGACAGAAGCCATTAAATAACAAAAATAAATTGAGTTCATGTACCTGTGAATTATGTAAAAATATTATGTAAAAAATTAATGTAAAAATTCATATGACCCTTTTAAGTAAGTTTTGCAAAATTCTTTGTATATATATGATCTCATTTGAACCATATAACAACCTTGTGAGATATTTATTATTTCCATTTTACAGATAAGAAATCTGAGGCTTGGAAAAGAATGGTCAGGGCTACAAGGCTAGTGAATGTCTGAAGAAGGACTTGATTTCAGATCTTTCTGATTCCGAGACCAGTACATTATTCACTACTCCATAACTTCTCCCCAAACATCTGCATGCATGTGTGTCCATGTGAATGTGTCCATTGCTCACCTGACATTCTCATAGCGATGGATGTAGATCTTGTGGAACTGGTGCTGCAAATGCTCATCTTCCACGTTGGTCATATCATTGATCATTTCCAGGACAACAAACCGAGGCAGTACAGAAAGTACCAGTCGTTCCTGAAACAAAGCAAGAGGAAAAGGTTGGCCTAATTAGACTATGGTTGCCTTATTTCTCTTGGCCAAAGCTCCCGGATGACAGGTGCTCCAAGCTCATTCTATCTGATCGAAAAAGTACGTAATAATTAACTACTATGTGCTAGGCACTGTGTTAGACCATGGGAATACAAAATAAAGCACCCATTTCCCCCGAGGAGCTTAGAGCCTAGTGGGGGATACGGTATGTGAAAAGATAAATACATAGGATCTAAGGAAGAGGGAATGACCTCTAATAACCAGGAGGATCAGGAAAGTCTCCCTCCAAAGGGTGGCATATGAGCTAAGGTCAATGATATATATTCCTTATCAGTGAAGGAAAGTTACTTCTTTGTCAAGAAGCTAAAACTTTTATTGAAGGAACTGCTATGGTTTGCTGTTGCTCAGTCATTTCAGACTCTCTCTGATTCCATTTTGAGGTTTTCTTGGCAAAGATACTGCAGTGGTTTGCCATTTTCTTCTCCAATTCATTTTATAGAAAAAGAGAGTGAAGTTACTTGCCAAGGTCACATAGCTAGTGAATGTCTGAGGCCAGATTTGAACTAGTGAAAATAAGTCTTCCTGACTTCAGCCACAGAGCTCTATCCATTATGCCATCTAACTGCCATAAGAGATAGTAACTGTCCTCCCCATCAGACTCATCCAGCACTTTGAAGAAGGTTTAAATAAAGCCTTTACTCAACGATATATCTATTGTTTAGGAATTGAGCAATGATGTCCTTCACTCTAGCATTTAGCAATCATAAAGTGGATATTGAACTTTATTCAAAGGTTTCATTGGTCAGACTACTCTTGGAATATTGTATTTAGAGTTAGAAGCCTACTATAGGCCTCTCACTTGGACTATTCTAATAGCTTCTCATTTTCTCTCCCAGCCTCAAGCTTCTCTCCACTTGAATCTATTTTCTTCACATCTGGCAAAATGATTTTCCTAAAGTGCAAATCTGATCATGTCATTAGTTTTCCCCACCTTCCCACTTAATAAACTCCAATGACTCCCTATTCCTTTTGAATCTGAGTATACTCTTCTGCTTGATATTTATTTTTCTTGAAACCCTGATGTTTTAACAGTGCCAGTTTTCAAGCTATACCATGAGGCAGTAATGATCAAAACAATTTGGAATTAGCTAAAGAATAGACTGATCAGTAAAATAGATTAGAGTTATGATATACAGGGGGAAAATGAAGCTAGAAGTTCAGAAACACAATGACTAGAGATATCTGTTAAAAACTAATGGGAAAGTTGGATAGAAGTATTGAAGAAATTAGTTATACCCAAAACCTCATACCTTTTACTTATAAGTTCCAAATAGGTATGTGACCTAGATGAAAGGTCCCAAAGGTCCCAAAATAAGGAATAAATTATCTATAAGACCTATAGATAGGGAAATAATTCTTGACCAAATAAATGATAGAGAGTATCACCAAAGATAACATATACATTAAAAGGGTTTGTTTTTTTGTAGACAAATTAAATACAGATGGGATTAGAAAAGTTTTCATTAGAGCTAGGATGCAAATCCAAAATGCCTGACTCTGAATCCTTTTCATATCACTATGCTGCCACTGGAGATGCTTAGCCTCAAGAAGAGAAAATTCAAGACGGACTCCTTTGGATGGAATTTAATCCCTGGCCTCCCCTACCTGGCTTCAACATATCTTTGCAATGTTATTAGACATTTCTCTCCTTCCCACATTCTACAATCCTGTTAGATCACTTTTCATACTCTTCCTCTAATGCAATATTCCACTTATCATCTTGATGTTTTGCATATCCCCCATTCCTGTTGGGAATGCACTCCTTTTTCATCTCTGCTTCTTAGAATTCCTACTTTCCTTCAAAGCTTATGTGCCACTTCCTACAGGAAGCTTTTCATGTTCTCCCCAGCTACAAGTGTGTCCCCTCAGCCTCCACAGTACTTAGTATTTATTTCATATATATTTTCCATATATTTATATGTTGTTCCTACCTTTAGGATGCAAGATCTCAGATAGAGAGAGTTGCTTTGTATCTCTAGTATCTATTGAAGACCTGACACATAGTAGGTTTTTAATTTATACTTTTGTATGTTCTTCTCTCTCAGGGAAATTTATCTTTTTCACTGATTCTCCCCATGCAAGATAATGAATCTTTCATCCTTTGGGTGAACTGACTCAAAATATCTGCAATGTCCTACTGAGTAAAATCCGCAATTATCTCCCCAAACACTGTGGGGACGCCCCGATTCTCCTGCTTCCTTCTTAGTACTGGCCGAACCTCAGCTTCCTCACTTGTTTCATTCTGCTCCCGCATATCATCTTGACCTGTGCCCTTGCCCAGACTGTGCAAGTGCTGCATTCAACTTCCTCTTATTACTTTTTTGCTTCTTTTAGTGAGCTAAACTAACAACAGCTTTTTCTTCCACCACCTGAGAACCTGGAGTTTGCTCTTCTAAAGGACAGTTTGAATGCTACAGCATATGTAAACCAACCAACTCTCTTTTCACCTGAGCCTTCTCCTCCAGAGTTTGGCTCTGCCTTTACATATAATTCAATAGCTTGTTAGCAAAGTTCAGCCTCTCCTAAATACCCCTGCCATTTCTTTCCATGGTTCCATTGGTTTTCCTTGCAAACATCTTTCTAAGTCTCTGGATTCTCCCTTCTGTAGTCTTGGTTCCCAGTTTTCACAAAGCCCTGTGTCTTTAGTTCGATCTCTCACTAGGGAGGAATAAGGCAAATTCTCCCACCCTGGGACATCCATCTCTTCCTCCAAAGCCTTCCTGCCTCTAAATACAGATCTGATATTTCACATGCTCATCACCATTTGTTGCACTGATGCAATATTCAGAGTGCCCATGGCGGGCATAAATATCCTGGTGCAATTCTGAATCACAAAATACAGCAGACTTTCCACTTGGAAGACAGAGCCAAAACATTTATTCAGACACCAGAAAGTCAAATCCATCACAGTAACAAAAGTCAATACACAACAGCAGTGCAGAGAACAACACCATCCCCAAGCCTTCCACCTGCTAGGCTTCCCACAAACCAGCTCCATTAAACAAATCACAAACAAGCTCTTTCACTCACACTAGCCAGCTGCCTGCATCCTTCCTAGCTCTGACAAGACTCTGACCAATTTCCTCTCAGCTCTGCCTCTTCTTGTTCCACCTATTCAGCAAGTTCCTCCCACTGCAGACTCCATATGACTCTGACTTCCATGTCATCCAGGCAAGTCATATGGGCCTATTAATGAATAGGAAAGATCTTCCCATTTAAATTACCATCACAACCAATTGCTGTCTTCAAATACTGGAATTGCTAGCCTGTCCTGTGGATGCATGATTAGATCTACTTTTTAAAGTTTAAGAAACAGTAACCCAAAGTAGTAGAAAGAACTCTTTGGCAAACAAATTGGGAAGACCTAAGAACTCCACAATTACAAACAGAGATTGCAGAGCACCAGTGATGAAGCTTAATACCCACCTCCTGAGAGAGAGGTAATAGATCAAATAAATGAGTCATACATTTTTGAACATGGTCAAGGGAGAATTTATTTTTTTGCTTGACAAAGCATATTTGATATCAATATTGTTTTTCTCTTTTTTGGGGACATGAAAAGAGAGAAAATAAATGTTTGCTAATATAAAAATATCATTCTACTCTCATCAGTACAATTATCCACTGTAATTTCAAAATACTCATGATGAAAAATGCTATCAATCTCCAAATGACAAACTGTTGGACTCAGATTGCAAATTTAAGCATTTTTCTTGCTCCTCCCCTTCCCAGAACATGGCTAACACAAAAATGTTTTGCACAACTTCATATGTGCAATGGGTATCATTTCTTGCCTTTTCAACGAGTGAGAGAGGGAGTAGAGGGAAGGAGAAAATTTGGAACTCAAAATAAAATTTAAAAAAATATGAATCTTTTTCTTTTAAAGAAAGAATTCTGTATTTCGGGTGGGGGGAGGCATGGATCTGAAGCCTAGCTCTGCAATTTTCTACTTATGTAACCCTTAACTTCTCTAGAATGCTGTTTATTCAACTATAAAATTATAAAAGGAAGAAGTTTGATTAGATAACCTCTTTTCAGCCCTAAAAATCTTGAAAGATTTGGACTAGTTGTAAGAAAAAATATCCTAAAATTATTAAATTATCTTGTTCAGGGAGTGTCAAGTGGTGTGATTCTTTGTCCCGGGGATAGTTTAGATGATCGTTTGTACAGAACACTGGTTGTTCAGTCTTTTCAGTTGTGCCTGACTCTTTGTGACCCCATTTGGGATTTTCTTAACAAAGATACTGAAGTGGTTTTGTCATTTTCATTTCTCTGTCATTCTCTCTCTCTCTCTCTCTCTCTCTCTCTTTCTCTCTCTCTCTCTCTCTCTCTCTCTCTCTCTTTCTCTCTCTTTCTCTCTCTCTCTCTCTCTCTTTTTCTCTCTCTCTATTTCTCTCTCTCTTTCTCTCTGGGTTAAAGTAAGTTTAGTTTAATGGACTCGTCCAGGGTCACACACTTAGCAACTGTCCAAGGGCACATTTGAACTCAGGAAGATGAGTCTTCCTGCCTTCAGGTCTGGTACTCTATCCATGGCAACACCTCACTTCCCTAGAGCACTGGGGCCAAACTCAATCAGAAATTGGGTCCACTGATTCTTATATAAGGATCCTTGCAGGCCACATGTTGACTTAAATTTCCCAATTACATTTGAATCTGGTTTGACCTGAAATGGTTGCTGTCCTTCATTTTTGAAGAGGACCAAAATGAAATCACTATGATAAAGTGAAGTTGCAGTGTGTCTGACTGTGACTGATCAGACCAATACAAGCTTGCAATGCTCTACCACAGGTTGGGCACAGATAGTCTGTGTGAATATTTGGGGTGGATACTACAAATTTGCACGTCCTATGTTTACTTTGTGCTGTTTCAATTCTGCTTCGCTCATAGAGCACAGCACCCTTTCTCACGTGTGCATGCCATGCTGAGTGCTCCTGTGCCAGTGTCTCATATGTTGCAGAGTCATATCCAAAGTTCTTGAGAGAGACCTTAAGAGTGTCCCTGTTCTTCTAGCCACCATGTGATCATCTGCCCCCAGGTGAGTTCTTCATTAAATAGTCTTTTTGGCAAGCATACATTTTGCATTTGAACAACATGACCAGCCCATCAGAGTTGTGATCTCTGAAGCATAGTTTGAATGCTTGGCAGTTCAGCTGGAGCAAGGAGCGTCTGGTACCTTATCCTGCCAGGTGATCCTCAGAATCTTCCTAAGACAGTTCAAATGAAAGCAATTCAGTTTCCTACCATGGCGCTGGTAGACTGTCCATTTTTCACAGGCATACAACAATGAGGTCAACACAACGGCTCTGTAGACCTTCAGTTTGGTAGTCAGTCTAATACCTCTTCTCTAACAAACTTTTCTTCAGAGCCTCCTAAACACTGAGCTAGCTCTGGCAATGAGTGCATCAATCTCATTGTCAATGTGTACATCCCTGGAAAGTACACTACCAAGGTTAGTGAACTTATCCACAGCATTCAAAACTTCTCCATTTGTTGTAACCAATGGTGTGGTGGTGTTTTCTTGGTGTTAATTATTTGGCAAAAATTAGAACAGACAGCAGAGAATTGACCCATACTTTGTTGCATCTCAGCTGCAGAGGCTGCATTGAGTGCACAATCATCTGCAAACAGAAAGTCATGCACCAACACTCCCTTCACTTTGGTCTTGGCTTGTAGCCTTTTCAAATTGAAGAAGTTACCATCAGTATGGTAGTTGACCTTGATGCCCTATTCATCCTCACTGAAAATGTTTGTCAACATGGCTGAAAACATCACGCTAAAGAGCATGGGAGCAATCACACAGCACTTTTCACTCTACTGGGAAGGCACAAGAACATTGTCCACTATCCAGAACCTGGGCAAACATGTCATCATGAATTTGACATACAATACTGATAAACTTCTCTGGGTAACCAAATTTTGACATAATTTTCCATAAGCCCTCATGACTAACATTGTCAAAGGCATTGGTCAGATCTACAAACCTTGTGTACAGACCTCTGTTCTGTTTCTGGCATTTCTCTGGGAGTTATCAGGTAGCAAACAATATACTGACTGTTTCTCGGCCCTTTCTGAAGCCACACTGGCTCTCAGGTATATGATCATCTTCCAGGTGAAGGATCAGAATTTTGCCAGCAATGATGAAGAGAAAGACCTCCTCTGTAATTGTTGCAGGACAATCTATTCCCTTTACCTTTATAGAGATGGACAATGGAGGCATACCTCAACCTGAGGTAAATGATCAATGTGCTCAGTATTGATTGATGATGGTCTGTTGAGAACACTATTGTGTTCAGTCCACCTCTCTAAGATCATGTCCTTATTACCAATCAATGTGGCTCCATCAGCACCGAGTAACTGTGATGCACCATAGGTTTTTGGTTCATAAATAGCTTTCAGGGAATCTTAAAAATGCTTTGGATTGTTATTATCAGCATAAAACTGAATTTCATCTGCCTTCTTACTGAGCCAAGAATCTTGCATCTCCATGAACTTTGCTTGTACTTTGCTTTTGATGGAATTAAATGCTGCCTTCTTAGAGGTGGATGAACTATCCTGCTGGTATATCCCATGGAGTTCTCATTTTTTGTTTAGCAGCTTCTGAATTTCCCCATCATTTACATCAAATCAGTCTTAGTGTTGACAAGTGTTCTGACCCAGATGAGCAAATACAGTGCTGTGCACCAAATCTCTGAAAGATGCCCATTCCTTTTCTGCTCCACTGTTGCCAACTGTATGTTGGCTCAACTTTCCCTCCAAGTTAGCATCAAACTGTTCACACTCAGAGAAGAGCTCTAATTTGTTGACATTAATTCTTCTGGTAATCATTTTGCCTTGGGGAGGTACTTTTGATGAATGTGAATATATAGCTTGGAAAGAATAAGTCTATAAGTGCAGCACTCTGCACCACACATTGCCTTTGTCACTCTCACACCTTGTCTGTCTCTTTTCCTTACAATCACATAATCTATTAGATGCCAATGTTTGCTGTGAGGGTGCATCCATGAAGTTTTACTTCATTTAGGTAAACAGAAAACAGTGTTAGTGATGAGAAGGTCATGTAATGCACAAGTCTTCAGCAGTAAATGACCACTGCTCTTACTGTTTCCAATTCCATTCCTCCCTAGTACTCCCTGTCAAGTCTGATAGTCTGAGCCAACTCTAGCATTAAAGTCATCCAGAATCATGCTTGTCTTCTTTTGGCACATTGATGATAAGGGTCTCTGAGTCTTCATAAAATTTTTCTTTAATCTCATCAGGGTTCATCATAGTGGGAGCATAGGCACTGATGATTATGTCATGGCATTTTCTTGAGAGTGGCAATCGCATTGTCATGAGCCTGTCATTCACTCCTTTTGGCAGGTATACCAGCTTGCTGACTAGATTAGTTTTGATTGCAAAACCCACACCAGCTTCACTGTGCTCCCCTTCACTGAGCCTACTCCATAAAAATGTGTATCCAGCTTCAACTTCAGTAAGCTGGCCTTCATTTACCAACCCTGTTTCACTAAGGACTGCTATTTGCATGTGATACCTGTTGAGTTCTTGTAACAAGAACAGTTCGTCTCTCAGATCTACTGAATTTTGTGTTGTCTATGAGTGTGTGCACATTCCATGTGCTGATGGTGAATGGAATTATTTTTCCAGATGTTTTTATACATTTTGTACATTTTTTTTGTGAGTTTCAACCACATAGTGGGATTCCCTGCCTGGGTAAACAGACAATGTTTAGGGCACCTTTTCTATGTCTCTTCCTCACACCAGGAAGTGAGCAGTGTGATCCTTAAAAGGATGTTCAGACATCCAGGAGGCTGCTGAGTCCCACTGCTGCTTCCAATGAGAGATGACCCTACGACCTGGGCCACCTGTGTGCAGGGTCGTGACTACAACTCCCAGTGTGTCCGCACCTGTTGCCTCATCACTTGCCTGTTGCGACAGGACTTTGAGGCGTAACGTAAATTGGATTTATGTAAGACAGAGTTGCATGATGTCATCAGCCTCACTCCTCTGCAGTCATCATAGTCCAGTGGCAGGACAGAGTCAAGATAGCTGGCCAGGGCTCAGGATGCAGTGAATGACCTGGGTGTCGTCAGTGTCTAACCAAGCTCTAAGTGCTCCACTTCGCCTGCTTCAGCTGCCTTCCTGGCCGTTGGAACAAATTGTTCTCATCCACCCATTCCATCAGAGGAAGTTGTCATATGCTTGGGGTAGACACCACCCTAACCCACCAATATGTTTGAGACCCCTTGGTTACCCTCAAACTCGTTTGGCCCATCTGCTGAAATAGTTTACTGGAGTGTGGCCACTACACATGCTGCAACTTCTTGGAGCCACATATGAGAGGTGGGTGGAACAGGTGAACACCAAAGGTAGAAAGAGCCCTGAAAAGGGCTTCGCAGCCATCACACCAAAGATTCTGGTCCTCCCTGAACACACCCTACACCAACTGCACTAGTGAGCATTGAGAGCTTCATGCCACATTCTTGACACCCCTCATCTGAAGGACAAGTAGAGAAGATTCCTGTTTTGGTCACATAACTAAAGTTCCTTCCAATTCTAGGATTCTAAGCTCCTAATTGATCCTGTGTGCAGTATTTAATTTGATTCCTCTAACTCCTCTGCTAGCTAAACATTACAAGTATGATTATTTCTATTTAACAGAAGAAAATGGGACTCAAACAGACTAAACAACTTGCCCATGGTGGCAGGGCTGGGACTATAATGCAGATCTTTTGACCCAAGTCCAAAGTACATTTTATAACACCATTCCTTCTGTCTATATGCTATATTCTTACTCCCACATGGACTAATAATTGTTTATTATCTTATAATAAATAGTATTTGTCAAATTCTCTTTACTATCATAACACAAATATTGTAATGGAGTGAAGACTGGAATGATCTGGCTTAGTGACACTGAATGTTTTTTGATGAGCTAGAGAATATTAAATAAGATGTAGTTTTGGTTCTTTGATGTTTTTTTCAAAGGTTGACAATATACTTTGCTTCCTAAGTCTTCCCTTATCCACTTTAAGCATCTCCAATTGTCCAGGGGATTTCCATATGGACTAATTCTCAGCCTTCATATGAAACAAGTTCTACTCCTTTCTATGACAGAGGGAATTCCTGTTTTAGATTTTGAGCAAATAGTGGATAGCTTTTGTTCAATAGGATGTGCATGGATCTTTGGCCATGTGTGTTAGATTAGATCACCTCTTGGGTCCCTTTCTATTCTGAAATTCTACCATCGTTTTCTATTCCCTTTTTATTATCCCATTCCTTTATTATCCCTTGCTTATCCTCAAGTCTATTCCCAAAGTTTCCATATGAAGTAGGCACTCATTAAATGCTTATTATCTAATTAAAGTAGTAGGCTAAAATTGAAGAGAGAAAGCTTTAAGTTGGACAGAAGGGAAAACAACAAAAAGGGAAAGTGAACAGTAAAAGGCTTCTGAGGGAAAATGAGATGTAGGTCATTATCCTGGAAGATTTTTTTTAAAAGAGGATAGGAAATGGTAGAGCCAGGATAGCAGAGTAGAAGCAGGGACCTGCTACAGCGCTCTCCCCAAACCCCTCAAAAAACCTGTAAGAATTACTATAAATAAATTCTAGAGCAGCAGAAGCCACAAAATGACAGACTTAAGCAACTTTCCAGCACAAGACTGGAAGATTGATGTGAAGAGTGTATTTTACCAGACTAGGAGCAGAGTACAATGCGGCATGGGCCACACAGGCATAGATAGATATGGAGCAGCTCTTAGGGGATTGAATCATTATTGGCTGTTATGGTCTCCAGATTTTTCAACCCACAAACACCAACGCCAGATCTGAAGGTCAATGAGAAGGGTCTCTCATCTGGGTAAGAGGGGAATGTAGTCAGACTCAGAGCCAGTCCCAGCCCTGGCCCCAGCCCCAACCCTGACCTCAGCCCCAGGACAGCAGCAGCCACTGCTGAAGTGAAGCCTGCTTCCAGAGTCCTCCCACTTCACAAGGAGCTCAAAAGTAAAGTAATCGGCTGGGAAAATGAGCAAATAGGGGAAAAAGATCCTTACTTTCTTGGTGAAGAGGCATTTTCTTATGTCACTGGTGACAAGGAAGATCAAAACATACAACCCAAAGAAGGCAACAAAGCCAGAGCTCCTGCATTCAAAACCTCCAAGAAAAATATGAATTGGTCTCGGGCCATGGAAGAGCTCAAAAAAGAATTTTAAAAATCAAGTAAGAGAAGTAGAGGAAAAATTGAGAAGAGAAATGAGAATGATGCAAGAGAATCATGAAAACGAATCAACAGCTTGCTACAGGAAACCCCCCAAAATGCTGAAGAAAATACACCTTTAAAATTAGACTAATCAAAATGGCAAAAGAGGTCCAAAAACTCAGTGAGGAGAAGAATGTCTTAAAAACCAGAAAAGGTTAAATAGGAAAAGAGGCCCAAAAGCTCGCTGAAGAAAATAATTCCTTAAAAATTAGAATGGAGCAAATGGAAGCTAATGACTTTATGAGAAACCAAGAAATTATAAAACAAAACCAAAAGAATGAAAAAATAGAAGATATTGTGAAGTATCTGACTGGAAAAGCAACTAACCTGGAAAATGGATCCAGGAGAGGTAATATTAAAATTATTGGACTACTTGAAAGCTATGATCAAGAAAAAGAACCTAGAAATAAACTTTCAAGAAAGCATCAAGGGCTCCCCAGGCGTCCTCGTGCGAGAGACATCGTCTTTAAACCCCGCGTGACAATCCCTGAAGCACCTCCGAGATGCCCAGGGAAGACAGGGCTACCTGGAAATCCAATTACTTCCTCAAGATCATCCAACTTTTGGATGATTATCCAAAATGCTTCATTGTGGGAGCAGACAATGTGGGCTCCAAGCAGATGCAGCAGATCCGGATGTCCCTCCGTGGTAAGGCCGTTGTATTGATGGGAAAGAACACCATGATGCACAAAGCCATTCGTGGTCATCTGGAGAACAACCCTGCCCTGGAGAAGCTGCTGCCTCATATTCGGGGGAATGTGGGCTTTGTGTTCACCAAGGAGGATCTGACTGAGATCAGGGATATGCTTCTGGCCAATAAGGTGCCAGCTGTTGCCCGTGCTGGTGCCATCGCCCCATGTGATGTCACTGTGCCCGCCCAAAACACTGGTCTGGGTCCCGAGAAGACTTCCTTCTTCCAGGCTCTGGGTATCACCACCAAGATTTCCAGGGGCACCATTGAAATCTTGAGTGATGTGCAGCTGATTAAGACTGGAGACAAAGTTGGTGCCAGTGAGGCCACTTTGTTGAACATGCTGAATATTTCCCCATTCTCCTTTGGGCTGATTATTCAGCAGGTGTTTGACAATGGCAGCATCTACAACCCTGAAGTGCTGGACATCACGGAGGAGACTTTGCACCTTCGGTTCTTAGAGGGTGTCCGTAACGTTGCCAGCGTGTGTCTGCAGATTGGCTACCCAACTGTTGCATCAGTACCCCACTCAATCATCAATGGGTACAAGCGAGTCTTGGCTGTAGCTGTGGAGACGGAGTACACCTTCCCACTTGCTGAAAAGGTGAAGGCCTTCCTGGCTGACCCCTCCGCATTTGCAGTGGCCACCCCTGTGGCAGCTGCTCCAGCTGCTGCTGCACCCGCTGCTGCCGCTCCGGCCAAGGTGGAAGCCAAGGAAGAGTCGGAGGAGTCTGATGAAGATATGGGATTTGGTCTTTTTGATTAGCCCACGGGAAACAACTATTTCAGCCAGTTTATTTGTGAAACAAAGAAATAAAAATGCTCATTTATCTCAAAAAAAAAAAAAAAAAAAAAAAAGAAAGCATCAAGGAAAACTGCCTTGATATTCTAGAACCAGAAGGTAAAATAAAAGTGGAAAGAATCCACTGATCTCTTTCTGAAAGAGATCCCCAAAGGAAAACTCCTAGGAATAGTGTAGCCAAATTCCAGAGTTCCAGGTCAAGGAGAAAATATTACAAGTATCCAGAAAGAAACAGTTCAAGTATTGTGGAAATACAATCAGGATAGCACAAGATTTAGCAGCTTCTACCCTAAGGATCAGAGGGCTTGGAATATGATTTCTAGAGGTAGATAGAAGAAAGGATTAAAGGAGATAGGATTAAAACCAAGAATTATTACCCAGCAAAACTGAGTATAATACTTCTTAGGAAAAAAAATTAAACTTCAATGAAATAGAGGACTTCCAAGAATTCTTGTGGAAAAGACCAGAGCTGAATAGCAAATTTATCTTTCAAATACAAGAATCAACAAAAGCATGAAAAGCAAAATAAGAAACAAAATCATGAAAAGCAAAATAAGAAAGAGAAACCATAAAGATCTTATTAAAGTTGAACTGTTTACATTTCTACATGGAAAGATGGTATTTGTAGCTTATGAGACCTTTCTCAGTATTAGGAGAGTTGGAAGGAATATATCTATATCTGTGTACATGTGCATGTATATGTGTGCATGTATGTGTGTGCATAGAAATCGAGACAAAGAGACAGAGACCGAGACAGAGAGAGAGAGGGCACAGGGTTAGCTGACTATGAAGAGATGATAGATAAAAAAAGAAAATTAAGTGTTGAGAGGAATGTACCAGGAGAAAGAGAAAGGGAGAGGTAGAATTTAATAAATCATCTCACATAAAAGAGGCAAGAAAGAACTTTTACAATGGACGGAAAGAAGGGGAAGATGAGAGGGAATAAGCTAGCTTTCCTTTCATTGATTTGGCTTCAGGAGGGAATAACATACACACTCACTTGAGTATGGAAGTTTATCTTACCCTACAGGAAAGCAGAGTGGAAGGGGATAAGAGAGAGGAGATAATTGCAGGGATGGAAGATTGGGGGAAGGGGTCATCCAAAGCAGACATTTTGGTCAAGGGACTGGTCAAAGAAGGGAACAGAATAAATGGAGGGTGGAAAGGGATAGAGGGAAATTCACAACATGACTGTTATGGAAATGTTTTGCATGACTACACATGTATAACCTATATCAAATTGCTTGCTTTCTCAATGAGCATGGATAGGGAGTGGGAAAGGGAGAGAATGTGGAACTCAAAACTTTAAAAATTGTTTTTACGTGCAACTAGGAAATATGATATATAGGCAATGGGGGTATAGAAATTGATTTTGCCATACAGGAAAAATGGGCAGATGATAAGTTGGGGGTGGTAGAAGAGAGGGCAGATTGGAGGAAATGGTAATCAGAATACATACTGCCCTGGGGTGGGGGCAGGGGGAAGGGGAGAAATTTTGAAATTCAAAATTCTGTGGAAGTGAATGTTGGAAACTGAAAATCAATTTTTAAAAGGATATTAAATTGGTTGTCTACAATTGAGTTATATGTATATGTGCGTGCAAAAGAAGGGCTAATTTAGATGAAATTCTAGTTTCATAATAGCCCAGTATGAATCCTTTGCTACCTTTGGCTCCTTGAATAAGTCATTTAACCCTCTGTGTGCCTTAGTTTTCCTATCAGTATAATGAGGGTGTCTCACTAGTTGACATTTAAGGTCCTTTTCATTTCCATATCTAGGAACTTATAACCAATAACTCTTCTAATTCCACGATGCTCTCATAATCCTTGAGATCTCCTAAGATTATTTATTGGATTTTTTTTCCTACAAAGATCAAACTTGTATTCTTGTATACCCAGTGCAATCATTCTCTCTCTTTTTTCCTTTCTATCTTCTCCTCCTCTTCTTTTTATTTCTTTGTTAATTTATTTGTTTTAGGTTTTCAACAATCACTTCCATATGTTTTAAATTTTCTCTCCCTCCTCCTTCTTTTTCTCCTCCTCCTCCTCCTTCTTCATCGTCCTTTTCTCTCTTCCCTCCTCCTTCTCTTTCTTCTCTCCTCCTCTTCTTTCTTTTCTCTTTCCTTCCTTCTCTTCCTTCTCCTTTTTTCTCTTTGAAAAAGAATTGCCCTCCTCCTCTCTTCTTTGCACTTATTGTCTTCCTCCATTATAGCATAAGCTACTTGATAGGAGGAATGTCCTCCTTTTTCTTATTTGTATCCCTAACACTTAGTATAGTATCTGGCACATAGTAGGTTCTTAATAAATACCTAGTGAATTGAAAACACACCCACACCCACATACCACTTAATTTTTATCTGCCACTGAGGGACTTAGGGACTTGCCTAGCAATCACAAACTAGCGTGTATTAAAGATTGGACTTGAACCATGGTTTTTCAGACTCAAGCCTAGCCTTCTTTCCACTATACAAAAGTGTCCCTATTGTTATAAAATAGTTCTTCACAAAATCACATTTCTTGCCATAAGCAAGGTTGATATTACTATCCTTATTACTGAGATACAGAAAAAGAGGCCAGTAAACTAGTCACAGCCAAAATCAAGATTCAAACCCAAGTCACAGGAATAAAGAATTAGAACCAGAAGGAAGGTACTCTAGAGATGATCTATATGTAGGCTGAATCTCCCCCATTTCAAACCTGGAGGCTTAAAGAGGTGAGGTAACATAGGTACTTGTTGTTCACTTGTTTTAGTCCCCTCTGACTTTTTGTGACCCCATTTGGAGTTCTCTGGGCAAAGATATTGGAATGGTTTGTGATTTCCTTTTTCATTTTACAGATGAGGAAACTAAGGTAAATGGGGTTTTAAGTGACATGTCCAGGGTTACACAGCTAGTGAGTGTCTGAAGTCAGATTTGAATTGAGGAAGATGTCTTCCTGATTCCAGGTCCAGTATTCCATCCACTGCATTACCTAGCTGCCTAGGTAATATAGGTACTTGAGAGCAAAGGCAGGATTGGAATCCAGGACCTCTGACTCCAAATCCAAGTATCTTTCTGTCACACTGTTGGGCAATTTCTGACTCCAAATCCTGTGTTATCATTGTTGTTTTATACTATCCTATGCTAGCTACTATTATTTTACCTTGCTTAACTCTTTCTCATGTCATTTCCCTCAGCTTGATTCACTGGTTTATTAACTACTATACTATAGTACCCTATGATACAGAGAACACTCCATGAATAAAAATGAGAGCAAACAAGCTTTCTTTAAGTACAAATTTAGAGTTTGCACTGAAGCAGAATACAACCTTTACCTGCTTTGGAAATCAAAACCCAGGAAGACCATATTACACAGAATTCCCAGATAGCTCACAGTTTCTGATTTCTCTCTCTCCTTAGGCTATTATTCGCATAAAAAGCAGATCTTAACTTAACTTCAAATGCATCAAGACCTCTGCCTCTCTTTCCTTCTCATACCATAAAACCAAGCCCATTTATGCCATGAAAATGGTTCCCCCAGTCATTAATTACTAGGTTAGACCTAGAGGGGAAGAATAAATCTAAATGTCTACCAGAGAACTAAGATCTTCATTTCATGCAAATGCTTGTGGTGATAAAGAAAAATAGAATAAAGGCTAGCCTACTGCACATTCAATACTCCCTGAGCTCAAATACTAAAATATCCTTCTGGGCTCTTAGCACTTTAGAAACTGCCATTCATAAACTAATTCTTTCTGCACCACCCCAAATCCCCTAGACTTTTAGAATAAGCCACCATGCCATTTCTTGTCATTACTAGATCCCATGACTAGGAGACAGTGCTGTATCAGAATGACGAAGTAGAGTGTTCAAGGCAGAAGGAACAGGCAGATCAGGCTATGAGATGTGAGACAAGATGCAGATTGTGACTTGCCAGAGACTACACATTGATACACCCACCATAGACTTAGCTGTGTGATTTCACAACCCCACTCCTGCCAACCACCTGACATTCCAGAACAGTGCTCCCCTTCCCCCTCTCCTGTTCCCCTTGCTTATCTGTATGACAAAGACAGCTTGGACTACCTAATATTCCAGACATTCCAGAGTCATGCGTGCCCCTCCTCCCATTCTCCTGTTCCTCCTTCCCCCATCCTGTCGAACGGTATTTAGATCAGATATCTAACCTAGCTAAGTGCTCTGTCTACCACATGGAGCATGGCCCACTAGAGCTCTTTCTCCCAAGGGTAGCAATAGAACCCACTGCGTATGTCACCCCAATAAATGTTTTTCTTTTACTTGGAGACTATTCAAGTGGATTCTTTCAGGACACTGGGACTTGCATGTCTATTCTTCATCATGGCACACATCAATCCTAACATTCTTGGGGTGCATCAAGAATACTTAGAGGGAATTGAGAAAATTTAACCTAGAATAGAAAGAACTTGGAGTTGAGGGTACTTGATAACTGAATTCCAAGTATTTGAAGGGCTGAAGAGAGATTATATTTGTACTGATTGGGTGTAGAGGGAAGAACTTGGAAAGATGGGTGAAAGTTACAGAGAGGAAGATGTAGGGTAGATGTAAGGAAAAAGTAAACTACAATAGCAACTAACTTCTGAATGGTTATGTCACCACAGAATATGTTGACTTCCAAGATGGTGGGTCCCAGCCTCATGGAAGATTTATCTTCAAACTGAGCTGGATGACTACGTCAACAAACGTTTATTGAGTGTCTGATATAGAATGACGGCCGAGCAACAACAGCCAAGGCACCATGTTAAATGTCAAGATACAGGGAAAACAGAGAACAGTCCATGCTCTCAAGGAGTTCAAAGTCTAGTAGGATCAGATAACAAATGATTAGGTCCAAATAAAATATCACGTGATAGATGATTGATAGATAGATGAGAGAGAGAGATAGATGGATGAGAGAGAGAGAGAGAGAGAGAGAGAGAGAGAGAGAGAGACAGAGAGAGAGAGAGAGACAGAGAGAGAGAGAGAGACAGAGAGAGAGAGAGAGATATTGGGAAGGCATTGGATTGGGGAGATGGGATCAGGAAAGGCTTCTTGTAGAAGATGAGATTTTAGCTGGGGCTTGATTATAGGGGTAGGGAACCTATGGCCTTAAGCATTAAGGCTCTAGGTTCCCCAGCTCTGGAGCGGAATCAAGTCAGGAAAGCCAGGTTATGTTATAAAAGGCTTTAGTTAAGGGTGTCGGACAGCTGATGAACTAGATAATGTCTAAAGTTCTTTCTGATTAGGAATGTTCCTTGATTGCATGACTTTGGGAAAAGCAAGGAAGCCTAGGTGATATTGTTAACAATTTTTATTCACACTTTTAATCACTAGTTAGGACATAGGAAGAGTTTTTTCACCTTCATTGTCCAAATGCTGACTTCAGCTTTTCAATTGGTTGCTCCAAGGTTTGTTAGGAGAATTAACACCTGAACCAATTATTGAGAACTGATTATGCAAAAGAAGCTCTACCATGCTGTTTTCTGAAATGAGACAAGGACTTACCTCCTAAATGCCTAGACCTATAAATGTCATGTATGACATTTATAAAACTACTTAGTTTGGCCTAAGTAGCTTTGTATAGGACAGTAAGAAAGTTTCTTTATTAGCATTTCCCATAAAATTTAGACCTAGGATTTGCTGGTACAGGAAATAAAATGTGGTTCCTTGAATTGGGAAGACATGAGCTCAGATTCAGCCTCAGATTTTTTTTTTCCTGTGTGATGCCAGGTAAGTCACAAACCTCTGTCTGCTTTAGTTTTCTGCTATAAAATGGGAATAATGGCACCTGTGTCTCACGGCTGTTGTGAGAACCAAATAAGATATTTGTAAAATTCTTAGTACAGTGCCTACCACTTAGGTGCTTAATGATTGTTTCCTTATCTATTGTTTGATCCAAAGACTATCTAACAGGTTGGCAGAGGAATATTGATTTCACTAGGCCTAGTGCTGTGGTACACAAAATAAGAATGACCTTTTCCTGTATGTTCAGTAAGGTTATATTATAATTTAGGAGATAAGACTAGCCCTATACAGGAGCAAGAGGATAGCACAAGAAGGCATCCATCCAAGGGAGAGCAACAAGATGAGAGAAGCAAGGCAAGGAGAGCTAATATGTTGGATGGCAGAATAATATCAACCTCTCATTTGTGTGACATTTTAAAATTTAAAAGATATTTCTTTCATAACAGCACTGTCAAATTCATAGTATAAATATGACCACTACTGCTACTACATACTACTACTACCACTACTCACTACTACTACCACTACTCCTACTCCTACCAGAGAAGATTCTGGACCATAACTTAAAATGCAGGAATGATAAACTCTTAATATCAGTGAGATTTGGTGGGAATTCATTTCATTCCTGAAATATGTCTCCACATGGGTTTACTGATTTGAGATGGACAGAATTGAGCAGATTAAAAATTCAGTTGGAAGGACTATAAATTAGGAAAACATGTTTATCCAGCCATCAAAAGAGAGAAGCATGGTGGGGAATATTCATGTGAGGAGCAATACAAGGGGGAAAAAAGAGTATGCTATGGACTACCAGAAAAGAAAAAGGAATTAGATGATGATTTTAAAAAACATATAGAAATCTGGGAGGGAGGCATGATATCATAGAACTTCACCTATCAAGAGATCTGCTGTAGCTCTCATTGCCCAAAGCAGACAGGTCATTGCCTTGCATAAATGATAATCACATTCTTTAAACAGTGGAAGAAGTAACAAGGGAAAATTTTTACTCTGAACTTGACTGAGCAGTAAGGAAGAAATGGTTGCAGATCTAAAAATAATGAGAATGCATGACTATAGTGAAAATGTATTTAATAGGAATGTATGTGTAGATCCTATATAGAATTGTATACCATCTTGGGGAAGGAGTGGGGAGGTGGGGGGTAGGTAGGGAAAAAAAATCTAAGTTGTATGGTAGTGATTGTAGAACACTAAAAATAAATAAAATTAATATAAAAAAGAGGTCATGAGCTAGAATATAATGAACCTGAAAGTAGATTTATAATGAATATTTTGAATAAATTATGAGTGCGAAAACACTTATGTTAATTGTATTAACCTGCTACTTGCCCAGATTCTCGCTATTCTGTTAAAATTATATTTGATTCCATCTCTCAGGTTAAGGGGAAAAGTCTTACAGGTTTTCTGATGATTATATTAAAAGTTACAGTGATTGATAAATTGTGCCACTACATAGGAAAATTACTAATTTTTATTATGTCAAAAGTTCTGACACATGAATGGAAATATTCTGTATACTAAGTCTTTGGAAATAAAACTGGATTATGAACAGTTAAAAAAATAAAAATAATGAGAATATTAGGAAGACATGCCCATTTTATCTTGGACTTTATGATAAAGGAGAACAAAGCCAGAGATACTCTAGCGTGAAGCTTAAATTTTAAGAGATGTCATAACTTAAAATTCTAGACCAGAAGTACTTGACTTGGAGTTCATGGATAGATGTCAGCAGATACCTGAACCTGGATGGGGGAAAAAATCTTTGTTTTCACCAACTTTTTACTGAAATTGCTCATTTCCTTCAACTGTGAACATAGGTAACAAAATATTGTTCTGAAAAGGGTGCCCTTAAACTTCACCAGACTGTCAGTGAGGTCTATGATACACAAAAAGTTAAGAAATTCTATTTGAGAAGGATAGGAAGCTCTTGAGAATAAAATTTTGGGGAAAAACAAAAACAAGTAATCCCAATGAGGAAAAAATCATATTGGGGAGTGAGAAAAAGAAAGGTGGAGGTCTATTGAAAGAGATCAATTTAAATTCACAATGAACAACAGTCAACTTAAATTATTAAGATAATGGAGTGATTTGCCATTTTCTTTTCTAGATCATTTTACAGATGAGAAAACACTATCTAGTGTTAAATGACTTGCTCAGGGTCACACAGCTAACAAGCTTCCAAGGCTAGATTTGAACTCAGCTCCTCCTGACTTCAGGGCAGAAGCTCTATCTACTGTGTTAATGACATGAAACTAGAGATCAGTGGAAAAAATTATCTAAAAGAATGTAGCTGTTCTCAAGATAATGTCATAGATGATTGTCACTCAAAAGCATCATAACTTCTTGAAAAACTGGTCATTCCAGAATCCTTTGCTTTTTTTTTAAAGAGACAATCCACAGATCAGAAGACTGTCAAATATAGAACATACCTGATTTTAAATCAGACATTTCAAAGAATTTAAATACTATCTTTATGGCCAAGGTGGAGACATGCAGACTAGATTATAAGACATTTGAGTAATTCAGTTATTGACTGGAGGACTGGACCCAGAGAGTACTCCTTCAACTATTCCTTCAATGCTAACTTGGAGAAGTTCTCTAATGGAGTACTGAAGGATCAGTGTTTGTTCAACATTCCTGAAGATGACTTGAATGAAGGTATATATGCATCATTATCCCATATTGTAGATGTTGATGAAGCTTGGAGGGATAGCTTATATGGTAGATAGTAAAATAGGGATTCAGTTCCAATCAACAAATACTCATTGTGTGTCTTCTAATTACAAGACACTGTGCTAGGTGCTAAGGATATGAAGATTTTTCAAAACGCATAGTTTCTGAACCATTCAGAAGATAGAAGATGGAGCAAGAGTAAATAGCTTCCCAGGGATTCTATTTTTTTTTCCACTATGTAAATAGGGAACCATCAAAATTTCTTGAGTAATATAGCCAAACTTGTCCTGTAATACATGTAATAATTACAGCCTAACCAGGCCTGTGGGAGGATTATTTAATGGGGGAAAAATGGAGAAAACAAAACAATTTAAGAGATTAAGACAATAAAATCCAGTTGAGTGCTGAACAAGGCCCAAGCCAAGGTCATAGTGTCATGGGTGGAAGGGAGGCAACTGAAAAAGCTGTTGGGGAAATAGAACTGACTGGGCTTTGCAAGAGGCCCTTTAAAACTACTATTCAGTAGATAATGCATTGTATCTTTTACTAAGTTAAGGTGGCTCTACTCCTTTTAAAGGTAGCTAGGTGGCACTGTGATAGGGCAGTAGGCCTGGAGTCAGGAAGACTCATCTTCCTGCATTCAAATCTGACCTCAGACACTTAGCTGTGTGACCCTGGGCAAGTCACTTAACCCTATTTGCTTCAATTTCCTCATCTGTAAAATGAGGTGGAGAAAAAAAGGCCAAGTAGTCCAGTATCTTTGCCAAGAAAACTCTTAAAGAAGTCACTATGAGTCAGACACAATAGAACAACAAACTCCTTCTAAAATACCAAACCTTAGAATAGTAGGGATTATGGGAGGAGGTAAAATCAAAGATGACTCCAAGTTTTCAGGTGTGGCTGACTGGGCTGATGGTGGTACCAACAACAAAAATTGAAAAGTTCAAGAAAAGTGACAGATCATGTGGGGTGAGAGAGGTGGTGAGTTCAATTTTGGACATATTTGGTGTGAGGTACAGACGGGACATCCAGATAGAGGTAGCCAGCAGGCAATTTGTAATGCAATATGGTAATTCATAGGACAGATTAAAGTTGGCTATATAGATTTGATTGTCTGTGCAGAGTTGATTATAAAACCCTTGGGAGAAAATGAGATCATCAAGACTGAGAGCATAGAGACAGAAAACAAAGCCTTGTGGGACAACCATAGTCACAGAGTGGGCACAAGAAGAGGAGTCAGCATAGATAAAAAAGTGAAGTAATAGGAAAGAATCAAGAGAAAATAATGTTTTGGAAATCAGTGGAAGAAAGACTATCTATCTAGGAGAAGATGGTTATCTATGGTGTTTAAAGTGGTACAAAGGACCAGGAAGATGAAGACTGAGAAAAGCCCATTCTGATGGCCTGGGCTTATTTGTAGATGGTGGAAAAGCTGAGTTTAAAATGTAAGAGAGAGAATGACATGTATGTGATGGGAAGGGATGGACCCAAGGACATTTAGAGAAAGGTTCATCCTATAAAGAAAGAAAAAAAAATACTGCCTTTTTTAATATTGGAGTAAAGGAGGAGGGGATAGGTAAGAA
Organism: Bettongia penicillata ogilbyi; assembly: GCA_023548195.1. Taxonomy (NCBI): domain Eukaryota; kingdom Metazoa; phylum Chordata; class Mammalia; order Diprotodontia; family Potoroidae; genus Bettongia; species Bettongia penicillata. The sequence goes on along the minus strand of JAJHZJ010000783.1, from coordinate 1,147,276 downwards.
GTAGAGAGATTTCGATGTGTGTGATGTCCTCCCTCTTTTCCATAGGCTGTCACCAGCCAAGGATGGAGATCAGTGTTGGAGGAGACATAAGGTTTGAAAGAGTTATTGTGGAGATTTTGATGCGGAGTTGAGATGCTGTCAATGTTTGCTATTCAGCAGTAAAAGTTCAGTCAAGTTTAAACAGTAGAAACTGGCAATGAACTCAGACTGCCCAATTTTGTTATTTTCCTCAGGAGCATTCAGCAGTTTGGGAGCAGAATGGGAGAAAGCAAAAACTAGGCTTGAGGATTGGGGTGCAACTATAGAAACACAAGGGAACAAGGGCTTCTGAGGTCAATTAACTAACCCTGTAGTTTAAGTCCAGAATAGGCATAATGAAATGGGAGTAGAGGGGAAGATTAAATGGCAGGAAATTACAGTGAGTAGGAAGAACACATAGAGGAAGAATATTGTAATAGGAAGCATGAGAAGACCAGATAGTAGGACATAAGGGTAATTTCAGAATTTAAAATCTTAGTAGGGGAAGTCTTTCATGATGATGAGATCTTAATCACACCTATGAGTGACTGAGTTCAGAAGAGATAAGAAAATTGATGAATTGGAGGGTCACAGAGTATAAAGAGTCATAAAATGAGCAACGAAATCTCTAAGGATGAAAAGAAGAGAAAAAACGACTGTAAATATGTGAGCCAGGTGCTGAAGGAAACAAAGAGGAAGGAGAGTGTACAATAGTAGCAGATATAACATTTGAATCTCATTATACTCCAATGAGTTCGGTACTATAGGTTTTATTATTCTTATTTCTGAGATTAGGAAACTGGTAGAAAGAAGTTAACTGACTTCATCAGTCATACAATTAGTAAGCATTGGAGGTGGTATTCAAACGCTACTCTTTCATGACTCCAAATCTATCTCTCCTTTATAGCATGATGCCTCTCATGTCAACAAGATTCTTTATAAGGAAATCTAAGTGAAGGGTGTGAACATCCAGGAGGTTGCTGAATGACAGTGAAGGGGGGAAGAGTCTGGAAGAGGCTGTGGAAAACAATGAGTATGACATCCCCTCCTGGCTGAGTTTGTTGTGGGGCGTGAGAAATGAATGGGAAGGGCGAAGGACAAAGTCAGGTTTCCAGTTAGCATCATAATGAGAAAAAAATGCAAGAGGAAGCATCCTAGGATTAGGTGAGCTTGTTAAAACTATATCTGAGATTCCAGAGGACACAGTAAAAGGGGAGACAGAAGAAGTTAAAGGTTGGGAAGGGTCAAGCTGAGCTAAATGGAGATAAATGCTTGGGGAGAGGGAGCAAGATTTTTGGATTTTTGTTATGGATTTTGACTGTTTAGACAGCTGATACGTGGAAGTGCCTCCTTGTGGTCTGATATAGTAATTATAAAGTGAGGTGAACTATATATTACCGTCTTTTGAACAGAAAGCCAGTTTGGTATGTTGTAAGAAGTACTCCAAGTTTATAAATGAAGAATAGGAAGATTAGGGAAGTTGTATGATTTGTCCAAAGTTACAGAGCTAGCTGATAGAGAAGCAGAGTTGATCGCATCTTCCAACTACTTCTTTCTCCTCATCATTATTAACATTATTCCGCTAAATTATTGTTACCTTAGTCAACAAATATTAATCAAGTGCTCACTCGGTGCTCTTGGGCACTTGTGCTAAACTCTGGGCATACAGATATAGGCAAAAAACAACTCTAGCTGGCATCAGATGAGATAATGGAGATGAAAGAACTTTCTAATAATAAGTTACAAGGAAAATGTAAGATATTATTATTTTCATTGTTGCAATTGGACAAATAGCCCATTGAACTGGTCCATAAGTAAATGTATCTTGTACAGACACTGCAGATGGACCAAAAAGTGCCTAGAATTGAAAAGGAAGAGGAAGAAAGTAGATTGCGTTGCACTTGGGTAATTGTGCAGTACTTTTAATGAAAACTTCTCCCTTGAAACAATGGATCATTTTTTCAACACCCAAGTCCTTCTGTGAACAAATGACTGTGAATCATAGAATGCCAGTGTCTCTGAAGTATTAAAACTATAGGTCAGTCAAAGTGCAAAGGAGAGAAAAATAGTGGTGATTAATGGACTTCAGAGTATTATCAATTAGGACTGTGCAAGAGAAACAATGGAAAAGATGCCATTAGATCCATGATCAGAAATGGAGGTCGACTCTTCTTGTAGCAACTCTTAATAGATTTTTTTGGCTGCCACATCACTGACTCATGAGATTTCAGTTTCCCCAAACCTTTCTTACATGCTCTAGCCATGCCTCATCCATCTTGCACTTGAAAATTTTATTTTTCTGAATCTGTATATAAGATTTTACATATTTATCTCTATTAAATTTTAGCTAATACAATTTGATTCCCCAGTTTTAGCCTGTCAAGATCTTTCTGGATACTTATCTTGTCGTGTAGGCTGATAGCTATCCTTACAAGTTTGCTAAGCATACCATCTATGTCTTTATCCAAGTAACTTATTAAAAAAATGTTAGTGTCAAGTACAGATCCTTGTTGGAGTACTTCATTAGACTACTCCTTCAAGCTGATATTGATATTCTTTGGACTTAGCCCTTGATCTAGTCCATGATTTGCCTGCATTGGCAAGTTAATTACTTGGGAAAAGCAACAATTTGGATGTGGTTTCATTTTGTAAGTGCAGTGGTCATGCATGCATATTCTTAATGTTACCAGGGTGAGTCAGAATACCTGACCTTGGCCAGATGAAATAGGATTGACCTGGTTTCACAACCTTTAGTTAGTTCTCCATTAGTAAAATGTTGGATTTCATGTAATACATATGCATTTTATTGCTCTCTTACACTGTGGTTTTAATTCTGTGCATTTTAAAAAGGGATAATACACCAAGAAAATGTGCAGATAATGTAGTCCTTAGAGAGAACACTTCTATGACTGTTCGGAAGGTTGCAGAGTCTATTGCTGTGGGGAAGCTAAGAATCATTCAGGTCCATAGTGAAAGAGTATCATTCCCATCAAAAAAGAAAGGAAATATGGACTGACAAAATACTGAGGTAAAATAGACTAATTAATCCTTAGAAAACAAGCAATCACATGTGTCATTTCTTTCAGTACATTAGGATGTGTCATTTTGGTTTAATGACTTAAACTCATTAAAAGTATCAGCATGATCTGTTATTATCTCCCTACAGATTTTTACTTTCAATCCCTATTAGCCCTTTTGTTTAATCCTTTCTAGTTCAAAGATTATTATCCTTGATGTAACAAACATGAGTAAAATAAAACTAAGCAACTCAGTCGTCCGTCATACATTATCATCTTCCCCTCAAGTCCTACCAGGGATCCTATTCTCTTTTTTTTGGTGGTGGTGCTGTTTTTGTTGTTTAGTTCTTTTCAATATGACTCTTGGTGACCCCATTTTGGGTTTTCTTGTTAAAGATACTGAAGTACCTTGCCATTATCTTCTCCAACTATTTTACATGTGAGGAAACTGAGGCAAACAGGATTAAATGACTTACAAGGGTCAAACAGCTATTAAGTGTCTGAGGTCAGATTTGAACTCAGGAAGATGAGATGACTCCAGCTCTGGCACTTTATCCACTGTATCACCTAGCTGCCCCTTTAAGCCTCTTCTATTTCCCAATACAGCTAAGCAAAACACTCTTTCCCCCCTTTAGATTTTATGGTCAACCTCACCTCATCCAAAGTTTTAAAATCCCTAAAATTCTTAATGGACCATATTCATGCCTTTGTATGCATCCTCTGTGTCTTAATCATTTCATTCTTTTTCCCATCCCTTGTTTGAAAAATTTTAGACTGGGGGAAGGGGACGATAGTCCATGAAAACGGTTCTTTTAGCTTATATGCGGTGTTGTACTTTATGTTCGTCTGTGTTTGTCATTTCTTCTGCTAACCATTAATTTCATTAAGAATGGGACCATAGCTCCTCCAGAGTGTCTATCAATGATTAATTAGAGCTTTTCATACAGTAGTTGCTTAATATATGTTTCTTGAGTGAATCAATGAATCTGTTCCAAATGATAACTTATTGAAATCCTTCCAAATTCATCCATAAATCCTCTTGGGATAATTTAATTTAGTTGCTAAACATACATGCTAAGTGCATAAGAAATCTGAAAATCCATTCTCTTCTCAGCTACCTTTTTGCTGTTTGATGAAATGCTGCTATTTGTAATCTGTTGACTTTGTAAATGTTTTTCAAATGACCTCCTGCTCCTCAGTGATACACTCCAGGGTGGCAACATCTTTGATTTTACTCTAACCAATCCATTGTATGATTTCCAATAGATCATGCACTAATTATGAACCAAAAGAACATATTCATGTAGAGTGATTTCTGCCTAAAATATCAACAGATTTTTATGTGTGTGTCTACTAAGTCATATAAGTACAAATGATAATACCAAAAGGAATCCAGAAAACATAGTTACAGATTATGGCATCCTAGGCAAAAAACTGAAGACCTTAAGAACTTCAGTAATGTTTCTATCATTGCTGTCAATAGAAGGCAAAGGTTCAGGATGGAACAATTGATTTCAGAAAAGAAAAACTTTCATGAGATGGTGACTGAGAATAGGCGTTTCCTAGGCAGGAATGGAATAGATCCAGTAAAGATGATAAAAGTAGCTCCTCCTCCCCTTAATCTTTCATATAAAATCACAAATGAAAAGAAAGTAGAAGGAGAAAGCTAGTTGTGTATACCCTCCAAGATATATAATACAGGATGCAGTTATAACATGAATAAATAAATAAACACCTAGAAGTTAACTAGAGACAAAATCCAAAGAAAGAAGATGAACAGTAATAAAATTCATGACCTCAAAGTTGATACATATATGTCCAGACTTTAGACAATAAAGAAAATGGATCACATATCATAAAGATGGAGAGGAAAATTGGCTCCGTTGCTATTACTCAGTTATGGCTGAATGATGTATATGACAAGAATATGATTCTTGAAGATATACCTTGCTAAACTGAAGCAGATAAAAGGGTTTCAGAGTAGCACTGTACATCAAGAGAATATACTTAAGTGAGAAAATGTAAAGAACTAGGAGAAAAAAAAACAGAGAAGAAAGGCAGAAACAAAATTGAAATTTATATATATATATATATATATATATATATATATATATATATATATATATACTTGATCACTTGGACAAAAAGACGAACTAGATGAAGAATTAAGGGAAATGATCTTAAGTCTGGTACAGAGATATGTTTTGTTAATAACAGGAAAAATATGAACTTGTTTTATGGTTTGTCTTTTTTCTAATACATAGTTTTTTCCCCTTTCAATTAAGATTTTACATATTTCCAACACTACTACTTTGATAGTTTTTCTTTGCCTATACTTCCTTCTTTTCTCTTGTTTATTTTTAATGATTCATTGACACTCTTTTCCTTCATTTTTCAATATCACTGTCACTGCTATCCAGTCTCTTGGTAAGTGCCCATACCCAAAAGAGAGAAAGAAAAGAAGGAAAGAGGGAAGGAAGAAAGGTAGTGAGGGAAAAGGTAGTGAGGAAAGGAGGGAGAAAGGAAGGAAGTTGGTTAGTTACTGTCCTTCATTTTCAAAGAAGACTATGTTGGAGTCAAGGTACAGTGTGTCACACTATGGCTGATCAGACCTATTTGAGCTCAGAAAGCTCTACCACAGGTTGGGAACAAATAGTCTACATAAACTCTTGGAGTAGAGATGTCTATAAATCACACATTTCTTTTGAGTCATTATAATTCTGCTTTGCTAATAGAGCACAAAGCCAAGCATTCTGGATGGCTCTGTGCCAGTGTCTCCCATGTCATATGATCAAATTCCAAAGCTCTTCAGAGACACCTTGAAAGGGTCCTTTTACTGTTTCTTTGGACCTCCAAGTGAGCACTTGCCTCATGTGAGCTCTCCATGAAAGTCTTTTAGGCAAGCACATGTTTGGCATTTGAACAACAAGGCCAGCCCATTGGCACTGCACTCTTTGTAGTGGAGTTTGAATGTTTGGCAATTTAGCTCAAGAAAGGACTTCAGGGTCTGGTATCTTATCTTGCCAGGTGATCTTCAGAATCTTTCTAAGAGAATTCAAATGGAAATTTGATTCACTTTCCTGGCATGGCACTGACATACTGTCCAGGTTTCACAGGCATACAACAATGAGGTCAGCACAACGGCTCTGTCAACCTTCAAGGCAGTCTAATGTCTATTCTCTACCCCATTTTCCTTCGTTGCCTCCAAAACACTGAGTTAGCTCTGGCAAATATGTGAAATTCATCATCAATGTGTACATCCCTGGAAAATATACTGCCAAGGTAAGTGAACTTATCCACAGCATTCAAAACTTCTCTGTTTGCTATAGCTGATGGTTACATCGATGGTGTGGTGCTGGTTGGTGGAGCACCTGTGTTTTCCTGGCGTTAATTGTTAGGCCAAAATTGGCACAAACAGCTGAGAATTGATCCATACTTTGTTGTACCTCAGCTTCAATGGCTGCATTAAGTGCACAGTAATCTGTGAGAACATCTGAGAACAAAAATTCATGCACCAACTCTCCTTCTACTTTAGTCTTGACTTGTAGACTTTTCAAATTAAATAATTACCATCTGTGCAATGGCTTCAGCATTGATTGATGATGATTTGTTGAGAACACTATGGAAGTGTTCAGTCCATCTCTCCATGATCCTGTCCTTATCACTAATCAACACTGAGTAGTTGAGATGATAGATCTTTGGCCCATATAGATTCTCCAGGACATCATAAGGCACTTCGAATTTTTACTAACAGCATAAAACTGAATTTCATCTAGTGGCAATTGCATTGTCACAAGTCCATTTGTCACTCCTTTTGATAGATATACAAGCTTGTTGATTAGATTAGTTTTGATTGCAGAACCTATGCCAGTTTCAGGGTGATCCCCTTCGCTGCGGCCATGACTTCAGTAAGCTGATCTTCATTTGTCAGCCTTGTCTCATTTAGGGTTGCTATGTGGATGCGACACTTGCTCAATTCTCACTAAAGAGCTGTTTGTCTTTTAGCTTTACTGGATTTTGTGTTGTACATAAGGACACATAACACGCCATGTACCAGTGATGAGTAGACACTATTTTTCGAAAAGGTTGTATACAATTTTTTATTTCAACCATAGATCCCTGCATATCATGGTAAGCAGTCCAGGGTTTTATTCTGGGTTCTCTTTCCTTTTCTTCTCCCTCTATACTACTTTACCTGGTAATCTCATCAGCCCCCATAGATTTAATTACCATCTTTATGTGGATGATTTTCATATCTACCTTTCCTGTCCCAGTCCCTCTTCTGCTCCAGTCTTTCATCTCCAACTGTCTTTCACACATCTCAAAATGACATCTGAAACTCAATATGTCCAAAATAGAATTTATTATCCTTTTTTCCTAAACACTTCCCCTCTTCTACCTTTCCTGTTACTATAGAGGACAACACCATCCTCCCAGTTGCCAAGGCTTGCAACCTAGGAGTACTACTGGATTTCTCACTATCTCTCACTCCCATCTCCACACTATTGCCAAAGCCTATTTATTGATAGCACCTTTGCAATATCTATTGAATATAGTATTTATATTCAATATGAATATTGAATATGCCCCCTTCTTTCCTATGATATTGTTGCCACTCTAGTGTAGGCCCTTGTCAACTCATGCCTGGATTATTTCAGCAGCCTATTGGTGAGTCTGCCCGCCTTAAATCTTTCCCTGCTCCAATCCATATTCCATTCAGACACCAAACTGATTTCCTCAGACATGGATCTGATCAAGCAACCTTGCCCCACTCACATGATAAACTCCAGTCTTCCCTATTGCCTCCAGAAGTAAATACAAAGTGCTGTGTTTGGCATTCAAAGCCCTTCATAACCTAGTCCCCTTCTTATACTTACTCCCTGCCACATACTCTGTGATTCAAGGTTTTGTCTCAAAACAAGGCACTTCACCTCTCAGTGCCGGGCATTTTCTCTGGTTATATCCCATTCCTGGAATGTTCTCCCTCTAATTACAGACCTCCCTGGTTTCCTCTAAGCCCCAACTAATATCCTTCCTTCTACAGGAAGCTTGCCCTAACTCCTCTTAATTCCAATGATTTCCCTCTGTTATTTATGTCCTATTTATCCTATATATAGCTTGCTTTCTATTTGATTGCATTTTATCTCCTCCCTTAGACTATAAGTTCCTTGGGGGCAGGGACTGTTTTTTGCCAGTTTTGCATCCCCAGTTCTTATTACAGTACCTAGCACATCGTAGGTGCTTAATAATCATCTACTGAATTGAATTTTTTTTTGCCTAAGAGGGCAGGGATAAGGGCAGTCCCAGTGCATGTAAGTTGTTAGATGTGACATTAGGAAAAAAACCAAAAAAAAAAACCAAAAAAAAAAAAAAGAAAAAATCTTGCTAACCATTAGAACTATCAAAAGTGGGACTACAAAAAGAATGTTGCCCCTGTCCTCCAGGGTGAGATAAGGAGAGAACAAATGGGTGAGATAAGGACAGAATAAATATAAATAATCCATAAACAGAAAGAAGAGAAAATAATTAAAATGGGGTAGGCATTGGAGAGTGGCAATACAGTATAGCAAAAAGTGTGCTAGACCCAGCTTTAAGAAGGCATATGGTCAAGTTCCATCTCTTTCATTTAGTAGTTCTGACATCATATAAGTCATTTAATCTATCTGACATTTAGTTTTCTCATCTACAAAATGGGCATAATAACAACTGAAGTACTTGCTTCACGATGATGTGGTGAATACCAAAAGATAAGTCAATATTTGCATACTTTAATACACTGCATAAATAAAATCTATCCTCTGTCACCTTCACTGAAGTAGGACCCAAGGCCATTTTGCATTTTTATTTCTCATTAATTTTTTTTAGACCATATATTTACAGACCCCAGGTTAAGAATCCAAACTGCATTATCGGCAGTTCCTTTATCTAAGCAGTAATATTAGAAAAGGTAGGTAACATAATGGATAGAGCATTGAGCTTAGATTTGGTCTAGATCTGAGTTCAAATCCCATCTTTGATACTTTCATAATGAGTATGTATATGAGCTTGAACACACTACTTAAAATCTTGCCTCAATCAACTTCCTAAGGTTTATCAATTCATTCAGAGAGGGTTTATAATTTGTGTTGGTGAAAGGGGATCCTGAGAGGTTGATGAAATCAAAGATCTTTGCCATGTGACTTTTTAATAACCTATCCATTTAACTTGCTAGTGAAAAATCATTTTGATTACACACAATTGTTGATATGTTGTGAAGTACACAAAATTAAGTCCTATATTATGAGTTTTAGGACACGAAATTATTCTTACTTTGCTGAACATTTTGTGTACCTTCATAGCTCCTTTTGATAAGAGTACTAATTCTCAGAAAAGTTCTTCCTGTGTTTAGATTAATATTGAAGACATCTGAGCTAGAAATGTTGCTATAATGAAGAGCCTGCCATTCACACCAATGCTTCTGGTCTCACTTGGGCCATTCTTCTAAACAGCTGATACCTAATAGGCCCATGGCACATATATAAACTATATAATACTGATGAGCAAATGTTCTCTCACAAGCAGAGAAAAGGGCCCATGGGAATATCTTGGGGGAGTTGAAGAGGAAGAAGAAATCTCTGAAAATTAAGCCTTTTCCCCAAGAAACAATCTCAACTATTTGTGTGTTTTCATGTGTCTCTGTAGCCTAGTAAACCATCAGGATTTATAGTTGGAGTTTAAGTACTCCCTATACGTTTTAGCCATAATGTAAAAATTGCAGCTTCATAATGCCATTGTTTGGTGTTTCTTCTAGCAAGGCAATTCTTGGGAAGTTGATGCTGCCCTTTATTCTTACAAACATGTCTTAGTCATCTGCTCAAAGATCTTCAGGGTTGTCTACTGAGGAAAATTAATTTTAATGCTACATATTTGGCTATTAATATTAATTTGTAATATACCCTTCTCTATCAAAATGCTACTCTTACACTAGCTGAAAGAGAAGCCACCTCCTCCCCCAACCAACAGTTAAGGAAAATCATCACATCAAGAGTGTTCTCAAGGCATCTGCTCATTAACAAGGTTGGGGTGGGCTCCACCCAAATGGGAACTTGACTTCTATTTATTCTATGAATAGGACTCAACTTGAGTTAGATACTTCCTTAGGAGTAATGAACTTGTGTCCCTAGTCCCTTCATTAGAATCTGAGGCAACTTGGCTGAGGAAGGAGAAATAAAACCAGAGAGAACTCAATGGGGGTGATCAGATGCTAGAGAAAGCTCAAAACTCATGCCAAGATTCATTTCTCAGTTGATGCCTCTCCCCCAAAAGATGACTAACTGGGAGAGGTTAAAAGCTCTTAGCCCACCTTCTCATTAAATATCCACAAATCAGGGGTTGCTTTTCTTATGTCAGGGAAACTCCCAGTAATTTGCCATTAGGAAGACAGACCTGGACTTATTTTGTTGCAGATGGATTTGATTATCTCACCTAAAGTGTGAATCTGATAAGACCTTAGCCTAAAATGGCCAAGGTCCAGCACTGCATCCCAGGTCATCTCCATTCTTCGTGACGAATATCAGGCCATTGAACCTAGATGGCTCTGGAGGAGAAAGTGAGGCTGATGAACTTGCACATCCCTCCCTCACTCAAATCTAAGTCAAGTGCAAGTCATGTCATCATCTTGATGTAATGGTCCTCTTTGGAAATGAAGGACAAACACAACAATAACCTTGATAACCAACAGAAATCAATGACCATCAATTTGTTGATTACTGGCTAGTCTCATAAATTGATCTTTAATACCTTTGCCTCCAGGAAGTTTATTTGTGATACTACTACATGACAATCAAGGGCCTCCACAATCTTGCACCTCCCTATTTTTTCAGTTTTATTCCATATTATGCTGTCCATGTCATCTGCTGTATATCCCTATCTAACTAGAACACTCTCTTCCCTCATCCCAGGCTGTATATGCATGCACTGGTTTGGAAAAGTCCCTACGCCTAGAATCCCTTTCCTCTTATGTACCTAATGAATTCCTACCTGTTATTTAAAACCTAATTAAAATACCATTGCCTCCCATGAAACTGGCCTTGATTCTCAAACACCCACCCCTCTCCACTAGCTAGGAATGATTTCCCCTTAGAGTCTGTTTTGCAGTTTTCTAATGTATCAAATAATATTGTATATCATAAATATCTTTGTGTCCTATTTCCCTATGAGAATGTAAACTCCCTGAGGACAAGAATGTCTTATATATAAATATTGAACATTCCTCAGCACCTACCATGGTGTCCCACATAAAGCAGGTAGTAAAAGAAATGGTGAAAGACCAAATAAATGAATGGAGGGAGACAGTTTCTTGATACAGGCAAACTAAGGACATAATGAGAGTATAAGACTAAATTTAATTACAGAAAGCTAGAGTCCTTCAGAGTGTACAGCCCCTTCTTGACCTCTAAGAGACATAGAACAAAGCTTCACCTGAGAAAGGACCTCTAGATGCAAAGATTAAGATTGACAAAAATGAGTTACAGGAAAATTAGCTGGATGAGGATGATACAAGAAGTAGAAAGTCACTAGCATTAAAAGAGAAGGTTTTATGGATTCTCTTTTATTTCCAATAAGTTTTGAATGCTGTGCATAAGTTCACTGACCTTGGTAGTATACTTTTCAAGGATATATACATGGACAATGAGGTTGATGCACTAGCTCAACCAAAGCTAGCTCAGTGTTTGGGAGGCTCCAAAGAAGAGTTTGGGAGAGAAGAGGTATTAGACTGACTACCAAACTGAAGGTCTACAGAGCCATTGTGCTGACATCATTGTTATATGCCTGTGAAACATGGATAGTCTAGCAGTGCCATGGCAGGAAACTGAATCGCTTTTATTTGAACTGTCTTAGGAAGATTCTGAGGATCACCTGGCAGGATAAGGTACCAGACACTGAAGTCCTTGCTTGAGCTGAACTGCCAAGCATTCAAACTGTGCTTCAGAGAGTGCAACTCTGATGGGCTGGTCATGTTATTCAAATGCCAAATGTATGCTTGCCAAAAAGACTATTTTATGGAGAACTCACATGGGGCAGGCGATCACATGGTGGCCAGAAGAAACAATACAAGGACACTCTCAAGGTCTCTCTCAAGAACTTTGGATTTGACTGTGTGGGAGACACTGGCACAAGACCACTCAGCATGGCATGCACACATGAGAAAGGGTGCTGTGCTCTTTGAGCAAAACAGAATTGAAACAACACGAAGTAAATGTAGGATGCACAAATTTGGGGTATCCACCCCAAATACTCACATGGACTATCTGTGCCCAGCCTGTGGTAGAGCACTTTGAACTCATATTGGTCTGATAAGCCACAGTCAGACACACTGACATTTCACCTTATCATGGTGATGTCATTTTGGTCCTCTTTGAAGATGAAGGACAACAACTGCCAACCAACCAGCCAACCAACCACTTACTTGAGTAAGTAGTATATGACCACACCTTCTTCTTTGTCTGCTTTAATGCACTCCTACTGTTGTTCTGAGCTTTTTCTGACAGATGCCATGTCTCAACTGAGGAAGCCAAAAGGCCATTAGGGAAGGCTAGAGGGTCAACATTAGTGTTCTGCTTCATCTGCAACTCCTTGGTGTCATTCGGTTACTCTCTCTTTCTTAACTACTAATTATGGGTTGTGCTGGAAACAAGATTTTTTTTCTTTGTAGGTATCACCAAAAACCACCACTACCACCACCACCATCACCTCCACCACCACCACTCTACTGTCCTTGAACATATTATCAAAGCATCTAGATTCCTCCAGTGAGTAGGGCTGATTCCCCCAAGACAGTCTTCCTCTTCTATTGTCCCTGATAATGAAGTTGGAATCCCCAAATCAGAGATCCATAAGTTGTCTCCAGAGAGATCATATTTGCACCTGAGAATAGACTTTTTTTCTCTCTCTGAAGAATGAATAGTAGAATCAAACACTTTGCAGACCAGGCCTTTTTTTTGTGTGTGCATGTATTGGGTAAAAGGTAGCAAAATATTAAATCTAATTATGGAGTCACAGAAATTGATGTGAGTTATACAAAATTTGAGGACTAAAGAAAAATCAGGCTAAGAAGTTGGATATCAACTAGGAATACCAGCCCCTTGGTGGGCAAATTCACTTAGTAGTGAGGGATGCCTAAAGTATGACCCCTTGCTCCTTGTTGAGGTGAACTAGAAACTGAGGGCATGTAAACTGGGGATGCCAAGGCATCGGGAAGACAGTTATACTGAGTTAAACTCACCACTCTAGATGTGGTCCTACTAGGGTAGAATACAAAGGGATTGGCATTTCGATGATTACTGGAAGCTATGCTCCTCTTAACGTAGCCCTAGAATTCGTTAGTATTTGTGTTACCATATCACACTTAATGATCCATGAGCTTGAAAACTTCTTGGTAGAAGTGTGTGAGATCAGATTTGAATTCAGGAAGGTGAGTCTTCCTGATTCTAAGCTCAGTGCTCTATCTACTGAACCACCTAGTGCCCTTCATCAGATATATGTGACTTGAAGTTAAGTACAACTCAAAATTCTCTTGTTGAATTTTGCATATTGATCCTGAGTATTAATTCCCTTTAAACATTTTTATTCCTTTATATCCAGGGCAAAGGACATTCACTCTTCTTGTTCGAGAATGCAGAAGAAAAAAATGCACAGTTCCGCCTTCTCTCTAATATTAATGGTTTCCATACTATTCACTCAAAGCAATGTTCCTATCTTTTCTTTGATTCTCCTCTTTTCCCCAACATAGCTAAGAAAATAAAACACTTTTTTGTTGTCTTTGGCTGCTCTTCTGAGGTAGTTGGTGGATAAAATGATGCCCCTTTTTTAGGAAGATCTGAGTTCAAATCCAGCCTCAGATCCTGGGTAAATCACTTAGCCTCTATTTGCTTGTCTTTTTCATCTTTAAAATGCCAATAGTAATAGTACCTACCTGCCAGAGTTGTGAGGATAAAATGACAAAATATTTGAAAATGCTTAGCACATTGCCTAGTACGTAATAGGCTCTTAAAAGATGCTTATTCACTTCTTTTCCCCTTCGTAGTCTCAGGGTGTTCTGAATGTTAGCAACCTTGGCACTATTTTTTAAAGGTTTTTTGCCGATGTTTTATATTCACCTCCTATTACCTGTTCTTGTTTTCCCTTTTTATATCTAACTTTAAAGAAAATCGAGGTTGATGTGTAAATCCCTGTGAATTCATATTAGCCTCTTCCGACAACTACTGGTCTTCTTCCTCATTGTAATTTTCCCTTTGTATCTTCAGAATTCAATTATTGAGTGATTCCCACCCATCTAGGGTGATTTTTCTCCAACAAATTTTAGTCCATGGAAATCTACCAATTGTACCTTTGAACCCATAATTGTTATTAAGGATTTTATTTATCTGCTCTTTTTTGAGAGGGATGGGAAGGAGAAGAATAAAAAGGAGAAACAGAAGAAAAAGAAGGAGGAGAAGAAAAAGAAGATAAGAAGGAAAAAAAGATGAGAGGAGAAAGAAGGGGAGTAGCAGGAGGAGGAGGAGGGAAAGAGAAAAAGAAAGAAAGAAAAAAGGAAAGAAGAAAGGAAGGAAAGAAGGAAGAAAAAGAAAGGAAGAAAGAAAAAAGAAAGGGAAAAGGAAGGAGGAAAAAAGGGAAGAAGAAGGTGTTGATGAGATTCTTGATACCCCTTGCTATCCTGTGCTGGTCTTGTGAACTACTTGAATTTCTTGTGAACATATTTTAACATGTCTTGATGATAGTATTATTTGTTTCTATCACCACTGATCTTCATATAAATGTTCTCCATTATGCCTTTCCTGCCCCTACTTGAATTTACTCACAGTCGTATATCTTCTTAATGTGTAAAGCTGACCCATCTTCTCCTTTGACTCCACTTTTTAATGAATAATTTCTATCCATTTAGACCCATATTTCATTCATGGGTCTCATTCTCTCAAGGTCAAATTTGCCCTCTTGTATTATGGTCTCCAGTTCCTCTTTCTTGTGTAATAAACTGTGGGCATTTGTGTAGAAGCACATTTGTGAGTGTTTCAACAGCAATTCTTCATTTTAGGTATATACTATGGTACCATAATCCTTCTCTCCCTTCGTTTTTAGTTTAGTTTCCTTTGATTAGTTTTGCCAGATGTTCAGAAAGATAATTCTTACCAGCCTTTGTTAAATGGACACCATTCCTGGCTAGACTCTTACATTACTCTATTGTAAGCCTTGGTACAGAATTATATATCTCATTCTAAAAACCAACTTTTTTTTTTCAAAAGTTATCTTTTCGATTTCCCAGTCGAATTTTCTCATCCTTTGCCTTCAGTGGTCAAGAGTAGGAAAAAAATGTAACCTATCGTCCTGTGCTTTTCAGTTTCTTACCCAAGACTGTAAACTTAAGCAACACTTCTTTAGACTGGTGGTATTATTTGTATTCACTGGAATCACCAGGACTGTGTAGTAATCATGTGTTTTAACAAAGCTTGCTAAGTTTTCCATTATGTCTCGGATACATCTCAAGCAAGATGATAAACCTCTCAGCTGATATTACCTTATCCATAGCTTATTACCTTATCCATAGCTTCCCACATATCCTTCATAGATATACTCAATGACTCAGAAACCTTCCTCTAGTTCTGTTAATATTGTGTGGTACCATTGCATTACTCCAGCTGTCTAACCATTGTCTCTCTTACTAAATGATTGGTCACTTCTCTTCAATCTTATGTTTCTTAGATGTATTGTATGCACATATTATAGTTATCATCAGATATAATTATCTTTTATTGTAAGAAAGCCTTGTAACACATCAATCTTATATTTCTATAGGATTTTAACTATCCAATTACTTAGTGTCTTACAGACTTAACTCCATTAAGCTTTCAACTCTTCTGGAAGGTGTTAAAATAAAATCAAGGTCCAGATGATGAATAAAAGGCATTTTTGCAGTCTAATGTCCTCTCAAAGCCCTTAGAAAATAATTTCCCAGTAATCCTTAGAAACTACTCTTTGTTTTGCCCTCATATATTCAGAAAGGACCCATTTCTTATAGTTCTGACTTCAGTTAAAGTAACATCTGTATAGTTACTGAGTTTCTGAGAGTTCCAATGATTATTAAAATATCAAAAATTTTTATATGTAACTTAAAAATGATAAGTCAGAATATTGATTTACTTTCCAGAGTTCACAGCTGCCTATTTTTTTTCTTCCTAGTACACACTAAGAATAGTAACAAGACTTTAGAGCAGGGCTCCCTTGTCCCAGAGAGGGGAAAAATGATACTGGAATTATCCACTGCTCTGATAACCTCTTGATTCTGACTAGGTACCATAAATAGCCTGACCATGCCTTGTTTTGGAATGGATCAGTGATCTCATCAATATGTGAATTCCCACAGTGAAGTAATTTGTAATTCATCCACACCTACTCATTCTTTGACTCACATACATGTTCTACCATAAATTCATTACAGAAAGTAAGTCTAATGCTCTAAGGGAATTCTCATGTTCTTTTTATATTACTAAGAAATAAATGCACCACACAGGATATCCTCTAGTTTATTCTTTGCTCTTGCTATGTATTTGACTCATGTACATTTTTGGTCATATATCTGATAGCCTCCTCACTGCTTCTTTCCTCTCCATTCCCCATCCTCATTTCAGCTTCCTTTTATGTCCTTTCTTCTTCAGGGGCAAGGGCTGTATTTCTTTTTGCTTGCATTTGCTTTTCCAGCACTTAGCAAAGTGTCTGGCAGATGATAAACCTTAATAAATGCTTATTAACTGACTGGATCTAATTCTGGGTCTGTAATGGGTTACAACCTACCATGTGCTTCCCCTTGAGAGATCTTCAACTTAGTTCCTTGAGAGACTGGTGTTTTTTTGACCACTGATACTCTAATATGTGTTTAACCACTGGATTTTCCAAAGTTCACAACATATATTTAAGTTTAATATGCATTATTAACATTTTCTCCATCACTTTAAGTCAACAATCATTAAACAATAAATCAAACCCTGATTTCCAAAATTTCCTGAATTCTTGATTTCATTTGTTGATTTCTGAAATCTGAAGGCTCATGTTGAAAATTGAACTGCCTTTCTCTACCTTGGACTCACAGTTAAAAACATCAACAGAAGATTATTGGTAGTAAGGATATGGATCTTTCTTTTTTCATGGAGAAACTTGGGATCATCCAAAGAATTTATCATCCAACTGCAAAAACTTTGTTTTTTCTACGTTTTGCATCTATCTATCTATCTATCTATCTATCTATCTATCTATCTATCTATATACACACACATATATACATACCTTTAAAACAATATTTTATGATTATTATATAAAAGTATTCAAATTAAAAAATAGTCCACATGGGAAACACTGTGGACCATAAACTCAGAAAGAGCCAATAGTGTCACTTGGTCACCCCTTTATCACCTCCAAAAAAAGCTAGTGAAATTTTGGACTCTGTGAGGAGAGACACAGAGATTAGGCCTAGGAAGGAGATGGTAATCCTACTATCCTCTATCCTGGTCAGCCCATATTGGCAATACTGATTCCACTTTTGAGTATTACACTTTAACAAAGACATTGACAAGTTTGAGTGTATTTAAGTAAGGGCCCACTAGAATGTTGAGCAAAACTGGTGATGTTCAGCCTGGAGAAGACTTAAGTGTATCCAGCATGCATAGTGCCTGACACATAGTGGTCTTCAAGTGTCTCCTCTTTCCCATCCATTCTTCATATAAATGTCAAGAAAATCTCCCTAAGGCACAGGCCTGACCAGATTTCTACTGTTCCCTTCACCAAAAGCTTTCAGTGGTTCTCTATTGCCTCTAGGACAGAATACAAACCAAGTCTGGCATCTACAGCCTTCCACAATTGAATTTCAACTTACTTTTCTAGCCTTGTTTCAAATAACTCTCCTTTACACATTCTGGTTATTGTTCCATCATTTTCAGTTGTGTCTGACTCTTCATGACCCCATTGGGAATTTTCTTGGCAAAAATACTGGAGTGGTTTACCTTTTCCTTCTCCAGCTCATTTTACGGATAAGGAAACGGAGGTCAACAGGGTTAAGTGACTCACCCAGGATTATATAGCCAGTAAGTGTCTGAGGCCAGATCTGAACTCAGGCAGATGAATTTTCCTGACTTCAGCTCCAGAACTCTATCTACTGTGCCACCTAGCTCACACAGTCAGCAAAATTGATCTAATGAACTATTTGTTCCCCTTATCTTGCTTGACCTTTGAGCATTTGGATAGGCCATCATTTAGGCTTATAATGCACTACTTTCCTCATCTCTGCCCACTAATAACATTTTTTTCTTTTCAGATTTGACTCAGGTAAGGCTTTTTCTATGAATCTACCAAATAGAGGTCATTCCCCCCCACATCTTTTTCCCCTGTTAGTATTTTATCTGAATCTCTTTTTTGTTTGATGACACCCGACTTCATGTTAAACTTAATTTTGCACATGGTGACATGCTCCAGGCAATTTAACAAGTTTCTTAAAGAAAAACAAGACTATGTCTTATCTCCAGTTCCTATTACAGGGTCTTGCACATAGGTGCTTACCAAGTTTTTTTTTTACGGAATTTGATAAATGAAGGAGGACTGAGGCTTATATTTCAGGCAGTATGCTGTTAACAAAAGTTAAAAATACCATTTCCTTTTTAAAACAAGGCTTGTATATGCCTAACTTTTGATGAATAAAACAATATAACTTACTTATAAATGTTAAAGAGTTTTGTTAGTGTGTGCCTTCTTAGAAATGAAAATAACAAATGCGGTAGCTTATGCCCTTAGAGGCAATCAGAAAAGTCATCCAAATGCTTTGGAGGAAAGGTAAAAAGAAGGATAAAATAAACGCCCCAAATGATTTCACACTCCAAATCCACTGAAAGTAATACAGGAACCTGAGATTATAGAAGAAAGGAGGGGGAGGTGTTTTAATGAGGACCCATAAAGTTCTGAAGTAAAAAAATAAAATAACTTAAGGCTTGTGGAGCTTTGAAAAACGTGATTTTCTAGTTCTTAAACATCAAAGGCCAAAATAAGGAGGGCTTAGAAGACAATGAGTTCGTAAGGCTTTCTAGACATTAATTTACTCTTGTGGAAGTCAATTGACAAGGACTTGAACCTGGTAGGTCCTTTTAAAAGAGTTAGGTGAAAATGAATAGAAATATGTATCTGGGGCATGCTTCTGCCAAAAAAAGACAGATTACTAAGATGACTGCAAAGGTTATTTTAAAGATGAAACATTTGCAAGAATTGGGTCAAAATGTTAGAGGTATTTCACAAGGCATCTCTACGTGTGTGGAGCTTGGCTGTCTCTTTCCCCCTTGGCATTCTTGGCCTACTCATTAATCTGCCCTGAACAATGCAGGAGAGCTACTGTTTTTATAACTCACTCTTCTGTTGAAGCCCAGAAACCCCCTACAGCGCTCTGCATCCTGCAGGGACTCCAGAAATATTTGTTGTCTGGCCTGCATCTCAGAGAAGGGCCCAATGTGAGTTACTGTTCCTTAGGCCACAACAGTAAAGAAACATACCAAGTTAGAGTTGAAAAATGATTTGGAGGCAGAAAATAGGTAAATTCATCACTAGAAGAGACTACAACCACCATCAGAATATCTTTTATTAGGAGGAAATAAAAGAATATCAGTAACTATCTTCAACAAAAATAAAAGTTATTTGAATGTCTTTTCCTAGAACTTAAGGCCCTCCACAATTCAACGCTACTCTATATTCTTAGTTTTCTTTGCATTCTCCCCCTCCACACATTCTGTTCCACTCGAGCCTCTACTGTGTTCTTCCACATCCATTCCTTCACTCACACTGTTGCCTAGGTAATACAATGGGTAGAACTGATAGAACTTTGGACTTTGAGTCAGAAAGACTTAAATTCAAATTATACCCTTGATAGTAGATGTATGGCCCTGGGGAAGTCAGTCATCTCTTGGAATCAGTTTCTTTATCTGTAATATGACAAGAGAATTCCCCAAATAGATCAAAGAAAGAGGAAATGGACCTCTATAATAAGTATACTTATGTCAGTTTTTTTTTTTTTTGTGGTGGCAAAAACTAGAAATCAAGGGAATGCTAACCAATGGAGAAATGACTGAACAAATCATGGTTTGTGAATGTCATAGAGATTATTGTTCCATAAGAAATGATGAATCATTTTCAAAGAAACCTAGAAAAGCTTTCATGAAATGATGCAGAAAGAAGTGAGCTGAATCATTTGAAAATTTTATAAAATAACATGACAAGGACTTCGAAAGAATTAAGTACTCTCATTGATGTAATAACTAAACATGATGTCAGAGGATGGATACTGAGCCATGTCACCCAACCTCTTGACAGAGAGATGAAAGACTCAAAGTGAAGAATAAAACATAATTTTGGGCATGGTCAATATGGAAACTTTTTCTTGTTAGATTATGCAAAATCATGACAAGGGCTTTGTTTTTCTTTTTTCTTTCTTCCACTGAGGGAGGATGATGGCAGGGAAAGAAAATAGATTTTTTGGGGTAGAGCAAAATATATAAAATTTTGAATAAACAAACATATCAAGATGTTGGAATCTATGTCTTCCAAATTCCCTTTCAATTCTAAATTTCTGATCTTATATCCTGCTCCACCTCTTTGCCTGATTAATTCCTGTTTGTTCTTCAGTTGTTTTGGTCGTGTCCTACTATTTGTGGGCCCATCTAGGGTTTTCTTGACAAAGATACTGCAGTTGTTTTCCATTTCTTTCTCTAGCTCATCTTGTGGACAAAGAAACTGAGTCAAATGGAGTAAGTGACTAACTCAGGGTCACACAGCTATTACATGTCTGAGGCTGGATTTGAATTCCTGACTTCAGGCCAGGTACTCTATCCACTGCACTACCTAGATGCCCTGTCTGACACATGATAGGTTCTTAATAAATGCTTATTGCCTCTTCTTCTCTGATAAGACATATTGGAGCTTGCACTTCAGCCTTTGGGAACAGTAAGGTTTTACATATTTATCAGGATAAGGTACCAGAGGCTGATCCCTTAGAGGCACTTCTAAAGTATTTTAAAATTTTCCTCTATTTTAAAATGTGATCCATACTAGCATAAGTTGTCCTTTGACAAAAGCATGCCTGAAAGAACAGGGAATGACTCAGAAGGTTTTGTCAAGGATGAAGTTGAAGCTAACTTTGTGATAGGGTTTTGGATCATCACCAAACTCTTTGATGTTCTCTACACCCCAAGATCTTGAGCAACTAAGGAACATGGACTGGCACAAAATACTTCCTCATGAACATATGTCACAGGAGAAGGAAAATACAGTCACTCCAGGAAAGCTAGTCATGAATACCAGACTGGAGCCATTGTACTGCTCCATCATGAAAAGGACTCATTTGGCTCTCTTTCTTTCTTTAAGGATAATCAGATCTGCTACAGCGGTAAAAAATGTTCCCACCTCCAAAACACAAACTGAGAAGCTTTGCTTTATACTACTCCTAGGTGCCAAATACAGGGAGCTCTTTCAAGGGAGATCTCTTGCATGGTGTGCTCCACAGTGGTATTACATTTTGCTTTGCCTTGGCATGTTCCATGATTCAGATGCCCTCGGTAGCTTCTTTTGATTTTTTCTTTAAAAAAGTCAGCAAGTCAATAAACATTTATTAGGTGCTTACTATCTACCAGTAACTATGCTCAGTTCTGGGACTGCAGCTAACTAAACTGCATTCAGCAAAATTTCAGGCTTGGGTACTCATGAATTTTACTTCATCACAATAATTTCCCGAGTTACATCATGTTATCACTGGATGATTTGTCTCCATAAGCATGAACATCTCTGCTTGTCTTTGTGATCTTGATGTAGACTGACTTTGGGGTGAATTTTACCATTCCTTTTTCACATTAGCCTCAAAGCTAAGGCAGATGGCTCAGATTTTTATTTCTAGCTAAGTTTCTGTTCTTTGGATTTGATGTCCCTGTCCCACTGATTTTCCCTTTAAAAACGGTCAGAAAAATGGCTACAATAGCAGGTAGTAAACTTAGCTTTTCTATTTTTTTAAAAAATAACAGTAATAATAATACTAATAATAGCTAACTTTTACATACCTCCTCAAATTTTGCAATGTTTTACATATGCTATTTCATTTTATCTTCATAATAACCCTGACAGGGGGATGCTACTATCATCCCCATTTTACAGATGATGAAACAGATGGAAAGATTAAAAGACTTGCCCAGGTTTGTTCAATTAGTAAATGTCTGGGATTGGATTTGAATTAAAACCTTACTGAATACAGGACTGACTTTCTATCTACTGCACTAAGTAAACTGCCTCATACTGGTCTGTGTTAATGGCTTACAGTGGACCTCACTCAGTCTTAAAGAAGACTTCCTTAGACTTTTCTCTGTAGAGACTGAGAGTCAGTTTAATTTCTCTCTAGTCCAACTCTCACACCTAACCATACAATGAATAGAAAGGACCATGTGTTCTCCTTCCCGAACATTTCCTATTGTTGCACTTGACACACAGACTAGGTACCTGATAAATGTTAAATTAGTTGAAAAAGGCTCAAATAATCATTCCATCTTGAACTGTTCTCCTTTTTGCCTTCTAAGGAGGGGTAAAATGCTTAGGCTATGTTTCAACTTTGAAGGCTCTGTCTGTTAATGAAGAATGACTTCAATGTTATTTAAATAGCAATGTGAACTTTCATAATTCATTTACATAACTGGGTTTCAGTATCAAGAAGATGACAATATGCAAATCCTTCAGCTCTTGGTAACTGTGGTGATTCATGTTTTCAATTACAGACTCCCTTTCTTCAGTCAAAATTCATCCTGTCAGCTCAGTAGAGGAAAAACCTCAGAGAGGCTCAGCAGTGCCATCACATCGGATCTCCAGCGAAGACATTAGGACTTCGATTGATGTTATATCTCAAAAATGAGACTAGAGAGGTCATTTCTGTGAGGATTAGAACATTAGCCTCACTCAGACTCAGTTTCCTCATCTCTAACATTAGGAAGTCAGAGTAGATAACTTTTTAAGATTCCTTTCAACACTAAGATTTAATGTTTTATATCCTAAGATTCTCTTTCCTGAGTTTCTTTCCATTCCTAATGTTCTATATTCTGTTTGCTAACATTCCATTTGGATATCCTAAAGTCCATTTGGGCTGTCCCAAAATTCACTTCAATGCTGACATTCTGCGAGTTTCTGTGTGCATTAATGATGTCTCACTGAGCTAGTGATCTATATTAAAATGATTGATTGGGAAAGGATATAGATAAGAAATATATATTATATATATGCACACATATCACATATATCCCTGCAAACATATATTCATGTGTGTTTATATATAAATGCACATCACATATACATAACTATATATGTATACAAACACACATATTATATATAGTATATATATAAAAATGAGTGTATGTATGTGGCATGATCAGAAAGATCATTTCAGCAGTTATGTGAAAAATGGATTGGATAGTGGAAAGACCAGTGGAAGAACTCTTATTTCAATCCATACAAGAAGTAATGAAGGTCTTAATTGAATGCAGAGAAATGAAAAAGAAAAGTCAGGTTTGAGAGGCATCACTGAGGAAGAAATGACATCTTAAAAACTGACCAGATAGAGTCAATAGATTGGGACAGTGGAAAAATCACTGCTTATGAAGGGAGTGGGGGGCTCTAGTTTCAAATTCAAGCTATGTTACATACTTCTTGTATGACATTGGGCAAATTTCTTTGACTCCCTGGGTCTCAAATTCAAATAAAAAGCAAGAAATTTAGATTGGTTGGCCTTTGAGTTTCTTTCCAGTCCTGTGAATCAAAGAATGTCCAAGGTTTCAAGATCAGATGACTTAGGAAGATGGTGGTTAATAAGAAGGTTAAAAAGACAGGGAAAATAAGTACTGAAGAAGATAAATTCAATTTGTTGTTCAAATACATTGAGTTTGAAATCAGGGCAACACTCTTCTAATCGTGAGGTAAGACAGTAAGAGAAAGTAATAGGTGAACGAAGGAAATTTGTTGACAATAGAAAAATTCCAAAAGGCATGGTAGAAGGGGTAGGCAGGATGTCAGGAAAGGTATCAGAAAAATAGATAAGGAACATAGTGAGTAAAATCATAGGAATGAAACTCGGGCCAAGGAAGATAGTAGTACCTATCCTGTCTGGTTATCAATTTGTGGGTTTGTCCAATGAAAGAACAAAATCTCAGTTCTGAAAATCTATGACACTCTCATGCTAAGGATATTTAGTGACGCACTCTCCTTAATTACTGGGCAAAGCAGTTTGTCATCCAATAAAGTTCTGCAGTATATAATTACTAGAAGATTTCTCCCCTCCTAAATTTAGACTAAACACTAATTCTTTTTTCATTATTTTTTTCCCACTCTCACTGTATTTAGTGACCTACACAAAGGTCAAAACATGTTGACATAATCTTGGATCTTGAAGGGACCTGAGAGTTCATCTAGTCAAAACTGTTCCTAAACAGAAAACCTTCTATAGCATCTGCCACAAAGGGCTATCCAGTCTTGGCTTAAAACTTGCTTCAGTGATAAGAATATACTATTTTTTAGATTTTTTTTCTTGAATAACATCTGCTTCTCTGAAAATGTCCCCTCTGTTGATTCCAATTTTGCCCTCTAGGGCCAAGTAGAATAAGTCTAAAACTAAGAATGTCTCTTCCACATAATAGTTTTTCAAGTATTTGAAGACAGCTATCATGCACTTCTGAATTCTTTCCTTCTCCAACCTAAATATACCCTGCAACTCCAACTGTTCTAATGTAATTGTCTCAGATTCCTTCACCATTCTGGTCTTCCTCCTCTGGACCAGATCTAGTATATCACTAAAATTTGGTACTGCAGATGTATTCTCATTATCTGTCTCTGTCACTATCTTCCCCTCCTTCCTGTTCTCTCTCTCTCCATCTCCCCATGTCCCATTTGTCTATCCCTCTCTGTCTCTGTCTCTTTCTCTCATACACACAAACAAACATATCTAATTCTTCTATATTCTGATGTTATCATATCACATTTGCACTAAACACACAAATTTTGAGAAGACTTTTGCAATCAAACTCACACATCAAGAATATCATTTCAGCTGTTGTGTGAAGAATGGACTGGACATTAGAGAGCCAGTGACAGAGATGCTTTTTGGTCCCAATAAGAAGTAATAAAAGCCTTAATAGGTATAGAATAGTGAAAAGGAGTGGTCAAGAAACTGCTGAAGTGGAAATGACAAGACTTGAAAATTGTTTAAATATAGGTCCATGGAATAGGAAGAATCAATGAGATACAGTACAACGATATCTCTCTCAACTGTCCTTCTGGACTCTGTGCATCTTTTAATAACTGCAGCCTAGGTCTACAGTGACTGTCTTTTTCTTTTCCTGTTCCTCCATATCCCACTCAGATCATATAAATCATATAAATTTGGAGTCCACTAAAAAGACAGATTTCTTTAAAAACACTACCACCAATTACAGTAACAATGACAACTATCATTTATAAGGAGATTTAAGTTTTGTAAAGAGCTTTACAAATATTATTAGACATGATCTTCACAACCATCCTGAGAAATAAGAGCCATTATTATCTCCATTTTACAGAATGAGGAAACTGAGTCAGATTGCGCTTTGAATGACTTGCCCAGCTAGTGACAGCTGATAAGTGTCTGAGGCCACATTTGACCTCAGGTCTTCTTGATTCCAAGCCCAGCACTCTATACACAGCACTACCTACCTGCCTTTATCATGTGAGCTATTGTCTAGCTAGAAATTCTACCTCCTGTTCATCTGATTTTTTTTTAATCCCAAGTATGGGAATTTATCTCTTAAATTTCATTTTATTAGACTATCAACAGCATTTTTGATCTCATCTCTATCATTCAAAATGTGGCTAACCTTCCAGACTTGTGAAGTGGGTAAATTCTACATGCATGCCATTTTGTTTTTGTTCAGTTTATTGACAAAATTAATTTTAATTCTACAAAAAGGCATTTTACCATAGAAAATTTAGGTAAAAAAACCTGGGCTCAAATTCAGCCTGATCTGGGTGTCTTTCCTAACCTGAACCTAGTGATTACATCTTAGAGGTAACTCACGAGTCCTTGTGTGCCTCTGTTGCACATGGGGTGTGGCATAGTTCCCCATACGCCCTGATTCAAGTAAATAAACATTTATTATGTGCATAATCGGACACAAACCAAATGAGATTTCAAAATGTAACCCAGAGAAGGTCAAAAGCAGCCATCTTTAGAATTCTTGGAGCAGCAGCAATTAAAGTTTCTTTATGGAGGATGCTGACTTAGGTATGTTTGAATGTTCAAAAGAAGCAAGAATCTTCAAGGAAGAGACAATTTTTCTTCCTCACAACTTTGTGTGTGTATGTACGTATACGTACACGTGTGTATATATGTATATATACACATACGTATATTTATATCTGTATATACATCATACATAAACACACATACATACACATAAATCTGCATATGTGTGCGTGTACGTACATTGTCAGTCAGCAATCAACAAGCATGCACTGGCTGCCTGCCTGTTACCTGCCAGGCACTGTGCGAAGCACGGAGGATACAAAGAAAGACAAAAAAAGTCCCTTCTCTCAAGGACCTGACAGGCTGATGGAGAGACAACAGGCCAACAACTACGTACAAACGAAATATGGGCTGGATATGCTGGAGCTAATAAAAGACATGGGTTAGGATCACACTGTAAAGGGCCCTGGCTGTCAAACTGTTTAAACTCGCAAGGCAGTCAACGGCTTTTTGGGAAAGCACAACTTCCTTCCACAGGCCTCATGGGTAATGGTGTTTTGAATGAATGAATTTAAAAGGCATTTATTAAGTGCCTACTATGTATACAGTATTGCTATGTATATATATACATGTTTATGCATGTGTATGTATATGCATACACACACACCTACATGTATGTATGCCTGTGTAAATGCATATACCTGTTATGTGTGTACATGCACACACAATATGTGTACATATGCACACACAAACATATGCATGTGTATACATATGTGTATACACACATACATGTGTATACATATGTGCGTGCTTATATGCCTACATGCATATGTGTGTACATATAGATAATACATATACATATGTGTATATGTATATGTGTGTGTATCTATTTATATATGTATGTATGTATGAAGGCAGAACCTAAACCCAAAACAGATATAAGAGGGTAGTGGCCAGACCAGGATACTTTGGTTTAGAGAATTACAGCAATGGTTGCTGGAGCCACAGGGGAACTTAATGGAGCTCACATGGTAATCCATTGGAGAATTAAGCACCTGCTATGTACCTGGAACTGTATAAAATGCTAGAGATTCAAATAAAAGCAAATAAGAAAATCCCTATCCTCAAGAAGCTTATACTTTAATTGGGGAAGATAACACATAAAGGGAGATTGAAAATCAGAGAGGGAGGGAAAAGGGAAGATGAATATCTGTACGGGGGTCAAGGTTCATGGTTTGGAGAGAGAAAAGTCTCTATAGTAAGGGGGAGATCTTGGAATAAAGTGAATATAGCCTGGATGCCTCGTGAAATAGTGGCCCAACCTAGGGACTCACTGCTCAGTAGAGTCGATCCCAGGGAGAAGGTATCTTCAGGGTGAGAAGGAAAGACAAGAAAATGAATCCACTAGGGAGAAATCTCCCTACTGAACTTAGAGAGCCCAAATTCAGGGGTTTATCAGATTCTTATCTGGCATCTATCTCTCTGTTTTAAGAATACTGAGATGCTCTGGAAGAAATCAACTTTCTTTATCCCATGTACGGGATGATTTTGTCTGAGCTCAGTGCCTTGGCAGGATGATGGCAAGGAATGGAAGTAATGGGTGTTAGACCAGGAGTAGCTATCAGAAATCAGATATTTCTTTTCATTTCATAGAATCATAGTATATTCAAGTGTGAATCTCTCACTAGTATGGATAAACAGTGAAGAAATACATTTGATTCCCAATTTCACTCAGAAGCAAAGATTGGTGGTGGGTGGGAGGTAGGAGTATCTTAACTCTGAAAGGACATGGGTGTTTTTGGAGGTTTTAATATCTAAGTGATAGAGACATAGAGAGATAGAGGCTAAAGATATCTAGCCCAATGCTTTAATTTCATAAAGAAACTGAGTTTCAGAGAGGTAAATCGCTTGCTCAAAATCAAACAGCTCATTAGGGAAAGAATCTGCACTTACATCTGGGTCTCTTTACTCCCAGTTCCTCCCATTAAACCTAGGTACCCAATTCTCAGGTTTAACCGCAATGTTAAGGCTCTTGTCATAGCGACAAAGTACATAGAGTGTACAGAATGCACCCTTAAGGTAAACCACTCTAAGTAAGAAGATCCAAAGTGGAATCAGGATCACACAGAGATGGAGAGGGTCAGTAAATATGATAAAGGGCAGAAGGAATTTAAGTTCTGGAGCTGATGGAACAGACTCAAACAATTTCCAAACATTTATGGAGCATTAACATTGTATGAAATGTAGGAGATACAAAAGATGCAAGCTAAGATGCTTGTCCTCAAAATGTTAACAGTGCAATTGACAAAATGGGCTCTAGCCCTAGGAAAAAGTCACTAACACTATATGGTAATATAGAATCTTCAAAATAATAAATAATATTCAAATAGAACTTCAAGGCTTACAATACATTTTGCAAATATAATATATATTATCCCTCATGTGAGATTTTTGTGCCCTTATTCCCCTGCCCCAATTTTCAGATGACGACACTGGGGTCAGGGACTTGACAGTCAGAGACATGATTAGTCCTCCTGATTCCAAGGCCAACATTTGCCACTGAACCATGTAGAGCTTAGAGGCAATCTGGTGTAGTGGGTAGAGAGTTGGGATTGGAGATGTAGATTTGAATGCTGCATCAGATTCCAGATGTGTGATTCTGAGCAAGAGATTTGACTTATTGGAGCCACAGTAATATGGAATAATAATTTTTAAAAAATTGAAGAAAAATTAAAAAATGGAAAAAAACACTATAAATGTTAGCAATCTTAGAGGTAATCTAGTCCCAATTTCATTAATTCATAAAGCATGAATTTTCTTGAAAATATCCCTAGCAAGTCATCCAACTTCTTATATACCTTCAGTAATGAGGAACTTAATACTCATTTTAATTTGGGACAGTAATATTCATTCAGTTCTCCCTAAAATGCTTTGAAATTTACTCATTTTAACTTTCTGGTTCAACCCTCCAGAGCCCACTAGAAAAATTCTTATCAACTGTCCACATGGTAGCTCTTTGAATACCTGATGATAAGTACCATCCCTACCCTCACCATCATCACCCCCAATTCACAAGCATCTGTACATCTAACAGTGGCTTCTCCTCATAAGACATGACTTCCAGCTCTTTTCTGATTATTCTCCTTTCTATACACTAAGTACTTATCTTATGGACAGATGATTTAATGTTGCATCAGTCCAAAGTCAGTAGGACAAACTTTGGATGGTGAATAGGGTTTTACCAAGCATAAGAAGAATTCAGAGGGCATCCCAAGCAACATGAATAGCAACATGAACAAAGGTGTGATAGCAGGGAAGTATAAGGTACATGAAAGAGGAGTATGCAAGGGATAAGCTTGGAGGGGTAGAGTCACATATAGATCGCAGTGAAAAGTAGAGCTAACAGAATGCAATCTAAACAGCATTTATGAAGTACCTGCTGTATGTAAAATGCAACAAGGTATCACAGTGCATAGAGTCTGATTTGGAGTTGGGAAGACTCATCTTCATGTAATAAAACCCAGTTTCGGACACTTCCTAGTTGTGTGACCTTGGGCAAGTCACTTAAACCTGTCTGCCTTAGTTTCTTCATCTGTAAAATGAGCTGGAAATGAGCTGGAATGAAAATGAGCAAACCATTCCAGTATCTTTACCAAGAAAATTCCAAATGGGGTCACAAAGTGCTAGACACGACTGAAAAAGGACTGAACAATGAACCATGCTGAAGGCATTGTCCAGGAAGTAGGGATACAGACACTAAACAAAGAACTATATTGGTCCTCCAAGAGTT
This sequence comes from Bettongia penicillata ogilbyi, assembly GCA_023548195.1. Lineage (NCBI taxonomy): Eukaryota > Metazoa > Chordata > Mammalia > Diprotodontia > Potoroidae > Bettongia > Bettongia penicillata. The sequence continues at coordinate 1,117,152 of JAJHZJ010000783.1, read as the reverse complement.
TTACAGTCTGGTCTCCTGGCTCATAGGATTTTGAGCTAGACTAGACTTTATTGATCACCCAACCCAAATCTGTTTTTTACGGACAAGGAAAGTGACTTCTTGAAGAGTATGACAGCAGAGTACAAAGCCCTGGCATATTCCGCCAGGTTGGAAAAGCTTAGAAGGCAGGTCTAGCTTTGAGACTTGTCATTTAAAAATCAGCTTAGGTCAACAAAGTGTGATAACTCTAGAAGGCTCTCTGTTAGGTGCTAGATCTTTTCCCATTGACTACAGAATGGAGAAGTTTCCATCTTCACCAATGGAGAAAGTACCCGTGCCAAGAAAATGACATTAATGATAACTAACAGTTACATAACACTTTAAGGTTTGCAAACACTTTACAGAGATTATTTTATTTGACACTCACAACAACTCTCTGAACTACTATTATTATTTCTATTTTATAGATGAGTAAACTGAAGCTGGGAGAAGTTAAATAACTTGTTTACACAGTCAGTAAATATCTGAGGCAGGATTTGAACCCTACAATGACTCTGGTAATTTTGAAGAAAAATCATCATCCTCTTCTACAGTGTTCCACTATATAATGTCATATCATATGATTGGCCATTCTCCTTCATATTTCTCTAGAAAGTGTAGGCACTAAAAAAAGCAATTAAAAATTTCCCTTCAATGTTGTTATCCCCAAGTTTTCTTCATCTTCTTTGTTAACCCAAACCCCTTTGACAAATTACTTTTCTGTCCAAAAGAATTTAACATAAGCCTCTTTAGGTGGATCTTTATCAGATTAATTCTGTGGAAACCAAATTTCTTCTAGATTTACCCGTCATTTCACAGGTGCCTGCTCTTTGGGTTGGTTACTGACATCTGCTGTAATCTCTCAGCTGCTCACTTGCCTTTGACATTTTGAGAAACAGCAGGCTGGGATTTTTCTGTGGCTTTCTTAAATTTTAATTTGTCATCATTAATTTATTATGTAGTCAGTGGCATTTCTATAGTGCTTTGGAGCACAGCTCATTTTTTCCTCACAACAATTCTCTGAGATAATATCATAGGAACATTTTACAGAGAGAGAAACTGAGGCTCAAAGGTATAAAGCTTGTCAGAGTAAAATTGCACATCTAGTTCATTTCCTACTACCCTACACCATACTATATTATGTGAGTGAAAAAGTTCTTGGCTATTCCCTCAACATTAAAGGGTTTGGTCTCCATTTGATTTCATGTTAATTTATTTCAAGAAATATTTATTCTCTACTTTTTTGTCAAGACATAACTATTAATGAAATTTGAAAAAAAATAATGATGATGAAGGTTCCATTTTAGTAGAGTGATTAAATAGGCAAGCACCCAAGCAACTATGATAAGTTTTAGTCAGGTTCATCGCATAATGAAGGTTAAAAGGAACAGTGTTTTGCACAGAGTAAGCACTTAATGACTAACCACTGTTTAACTGAGCAATTCAATTCAGGATTCAGTGCACTGGGACAAAGATTGGAAAATTTAAACAATTCTTCTGGGGTCTGAAGACCTTTGTTTAAATTTTCCTTTTCTCAGCTCTCAAAACCTGTATAGCCTTGGGCAGCTAGATGGTAGATAGAGTACTGAGTCTTGAGTCAGGAAGACTCATGTTCAAATATGACCTCAGACACTACCTTGTGTGACCTTAGGCAAGTTGCTTGAACCTATTTGCCTCTGTTTCCTCATCTGTAAAATGAGCTGGAGAAGGCAATAGCTAAACCACTCCCATATTTCTGTCAAGAAAATCCCAGTTGGGGTCATGAAGAGTCTGAAATGACTCAACAACAATCTTGGATAAGTTATCATCTTCTCTGGGTCTCAGTTTCCTCATTTGTAAAAAGAGGGGATTGGACTAGATGATCTCTTAGATGATCCTTTCCAGCTCTAAGTTTATGATTTATTAACTCAATTCAACAAACATTTAATAAAGGAGTGATTATTTCTAGTTTGGGGTGTGGGAAAGAGGTAGATAAGGAAAGGTTTAGGGAGGCGGTAGCAGCTAAATTGTGTCTTGAAGAAGGAGAAGGAGGGACACCAAAAGTCAGAAGTTTGGGGGGATCCTATTCTGGGAGGAAGGAATGGAACTTGAAAACCCAGAGGCAGAATATGGCAAGATGGGTCTAGTTTGCCTGAAATATGGAGTGTGAAGAGAAATAACCTGAATGATGCTTGGAAAGTTGGGGAGGGATGTGTTGGAGAAATGTGATAAAGGGCTTTGAATGCCATCAAACTTTGCATTCAGTGTATTAGGGAAATCTTGATAGTTTTTAACTAGCTAGCATTTATAAAACTTTAAGATTTGCAGAGAATTTTACAAATACTATCACATTTTATCATCATAACAACCATGGAAGGTAAGCATTATTATTATTATTCCAATTTCATAGATGAAGAAATTGAGGCAATTAGAGGTTAGGTGACTTGTCCAGGGTAACATCTAGTATGTCCGAATCAGTATTTGAACTAAGGTCTTCCTGATTTCAAGCCCTGTTCTCTATCTACTGGTTTACCTAGATGACTAGATCTAGGGATAAAGTATAATGATGAGAGTTGGACATTAGGAAGATTATTTTAAAAGTAGAAATTTGAAGTAGAAGAGAAGAGGGTGACAGAGAGAGAGAGAGAGAGAGAGAGAGAGAGAGAGAGAGAGAGAGAGAGAGAGAGAGAGAGAGAGAGAGGAAGACTATTTAGGAAGCTATTAAACTTAGTCGAGGAGAGGAATAATAATCATGGATAAGGACAGGGAGGGCAAGGGGGCTGAAAAGGCTGGAGCAGATGTGAGTGATACTGCAAAAGCTGATTCTAGTCCTGGAGTGAGCAGGGATAGAAATAATGGGTAGAAATGACACACTCACAAATTATGGCCCAACATAAAGAAAATTGTCCTAATAATTAGGGTGGTCTAAAAGTGGAAAGGGCTGTCTTGAGAAGTAGTGATTTCCCCATTATTGGAGATCTTTTGATAGAAATTGGATGAGCACTCATCAGGAATGTTGTACAAGGACTAAAACTTTTCTCAGAATTGGAATGGATCTCATTGGCCATTTAATTTAAACTACACCTGAACATGAATTATATCAACAACATACGTGACAAGCTTGTCATCCCATTACTTCCAAATCTGTGATAGTCAATGCCATTTTTGGATAGCTCTGTTAGTACACTTTTCCTTATATCAAGTCTCAGTTTCCCACCATCTCCATATTATTCTTCATCCTTCCTACCTTATCCTTAAATGGGAAATTCACCTAATTTTCTCCATCAATTTGCTCCTTTACAAAATAGGAAACAAATAGAAAAAGTGATGCTTGTACTACCTAATTCATAGGTTTTTGATGGAGAAGGAGCGAACATAAGATTATTAATATGTATACACAATATGTCATGTGAGTTTTCAAATAAAGGCTGAAGTAAGTACTAACGATGTCCTTAAGCCCAATTTACAAAGGAGGAGGTTTAGAGAATTGAAGTCACTTCTCCAGTCACTCTGGCTGCTATGTATCCCTAGATAGATAAATGATAGATAGATAAGAGATGTAGATATATATGAGACAGACATAAAGATGGAAGATACATATGGATTATAGATTTAGAAATAATAGATAAGAAAAAAGATATAGATAAGTCAGAGATAGACATAGAGATGGCAGATACATATAGACATGATAGAAATAGATAGATAGATAGATAGATAGATAGATAGACAGATAGAGATAGATAGATAGTTATACTTACAGACACATAAAACATGCAATGTTCAGAGGAGGACATTCAGGATGGTGAAGGACTTCAAATTAATGGCATGTGATGGTGTATTCAAGACACTGGGCTGTTTAGCCTGGAGAAGACTGGAGTGGTTGGTGACAGTTGCATTCAATTATCTAAAAGACGGTCCCAGGGACAAGAGAATAAAATTGTTTTGCTTGGTCCCAGAAAGCAGAAATAAGATTAAAGATAGAAGTTGCACCAAGTTCAGTTTAGATTTAATGTAAAGAAACATTTTCAATATAATTAGAACTACATAAAAGTAGAATGAGTTACTTCTCAAGGGAGTGAATTTCCCTTCATTGGAGATATTCAAGCAAATGGCAGTATCATAGAGGTAATTCCTCTAAATACATGGGTTGGCCTCATAATCCATTGTGATTTCTTCTAATTCTAAATTTCTGTGATTTCACATTAGGAATCTTTCATATTATCATGGAACTAATTTAAAAAATTTTTTTTTTAACTTTTCCCCCAAAGTCTATTTGGGAGAGTTATAGCAAAAATATGAAAAGATTTCATGCTTGTTTGCTCCCAAGGTCTTTGATATTCATGCTGCAAAAATCTTCAAGCTTAATATTTTTTTTCTAATGCCAGATTCTGTAAAGTCCATTTAGAATCTGCTAATGAAGTGAATTCCCCTGTACCTTTGGTGACATAAAGTTGCATTGTCTTACCTAGCTGAACTCTGCCTGGTTCACTATTTCTTTTTAAACTGAAGCACAAGTGAGGAATTTTCTCCACTAAATTAGGTGGGTATCTTGTCTTTAACTTAGATTCTTATGGAATTATCTGGGCCACTGTCATATATCTGCACAGGTTAACAAATAGATGGGGTTTGAACTCAGGTCTTCTTGACACCAAAGTCATTTATCTATCTACAACCCTGCTATCTTATCTGATTCACTGCTCTGTTAGGTCTCCATAATTTACTGTAAGGAAACACTTTTGATGTGAAGAGATTTCTTTTTGATATTGATGTGAAAAATGTACAATGAACCATATGTGTTGTCAGAGGACTGGTTTTTGTATGTTCAGAGAGGGTCATCACCAGAAAACTGATCACCACATGATGAATGTTTTGGCCCTGAAAAACTTTTCAATAAAAATGCAAAATGGCCTTCAGTTTTATTTGACTTTCTTATAATTCAGATTGATGGTGGCGGAATGGCAGAGAAGGAGGCTGACAAAGTGAGGAATCGCAAAGCTTTCAGAGTATCTAGGGATATTAATTTAACTGTTAATACTATGAATGTCATCATCATATCTATTCACCAATGACTGTAGTTGGATGCTCTAACAAAATTGAAACAAGACCTGGTTTCCTCTAAACAAAGGTAAAAGCCAAAAAAAATTGTAGCAAAATGGAATGATGGCTCAAAAGTTCCCATCAGAGAGATAAATAAAGGAATTTATTGAACTGATTTTATTTTGGGTCCAAGGATAACAAGAAGATCATTTTATGGGTGCAGTGGGTTTTGTTCAGATCTGGCTGCAACCCTAAGACTTGATTCAGACATATAGATCTCGAATGTGGAAGTAACCAAAGGAAGTGGTTTTAGACAGGCAATAAATAAATGTGAAATGGAACAAATCTTTCAGTAGAATAATCTCATATCTCTATCATAATGCTAGTGGAATTGCCACAGTGGACTCTAGCTTTTTTATTATTCATTTTACTATCTGAGGAAGTATAAAAGGCGCTTAAGAAAAGTTTGTAAGGAAGAGCTAATTCTAATCCACTGAAATTAGAGAGAAGACAGTCATATGGGAAGAGACAATTTTAAAAGCCTCCTGTGAGTGATTTTCAAGACATTTCAAGAAGATTCCAAAAGAAAGATAGGTAATGTTATTAGCAAAACAGGTGACTGAAAAAGACATTAGGAATCACTGGTCTATACTTCCTTCCTCATCTCTATAAAATCTATTTTGAAATGATTATACACACATCAAGGGTATTCTTGAAGAAAATACCAGAAGGAAATGGTGTTTGACACAACTTTATAGAAACAATTGATTCAGCAATATAAAGAAATCAAAACCCCACTGTCATTATCTGTTAATTTGAAACTTAGGACAAAGCACAGCATTAAATGGTTTCACTTTTTGGTGGTCAGTACTTTTATCTTTATTCAAAACATTTCAAATGTACTAATGGAAAATTCCACAAAGATATTTTAGCAATTTTCCTATATTAATGTTCAGGTAAAAGTTGACATGTTGCTAATGCATAATGTTGTAATATAATATAATTTATGTTTTTGAATCTACCATGAGATATTTTTATATATCAATCATAAATTAGTCTTTCTTTTTCACCCTGAAAGGTTTTCTTGGTCTCAGAAACCCAGTAATTTCAGGGGAATTGTAATGACTAGAGATGTAAGTCACATGGAAGTGAGAACCAGACAAAATTATGAAACTAAGTTTCATAAATTTAAAATACCGCATAAAATTATTAAAGTAATTAGGAAAATATATTTTCTTAAAGAATTAATAGAACCCAACTTTTGTATTTAACAGTAAGAAACATTTTTATTGACATGTGGGAGTAGTGTGGTAAATGTTTGGATAATGGTTCAGTACCCATTTTAATTAATGGTTATTGAAAGCTAAGTTACAGAAAGATAGAATTTGGAGAGCAGAAGTTTATTCTTACATCATTATCAATTCCTCAAAATAATTTCTCATTTCATTTTTGACTTGCTAACAATGATCCAATCAAAGCACTTTTTTGGAAGAGTTATCAATAATAACAAAAAAGAAGAAACTTTCTCCTGAATAGAGGAGATCTTATAGGACCAGTTTAGTCCAAAGGGACTCAAGGCGTATAGGGTATCAGATTTTGAAATACAGTTAGGTCCTTATTAGTATGAAAAATAAATCCCATTAAGGGGACATATTACCATTGTCCTGCAACCAGTTACTATATTTTACATAATTACAATTTAGAAGAATGAGTTTGAATACATGTGAATTCACATGTTATTCACAGTAATCAGGACCTGGTTGCACATCTTGATCATGTCATAGGTGAATCACTGCAGTGCTGCAGGGGTGCCACTTGTGAGGATGAAGGCTATTAAGATCCCTGAGAGACCGTCAAAGCTAAGCCTCTGTAGTATGGTCAACACTGTGTTCTCATTCAGCAAGGCAGTCATTTGAGACAGCCAGGTGGGACATATTGGCACAGAAGATGCCCACTATATAGTTCATCACAAAGGTCATATTTAGCCACTGTGCCTTCCTACAGTGACTCTGTAGCTTAAAGAGAATATAGGATGTCTTAGCCATCTACTTGAAGTATGCCAACTTTCCTTCATAAAAAGAAGGGATCTCCCATAAAATCTCTTCTCCAACAGGCTATCTCTCATGTATATCTTAAGATTATGAAGAATTTCTTGATATTTACAAACATAAATAATTTCAACTATCTTTAGGCAGCATCCCATGCAAAAACAAAGCTTTAGTCTTGGAATAAGAACTGAGTTGGGTTTGAAGCCTTGGATGCTTACTAGCTGTGTGATCAAGAGTGACTTATTTAGCCTCCTTGAGCATCAGTTTTCTCAGTTGCAAAACAGTAAGTATAGTACACATCTCATGGGGTTCTTGTGAAGCTAAAATGAGATAATGTACATAAGGTCCTTTGTAAACCTTAAAGTATTATGGAAATGGGAATTTTTATCATTAATATCAAATGAGACATAAAATAGGAAGACAAATGCTATGGAAAATATTTTGGGTTCAATCCAGGTAAAAGAGGAATTTCGTGTCGGTGGTGAGGTTCTCTAGATGTTACTTTTTGTGGATGACATTGCATGGACTTTTATTATTCCTGGGAACTTAAGGTCTCCTCAGTGAGATCCTTAGGCATACATAAAAGTTCAGGCTAGTAATCCCTATGGGAAAAGTCAAGTGTAAGAATTATTAATATTCTTCAACTTCTGAAAGAATGAATAGTACATTAAGATAGTCCATTGATTCTCTTAATCTCTCTGTATCAGTGTCTCTGTCTGTCTGTCTCTCTCTTTCTTTCTCTCTCTCTCTCTCTCTCTCTCTCTCTCTCTCTCTTTCTCTCTCTCTCTCTCACACACACACACACACACACACACACATCCCTATACACACCTTAAAAAGGTCTTGCAGAAGAACAATGAACTAAACTCACAGCTGAATATAAGGAAAATAAGAAGTTTAAATTTATATTTGGAATTTTCTGCATGTATTCAGATAATCATATGGTATCTGATAGTTTTGTGGTTGATATGATCAATAATCCTCATAGTTTTTCTATTATTGAACCAGCCCTGCATTCTGGTATAAATCCTACCTGATTATAGTGTACTATTCCTGTGATAAGTTGCTGTACTCTTTTTGCTAATATCTTATTTAAAATTCCTGCATCTATATTCATTAGAGAAATTGGTCTATAATTTTCTTTTTCTGCTTTTGCTCTTCCATATTCTGATAAATATGGTGTCAGAACCATATTTGTATTGGCAATTTTCCCAAATAGTCTATATAGTATTGGAATTAACTGTTCATTAAAGGTTTGATAGAATTCACTTGTAAATCTATCTGGCCTGGAGACCTTTTCCTAAGAAGTTCATTGATGGTTTGCTCAATTTCCTTTTCTGAAATGGAGTTATTTAAGTATTCAACTTCCTCTTCTGTTAATCTGGGCAATTTATATATATATTTTTAAAATAATCATCCATCTCAGATTGTCAAATTCATGCGCATACAGTTGGGCAAAGTAATTTCTAATTATTGTTTTAATTTCCTGCTCATTGGAGGTTAGTTCACCCTTTTCATTTTTGATATTGGTAATTTGGCTTTCTTCTTTCTTTATTTTAATCAAATTGACCGAAGATTTATCAATTTTATTGGTTTTTCTTACAAAAGCAACTCTTAGTTATATTTATTAGTTCAATAGTTTTCTTAATTTCAATTCTGTTAATCTCTCCTTTGGTTTTCAGTATTTCTAATTTGGTATTTACTTGGGGATTTTTGATTTGTTCTGTTTCTATCTTTTCCAGCTGCATGCCCAATTCATTGATCTCCTTTTTCTCTACTTTATTTATGTAGGCATTCAGAAATATAAAACTTCTCCTAAGAACTGCCTTTGCAGTATCCCATAAGATTTGGTAGGCTGTTTCATTATTGTCTTGTCATTATGTCATTGTCACTTGAATGAAGTTGTTGATTTTTTCTATAATTTGTTGTTTAATGCACTCATTCTCTAGGATTAGATTGTTTAGTTTCCAATTAGTTTTTGGTTTATATTTCCATGGTCTTTTATTAGATATAATTTTTGTCACATTATGCTCTGAGAAGGATGCATTGACTATCTCTGCCTTTCTACACTGGATTGAGAGGTTTTTATGTCCTAGTACATGGTTAATTTTTGTATATGTGCCATGTACCACTGAGAAAAAGGTATACTCCTTTCTTCCCCCATTCAATTTTCTCCAGAGATCTAGATTAACAAGTATCATCTTCCCTTATAGGGATGCAAACAGTTTGCCCATATTGAAAAAAAACAGTTTTTTCCCCCTGTTTACCTCTTTATGCCTCTCTTAAAACCTATGTTTGAAGACTGAATTTTCTATTGAGTTCTGGCTTTTCTATTAGGAAGGTCTAGAAATCCCTTATTTTCTTGAATGTCCATCTCCTTGCCTGAAATATTATGCTCAACCTTGCTGGGTAATTAATCCTTGGTTATAGTCCCAGCTCCTTTGTCTTATGGAATATTGTATCCCAATTCCTTCAGTCTTTTAATCTAGAAGATGCAAGGTCCTGTGTGATCCTGACTATAGCTCCATGATATTTAAATCACTTCTTTCTGACTGCCTGCAGTATTTTCTGCTTCACTTGATAGTTCTGGAATTTGGCAACAATATTCCTTGGTATTTTTAGTTTGGGATCCCTTTCAGGAGGTGAAAGGTGGGTTGTTTCAGTGACTATTTTGCCCTCTAAGACTTTTGGGCAATTTTCCTTGATGATTACTTGGATGATATTGTCCAGGTTCTTTTTTTCATCATGGCTTTCTGGTGGACCAATAACCTTTAGATTTTCTCTCCTGGACCTATTTTCCAGGTCTTTCCAATTAGATATTTTACATTTTCTTCTACTTTTTCATTGTTTAGATTCTGGTTGACTGATTCTTGATGTCTCATAGATTCATTAGCTTCTGCTTGTCCAAATCTAATTTTTATCAAATTGTTTTCTTCAGTTAATTTTTGCATCTCCTTTTCCATCTGTCCAATTGTTCCTTTTAAGGAGTTATTTTCTCCAGTTAGTTTTTGTACTTCCTCTTTCATTTGTCCAACTGTCCTTTTAAATTCTTCTGTGATTTCTCTTTTCATATTTTTAAAGTCATTGGTCAGTTTTTTTTTCTATTTCTCTAATTTGGCTTTTAAAATCCTTCCTAACTTCTTCCAAGAAGACTCTGTGTTTCAGACCAGTTCATACTCCATTCTGAAGTTTCAGATAAGAGTCCAGTCTCAATGCTGACCTTTTTGGTATTTGCGTTTTGATCCTTGTCCTCATAGAAAGAGTCTATGGTCTTTTCTTTTCTACTTTGCTTCTTACTCATGATAATCACCCTTTTCCTGGCTTTAAAAGTAGATCTCATTGTCTGGGGCACAGGGGGCTCTGCCCACAGTTCTTGTGCCTAAAACTTGAGGCTTTGTGTATTGTGGCCTCTGGTTCTTTCAGTTATCTGCTAAAATGCTGCAGCTTACCTGGTGCTGAACTAGCTGGTGTTGGAGAGCAGAGGCCAGGTGAGTTCTTTTGGGTTTTCCTGGAGTTACTCTGGAGCTAGCTAGTTAAGTGTGGGAGAGAGGTGGTCTGGCCATAAGAGGTCTCCTCTGCTGAGCTAGAGCATAGGCAAGTTCAGTGATTGGTGATTCCATCTGCTCTAGTGCCTTTTGAATTCCCCTGTGGTGCTGAGGCACACTTGGTGTCCTGGTGTTGGCCATTGATGGCTTTACCCCACTGTGGCTCAGAATCTGCCTCTTATCTCTCCATATCAAAGCAACTGCCAACATCTGTTTATTTCACCAAGCAACATCTCTTGAACATACTTCCTTATCTCATCTTCCACTCCGCCACTCTGGTACAGGTCATCATCACCTCTACAATAGCCTGCTAGTAGGCCTGCCTGCCTCATGTATCTCCCAGTTTTAATCAATCCTTCATTAAGCCACTAAAATGATTTTCATAAAGCATAGGTTCAATCACATCAACTCAAAAAACACTAGTGGCTTTTATTGCCTCTAGGATAAAAAAATAAAATCCTGTTTGTTTTTTTTTTTTGGTGTTCAGAATGCTTCATAACCTATTTTCCTTCTATCTTTCCAGTCTTATTATATTTTACTGCATCCACTATATACACTTTGGTTCAATGACACTGGCCTTCTTGTTGCACAAACGAGATACTCCACTCTCTAGGCTCCAAGAATTTTCATTAGCTTTCCTCTATGCGTGGAAGGATTTTCTTCCTCATCTCTGTTCTCTGACCCTGGCTTCCTTTAAGTACCAACTAAAATTCTATCTTCCATGGGAAGTGTTTCTCAACCTCTTTTAATTATAGTGCCTTTTCTCTCTTACTTCCTACTTATCCTGTGTCTATGTACCCAATATATTTGTGTATATGTATTTGTTTGTTGTCTGCCCCATTATATCATGGGCTCTGGGAGGGCAAGTACTATCTTTTGTCCCCATATGCCCAGTGCTTAGCGTAGTACATGACACATAGTAGATGCTTACTAAATATTGATTGAAATAACATTCATCTAAAGGTGATTCCCCTTTCTACTTCCCCCTGGTTTGTATACTCTTTCTCACACCTCAATTATAAAAATTAATAATTTTATTAATTTAATAATATAATTATTAATAATGTAATTATTTATATAGCAATATAGTTGTATATGTAAATATATTTAATAATTTAAGGATTGATTAATAATAATTTAATAATTAAAATGATAAAATAATATCTACTTCCTTTATCTTTCTTTATCATATTCATTTTTTCACTTTCTAATAAATATTAGAAATATGAACATATACAAGTCTTTAACCTTTCAGTGTCCTAAGGGATTCCATAAAACTAAAAGCATAATATATTCTTTTTACCCTCCCTTTTGTTACCCTCTTAAAACCTTTGAAACAGAAGCAATCCCCTTTCTTGTCCCCCTCCTCCATTTATCATATTTAACATCCTTTGAAGACAATAATGTTCTAAAAGGATACTTGTTTCTTCTTCCTTTTATCATAAGTTTCATCATATAGGCCCTTCAGGTTGTTAAAATTAATTTACCTTTCTAGGTTCTTTTCACTTTTCATTGCTTGCATTTCAAAGTTTTTACTTAGTTCTGATCTACTCATCAGTAGTATCTGAAAATTCTCTATTACATCAAAGATTAATCCCCTGGTAGGATTATGTTCAACTTTTCAAAGTCAATTATTCTTGCTTGTATAATTTCATTCTTTGATTTGGGGAATATTGTAATTCATGATTTCTTCTCATCTCTAGTAGAAGCTACCACATTTTACATGATCATAACTGTTGTTTCTTGATACTTGAATTCTTTTTGGCTGCTTGTAGTATGCTTCTTTGGTCTGGAAGCTCTGGATCTTGACTATGACATTCCTGGGAGTTGTCCTTTTGGAATTTCTTTCAGGAGTCTATCAGTGGATATTTTTTAAGTCTACATTTTGCTCCCCAGTTCTAATCATATAAGATTCATGTGAGTCTTATTGATCCTCTTCCTCCTTCACAGTTTTCAAGGAATATAATGATTTTCAAACTCTTTAATCTTTGGACTATATTCCATTAAGTTGTTTTTCTATAGCAAATGCCTATTATGCTGTTTTTCAAACTTTTGATCTTGTTCTCATATTTCTTTTTGCAGTAATTTTCTCTTTAATCTAGTTTTATTTTCAGGAATTTAAATTACTTAATAAAGTTTACCATTTTATTCTCTAACATGTTCCTTATTTCTGAAATTTTATTTCAATTTTAAAGTCTCTTCCTTAATTTCTTCTAGGTATTTATATAGTCCTTGTGGACAATCCATTTTGAATTTTATTCCCTTAGAGCTCATGTAATTGTGGAATTACTCTACTGTCTATTTTAAGCTGGATTTTTGGTTCTCTCAGATTTATGGTAATTGTCTGTAATTGCCCGTGGATGTTGTATTTTTTCTCCTCTGTTGTCCTCTCTCTCTCTGTATATACATACATATATAGACATGCATGTGTATACATATGCATATATACATGTATACATACATACACATGAACTGGAGCTTTGTGCCAAGGCCAGTCTTCACTTTGTGCTGTATTTTTTTCAGCAGGATTTGTCCCTGATTTTTCTTTGACCTGTGTCACTTGAGTTCCTAAATTCTACCTTGGGCTAAAAGCTCTGCTAGATTTTAGGCCCTCCCAGATCTTTTAAGTTCACAGTTCCGTACCTTTAAAGCATTCTATGCCATCTCAAGAGACAGTGACAAGGATTTTGGAGCTCTTGGTTCTAAGATGTCCCAATCTGAGTATGATTGCACCCATACCGTTCATCGCTTTTGATAGGGGTTACTGAAGTGAGTGTTCTGGGTAACTGAACGCTCTGGCACTTTTCTGTGGGATGACTTGATTCATTCTTTCTGCAGCTCTCAGTGACTCTATGTTCTTGAGGAGTCTCTACCTTGTCTGCCCGAATGGATACTAGATTTTATGATGGGTTCTATTTCACACTGGCTGCAGATTTAAGGTTTGGGGGCAGTATGGGAGTAGATGAATTTATGAATTTGATAATTTCTAATCAAATTAAATAATGAGCTAATTAGGTAGTTTCTCATTGGATTTTTTTTTTATTATTCTGTTGCTGATGGTATTATCTAGATCTTTGCTATATTGAGCGTGGGGAAGGTAGGCTGACTGCCTCTATTCAAATACTCATTTTGACCTGAAATATTATCTATTAAATATTAAAAGCTTCAAGGAGGCCTACAGCATGTTGAATAGATTCTCTATGAAATATTAATGGAAACATATTGACAAGAATATTACATTATGAAAAGGCACGAATGGATTGCAATCTGCCCTGTCAGTCAGTTAATAAGCATTTATTAAGCTTCTACTATTTGCCAGAAACTGTGAGTGCTGGAGATACAAAGAACAAAGGAATATAACCTGGTAGAAAGTGAAGACATGGCTACCTTTGGGAGGGAAGCCTTTCTTAAATGGAAATTTTGAGAGGAGTTCTCCCTCCAACTGCCATTCAGAGAAGTCCCAGAGCAAAGGGTCCTGATGAAGTGGGAAGAGCAAGGCAGATTTTATCTTTAAAAAAATTTCAAGTTACACATAAAAATAATTTTAATATGAATGTTTAAAAATTTGAGTTCCAAATTTTCTTCCTCCCTTCCTTCCCTCCCCCTCATTATGAAGGCAAGCAAATTGATATAGGTTATACATGTGTAATCATGTAAAACATTTCCATATTGGTCATGTGAAAAAAAAAACCAGAGACAAAAAAAAAGACCATGAAAAATAAATTTAAAATATGCTTCAATCTGCATTCAGACTAAACCAGTTCTCTCTCTGGAGGTAGGTAACATTTTTTATCATAACTCCTTTGGAATTGTCTTACATCATTGTATTGCTGAGAAGAGTTAAATCATTCACAGGTGATTGTACTTTATACAATGTTTTCCGGTTCTGCTCCATTCACTTTTGTATTAATTCATAGGTCTTTCTAGGTTTTTCTGAAAGTATCCCACTCATCATTTTTTAGAGCACAATAATATTCCATCACAGGCACCTAGGTGATGCAGTAGATAGAGCACTTGGCTTGGAATCAGGAAGACTCTTCATGAGTTCAAATCCAGCTTCAGATAGTTACTAGCTTGTGACTCTGGACAAGTCATTTAACCCTGTTTTCCTCAATTCCTCATAAAATGAGCTAGAGAAAGAAATGGCAAACCACTTCAGTCTCTTTGGCAAGAAATCCCCAAATGGGGTCAGGTAGAGTCAGACACAACTGAACAACAATCCCATCAAAATCATGTATTACAACTTGTTTAGCCATTCCTCATTTGATGGGCATTTTTTTTTTTAATTTCCAATTCTTTGCCACCACAAAAAGCTGCTATAAATATTTTTGTGCATAAAAGTCTGTTCCTTTCTTCTTTAATCATTTTGGCATACAGGTCCAATATTGATATCACTGGGGCAAAAGAAATTCATGATTTTGTAGTCATTAGGGCATAGTTCCAAACTGCTCTCTAGAATGGTTGGATCTGTTCACAACTCCCCCAACAGTGCATTAGTGTCCTGATTTCCCTATATCCCTGACATCATTTGTTATTTTCCTTTTCTGTCACGTTAGCCAATCTGATAGGTACCTCACAGTTGTTTTAATTCATTTTTCTGATCAAAATTAATTAGATTTTGTAGGATGATAAGGTTCCTATGGACCTGATGGAGAAGGACAAAGGAGTGAGAAACGAAGAGAAATCAATGGACAGTCATCTGACATGACTATAAATATACTTAACTACTAAAACTACATAATCAACTTTAGCAGAAGTAGGAATGTTGAATTTAACTACTTAGTATACTGGAGAACCAAAGTAAATCTTTGAATCAGAAAGACCTAGATTCAAATCTTGACTCTAACACATACTAGTTAATGGTCATAAGAGAGTCTTTAAACTTAAATTGTAAGTGATTTGCTGACCTGCATTATTAGAATTTTCGACAGTGGGAGTTCCATGTACTGATAAAATCAAAGATGTAAACTTGTAAAAAGAAGTCATAGACAACCCTACTCAAATATGTGTGTGTATGTATGTATGTATGTATATATACATATATACGTACACATAAATACACATATTGTAGATAGATAGATGATAGATAGATAGCATCTGTGTATGTATGTATGAATATATTTTTTCAGCCTCAGTACCTAATGAAAACTACAGGGTCATAGGTATAGAATTGCAAGGGATTTCAAAAATCAATTAGTTCTCAATTTTCTCACCTTTGCTAATAAGGAAACTAAGACCCAGAGAGGATGAGGTCACACAGGTAGTCAGTATCAAAAGTGGAATTTGAACTCTACCCCTTTGATTCTAAAGTCAGTTCTGTTTCCATCATTCATACTGACTCCCATCTACAGCATGCATGGAAGAAGCAATCACAGTGAAGCAATGTATCCTTGGGTGTTGAAATATTCACAGGTGAGCCACAGAACTAAATAAAGAGGTGCGATTATAACATAACAGGATTGATGCGATTTCTTATACTCTCTGGGCATTAGTTTTATAAAACGGTTAGATTAAAATATATCTGTCTCTTTCAGGTTTAAAATTAAATAACTATAATTTTTGAACATTGAGATGACTAATAATAATTATTATATAACAGTGATAAGCTAGTATTATGTAGTACTTTGAGGTTTGAAAAGTGCTTTATAGATAAAATCTCATTTTATCCTCACAACTCTGGGAGGTAAATGCTATTATCCACATTTTACAGATGAGGAAACTGAGGAAGGCAGAAATTAAGTGACTTGCCTACAATCACACAATTTGTATGTGTTGGAAGCCAACTTGAACTCAGATTTATTTATGATGTGGGGATGGAAATGATTTTTAGAAATAGTCTAATTACCTGGTGTATATAACATATAAACAAGTTGGGTTATGTGTGTTTGTATTTTCAGTTAAAAAACTCGTAAGACTAGTGCTACTATATAATACAAAATAATATGTACTTTTTCATTTGTTCTTATACACTACCTTGAATAAAATCACAAAATAAGCTCCAGAAAAGTTTTCAAGATGGCAGCTCTGTGATGGAAAAGATACTTTTTCACATGGACTTTTTTTTTTCTTTTCTTTTTTTTTTTTAAGAAATTAGTCTTATTATTTTACAATCCCATCTTCTGGAGAAAAGAAAGATCATCAAGTTAAAAAATTCCTGGTGAGGTAAGACAGGCGGTGAATAAAATGCTTGGGCTTGTGCAACGGAGACAACATTTAGCCAGTCACTGAACTGCAATGAATTCAATATTTTCCCTGTCATTCACAAAGCAATATTTCTCCAATCAAGGGCAGAAAGTTATCTCCCCTAAATGTCAGAATGGGCTTCTGGGGACCAAATGTGTGACCAAGCACTCACTGACCTTTCACAGCCCTCAACTTCCACATGAGAGCAACTTTGACATGACATAGGGGTCAGTTACTGTTTTATACAGTCCCTTAGGAGATGAGTAGTGAGATCAGGAGTACATATACCTTGTGTTTTCAATACAATGAGAGACTGTAACATTTCTTATCAAAATACAGGGTCGTTGCATTTTATTTTTACAAATAAACAAACATAAGTCAATTGAATATGCCTTGTTCTAGAAATTCAAAGGCTTAGGTTCTAATCCCAGTCTTGTCCTGACTTTATTCCATTAGACAAGTTCCTTTACCTCTCTGGATCTCCTTTGCATATCTAACATTCTTTTGGTCTAAGGCCCCTTCCATCCCTAACATTCCATGTTCTAAGGTTACTTACATTTTTAACATTATATTACTCAATAATCTGAACCTTTTGTAGAGCATAAAAGGCAAGGAAGAATAAAACTCTTGTCAGCTAAAATTAATTAACAATGGCTCCATATAAAAATCTGGAATCATACTTATTTCTTCATTCATTCATTCAACATTTGTTATAGTACTAAACTTAAGGAGCTTACATTCCATCAGAAGGGGTAAGGGTTAAGGTAGGAATGGAATGGGAGAGAATCTTATAACAAAGGGAAGTCTTGGAATTGATTATTGAAACTTGGGTTGACTTTCAAAGAAAGCTGGGGAAAACATAGAACAGAGGTCAACACAATACAGCAATTTTAATATATACTTTTCACATTTGGTACCTGTCTCTGATTCTCCGTTTCCAGCCTCAACCTTGCTTCCACACATCTTCGGGTTTCCAGGAAAGCTTGACGTTGGGCTCTGTCTGATAGGTAACTAATGAAGATTCCTGCTGTGTTCATGCACATGAACAAGACCGCCTGAGCCACTATCTGAAATAGAGGAGTAAAAATGACCCTGTTCAGATGTTTTAATTAATATTTGTTTTAAAGGAGAGAAAGAGAAAAAGAAAGAGAGACAGAGAGACAGAAATAGAGAGAAACAGAGAGAGGGAGGGAGGAAGAGAGAGAGATTGGATGCCTTAAAGAGATTTAATGCAGTGACCCAGTGCTAAAAAATCTTTTAATGTAGCAATGAACACAAAAATGGTCCACTCTCAGGATGCAAGCCTGTGAAGAAATTTAATTTACTCTTTCTTCAACTGAGACCAATGATTGGTCTCAGGTCAATACTTAGACTTGGATTAGTGATATTCAGTATTATTATTTTAAAGCTATGAATGGCTCATTCATATGTAACCTACTTTTTTTTCAAGACCTACAATTTCTGTATTTGAATATCATATGGTACAATACTTCATAGGGTCCAGAGTATCTATGGACACATTTGGTAAACTGCAACTGGAAACATGACCTTAGAGTAGGCATGTGCTGGAGTCAACTCTCACTGACTTGTGAGAACTCATTGTTAAATTTTCAGTATGACTATTTATACGTCAAAAATCAGCAAACACCACAAACTAGGAACTGATTCATAATTTTGTTGTTTTCTAGATTTGAACTGATGAATCCAGGTTAACCTTAAAATTCTGTTTCATATATATATAATATATGTGTGTATATATGTATATATTACATATATACATATATACACACACATATCTGTGTGTGATTTAAGTACACATGCACATATACACAGAGCAGTAAACATAGATATGCATGCATATGTGTATTTTCTACAAATCCAGCTGTTAAACATTTATCAGCATACCTCTCAGAGCTCTATAGTGGTTAATAAGAGTTAAAAATGATAGTCTCTTCTCTCTCTCAGAACATTTTAATCATAATAACAGTAGTAGCAGCAGTGGCAATGGCAGTGGCAATGGTGGTAGGTATAATAATAGTAATGAGACACGTAATTGATCCTTCAAATTTTGAAGGATTTTGCATACATTACTGATTTTGTAAGTCAATAATCTTCTAAGGCAAGTACTACAGACATTTTAACCTTTATTTTATAAATGAAGAAACTATAGTTCAAAGAAGTTAGTTAGATAATTTGCCCATTTACATAGCAAGTAAATGTTAGAAATTTATAGTTTACCTTTTTGCTTTTTTCAATCTTTCTTGTTCTCTCCATAGTTTGTATCATTAGATGCAAAAATCAGTCTGATGGTGATAAGTTTGTATTTATATAGCGCTTTCTATGTTTCAGAGTCTCCACAAAGCACTTTGCAAATATTATTTGAGCTGATCCTTACAGCAACCTTGGCAAGTAGGTGCTATTATTAGCATCCCTATTTTACAGATGAGGAACATAAGGTGAAAAATGCTTCAGTGACTTGCCCCTTGACGTCATGCTCAGTATGCTATCCATGGTGCCATCCAGTTGCCTACTTCTTGCTAGACTGCATACTCATAGTTTACTATGGTTTTCTAGAAATGATAATAGGTACCATTTTTTTTTTTGCTTCTTTAAGTTTCAGAAATCACTTTCTTCAGCAATAATCCTGTGAGCTAGGAAGTGGAAGTATTATTAATCCATTTTATAGATGAGAAAACTCAGGCTTTCAGAAGTAAAGCAACTTGCTCACAGTCACACAGCAATTTAATGGCAGAACTCAGTTTTCCAGACTCTCATAAAAGGGATCTTTCTACCACATCACACTGTATCCTAAGATGCTAATCATAGCCTCCTCCTTGGCCTCTGCCCCTTTTCTGTTGCCAGGACACACCCAACCATTGCCACATGATTCATAGTACTTACATTTCCCCTTTTATTTATTAATCATTTAATCCTGATTCTTTTCTTGTGGCATAATAACAACTCACATATCTGACATTTTACGGTTCATGAAACTAATTCCCTTCCCAACCTTCATCACAACAACCCTATGAGGGAAGGATTAGAAATGTTATGCTCTCTGTTTTACAGATGAGGAAATTGAGGCCCAGAGAGATTAAGTAATATGCCCAAGGTTACACAGCTTTGAAATGTCAAGGTCAGGAATCAAACCTAAGTTTCTGCTTAACCGAGATCAAGCATTCTTTCTACTAGGTGGCCCTGCCTCTTCTGAGGTTATTTGTCAGGTTCCTCATGGTTTGTGTTTCCTGACATCCAGCCTTGAACATGTGATAGGTGTTTAATAAGTACTGGTGCACTAACACTAAGTATGAATGTTCCTTTCAGTTTTTCAGATCTTGAACTACAGCTGTTTTACTCTGTTTAGTGCCCTGACCTATAGTTAGCTACCACTATAGATGAAAGTATTCCAAAGATTTATGCAGTATAGGGAAAATTGCAAATCACCTTGACTAGGCAGGTAATAATCTCCCTATCAGTCAGAGAGTTAAACAATAAAAATTTATTAAGCACCTACTCTGTGCCAGGCACTGTGCTAAATACAGGTTACCAGAAAAAAAGGGGGGGGCAGAGAGGGAAAATGACAGTCACTTTTCTCAAGGAGTTCATAGTCCAATAGAGACAACATGCGAACTACGTACAAATAAGGTATATACAGGGCAAATCTGAAATGATCAATGGGGGAAAGGCACCAAAACTAAGGGAGCCACCATGACTCCATCCAAATGGACCACAGGTCATTATTATTCTTGGGGCATCCTTCTGTTGGTGGATGGTACTGTTTCCTGAAGGATACATTAGTGGTTACTTATGGTCCTAATTACCGCAGAGGCAAATAAAGCAGTCACTACAAGTAGATTTTGGGAGTTCTCTGCACTTTGGAATGTGTATTGTCTGGGATATGAAGGAATTAGGCTTCAATTTTATATTGTGCTCTATCCAAAACTCATCATTCTATGTCAGGACAATGTGGTAATGTGGAGAGTATTGGAATTGGAGTTAGAAGACCCAACTTCAAAGTCAAAATTTGTTACTTTGAGCAATTCACTCAACTTTTCTCTGCCTCAGTTTCCCCACATATAAAATAAGAAGTTTAAACTGGATGCTTTCTAAGTTGTCTTCTAGCTTGAACCCCATTATTCTATGCATTTTATTCTGAAAATTCAGTTAAAGTTGTTTATTAAATACGATAGGAAAGCCATTTTTCACAGGTTAGTTTTAAACCTACAAGTTTCTTCATCAGGTGTTTACACATGGAAAAACTTTTCTTGGATGGTTAGCATGGTACAGTGAAAAGAGCACTGGCTCAAGAAATAGGACCATGGTTCCAAACCTGTTTCTGATCTTTCTTTCCTGTGTAACCTTGGGCAAGTCATGTTATGTCCCTCAACCTCAGCTTTCTCTTCTGTAAAGTGAAAGGATTATACTAAATTTTGAGGTCCTTTCCAGGTCTTAGTCTTTGATCCTCTATATTCAAGGAAAGAAATCCATGGTTGTGAGAGTATAGTTGACAGAGTATAAAGGAATGTTGTGAGATAGCACTGATTGGTGCTTCATTAATTTAAAAGATTTCATCACTGTGTGCTCCCTGTCCACAAGCTCAGATCATGACCCCTCTATGCCCCAGAACACAATTTTCTCAAGTTGCTAAAACCTAAAATATTTACTATCTGGTGACAAACTTCTTGGTGATGAGCACACCCAAACTAAAGCTTGGATATAAATTTATGAAGCATCTTCTACATAGCAAGTATTAGGCTAAGTGTTGGTTCATACTTGAAAACTTTATAGTTTCACATGACCTATCCAAGTTTTTACTCTGACTCAGGCATGCAATCCAAGGAACTGGAGACATCCAATTGTTAAATGTTCAGTATGAGCATTTATATCTCTGAAATTGGCAAATACTATAAATCAGGTCTTGATTTACTATCTGGTTGATAGTCTAGACTTAAGAAAGAGCTAAAAATCCAGATTAAACTTAAAAGTATGTGTACATACATCACCTCCCCCATTCCTTCAAGAGCCTTGTTGTAAAACATTTAGCAGCACACCCCTACGTGGCTCTATAAATATTATTTGAATTCAGCAGGACAACAGCCAAAGTCTCAGGGAATGAAGTAATCACCAGACTGAAGGTCTAGTAACCATAGGTTAATAATAATTTTTTTGAAAATGTAACATAATTAAAATAATAAGAATAACTGGTATTTATCAGGCACTTTAAAATTTACAAAGCATTCCAGATCTATTATCTCCTTTGAGCCTCATGGCAACCCAGTATCCATGTCACAATGAGACATCACTATAAGACTTTAGCATAGCAAACTGATATTAATTTAAAATTAAATTTTCAATAATTTGTTAGACAATGATGAAAAAGATAGATGAGGAATTTAACAAATACTCACTAAGTTTCATCAAAGGAAGCATTATGTGTCTCAGGTGGTTCCCTAGAGTTTCTCTAGCCATAGACAGGATGTGATGTGCATTTCTGGATGGAGGTCCCACACTGGGAGATACTGAATTTATTTAATCAGATTATTCACATATATTAATAACAATAAAAATAACCTTTCATGATTGTATGGAGCAAAAACTCTGGTGAATAAAAACTGTACAATAATATTTTTGCCTTCTACATATACTCCTCACTTCTGACTACCTCCTCATCAGTAGCCTTCCAACCCTCGAGATTCTTCTGATTGGTGAGTCTCCATCTTTCATTTCACGGGGTACCCAGGTCATTCTCACTTCACTTCTGGCTTTACTCCTCACCCTCTGGATTTCTCTACTTCTTTGGCTTCATCCTTGGTAGGCTGTTATTTCAGTTGTGTCTGACTGACCCCATTTGGGGTTTTCTTGGCAAAGATACTGGAGCAGTTTGCCATTTCCTTTTCCAGCTCATTTTAAAGATGAGGAAACTGAGGCAAACAGCATTAAGTAACTTGCCCAGGGTCACACAGTAAGTGTCTGAAGCCAGATTTGAACTCATGAAAATGAGTTTTGCTGACTCCAAGCCTGACACTCTATCCACTGTGCCACCTACCTGTTTCCAGATGCTCTATATGTGCTGTCCTTCCCCTTTAGGAAGTAAGCACCTTGGGAGTAAAGATTGCTTTCTTTTTGCTTGTATTTGTATACCTTTAATTTAGCAAAGGATCTAGAATACAGTAAGTGATTAATAAATGTTCCATCTTTCTGTCTATGACAAACTGATTCACTTAGGTAAGATGGGTATCATTATTGCCATTTTACTGATGAAGAAGTTGAGTTTCAGAGTTTAAATGGCTTGATCAGAATCACTTAACTAGTAAGTAGTAGAGCTCCCACATGAAATAGCATATTCTGTTTGCATATTTAGTTCTTTCCATTTTTACAGACTTTTTCTAAAGATAAACACATTATTTTATCCTTAGGCCCAAGATTTGATCATAAGTAATGGAATCATAGTGCTAAGCAGGACCTTAGCAATGTTCTAACTCAACCCCTCATTTGGTAGGTAAGAAACTTGAAGTTCAGAGAGGTTAGAAGATATTCTCAAGACTCATGATAGAATCAAAACAAACTAGAACCAAAGACCCGTGAGTCCAAAACAAATGTTCTTTCCCCTATACCATAAACTATTGACTATTTGTTTTGGAAGAGTGTGTATAAGATAAGCTAGCAAAAGACATGAGAAGCCTCCCGTAGTGTCTAGAATAGAACTTATTAGAGTCCTACGTATCTAGCTAGATACCACTAACTGCACAAGGGCAATGGACTAGAAAGGGGAAAAGCTTTGAGATATGGAGGAAATAATGTATTTTGCTCTTTAAACAATGCAGACAGATATATTTGAGAATTTGAAGACAAATAAAAATTCCAAGACTGAAAAATGAATAATGTTCCAAAACACTTATAAGAGAAATTAAAATCAAAATAACATGGAGGTTTCACTACAACATCCAGTAAATTGGAATTAATAACGAAGATCAGGAGTGGTCCATGTCGGAGGGGTTGTAGAAATGCTCATCGACTTGTTGCTGGAGCTGAGAATTGGTACAACCATGATGGAAAACAATTTGGAATAATTCAAATAAAATGACAAAACATTTTGAATCAGGGGTTCCACTGTGAGGTATATATTGAACAAAGTCATTGACAAAAGAAAGGCTTCATATACACTAAGACTGTTATAATACTACTTTTTGTATTAGAAAAGAATTGAAAGCCAAGTATAGGTTTCATATTGATTGGGTGAGAGATGAACATACTGAGGTAAATGAATGAAATGGAATGCTATGGTGTGTAAGAAATAATGAACATGATAAACACAGAGAAGCATGGAAAGGCTTGTGTGAAAAGATGCAAGATAGAAAAGCGGAAACAGGAAAGAGGTATACATAATAACAACAGTAGGGTAAATGGAAAGGACAACAACCATAAAACAATAAAAACTGAATACTGCAAAACTATAAAGAATCATCTTGGTCCCAAAGAAAAAATAGAAGAGATCTCTTACTCTTTTTGCAAAAGTAGGAGTCTACAGGTTTGAGACATTGCAAATAATGTCAACTTTTTTTTTTTAAATGTGGTAATTGGTTTTCTTAAATTTTTCTTCTTTTTTTCATAAAATCAATTATAAGGGATGGCTTTTTGGGAATAGTAAGAGGAGGAATATAGAAGCAATATAAGTGATGTAAAACATAAAGAGGAATGAATTTTTTAAAAAAGCAAATTTCCAAATTTGGCATATAAGCTTCCTCATTGACAACAGTGACATAGTCGTTGGAGGGAAAAGGTGAAATTTGAGGAAGTTAAAGTCTTTGGTTTTTAGAATGGTCAACTTTAGGTAAATTTTGTACAATAAAATGAATACACACATACTGTGTGGATAGAGATAGAGACAGAGACAGAGAATATATAAAGACTGAAGATAAAAACAAAGTTGGAAAGGAAATTTATGAATCAACCACTGCAGTGACTCCTGAAACCATGTAAACTCACTCATGAAACAAATATTGATAAAGTATGTTGCGTATGTTAAATGCCACGGGATAGAAAAAGGGACATAAGATAGAATCCCTAACTAAACTGAAAGAGAATTCATTTAGGGAGTAAATATAGGATCCAAGAATAGGAAATTGTAGACTGAGTCCAAGACACTTAAGGATGACAAGGAAAAAAAATAAGAGAAGAATCAGAGGCGAAAACTGCTCTTTGCAAGCAAAGACTTGAAAGTACCTCATGAAGTGGAGCAAAAGGAATTCAATTCTTCAAAGGATCTTGGTGATTTCATTGACATAAGTACTCACTTCAATGAGACAGAACACAGCTCCTCCACATTTTAGTAAATGGTTTCATGAGTTATTGTGGTCCCAAATGTTATCACCTTCATGAGACCCTCTTTCTGATACGAATCTCTAAATATACCTAGACTATTCCTTGGATGACAGACAACATTCCAATGTAAAAACCCGTACTCAAAGTTTTTCCTCCTTGTTATGGCCTATAATAGTCAACAGCTAACATTTACCCAGTGTCTGAAGGCTCACAAATCATTACATTTGTTATTTTGCTTGGGACTCACAATAGCCTTTTGAGGTGGATGATATTATTGCCCACATTTTACAGAAGAGGAAAGTGAGTCTGAGAAAGCTTGAGTGACTTTCCTGGGATCACGTAACTAGTATCTGACACAGGATTTGAACTCAGGTCTCTCCATGATGACATCTATCACAGTTTAAACAGTGCTTTTGAAAAACTGGAGTTATCACAGATGAATCATCAGGTTGAGAGGCAATGTAGCATCATGGAAATTATTTTAGACTTGAAGTTGGGAAAACCAGTTTCAAATCTCAGCTCTGTGTAACCAAGAGTGAATTACTTCAGTTCTTTAGGTTTTGGTTCCTCATTTATAAAAATATGAGCAGTGAATTTATGCTACCTACCTCCTACTTATGCTATCCATCTCCTAGGATTATCTTGATGAAAAGACTTTATTAATCTTAAAATGCTATGTATCAGGACACACATTGATTGATTAGAAAAAAATTACTCCAAATCTGTGCTAGCCACATGGCTTCATAAGGCAACAAGCCTTGTTTAGTAGGTTCCTGGTTCTCGTCCATGGTGGAGGTAAGTCAAGGGAAAATGAGTTAGTAACATAGAGATAGTGCTTAGCAGGTAGAAGCAAGATGTTGTCAATACACAGAGTGCCAAAGTTAAAAACAGTTAAAAAAAGAGATCAACCAGTGTCCTTATTAAAAAGAGCCTTTTGTGTTAGAGCAACAGATAGTCTCTTCTGAAGTTAGAAAATAGCACTGAAAACAGTGTAAGTTCCAGGGGCAGTCACAGGTCAATGATGTAAAAGTATGCAGAATAGGATCAAATGCCTGTTCCTTTAGCCATGATGTTTTCTCCAACTGATGGCTGGACCCAAGGATAAATATAACACCAACCTGGCCACCAACTTACAAAACATTCCCTTCACCCCCACATACACTTTCACCACGATGAGCTGTAACAGCTAACGAAGGCACTGTCATACAAACCTCATCATCTGTCACTGAGGCTGAGCCATTAACATCATCTTCATATATAATGCATTATTGACTAGATAGAAAAGTAGGACAGAAGATGATAGAATCTTTTGACATATTAAAAATGAGAGAGACAGAGAGAGACAGAGACAGAGACAGAGAGACAGAGAGAGAGAGAGAGGGAGGGAAGGAGAACAAACCAGATGGATGAAAGTTTAAGCAGACATCATGAACTTCTGATTATTGCTTGGCTCACTGTTAATGGGAAGAATGACAACCAACCAGTAACACGTATTATGTGGTGAACCAGTGGAAAAGGGGCTTAATACTTGCTTGGGATATATAGGTGCTTATTTACTTCCAAGTTTATTTCATACATGACAAGTTATGAATTTTTTTATTCTTTGTCTGTTAGAGAGAATTGCACAGTAACATAATCAAGGCTCAAAACTACCATTTACTAGGCATTTGTCCTGATGTAGCAGTAAGCCTACTCACAATTAAATAGGGTGCTAATCTTTAAAACAGTAAGGGCTCTCTCAAAACAGAACCCCCTTCAGTATTTAGAATCACAGGATAAAAGATTTGGAAATTAAGGACACCATCTGGTGCAACCCCCTTTTATTTTACAGAGGAGGAAACTGAGGCGTAGAGGAACAAAGAGATCACAGAGCTCATTTGTGGCAGATACTCTAGCTCCTTTGAGTTTTCTTATGGTAGTAATCACCAGCATTTACATGACATTTTAAGGTTTTAAATTTGCTTTATACAGTTCATCTAATTTGATCCTCATAACCTGTGAATTTGGTGATAATATTTTCTTCATTTTACAGTTGAGGAAAATGAGAACTGGAGATGGTAAGTCACTTATTTAGGGACACATAGGGACACACAGCTAGTAAGTGTCTGATATGGAATATGAATCTAGTTGTTCTGACTTCCAATTCCATCACAATTTACCATGTCACACTGCATTTAGTAAACTGACAGATCTCAGAGAAATTTCGATGCACTAAGCACTTTTTCCATGAAATTCAGGATAAATACATCCATGGTAACATGCAATCATAAAATGTAAAATTGGAATGTAATGAGATCTGTCATCCAGCAGTAAGTGTATCAGTCTGGTAAATCAGGGGTCATAGTCTGAACCTTGTGTCAGCACTTTGTTAAGTGACATCCTTCTGAAGCAACATTGACACATTGGAATACATACTGCATTTAGAATCAGAAAACTTGGATTTGAATCCAGACTCCATTATTTACACCTCTGTGACCTTGAATAAGTGATTTCTCCATCACTGGACCTCAGTTTCTTTATCTCTAAGATGAGGATATGGAATTGGATATTCTATTTAAAGCTAGACGGAACTTGGGAAGTCATCTAATGTAATCTCCTCAATGGAAAAAACTGGGAAATCAGGTAGGTTATCCAAGGTCATGCAAGGTTTCAATACAGGTTCTCTGAGTGCAAATTCAACACTCATTTGATATACTATGCTTCCTCTCTTGATCTGCCCAGCCCTAAATCCCATTATCCTATAGGAATTCCAGAACAGAAATTTTGTTCTCTGAAGGGCATAAAAGTTTGTTTGTCTTCCCCATCAAAGTCATATTGAACTTATTACCCTTCAGAGGATCATCAATCATCCCTGTCAGTCCTTAGGGAAGTCTCTGCTATGTTAACAAAGTATAAATAATGATAGATCTAATTATAAGACAATATTAAAGGGAATAAATTTATCCCCTAAGAGAAGATTTAGGACTCAGTTAATTACCTCCACCCTCTTGGATCTGTTACTGTCTTCACTTTCCCTCTAGTCTTGGTCTCATTGCTTCATGCACTATCTCACTGATTTGAGTGTTTATTTTTCCCAAGTTTGTCTTATTCCAGGACAGCTGGCTATTCCATTCCATAATTATCTCATGTCTATGTAGGGAAATGGGTTATAACTTGTTTTCCTTATTTAGAATTTCAATGTCCTGTTGCTTGAGGGTAGCCAACACCCTGAGTACCCTGAGTGAGTATTCATGGGATGCAAAGATTTATTGGCCATTTAAGGATAGTGATGTTCACTGAATCAAATTTAATAATAATAACTCACACTTCAATTGTACTTTAAAGATGTCTACAAGTCTTCCATATCTGAAATAATAGCAGAATAAGGAAGCATAATAAATGGCTGCATATTTAGGGTAGGAAGAGAGGAAACCAGAACTATGAATTCACTGATATAGGGAATTCCCAATGAAGAAATCCTCTCTTCTACTGCAGATCGGCTACTGCATTGCAATTTATATGATTACAGATTTTTATTATTCATTATGTTATTCAAATATTAAAAATATTAGAATATTGGAATATTTTCCTTTATATTTTTAGTATAAATGAGAGGTTAAGTTTAAGTTAAGGTTGAGTTCAAGGTCACAGAGCCAGTATGTGTCAAAGGCAAGACTTGAACCCCAGTCTTTCTGACCCCCCCAGCTGACTCACTATCCTCTCTACCAGCTGCATAAATTATGGCATGTCAACTTAAAGAAGATTATAGTGTCATAAAAATAATACAAAGCAATGCAATGAAATATGGAAAGACTAATATAATGTGATACACAGAGTGATACATAATAGAACTAGAACTTGCTATAATTATACAAAAACAAAAGAAATAAGAAAAGAAGAAAAATAGAGCCAAAGGTAATTGAGCTTCCAGGATCAATTAAGGGAGATCGAAAGCAAAAACATTTTCTTTTTTGGTTTGTTATTTAATTTTCTGGGTTCTCCAATGTTAAAGCCTAGGTAGGGATTTGGGTAAAATTTTCCCCTTTGTAAAATTGTATGCTCACTTGAACATTTGTTAAGTTATTTTTCAGTTAGTTGTACCCGACTGTTCATGACCCCTTTTGGTGTTTTCTTGGCAAAGATACTGGAGCAGTTCATCACTTCCTTCTCCAGTTCATTTTATAGATGAGAAAACAGGCAAAGAGGATTAAGTGACTTGCCCAGGGTCACACAGCTACTAAGTGTCTGAAGTCAGATTTGAACTCAGAAAGAGGAGTCATCCTGAATCAAAACGCAATGCTCTAGACACTGTTCCACCTAGATGTTGATGCTTACTATACATGGAATTTATTTTAAAATAAGGAGAAAATATTTACAAGGTGCTTTCCTTGAGAATATTTAAGATAGATAGTTCTAGTTTTTTGACTCTCATTTTGCAGATGAGGAAATCAAGGCTAAAAGTGGAGAAGGGATTGTCCCATATTAAATGGCTAGCAGATATAGATAGGATTTTAACCCAAGTCTTCTGACTCAAAATCCTAAACTGAAAACATATCACTCAGCACTGAACTTTTGAAATCAGGAATCTTCAGCCTTTGAGAATTAGGTTTCAAAAATTCTAAATCCTTACCTTCTTGCTTGTCTAACCCTTTAGGGTGGTTAGGATTAAGGATTCCTGCAGCTGCTCCTCTCACTGGAGGAGAAGG
Organism: Bettongia penicillata ogilbyi; assembly: GCA_023548195.1. Taxonomy (NCBI): domain Eukaryota; kingdom Metazoa; phylum Chordata; class Mammalia; order Diprotodontia; family Potoroidae; genus Bettongia; species Bettongia penicillata. Next base: position 1,087,335 of record JAJHZJ010000783.1, on the reverse strand, counting down.
AAAGAATAGATTTCATCAGCCTGTTCACCTGGTAGGAAGACTACTCTCACAAGAGACAAGAAAAGGAACAGGATGGCAGGAGTAGCTCTACATGATTGAAAAAGGCACCTGTCCTTTAATGAAGGCCTTTGCCTATCTGCCCTATTCCCCCAAAGCTCGTGTCTTCCTTCAGAGATTGCCTCCTACTTAAGTGGAATATCTTGAATCTACATATTATTTGCATAGAGAGAGAAAGCAAGGTAACTCATGTTCTATTTTGCTTCTGTTTTTTTCTACCAATAAGAATGATCTTCATATTCTGAAGTATACAATAAAAAAATGGCTCACTCTAAGATTGCATAGGGAAATGAAATCACAAAGGAGAAATGGAAATTGCAAGACTGTACATAGTTCAAGTCAAATGGACAGGAGAAATGACATATTAGGTTATTTGATGGAAGTTTGAATGTGATAACTTAACTAATGATGGTGATTCTTGGGGAATGATGGAGAATAAGTGAGACCCACTAAACTGTTGATGGGCAAGTTTTATTTTTAAATAAAGAGAAGGCAGATACAGCAAACTATGGTCTCATGTGTTTGGCTTCAATTCTTAGTATAATTCTAGAACATATCATTAAAGAATGTTTTGTGAAAAAGTAGAAAGAAAGGCTATCATGAAAAACCAATCATTGATCTCATTTCCCTTTATGTTAGAGTTAGACTAGATGAGGGGACTGTCATGGGCATACTGGAATTTCAGAAAGATCTTTGGAAATTTTACAGTATCATTGTGGGTAAAATGTAAATATAGGGGAGGTATGATAGCAGCATTATGTGGATTTAGAATAGATTGAATGACTGGACCCAACGAGTCTTGCTTGAGGCAAACCTAGAATAAAAAGAGATTACTAGTATAGAGAGCACCAGAATTTTGTCCTTGGTCCCTTTTCATTCAACATTATTTTCAACTATTTTTATGAATAGGTTTTTAAAAATAATATTCATTTTTACTATAATTATATGTAAATTTTTAGCATTCTTATTTATTTTTTAATTTATTTTTAATTTTCAATATTCATTTCCATAAGATTTTGACTTCCAAATTTTCTCCCCATCTCTCTCCTCCACCCCAGTCCAGATGGCAAGCATTCTGATTACCCCTTCCCCCAGTCTACCCTCCATTTTATCATCCATACCCTCTTATCCCCTCCCCTTTTACCTTTTTGAAGGAGAGTATAGATTTCTATACCCCACTGCTTGCATCTTATTTCTAAGTTGCATGTAAAAACAATATTTTGACCATTTGTTTTTAAAACTTTGAGTTCTGCAAGATGGCGGAGTAGAAAGACTCACGTATGCTAGCTCCGAACCCAAAGCCCATATATTTCCTGCAAGAAGAACTCCCCACAAATTCTGGATCACTGCAAGGCATGCAGAAATACAGTGGAAAAGATCTCCATTCCAGAGAGCCCTGGAGAGTCATCGCCAGGGGTCCGTCGCGCCCCAGACAGCAGAGTCTGCTGCCCTGGAGGCGCGGCCCAAGAGGAGCAGATCCGAGCAGGGTTCAGGGACAGAACCTCCGGGGGCCAGGAAGGTCCCTCCGCCCACAGATGCTACAGGTCAGTGAGAGAGACATCTGGGCTGGCCAAGAGGGGAGCGGGGTGTCTCCGTGGCTCAGGCCCCCTTGGGAGACAGCTGCGGAGGGAGCGCCAGAGGCAGTGGCAGAGGCAGCGGTGGTGGCCTGGGACAGCAGGCAGCAGCAGGCAGAAGTTCAGGGCCATTAGGGAAAGTCTCTGCATAAACCCCCTGAGGGAACTGAGCCTGGGAGACGGCCCTGCCCCCACCCCAGCACCAGAACTTAAGCTCACATTGAATAGCAGCCGCACCTGCCGCGGAAAACCCATTTGAATCTCAGACCCCAAGCACTAACTGGGCGGATCTAGGCGGGCGTGGACAGGAATATCAGAAGTCAACTAACTGGCTGGGAAAATGCCCAGAAAAGGGAAGAAAAATAAGACTATAGAAAGCTACTTTGATGGTGTATAGATGTTCCCGCCTTTCAATTCTGATGACTAGGAACTACTCTTACTATCAGGGAAAGATGTGGAGGTCGGGGCCTCTGCATCCCAGACATCCCAGGTGGATGTCCAGTGGGCCCAGGCCATGGAAGAGCTCAAAAAGGATTTTGAAAATCAAGTGAGAGAGGTGGAGGAAAAACTGGGAAGAGAAATGAGAGATGCAAGAAAAGCATGAAAAACAGGTCAATACCTTGCTAAAGGAGACCCCGAAAAAATTCTGAAGAAAATAACACCCTGAAAAATAGGCTCACTCAATTGGCAAAAGAGGTTCAAAAAGCCAATGAGGAGAAGAATGCTTTCAAAAGCAGAATTAGCCAAATGGAAAAAGAGGTTCAAAAGCTCACTGAAGAGAATAGTTCTCTCAAAATTAGAATGGAACAGATGGAGTCTAATGACTTTCTGAGAAACCAAGACATCACCAAACAAAACCAAAAGAATGAAAAAATGGAAGAGAATGTGAAATATCTCATGGGAAAAACAACTGGAAATTAGATCCAGGAAAGACAATTTAAAAATTATGGGACTACCTGAAAGTCATGATCAAAAAAAGAGCCTAGATATCATCTTCCATGAAATTATCGAGGAAAACTGCCCTGACATTCTACAACCAGAGGGCAAAATAAGTATTGAAAGAATCCATCGATCACCACCTGAAAGAGATCCAAAAAGAGAAACTCCTAGGAACATTGTGGCCAAATTCCAGAATTCCCAGGTCAAGGAGAAAATCTTGCAAGCAGCAAGAAAGAAACAATTCCAGTACTGTGGAAATACAATCAGGATAACTCAAGATCCAGCAGCTTCTACATTAAGGGATCGAAGGGCATGGAATAGGATATTCCAGAAGTCAAAGGAACTAGGACTCAAACCAAGAATCACCTACCCAGCAAAACTGAGTATAATACTTCAGGGGAAAATATAGTCTTTCAATGAAACAGAGGAATTTCAAGCATTCTTGATGAAAAGACCAGAGCTGAAAAGAAAATTTGACTTTCAAACACAAGAATGAGAAGAAGCATGAAAAAGAAAACAGCAAAGAGAAGTCAGAAAGGACTTACCATAAGTGAACTGTTTACATTCATACATGGAAAAACAATATTTGTAACTCTTAAAATTTTTCAGTATCTGGGTAGTTGGTGGGATCACACACACACATACACACACACACACGTACACACGTGCACGCACATACAGAGATAGAGAGCACAGAGTGAATTGAATAGGATGGGACCATATCTTAAAAGAAATTAAGGTAAATGGTGAGAGAGAAATGTAGTGGGAGGAGAGAGGGTGAAATGGAATGGGGTAAATTATCTCTCATTCAAGAGGCAAGCAGGAGACTTGTTAGTGGAGGGAACAAGAGGAGAGCTGAGAAAAAAACAAGAAGTTTACCCTCATCACATTTGACTAAAGGAAGGAATAAAATGCACACTCATTTTGGTATGAAAACCTATCTTACAATACAGGAAAGTGGGGGAGAAGGAGATAAGCAAGGGGTGGGGGATGATGGCAGGAGGGCAATGGGAGGAGGGAGAAATTTGAAGTCAACACTCTTGGGGAGGGACAGGATCAAAAGATAGAATAGAAATAATGTTGAGCAGGATAGGATGGAGGGAAATACAGTTAGTCTTACACAGCACGACTATTATCGAAGTCATTTGCAAAACAACACAGATAGGGCCTATATTGAATTGCCTGCCTTCCCAAAGGGAATGGGTGGGGAGGGAGGGATGGGGAGAATTTGGAACTCAAAGTTTTAGGAACAACTGGTTAGTATTGTTGTTGGTACTAGGAAATAAGAAATACAGTTAATGGGGAATAAAAAGTCATCTGGCCCTACAGGACAAAAGAGAAGATGGTGACAAGAGAAGGGAGGGATGATAGAAGAGAGGGCAAATTGGTGATAGGGAAAATTAGAATGCTTGGTGTATTGGGGTGGGGGAGGGGAGAAATGGGGAGAAAATTTGGAACCCCAAATTTTGTGAAAATGAATGTAAAAAGTTAAATAAATAAATTTTTATTAAAAAAAAATAAAACTTTGAGTTCCAAATTCTTTCTCTTCTTCCCTCTCCACCCACCCTCATTGACAAGGCATGAAATTCAATACAAGTTATGCTTGCATAGTTATGTAAAACACTTCCATAATAATCATGTCATAAAAGACTAACTATATTTCCTCCATCTTATCCTGTCCCCTAATTATTTCATTTTCTCCTTTGACCCTGTCCCTTTTCAAAAGTATTTGCTTCTGACAACCCCATCCCTCAATCTTCCCTCCCTTCTATCAATGCCCCCCTTATCCCTTTCCCCCATACTTTCCTATAGGGTAAGATACTGAGTGTGTATGTTACTCTGTCATAGAGTCAAATCTGATGACAATAAGAATCACTCATTCCTTCTCACCTCTCCCCTCTTTCTCTCTATTGTGAAACCTTTTCCTTGCCTTTTTTATCTGAGATAATTTATCCCATTCTATCTCTCCCTTTCTCTGTCTCTCAATATATTCCTCTCTCACCCCTTCATTTTATTTTTACATATCATCCCTTCATATTCAACTCACCCTATGCCATCTATCTATCTATCTATCTATCTATCTATCTATCTATCTATCTATCTATCTATCTATCTATGTATCATCTATCTATCTATCTATCATCTATCTATTTCCTTCAACTACCGTAATACTGAGAAAGGTCTCATGAATTCCACATATCATCTTTCCATGTAGAAATATAAACAGTTGAACTTTAATAAGTCTCTTATTATTTCTCTTTCCTGTTTACTTTTTCATGATTCTCTTGATTCTTGTATTTGAATGTCTAATTTTCTATTCAACTCTGGTCTTTACATCAAAAATGTTCAAAAGACCTCTATTTCATTGAATATCCATCTCTTCTCCTGAAGGATTACACTCAGTTTTGCTGAGTAGGTAATTCTTGACTTTAGTCCTACCTCCTCTGACCTCCAGAATATCATATTCCAAGCTCTTCAATCTCTTAATGCAGAAGTTATTAGATCTTGTGTTATCCTGATTGTATTTCCACAATACTTGAATTTTTTTTCTTTCTGGCTGATTGCAATATTTTCTCCTTGACCTGGGAACTCTGGTGTTTGACTACAATGTTCCTAGGAGCTTTCCTTTTATGACCAATTTCCAAGGGCAATCACTGGATTCTTTCAATTTCTATTTCACCCTCTGGTTCTATAATATAAGGGCAGTTTTCCTTAATAAATTTTTGCAGGATGATGTCTAGGCTCTTTTTTTAATCATGATTTTCAGGTATGCCAATAATTTTTAAATCATCTCTCCTGGAACTATTTTCCAGGTCAGTGGTTTTTCTAAGGAGATATTTCACATTGTCTTCTATTTTTTTCATTCTTATGGTTCAGATTTATAATTTCTTGATTTCTCATAAAGTCATTAGCTTCCATTTGCTGCATTCTAATTTTGAATGAATTATTTTCTTCAGTGAGTTTTTGGATCTCCTTTTCCACTTGGCCAGTTCTACTCTTTAAGGCATTCTTCTCCTTATTGGCTTTTCAGACTTCTTTTGCCATTTGGGTTAGTCTATTTGTTAAGGTGTTATTCTCTTCAGAATTTTTGGGGTCTCCTTTGGCAAGTCATTGACTCAATTTTAATGATTTTCTTGCATCACTCTCATTTCTCTTCTCACTTTTTCCTCTACTTCTCTTACTTGATTTTCAAAATCCTTTTTGAATTCTTTCATGGCCTATAACCAATTCATATTCCTCCTGGAGACTTTTAATGTAGTATCATTGACTTTGTTGTCTTGTTCTGGTTGTATGTTTTGATCTTCTTTGTCACCAAAGTAAGATTCCATAGTCTGAGTTCTTTTATGATGTTTACTCATCTTCCCAGTCAAATACTTGACTTTCTAACTGTTTTTCAATGTAGGACCCTGCTTCCAGTGGGTGGGTGGGGTTGTGGGTGTAATGTCCCAGGCTTCAGGGACTTTGTATCAGCCTCTTGATCCTCCACTGTCTGTTGGCCCAGAGCTCTGGAAGCAGCCTCCATTGCTGCTCCTGCTGTGGCTCCCAGCACTACCACCCTGGGTCTAAGGGTGAACCTGGTAAGATCACATGCTCTTTTTTCTCCCAGCTGCCACTGAGTTTTCCCACTGACTGTTTTGATGTCTGTGGGTTGAGAAGTCTGGAAATTGCCACAGCTGCTAGTGATTTAGTCTCCTGATGCCTGCTTTGGCCATTCTGTGTCAATGCGGCCCACAATGGACTGTGCTCTGCTCCCTTCTTGGTGCAATAGACCTTGCTGACTTTCCAGGTTGTCTTGGGCTGGGGATTTGTTTCACTCCATCATTTTGTGGGTTCTGTAGCTCAAGAATTTGTTTAGAGTCATTTCTACAGTTATTTGGAGGGCTTTGGGAGAGAGCCCAGGGAAGTTCCTACTTTTACCCTGCCATCTTGGCTCGGCCAACGTTCTTTTTTCAACTTCTAAATTCTATCCCTCATTTCCATCCACCCTCCCTGAGTTGGTAAACAATCTAATTATAGGTTATATGTGTACAATCATGTAAAATATTTCCACATTAGCAATTTTCTGGAATAAAACTCAACTTTCAGCTATTTGGATGGAGATATTAGTGGCATAGCATTGATAAAATCAGTGGATGATGTAAAGCTAAACAGAATCTCCAGTATTTAGATAATAGAAGTGATAATGAAAAATATATCCATTTGATGGAAAATTGGGCTAAGACTAATAAGATGGAATGTAATAGGGGTAAATAAAAGTCCAGAAATTGGGCTATAAATATAGAAGATAGGGAAGAGAAGTACAGAAAACAGTATATGTGAAAAATATCTCCAAGTGAACTAAAGTTCAATTAACTGAGTGTGATGTAGACACCAAAGGATTCAATGCAACCTATGAGTACATTAAGAGAGATATAGTGTTCACATTAAGAGAGATATAGTGTTCACAGTGATTTTTCCCACTGTCTTCAATCACGATCACATGGGGAATAACATGAGTAGCTCCAGGTGTCATTTTTAGATGATATATTGAGAAGCTTAAATTCATCTTTAGACTTAAGGATGATGAGAATGGTTAAAGAATTGGACACCATTTCCAAAACTCATTTTCAGAAACTGGGAACATCTAGTCTGGAGAATATAAAACTTGGAAGTGACAGGATGGCTGTCAAGACATTTTTGATGCATTATTTCATGGAAGAGAGTTTAGACTTATTTTTCTTGATTCCAAAGACCTGCTTTCCTTGATCTCCTCAGTAAGAAATGATTTCTCCCAACATCAGACTTCAATATCACTGTGTTCTCTTATGAGCTTATCTTAGTTCTATTATACTTATTTCTATATGTGGCATATCCTTCTCCTTTAGAAGCCAATAAATACACAAAACAAGTCTCTCCATCTTGCTGAGGCCAGAAGTGCAATTCTTATCTACAGACCCACTTTCACTACTCATAGTTACAGGAACTGTGATCAATTCTATTTTAACCTTTTTGTAAGCAATATAATTGCTACCACCCATTCTCTCCTGTGAGTTCATTCTATAGATGCTGGATTTAGTGTAGATACCCACCGTATCAGCACAGATCCCTGCAGCGCAGACCTCTAGAGGTCAAGTGATCAGCCCCAGCCGCTCAGAAAGCTAGAATTACAGTAGTTTCCTTCCATACCCAGCTATCTCTCTATTTTTTGTCTGTTTCATCTTTCCATGAGGTTTCGCTCTAACTAATTTACTTGATGTTCCCCAAATTCTACACTCCATATCCCACCATTGCACCCTTTCATAGATTGTCACCCAAGCCTGAAATGCGTTCCATTTCACCTCTATTTCTGAATCTTTGTCTTTCCTCAAGGCTCAGATAATATGTAATTTCCTGAAAGTTTTCTAATTTTCTAGTTGTTGGCATCATCTCTAACTATCCTCCATCATATGTTTATTTATCTGCAGACATGTTGCATTTGCCTCAGCACCAGTAGAATGTAAGCTCCTTGAGGTCAGGTCATATTTTATTTTTCCTTTGTGTCCCTGGGACTTAACATAGAGCTATGAATTCAATTAATTTCAGCAGACATTTAAGTGCTTACTCTGTTGAAAGGACTACATTAAATGCTGGGGATTCAAAGATTACAAGCGATAGCTCCTGACTTCAAAGGAGTATACATTCTTCTAATAGTGGTAATTAAAAATAGAAGTGGAATTGTTATTGTTATTGTTAAAGGACCTGTAGCATATTACCTTGCTTATTGACTCAGTGTTCAAATTAATTTTTGAGTCATCAGTATGAAAAAAATGTTGAATTTCTTGGTTAAGTTAAAATGCTTCAGAAATGTACCATCACCATCTTCTTCTTATACCTCATCATCATCAAACTGGAATGACACCCTCTACCATTTTTAAGGTTTCTTAGTGCTCTGTGCCAAATGCCAGAGATGACAGTTTCCAAAAGACTTGTCATCATTTCCACAGAAGAGTTTGGCTAGATGCCGAGGCCAGATGGTAACCTTACAATGGATGGCTGCCATTGTGTTTTGTTAAAATAGTGAATTTTCTTATACTGGAGAAATTGGTCTTTTCACATCATTCACATTTCTTGTTATCACTTGGTATATTTAGATTGCTTACTTTTTAGAGACGGGAAAACAATATGAGATAAAGAAACCACAAGAAGAAAACTCAAAAATAAAATACATAAAAATTATATAGGAAATGTAGAAATAATGCATAATTTTAATAACCTTAACTTCTATTTATGCAATAATTTTGATTGATAACTTCAAGATATTTTATTTATAAGTGAACATGGTAGTGAACTACTTGGTGCTAATTGATAATGATAATAATAAACAAGGAAGGAACAATGTTACATGTCTTCAATTCTCAAAACCTTTTAGTGTTTTCCCATTGCCTGGCATTCAAGGATGTCCACAATCTGGCACCAACCTACTTTTTCAGCTTTAATTCACACTCCCTCACATCCTTACCCCCACCATACTCCACACTGCATGGTATAGTAGAAAGACCAATGGATTTGGAGGGAAAAGACCTAGTTCCTCACTTTGGCTCTTATATTTACCATCTGTGTGGGTTAGGGAAAGCCACATTATTTCTCAATGCTTCAATTTCCTCAGCTATGAAATAAGAATATTTCACCACATATTTCATAGGGTTATTGTGAGGAAAGTGAATAATAAACTGTAATGCACTACATAAAGGTGGATTACTATCTATGAGGAATACTGCTGTCACTATTACTATGACCAATCAGTTAGTAAGCATTTATTAAGCAACTACTATGTGACAGATACTGTGCTAAGAGACAGATATACAAAGAAAGGCAAAAGACATCCTCTGCTCTCAAGGAGGTTTCAGTTTAATGGAAGAGAAAATAGGAAACCAATTCTACACAGTCAAAACATATATCTTGCATAAAATATGACCCTACACTCAAGGAGGTTACATTGCACTGGTATTGAGGAGAATGCAAGATCTATGCTGATAAGTATAGATATGCTAATTAGAAGATTATATATATTAATATATAGTATATTATATAATAATTGTACATATTACAAATTGGAAATAATCACCACTACCACTATTGCCATTATAACTAAATAAGACACAGAAAATATGTACTATTTATTACTTTCTCATTTTGATTATTTAATTCCTTATTCTCAGAATGGATCAAGATTCCTCCATACCATACTCCTTCTTAAAGAATCAATTGAAATCTCATCTCTTCCTTGAAGCTTTCCCAGTTGGAATCTAAACATCATGAAGGCAGGAATCATGTTGTTCCTTATTTAAGCTATACACACACATATAGATGTGTATATGTGTGTATGTGTATGTATGCATGTATGTATGTATCTATTCCCCTAGAGTCCATATACAATAAGCACTTGAAGGTTTTTTTATTGACTGAGTAATTAATTAATGATGGACACAGGTTCAAATGAACTTTCCCCTTCATTTGATCTAAGTATTTTTTGCTCCTCTTATGAATTTATATTATTTGTATCTCTCTACATGTCTTATGCTCTACGAAAAGCTTACCTTTAGATGAAGATGATTCTGAAGATGATACTGAGCTATGACAGCTCAGTACCAATAATAGTATATCCTACTAAGCTGTAAAAATTTCCAGTAAGGTCTTGATAACAGATTGTAGCTACTAACTGCTGACCATTAGCTCACTGAAGAAGAGACTCATCACTAACATGTTGAGCCCCTGAGGATGAATTTTTTGGTAAACAATGAAACAGGTAAAAGCAGAATACTCATCCTCAGTCCTGAGCAGTGTTTTCTGGTTCTGCAATGACAGCGGTAGAAAGGAGGGTAGAAGGTTCCTAGTACTGCAAAGCTTTTATTCTACCTTAGGACATTCATTTAAGAGCATAGGAGAGAGTCACACAAGAGGAGAAGGATTGATAGGTTTCAAACTTTGTCAGTGAAAAGAGTATCCATAGCAAGATCACACGCATGTATCAGGGCATCAGAGAATATACAACAGCTGCACTCAGTTCCAACTATGTCTACTTTAAATCTTTTTGACCATAAATCAATCACTTGCTCTTTCTCCAGTCTCAGATTTCTCATCTATAAAATGAAGGAGTTTTGTAAAAGATCTCTCTATGGTCCCCTTCAGCTCCAAGATTCTAAGAGTTCATTTGTTGTATTTTTATAAAGACAATTAGATTTCCTCTTAGAAATACCCTATGTGCAGACATTTTTCAAAGTCAATATGGAAATGAGGGCCATACCTTCAGGAAAGCAAAGCCAAACAAATAAAATAGCTTTAGAGCCAAAAGTGAGCACTGACTTAATTCAATTAATTTTTCATCTGGGACATGTCAGGAGGTTTGTCTCGGGGTACTTTATATGGAGAACTAAAATGGATCAATGGACTTGACTCAATGCCTGTGAGAATGGAATAAATTGCTTCTCTGTTGGTTGAGCTCTACTTTCATGTCAGTAGCATATGATTCACTAAATTATCTACTTCCCTACCTTTTCTTTAGCTCTTCCTCATCTCCACAATGAAGAGAATAACTAGAGTTATGTATAATCCAAAAAGATCCTTTTTAGAAGATTGTGAATTTTTCCAAGACCACTTAAAAAAACAAATTAATAAATTAGGATTGGAATTAAGGTTTAACTCTAAGTTATATTTGCCATAGATTTGTCTGTCTCATAACAGGGCTGAAGGAATTTGAGAAGGGTTGTAATTGGAAGACCTACTCCATAGACCCCCTTAGTACCCATAAATAATTTTATGTTGTATGATTTGTTCTTTATTCTCAAAGAGAACCATGACATCAGGATGATGATGATGCCATGACTTGGAAGTGAATTGCATTTAAGTGAAAGAAGGCTGTGCCAAGTCACTAGCCTAAAAAAGAGAAGAAAATTAGGCTCTCTATGCAGGCCACAGTCAAAAAATTCCTAATGAGCTCTTAAGGACACACAGTGTCCTAGGGATCTGTACTTGACCTTGTGCTATTTAACCTTTCATCAATGACTTGAATGGATGTATCAGTGGCATGTTCATAAATTATAGAGATGACCTAGAGCTGGAAAGAATAGTTAACACATTGGACAACAGTTCAGATCCAAAAAGAACTTGACAGGCAAAAGAAAAAATCTAATAAATTGCAATTATATAAATCTGAAAGTTATGCTACACTTGGTATGAAAAAAATAGCTTTAAAAATACAAGATGGAGCACTAAGAGGGCAACTATTCATCTGAAGATCTTGGAATTTTAGTAGAATCCAACTTCAAAACCATTTAACAGTATGATATGTGTTAAGAAAATTGATACAATCTTCATCTACCTTAAGAAAGGGAAAAAATCTGAGGCTAAGGACATGATTGTTCTAATTACTCTGCCTTCTTTGGACCATATCTGGAATACCATTTCAGTTCTAGGAGTCATATTTTAGGATCAATACTTATAGACTGGACATCAACTGGTATAGAGCAACTAGATGATGAAGGACTTGAAACTATGCCATGTACATCAATTGAAAGAGTAAGGGATCCTTAGCTGGGGCAAGAGAAGACTCTGGGGGATACAACTGTCTTCAAGTATCTGAAGGGCTATAGAAAAAGGTATTTGATGCCACTGTGCCAGAAGAGATAATGAATGAAACAAGTAGTTTCGGAGAAACCTGGGAAGACACATGAACTGATGCAAATAAATCAAGTAGAACCAGAATAATGTATACAATAGTCAATAGTCATGTTTTAAAAGTAAAACACTTTTTGAGAGACTTAAAAAAATCCATTCAGTAAAATGATCCACTGAAATTACAAGGGACTTACAAGTGTGCTCCCCATCTTCCTGAAAGAGAGGGGATAGTCTCAAGGAGCAAACTGAGACAATCACAATTTATGTAATTTATAGTTCCCCATCTGATAACCTAAGTTACCATAGGATCAAAGAGTCAGAACTATAAAGGATCTGAAAGATCATTAAGTTCCAATTTCTCATTGATTTGCAGTTGAGGAAACTGAAGCCCAAAGAAGTAAAGTAATTTGTCCAATGTCATATAACAATTTAGAAGCATACCCTGGCCCCTGTGGTTCTAGCTTCAGTACTCTTCTCACTGTGCCATGCTTGGCTGGTATATGACAAGTCATCTTGGTATTGTATTCATCTACAATCATTTGCCTAAATCATAGTGATCCTCAATTCTCCTGTACTCTCCTACACCCTTCATTATTCTGTTGTATCACAGATGACAGTGTAGTTGGGTAGCAGCAGCATTTTTAAGGAAGCTTTTGTGAGTGCATGAAGAATATGTCATGCGATGCTCTGGTTACTATGGCAATTTTTATTGGGTAATTGGGTTTGCAGAAACATCTCGATTCATCATTAGGTACTAAGCTAAAATAGTCACTTACCATGAGCTTGTTTTCTTTTACAATGCATTTGCTTCTCAAGGTTCATAAAGAAACAGAATATACTTTTACAACTGTGGTCTTCATACTTCACTTGTGTTTCTGTTTCTCTCCCTCACTCTCCAGTTTAGGGCACTTTAAGACACCCAGGCCTCTTGCCCAGGCTAAACATCTGCAGACACTTCTAGGCCAAAGAGCTGATTTCTTGTGGCCCAGGGCTCAGCCTCCTGTTTTGTTGGTCAATTGCCACTACCCACTTTCCCCTTAAGTTCTTGCTATGGTCAGGGTCAGTTGTCTTTAGTTCTTAGCCCATTTAAGAGCAGCAATGACTGACAGGTCTAGAACTTAGTGAGTGGCTAAAGTTCCAGCCATCAGTTCTGCCAACTATTTACCTCAGGTTGTCTGGTATGATATACCCCTCAAGTAACACCAAGGTCTGTGTAGGGGTGAGAAATATTTTTTTTTAATTATATCATTACAAGTTTACAACAGAAAAGGATTTTATGTTAATTATGATAAACAATTCATTTCCAACAACCATGTGACAGCTGCTATTCCCTCACAAGGACAGTTAGGTGGTACAATGGATAGAGTGCTGGTCCTGGAGTACGCGAAGGACCTTAGTTCAAATCCAGCTTCAGACATTTATTAGCTTGATGACCTTGGGCAAGCCACTTAACCTTGTTTGCCTCAGTTTCTCAACTGAAAAAATGAGTTGCAGAAGGCAATAACAAACCACATCAGTCTCTTTGCCAAGAAAATGCCAAATGCAGTCATGGTGAATTGGACATGACTGAAACTCTTCAACAATAACAAATTCCTTCACACGGACTACATTTAATTACATGACTACAGAGTCCCTTAATGTCAGAGAAGGCATCAGATTGACACAATCAAGATTCATAGTTCAGAACCAAATCATCTAATCTAGTTACACACTTTAGAGGAAGAATATCATAAAGCCACATATCCCCCAGTAGTTTTTGAATAAAATCATATTAAGGAGAGAAAAATATTTTTCCAGCCAGCAGATTTTATTTATTTTCAGCAAGTATTTATTAAGTGTCTACAATATGCAGGATATGAAGTATGTTCTGCAGAGTCAAGAAACTAGTCTTTTAGAAATGTGTCTAAACTTAAGGATCAAACCCTATCAAAAGTCCATGAGGATGAAAAACTAGCGAATTCACAAATGATTCTTGTTTACGCTCAACATCAAGGTTAACTTTTTTCTTCTCCTCTTTTTAAAACTAAATAGAATGTTCAACACTCCTCCAGTTTTCAGACAATTGGTAGTCACAAGTAAATGAAAATATGTTTAACATTTTCAATAAGCAGGTTTGAATATGTCAGAAAAGGGGATCAGGTTCAGTTGATCTTTTAGTGAACTCAGTCACCTCAGTATAATTTTGTTTATAAATATCTAAGATGACAGGATGTTTGCTAGTTGTTTTATATGAGGTTTTAGGTCTTAAAAATAGACTGGTGGGCACTGACAATTTTTTATACTTCTTGAAATCTAATTCAGTGTTATGAAGTACTCAATAAACAATCTTGAGTTTTACAATAGTATTAGCTAGCATTTATATAACTCCTTAAGATCTGCAAAGAATTTTATAAATATTATTTAATTTTATACTCACAACAGCATAGGTGGATAGATGCTGTTGTTATTCTTATTTTACATGAGGAAGCTGAGGCAGACATCTGAGTTATGTGTAATAGATAAAAGCCACAACAACACAATCACAACATTTTATATGTATACAGTGTTTTACAATGTACTATATAGATACAATGCCTTACCAAACACTTTAATGAACTGGGGGCATTACAACATGGGATGAGAGGGTAGAACACATAACCTTATTTGAGTCTCATAACAAGAATCATTTGCTTCTGTTTTACAGGTTAAGAAACTGAGACACAAAGAAGAAAAAAAGCTTATCTGTGATCACACAAATAGGACTCACACCCAGGTAGGTGTTCTGACCTCACTCTTTTGCTGTTTACACAGTAACATGGAATTCAACAAAAGAGTTTTTTAAAAAATAGGAAAAGGTGCCATATGTACGAAAATATTTATAGTAGCTCTTTTTTATGGTGGCAAAACCTGGAGACTAAAGGGATGTACATCAACTGAGGAACAGCTAAATAAATGGTGGTATATGAGCATGAGGTAATATTATAGTATTGTAAGAAATAGAGGAAATAGGTGATTTCAAAGAGACATGGAAAAATTTATACAAACTGATACAGAATAGTAGAACCAGACAAAGAGTTCATGCTATAACATCAATTTTGTAAAAATGAACAATTTTGAAGTCATATAATCTGATGACGAATAAAATGAGCAAAATTCCGAACTTTGAAAGGTGTGAGATAATGATCAACAAAATGACTTTGTATTGCTACAGATAAATGATAATACAGCATACTATCCACCTCCAAGAGAAATGATGGACTTTGGGTGCAGAATGAGACATACACACGCACACACATATATGTATATGTATATATACATATATGTATGCATGTATGTAGGTATATATGTATGTGTGTATGAGTGTATGCATTTGTGCCCAGTCAATGAGGAAATTTGTTTTCCTTAACTGTGCATATTTGTTGCAAAGAATTAGTTTTTTTAATAGGTTGGGGGGAGTGAAGAGAAAAGAGTTTTCTATTAATTAAAAGTACTTAAAAATAATGAGGTTTTGAGAGCACAGTTGTCAAACATTGCACGCTCTTTCAGATGAGACTATTATGCTGTTAGTTTTGTTTAATTGTGTTATTTTGTTATAAGAGAACTCTTAGGGAGGGGAGGGGATATGAAAATGTAATGTAAAAATAAAATATGTCAATAAAACATTTTCAATGTCTTTCAGGGGTTAATGACATTCAGCCATTTTTCAGTCATATTCAATTCTTCATGACTCCATTTGAAGTTTTCTTGACAAAGATATGGTGTGGTTTGCCATTTCCTTCTCCAGTTCATTTTACAGATGAGGAATTGAGCTAAGTAGGGTTAAATGACTTGCCCAGGGTCACAAACCTAGTAAGTGTCTAAGGCCAGATTTGAACATGGAAAGAGGAATTTTCTTAACTGCAGGACTGGCCCTCTATCCACTATGCCACCTAGTGTACCATGTGTTTAATAAATATTTTTTATTGATTTGGATCATAGATTAATAGAATGTCAGGACTGGAAAGCACCATTAAATTCATTTATTCTGAAGTACTCAATTTGCAAGTGAGGAATCGAAGTTTAGATGTGAAATTATTCAAGGTCACACAGTGAGATTAGAGCCTAGTTCCCTCAGAAACCGAGGTCATATATACTCTTTCTACTACATTTATTAACAAAATGCATGTTGTTTACAGGCAAACACTGTATATCCTATTGCCTTTTTTACAATTGTCTTTAGTTCCCATAACAGTCTTTGAACATAGTAGGTACTAAATAAATATTTCTTCATATGAAAAATTGAATAGCCTTCATCACAGTGATACACAGAACTCCAATTTGTATGTGTATGTGTAATGTTCATTATGACTTTCTGTGTATTTACCTAGTAAATACTATTTTAATCCTACACTATCCTCTTCTCCTGAGTCCCCTTTCCCTTTGTCCAGTCAAAGAACTTGCCCTGCTAAGCACCAGCCTTGGCTAATTGCAACCAACTACTGCCACTGTTCTGACTTCAGTGGTGCTGAACAAAATTGGAGAAAGTCACAGAATTTTGCTAACTGGATCCACTACAAGTTTATGTTACATGATCTCAACTTGACCCTCACGACAGCAAAAATAAACTTTTATGCCTCTCTAATAAATTCTCTATTCCACTTACAAAGTAGTGTTGTTGAGTCATTTTTAAAGACAGAAATCTTTAGTTAGAACACATAACTACAGATTTATCAAGGCTTTGTGATTGCATCCAGATACATGTACTGTATCTACAAAAAAATGATAAATATTTAAGAAATGGATGGATAACCAGATGGAAAGCATGCTGCAGGGGACATTATTGGATTGTTTGGGATTGAATTGGGGCACCTCAAATATCCCCTCTTATTTGAAGAATATACAAGTCTATGAAGAGACCACTGTATAATTACCAGTTCTTTTGTTGCCTCTGATTACAAGTCTTCAGATGATGAAAGCACGACAACTTAGCCTAAAGAATTCTTTGTCAAATTGAACTGGATGGCTTCTGAGGTCACCTTCAATGCTGATTTTGTTATTTGGAGTCAGAGAAATCAGGCCCCCTCAACTGTGATTTCTTAAATCCTGGTAGCAAGTTTTTAGGCCTGAATAAGTTCCTTAACTCTCAACTTGACATTCTCTCTGTGGTCAAATGCTAAGTATATAAAGCCTGTTCACCCTGCCAAATAAGAACTCACAGTTGAGAGATGCAGCAGTCCCTGAAATGTAACCAGCTCCTGTCAGAAACTCCAAAGTGCAACTGTCAGTTAATTCTCTTAGTCATTAATTACCTACAGGCAGATTTGACCCTCGTGCTCAGAGGTGACAAGTTTCATACACAATTAGTAATTCCCTGAGTCATTCGATGGCTGATGTACAGCCATTTGGGCTATTAATTCATTTTGGCCCTGGGAGTTTTAGAAATCCTCAAACAGAAAGCTGATTCACTTTGTGAGCTGGACAATGGCAACTAAAGTAGAGCATCTAAGTCTTGGCTTCCTCATAACAAGAAAACACTTCTTCAATAATTCAAAAGATTTATTATTTTATCAGTGTGAATACTCCTACTGACATAAGCCATATATCTACTTCCTACAGTAGCTTTCATGAGTTGTTGAAATTTAAAAAATTCATCAGGGAGGCTAACCTGCTGATGAGTCTGTATAAACTTACCTTGGTTTAGAGTCTACAAACACACAATTCATTAAGGATCCATATTCTTTGAGCCATTTCAATCTCACAGGATTCACAGATTTCGTGTTATTCTAACATGGGCTTTAAGATTCTAGTGTCCACTCTACATGAGGATGAGACAATAGCTTAGAACTTGAGTAGGGGAATAAAGATACTACAGCTGCTGTTGCTGCAAATGATAATGACAGTAATAATTTTTAAATGTCAATGGTATTAACATAGGACTACCTTTTTTTAAGTATCTTAACCATATCGTGGTATTTTGTTTCTGCATCACAGTTGATAATTCTCCCCACCTGCTATGTTATCCCTTATAATATTGATTCAAAAAGAAAGAACAGTTCATCAAAACTAGCCAGATTATCAATCATATCTAACAATATGCAATATTCCATACCCATAGTGCCCTACCTTTGCAATGAAAGGAGGGAGGTTCATTTTTCTCAACTCATCTCATCTTCAGAGCCAAGCTTGGTCACTATAATTATATACTATTTCGTTTCATTTTTTATTCTTTATATTCATGTTGTTATTGTCATGGTGTAGGGGCAGTTATATGGCTCAGTGGATAGATTACAGGATCAGGAGTCAGGAAGACCTGAGTTCAAATTCAGCTGAATATACATACTAGTTGTGTGACCCTCAGCAAATTACCTAACCTCTGTTTGCCTTAATCTACTGGAGAAGAATGTGTCTTTGCAAAACCAAACCAAAACAAGAACAACCCATGGACAATATGGTCCATGGGATCATGAAAAGTCAGATGGGACTGAATTACTGAACAAGTCCCGATTCTGCTTGCCTCACTCCGCATCAGTTCATGCTGCTTTGAATTTGTCATATTCATCATTTTTTTTACAACACAGTAACATTACACAGTATTCATATAAATTCTGGGCATTAACAGGATCTGATACATCAAAAACCAAGAATGGTACCAGAGAAACCATGCAAAGGTTGTAATCAGAGAAGTCTGGCTAAAAAAGAAGGTGGACTGGTCAGCAAGTGAGAGGTAAATCTAAAACTCTTTCGATATCTTCACGATGTTAAATGAACTAGAAGTTCCTGAGCAAATTGGTTGGGATCTCCATGGGAGATTTGTGGAATGATATGGTCAAGAATCACTCAGAATAAGTAAGTGGTAATCGGAATCCTTAGAATGAATGTCCCATGTTAATTAAAGATCCAATGGCATCATAAAGTATCATTATTACAAAAAAAACTGCATCATAATACAACTTCAAAGTGCTTTATATATACTATCTCACTTGATCCTAGCAAAACTCTTTGGGGATGGAAATTATTATTCTCATAGGGAAACTAAGATTAAGCAAGGCCAAATGACTTAGCCAGCTAATGTTGTATAGTACTAGAATTTGAACCCAGGTCTTTGACTCTGTGTCTAAAGTTCTTTCCATCCTGAACTCATAACATTTCTTCTTTTTCCTTTGTGACAAATAGGACCAATAAAATTGACCTATACCACTAGACTAGTCTATCTGATTAAACAACAAGGAATTTTAAGATACAAATTTCCTTACAAATTCAGAATGTATTTCTTCTTTGAGTTATCTGAGTGAGTAGATGATTTGGGATCAATGCTGGTACAAGTGGAAAATATAGCTTTGCAATAAATATATAGCCTCATTCAATATTTCATCAAAATAAGACTCCTCTGAGTCCTAATAATGTCTTCTTTGAACTATTAAAATTGTTTTAAATGTCAAAAAGGATAATCAATGTAACAAAAGCTCATTTTTTGGAAAATTCCAAACCAAAGTTATATGATGTGTAGGCTTTTAGAGAATCTTATAGCTTTTATTCAAAAGATTTAGAAATTTCTGATCTCAGCTCCCATTTTAAAATATTTCTTCATAAGTTCTGTCATTTACCCTACTACACATGTCAAAACTTCACTACTTTTCACTATATCCCATATCCCCTCCTTTGTTGTAGTTTCTGAGGAAGATGTGATCTTACACTTTATCAAGGCTTGACCTCTCACTCTTGCCCCTGATCCTATGTCCCCTCTAATCTTTCCCTCATTCATTTTCTCTGTTTTTACTAGCTCATTCCCTGGTGCTTATGAATATGCTAATGTTTACCCCATGAAGAAAATCCTTATGCTGGATCCTGTCGTTCCCTCAAGTCATCATTCAATATTTGTCTTCCCTTTCATGTTCTTCCACCCAAACCCTGCCCTTACATTATGAGACTTCTACATACATATTGCTACTAATTCAAATACCATAACTTCTCAGTTTTTCAATTTGCTTATTTCCTATGACCTACTCCAACACCCCACCACAGCTAAACAGAGTAATGGTCATACCTTTGATCTTTACATCAATCACAAGGGTTTCATGTTCATATTCACGAACACTGAAATTCTTTTATATGATCATAAATATGTTATCATTCTACTTCTTCCTCTTCCTTGCAAATCCAGTGCTATGTTTTCACCCCTACAGTGACCTCAATTATTTTCTAGACCGTCACCTATCAATATGCTAGCTATTCTCTCTTTCCTTCTCCTCTTGCTGCCTTGGTGTACTAGGTCAGTCCAACATCATCCCCTTCTCCTGAGTCCCCTTTCTCTTTGTCCAGTCAAAGAACTTGCCCTGCTAAGCTGACTGCAACCAACTACTGCCATTGTTCTGACTTCAGTGGTGCTGAGCAGAGCTGAAGAAAGTCACAAAATTGTGCTAACTAGATCTACTACAAATTTATGTTACATAATCTCAACTTGACCCTCATTACAGTAAAATAATCCTTTTATACATCTCTAATCAATTCTCTCTCCCACTTACAATAGTAGTGTTAAGTCATTTTAAAGTCATGTCAGACTCTTCTGAGCCCATGTGGGGTTTTCTTGGCAAAGATACTGGAGTGGTTTACCATTTCCTTCTTCAGCTCATTTTATACATGAGGTAACCGAGGCAAATAGGGTTAAGTGACTTGCTCAGAGTCACACAGTTACCATCTGAGGTTTGAACTCATGAATATGAGTCTTCCTGATTCCAGGCCCTTTGCTATATCCACTGCACTACCTAGCTGCCCACACTGCCTCTTACAAACTTTTTTATAGCCCAGATTTTCCTCTTGCTAACTTATCTATTACTGTAGAAGGCATCCCTATCCTCCTAGTAACTCAACTTACAACTGAGCTGTGTCATCCTGAACTTTCTTTCTCTAACTTCCCATATTCATCCTTCATAACATCTCTCATATATGTCCCTCTCCTTCTCCTCCAAAATTGCTACCCCATTGGTTCAGACCCTCATTCCCTTAAGCCTGACCTATTGCAATAGTCTGCTGGATGGTCTGTCTGCTGCAAATCTTTCCCCATTCAGCTCCATTCTCCACTCAGCTGTTAAAGTGATCTTCTTAAAGTACAGATCTAGTTATATCTTCCTCCTAAGCAATAAACTCCACTGGCTCTTTATCACCTCCAGGATCAAATATAAAACCCTCCGGCACTTTGATTTAACAGTACCTTCAATAATATGTCATTCCCCCTCCAGTCTTGGCTTATAAAAAAGATGAGAAAAATATTCTGCAAAATTATCCAACATATCAAAAAGTCCAACATTATCCACAATCCTATAGTCCCCATCTCTGCAAAAAAAGTAGGGTATGTGCCTTCCCTTCTTATAGGATAAATGTTTTCTATTCTTATATCTTTTCTTTGGAAAGAAACTTTGGACTAACCTTTGGAAGAAAGTCTTATTCAGGTACAAATTGGATTATATTATCTCTGTGATCCTTTCCATTTCTGAGATCTTGTAAATTTTGTTCTCTGAAATTCATCTTCTAGGGACAATCATGAGGGAATATTGCATAACTGTCTTTCCTAGACTTCTATTAGACACCTTTTATTGTAAAACTTTTAGGTGCTATCTTAAATATAAAGAGTGTGTACAAAATTCCCTTACAATACTACGTTTAACACAATAGAAAGGACTTCTTTCTGTATAAGTTACCAGTAAGACTTTACCTTTTTGGGGCAGAGCCAAGATGGAGGAGTAGAAGGATGGACCTATAGAAGCTCTCCCCCTATAGCCCATGAAATACCTGTAAAAATGACTCTAAACAATTCTACAGCAGCAGAAGCCACAAAATGACAGAATGAGAGATTTCCAGCCCAAGACAGCCTGGAAGGCCAACAGGAAAGGTCTATCACACTAGACTTGGAGCAGAGCACAGTCCAGTTTAGGGCCCACAGCACAGACAAGACAGGAGCAGGCCTCAGGGTGTGGAATCATGGGTAGCAGCTGCGGTTCCCAGATTTCTTAGCCTACAAATGCCAAAGACAGCTTCAAAGGTCAATAAGAAAGCTCTTTCACCTGCATGAGAGGGGTGTGTCATCTGGCCCCAATCCTGACCCCAGGGTGGAAGCAGCCACTGCAGCAGCAGCATCCACTTTTGGAGCCCTTGGCCTAAAGAGTCTGGGAAATCAAGCAACTGATCTGGATCTCAGTTCTGAGTGGCGGTCCTGGGGTGAGGAAGAGGGCTGGTGTGGTGGAGCTGGTGGTGACTGTAGAGAGGGAATCCTGGGCAGATAAGAATGCTTGTGGTTGCTCACAGAACAGAGAGCAGGCCAGGAGAGAAAATCCTCTCCCTTGATTGTGCCAATTTGGGGGAACTAAGAACTTACAGATCCTTAGAATATACCCTCTACTTGACAAAGAACTCAAACGTCAAGTAGCTGACTGGGAAAATGCCCAAAAAGGGGAAAAAATAAGACTATAGAAGGTTACTTTCTTGGTGAAAAGGTATCTTCTTCCATCCTTTCAGATGAGGAAGAACAAAGCATACCATCAGAGGAAGACATCAAAGTCTATATCCAAACTCCGCAAAACAAAAATGCAATGGTCTCAGGCCATGGAAGAGCTCAAAAGAGATTTTGAAAATCAAGCGAGAGATGTGGAGGAAAAATTGGGAAAAGAAATGACAGCGATGCAAGAAACTTGTCTTTCTCCTTATAAATAATGTCCTAAAAAAGAGTAAGAGTGATTTAGGTTTTTCTGTTCTTAGTGCTTCAGTAAGTGAAAAAACTGAAACAGTGTGTCCCTATGAAATTCAGTAGCAATTCCCTAATACTGTGGTAGAACACAGTGTTTAGCACCCAGTAAACATTTAATAAACTCTTGGTTAAGTTTATTGCTTATTAACAGCTTGTTGACTGCTAACTGATAGCACCCCATTTTAATGCTCTTTTTATTACTTATTTATTATATTTATTACTTCTCTGGATCCATGATCTCATAGGTTTGTGAACATTCCCTTCATACCAAGGACTGTAATATATAATATATTTCACTTCTATTTGAAACGCATCAGGTAAGGGAGTTGGAATACTCCTTCATCCCAACTACTACTTCACTTCTATTTGAACACTTTCACTTCTATTTGGACACTTCTAGTGTTCAAAATGGTGTTCAGAGATTCCCTGTCATTAGGAAGAAGATAACCCAGGGAGGGTAAAAAAAGAAGAAATGTAAAGGGAAAAAGATAAGAGAAAAACACAGTTGTTCTCCATGGAGTAAGCATTCCAGAACACACAAGGGAAGGGATGGGAAGAGCTTAAGTGGGTTCAGGGTTGAGGTAGATGGAGCTGAGTTCAGGATGATAAGAATCTAGGAGCAGACAGTGATATGTGTGGAAGATAAAGTATGTATAATGACAGCCAAAAGCTCATAATCACTGGAGTAAAGACAGTATGATAGAGTGAGAATATGTCAATCATTGAGGAAGGTGTTCAATCAGGTTATCATCCCCCAGGGACCCAGCCAGAACAGAGGAGTTGAGCAGGGCCAAGAAGCCAGTAGTGGAGTGAATAGTATGATGGATCTACTCAATTATATGAAGGCTCCAGGCAGGGGCTCACTAATTATTCTATAGACTTCAGTGTGAACTCATCTCAAGACATAAGGTGAGAGGGAGGTTGGTACTGCAACAGGTGTGAAGTTGGAGAAGACTGGATAATGTGCCAGAAGAGCTGATGAAATAATCAGTGTGGGCATGTTCCTTCTTCCTGGGACAAGAAAACCAGCAAAATGTCATGCAGGGCTTCTGTATGCCAAGATGGTACTGGGTTGCCCATGGGTTTTAATAGTATAGTCAGCTATACTCAGGAATCCCAAGTTCATTCCCACTATACCACAATACTTCTCTAGCATTTGCGCATAAAGGTAAAAAAACATTTGTCACCATTCGTATTTCATCTTTCCTTCTTCCTACACTAAATTTAAAAAAGATTTATAATGGTTAAAAAAAATCTATTCTGCAACCTTACATGATATATAGCATCAGTGGAGATAGATGAGACAGTAGGAAGTCTATCTATCTATCTATCTATCTATCTATCTATCTATCTATCTACCTATCTATCTATATCAATATCTATATATCCATATCTATCTATCTATATGGGAGATAAAGGAAGGTAGGAGGTATAAAAAAATAAAGGTCATTTTTTCAGAGTGGGAGAAGGAATGCTGGAAGGGTAGGGGAAAATGTGACCAACTTGTCTTTCTCCTTATAAATAATGTCCTAAAAAAACAGTAAGAGTGATTTAGGTTTTTCTGTTCGTAGTGCTTCAGTAAGTGAAAAAACTGAAACAGAGTGTCCCTATGAAATTCAGTAGCAATTCCCTAATACTGTGGTAGAACACAGTGTTTAGCACCCAGTAAACATTTAATAAACTCTTGGTTAAGTTTATTGCTTATTAACAGCTTGTTGACTGCTAACTGATAGCACCCCATTTTAATGCTTTTTATTACTTATTTATTATATTTATTACTTCTCTGAATCCATGATCTCATAGGTTTGTGAACATTCCCTTCATGCCAAGGACTGTAATATATAAACAGAACATCAATTCAATAAAAATCACTGTTAATTTGCCATGATATATCACAGGATGATGCAGTCCAGAGAAGACTGATCAAGATCTGCACTGAAATCTTGGTTCAGTTATTTACCATCTACGCCACTTTGGGAAAGCTATCTAACCTCAGTTTCCATATCACAGTTTCCTTAACCATAAAATGAAAGATTTAAACTAAATGGTCTTTGTGATAACGTCCAACTCTATAGCCATCAACTTGGATTCATGTGAATTGCACAAATATATTCACAATGAATAAATGAAGCATTTAACTGTGGGCAAAGAACTATGCTAAGTCTGGGGATATACACTGAAAAACAAGACAGCCGCTGCTCTTGAGGAAACCTCCTTGTAATGGGGAAGACAACACATACTATAGGTTTCAGCTGCAGGTCAGATGGGAAGGTTTCATGGCGCAGCAGCAAAAGAAATGATCATGCCTCCGCTTTAATGTCATTCCACTGCAAAATTCTATCAGTTTCTGATGTTGAACCATTTGACAGGGCTAAGGACTTTGGGGACAAGAACTTTCTTTTCTGGATCTTTAGTAGCTGAGAAGATAGTGCCTGGAGGAACAGTTGCCATATTGTATCCTTTCCCAGGATGATAGACGAGTGCACTGGGCCAGAAGCACTGTTACTCTCTAGGCTCCTGGGTTCAGGAACCTGGGCCATCTTTTTCAGGGTACAATAATAGGTCTGCGATCGTTTACAAAATACTTTGCATTGTTTCAGTCTAACAACAATTCACTTTAATTCACATTTATTAAGTGCCACTAAGTGGAAGGCATTGTGCTAAGTGATGGGCAAATAGAGACAAACTCAAAGAATTCTCTTTCCTCCAGGAGTTTGCCTTTTCTTGGGGAAATGCAATATAAATCTCTCTCGAGGGGCGGAGCCAAGATGGCGGAGTAGAAGGAGGCATGTTTACGAGTTCCGAAACCAAAGCCCATAGAATTAATGTAAAAAGAGTCCCCCATAACTTCTGGGTGAATACAAGGTGTGCAGAAGCAGAGTGGAAGAGATTTCCGTTCCAGGGAGCCCTGAAGACCAGTCCCCAGGGTCCGGCATGCCCCGGAAAGTAAACCCGACCCCCAGCGCTGCCCTGGCCGAGGCCGCAGAGAAGCTGATCCGAGCAGGCTTCAGAGACGGAAGCTCCAGCAGCCGGGAAAGTCCCTCTGCCCACAGAAGCAGGTCAGTGAGAGAGGCCGGGCTGAAGGAGAGGGGAAGCGGGGCGTCTCCGTGACTCGGGCCCCCTCGGGAGGAAGCGGCGGCGGGGGCGGAGGCAGCAGCGGACCGGGACCCAGGAATGCCCCAGCGGCAGGCAGGATCTTCATTACGGAAGATTCCCACATAAAACCTGACGGAATTGAGCCTGGGAGATGGCCCGGCCCCCACCCCGCTCTGTTACTGAAGGCTTCTGCTTAAAGCCCCCAAGAGAGCGGGATTTGGGAGGCGGGGCCCCCCACCCCGCCCCTACCCGTTCCATTCCTGAAAGTCTCTGCATAAAACCCCCGAGGGATCAGAGTCTCGGAGGCAGCCCTGGCCCCACCCCAGCACCTGAACTAAAGCTCACTGATTGACAGTCAGCAGGAGGAAAGCCCATTTAAATCTCAGAGGCCAAGCACTAGCTGGGCGGATCCAGGCGGGGGTGGAAAGGAATCTCAGAAGTCAAGTAACTGGCTGGGAAAATGCCTAGAAAAGGGAAGAAAAATAAGACTTTAGAGAGTTTTTTCCAACAAATGCAAATGATCCCGACCTTCGGATCTGACAAAGATGAGGAGGTATTCTTGCCATCAGGGAAAGACGTGGAGGGCGGGGCCTCAGTACCCCAGACACCCCAGGGGGGTGGCGGGTGGGTTCAGGCCCTGGAAGAGCTCAAAAAGGATTTTGAAAAGCAAGTTAGACAGGTGGAGGAAAAACTGGGAAGAGAAATGTCAGAGATGCAACAAAAGTATGAAAAACAGGTCAATACCTTGGTAAAGGAGACCCAAAAAAATGCTGAGGAAATTAATACCTTGAAAAATAGGCTCACCCAATTGGCAAAGGAGGTTCAAAAAGCCAATGAGGACAAGAATGCTTTCAAAAGCAGAATGAGCCAAATGGAAAAAGAGGCTCAAAAGCTCATTGAATTTAATAGTTCTCTCAAAATTAGAATGGAACAGATGGAGTCTAATGACTTTACGAGAAACCAAGAAATCACCAAACAAAACCAAAAGAATGAAAAAATGGAAGAGAATGTGAAATATCTCATGGGAAAAACAACTGACCTGGAAAATAGATCCAGGAGAGACAATTTAAAAATTATGGGACTACCTGAAACTCATGATCAAAAAAAGAGCCTAGACATCATCTTCCATGAAATTATCAAGGAAAACTGCCCTGACATTCTAGAACCAGAGGGCAAAGTAAGTATTGAAAGAATCCATCGATCACCACCTGAAAGAGATCCAAAAAGAGAAACTCCTAGGAACATTGTGGCCAAATTCCAGAACTCCCAGCTCAAGGAAAAATTCTTACAAGCAGCTAGAAAGAAACAATTCCAGTACTGTGGAAATACAATCAGGATAACCCAAGATCTAGCAGCTTCTACATTAAGGGATCGAAGGGCGTGGAATAGGATATTCCAGAAGGCAAAGGAACTAGGACTCAAACCAAGAATCACCTACCCAGCTAAACTGAGTATAATACTTCAAGGGAAAATATGGTCTTTCAATGAAACAGAGGATTTTCAATCATTCTTGATGAAAAAACCAGAGCTGAAAAGAAAATTTGACTTTCAAACACAAGAATGAGAAGAAGCATGAAAAAGTAAACAGCAAAGAGAAGTCTTAAGGGACTTACCATGAGTGAACTGTTTACATTCCTACATGGAAAGACAATATTTGTAACTCTTAAAACTTTTCAGTATCTGGGTAGTTGGTGGGACCACACATACACATGTACACGCATGCACACACATACACACATGCACACACGTACAGAGATAGAGAGCACAGAGTGAACTGAATAAGATGGGACCATACCTTAAAAGAAACTAGGGTAAATGGTGAGAGAGAAATGTAGGGGGAGGGAAAAGGAAGGGGGTAACTATATGTCATTTAAGAGGCAGGTAGGAGTTTTTCTTAGTGGAGGGAAAAAGAGGAGAGCTGAGAAAAAAAAAAAAAAACAAGAAGTTTACCCTCATCACATTTGACTAAATGAAGGAGTGAAATGCACACTCATTTTGGTATGAAAACCTATCTTACAGTATAAGAAAGTGGGGGAGAAAGAGATATTGCAAGGGGGGGGATGATGGAAGGGAGGGCAAAGGGAGGAGGGAGCAATTTGAAGTCAACACTTGAGGAGGGACAGGATCAAAAGACAGAAAAGAAACAATGAGGGGCAGGTGAGGAGGGATGGTAATCCAGTTAGTCTTATACAACACAACTATCAGGGAGGTCATTGGCAAAACTACACAGATATGGCCTATATTGAATTGCCTGCCTTCCCAAAGGAAATGGGTGGGGAGGGAGGGATGGGGAGAATTTGGAACTCAAAGTTTTAGGAACAACTGTTTAGTATTGTTGTTGCAACTAGGAAAGAAGACATACAGTTAAGGAGGAATAGAAAGTCATCTGGCCCTACAGGAGAAAAGAGAAGATGGAGACAAGAGAAGGGGGAGATGACAGAAGAGAGGGCAGATTGGAGATAGGGAAAATTAGATTGCTTGGGGTATTGGGGTGGGGGGAGGGGATAAAAGGGGAGAAAATTTGGAATGCAAAAATTTGTGAAAATGAATGTAAAAATTAAATAAATAAATAAATTTAAAAAAAATATAAATCTCTCTCTCTCTCTCTCTCTCTCTCTCTATATATATATATATATATATATATATATATATATATATACATATGTATATGTCTACAGAGAGATAGATATATACATATGAGTAAGTATATAATTTAAAGAGGGCAGCCAGGTGGTTCAGTGGATAGGACACCAGGCCTGGAGTCAGGAAGATTTCATCTTCTTGAGTTCAAATCTGGCCTCAGATGTTTACAACTGTGTGACCCTGGTCAAATCACGTAACCCTGTTTGCCTCAATTTCCTCATCTGTCAAATGAGCTGGAGAAGGAAATGGCAAACCACTGTAGTATCTGTGTCGAAAACCCCAAAAGCAGTCATAAAGAATCGGACATGGCTGAAACACAAGCAACAGGAATTTTAAGGATGGGAAACACTAGTAAATGGAAGGATGGGGAAAGGTTCAATGAAGAGTGGAGGAGGAGGGTGATAACTAAGCTGCAGTCTGAATGAAGAAAAAGATTATCAAGATCCCAAGATGCAAACCTGAGACTGCTATTTAAATGTTAAATTTTATCATTATGAGCCATTATTAGTTTTTATACTTGAGAAATGGCTCACTGATCATAGCTTCTCTATGTGCTTTGAACATACTAGGGAGACATTTCTTTCTCATGTGCTTCTTAAAAAGTGACCAACTGAATATTTAAGATAATGAGATTTCAATAAAATCTCTATCCCTAGCCCCCTAAAATAGATAAATTCAATATAGTATCATGAGTAGAAAAGATAACCCACCAAATTAACCAAGCAGGAAAAACTGAACATACCCAGTCATTTACTCACGAATTATCTAATGCACAGGCACCTGGATTGGCTATCTTACTAGACATGTCAGGAGTCTATATGGGCAAGTATAAGATTTGAGGGTCAATATGACGTAGTGTGGCATTAGTGGGACTTACAGTTACTGAGCTTAGAGTTAGGAAGAACTGAGCTCAAAACTTGCCTTTGAAATCTTATATGACCATGGACAAGACTCATTGCCTTAAAGGGGTAATGAACTTCCTCAGTAGAAGGAGGTTTCACACAAGAAAATCTAAGTGTCTATTAGAAATGATCCTTCAACTAAAAAATAAAATAGACTTTGCCACACATTGTTTTGGAATCCCCTTAACTGTCAAGTCATAGAAATTCTACATACACAATATCCCTTCTTTCCACTCTCCTGAAATTACTTGGACTTTCAGATTCTCTAATCTAGACTATTGTGATCACTTCCTTTCCTTACTTCTCCTTTCTGCCTCCCTTCAATTCAGCTTCCAAGTTAAGGTCAAACAGTGTGATGTTCTGCATTCTTGTTTCAGTTCCCGTATTAAAGATAAGTGGCATTTGGTGCCGCACTCTTTTTGCATTATTGCACTCTTTTTGTTGATTACACTATTCAAGCTGGCCTCCAAGTGTAGCATTGAATTTACTGTCCAATGTTCTTAAGTGTAACCCTGTGAACTGCCTTGTAGCTGGCATCTGCCTTACAGAGAAAATACATGTGTCTTAGATTAGTTTCATTCAGGCATGAGTTATAGCGCTGTTGGCCATGAATTCAGCTGTAAAAGAATCAACAACACTGAACACTCAGGAAAAGGAAGAGGAAATTTGCCAATCTTTAAGTGAGGCCCCTCTGGAAAGTGCTAAAGAAATATTGTGACCAGAGGCTCACAAGGACCTAATCTTATATTTCCCCTGGGGCAATGGTTAAGTATTCATAAATTTAGTGTTTACAGCAACTTTTTACAATATAACTACTGTGAATGACAAAAGTCAACTATAGAAATAAGAAATATACAACATTAGTGAAAAGTCATCTCAGAGAGAAGATACTGGTAGTATGAGGAATATAGGGAAGGACAGGCAAAGACTCTTGTAGAAAGAAGGTAGAATTTGAGCAGAGTATTGGAGGACAGTGAGACCAACAAGCAGAAGAAGGAGAGCATTAAAGGGCTGGGGGACAGCACTGAGATAGAAGATAGCATCATTTTCAAGGAACTTCAAGTAGGTTATTATAGTTAGATCAAAGAATGCATTAAGAGAGCAAAGTATGAGTGAAGATCTTCAAATGTGAAACAGATCATTTTTTATTGGATCCTGGAATTCAAGGCCACTGGAGTTCATTTTAAGGATGAACTTTGCTACAGTGTGAAATGTCCAACCACAAATCTGGCTGCCCTGGGAAGTTGAGTTCTTTATCACTGCAGGGATTCAGGGAAAGATGAGTTAGCAAAGGTAGAAAGTTTTCATGCTTCAGGTAAGGGTTGAAGTCTATGGCTTGTAAAGTTCTGAGATCACAAACTTTGATTTTTGAAAGAATGGATTTGCTATCATTCAGACTTTTTACTCATGACTGATCATCAAATGTTAGCCTCCTGAACTTGGCAATTAATCATGACTTAAAAATCATGAGGTAAGAAAGGAGTCAGCAGATTGCGGTGAGAAGATGGAGGATTTCTCAGACCCTCATCATCATTTGCTGATTTTTTTGTTTCAGAAAAAAAGACAGAGACAACTATCACAGGAAGATTAGTTAGCACCTTCAGGCTGGTGGTGGGAACTGTGGACTTCAGGGATAGCCTGTGCTCTAGGGCTACTTATTCCTTCCTGGGCATGGCCACACTCATCAGACAATGCTTTTCATTGTCTTCTATAAAGTAAAGAGGATTTTAAAATGCTATGTCAATTTCCACTCTTGCCAACTCTTTCAACCTAAAATGAACAATATGAGAATGTATGAGCAATAATACTTTCCACCATTCCAGTTCTACGGGTATTTAAGGTTCAAAAAGAACTTTCTACAGAAAAACCCTGAGGAGTATGTACTGCAGATGTTATCATCCACAGTACAAGAAATCGGGGCTCAGGAAGTCTAACTGATAAACCCTGGTCACACAGATACTAAATATGTTAGCCTGTACTTTAGCCCAGGATCCTGATCACATATCCAGGACTCTTTCTATTAAGAGATAAAAATGCTATTAGGAAAAGTTACATAGGATTTCATAGATGGAAGGGATCTAAAGATGCCTCTTTTGCCTAATGCTCATATGAGTGAGAATCTTTTCAATGATATTTCAGAAAAGCTGCCATTTATCCTCCAATTGAACTGATCTTATTAGGGGGATATTGTTGTCACCTAAAGCAGGCTGTTAAGTTCTTAAACCGTTTTGTTGTTCAGTCACTTCAGTCGTGTCCAGCCCTCCAAGACCAGAGTTGGATTTTTCTTGGCAAAAATTCTGCAGTGGTTTGCCATTTATTTTCCCAGTTCATTTTATACATGAGGAAACTGAGGGCAAACAGGGTTAAGTGATTTGTTCAAGGTCACAAAGTTAGTAAGTATCTAAGGCCAGACTCAAACTCAGGAAGTCTTTCTGACTCCAGGTTTGGTATTCTATCCACTGTGTCACCTAGCTGCTTTTAAACTATTTTAACATGGTATTGCTAATAAAGTACTGTATTTGCAGTTGGAAAGCCCTGTTACATATCCCACTCTGGACACCTATTAACACTGAGCAAAACACAACTTCTCAGAGTCAGTTTTTTTATCTGTAAAGTAAGTATGATAGTATCTACCTTACATGGTTGTAGCAAGGCTTAAGTGAGTAATGCATTATGTAATGTAAAATACTCAGAAAAATTTAAAAGACTAATACAGAGCCCACAACTGGAAAAAGTGAAAAACATGAAAATAATTTCAACTATATTGCTTTAAGAGCAACTTTGTCAGCAAGTTATTTTGACTGTCATAAATACCCAAATTAATTATAAAGGATATATGATGAAAGATGCTATCTGTATCCAGAGAAATTACTGATAAAGTATAGATAGAACAATTTTACACACATACATACATGTGTGGAAATGTGTGTGTGTGTGTGTGTGTGTGTGTGTGTGTGTGTGTATGGGGGAACAAGGAAGTTCAGTTTCCACAGAGTCCTGCGACCTAGCATGGTCAGGTTAGAGGTGAGAAACTAATGAGCAGGCTCAAGGAGCTGTGTGAGGAAAAGCCTATCAGAGAGGAGAACATAAAGTCACATAACCAGGGGACAGTGTCCCGGGAGATCCAAAGTTCAGGAAGCAGTATAAGAAACTCCATTTTTCTGAATGTGCAGCAGTCTTCCTATAACCTTACTGGGGAAGGTACCTGTCCATTCAGGGGGAATGGATGTAAAGATTAATCAAAGCTTTTTTGATTTCACAAGTATTGTTCTTCGTTTAAGGTGAGCATGTTTCTCACTGTTGGGGGCTTGTTAGATGGGCTCACTTCTAACTATATATATGATATATACATGTAAATATGATATATATCATATATATATTTATAATACCTATTTGTGTCTAATTGTAGCCATCTCTAGGTTAGAGGGGGAGGGAGAATAGAAATTTACATAATTTTGTTATATATTTGAAAGGAATAGCAAGTTGTAAATAGATTTGCAGTTTCATATGCAATCATCTTTTTTTATTATACTATGATAAGGAAGGGCTGGTTTTGTTTCATAAATTAAAAATTTTAAAAATGCAATTACTGTGGCTTCTCAGGGGTTTCTTGCAGGATTGTCCCAATGGGTCAAATTCATCTCTTGGAGGCTATAGATTTTGCCAAATCTTGGGGGGTGAGGTGGGAGGTGGGGCAATGATAAAACAGAAAATGGACAACAAAAGCTGGAAGAGGTACAGAGCACCATTAGACCTAGAGAAGACAAGGAATTGATGGTAACAAGCACATTTATAGCAAGGACACCATAGGATCATCAGTAGAGTGACAGAAAAGAAATGGAAAAACCTTACTAAGGAGTAAAATCAAAAAACAGTTAAAGAGCCATCTCAATGAACTAGTACTATGCAACAAAGAAAATTTAGGCAAAATCTCTGGAGGAAGGTAAAGAGATTACAGCAAATTTCACAAGTTCCTCTGAAACAATGTTGGAGTAACTGTAAAAAGGAAAAAACCCACAATGCTTCATAAACATTAAGAAATAAATAAAAATGTCAAAGGTACAAGGAACAATGTGAAATTGACAAAGAAAATAGATAAAGGTGAGAAGGTATTGGATAAGAAAGGACATTAGTAATTGAGAGGGGAGGTGTCAGTGGGATGGCAGGAGAGTAAGAAAAGACCATTTTGTGGACAGATCACAGAGGGAAGAGTTGGAGTTATAAATCTCCAGTAAAAAAAGAAACATTGTGGCAGCACAAAGAGACAGGAGAAGGTGAGACAGGGATTGCCTGGAGAGAGGGAAGGCGCATATGAAACTAACTTCTCCTAGAGAGGATCATATCTACTGGTATCACTTCCCATTAAAAGGAAACGAATAGAAAGAATGAAGGGAGAGCAGGAGGACTGATGAAAGGTTCACTGGTTTAAAGAAAGTGGTGGTGTCAAACTCAGAAATTAAACTATTGGATATCAAGTTTGAAAAATCATATTAATATTATATATGTTCTATTTTACTCTTGTTTATTTTGTTAGATATTTCCAAATTCCTGTCAGGAATATTGTCTTTGACTGCTCTGATTTAAAGGAAATATAGCATGTCATCAAAAAGAACAGTGCTGAAAGGATTAACTTACTTTCCATCTATGTAATCACAAAAGGTTCTATAGTCATTTAACAACAGTTATCCCAAAATATAGATAGTAAGCTCAAAAATAAGTCAATCTCTATGTGATACATGTAGTCAGTTTGCTCTTATTTTAAGGATGTATCACAACTTTTTTTAAAGGTTGTATCAAATTATATATCTTTACTATTTAAATTATTTCACATTGTTAGATATTTCCCAATTACATGTAAACTTTTTAATAATATTTTTAAAAAATTGAGTTCCAAATTTTCTTTCTCCCTCCCAACCCTCATCCTTCCTTGAGAAGAGAAACACTTTGATTTCAATTATACATGTGAGGTCATGTAAAACATACCTCTATTAGCAATGTTGCAAAAGAAAACACAAAACAAAATATCAAAATAAGGACAGTAAAAAGAATTCTTTTATCTGCATTCATAGTTCATCAGTATTCTTTCTGGAGGGGTAATAGTATTTTTTATCATGAGTACTTTGGAATTGTCTTGGATCATTGCCTTGATCAGAGTAACTAAGTCTTCCATAGTTGACTATCCTTACAATATTGATGTTACAGTATTGATGTTACAATGTTCTCCTGGTTCTGCTCACATCACTTTGCCTAGGTTCATATAAATCTTCCCAGGTTTTTCTGAAACTATTCTGCTTGTCATTTTTTTATAGCACAATAGTCCATCACAACCATGTACCATAACTTGTTCACCCATTCCCCAAACTGATGGGCATCTACTTGATTTCCAATTCTTTGCCACCATGAAAGAAGAATTATTAGGAAAATTTTTGTACAAATAGGTTCTTTTCCATATTTTTTGATCTTTTTAGGATACAGATCTAGTAATGGTATTATTAAGTTAAAAGGTATACAGTTTTATAGCCCTTTAGGCATAGTTTCACATTGCTTTTCAGAATGGTTGCACTAGTTCACAAGTTCACCAACAGTGCATGGTATCCCAATTTTTCCACATCCCCTCCAGTATTTGTCATTTTCTTTTCTATCATGTTAACTATTCTGACAGATGTGATATGGCATATCAGAATTGTTTTTATTTGCATTTCTCTAATCAGTAGTGATTAGGAACATTTTTATGTGACTGTTAATAGCTTTGATTTCTTCTTAAAATTGTCTATTGTTATCCTTTGACAATTTATCAATTCTGGAATGGCTCTTATTTTTATAAATTTGGATCAGCTCCATATATATTGAGAAATGAGGCATTTATCAGAAAATTTTGCTGCAAATCTCCCCCAGTTTCCTGTTTTATTTCTAATTTTGACTGTATTAGTTTTGTTTATACAAAAGCTTTTTTAAATTTCATGCAATCTAAAATTATCTATTTTACCTCCTGTAATCCTGCCTATTTCTTATTTGTTCATACAGTCTTCCCTTGTACATAGGTATGATAGGTATATTTTTTTATGCTCCTCCTAATCTTCTTCTGATATACCCCTTTATGTCTAAATCATTTATCAGTTTTGACCCTATTTTGGTATGTGGTATAAGATATTGCTCTATGCTTCATTTCTGTCAATTTTTTTCCAATTTTCTAAGTAATTTTGCCAAATATTGAGTTCTTATCCCCAAAGTTCAGATCTTTGGGCTTATTTGTGTACTGTATATCTTAAATATTCCAGTGGCTGATCACTTTATTTCTTAGCTAGGAACAAATTGTTCTGATGATTTATGTGGTTGTTCAGTCAATTTAGTGATATCTGACTCTTTGTGACTCCCTTTGGAGTTTTCTTGGCAAAGATATTAGAATGGCTTGCCATTTCCTTCCAGAGCTCATTTTAGACATGAGGAAAGTGAGACAAAAAGAGGTAAATGATATGACCAGGGTTACATAGCTAATATGTATCTGAGACTGGATTTGAACTCAGGTCTTACTGACTTCTGGCAAGGTGCTCTATCCACCGTGACACTTAGCTGCGCCTAAAATCTTATACTTATGTACAAAATGAACTTCATAAGTACTAGATGGAGAAAGAAGAGTTAGAAAACATTTTTTTTCCTGAAAGCAATCAAGGAATTTTTGTGGATTGAAAGCTCAGTATGAAAAAGCAATGTGAAGTGGCAGGCATGGTTAACTAGGATCATAGTAGACTGTACTGAAAGTCATAGCACTCAGGAAAAGAGATGTGATAGTTTCATGGTACACTGCTTTGGTCAGTATACATCTGGTATTCTGTTCTTGGTGCTACTATTTAGGAAAAGCATTGACAAGCTAGAGATCATCCAGAAGAGGACAGTCCACATGGTAAAGAGCCTAGAATCCATGGATGTGATCTTCAGTTGGAAGGTAACTCAAGAGGCCATCTAGTCCAATCACTTGGTTTTACTGATGAGAAAACTGAGACTGGAGATGGGATTTGAATGAAGTTCTTCTGACTCTAAAACTTGTGAAGATATTCTCTCCCCATGCCCCACACCCTATCCCTCACCTTCTCAGCCTCCATGCCCCCTGTCCTCAAGAGGATTCGTTGAAGGGACTAGGGAAATTTCACCTACAGAAGAGAAAATTCAAAGAGAACATGATAGCTGTGTTCAAGTGTACGAAAGGTTGTCATGCTATAGAAGCGTCCAACTTGGTTTACTTACTTTCAGGGGATAGAATCAAAAGCAGTGAGCAGAAATTTCAAATAAACAAGCTTAGGCTTGATGTCAGAAAATACTTGCTACCCATTTGACCCATCTGAAAGTGGAACTGGCTATGTCTAGAAGTATTGAATTCTCCCTCCTTGGAGCTCATTAATCAGAGGCTTGAGGACCACTAATTAGGCATTTTATAGCATGGATCTCTTTTGGGGTAAGAGTTGGACAAGATGGTTGGTAAGGTCAGTTCTAATTATAGATTTCAATAATCATGCAACAAAAGAAACTTGGTCAACTTTTTTTTTCTTTTTGATCTTTCTAAAGAGAACCTTTGAGCCATGCTTCCATTTAGCTACAATTTTCTCCCATCTTCTGATTTCTGTTTACAGTGAGAATGTCAAGATTATATATATGATACAGTTCCTGTATCACAGGAATCTTTAATCTGGAGCACATGAATTTTTTTCCTTTAGTACTCTGAAAACTATATATTTCTATGTAATTATTTCTCTTTGTAATGCAATATAGCTTGTCTTATGCATTTGAAAATACTATTATGAGAATGAGTCTAATGGCTTCACAAGACTAGGTTGGATTCATCAAATTTCCATGAAATAAAAGAGGTTAAGAACCTCTGTTCTATTATACCCACTTCTTGTTCTTTGTCCTTTGTTTTCAAATAGGACCAATAAGATCTTGGAGGGATCATTTGTCTTGCTCATGAATTGGATTTAAGAGAGACAGAGTTGCACAAAATTGTCAGCCTAACTCTCTCTTCCAGAGTCATCAAAGTCCAGTTGTAAGACTAAAGTAAAGATGAACGATAATAGCCCATGATGCACTGGATGACCTTGGTGTCTTTGATGTCTGGCCTAAGTAGTCCACAGCACCTGCTTCTGCCACCTTCATGGCCACTGGACCAAATTCTTCTCACTCGCCCATTCCTCTGGGGGAAGTTTTTACATGCTTGGAGTAGATATATCCCGTTAACTCATCGATGAGTCTGAGGCCTATCAGTTATCCTTAACCTGATTTTGCCCATCTGCTGAGAGGGTTTTATAGGGGTGTGGCCAATGTGCATGCTACCGCTTCTTGGAACCATAGATGGGAGTTGGGTGGCTGGGAGACACCAATGTGGATGAGCAGCCCTGAAAAGGGCTCAGCAAGTCCTCACACTAAAGGTGTTAGTCCTCCCTGAAAAACCCATATGTCCGCTTATCAATAATGTCCAACAATTTCCCATTGAGAATATCAATGGCTAACATTTTTTAGACTAAAAATTAAACGATTCTTATCACCTCTAGTCTCCTTTTCTACCACTTTGCCATCACTACAGAATCAAGAGACCACTCCATTCTAGACATTTGTAAAATAATAATTTGTAAAACAATAATCGTAACCAAAATCATAATAATTTTAATACTTTAAGGCTCTCATTAATCATCTCATTGATTGCTCACAAAAGCCCTAGAGGTAGATGCTGTTGTTATTCTTATTTTATAGATAAGGAAACTGAGGCTGAGAGATGTTGTGATTTATCCAGGGTCTCTAATAAGCTAATAAGCATCTGAGGCAGCATTCAAACTCAGGTCTTCCTGACTCCAAGTCTAGTACTCTGTCCCCAAGGGCACCTGCGTTTCATGTGTAGACATGACCACAGAATTAATGATGAAGTGGCCAACTTCATTATCAAATAGAGACGAGCTTCTCCATACTTGCCTAGGCTGGTCCTCTGCTGGGATTAGACTCAAAGTCTGTCAAAGATGATAAAATCTGCCAGTATTTGCACTCTTCTGACAGTCTATAAGAATCCAGGAATACCTCCATGGCAAAAGAAAGGATCAAAGTCAAACTCGGTGGAATTATTACTGATATTAAGAAGAAATCTGCCTCTCCATAGTTTCTGTGCATTGTAACTTTTTCTATCTGTTGAGTTCAAGCAAAGTAACTCTAATCTATCTTCCCCATATCATCTTATCAAATATTGACTTAAAAAATCATGTCATCCCTATTTCTTCTCTTCTATAATCTAAACATTTCCAGTTCATTTAATTGATCCTACTGTGGCAGGCTTTCATTTCTGTCACCATTCTGATAGCCCTTGCTTCATTCCCAATTGTTAATATCCTTCCCAAAATGGGGCACAGGACCATTAATGATATCTCAGAAATGTTCTGATTCAAACACATATGCATCTGTTTATATGTTCACTTATTTTGAATGCCATCCTCCACGTGACCTCTCCTATGCGCCTACCTCATTCCAATCTATATCATTCTTATCTGTGCATATTTCTTATTCTTTTATTAGAACTTCATCTTCCTATGGGCAAGAATTATGTCATTTTTATTTCTGTTTCATCAGAACCTAGCATAACAGCATTTAATAAATGTTTATCATATTGGACTTTACACTGGACTGATTCTGTTGAAAGTATCCTAAGGTCAAGTTAAGTTTTTGGCTGTCATGTCAGACTATGGAATCATACTGAGGTTTGTAGGTCATTTCCACATGAACTGATGTCTAGACATATTTCCATTTAACTGATCCTGTCTATGTTTTTAAATTAAACACAGAACTTTACTTTTATTCTCTGTTAAATTTCTTATTATTAGGTTTACCTCATCAATTCTGAATGTTAAAATAGTATGATTATAGGATTTAAATTTGGAAGGAAACTCAGGGATTATCTAGTCCATTCTCTTTATTTTACTGTTGAAAAAAAACTGAGACCCTAGAGATATTATGACTTACCTAAGGTTACACAGAAGAGCCAAGGCATACCTTCATGTCCTCTGATTCTAAATTCATTTTTTATATGACACTATACTGCACTTTCAACTGTACTACAACAGTAGAATTTAAGCTTCGGTGGCTCCTTATTGCTTCTAGAATGAAATACAAACTTTTTCCCTCTGACATTTAAAGCCATTCATAGTCTGGTTCTAATTTATCACTGCAGACCAATCTCACATTACTGTCCATTAAGCACTCCTTGTTCCAGTCAGAATGTCACACTTGCCTGTGCATAGGCTATCCCACATGCTTACCATGTTCTCCATCTTTCCCTGTCTGCCAGAATAATGAATTTCCCCTTCAAAGGCTCAGTTCAACTGCCATCTCTCACAAAAGGACTTTCCAGATTTCCCTGGATGTAACTGCCCTCCTCCACATAAATTCTTTTGTATTTACTTTGACTGTGTTTATCTATGAATCTATTGTTTTTTCCCAAAATTGAATGTGAGTTCTTTAAAGGTAGCAACTATTAATTTTTTTTCTTTGTATCGCCAGTGGTAGCCTAGGTAAAAAGCACTAAGGATTTAATGAATATATATTGAATGAATGAATCCAACTCTATTTCATTTAATTCTATTCAACAAATAATAATTTATTACCTCCTATGTGCAAAACATTGTGATATGAAAAGACCAAAAAATTAAATGGTGCCTGTCCTCCAGAACCTTGCTTTCTATCTCCTTTAGGAAGTACATAGAAAACACAAAGAATTTCAGAGTTTCAAGGGACCTCAGTGGCCACTTGGTTCAATTTATAGCTCAAAAATAATCCCCTCTGCCACATATCCATTTATTTTAATA
This sequence comes from Bettongia penicillata ogilbyi, assembly GCA_023548195.1. Classification (NCBI taxonomy): domain Eukaryota; kingdom Metazoa; phylum Chordata; class Mammalia; order Diprotodontia; family Potoroidae; genus Bettongia; species Bettongia penicillata. Next base: position 1,046,963 of record JAJHZJ010000783.1, on the reverse strand, counting down.
AATGAAGATGTCCAAGAAGAGGAGGACCCTTGCTACTTCCCAAGGAAGTTCATTTTATCTTTGTGTAACTAGTTGCTGTCCATTGCTTCAGCATCTTCCAAATGGCTTCTTTGGTTTTCCTGTCTTAAATTTGATATTTGCTTCATTTCACTTAGCGCAGAATTGTGTAGCTTTCTGATATTTTTAGTATGTTGCATTCTGCATTACTTATTGTGCAATATTACATTGCTCTGCACATAAAACAAATCCCCTGCTAGGCGAGAAATTCCTTGAAAGCAATAATTGTGTCTTACTTATTACTGGTGCCTGCCACACTATTTTATATATTTGAGTTCTGAAAAGAGTTGTTGAATGAATATTGCTTTTAAATCTGTACATAGACAAATTAAAGTGGCAGGAAAATATGGGTAATTATTTCATTAATATATTCAGGGAAGATAGATAATTTAATTAATTCAAGTCAGCAAACTTCTTTTTCATTATAGCATGATTTTGTCTTGAATTGCTTTTTAAGTGGAATAAATCATCTGAATAAATATATGAACTGTCTATTTCTATTCTATGTTCTATATTTATGGATTCTCTGACATGTATGTAGTAGAAATTCATATTTCTAGCTCTTTATCAAAATTGACTCTATATTAGCAATTCAGAGGATTAATTCTGAAGTCAGTTAATAACATTCAAGGGAGGAAAGGATCTAGCCCCCTTTTTTAACCTTTAGATGGAGGGACAGATGGAGCAGGGAAAGAGGGAGAGGAAGTGGCTGGCAAAGGCTATATGGTGTCAGGGTGAATGAAGTCTGACTGAACACATTCTCTCTCAGACAGAAAGCATAATCAGTATCTCCCAAGCTTGTGAGCTCATTCAAAAAAACAGCAGACCCACAGAGAAACTATGAATGGGTCACTTTTTTTAACTGTAATTCTCTGAAATGGACTCATTTTGTAGTGTTTGATCAATAAATGGGATAATCAAGAATATGTATACCAAGAAAATTAAATTTGAAATGATTTCGGGAGAATTAATTTTCACATTTTTAACAAAGAAAAACTGGGCACTCGAACGACTTCTCTTTTTTGAAATAAGGAGTAGTTTGATTACCACTAACCACTCCAGGACCATTCTGCCTTTAATTTAAAATTTCGCTCACACCATTTGTCATATCAGATGATTTGGGAAACAATTAAACTGGGGAAAATTCACCCTCTCTAGTGAACTTTACATAAATGAAGCTGCTAGCATAAGAGAAGTGGGAATCTGAAGTTTCAAGGGAACTTAGTCCAACCACCCTCCAATAAAATTGAAGAAACTGAGACACATGGAAGTCAAGTGACTTTTCTGAGGACATATAGCAAGCTGTGTGCTAGAAGGATCAGTGCTTCCTGGACAAGTCTAGTTATGGAGAGCGGAACCTAAGTGTGGCGGTAGTGGTAGTAGCAGCAGCAACAGCAGCAGCAGCAGCAGTAGTTGTTGATGTTCTTTGTTTTCAAAGAGGACCAATGACATCATGGGGTGATGTCTTGACTTGTGCATGAATTGGATGTAAGGCAAAGTTGCCCAAAGTAGACAGCCTCCTTCTGTCTTGCAGAGTGATCAAAGCCCAGTGACAAGACCAAAGTAAAGATGAGTGGTAATGGCTCCAGATGCAGTGTATGACCTTGGTGTCTTTGATGTCTGGCCAAGCTCTTAGTGCTCCACAGCACCTGCTTTTCATGGACATTGAAACACATTGTTCTGATTCACCCATTCCACTAAGGGAAGTCATTACATGCTTGAGGTAGACATCCTCATAACTCACTGATGGGTTTGAGGTCTGTCAATTACCTTTAACCTGGTTTAGCTCATCTGCTGAGAGGGTTTTATTGGGGTATGACCACTACACATGGTACATCTTCTTGGACCACAAATGAGAATTGAGTGCCACATGAAATTTTATTAAAGTGATTTTTCTTTTTCTTTTCTGGTAAGGGTTGTGAATCAACTGCCCTAGTTTTAGTTTTAATTTTTTTCAGTTAACCAGTATTGTTCCTCTACTCCCTTCTCCCAAATTCCCAAACATGTCTTCCACTTGGTTTGGACCCTACATGATTTATCAATGACAACTATCTTCCTCTGCTCCCAACTCCCAGATCTAACCTCCAAAGTCTTTAAAAGTATCATAGATGATAAGGTCCCCATAAGTGCCATAGACAAACCTACAGTGTATAGCTACTCCATTGAAAAGTGAATCTCAAAGATTTCTGAGTATTTGGGGCTAGACCAGGCTCCCTATAACTGCAGACTTCCCATGTCCACCCATGCCTTACTCCTTCTGTGAGGGTGATGGTCCATTAAATCCTTCATTTCTGCTAACTGAGCCTAGAATGAATTCAGACTACCTGCATCAGGTTGATGCTTTCCTTCTTGGTTAAGTCTCAGTCATGTTAGCTCCTCCTGTTGTTTTCTTGCCCACTGATGCTGAATATAAGTCCTTTTGTAGATTCTGTTTCTGGCAAGGGAGCACAAAATCACTGATTCTTCAAGTTGCAAAGAACCCCCAAGCTAATCTTATCAAACCTCTTTTTTTATTGCTCTGGTATTCTTATCATATCCAACTCTGTGACCCCATTTAGGATTTCTTGGCAAAGATACTGGAGTGGTTTGCCATTTCCTTTTCCAGCTCATTTTACAGATGAGGAAATTGAGACAAATAGGGTTAACTGACTTGCCCAGGGTCACACAGCTAGCAAGTTTATGAGGCTATATTTTAATGCAGGAAGATGAGCCTTTCAGACTCCAGGCTCGGTGCTCTCTCCATTGTGCCTCCTAGCAAGTTCTTAAGTTATTATTTTTTTATAATATTTTTGACAATGATGAAGTCAGCCTCTGTTCAAACAGAGATGGAGAATTTACAACCTTGTTAAACAGCTCAGTACAAAGGGCTTTGGATTTGATATCAGTGGACCTTGGTTCAAGCCCTAGCTCTGATACCTGCTACCAGGCCTGGAATATTCTTCCTTCTCGTGTCTATTTCCTGGCTTTCCTAGCTTCCCTTAAGACTCAGCTCAAATTGAATATAACAATCTAGGCCTGTAACCCCTGCTACTAGAGGCTGTTGTATCACTTGAGTTGGGGAGATTTATACTGCAGTAGTGAAAAAACTCAACTCATCTGCCACAGATATGATGAGACTTCCCCCAGGAGTGGAAGACAGCCAAGCTGCCTAAGGAGAGGTGAACTGGTCTAGGGTAAATACAGAGCAGGTTAAAGCTTTTGTACTGATCAGTATTACTCATGAGCGGCCACCAATGTCCACTTCATTTCCAGCCTTGATGAGATAGGGAGACCCAGTCATGAAATAAAAACAAACAAATTGGAAAAAAAAAACCAACAGTAGCTTAATTCCTATCTTCTTCAAAAGACTTTTCCTGATTTGCCTTTCCCATCTCTCCTTTTTTCCCATGTCTGCCCCCTAGTACCTTTCCTCTGAGATTACCATCTATTTACCTTCTATGTATCTTATATGTACATAGTTGTTTGCATATAGTTTCTACCATTAAAATAAGAGCTTCTTGAGGACTGTGTTTTTCTCTTTCTTTGTATCCCTAGAACTGAGAATAGTTCCTGACACATAGTAGGCACTTAAAAAATTACCTTGATTGATTGACCTTGAGAGAAGGACCACAGTTTCTTGGTACCTCAGTTTCCTCATTCAGCTCTAAATCTTCTGATCCCAGCTCCAACCTTTGCCAGCTCTAATTGTCAATAAATTCTGATACCCCTCAACCATAAAATAATACTCCCTTCTCAAATCTCTCTTCTAACTGTTTAGACCTCCCTTATGTATTGAAGATATAACAGCTCCTCTTGTCATTTGTGTGTGTGTTTTTCTTATTCCCCTACTAGATGGGCTAATTCTTTAAGGCCAAGGATTGAGTCGTCTGTCATCTTTATATCTTTTGCTCTAACCATAGTGTTTTACAAACAGCAGTCACTTAATAAATAATTACTGAATTGAATCAAATTATATTTAGCTGAAATATGCCTCATGGTGAATCCCATTTATTGGGTGTAATTCAGAAAATCATAGATTTAATACTATAAGGGACTTTCAAGGTCTTCTGATCTAACCATCTCATCTTACAGATAAAAAATGGAAAACCAAGAGAAGTTACATGACTAATGTCACAAAGATGATAAGTGGCATAGCCCGAATTAGAACTCAGGCTGATTTTAAATCCAATGAGTTTTTTTCTCTTTTTTTTCCAATACACTATAGACATACCATGATGATGAGATTATGCTTTAGTCTATACATCTGCATCATCTCCTCATAAGAAGAGCATGAGAATTTTCCAGGAAAACATGGCCAAACTCACCAGTCTGTTATTTGTAGACTATTCTCTTCCCTTATCTGAGGCAACAAATGTCATATTCCAGTTCAGTGATTCCTTTCCAAAATGGTCATTACAGTGGTGAAACAGTCCCTGATCTTGCATAGCTTATGATCTAACTGAAGGAGCCAACACACACACACACACACACACACACACAGAATAAAAAGAGGTAGATTAGCACATTGTATAAAGAACTGGCCTTTGAGACACATACAAGCTATGTGACCCTAGGCAAGTCACTTGATGGAAGAAGGATTAAGGCAACTCTTCCATTGTGGAGAAGATACCCATTTGCCTTATGTATCAGTAAGTACCCCAACATACACAAGAGAGCCTGCTATCACAGGTTCTTAGATCTGCATTCCTAAAAGAAAAGGCTACTTTTGAGGGATTCACAATCTCCTTTAATCAAGCACATATGTCATTCACTTAGTTCAAGAAATCAATGAGCAGTGCTTCCAAAGTGTCTGAAATAAGCAAGACATATATGACAAATCAATAGACAGGTCCAATTTTCTGACCATAGGTGCCAGAGAGGGAAGCATCAACATCTGGGTTTTCAAAGGGGAGCGGGGGGTGGGGGGGTGGACTGCTTAGAGGCTTTCCTGGAACAAAAAGCATCTTCCAAAAACTAAGTCTCAAAGTAAAACCTCACCCTCAGTGTAATTATACTTTTTTTAAAACCAGAGAGCATCCCAGCACTCGAGAACCAGCACCTCACTAACAAAAGTTTTAGGCCTTCCTACAAATCTTCCCTAACCAATCCCCCTTAATGGGCAGGTCCATTAATGGATGGAGAAGGTCTTTAATAATATTAACAATACAAATACATATATTGTTTCTAGTTAAAGAAACTCTTTTTGCTGCACTTTACTCCTAGAAAAGACTCTTGGCTGATAAAGGCAAGATTCAATCACAGGCATTGTACTTCTTAATTATACTAAAACAAAAGCTGCAGGAGATCCTACTTTGCTTGCCCTTTCACCTTGGAAAAGGAAATTCCTCACTGGAATCTTCCTATACACATGAAATCATAGGTTCAGGTTCCTTTTTTTTTTTTTTTAATAAAGTAGATACAATTTGGATGAGGGGGAAAGCAATAATAATTGGGAGGGATAAGGAAAGTTTTCATATAGAAAGTGACCCTGGAATTTCCTTTCTTCTGGAAGGAAGCTATGGATTATAAGGGGTGAATGAGCAATGGAAATGCATTCTAGATATGAGGTAGAGTACTATCCTATGCAAAGACAGGGAAATCTTTTGTTTATTTTGCTCATTGCTTATTTCCTTGAGGAATACTCTTTGGAAAAGGGTTTGAGGTATGTTCTAGAGCCAAACAGGTAATGGACCCATATCTCACCTAGAAAAGACGGGGGAGGAATTAATCGTTACAGAATAAAAGTGACTGTTGTTCTTTTTGAAGTCAGGAAAGTCTCTCAGACCTCCTTAAGGTAGGTATAAGCATTGCATAAATGAGTAAAACTAAGATAAATGAATAAGTAAGGATCATGTTAGAAACTTTTCATTTACTAAGTTAAAACTTTTAAGTATTACTGTCCACAGTTCTACTGTACTAAACTGTACTTTTTTTCCATCAAGCTCCTGTCCTAAAAGGCAGGCATGAATGAAGGACAAGAGTTGTTAGCAGGGAATTCTTCGGGTAAAGAAACTTAGAGGAGTGCAATATTTTAAAAATATTTTAAGAGGTCAAGCTCTTTGCAGATAACATGGCTAATTTGGAAATATGTTTTGCAGGAATTCCCAAGTTTAATGGTATCATATTTCTTACTTACTTAATGGGAGGGGAAAAGGTCAAAGGGAAGGAGAGAATTCAAAACTAAAAATTATAATTAAAAAATAAAAATACATATAGATCCTTTTCTTTGCTCCCCATGTTATCTCAAATCACAATCTTTCTCTTAATCCTTTCTATACCTTAAAATCGCACACTAGTTTTCCTGGCATTTTTGTCCACCACGTTCTGTTATAAGGATTGTGTATAAGGATTAATATATTGCTGACTTAAGTTTCATAGTATCTTAGGGTTGGAAATGCCCTTCAGGGTCACTGAATCTAACCTCTCATCCAGTACTAGAATTCCCTTTACATTATCCCTTAAGGGGAAGCATCTAATCTCTTTTTGAAGACTTTCAGAGATGATGAACTCACTATGAAAACAAGACAACTCATTTTGAGCAGTAATAACTATTAAGTTCTTTATATGGATTGAAATTACGTCTTCCACAACTTCTCTCTATTAGTCCCACATTATCCTTCTAGAGTCATACCCTACTGAAGACAGCTGCTACTGTTCATCCTTCATCTCTGGAAAGGATGGATGACATCATAATGTTGGTGGTCAAGATATAGTGTGTTTGACTGTGGCTGTTCAGTCCAATATGACCTCAGAAGGACAGGTGAGGCACGAATGTTCTATTTGAACATTTGGAATGAAGACGTCTCTAGATTTACGCTTCTCACATTTCCTTTGTGAAGAAAGCTGTCACATTCCTCAAATATCTTTTCTACAAGATAAACAACTTAAGTCTCTGTAATTCATTTGATATTGTCATTTCTTTGTTTTGTTTAGAACTGTGAATTCTTGGGTATGGGGAATTTCAGGTACAGAACTTCTCTCCACCAAGGCAGATCTATAACTCACTTATAATACATAATATTATAGAGCTTCCTGGAATACTAATAGCTTGCCCATTGTTACCCATGGTCTATAGTGGTATATCAGTGGCAATACTTGAACCAGATATACATGACTCCAAGGCCAGTCCCTTGGCACTGCGTCACCCATGCAAAGAAATATACCCATAACATAGCAGTTTCTCTTACTGCATTTTCCTTCATATTCTGAGCCAGAGGAGAAAAAAATAATAATTAGATTGTCCCTATGCTTTCATATTTTTAGGGGATCCTATATCTTAGGAATGCAATCACAAACAACAAAGAAGGAACATTGAAATTCTTATTCCAATTGGTTATAAAAATCAGGTAAGACACAAAGAATCTTCCATTCTCAAAATAGAATGGTTCTAAGAGTATGATTTAATTTTTCTCTTATATGACATAATCTTTTCATAGGCAAAAAATGATTTTTAAGAATTAGTAATGCCAAAGTGGCCAGGGTGGTTTGTGGAGAAGGAAAGCAGTATGATTGAGCCTCATGTATTTGCTGAAATTTGGAATGTTCCCTTCAGAACTTTATCTCCTGTTTTGGATTTATGAGAGAATTCTGCTGGCAAGACATTTGTACAATTAGAAACACCTGAGCTCCAGCACAAAAAGAGTATAAAATCCCAACAATTCGACATGTGAATAGCATAAGTAGAAAAATATGCAGCCCAGATATTGAGTCACATACATTCTTACTCAATTTCCAATATAGATTTCACAAAGAAACCAGGAAATTCAAATTTATCTAAGCACAATCCATCAGTAAGACCCTGAGAGAAAACTGCCAGAGGACAGTCAATGGTTGTTGATCTTCTAAAAATGGCTTGTTTTTCTACATGGATGCTGCAGTGTCTTCTCAGATAGTCTGGTACCAAAGCAGTTAATTCATCGCTTCTGCATTCTTTCTCTGCCCCGTAGGGCCGACTGTGAAAAATTTTGCAGTGAGAAAAACTGACATAGGAAGTGCTGCTTAAGTAACCTGACTTCTTAAAATAGTTCTTTATAAACAAAATTCACATGATATGATTTGAGTGTGTAAATCCAATTACATTTCCCCAGGAAGCATTGCTCACTCCCTCTTATATTGACTTGCCATTTTCTGTTGTTGCACCCTAGGTCAAAAGAATCCTATGCCTCTCAGAGTACCTTAAAAAAATACTGAGGAAGGTATAATTTGCATAATCCATTCTCTTGCTGACAAAAGTCAAATCCTTTGTACCAAAATCCTTTGCCTCTCCAACCTTGAATTTTCCTTTTGCCTTGAATACCAGTGGTGGGGGCTGGGGACAAAGAGGAGGAGATGCTACACTTCACAATCAAATGAGCTGGTATGTTGAGCATCCAGATTCCTGATAAGATCTTGCCTATCAGTTCCTCACTGGGTCAATGTGTGCCTACTTTCTTCCCCAAAGGCAAGCTTTTTGAGATGTTCATTGTCATATATTGTGTATATACTTTGAAGCACACCAAAAATATCTGGATTAATGAAATGACAAGATTGGGATCACAGGAAGTATTTAGACAATGGCAAAATGTCACATCAGTTTGATCACAGCAGTGACCTTTGATTGCAAGTGCTTCCTTGCTGCAATGAGTTTGGGATAAGTGGGTTTTTTGTGTGTGTGCATCTTTCATTTTTATGCTTGGTTTCACTCATTTTTGATGAGCTCTTAAAATGCCATCTATCATCAAAGTGTAAATATGACTAATGTGTTTGCTCTATTAAACAGAACATAGCTGCAGCTGCTTCAAGAGAAAAGCCTCCCCCCATAATCACACACATATACCCCATCACCCAAAGATCCTTCCACAACCCCCAATTCAAATATAATTATGCTCTGACCTACTGATATCAGTTAGGTGATACTACCGGATATGAAGAAAAATAAATTGATAATTGAATCAAGAAGAAAGCAAGCTATGCCATCAGATTATGAAATACCCTAAACCCATGAAACCTGAACCCATTAGGAAATGGCAGGGCAAAGGTGGCAGAGATTGATCAGGGGAAATTTAACTAGATCCTTTGAACTGTCACACAACCATCATATGCTAAAGCCCTTCCTCCACCCTGCACCCACCAAAGAAAATTTAAAAGGATAATCTCAAGACATTTTTCACCAGTAAAAGAATAATATTTCCATTCTCTGGCATCCATAGGAACCCCCTGGGAAGGTTGACACTCAAATCTGTTTATTGGAGAGGTATTTTTGTTCCCTCAGGCATGCTGGGATGCTGCAATCATTTTTTAAAAACCTTTAAGAATTTGCTGAAGAAAAATGTACAGGCAGAGTGCCATAGGTTTTTCAAATAAATATACCCTATAAAGTATAGTGATAAATTCAGTTGGAGCCTAGACTTATTCAGCTGTGGAATATTCACTGTTTTCTTTTGAAGAGACTATCTGGAAACCCAAATTGAGGTGATTTAGTGAACATGACATTTGTTAAGCACAAAGTAGAGAATTTAGTTCATATGATATAAGTTGGTCTGGGTGAGATATTTATTAAGCTCAAACTGGCCTTTCTTTCCTTAAAAATTATTTTAAAAGTTGGATTCCTAAAAACATTGTTCAAGGGGGAAAAAACCATTACCAGGGTAAATTGACATGATCTTATGTTTCTTTCAATTGTTCAGTGGGACTCAATTTGGATTAGGGTGGGGTGAGAATGGGATTGGAAGGTATGTGCTAAATTCAACTCCCAAAGTGATTTGACCTTGGCAAGAACTAGTCCTCTTCCACTTGGAGGGCCTTTCACTCGCCTAGCTAACATAGACAAATCACGTCACCACTCTGACGTTACATTATCATTCACCTTACCAAGAAAATTAATGAAGTATATTTTTGAATCCACCAAAAAAAAAGCCCCAGATCATTCTTTTTTCTTTGAACTATTATTAGATATTAACGTCCAACCTCTAAAATGATTTCGACCCACCTCATCACTAAAGAGTTGATAATTAAGTAACAGTCAAATACCAGAGAGTTTATAATTCTCATCAGCAATTAAAAGAGTACTAATAATGATGACAACAGCATTAAGAGTATTTAGATCACCTCTAATTCTTCTAATAGCCAGTCAACATTATGAGCCTCAGGTGCCTCTATATATATTCACAAGAAGTCATTGTGTCATGAATTGACGGGCATATAAACAAAAGCAACAGGGCAGTTTATTAGTCTAGGATGAGCAGGAAGTCAGTGACAGAAGCAGAAAGAGGGCAAAGAAATGCATGTCCTTGGATTGTATCAGATACATTCTATTCCTTTGTTGGCATGAAACTGATCTACCTTTGGGAAGACAGTGCTACTCAGGGGAGCATCAGTTTTACAACTAATGGCAGAGCTCAGGTGAGCAGAGAAATAAAGGAGCCTTTTGAACTGCCTATACCCTTGGGGAATTAAACACTTTTTCCATACCACAGGGGGAGAAGAAAACAGAAGGATGGGTAGATCTGCCATGAGACATAACTCTTTGTTTGCAGATGAGAAAGGGCTGACTTTATCCTAACTTTTGCCTTTGAGGTGGGGAGCGGGAGAGATAATCTACCTCTTTGTGGATTCTTGGGTGACTTTTAAGGAAGCATTTTATAATCCTGGCTCACTTGGGTAAAGTACACTATACAACAGAGGGAACACTAAGGCCCATTCTCTCTTCATTTTGTACAGGAAGAGAACTACAGCTTCGTTATTTTATACAATGCCACAGATCTTATTTTCTTGTTGGGGAGGAAGAAGGGAGAGAGAAGCTTCTCATAGCACTGACTTCAGTAGAAGCAATTATTGACATTATTTGTTAGAGACTGCATCTTCAGAGAAATAAAACAGCTGCTAAAAATGCATTGACTCTGAGCTCCATTTTCATGTTTCCTGATTTTTTGAAGATGCTAAGTTAACATGAGGACTTCTCTTAATGGAAGTCAAAATTAATTTTGAGATGGAATGAGATCCCAGGGTCTGTGGCTGTCAGATGATAAGCCTCTGCCCTGCTGAGAGAAATGATGAAGTTACTGCAGAATAGCCTCCTGCCTGGGTTGCAGCATTTGTCTAACATAGTTTCTTTCCTTAGCTCCTTCAGTAAATGTTCATTCATACATCATATGTGGTGCTACCTTCATATATGCACTTTGTGAAAAATTTCATAGCTATCCACAATAATCCAGAGTAAATCTCAGAGTTACTCCACAGAAATTACTATTTGGACCTCTAAAGTGTTTGCATTCAATATACTTATATGAATGTTTGTATGTATATACATTATATACATATATATGTATATATAATCTCTGTCTCTATATATGTATATATATGTATATATATATATATATATATATATATATATATATATATTCTCCATTAAAGGCAACCTCTCCTGACTCATAACAATGTCTGCATGACCCTGGGGTTCCTGAGGTTATGCCAGTGGAATACAAACTGACAGCTAACCCAGTGGCAAATTTACTTGTGCTCTCCATCTGAGAATCAGTCTAGCTAAAGTTCAGATGGTCTCATGATCAGGTGAGTCACAAAATTATTGTACACTGGTATGGAGGGATGTGTACAAAAACAATCAACAGCATTTATTATGTCAATGATGGGGCTTGAGAGCCACATTGGTTAAGAAATGTCACTAGTGAAATCATTGCTCTTCTAAGTATGCTTTATGACAAGTTGTAAGGTTTTATTTTCTTATTTAACATCAATTATCAGGTCACTTGGGTTTTTGATGTTGTCAAATGCAAAGAGTATCTTTGGTAGATATTTTACTGTCTAGAACAGGAGTTCCTAACCTGGGGTCCATGAACTTTTTCTATCTATCATTTATCTATATATATATATATATATATATATATATCTATAACTATATGTCAGCATTCTTGATTTCTAATTCTGTGAATTTTATTTTATTCATAAAAATTATTCCAAGAAGGGGTTTATAGGCTTTATCAGATTGCCAAAGGGGTCTTTGATATACTAAAAAGAAGAATCTCTGATCTAGAAGAAACCTGCAAGAAACTGACGTTATATCCAAGATAGATGCCGCATTCAAAGTCATCCTTTTATAAGCCAAAGTGCATTTTAAAAGTTTGGAGCATCACTAAGTACATGAAGATAAACTCAATAGACATTGCTTAAAAAAAAAAAAAAAGATTAGAAGAAAAAAAATCAACACCCAAAGTCCATTTAAATGCAAAGGGGAGGGACATTTTTGAAAAAAAAAAATTAAGAACACTAGAGGGAGCCAAAGGAAAAAAATTACAAACCAAAAAGTGGAGGATTCTTCAGCACCTCCAGTTAGAGGAGAGCTCCTTGGGCTTTCACCAAAGGGTAAGGACAGTCCAACACTTTAACATATGAATGATGGCAATATTACATGTTAAGCAATCAATTAATGTGCATTTTTAAAATAAAACAAAATATGAAGTTAGTATGAATTTTATGGCCTAAGGGTCATATAGAATATTTTTCAATGAATAATTATTTGGAATGTGAAGCATACTAAAAGGTATATTTTAAACCACTTCTTGGTAACATTTGAATAGCATGTAAAAATAAAGATCATAAATTGTTTGACTTTATGCATTAATTTCACAGTAAAAATAAAACACAAAGAATAAGAAATTTTGTATGTTTTGTACTTTGAAACTATTTAGTTTGCCATCTGGAAAGTACATGAGACATGTTCTTCCCAATGCTATTTAATTTTTAAATGAAGTATTTTATAATGTTTGCCACCATTAAGAAAGAAAAGAATGTGAAAAGGAGTTTGTCAAGCTATAGCTTAGGGTATAATTTCTTCAACTAACAAGATAGAAGAAACAACATACAGCCAACCTCTGTGCATGTGTGTGCCTCTGTCTTCTTTCATTTCTGCCTCTAATATAGACACCACAATGATTTGTTTAGTGTCATTTTTTTGTATGAGAGAAGAGAAGAGAAAGAGCGAGCTATTTGTCAGGAAATATGAATTTTTAAACTGTTACAATCCATATTTAAAAGATGACAGGATTGTATGTTTAAGAAAACATTATAATGCTATTGTCTAAAGTACCCTGTCTACTCTTCTCACTCCCCAAAGGTAACAGAAAATTTATCATCAGAAGCTAATTTTGAAGGTTATGATTTCTAGAAATTACTTTTTTATTGTTTTAAATAAGCTTTAAGTTCAATTTGTCCAGATCCATCCAAACCAGTGACCACAGCAACATACATGATAAAGTCCATGTTTCCACAAGAATGACAGCTAAGCCCTATAAAGTACTCTAAAAACAACCAGACAGATAAGCAATGTGAGAAAATGGATATGGAATTATCAGAGAAGAAATAGATTATCGGACTGACAACATAACCAGAAGAGCAATGATGAATGAAGCATTTTAGAGGTACTAAAGTTCCAAAAAACTTGCATTCAGTTCATCTGAATGAATTTTATGTTTAGTATTTGCCAGTGTCTGTTCACTGGAACCATGAAAAGCACCATGAAGTCAAATAGCACAAAAATGAAACTTTTAAAGGTTTTAATGGAGTAAAAGAGATACAACATTGAAAACTTCAAACAGATTTCTAGTCAAAATATGTTAGAAGTTTTCCTTGACTTTGGGACAGCCCTCCTCACCCCGCCCCCACACACATTCTTCAACTACAAATATAGTACTATGGAAAGGAATAGTTGGAGCATTCTTCTATTTACTAGGTTTAGATGAAGTGGAGAGATCTTTCACCATTAATTCCCTATACACATGAAGTGATAACTTTCTTCCCTAGCTCAGATACTCTGCAGAAATCCTGTAATAGGAGAAGAATGAATGGAGATATGTAGAATGATCATTCTTTTACTTGAATATGTTTCAACTCATTGAAATAAGCTTGCCCTCCTAGAAAACACCAATCCTTCTTCCTTTTCCTCCCCCACTTGATTGTTCAAAGGTTTGAACGTTGCCCAGTAAAGTGGGAGGGTCCTCATTAAAAGCTAATAAGCATGAAATCATGTTATACACACATAAAATACCAATACTATTACTTTATTTAGGTTTCTTGATGGTCCAGAAGTTCTCAGAAAGTATTTCTCAGAGAATATATTAAGGGAGTTGGGGTGCTGAGAGAAGTATGGGGATATGAGGATTGAGGACCGAGAATGTGGAAGAAATGTCAGAAATGAAAGTGAAGTGAGACTTGATTTCATAGACTCAGAGCAGGAAGAGACCCAAAGTCCTCATTTTACAGATGAGGAAACTGAGGACCATAAAGAAGTGACTTAAGATCTCACAGATAAGTAATTAGTACAGCCAGTATCTGAATCTGGTCCTCCAACTCCACAGCCAACACTGCAATACATTTTATACAGGATTTGTGACTTGGAAGGAGCATTAAAGATTTTCTCATCAACTACTTCACAGGTTCTTAAGGATATCTATTGTTCTTGGTTTCTGTTATAAACAGGGGCACCTCCCCTCTGCTCTTTCTGGAGTGCCGAAAGCTAAGCTAGAGGTGGAAGAAGGGTGGTGATAGTGGTGGTGGGCTGACTCCGTTTAAGAGTGGTCAAATCAGCATCACCATAGATGCCTAGAATACTGGAGATGGAAGGATGATCTTAGAGGTCATTTAGTCTACTCCGTCACTCAGTGAAGAATTCACTCCTAAATAACCTCGAGGCTCCCCAGAAGCCAGAGGCAGGGAAAGGATAGGGGGAGGTACCTGGTTGATGGAATTCACCGCCAACCGGGGGATGATTAGCTCCAGGACGATCTGCACTAGAGATGTGACCAGCCCCGCGAGGATGGCCCAGGTGAGGGGCAGCGGCAGCATGCTGTAGGTGGCGAAGAGAGTGAAGAGTACGTAGCCAATGCCATCCCCGAGGAGCCCGTAGCCCAGACCCGCGGCCAAGATCTGAGTCGTCATGGCCACCCAGGTCACCAGCCCGCTGTACTGTAGGTACGTGTAGGAAGTGGTGTCCTTCCTGACCACCACCAGAGCACAGATGATCACCTCGATGCCTGTAAAGAAGCCCAAAAGAATGCCCTTAAGGGGGTCCATGGGGGCCGATGCCAGGGTCAGGTGGAGCACGAGCAAGGTCAGTTTGGTCAACACGTCCAAGATGTTCATGACCACCTCGGACTTGCGCCGCTGTCCCAGGAAATAGCGCTGATAGAGGCGCTCCAGGTCCCGGGACTTAAAGGAGTTTCTCAAGGTGGGGAAGATCACCCCTCGGTAGGTGTAACCCCAATTGAGAAAGAAGTCCGAGTTACTGGGAGCGCAGTCTAGGTGCAGGAAGCCCAGGTCACCGCTGCTGCCCCTCCGCTCCGGGAAGACTTTGGTGGGACCACCCCCGTTGTTGTGACCGCCCTTCCCGGCCGAGCCCAGCCGCCCGGCCTGGCCCAAAGGGTAGAGGGGGAGGGCTGGGGCTTGCTGGAGGTGGGGCGCGGGGTGGTTGGGGCCACCAGGCTCGCCCGTCTTGCCGTTCCCTCCGCAGACGCCGCTCTGGTGGATAAAGCGCTGCTCCGTGATGTGCCGCACCGCGGTCTGCCACAGCAGCCTCTGGGGTCGTGAGCCACCGCCGGCGCCGCCGCAGCTCCCCGCGCTGCCGCCGCTGGCCGGGGGTGTCGGGTTAATGGTGTAGAGCTCTTCCGTGCTGCTCAAGCAGCGCACATCGGATAGCTCCATAGCGCCTGGCCCCGAGGAGCCCGGAGGCAGAGAGGGGAAGGTGGCGGAGCGCCCCGGGGGGTGGGAGGGAGTTCCTTTATATTTAAAAAAGGAAGAACGAAAGAAAAAGAAACCAGAGTAGTTGGGAAAGGGCGCTAAGCTCGAGGCTAGCCTACCGCTGTCCTTTCGTCCTCGGAAGGTGACGCCAGGGAGGGCGATTATTATCCAGTCACCCGTGGTAAGGGGAGCCCGGAGGAACGCAGTGCCTATCTTTGCACGCTGTACGCGCCAGCGCCAAGAACTGCTCTTCCCTCTTCCTCCTCCTCTTCCTTTAGCCTCCCCACTTGGGCGCGAGGCGGCCCCGGCTATTTGCGGAGCCCGGGGCTCTCCGAGGCGCTGCCTCCAGGGCTTGTCTCAGCTGGGAATCCCTTGCTCCTTGACAGCCACCCCGGCCCCTGAAAGCTGCCTCCGCCGCCGCCGCCGCCGCCGCTGCTGCTGCTTCTGTCGTGCGCCAGGCTGGTCTGTCCGCAGCCGTGGTCTCCCAGCCGCCCACGGCACTGCTGCATCCTTTGAAAAATGGGGGCTTTTTTGGGGGTGTCCGGTGGATGGTGGGAAGTTCCTAGCGGCCGCTGGGGCAGCGCACATCGGAGAACTCCATTCAGCGGGAATGGGAAACCAGGCTGACCAGATGGGAAGGAGAGAGGAGGAGGATGGGGGACGGAGGTAGGGGAGGGGGTGGCTGCGCGTCCCACTGGAGGGATCGGAAGGGAGGTGGGCGCTGGGCTAGTAAATCATGAAGCAGTTAATTGGTGAGAGGGAGGCTGCAGCTGGTCGCTCCTCAGTCCGCTTCCCCACACTCCTCTTTCTGCGCGAGGGTGGTTAGGGCAATACTAGGTCTGGCTGTTTGTTTCCTGGGGTAAGGGAGGGCGGGGGGAGGAAGGGTGGAGAGGATGGGGGCGGTTCCCATGCCCCTGGCTCGTCTATAAGGAGAAGTGAAGGACTCCACTTGCGGTTTCGAGGACTCAAATCAACCTATTCTATTCCCCTTCAATTGGTACTCTTGGATCCATTAAGCCAGAAAAAAAAAAGGAGAAGGTGAGAGGGGGAAGCAGGGAAAGAGGGGAGGAGCAAGGAGAGGGAAGGGGTGGGGGGGGGGGAGGAAGAGCCCTGATTGTCTTCAAAGCAAACTGGCCCAAGAAAGAATGAACTAGGATTGTCCAGAATTCAGTTGTCTAGACCACGGCCTTGAGAGACCGAATAGGACGTGGGATGGGATTGGGTGCTGGAGAGAGTGAAAGTCGTAGCGAGAAGAAAAGGAAGAAACTAAGGGATAACAACAGCGATGTCCCTAGCTCTAGGAAGCAAATGTGTTGCTAAATGTACTAGTTTAAAAGAACGTTGGAAGGGAAAACGCAACTATTCGTAATATCCAACGAGGTCTGAGGGAACGAAACGTCCTAAAAACTCTAAAAGCGGCAGAGGAAGGAAAAAGTCTTACAGAAAAAATAAATCAAGGTCTCGAGGAAGTCGGGCATTTTCCCTAAATCTATTTTCGATCTCTCACAGCTTTGAGTGGAAGAAGAGAAATGTAATGTCTGCACCCAGAGCACACTTCCCTGGGAAAATTGATCAATGAGCAAGGACTCTGGGCTTTCCCTCTGAGACTTAAAATTCAACTTCTCAGTCTGGCAAGCGGCTTGTTATTCCCCCACTTTGAGTGTCAGCGGTGGCTATTGGCTGCAAGGTGTGAAGTCCCGAGGGTTCTCGCTTGTCTCCAACTCTGCCTATAAGATCCTCTTTTTCTAGTCAGAGTGGAGGGATAGATTCATAATTCAACAAAAATCTCCTCATGCCCTGGCTCCTGCCCTCACCTTCCCTTCTTATTCTTGGAAAACGCAAAAGCACAGATTTCCAACTGGGACCCCTGGGAACAGCAAATTACTTCCTGTCCTTGAATGAAGAATACCCCTCTGAAGACTTGTGTAGTCTCCTGGAAAACTCAAGTGGAAAACGGGATCAAGTCTTGCTTTTGTCACATGGTGTCTGTGTGACCCTGAACAAGTCACTTAACTTTTCAACGCTTTAGGCAACTCAGTAACTGAATATGTGTCTTCTCTCTTACACACACGTATATCTACATATATGTGTGTATGTATGTGTATAAATATGTATGTATACATACACATATATGATGTTGACTTGCATTGGTAGAATCTGTTTTCCAGCTCTTAAACAGGTTCGGTTTATGCACATAAAAAATAAAGGATCATACAGTCTCTAGGAGTCACTTTATTGTTCAAGGGAAATGGTGGGGAGGGGGTGTTGAAGGAACCCCTCAAGGGGTCAGGTGTTGGCCATCTGAGACATTAGCCGCGTGCCTAGAAGTTATATTAGAAATTATACATCGGGTTAAGATATTTCAGGTGACTCCTTCCAGCTTTTCCCAGAGCAGTGACAAGCATAGCCTCAGTGATCTCAGCGCAACCCCAATGCCTAAGGCGACTGGAATGCAGTTTTCCCGCGCTCCTACCGACAGCTTGGGAGACCCTAACGATTCCTGTTTGCTGCAGAGGGCGCACCAGCAGTCCGGATTCCGAGATCGTGAAGCGGCTGCAGTCACTATTACAGCTGCTGCTGCTGCTGCGGTCTCCTGCTGCCTAACCAGAAGAGACAGGGACTGCACTGTCAACTGAAGCCTAGAGACATCGGGTTCAAGCATCTTTCCCACTCCCCTGTTGGCCAAAGTGATCACCTACTTTGACCCACAGGCCTCCCTCATCTCCAAAAGGAGTGACCTTCCCATAACCTAAGGGAGCAATTCACATCCTCTCCAGTCCCGGAGAAAAGAGGATTGATGGCATTGGACAGAGCGCCCCCTTAAACTCTTGAATTATCTGTCTTCTAGTCTCTAGGTGTGCTTCCCGGTTATGTATTTCTTTCCCTCCTGGATGAGTTTCAGATCAGACTGTAAGGAGTCTGGATATTTAAGGAAATAAGCACCTATGCCTTGAGAGTTCATCAATATTTTTAAAGCACCTACTGTATGCAGAATACTGTGCTGGAGGAGATGATTGGTGAAGCTTACTACAGTCTAATGGGGGCAACTTGTACACAAATAACCATAAATGCAGAATACTCAATAAGTACATTAGAAAATGCCTACAACAATGTGCTGCATAGTGTGGAAAGAGAGGAGAGAAATGTCCACCTTTTCCCCTTCCTTAAATTGTAACCTGGGATTTGTCAGATACCAAGGAAACACTAAAGAAGTCAGCTTTGATTCCAATCCTTTGCAAATTTAACTGGGCTCTCTCACTGCTCCCAAAATGTTAATAATAATATCAGGACAGAGGTTTGCCTAATTACCTTTTCTATCTCAATCCTATCCAAAAGATGAAATAATAAATATTTTCTCAGGAAAGAAAGACATTCTGTTTTTATACATACATAATATACATACTTGTGTTATTCTTACAAAGATCTCAAAGAAGTTGTAACAGGCCTACTTTCGACAAAGAATATGTAGGGTGGGCATTTAAAGAGGGGAGGGAAGTTGCTTTTTTTTCTTTCCCCATTTTTGAACCAATATTCAAAATGAGGATTAACAGTGTTTCCATTTTGCCTTATTTACAGAGAGGCAAGTGTTACAAAAAAAGAAAAGTAATCCTTATTGGATTGTTGTGAAAAGAGCTCACTTGAGAAATATGAGTTATCATTAAATGTGAATTATTATACACTTTCCTGCTCATCTAGAGAAATTGATTCACTTCTCTAGCTAGTTCTGGTACATTCCATCAATACCCCCTCCCCCCAAGGCTTCTATGCTAAGTGGGCACTTCAGCAACTTCAGTAAAGAAATAGACCTCTTTTTCACTACCTGGGGAGGGGAGAGAGTGTGTAGATTTAGCCTAAATAAAGCACAGGTTCGAATTCAGATGGGTCTTGCCATATTCAAATGTTTCTCCAAGAATATGTCTCTCAATATGATTTCCCAAGCATTAAAAAGAATGAATGCAAATTAATGAGTTGATACCTAATCCAATTTAAAAAAAAATGGTCCAAGATGATGAACGAACAGAGCAACCTGAAGAAAGTCAAGGAATTTCATGATCTTAGAGTGATCAGTGTAGAGCAGGGTGGAAATATCTATTAAAATGAACCTAGATTTCCCCCTTTGCAGTGCTAGATTATAATAGTTTTAAAATAATACACACAAGGTATACTTGCATAAATAGAGTGTTTCACTTAATTGTCGTCAAGGCACTTGTTCCATGAATAGACTCTTCAAGTAGGAAGACTGTAGCTCAGGGGTCCCTACATCCAAATGCATACCAAGCTTCAATCAGATTTCCAGACTAGAATCTATGAAACAATATCTATTATCTCATGAAATGTCTCTGTAATAAATAAGCAAACCTGCCTTCTGTAGACAAAATAGATAATATGTGTTGTGTGTATATTGACAACTTTCTTTAATCTCTGGAAAACTTGGCTCCAAGTCCCACCTCAGATAATACTGACCATGTGACCTAGGCCAAATCCCTTAAACTCTCAGTGTCCCCAGGTAACTTCTTGAGAGTACAAATTTAAAAGAAGCAGATAGTCTATATTGATGAAAGGCATTTTCAGTGAAGATAGCTTCCAAGACAGTCACAGGATGCCAGATATACATGTATATACCCAGAGGCACAGACACATAAATTTTTCAAATATATGCAGATGCTGTTGAAAATAAAGTATAAAATATACATTCAGTCAATTAACATGCATTTGGTATTAATGAATTCATGGTAGCTCTCTGTCATATATTTCACAGAATCTCAGAACTGGAAGGAATTTTACTAGCCACCTGGTCTAATCAATTCTTGGAAAATGATCCCTTCTAGAATCTCCCCAACAAGTAGTAATTCATACTGTGTTTGAAGAACTTCTTTAAGGTAGCCTATTCCACTTTGGATGAGCTTTGGACCTTTTCATATGAAGTCTAAATTTGCCCCTTGGTTGTTTCCTTCATCGGCTGAATAAACATGTATTAAGCATCTACTAAGCGCTAGCCTGATGTAGTAAGACTTAACCTACAATTACTGAAGAAGGAAATGGCAAACCACTCCAGTGTCTTTGCTAAGAAAACTACAGATGGGGTCACAAAGAGTCAGATATGACTGAATATGACAGAATGACAATTTAGGAAAATTAATACTTTAAGTATTTACCTCACAGGGCTAATATGTAAAATATTATCTAAATGGACATCTAACCTCAGACACTTATTAGCTGTGTGATCCTGGGCAAATCACTTAACCCTATTTGCCTCAGTTTCCTTGTCTGTAAAATGATCTGGAGAAGGAAATGGCAAGTCACTCCAGTATCTTTCCCAAGAAACTTGCAAATGGGGCCACACAGAGTTGAATGTGACAGAAAATAGCTAAGCAACAACAAATTATAGAGCCAGTGCATGTGAAACATGAGACTTGAACCCAAGTCTTCCTAGCTCCCAAAATAGCTCTTTATCCACTGCTCTGTCATGCTTCTCAGTGCCTTTAGCCAACTTTCTGGAATGATAAATTTCAGAAAAAGTTGTTTATCTGTATTGGTAGAGGAAGTTCCCCACATATCTCCCTACACAGATAAAATCTCTGTCCAGGAAAAAAAATGCAAGTTACTATATTAGGAATAGAGGCAAAATGAATCAGTAGGTATGGTCGTGATCATGTGGCAAATGACATTTTAAAAAAAATAATTAAAAAGAACCTTTCTTACTTAGCAAAGTTGGGAATCACTGGTATAGTCCAATTCTTGACTAGAACTTCCTTCTGTCCCTACAAAACTGTCTTCAATCTTCTTCATAAATATTTTCAGGGATGGAGAGCATACCTTTCCAGGTAATCCATTCTACTTTCAAGTACATTTGATTTTTAGAAAGATTTTCCATATTAAAAACAATTTCTTTACAACTACTAATTCTACTTTTGCTCTCTGAGGCCAAGGCTCTAAAGCTCTTCCTCATTTTTATGGTAGGGTATGGGAGAATCAAGTATTTTGAATCATAAATTAAGAGCTAAAAGGTCATCCAATCCAACCCCACCCCCAATTTTATAGATGAGGAAGTTGAAGTCCAGGGAAGTTCATTGATTTGTCAGGGTCACACAATTAATAAATACCTAAATGGAATTTGAAATGAGAATTTTTTACCTCTAAGTTCAGTGTCCTCTCTAATATTCCTCACTGGTTTCCCCGCTTGATTCTACATCATTTTTATAAACAAAGCTAAGGAATATTCCTTATATTTTCCCCACTCATTTTAAAATGCCTCATGGATTACAGTCGTTCAAAATATTAGTCTTAATAAATCTTCAAACACAAATGCAATAAGCACATGTTTTATTAACTTGTTTTTCAGTTGTGTTCCATGTGTGACCCTGGGCAAGTCACTAAATCCTATGATCTCATTTGGGTTTTTTTGCAGAGATATTTTAGTAGTTTGCCACGTCCTTTCTCCATCTCATTTTATAAATTAGGAACTGAAGGTAAACGGGATTAAGTGACTTGTCCAGAGTCACACAGCTAGTAAATATCTGAGGCCAGATTTGAATTTATGAGGATGTGTCTTTCTGCATCCAAGTCCAGTGTTCTATTCACTTTGCCACCTAGCTGCCCAAAGTAACCACATGTATCACTGATAAATAAACATTTCCCCCACCTGCTGGTTAATGGTAAAAAGTAAGTACATCGGAGGGTCATGGCATCTGCAAAAGTATGGCCCACTTTGCACCAAGACATGTGAAGACTCAGACCTCCATCTAATCCATTAAATTAATCAAGAAATAGACTATAATTTTTCCTGTCTTTAAACATTGTTTTTCTTTAAGCACAAGAATGAAGACTTTTGGTAGTAAAAGTTTGGTGAGCTAGCAAAAATTTGCCTATGCCATGTGAGTTCTGATTTAGTATTATTCAAAAGCAAATGTAATGTCAACACATTGTAAGGAGTTCCATAGTAATTCCTATTTATTCATCCAAGCATTCATTCAATAAACATTTGTTAGTGAAAGCTGTGGTGTGGGGGGTTACTGGTAGAGGGAAGGCAAAGGTAAGTATTACATACTATCTTTGTCCCAGGCGATAGGATCTAGCTTCCTCCAACTTGTCCGTAGGCAAACATTAATTTACGTCTGATTTTCCATAAATAGAATCTTGATTCAGGTTTTGAAGAATGCTGCAAGCTGAGAGGATCAGGTCCTTATCTCAGAGGCAAAAAAATAGAAATATAGATAAAAACAGAATTTAGCAAGCAGGTAAGTAGCAATTAAAAAGAATTTAGCAAAAGATTATTATATGAGAGCCACTATTCTAGGGTCTGGATATATAATTTAAACAGGCCTTGGCCACAAGGAATTTGCATTTGAATGAGTGAAGAATCTGTTATCTTTGATAGGGCTATTCAAATGTGCTTGATGTTAACTCACCCTGGACTTGTTCATAGGTAAGAGGCTCCAAATTCCCTTTGTCTACCACAGTATAAAAGAGCAAAGGTATTGACCTTCTTAGGCCATTCTTATTAGGGTCTAGAATCTTCTAGAGCTGGTTAATAGATTGCCATTTCATGTGTGGTTTCATTCCTGAGAACCCATCCAAGCCTAAGAACCCAAGGGTAGTAATGAGAAAGACATCTCTTTGCCCCTTTGTGGGTGAGAGAGTGCATGTTTCATCTCTTGTTTGCATGCCAAATTAGAGGTGAATAGATTGCCTTCCTATTCTTTGACATCCAGAACCAGATTAACTCAAAAGACTTTGGGGTATAGGGTGTATTCAGGAAAGACTAGCATTTCTTGTGTTGTAAGGGCTGCCAAACTTTTCAGGGCTACTTTCTGCCTTTGTTGTCTTCCTGATTCTCCAAACTCTCACCTGTGGCTCTAAGAAGCTGTAGCAGTTCAGTGGACATACCCTGGTTTCAGCATATTGGCTTAACCAAGTTTAGGATAACTAAGGGGCTCAAACCCAACTGTAAGTAAGGGGAGGGGAGTGTCTACCCCAAACACGTGAAGACTTCCCCTAGTAGAATGGATGGATGAGGATAATTTTTCCCAGCAGATGTGAAGGCAGTTGAAACAGGCACTGTGGAGTGCTTAGAACTTGGTTAGACATCAGAGATGGCAAGGTCATCCACTGCTCTCTAGCCATCTGTATCTAATGTTTCAGTAAGCACCTCAACATACACAGGGATGGAGTGGGGGCTGCTATCACAGGTTCTTAGATATGCCTTCATAAAAGGAAAGGCAACTTTTGAGAGCTTAACAATCACTTTAATCAAGCACATATATCATTCCTTTAACCAAGCAAATATATCATTCACCTACTTCAGGGGAGTCAGCACCCTGAACTTTAAAGAAAATGCAGAGAAATTAAAAGTCAACAGACATGGCTTCCTCTGCCTGCATTCAACAGACAGTTTCCACTATCTGACCATAT
Source organism: Bettongia penicillata ogilbyi (assembly GCA_023548195.1). NCBI lineage: Eukaryota > Metazoa > Chordata > Mammalia > Diprotodontia > Potoroidae > Bettongia > Bettongia penicillata. The sequence continues at coordinate 1,022,789 of JAJHZJ010000783.1, read as the reverse complement.
TTATCAGAAAGGGAAGTACAACATCTGGGTTCTCAAAGTCAGGGGGCTCCTTAGTAGTTTTCCAGAGTCCTCATCTGGCCAAACAAACACTTCCAGTCAGTAAACCCCAAAGTAATCACCAGACATGGCTTCCTCTGCCTGACCATAATTCAACCAACAGGTACAACTGTCTGACCATAGTGACCAGAGAGGGAAGAATGTCATATGGGTTCTCAAAGCTGAGGAACTCTTTAGCGACTTCCCAGAGTCCTCATCTGACCCAGTAAACACTCTTACAAAAGCTAAGACCCCAAAATAAAACCTCACCCTCAAAGTTTTTATACACTTTTTAGAGCCAGAGGCCATCACATTCCTTGAGAACCAGTGCCTCACTAACAAAAAACATAGACCTTCTTACATATCTTCCCAGGCCTTCAATGGGTGGGAAAGATCCTCCCTAGTCACATTCAAATAGAGGCATTATACTTCTTGATTATAGCAAAACAAAAACAGTAAAAGATCCTGTTTTACTTGCCATTACACCATCACCTGTCCTCTTGACTCTATCCTGCCACTGGACTACGCTGACTCTGGAAGAGAGAGTGAGGCCAGTGACTTTGTGCAACTCTGGCTCACTTAAATCTGATTTATGCATGAATCAGAAGACATCATCCAAATCATTTTACTATTTGACTTTACACTCAGTGCAGACTCTGAAACTGAGATGCAATAAAGTAGGGATCAATTTTCTGTTGCTTGTGCTAATTTTGGCCTAACAATTAACACCAAGGAAACACAGGTGCTCCACCAGCCAGTACAACGCCAGGTATATGTGAAATCATCAGTCAGAGAAGATAGTGGAGTTTTGAATACTGTGGATAAGTTCACTTTCCTTGGCGTGTACTTATTGATAATGAGGTTGACACGTGTATTGCCAGAGCTAGCTCAGTGTTTGAGAAGCTCTGAAGGAAAGTGTGGGAGAAATATTAGACTGCCTACCAAGCAAGGACTAAAGGTAGTGCTCATCTCATTGTATGCCTGTGCAACCTGGACAGTATAGTAGTGCCATGCTGGGAAACTTAATTGCTTCTGTTTGAATTGTCTTAGGGAGAGTCTGAAGATTATCCGGCAGGATAAGGTACCAGACCCTGAGATCCTCTCTCAAACTAAACAGCCAAACATTCAAATTCTACTGCAGAGAGCACAAATCTGATGGGCTGGCCATGTTGTTCAGATGCAGAATGTAAATTTGACTAGAAGACTATTTTATGGAGAACTCACACAAGACAAGTGCTCACATGGTGGGAAAAAAAAGACATACAAGGAAACTCAAAGTCTCTCTGAAGAACTTTACAATTGATTGTGTGACATGGAACACACTGGCAAAGGACTGCCCAGCATGGTGTACCCGCATCAAAGAAGGCACTGTATTCTATGAACAAAGCAGAATTGCAGTAGCTTAAAAGAAATGTGAGATGCACAAATTTAGAAAATCCACCCCAAATGTTCATATGGATTACTTGTGCCTAACCTTTGGTAGAGCCTTCCAAACTTATGTTGGTCTGATCAGCCACAGTCAGACACATTGAAACTTCCAACATAGTGATGTCATTTTGGTCCTCTTTGAGAACACAGGACAATAACCAATCAACTCGAAGACTTAATTGTAAAGATTATTGTCCAGATTGTAATATTAGGAGAAATGCACATCAAAACATTGCTGAGGCTTTACCTCAGATCCTGGAAACTGGAAAAAATGACCAATAAAGACAATAGTTTGAGTGGCAGCAGGAAAAATAATTAGGATAACAGTTTCTTAATACTTTGCTTAAACCAGAGTTCATGATATATCTTAAGGGGAGTGAATTTTTGACAAATAAAATGAATGGATACTGTTTCAGCTTCTCATATTATCTAGCCACCTACCCAGACCATTTCAGTCTCTCTTCCTGTCACTGCATACTTACTACCACACCTGTCCACCCTTACCTCTGCCCTCCCCCCTGCCATTCTACCTCTTTGGAACAAAACTCCCTTTGGGGTCATTGTTTTCATATATGTCATGTCTCTACCTATTGAATATAAGGGACTGTCTTTTATTAGAAAATAAGTTTTTCTTAATAACTATGTCTATTACCAAATTTTACCCAAGTATACCCTCCCTTCCTCCTTGAAAGCCATTCCATGGTATTTAAAGAGATGAAAAGGAGAAAGAAGGGAAAATTAGCATAAATGGTCAATATAATTAAAATGTTTGAAAAGATGTGGGTGACATATAATACTTGTGGACCTCCTACCTCTACAAAAGGGTGGGGTAGATTATCTTCACATCCCTTCTCTTTCAGCCATGGTTGTTCTTTATAATTTTTCCACATTTATTTATGATTTTATGTGTCTGTCGTTGATTTTTATGTTTGCTTTGTTGTAATCATTGTGCATATTGTTTTCTTGTCAGCTTACTTCACTCTGTATCAGATTATATTAAGAGTTTCAATGCTTCTCTCTACTCAACATGTCAATAGTTTCTTACAACACAAAAATAACCCTTTACAATCATTAGTCACAATTTGGTAAGTTACTTCCCAATTGATGGCATCCCAAATTAATGTTCCCAACTCATTACCGTCACAAAAAAAGTGTTACCATAATTTCTTTTTGTATACATGGGGATTTTCATCTTATCAATGACTTTCTTAGGGTAAGAACCCAGTCTTGGAATTTGGTTTCAAAAACTATAGACATTTTAGCCACTTTATTTGCATAATTCCAAATCACTTTTTAAAATAATTATACCATTTCACAGTTCTACCAATAATTTAACAAGGTATCTATCATTCCACTGAAACTATTGCCATCTCTCCCAATTAGTAGGCTCTGAGGTGAAACCTCAGTGTTGTTTGATGCGTATTTCTCTTAGTATTAGGGATTTGGACAGTTCTTTCATGTTAATAGTTTGAATTTTTTTCTTTTGAGAACTGTTTATTCATATCCCTTGACCATTTATCTATTGAAGAATAGCTTTTGAAAATACACACATATACATACATATGTATAAATATATATGTTATGTTATGTATGTGTATTTTTGTTGATTAATAGTTAGTATTTATATAATACTTTAAGATTTGAAAAACACTATATGTATATATTTTGTCTTATTTGAGCCTCACAAAAATCCTGTGAGTTAGTGCTATTATTACCCCTATTTTTTAGATAAGGAAAGTGAATCTGACAGCAGTACAGCTAGTAAGTGTCCGAAGTAGGGTTTCAACTCACTTCTTCCTAACTCCAAATAGTGCTCTATGCACTACCACTTAGCTGACTTAAGCTTTATGAGAGAAATATGATATAATTTTCCCCATTTTCAGCTTTCTTTCTTAACCTAGGGGCATTAATTTTATTTATGCAGTTTTTTCAGTTTTATGTGATATTTTTCAATTGCATATATATATATATATACATATGTGTGAGTGTATGCGTGTGTGTGTGTGTATGTGTGTGTGTATTTCCTATCCATAGCTATAAGAAGCCTATGATCAACTTCTCATTCAGGTATTTTTGTGAAATGATATTTGATATTGTCACATAATAGATTGTATCATAGAATATGGAGTAAAGTATTGCTCAAGGTCAAATTTCTGCCAGATTTCTTTCTAGTTTTCCCAACAGTTTTTTTTTAAAAGAACTCATATAGGGAGTTATTTTCTAAATAGTTTATGTTTTTTATTTATTGAACATTGGATTATTGAGTTTCACTATTTCTGATTCTTTTTGTCTAGTCTATTTCATCAATCTGTCTACTTTGTAATCATTACTAGAAAGTTTTGATGGCTGCTACTTTATAAGACAGGTTGAGTTCTGGAGGTTTGATCTCTCCCTTCATTCCCATCTCGTTTAATCTTCTAGGCTTTGCATTTTTCCAGATGAATTTCATTATATTATTGAATTTTATGAAGCGTCCCTTTGATAATTTGATTGTAAAGCATCAAAAATGTGTTTACTTTTGCGCTATTGTAATTTTCATTAAATTATCACTATCTAGCCATGTATACTAATTATTCTTTGAATATTCAGTTGTTCTGAATATTTAAGTTGTTTTTTATGTTTTTAAAGATATTATGTATCTTAATGTATATAATATATAATGCCATATATAATAGATGATAATGGAAAGATATAATAAGATGTAACTGACTCTACACAGGTATTTATATGCTTTGTTAGATTGTTCTTTAGACATTTAATGCCTTTTTAATTATTTGGAATGAGATTTCTCTTTCTATTATTTCCCCTGAGATTTTATTATTACATAGATATATTTTTGATTTTAAAAGGTTTATTTTGTAGCATTGTGCTTTTTAGAAGCTATAATCTCAATTAGTATTATTGTTCATTACCTAGGACTTTCTAAATAAATCATTGTATTGTCAACATTTGAGGAAGGTTTAGTTCCTCTTTACATGTCTTTACACCTTTAATTTTTGTGCCTTGTTTTATTATTACTACTAGTATTTCTGAAATCATATCAAATGATGGTAGGAAGAGCTGAAATTCGTACTTTATTCCTGTAATTTTTGGGAATGGTTCTGTTATATTTCTGTTACATAAAATGTTTGTTTTTTTGAAATTTAGACAGATACATTTTATGGTATTAAAAATATTTTCTATAATTTGTAGGGTTTTTTTTATAGCATAAATGAGTATGGTACTGTGTCAAAAGCTTTTTCTATATCTATTGAAACAATCATGGTTGTGAATGTTTTCATTTTTAATATGATTATGTTTATTATTTTTCTAATATTGTCCCATCTTGGTCTCCCTGGCATATATCAAACTTTGTCATGATGAATGACACTCTGAGAGAACTGTCCTTTTTTTAAATCTTTTTGACCCTTGAAGCACTTAATAAGTGACTTTTTGTTCATTCATTTATTCGTCTATCAATTAATTACATTTTATTTAATTTATGAGATTCTTTATGGTTTTTACCAAGTGATTTGCTCATAACAGCTGAAGAGTTAAGTGGTACAGTTACAAATGAGAAAACATAGTTTTAGAAAGGATTCATGTCTTGTTCATAGACACACAAGTAGTAAATGTCAAACCTGGGACCCAAGAATCTTGACTTAAAGTCTAGTGTCCTTTTTAAAAAGATTTTTTTTTCAGTTTCAAATTCTCTCTCTTCCTCCTCCATCCTCTGGTGTCCTTTCCATTAAGCCAGATTATTCCATCCTCATCAGATTCTGTGGCCTGAAAGAAACTTCTTATATTTATAATAGTCAAGTTAAAGAGAAGAAACTTTTTTTATTTGGCATAATGGAACTATAATTTCCAGGTTAATCTTATTATAGACTTAATATTTACAAAACCAATGTCATTTGCAATATGCCATAGGAAACTCTTATACTCTAAAAAAAGCATATATAAAATATTAATACGTTGAAGAAAAGACTGGCAGTTCAGGAAAGAGAAATGAAACCAGAGAGATACAGTTTCCACAGAGAAAGAGGTTGGTGGTGGTTGGGCAGAACTCCAAAGTTGGAAATACTTATGGGAAAAAGACAGTCCCTGGAGACTTAACTCCTGAGAAATACCAGAGGTGAACTTTCTGGGCAAGTGCTTAGGGAAAGGTCATCTATAAAGTTATTAGAATACAAATTCTAAATTGTATGCAGATTAGATACATTTGAAGTGCTGCTACAGACGCAACCAAGAATAAAGTATCTCCATATTACATCCTGTTTCATTTGTTTATTGGGCTGAAAAACACAGAGGAGAGAAAAATATATGTAGTTATTTGACATCTTCAGAGGGATTACTTAAATATGACCCTGCCTCCTGGAAGGAGATGAGTTCATTCTAAAAGAAAATAATCCTGTGGGAGGTAGGAAAGGGGATGGAGGAGGAGGAAGAAGAAAAGGCATTGCTCTCATCAGTCAGGTAAGGTCAGGGGAAAAATATCACTCTGTAAAAGGGATATCCTTCTCCCTCTAGCCCTTCTTCAACTTCCTCTTAGGAATAACTCCTAAAGTAAAAATAGGGTTGTTATTTTTTGACTGGTATTTTGCCTAAGCTCACTCCAAGAGGGAGAACATGGTAAATGGAAAGATACTTGGACTTGGAGAGAGGCCTTTAACTTGGCTCCCAACTTTACCAGCACTTTAGCCTTGTGTAAGCCTCTTCTGTTGTATGAACATTAGTTTTCTCATTGGTACGTATGATCAGTCATTCAACAGGGATGTCTATATTGTTACATCTTTCAAAGAACATGTGTCATTTTGACACATGCATGGGGCATGCCTTGTTGGGAGAGAGGCTTAAGACAACATTTTGTTCTAACAAATAAAATATTTTTTTACAGTCAAACAATGAACACTGAGGGACTTGATAATCTCTACTTTTTTTTTTTATAAAGTTTTCTTGATGTTTTATTTTAACATTGCAAACATTTAGTCCCATTTTGTGAAAGGTCTCTTGTAACAAAGGAAAACTACTGAGTTTAATAATATAATGATTTCTATCGAAAGTGCATGTTACATCTGTAGATCCCTCGTCACTGTATCTTTTAAATGGGCAGAAATCTACTTTCTCTCCCTCCCGGTCCCCCAATCCCAAAGCAAATTTTATAACAAATATCCATAGTCATATTTGTTATGGCTATATGATCTTTAATTCAAATATGTATTAATATATGCATATACATATACAATACTTATAGATGTACATATCTACATGTATACATATGTGTGTACATATATATACATATATGTGTGTATGCATATGGATAGATATGCTTCATTCTCAATCCTAAATCCAATATTCTGTAATGACTAGTATGTTTCACCATGGGTCCTTTACAACCATAAATGGTCATTTATTGATCATAAATCTTACAGTTTTCAAAGGTGTTTGCTTTTACAGTGTTGTTTTCATTGTACAAATTGTTCTTCTGGTTATATTAATTTCATTCTTCATTAACTTATAAAAATCACCAAAATCATTTGTTTTTATGATACTGATGTTCTGATGAAGGTTATTATCCTGGTTTTGCTCACTTCACTGCACCGGTTCACATAAATCTTTTCATGTCTTTTTGAAATTATCTATTTACTCATTTCTTGACATCTTTCTGTCAACATTTTGATGTGTTTTTACTGTGTGTGTTGCCTGCAAAAGTCTCTCTCTTCTTTTAATATCCTCATTATGAATACTATCCTTATACAGATCATTCTTATAAATATTTTATATATAGAAGAAAGTAGACATGTTACTTGTTTCTGACATTCTCTTGGCCAATTTTTTAAGTTTTTGTTTGTTTTCATCATAAAAAAAACCCGTAAGAATGAAACAGTATTGTCACTGAAACTAGAAAACTTGGGTATACATCTACATGTATGCATTTATAATCTCATTTAGTCCTCATAACAAAACAAACAATATTCTTATAATATCCATTCTAGTCCAGCCTTTTTATAGTATAAGTGAAGACAATGAGGGACTGGGGATGGAGAAGTGAATTGAATTGCCTAAGGTCATACAGGTAGTAAAGGGCAGAGTGAGGATTTGAACATACAACCCCTGACTCCAAATCCAGTGTTTTTTATTCTAAATCAGGGTTTACTGTTATTGTCATATTTCTTTTCTTGGCATGTATGCCAACTATTTGCCGACTAACTTAGTTTTTCATTCTCCCAGTTAGTTATGGCAACTGATTTTCCTCAGTGAAACTTCCATATGAGATTCTTATAAATGGTGTTGATATCACTTCCTTGATTCATATCCATATCCATAAGATAACGTCAGGTTGTCATTGTCTTAATTGCAAACCTCGAACAAAAACTCATTTCAATTTTTTATCTAGCCTCATTAATTTCAGTCTTCTAGCCTCATATTAATTTCAATCTTTGCTCTAACAAGTAAGCGGTCTTGACTATACACAGAAGGATTCAGAAATGGTTCCCATAGTAGTAATATGTACATCTATAATTAGTGACTACCCAAAATATAATCAAATTCACTGTCATATTATCGATGTTCCCTTTGACCATTGCCTTTAAATTATTTTTGCAAAGATAATATTCAAGTTGTCTAGGTGTGAGGGTCTCGCATAGCCTATAAGTCTTCGGCCTTTCTCGTTGCTTATTTCTGAGGCATATTTATAATATATATACATATACACATATGTACATACACATACATTACATATATTCATATATACATACATATACACACACACACATATATATGTATGTATATATTCCCTGCCCTTGTCTGTGTCCATCTTTGCATTGAAGTCACTGAATAACCTGCCTACTCATGTGCTGTTCAATCAAGGTAGAGAAAATCACCCAACTGTACTGAGAGGGTCCATTACAAATTTATATCAAATATCCTTAATTGGGCCCTATCTACTCCTTGGCAATTCCACTATACCACCCTTATCATGTTACTATCTTACTCTCCACAGCTGCTCTTCCAAACGTTGTCATTCCTTCTAAAACCTCCCATGGCTTCACCCATTCTCTCAGTTGATAACTTTGCCTCATAGTTTACAGAAAAAAATAAGGTCATTTGTCATGAATTCCTTTCCTCTTCCTCATCTCCTATCACCCAGGTACCTTCAGCCACTTTCTCCTCCTACACCCTCTTTCACATGATGAAATGGCCTTATTCCTTATCAAGACTAAACCCTCTCTCTGTGCAAGTGATCCTATTCCATTCCATCTCCTTTAATAGCTTACCTCCTGAGTCATCCTTACTCTTTCATGTATTTTCAATCTCTCCCTCTCTACTGGCTCCTTTCCTACTGCCTACAAACATTCCCATGTTTCCCCTAGCTTGAAAAATAACTCTATGCCCGATCCTTCCATGCCGGATAGCTATCATCCTGTATCTCCTCTTTCCTTTGTAGCTAAACTCCTTGAAAAGACTTTATACAATGGGTGCCTCCACATTCTCTCCTCTCACTCCCTTCTTAACCCTTTATAATTCGACTTCCAACCTTATCATTCCACCAAAACTGCTCTCTTCAGTGATCCAATGGCCTTTTCTCTCTCATTCTCCCTGGCTTCTCTGCAACTTCTGACTTTTTGATCTTTTTTTCCTCCTTGATATTCTCTTCTCTCTGGCTATCAAGGATATCACCCTCTCCTGATTTTACTTCTACCTATCTGGCCACTCCTTCTCTATCTGCTTTGCTGGATACTCTTCCAGACAATACCATCTTAGTCAAAGATGTCCCTAAAGTTCTGCCCTGGGATCTCTTTTCCATCTATATTATTTTGCTTAGTATTCTCCTCAGCTCCCAAGGATTTAAATACCATCTTTATGCTAATGGTTCTCAAATCTCCCTTTCCTGTCCTAATCGTCTTCTAATCTCCAATCTCCTATCTCTAACTGCCTTTCAGACACCTCAAACTGGATGTCCATTGGACATCTTAAACACAATATATCCAAAATAGAACTTATCTTTTCCCCCAAGCTGCTCCCCACTCCTATTTTCCATATTATTGTAGAGGTTAGCACCATTCTCTTAGTCCCTCAGGTTCACAACCTAGAAGTCATTTTGGATTTCTCACTCTCTTACCCCTATATCCAAGCAGTTGAGAAGACCTGTCAATTTCATCTTTGCCACATCTCCCAAACATACTCCATTCTTTCCTCTGAAACTACCACCACTCTAGTGCAGGCTCTCATCTTTTCATGACTTCATTATTGCGATAGACTGCTAGTGGGTCATTCTGCCTCATATTTCTCCCCCCGCTCTAATCTTTTGTCCATTGAACCACTAAAGTGATTTTCTTAAAACACAAATCTGATCATGTCACCCACCCCTCTTATACACACACACATACACACACACACACATACACACACACACACACACACACACACACACACACTAAACTGCAGTGGCTTCCTATTGCCTCTAGGAACAAATATAAAGTACTCTGTCTGGCATGCAAAGTCCTTCAAAACCTATCCCTTTTCTACCTTCCTAGTCTTCTTACACTTTACTCCCTAACACATACTCTTTGATCCAGTGACCCTGGCCCCCTGCCCGTTTCATGAACAAGACTCTTTGTCTCTTGGCTCTGGGAATTATCTCTAGCTGTCCCTCACTTCTGGAATGCTCTCCTTCCTCTGCTCTAATTACCAACCCAGTTTTTTCTCTACTTTTCTTATTTGATTTTCAAAATTCTTTTTAAGCTCTTCAGTGGCCTGAGACCAATTTATATTTTTCTTAGAGGCTTTAGATGTGGGAGCTTTGGCTTTGTTGTCTTCTTTTGTTTGGATATTTTTGTCTCCCTTGTCACCAAAGTAACATTCTACAGTCAGATTCTTTTTCTGGTTTTTGCTCATTTCCCCAGCCACGTATTTGACTTCTGACATCTTTGTCAAGGTAGATCTCTCCTTCCCATGGGGATGGAGTGGTGTATGGTCAGCTGCTATATCACCCTGTAATCTATGGACCTGGAGCTCCAGAAACAGCTGCTGACTCTGCTCTTGCTATGGCTGTCACAACCACTACAGGTCAGAGATTCAGTCCTTCTGAGGCCTGCTCAGGTTCCACCTGTGTGTGCAGCATGATAAATGACTCCTGTTGACCTTCCAGGCTGTCTTGGGCTGGAGATTTGTTTCATGCTGTCATTCTGTGGGTTCTGCAGCTCTAGAATTTGTTTATTGTCATTTTTACAGGTATTTGACTGCTCCTGGAGGAAGAGCTCTAGCAAGTCTCTGCTTCTACTCTATCATCTTGGCCTCAGCGCCCAGCATAGTACCTGATTTAGAGAAAGGACTTAAAAAATGCTTATTAAATAGGATTATGAGAAAGGTCCCAGTTACTACCAGCTTGAAAAAACAAGTCTTGATTATTACAAAAGCCTAGCCTGGGAAAAGACAGTATTTGAGGTAGTGAGGTAAAGGCTGCAGGGGCAGTTAAACATCCAGTTAGAGTTACAGCAGGGATGGTTAACTTTTCATGAGTATCTTCAACCCATTTGCATTCTGATGAAGTTTCTGGATCTCTTCTTAGAATAATGTCTTTAAATAGTCAAAAGAAATGCAAAATTTCAATTGGAGATTAGTTTAAAAATTATTTTTTCCCATCTAACTTCACAGGATCTCCCATGAAATCTATTCACAGATATCATGACTATCTGTGCACCCTGAATAAAGAAAAAAAAATAGAGGGGCATTTGATTCATAAAGCCTTGGCCAGATGAATAGATTCCACATTTTGATGTACATCCTGATGATTACTCAGTTAGAAGGCAAAATTTTTACTCAGGTTCAGGAACATTTTATAAGGAAAAATAAAGCAAAGAGCCCTGATGTGTACACCTGAGGATGGGTAATGGTGCCCAGTCTATGGAATTAAAAGGGGCCTTCATAGTCTTGGTATTCATGATAGATCTCTCAACCTCTAGGCCTTTGTAATGCAGATAAGAAATGCATTCAAACAGATTTGAGTCTGGAAAGAGCACATATGAGCAGAGAGAGTCATCATGAAACGCTAGAAGCAGAGAGAGATGAACAGGGGAATGGGGAATGGATCTAGAATCAGGAAGAATATAATTCAAATTTTGCCTCAGACACTTATCTGTGTGACTGAGCAAGCACTTAATTTCTGTTTCCTTCAGTTTCCTCAAGTATAGCAGAGATAAGAGCAGCACCTACCTTTCAGGGTTGTTGGGGATATAAAATGACATAATATTTATATAACACTTTGTAAATATTCAAGCATTATATAAATACTAGATGTTATGATGATGATGATGATGATGATGCCTCTGAGGTCCCTTCTAACCCTATAGAAATGACAAAAATGACCTCTCCCTCCCAGCATTTTGCTTGGATCTCTGCTTAATAGTTATCCCTTTTTACCTAATCTCACCCGCCTTCATGCTTATGTTTTATAGAGGTAAAATGGTACTGGAAAAAGCCCTGGATTTGAAATCAGAGGACATGGGTTTGTATTCTGTGTGTTCTCAGGCAAGTGACTTGATCACTCAGGGTCCTTTTTATTAAAATTCAAAAATGAGGCTGTTAGGTTAGATTGAAGTTTTGGATTCTTTATGTCATGGACCTCTTTGGCAATCTAGTGAAAACTATGGACTCTTTTTCAAAATAATGTCTTTAAGTTCATAAAATAGATAAGATTACAATGGAAAGCTAGTATATTGAAATATAGTGATCAAAATATACAAAAAAGCTTATGGATCCTAGGACTACATATCTTTTACACTAGTTATCTAGATATCTTCTAAAACTATAATTTAATTGTTAAGCTTGTTAGGGGTGTTATGTTTTATTTCATTTCTTTAATATTATATTTTATTCTTAATGTTTATTTCATCTTTACATCCATTGTACTAGTCCAACATCTTGTATATAATGGATTTTAAAAAAGTAGTTGACTCTTAAAGGTTACAACTGAGTTACATATTAGATTTGGAGTTAGGAAGACCTGAGTTCAAATCCAGCTTCAGACATTTATTAGCTGTGTGACTCTGGGCAAGTTACTGAACTCGGTTTGCCTCAGTTTCCTCATTTGTAAAATGAGGTGGAAAAGGAAATGGCAAGCACATCAATATCTTTGTTAAGAAAAACCTAAATGGGGTCTTGGAGAGTTAGACATAACTGAAATTACAAAACAAACATGACAAGAATAGTGGGGTAAAATGAAAAGAGGGAATTTGGAATTGATGGGCCATAGTTTCAGCCCTGTAATTGACTATCTATGTGATTTTAGGCAATTCACTTAATCATTTTGTGACTCAGTAACTTAAGAGGTGAAATTAGGTGATTCCTATATAGCTCTAAATCTAAACATGCAGGTTGGGAAGGCAGGAAAGCCATGGGGTCCAGGAGCAGAGCAGAAAATCAGAGATGATGGATAAAGCAATTAATAAGCAGGGCGATATCATAGAATCTTATGTTTAGAATTATAGAGGACCTTGGAGATCATCCAGTTTAATCTATTCATTTAAAAGATGGGGATATTGACAATAAGAGAAGTTGAGACTTACTCAAGGCTGCATGGGAAGTGAATGACAGAGCAGAGACTGGAACCCAGGTTCTATAACTTCAAATTCACAACTCTTTCAAAGAATCCAGAGTAATGTGCTCAGTAGCTTTTAGACGAGGGTGTCTCTGACCTGCTAAGGCTTTTGATTGGCCAGCCATATGGATGTCATAGATTTGCCTTTTCACTCTCCGTAAACACATGGTGCTTGATTTAGAACCAGACATAAAAAAAACCCAAAAAACAAAGCACATTTCTTGAGGGAATTAGTTTGGACCAATCAAGCAATTGAAGGCTAAGTTGTTCTTTCACCTGAGAATAAGAATATGAGTCATAAAATTCATATAATTATAATTAGTCATTTGTTAAAAACCTATTATGTACAAAGTTAGGTGCTGAAGGAAATACAAAGATAAATAAGACAGACTCAACCTCAGAGAATTTACATTTTTAGCACTAAATGGGTACATTAAAGATCAGTGCTCTGGAGTACATTTGATTTCTTTACCTCATTGACTGATGGAGAAACTGAGGCACAGGATGGTAAAATGATTAGATCAAACTCACAGAGTTAATTAGTGTCTGAGGCAGGACTAAAATCAAGACTCTTAAATCTTGGTTCAGTATTGTTTCTATTACAATCATTCTGAAAAACAATTTAAAAAAAGTCATATTGATTGCCCTTTTAGATGGGGAAAAGAAAAGGAATAAGGAATAAACATTTACATATCATTTACTATGCATGAAACACTGTGTGAAGTGCTTGACAAATATTATCTTACTTGGTCCTTACAACAATTCTGCAAGGTAGATTTTCTCATGACACTAATTTTAGAGTTGAGGGAACTGAGGCAGGCAGAGGTTGAGTGACTTGCTCAGGGTTCCACACCTAGTTAGCATTTGAGTTAGCCTTTGCACAGGCAGGTGTTTCATTATATTCTAAGGACATTATTTGATGTTGTCTTTAAGGTAGTACTTTGGTGCCATGTGCCCCATGAAGTCTGTTAATAATAAATCATAATTTCCATTTGAAAATGGTACCCTCAAACACTGGCTACCAGTTACAATTTGTTGAACTATTTATTTCCTTGCAGTAACTGGGGAATATTAACAAGCTTTATTTCCACTAATCTACCTCTGAGGTGTTACTTAGATGGGATCACACCTTTAGTCAGTATTTGTGACCTCCATGCATAATGTCCTGTTGACTCATGTTCGCTTTTAAATTTAAAAGCTCATTTTTTGACTTTGCTAATTAAAATGATCATATCGGTTAGGTGAGGTTGAAAAGGCAAAGTTATCTTCCACTAAATTGATGAGATAAAGTCCTTTGAGGAAGCACATGGTGTCACGTATTTCAAATATACTTATGATCTCCTGGGAAACTATAACCACACCCAAGTTTATCAATACACAGTTTATAAATAACTTGTACTTGAGAGCGATTAACTAAGCACTATCTGGTGATAGAGGAGACCATATTTGATCTGGAGAGTGGGAAGTATGCTATAAACAATATTATTCCCCTTTTCAAGCAGTAAATAGCATTATAAGATTAAAGATGAAACATATAGGGAACTAGAAGCTATTTTATATCATCTAGCCTTGTTTGCAGATTAGCTATTGTTGTCATTTGTTTTTCGTTCTTGAAGATGACCAAGGACATCAGGAAGGTGATGTCTTGACTTGCAAATGAATTGGATCTAAGTGAGGGAAAGAGCTGTGCAGTCACCAGCCTCACTCTCTCCTCCAGAGTCATCTGGGATCAGTGGCAAGACATAAAACAGGATGACTGGAGATGACCCCAGATGTAGATTAGTAAACTGAGGCCCCAAAGGGATTAAGAGGACAGTGACCACTGTAGCCACAGGCAAAGGAGTTGGAATTGGTGAGGGGGTTGGGGGGGAAAGGGCATAAGTATTTATATGACACCTACTAAGTGCCAGACACTATGCTAAGTGCTTTACAAAAACCTCATTTGCTCCTCAGGACAACTTTGTGAGGTAGTATTCCCATTTTACAATCGAAGAAATTGAGGCAATCAGAGGTAAACTGAATTGCCCAAGGTCATACAACTAGTCAGTGTCTGAAATTCAATCTGAACCCAGGTGTTCCTGACTCCAGGGCTAGTTCTCTATGCACTGTGGCTCCACCTAGTGGCTTAGGTAGTGTAGGGGAGTGAAAGGTTCAGAGATGTGTTTTTCCCAATCCGATTTATAATTTGGAATAAACATCCTTCTCTTCTAAATATCCTCTTCTTTCCACTCTTATAGCTATAAACCTGATTCAGAGTCTTATTACCACTCACTTAGAGTATTGCCATACATTCTAACTTTTCTCCTTGCCAAAGTGATTTTTCGAAGGCATATATCTGACTATATTATCCCCTGTTCATGACTCATTGACCTTTAGCCTTCAGGATCAAATATGAGCTCTTTTGTTTTCATTTAAGCTTTTTATAGCCTGTTCTCTTTCTCACTTTTCAAGTCTCTTAAACTTGATTCTCTTTTACACACATCCAATTATACTGGCTTCTCTGCAGTTCTTCTAAAATGACACTTTCTCTTCCACCTTTGTGTCTTTTCACTGGATGTTTCCCATGCCTGAAATGCTCTCCTGACTCCTCTTCCACTTCACCATTTCCTTTCCCTGGCTTCTTTCAAGATCTGGCTCAAACACCTTCTTCAAGAGGCCTTCCCTGGCATGCCCCACTGCCAGTGTCTTCCCTCTGAGGTTAAGGCCCATTTACATCCATTTAAGTTTATCCTTCATGTCCATAGTCATATACCTGTTATCTCCTTCATTAGAATATGCACTTCTGAGAGCAGGGACCTTGTATGTATCTCTAGCACTTAGCATAATACTTGGTACATAGTGTATACTTATATAAATGCTTGTATGTTGACTGTCTTTAAGTAACACTTAGCTGCTACCTGATCTGAGCTCAGTTTAAAAAAATCTCTACCTCCTCACCAGTACTGGAAGTGGTCTTACTTAATAAAAGTTTTGTCATATGTATGATGTAGTTTATTAACTACTCTCATGTCTTTTGGGAAGTGCAATGGGGGCAGGGGAAGAAAGGGAATAAGCATTTATATTGTGCCTGCTATGTGTCAGGCACTGTGCTAAGTGCTTTTTTTATAAGTTGTCTCATTTTATGCTCACAACAACTTTTATTTTCCCCATTTTACACCTGAGGGAACTGAGGCAATCAGTCCTTTGCCTAGGGTTAAGTGGCTAGTAAGTGTCTGAGGCCACATATAATTTTGGATCTTTCTGATTCCAGGCCCAGATCTCTATCCATTATGCCTCCAGCTAGATGGTGAAATAATAGCAATGACCTGGAGGGAAACTCCTTTCAAAGTCGTGTGGGTCCATAGAAAAGCATAGGTCTGTTTGAGTAGAGGTATTATTGGGGTGGTTGATTGGTAGGTGTGAAAAGACTTGTGCTCCAAAGAGAATTTTGAAGGACCTGTGCTGAAAAATGCTATCCACTTCCAGAGGAGCAACTGATGGAATCTGAATGTACATCTAACATACTGCTTTTTCTTCCTTTATTTTTTGGGATTTTTTTGTCTGTGTTTTCTTTTGTAGCATGACTAATATGAAAATATGTTTAGCATGACTGCTCATGAATAACCTTTATCAAATTGTTTGCCTTCTCAATGATGGGGGAGGAATGGGAGGGTGGGAGAGGATTTGGAACTCAAAATTATAAAAAATAAAGGTTAAAATTGCTTTTGTATGTAATGAGGAAAATCAAATATTAGTCTTTTTAAAATAAAAAAATAGAAGACAGGTTCAAATCCTGGCTCTGCTAATTACTACTTGTGTTATGTATCACCTCAATTTCTTCATCAGTAAAATGAAGGGATAATTCATAAAATGACTTTTATATCTAAATCCTATGATCATTAAATTGAATTAAGTTAGGATTAAATTTGTAACACATAATCTGTTCTATCAGTCCTGTTTGGGATTGCAGGAAAGAAAGAAAGAAGGAAAAGAAAGAAAGAAAGAAAGAAAGAAAGAAAGAAAGAAAGAAAGAAAGAAAGAAAGAAAGAAAGAAAGAAAGAAAGAAAGAAAGGAAGGAAGGAAGGAAGGAAGGAAGGAAGGAAGAAAGAAAGAAAGAAAGAAAGAAAGAAAGAAAAGAAAGAAAGAAAGAAAGAAAGAAAGAAAGAAAGAAGGAACAGAGGGAGGGAGGGAGGGAGGGAGGGAGGGAAGGAAGGAAGGAAGGAAGGAAGGAAGGAAGGAAGGAAGGAAGGAAGGAAGGAAGGAAGGAAGGAAAAAAGGGAGGAAAAAAGGAAGGAAAAAAGGAAGTAAGAAAGGAAGGCTGATATATCCTTGCATTCAGTTCAGCTAACTACTGGGTCATAAACCAGATGGGCCGTAAACCAGACTCTGGTAAGCATATGAAAGGATACAAGCATGCATATCCCTAATCTGTCCCCGAGTCACCACTGGAGTTTCAAAGTTCACTCTGATTCTGGGAAATGAAGTAGTCCTTCCCAGAACCAGAGGCTGATTTGGAATGACCCCAAATGGTTAGAGCTAATATAGCTTTGTACTTTGAGAGATCAAGGGATGTATAAATCTACTGGTCTAGAAAAAGCCAACCTTTAAATTCACCTTTAAATACCCTACTCATGAACAAGTTAGAGGAGGATTAATATAGTCACTGGTAGAAATCCTTTGGTGTCAGTTGCTTCATTTAATGAAGTCATCATCAGTCAAACTAATGTTTCCTATCTACACATGCCATCTCTGTCCAAGGGGAAGTGAGCTAGTCTAATCAAACTTCTCATATGCATAAATGACCTATCTCTTGCTAGATTGTAAACCCTTTGAGTACAGGAGCCATATTGAGTACCTAAAAAATAGTTGTGGAATGAAAAAAAATGATTGAAGGAATGAAAGCATAAAAATTTTGGTTAAGAAAGCCTTTGGGAACAAAACAGAACATGCTGCCTTGCCCTTGTGTAAAACTGTGGTGAAACTCCATCAGAAATATTGCTTAAAAATATGGTTACCAAATCTTGATTAAGCTGTGATGGAAAGGGCAACCAAACAGAATAAGGGAGATAGATATTGGTAAGTATGGACAACAAAAGGAGAACTGTTCATGTTGGAAGAATGGAAACCAAAAGAAAATGTTAAGTATAGACCTAGAGGAAATTTAAAAAAATCAAGTATGACCTATTCACATTATAGAAGAAGGAACTGAAGAGGGGGGTCTAAGAGATGTTCTTAGTGTCAAACAATTCATTAGGGTAGGTGATATGGTCTATTTTTAAGATCTTTCTCTTATATTAAGAGACCCATGTGACCTAGTTAAATCACATGGAAGACTAACACACATGTGGTGGAAGGAGCTTACTCAACGGTGGAGCAGGAAGGGTGGAACAGAAGAGGCAGAGCTGGAGAAGAGCTGAGAGGAAGTTGGTCAGACTAGTCAGATCTTGGAGAGAGAGAGGAAACAGGCAACTGACTGTGAGTAAGAGAAGGACATTTTGCTTAGGGGAGCCTGTTAGTGGGAAGAACTGATAACGTGTGTAGATTTCTTGGTTGCTATAATGGATTGCTTTGTTGCTGTGATAGTTTTGGCTTTTGGGTGTTGGGATTCGGCTTTCTGGTGTCTGAATAAATGCTTTTCTTCTGCCTTTTATATGAAGAGTCTGTTATACATTGCAATTCAGAACTCTGCCAGCATATTCAGTCACCCTAGGCACTGTGAATATAGCATTGGCCCTACACATGGTAGAAATTGAGGTCTCCTGACTCCAAATCTTCAAGTAGGGGCTGGAGGTCACCTGTAAGATTTGTATAGAAGGGATATTCATGTAAGTGTTGGATCAAGTAATCTCTTGGGTCCCATTTAACTGAGATTTTATGATCAGAAATAGATTTAGCACTTACTTTGAATCCAGTAATATGACAATGAGTTATATGTATTATATATATATATATATATATATATATATATATATATTACACTTGAAACTCAGTTTAGTTTTTTTTTTAGCCAGTATTAAGTAAAATATTTTGCTTCCCTTTCTCATACCATACTGAGAAGCAATGTAGGATATTATATAGAGAAATGGTCTCAAATTCAGGAAGAATGGGCTTTGAATACTGCCTTGGACACATACAAGTTATGTATCTCTATGGAAGTCACTTTTCCTTTCACTGTTCTAGGTAGGTTCCTAAGACTATCAATTGCATAGAAGTTACTGACTGACTGTCATTTGAGAGGGAGTCTCCTAATCTGGAAGGTCCTACTATCAATGAAGTCACAGGTCCATTCCCTATCCTTCTTTCCATCTAATAATATATTGTAAAATAAATTATTTCAGCATTTAAAAAACTCATTGATTTTCTAACTGCCTTACTTCTAACTCCCTCCCTGCCTTGTGCCCCTTTATTCTCTTTTCCTTCCTTCCTTCCTTCCTTCCTTCCTTCCTTCCTTCCTTCCTTCCTTCCTTCCTTCCTTCCTTCCTTCCTTCCTTCCTTCCTTCCTTCCTTCCTTCCTTCCTTCCTTCTTCAGAGTTTCTATTCAAGAGAGACTTTTACTTTAGTTAGATTAGCATGTGATTACCTGCCCATCAAATCATAGCATCTAAGAGATGGAACAGATGATATACCTTTATATCTTCAGTTTACAGATGAGCAAACTCAGGTCCTGAGAGCTGATGTGACCTGCCCAGCATCACACAAACTAGATCTTCGGCTGAGACAAAGACCCAAGGCTCCTGATTCCAAGGCCAGCACCCTTACTACACTAGATTACTTTTGAATTAGTATCAACTTTCTTCTTATGAACTTGTCTCAAAGGGTTAGCTCTGCATAGTGGGTGGGCAGAGGGACTTTGGCCAAAGTAATTAACCCCTGACATTTGCTCCTCTGTTAGACTCAAGGGCAGACCCAATTTATGTCTTATTTATGAAGTACAAACTGTGCTTGGTCCTAGTGAGTACTTGGAGGAGACAGACACTGTCTGAGCTTTAAGTCCCTGATAATAGAACCATTAGTCACTTGCAATGACACTTCACTGGGTGTTTTAAATCGGAATATGGTTCTTAATCCATGATTCTTGCCAAGAATTTAAAACAGCACTGCACAGCAACAGCCGATGTTCATATTGCAAACTATTATCCAGGATGATTCGTGAGAATGTGCTTTAGTTAATAAAATATTCTGGTTTGATTAATCAAATATTCCAGTTAACACAGAATTACTTAGATTTACAGTGGATTGTCAAATAAATAATCTTTTCTATATAAAATTTTATTTACTTTCTCCTTCATGCATGACAACAGTTTGTGCTCGTCATAACTATAATGGATCCTGTCCTCTCCGTTGCCTAAATAATTTGAGGACAGTATAAAAGAGATGGAGAGGCTGTGTAGATTAGTGGGTAAAGCATTAATCTTTGAATTAGGAAGATGTGAGTTCAAATCTTGATTCTGACACATACTGGCTATGTGATAATACTAATAGCTAGCATTTATATAGTATTTAAGATTTGTCTTTGTAATCAGAGGACCTGGGCTCTTAATACTGGGATCTACTCTGGAATGTTGCTTTTAATGAACTGTCCATGAGTCAATAGTGTGATATGGAAAACAAAAATAATAAGGCATGCTTATTTGCATTTATATAGAAAGCCTAGATCGGGGAGGGGCGCTCCATAGATCCATTAGTGGGGAGTGTCTGTGGATAGACTCCAGGGAGTCTATGAACTTGGACAGGAAAGAAGACACATCTTTATTTTAACTAATTTCTAATTGGAATTTAGCATTTCCTTTGATTATGATTTTTTAACATTATCATTAGAATGGGTTCATAAGACTTCATCAAACTATCAAAAGGGTCTGTGATATTCAAAATGGTTAAGAATCCTTGTTCTAGAAGATAGGAGAGTATAGTCACACTATCTCCTTTTCTGGTCAGGTGTATTAGCAAGCACTCTGGCATACACAGGAGGACCTGCTGTACAGGTTCTTAGATCTGCTTTTCTAAAAGGAAAGCAACTTTTGAGGGGTCGCCAGTCTAATTACATTCACCAACAGAGAAAATACAAGCAGAGAAATAAAGACCAACAGATAGGGCTTCTAACTGTCTGACCATAAGCAATACATACATCAGAGATGAACAGATAGATCCAACTGTCTGAGAATTATATACATACATAGCTACTAGAGAAGAAAGCACCAACATCGGGGTTTTCAAAGCTGAGATGGGGGGACTCCTTAATGGCTACCCAGAGTCTCATCTGGCACATGTACATGTATATATGTGATCCAGTACCTCATTAGAAGTTAACAAAAGATATCTGAGGTCTGTTAATGGGCAAGGGAGATCTTTAATGCTAATCAACATCACATCAGACCACATGTGAAGTACTGGGTTTTTTTTTTTTTTATGTTATACACTTAAGGAGAGATATTGACAAGGTAGAGAATGCTTAATGAAGGCTACTAAAAATGATACCGGGACTTTGAGTCATGCCATATAACAATAGGTGGAAGAAGCGGGAAATGTCTAACCTGGAGAAGACTCAGAGGAGACAATAATTGCCTTTAAGTATTTGTTGGCTTCTACCTAGAAGATACCTATTAGCCTTGATCTGTTTAGTCTCATAGGAGCTAATTATATGGCAGTTGCCAAGATGCCAATTTAGGTTCCATGTAAGGAAAAAAAAAACCTTTTGAAGTGTGAACTGTCCCCAGGGAATGATTTACCTATCAAGGATCCCCACCATCAAAAGTCTTTAGAAGCAAACTGACTATTCACTGGATATGTTATAAAATTACTGTTCAGTTATGTTCTGGACTAGGTGACATCTGAGGTTCCTTCCACATTTGTGATTTTATTTCATTTTGTGTTTTACTGTGAATATTTTTTCCTCTGATAAAAATCATATTCTTTTTTGCCTTAATTGTCTTTATGAATTATGAATTATTGGCCAAAAATTTCATCTATTTGTTTCCATGTCCTGACACAAGGCTCTCTGAAGGATAAGCTGGATTGATTCAATCATGGCAGATACATCCTCCCATCCTCCAAGTCAAAGGTTAGCAAAGTATGGCCTGAGGGCCAAGTCTAGCCAGCTGCCTGGTTTTGTATGATCCATGAGCTAGTAATGATCTTTATATTTTAAATAAAATAAAACTTGGACTCTAAACTTTGGCAGCATAGTAGAATTTCCAACTTAATTCTCTTTTATCTGTTCTAGAATCAGATTGATGCTAGATGTCCTGGCTTTTATTGGGCCCTAGAGGAGTCATCAAACTTTCATAAAAAATGTAGCACATTTACATTTATGAATTATTTCCCAAAGAAATTAAAAAATTGTCATAAATTCAAATATCTAGAAGGTAAAAGCTCTGTTCCAGAGGATAGAGCTAAGAGCAATGGGCAGAAGTAGCAGAGAGGAAAATTTAGGCTTCCTGACAAATACAGCAAAGGAAGAATGAAATAGGGTGGACTGCCTTGGGAAGCAGTAGATTCTTTCTTACTAGAATTATTAAGCAAATGGTTTATCATCACTTGTTGAATGTGTGGCAGAGTGAATTCCTATTCAGAGAGAACTAGATGGTTCAAGACCTCCCTTCTGCCTTGAGATTCTGTGACCCTACTGTCTATGATTGTGAATATAGTTCCTTATTTTCTGGTATCTAAAAACAGGACCACCAGGAGATAATATGAAAAGCATTCTGTATTGTGGAATCTTTTCAATCAGTTAAATTTGGATATATGATTGCAAAAATAACTTTATATGTATAGCTATTTATCCATCCATACAATCAAATGAATATTTATTAAGCATCTACTATGTGGTAAGCACTGTGCTAAATACTAGGGATATAATTCACTAAAAGAAAGACAGTTACCCTTCTCAAGGAGCTTACAGTCTAATGGGTGGGGGACAATGCACAGAAGGAATCAGGTAAATAAATGGGGTGGGGAGACTAAGAGGTACCCAGTACGGGGGCATCTTCTTCCATGGAGTTGAAACCAGGCAGGGCAACAGAAACAGAGTGTGGTGATCTAAAAACTATAATATCGGCCCTCTAAAAAAGGTAGGCATTGGGAGGAGTTTGGTTCTCTGCCCTCCAACTTTCTAATCAGAGGGGAGGAGAGGCTGAAGGATGTGGTATCCATTCAAGACTCAGTTACCAGTATGGTGATGAGATTTGCAGTGATGGATTTAAGAGATGAGACATCTTGTTCCATGTAGCTGAAACCAGGCAGAAATGGAAAATGTAAATGCAGAGTGGAGTGATCTAAAAAGTCCTGTTTCTGCCATCTCTCTCTTTCTCTCTCTCTCTCTCTCTCTCTCTCTCTCTCTCTCTCTCTCTCTCTGTCTGTCTGTCATAGCCTCTGTTTGAATGACAAGTGAGTTTAGAAGAGATAGAAAAAGAGCAACCTGAGACTGAAAGGACACTTCTTAAAGTTAACACTCTCCTTCGATTTGTCAATGTGTTTGACACTGCTATGGCAGATACTAAAGTGCTAACTTAAAGTTACTGAAATGTTCAGAATGAAATAAAATAATGAGCAATAAAGGACAAAGGATATCTCTGTAAAAGCTTTTCAAAATAATGGAAAAAAATGGAGAGTGAATGAGAGTTTCTATTTTTCTGACAGATTCCTCCTTTTGGGCTACAGCACAAAGGCTGGCCCATGACTGTGTGTCTCTATAGCCTGCTGTGACTAGCATTGAAGGTGGGGCATAAATTCCCTCTCATCTTAATTCACTAGAAAAGGGATACAAAGGTCTGGGCCAAAGGAGAATTCAGGGGCAAGATTTATGTACTGTCCCTTTATCTACTTTGTTTCTTACAGAAGCAAGAACAAGTATTATCAAGGTCATTCCTGAAGTTGCTTCTGATTGGGAAAAAAAATTCTCTTTTCTGCAGTTTCCAGGAGTTCACTGCACCAAAAATTCAAGGTTTTCTCTTGTGTGCCTTTTGTAGTCTGTTACCTTCATGAAGTATTTAATTAATGGTAGGGAAATTAATTAATCAATCAATTGATTAATTAATGTAGGGAAGAGAAGAATTGAGGTAGTTCATGGCAAACCTGGAAAATCTGGATTGAAGACTAATTTTAAATATAATATGACCACCCGACTCTGGTCAAGTTACTTAACCTCCCTTTGCTCCCCAGGTAACTGTCCAAGATGTTAAGTTATAGAGAAGGGACTGATCTGCATTGATAATGAGAATTTTGCTCATCTGGGACCCAATGAAATCACAGTCCAATCACTATATGATAATTAAATATTTTGGATGGCAGTTTCTGCATGACAATTATTGGGGCTTTATAATGAATCTTATATACTTTTGCTAAATCATTTATAATTTTGCATACTAATGAAAATGCCATGAATTTGTGTTATGATATCTCTTCTGGAACTGAACAAGATCTGTAATTTTAGAGTAAATGAAATAAAATGATTAAGAGGAATCTTCATACTTAGTCCATGGGAGGCTTGGATAAATGATATTTAGACTGGAGAAGAGAAATTTGGAGAATGGTGAGTCATAATTATCTTAAAATATTTGAAGGACTATCCTGAGGAGAGGGAATACAATTGTTTTGCTTGACCTCAGAAGGTAGAATTAGGATAAATGGGTGGAAGGTGCAGAGAAACAAACTGGTGTGATACAAAGAATATTTGACTAGTGATTACGGTCTTCTAGAATGGGATGGTCTGCCTAGGGACATAGTGGACTCCCACACAGTAGAGGTTTTCATGCTAAAGCTGAATGAGCACTTGTCAAGTATGTTGTGGAGGGGATTTTTTTTTCAAGCACAGGTAGTTTGCATTCTAAATGACCTCTGAGATCCCTTTTAGATCAGAGATTCTACAATTAATTAAATTTTTTCCTCACATAGTTTTTCATTAGTGTAGAACTGTCATTTTTGCTACTGGGCTATAGGCACAGAAAACTCATGTGCCATCTATAAAGCTTGGGAACAGTCATCTCTACTCACACCTGCCAAAGTGATTTTTCTGAAGTGCAGTTCACCCTCTTATGCTTTCTAAAGCACATCAATCCCCTCCCCTTGATTCAATAAAGTTAATAAAACTCCCTATTACCTACAGGATAAAATATGAAGTTCACTCTTTGGTATCTAAAAGCATCCACAATCTTGTCCCTTCCTATCTTTCTGGTCTTTTTTTCATTTTTGCCCCTCACTATGCAACTGGCATGTGGTTGATTGGTTGTTGTCCATTCTTGAAGAGGACTAAAATGGCGTCACCATGATAAAGTCAAGTTTCAATGTGTCCTACTGTCTGATCAGACCATATGAGCTCAGAATGCTCCATCACAGATTGGGTACAGATTGTCCATGTGAACACTTAGGGCGGATACTTCAAATTTTTGTCTTTGTCTTATGCTAGTGTATAGTGAGCACTTAATAAATGCTTATTATCAGGGGAACCACTGCCAGGGATTCATTAATCCAAACCATATAGACTGCCACATCTCCTAGCAAAGGAATTCTTAATTTGGGACCCATGAAATGGTTTTAAAAAATATTTTGATTATAGTATCTTAATATAATTGGTTTCCTTAATAACCCATGTATTTTATTTATGCATTTAAAAGCATTATTCTGAGAAAGGGTCATAGAATTCCCCAGAGTACAAAAGGGGTCTATGATACACCCAAAAAGCTAAGAAGCCCGGACCTAGATCATCCAACATGGACACTTTATTTCTATATTGGTAATTGAAAGTGGCTAGTCTTTAACTCTGAGATCATTAACAGAGTTGTGAAACTGAGAGTTAGAAAATTTTAGGACACTTGTGCTTGTATCTTTTTTGCCAAGAAATTCTTGCCCTCTGGCAATTAGCAGTGCCTCCCATCTGTTCCCCCTGTATTTGTGAATATGTATTTTCTTCTGAGGTAGTATCCT
This sequence comes from Bettongia penicillata ogilbyi, assembly GCA_023548195.1. Classification (NCBI taxonomy): domain Eukaryota; kingdom Metazoa; phylum Chordata; class Mammalia; order Diprotodontia; family Potoroidae; genus Bettongia; species Bettongia penicillata. Next base: position 996,850 of record JAJHZJ010000783.1, on the reverse strand, counting down.
AACCACTGATCCTCATCTTTAGTGTTCCCTGGAGAATGGAATTCTCTTAGGAGCATGTGCTTGTCCATATAAGACTAGAAAAACTTGAAGTTGGATCTTGACTGGACAAATTTCTGGGGCTCAATGGCAAGTGATGAGAAGCCAGTGTACCTTAGTCTGATAGATACATTGAAAATGTAAATTCTGAGACCCTACCTGTGTAGAACAGTAAAAATAATAAACCCTACACAATCATTGTATAAATTTGTAGTAGACAATTTATATCAAGGGTTCGTAATAACTTTTTTTAATGTCCTGGACTCCTCTGAAAGTCTGGTGAAATCTATGGACCCTTCTAAGAATAATGCGTTTAAATAAATCAAATATATAAGATTATGCAGAAAACTAATTATATTTAACTACAGCTTCTCTCTGCCATATCTCCTAGGAAAGGAATTCTTAATCTGGGACCCATGAAACTGTTTTAAAAAATGTTTTTATCATTGTATTTTAATATAATTGATTTCCTTAATAATATATGTATGTTTGTGTGTATATGTGTACATGTATATCTATATATGTATACATACATCTCTACCTATCTAATCTTAAAATTCCAATGAAACCAATGGAATAAAATAGTTTGAAAACATGCAAACTAATAATCCAGTGAGGAAAATCTAAGTACTTCATAGAAATCACCTAGAAACCTAAGTTATGCCAATAACAGACAGTCGAACAGACTCGAGTAGACAATACAGGAGGGCAGTCAAAGGTTAAAGCTGCAGGAAAACTTGCAGCTCATTATGGAAAGCTAAAGTGAAAACCTTTTCTCATAGGATTTCTAACAGATTATGCCTGGAAAACCTGTATTCAGTAGGGAGCCTAGTAGCACCAACAGCATGCTAATAAAAGTTAAAGGTGCTCTTAGGAGGCAATAGGGATGATTATGTATGCAATAGGGAGCCAGTAAATACATGCTGAATTCAATTGAATTGAATGGAAGAAATTAAGAACACAGCTAAGCAATTCCTCCAATATGTTATCAGCAGCTGCAGCAAACATTTATTGAATGCCTACTATTAAAGGAGACTTAGAGGAGATATTGCCACTGTCTTTCAATAGCTGAAGAGTTCGCTTTCATGGGGAAGAGGGATTAGACATTCCCCCATTGTTCCCAAAAAGCAGAATTAGGAAACAGAGGATGGAAGTTTGTAGAATTGTTGATCTAGAACTGGAAAGGAACTCTGAGATTATATGAGTCTAACCCTCTCATTTCACAGTAAGGAAAGAAAAAAAAAACATCTATTAAATGCTTAGTCTGCACCAGGTACTGTCAAGCATTTTACAAATATTATCTCATTTGATCCTTACAAGAATGTAGGAAGGTAGGTGATATTAATACTCCCATTTTACAGTTGAGGAAACTGAGAAAGATAGACATTGAGTGACTTACCCAGACCCAGAGTCACACAGTATATGTGTGAGGCTAAATTTGAATTTAGATCTTCTTGACTCCAAGTCTAGTGCTCCACCCAGTTCATTACCTAATTACCACAAAATGGTGAAATGATTTGTCTTGGTTACACAGTGGCAGAGAGTTGGGATTTTTATCTCTCTTCTGACTTGATCTTCTTGACGTTATACCATGCTGCCTCTTAAGATAAGTCTTATTTGGGCTCAATATCCAGACTTTCTCAACTCTGATACATCTGAATATGGAATCGGGTTGCTTCAGGAGGTAGAGTTTTCTATAACCATGGATGTTCATAGGATCATAGCTTTAGAGTTAGAAAAAATTTCAGAGCTCATTCTAGTTCAACTTTTTTATTTTACAGCGAGAATATATGATTTGATGGTAGAGCCAAAATGGCTGAGTAGAGAAAGCACTCAACTGAACTCTTCCAACATTCCCCTCCAAACAGTTTTAAAATAATGTCTCAAATCAAATTTGGAAGAGCCCACAAAAAGAAAGATCTATGGCATAGGGGAAGAAGATGGCCTGGAGCCCATGTGGATGAAAAACCAGTGGTGGGACTAGGTGGTGGTGACAGAAGCAACAGCAGCTTCAGGAGCTCTCAAGAGCTGGTAAAGGGGCCAAGCAACTGGTCAGAAAGAGATTTAGTTCTGTGTTAGCATTGGAGGCAAGATGAGATAATGTTTGGCAACTTCATTGTCTATACCCACTTCTAGATAGTAGTTCAAGGGCAAAAAGGAGCACTTTGGTTAAGAGGGAGTGGAAGCCCTGAGGGACAGTATTTCTCCTGGGTCCAAAACATCAAAGACTTTGAAGAACAGTATTAGTTCTGGTCCCAAGAGAGAAGGGGCCCTGAGGAGTATTATCAGTTGCAAATTCAAGGGATGAGGGGCTCCTCCTGGGTAATGACTTGAGTACAGAACAAGAGAGTAGTGACCAGACCTCTTCATAGATCACCTCACATCAGAAGCACCAAAAACTTCAAAGCCCCCCAGAACTAGCTCTGAAAACTGTAGTGTGAAAAAACTCATGGCTTGAGAAAGCATCCCTCTGCCCTCTTCCACCACCCTGGGAACAGAGTCCAACTTTAAAAAAATCAAGAAACAAGGTAAAAAAATGAACAAACAACAAATGAACCTGACCATTAAACAAATAAACAAAAAAAACTGCTATGATGACAAGGAAGATCAAGTCACAAACTCAAAAGAAGACAATGAGGTCCAACATCTAAATGCAAAACCTCAAAGAAAAATGTGAATTGGACACAAACTTATAAGAATTCCTGGAACACCTAAAATGATTTTCAAAATCAAAAAGAGTAGCAGAAGAAAAAAATAGGTAAAGAAATTAAAGCAAAGGAAGAAAATTATGAAAAGGCAATTAACAGTTTGGTAAAAGAGGTACAAAATACTGAAGAAAATAACTCCTTAAAAAGTCTAATAAGCTAAATGGAAAACAAGGTACAGAAGCTCACTGAAGAGAATAACTTCTAAAAAATTAGGAATATTACATGGAAGCTAATGATTCCATGAGACATGAAGAAACAATAAAACACATTAAAATAATGAAACAAATGAAAGTAAATATGAAATATCTCATTGGAAAAACAATTGACCTAGAGAGTAGATCAAGGAAAAATAATTTAAGAATTATTGAGTTACTTCTAAAAGTAATAAAAGTCATAATCAAAGAAAAAGCCTAGATTTCATCTTTCAAGAAATTATAAAGCAAAACTCTCTCTTAAATACAATTACTATATGCAAAATTACAATACTATCTTAAATACAATTAAGTAATATCAATACTAAACACTTATACTCCAAATGACATAGCAACCAAATTTTTAAAGAAAAAGTTAAATGAATTATAGGAGGAAATAGATAGTAAAACTATATTAGTGGGGGACCTCAACTTTCCCTTCTCAGAGCTAAATGAATCAAATCATAAAATAAATAAGAAAGAAGTTAAGAAGATTAACAGAGGTTTAGAAAAAAATAGATATGATAGATCTCTGGAAAAAACTGAATGGGAATAGAAAGACATTTACTTTTTTCTCAGCTATACACAGGACCTTCACAAAAACTGAATTAGGGAATTAAAAACCTAACAACCAAATATAGAAAAGCAGAAATATTAAATGTACCTGTTTCAGGCTATAATGCAAAAAATAATACATTTAATGAAGGGCCATGGAAGCATAGTATAAAAATCAATTGGAAACTAAACAATCTAATCCTAAATAATGAGTGGGACAAAAAATAAATCATAGAAAAATATCAATAATCTCATTAGAGAAAATGACATTGAGACAACATATTAAAATTTATGGCATGCAGCTAAAGTGGTAAGTAGGAGGAAATTTCTATGTCCACAAGTATACATCAGTAAAAGAAAGAGCAGCAGAAAAGGAAAATGACAAATACTGGAGAGGATGTGGAAAAACTGGGACATTAATGATTTGATGGAGTTGTGAACTAGTTCAACCCTTCTGGAGACCAATTTCAAACTAACTTCCTTCAAAGCTCAGTTCATGTGCTGCTTCCTACAGGAAACTTTTCCTGATTCTTAGTTATTAGATCCCTCTCTCTGTGTTCTTAGATTATCACATAGATATTTCTCTGTTTACATCCTTCACAACTCCTTGTATAAGTTCCTTAAAAGTAGGGATAGTTTTTCATTTTATTTTTGTATCCCTAGCACTGGGCACAATGTCCTACATGTAACAGCTGCTTAATAATAGATTCTTTTTGTAGGATTTACACAAGGGATTTAATTTTATTAGGGGGAAGCTAAGTGATGCAGTGGAGAGAGCACTGGGCTGACCTCAGAAAAGACCTAAGTTCAAATCTGTCCTCAGACACTTAACTGTTTGACCCTGGGCAAGTCATTTTGCCTCAGTTTCCTCAATTATCAAATGGGTATAATAGCAGCACATACCTCCCATGGTTGTTGTGAGAATCAAATGAGATAATATTTGTAAAGTGCTTAGAACAATGCCTGGAACATAGTAGGTGCTACATATTCCTTCCCCCTTACTATATTAATGCTTATTCCCTTCCCACATCTTTCTATAACAAGAAATTAGGGTTTTTTTCACTGCTAATTGGTATGGCATTGACCTTTGCCTGTTTTCTTACATTGTCACTTCATATCTGTTAGATAGTCTGTTACTATGAGTAAAGTCTCTTGCATGCTCCCATGGAGTATTTACATCTTCTTCTCTATATTAGTTTGTGTGAGAGGCACTATTGGCCTTACAGGCATAAACCTGTCTCTGGCAACATTGTTTGTGTGATCCTAGCTAGGCAACTAAAATCATCAATTACAGAGGAGATGCTTGACTGGAGGAGGTTCCTCACCTGGAAATTTTCTATATTCTTAACATTGCCGGTCCAGTTATTTATTGTTACTTTACAAATTTTTCAGATCTATCTTTATCCGTTGATTTTGTTGACTCTGACAATTTTCTAGTTGAGGGCAATTTGTGGCATGCGGAGGATTTCTTGCTTTGGAGCAATCATGAACCACCAGGAGTGGTAGAAAGGTAAAGGTAGAAAGGTAAAGATATTGACCAAAATTAAAATTATAATAATGAATATCACATTCATAGATGTCTAGTGTTGGAAGAGTCTTTAGAAATCAATTTACCTGTACAATGTACGTATGTACAATGTACTGTACAATGAAAAGAATACAGAATTAGAAGGCAGAGAAATTGGGTTCAAATTCTACCACTGACTATTTAGTACCTCTGTGGAGCCTAGGACAAGAAACTTAATTTCTCTGGATTCATCTTTCCTGAATTGTTAAATTAGGTGAGATCAAATAGTCTCTGAAGTCCATCCTATGATCTCATGAGTTTGCAGGGGAGAAAACTGAGTCTTACAAGGTTGAATGTCTTGTCTAAGCTCACTACTTTTCTCACTCCTGTGTGTTGATAAATTTGGGGAAGAGTCACACACAAGGCTAGTATAAAGGGTGGAAATTGAGGAAAAGAAAATGCAGGCTCCATAGAAAGGAAAATAAAAACTTCCTACCAAAGTTGAATGGGCAGCCTGTGGAGGTAGTGTGGTGTCTAGGTGGTATAGTGGTTAGCACATTAGACTCTGGGACAGCAAGATCTGAATTTACATCCTGTCTCAGACACTAGCTGTGTAACTATGGGAAAATGACTTAACCTCTCCCAGGCTTAATTTTCCCATTTGGTCAACAGGGATAATAATCCTACTTCAGGTGATTGTTGTAAGAATCAGATTTCATATATGTGTGCTGTTAGTGGTTACCCCTAAAACCTACCATTGGTCAAGCATATTGTAGAGGGGAGTTTTACTAAATTCAAATAGGAATTGCCTCTAAGGCCTCTTCCAGTTCTGAGATTCCACAAAAGATATTAGTGCCATCTCCCACACCCCCAAATTTCTGAAGTAGTTAGCTGACAGAGTGGATATCTGCAATCAGGAACAGCTGAGTTCAAATCAGGCTTTGGATACTTACTGTGTGACCCTGGCCAAGTCAGTTAACCTCAGCGAGTCTGAGTTTCCTCATTTGTAAAATGGAGATGTTAACAGCACCTACCCTGTATGATTGTTATAAAGTTGAAATGAGATAAAGTTTGTTGTAGTGTAGTCATTTTCAGTCATGTTCAACTCTGTGTCATCCCTTTAGGGATTTTCCTGCAAAGATACTGGAGTAGTTTGCCATTTTCTTTCTCCAACTCATTTTATAAATGAGGAAACTGAGGCAAACGGGTTTAAGTGACTTGCCCAGGGTCACATAGCTAGCAAGTGTCCCAGGCCAAATTTCAACTCAGATCTTCCTGACTTCAGGCCTGATACTCGAACCACTGTGCCACCTCACTGCCTCAAAGTGCTATAAAAATGTGAACTACTTTTGTTATTATTTTTACAACTGCAAGTTACTCCTGGAGGGAGACTTCCTAGGGAATTAATAAAAAAGTTTACGTGTGGAAACATCCTCCCAAAGGAGAAAATAGAAATTTCAGCCCTTGCATGACCTTGAAAATGAAACTGAGGATGGGGAGGAGAAAGGGAAGGAAGAAGGGATGCATGTGGTAGAATGACCCAGCTGATGCATTTAATCTCTTTGCTATCTTCTTTGTGAGATCTTATCTTTTCAGCCCTGTTGGCTCACTGATAAGAATATAAACCAAAGTATGATACCCATTTAGACTTCATTCTCCGAAGATGGTGGGGTGAGCAAAGCTATTGTCTGGCTATGAAATAAGGCTTCCTCTAGGTAAGAAACAGAGCGAGGAATTTTATTCTTAAAGAGTTGCTTTCTTAGAGCTGCTTCTCTCCTGACCCAGAGTGGGAGGGGGCAGGGAGGGAAACTTGGCAGTGTGCAAACACCCATTTCCCTGTATTATTTAAAGACTTGACTTTTCAGAGGAAAAACAGGCCTCCCCAGTTTTTGGTTAATATCTCTGAGTTTATATTGTTACGCTTGCAAAGGCAGAAAATGGGAGACCACACAGAGTACATATGCGGCTCGAAGAACCAAATCAAAACGATTTTTATCTGCCTTAAAACTTGGCAGGCACACAATAGAGCCTGTGTAACTGGGACAAATAGACACAGCATTTGCTAACAGCAAAGTGCTATGCTAGCAATAGATTTCTCCCATCTAATCCCAGCCAAGGTAAAGCAAAGAGTTCTGAATACAGGGGGAGAAAAAAAAACCTATGAGGAGGCAGCTGTGATTTAAATTGAACTGCCTCCAGTCAGTTCTGGTCTTAGGGACTGGTGAGTAACTCAGTATATTTCCCATGCTAGCACAAAAACCCTTTAAAACCATCATCATTTCTGAAACCAATGTTATGATGGATTTCTATTATGTTAGGAATTGAGGTTAATAATAAATGGATGACATTTAGATGACATTTTAGGGTTCTCATATATTTTATAGACACTGCCTAAACTGATCCTTACAACAACTCCATGGGATAGGTGTTACAGTATTATTAGATCAATTTTACAATTGAGGAAACTCAGGCTTAAATAGCAGGACCATAGGTTACCTGGCTCTTAAGTGGCAAAGACTGACTTTGAACCCAGGTCACTCCAGAAGACAAGTCCCATGTTCTCTCTTTCCACCAACCTGTCAAAGTTCTGGTCATCACACTTAGAAAAACACTGATGAGCAGAGAGAAGGGTTCCCAAGGAGGTAAAGGAACTCATAACCATTTCACTGAGAGATAGTTTGGAAAAACAAATTGGGAAATGTTTTTCTTATAGAGGGGAAATTTTGAGGCCATATAATAACTGCTTTCAAAGACTTGGAGTGTTATATGGAAGAAGAATTAGGCTTACTATACTTAGCCCCCTGGGCTAAGTACCACTGGGTGGAAGTTGTGGAGAGGCAGATTTGGGGTCAATGTAATGAAAATCTTTTTAATAATTAGAACTCTTCAAAAATAGAATGTGATGCTTCAGGAGGTAGTGAATTTCTTGGAACTAGAAGTCTTCAGTCAGTAACAGTATAAACAGTTGTCAGAAATATCATGGGCAGTTTTACTGACAGGGATTTAATTATGTAATAACATGTGTGTGTGTGTGTGTGTTATTATTGATGGTTACCCCTAAACACTCCCGTTGGTGAAGAGGGGAGTCTTACTAAATTGAAATAGAAATAAATAGCCTCTAAGGCCACTTTCAGCTTTGAGATTCTACAAAAAATATCAGTGCCTCCAAATTTTTGAGGCAGCTAGCTGACAGAGTGGATATCTGGAATCAGGAACAGCTGAGTTCAAATCAGGCTTTGGATACTTACTGTGTGACCCTGGACAAGTCAGTTAACCTCAATGAGTGAGTTTCCTCATTTGTAAAACGGAGATATTAATAGCACTTACCCTCTATGGTTGTTATAAAGTTCAAATGAGATAAAGTTGTTATAGTTTAGTCATTTTTCAACTTTTTCTGTTTTCCTATTTGAGTCCTAATCCTGCCAAGCTTTTTAACTTTGGGGTATCATTTTATTTCCCTGGGTGCTCATTATCTTATTTGTCTCATATAGGAGTTTTGTTAAATGAGATCTTATGTCCTTTTCAGCTCTGAATCTCATGGTCCTCTGGGGCTATGATCACTAAGGTCTTTTCTGGCTCCAAAACTCTCTGATATCATGATTCTATTAAATATGATTCTTGCTGTCTTCTACACTGTGCCTACTCCTTCAGCTAGAGAGATGGATAGAAGGATAATAGTAGCATTGATGAAGATAAATGCAAGCTGGGACATACAGAGTATGACAAGTGCAAACCAGATGGAGTAATTATACATATAGTTGTCAGTCAATAAGCATTAATTAAGTTCCCAATTTGTGCCAGACACTGTGCTAAGTGCTAGGGCTACAAAGAAAGGCTGTTTAAAAACAGTCCCTGCTCTCAAGAATCTTACCATCTAATGAGGGCAATAAAATGTGACTATATACAAATAAGACATGTATGGGATAAATTGGAAACAATAAATAGAGGGAAGGGACTGGTACTGAGGAGAATCAAGAAAGGACTTTTCCAGAAGGTTCAATTTTATTTGGAACTGGAAGGAAGCTTGGGAATCCAGGAGGCTGAGATACAAAGGGAGATATCCTAGGAAGGGCGTTATTCAATGAAAATGCATGAAGTGAGAGAGGGATTGTTTTGTAGCAGGAAAAGTAAGGAGATCAGTCACTGGATCACTGAATATGTGAAGGGAAGTAAAGTGTAAGAAAACTGGAAAGAGTAAGAAAAAGCTAACTCATGGACTTTAAAAGCCAGGCAGAAGATTTTATATTTGATCCTAAAGGCAATAGGGAGATAGTTTATTGAATAGGGGGAAGGTGACACAGTAAGACCTGTACTTTGGGAAGATTCTTTTGACAGTTGTGTGGAGGATAGTCTGAGGAGACACTTCAGGCAATGAGACCAACCAAGAGGCTGTTGTAACCATTCAGGTATGAGGTGATTGACTAGGTCGGTGCTGTTGTTTGTCTTTTACTCTTGAGGAAGACCATGACCTCAGGAAGATGATGCATCACATGTCAGTGAACTGGATTTAAGTGAGAGAGGGATGTGCAAAGCCATCAGTCTCATTCTGCACTCTGGAGCCATTGGGATCCAGTGGCAAGACATAGATCAGAACAACTGGAGATGGCCATGGACACAGGGAGAGACCTTGGCCTTTTCCTTTTATGAATCAGAGCAATTGTAGTATTAAAGGAGAGAAAAGGGCTTAGAAGAGAGATGTTGCAAATGAAGGTCCAAATCAATTCCAAAGAACTAAGAGGACTTGGGAACAGGTTGGATATAGAGGTCTTGTGAAAGAGAACGAGGAGACATAGGCTGAGAGCCTAGGTAGGGAGGATGACTGTATCCCCAGTAGGATAGAAGAGGTCAAATCTAGATGGGCTGATAGGGCACAATTAATACAGTCATGATAAAGCTGATATGGCATTGGGAAATAGGGACTAGAAAGCTGACATCAGAGCCAAGATGATCTGGCACATGTACTGGCCATGTGACCCTGGGTAAACTGCATCCCTTCTCAGTGCTCAAGGAAGCACCCTAAGATTATGTGTGTTTGTCTGTCATTGCCAAAGAAGACCATGCCATCAGAGAAATAATGACATGACTTGCATTTGACTTTGTTTGGAGTGAGGGAGGGATGAGCAAGGTCAGCAGCCTCACTTCTCCTCCAGAGCCATCTAAATCCAGTGACCAGATATTCATCAGAATGACTGGAGATGACCTGAGATGAGGCTATTGGGGTTAAGTGACTTGCCCAAGGTCACACAGCTAATGAGTGTCAAGTGTTTGAGGTGAGATTTGGATTTAAGTCCTAACTCCTGTGCTAGTGCTCTACCCACTGCACCACCTAGCTGCCCCAACCCTAAGATTATATGCTTTAAACAAGGTGTTGAACCGCATTAGGAGCAGGATTTTTTTCACCAGACAATTCTCTATACCAGTGAAATCGTAAGTCCAGTTTCGATTCCTATTGCAAGACTCTCTAAATAATGAACTCTGGACAGTAGTCAGTCAGGAAAGACTTCACTAAGCTCCAGCAGCCTAGGGAAGCTTGGAGAGTTTAAATCAAGCCAACAAGCATTTACCAAGTGTCTTCTGCCAAGAAATGTCATATGCACTGTTTAGAAAGTAGTTTTTCCTAACTTTCCCTCTTCCTCAGCTGTTGAACCTTCCACTTTCATCACCCATCCCAATCACCTTTCATCGATTTCTGTATATATCTGTACCCATGCAGATGGATGTGTTGTCTCTCATGGCTATACTGAAGTTCTTTGAGGTGAGGGGCTGTTTTTGCTTATGTCTTTATATCCCCTGCACTTAGCATGCATTGTGCCCAATAGGTTCACAAGTGCCAAGTGATTGATTGTATTGGAAATTAGAAAAACATTCAGCCCTTTGTGGTCTTGGACTGACATTAGAATAAAGCTTTGGACTGGGCATCAGAGGACTGGGCACCAGAGGACTAGGCATCAGAGGACTGGGCATTGGAAGACTGGGACTCTAGTCCTAGCACTCCTACTAACCAGCAATGGGACCTTGGACAAATTATTTCACTTTCCTGGGCCTCAGTTTCTTAAATGAAGGCGTGGGATCTCTCAAATCCCTTCCAGTTCTAAAATGTGAGTGTGCTAATTAATCTGCTCTTTTAAACAATAAACATCTTGCCCCATCCAATAAAATACACCCATCACAATATACTATCTTATAAGGATTGCTAATTTTGTCTCTACACAAAATATTTTGTAAACTGAAGGAAAACCATAGGCAAGAAATAAAACAACACATACATTATTACCAACTCAATCAGGACTCACTGTGTAACTTCAGACAGTCTACTTTACCTCTCAGTGCTTTTCATCTGTCGAATGGACACAATAAATATGTTCCACCTAGCACTATTCTAGAGGTTGTTTTTGATGAGAAAATGATATAATAGATGTAAATGTAATTAGCAAAAAATAAATTAATTTTGTAAGTGTAAATGCCATTATCAATAGTATCTTATAAATATGTGGAAAATCATTTAATTGGTTTTTATCAGTATGGGTCCTCCCTATGCTACTGATTGCTGCAATTTCTTCCCATCTCTCTATCCTTTGCAGTTCTTCATATTTTCCTATCATTTTTCCATAGAGGGTTTACCTATAACTGTGGAGAATTTTCTCAGTATTTTAGTATCAGAGGGATGTCTGAAAGCTTATTGAATAGTAGAATTTAGAGGTAGAAATGACCTTAAAAACTCTTTGAGTCCTGCATATTTCATTTTTTAAAATGATGAAATAAAGGCCAGGGAGATTAAGTAACTTCCAAGGACATATATGTTCTAGGTGGTATGGACAGGATTTGAATCCACACCTTTCTGAACCCAAATTCAATCATATTTTTACCCCACTACACTGTTGTAGACTGGAAGAAATGTGACTCTTAGAGACATACGTCAAAGCAGATCAGAGAGCATGCTAAGGTGCACTGAGAAAGGTGTTGTCATCTTGAAGGTCACTTTACATCCAAATATTCTTCTAGAGCAGGACTGGAAGTAGAGCCAAATTGGGAGAGCAGATCTGGCAATACAGGCATAATGTACCGTGTTCAAGGGTGCTACATTGGGAATGAGTAGGAATTAGAAATCAGTCTAAAGAAATCAACACTGACAGGAATGTTGCCATTCATTCTTCCTTGGCTGGCAATTATGCTCAGCATTCCACCGTCCATTCTAATTCACAATCACCACCCTCCACTCCTATCTGCTGGTGTCTCCACTGATTAAAGAATGACAGAATCTCAGTCTGAAGGAACATTCCTGGCCATGTTGTCCAACCTATACCTGAGAAAGAATCTTAACATATACCTGATAAAGGTTTATCTAGTCTCCTCTTTTGTCTGGCAGTGGGGCTCAGATATTATCCTTGTTCTTAGGGAGATCCCTTAGGTCAGGCTGGTATTGGTGCTAAAAATAGGAACTTGCACACCACTTTGTGAAGGTGAGGTCTCTCAGTAGGTTCCCCTATCTCAAGAGCCTACTATTTTCAAAGGAAACAAATGAGTATGAGACCCAGAGTCTACCACAGAGTTATAATAATAAAAACAGAGACACATGCAAATATAAATAGCCATATATGTCTGTATGTGCCAAGACCTGAATGAGTAGAACAGATAATCAGAGCTGGAGCAAGAGAACACTGTGCTTTGGCAGGAGGTTAGGGGAGAGGAAAAAAGTTGAATCAAGCTATGTCTTGATGGATGGTGAAGATTTGGGTGAGTAGGGATGGGGGGAGCATTATGGACAGAGGGATTGGTGCAAGCAAAAGTCTGATTTGAAAGGTGCAATGTGAGGAGGAGACCAGCCTGGCTAATACGAAGATTGTTAGATAGACATGGACATTGGACAACCACTTGTTGTCAATGGGCTGGAACTGTTTAACTACCAGCTGAACCAGATGACTTCTGTAGTCGCATTTGACTTTTTAGATTCTATAATTCTGTAATTTTATGTAATTCTTCACTCTGGAAGGATTGAGACTGGAGTCACAATTTCATTGGCACAAGAAATGTCCAGAAGAGGAAGTTCCCTTTACAAATGCAAGGTGACAAGGTTACAAATGCATTCTCCATAACTTTACAGTCTTGGAGAGTTGCCAAGAATATTGAGTGATTTAGAAACTTGCTCAGGGTTGAGCAGCGAGTATGTGTCAAAGCCTCACTGGGTCTGCCTTTCACTGAGTTTCTGGGTTGACTGTAGCTTCTTGTGATTGTAGTGGTCAGTTTGGTCCATGACTGAGTATAGTGTTCCTTCATCATCTTGCTGATGTAACTTTGACAGTGAGCATCTCTCTCCCTGAGATTGTATGGCTCCACTCTGTTGCAGGTGGTTTCTTAGAAATCACATGGGTAAAAATATATTTCAAGGTGAGCGAGTTTACATACAATGATGATTAATAATAGTGATAGTTATAATAACGATTAGTATTGCCTCTCAGATAAAAAGATCTTGGTTCAAATACTGGCTCTCGCACTTTCTAGTTGTGAGAACTTAAGTAAAATGACAACTTCTCTGAACTTTAGATTCCTCATCTGTAAAAATAAATGGCTTGGATTAGTTGACTTCTGAGTGTTCTGTCAGCAAGCTATGATTTCAATAGATGTGCAGTGAAATGGTGATGATACCAGGAAAATCCCAGGAAGTGCTACAGATTACTTGGAGGTCATGAGGCTTGTTCTTGGTAGGATGGTCTCATTTTTCTGCTGTTATGTACTTATTCTTGGGTGGCAACAATGTGGTTTAAAAGTGCAGCAATAGCTAGGTAACCCAGTGAACAGAGCGCCAGACCTGGAGTCAGGAAAACCTGAGTTCAAATCCAGCCTCAGACACTTGACACTTACTAGCTGTGTGATCCCAGTGCAAGTCACTTAACCCTGACTGCCTCCAAAAAAAAGAGAGAAAAACGCTAACTTTTCCTCCCTAAATCTCACTTTTCCAACTCTGCATGTAAGTAGTTCTGGCAGAGTTACTCTATCAAGATTCCTATCAATTTCATGGGTTGTACATGGTCTTTGAAATAGCTCAGCATTTCATTGAAGGGTGAGACTACTTTTCACTATATCAGATCTTGTTACCACAGTGGGAAATGCAGGGAAAGTATCATGTGGGATAGGAAATCAACAACTGTTGCCAATATTTCAGAAATTTCCTATAACCAGTTTATAAAAACAGAGCTTGCTCAAGTTTCTAATATGAGAATGCTAAACTGGTCCATGTACTGGAATACTAACAGGGTTAATTTTTGTTGAAGATGAGAAAAAGCAAGATAAGGCCCTCTGTGGCTAGGCAACGCCTGCTCTGAAGTGTCTGTTTATCCAGGTTGCTCTCACATTCACTCTGATTTTGACTACGTCCCCTTGTGTTTGTCCCTGAAGAAAGCCTGCTTCACTAGATTGTCTTGAAAAATTCCTGAGGTCTTAGGCACAGCTTAAACTAAAAGGATGGACCCTGATGAAGCTGTTCTATAAAGTGACACTGGAATTCTTGACTGTGTCTTCCAAGCCCTTTTGTAATCTCTGAGGATTGTTTCAGCCAAAGGTCACAGGATCTTGACAGTTTTCTCAAACTGCTGTAAGATAGTAGGCTCAGTGTCCAAAGAATATCATGAGATGTTTCCATATTGTACATCTCAAAGGTAGTTTTCAATTTGTATCCTTGGCAGGCATATATTTGTTTTTTGATTCTCTTGACTTGCCCAGCTTAGTGAAAGCAAAAATAACCAGGGGCTGCATAGAGTCTTCATAGATCTTCCCTGTCTTATATTGGCCAAGCATGAGTAATAGCTCCATCTTTAGCAGTGCTTTTAGGATGACAAAGCCCTTAGATGCTTCTGATCAGTCATTTATGCAGGGACAAAGGACACTTTGGGACACAAAGGACTTTTGGGGAAATTGATTAAACAATCCTCTTATTAGTCACTGAGAAGGGAGAGTTAATGTCTGTAGACTTTTAAAAGGTAGTGATGAGCGCTGAAAGTGGGGTGGGGGGTGTGGTACAGGATCTCCAAGACTGGAATTCCCTGCATGGATTATCTGGAAAAGAATTCATGGATTCAAGCACTGTTGAGGTCAAGGTGAAGATTTATTATGCTTTTCAGTAGAGAAGAGTTCTTAGGCAATCTGCAAACCTAGAGGGGCACAGGCAAAGTTTAAATAGGATATTCTGTAGGAAACATATGCCAAATATGCTAACTAGGTGTTTTGGGGGCAGATTAGGGAGTGGTTAGTTGTTAAAGGAACATACAATTTTGGTTTCTACTGTGCAGGTATTTTACCCAGAGTTCAATGGGAAATAACCTAAGTGGGGGATGGGGGGAGCTACATGGAAGTGTGATTTTAGGCCTGAAATGTTATTCAGTTAATAGTCAGAGCTGACTGAGAAATACCCAGACTGCTCTCATCAATGTCTTGTTAGGCAAGATAAATGTGAAGGAGTATATGTATGTCTAAGTCTAGGATACACATTATTGGTCAGTGAATAGTAAATGTTGTTATGACCCAGTGCACAGGCCATTCGGCCAGTACACAACTGGTTCAGACTAGTAAGTTCTTTAGGTGCAGCTGGCTGCTGTAGCAGGAAGAAAGATAATGGTTGTTGCTGGAGCAAGTATTGGGCTAGAGAGAAACTGCTGGGATAGTGTTTTGAGGCTAGGGAAAAATGTGATTTTTAAAGAGAAATATGATTTTAGAATTGGGGCCCAAGCACATGCACCCAGGAACCCCATCAGTAGTGCTATGGGACAAATATCAACTCTTTGAGGTCATGTGGTAGGTAACTGCTACTGAAGAAGGTATCTAATGTGACACAGAAATTATAGCAAAAACCTAAGTTTTATTATGCTTATTTACAAGTTCAGAAGGCAAAAAAAATCCTGAAAAAATTAAGGATTCTAAAGAGGCATTCTACAGACAGCATTATATCAAAGTGACAGAGAAATAATTAGTTTATATATTGAAAATTCATGATTCTTTGGGGCTATAAAAGTTTAAAATGACAGATTCATAATCCCATGCTTTCTTTAATGTCATAAAAGTTGAACAAATTTAGTTGGGCAGAATCATAATTTCATTCATCCCATAAGTGACCAAATCTAATTCAACAGACTCTAATGATAAACTAAGTCAGATTGCAGATCAAATTACATTTAGAGGTTTCATTATGGGCTGACTGAGAGGAGAAATTTACGTGTCTACACTGTTGGTGTCCGATGAATCCTTCCTCAAGTCAAATTGCAAGGACACTCTTAAGGAATCTCTGAAGAACTTTGGAATCAAATGAGAGACCTGGGAGACACTGGCACAGCATGGCATACCTGCATCAAAGAAGGTACTATGTTTTATGAGCAAAGCAGAATTACAGTAGCTCAAAAGAAACATAAGATATACACATTTAGGACAATTCCATTCCAAATGTCCATACTGACTCTTTGTGCCTGACCAGTAGTAGAGCCTTCCTAGCTCATATTGGTCTGATCAGTCACAGTTGGACTCACTGTACGTTGACCCTGACATAGTGATATTATTTTGGGTCCTCTTCAATCACAAGGAAGCAACCAACCACTAACCATCCTCAAGTCAAATACTTGGGAAGCCTTGACTCTCTTTTTTGCCTCTTATCTGAGGAATATTTGAGGGGTTAAGTAATTTTTCACATCCCATTGGACAGCTCTCAGTTCAATAACTTCTAAACCAGGAGAAACAGTCCTGACTTTGCCCCAAATAATAAATATTAGTAAGAGGAAATTAAGAATAAAAAATTCTTATAATAATAATGATCCTCTCTCAATATATATATTTTTTCTCTTCCCATTTGTAGAACGTCCATATGTTCTTCAAGCTTCTTGTTCGTTAATTCAGGAAAGTGACGATGATCTTTTCCTCGTCCCAGCTTTCTGATAACCACTTTCATGTGGCAACTAGAACAGGGGAATAGTTAAATGAGACTGAGGTTGGGTCTCTACTGGCCTCCTCTGCTTTGTGTATCTTTGTCTAGTCACAGGTGAGTTAATAGCAATCCAGCATTAGACTGAACACATAAGTGAGTATGAAAGTTTAAAGATACTGGTTCCATCAGTAACATCAAGTGGACCTGGCTTCTGCAAAGGGACCATTGGACAAAGAGGATCGATCCAAATCCTAGCCTGGCTTGCTGGGAAACAGAGGATTGGCATAGTTTAGACAGTTCATAGCTAGGGTGAAATGTAACAATGTCCAGTAGTTGCACATAATGTTTCATGTTCTGATGTTTAATTTTCAACTTCCAGGCAGAATGTAATAGTCATCAGTACATCTGTTTGTTGAGCTTGTTTAAGTTTCTTTCAATCTATGTTGAAGATCACAGCAGTATAAATTTCTGATCAGGAGGACCCGAGTCAAAATCTGGCCTCAGACACTTACCAGCTGTTTGATCTTGGGCAAGTCACTCAACTTTGCTTCCCTCAGTTTTTCCATCTTTAAAATGAGCTGGAGAAGGAAATGGCAAACTAGTCTTTTGCAAGAAGGTTGCAAATAAGATCATGAAGAGTTGGACATGCTTAATTGACCAAAGACTTATTGTTGGTTGGTTGTTGTCCTTCATTATCAAAGAGGACCAAAATGACCCCACTATGATAACATCAAGTTTCAATGTGACTGTGGCTGCTTAGACTAATACTCTACCACAGATTGGGCACAGATAGTCCATGTGGGTATTTGGGATGGATACTCTAAGTTTGTGCATCCTATGTTTCCTTTGAGCTGTTTCAATTCTGCTTGGCTCTGATGTAGGCATGCCATGCTGAGTGGTCCTGTGCCAGTGTCTCCTATGTCACACAATCAATTCCAAAGTTCTTGAGAGTGTCCTTGTATCATTTCTTCTGCCCACCATGTGATCACCTGCCCCGTGCAAGTTTTCCATAAAATGGTCTTTTTGGGAAGCATACATTTTGCATTTGAGCATCATGGCCAGCCAGAACAACACAAGTAAATGACTGGATCCAGTTTTACGTCTCTATCAATGTGAGCTGGTGAGAGCCTTTGATGTATAACATTTCTTTTGTTTGTAGGAAATAAATGCTAGTATCATTCTTCAGTCACTTTATATATTCTATGGGACTATATGTTTTTAACTTGGATTATTTGGATAATAGGACTAATTGTTTAATTCAAAACTATATGTAGCAAATATTACAAATAAATAAATATTCATAGTATCATAGTATTGAGAGCTGGAAGTGATAGATCTCATTTCATCTAATCACTTCATTTTGCATCTAGCACTGGTGGGGTGGATAGATACCTATGCTGTGTTCATGAATAGGCTGGCAGCACTATCAATCACCCTCTCTAACTCTACCTTTGCATTTGAGAAGGCAGGAAAGGACCTCTCCTTGCTCACGACGATCCTCGGCTACTTCTTTGGAAGTGAATTTTCTCACAAATTAAGCATTTGATGAAGATTGAGCCCTGTCTAGCTAATGATAGCTAATTAGAGCTGCCACTACTGAGGCAATCCCAATATAAATAATACCTTTCTCTTCTGGAGTATTAAAAAAAAGAATCAAAAGCTTTTTCTTCTATAGCTCTTCTATAGACCCCCCCAACTAGAGATTAAACTCTGGAAAAAATTAGTTTTAAATCTATTTCTTGCCTTTTTGGGGTGTTTTCCTCTTGCCCTTTCCTCCTGATCTTAGCAGTGATACGTACAGATTGATAACAACTAACGTTTATATAGTGCTTACCGTGTGGCAGGCACTACACTAAGTGTTTTTTAAATTCTCATCACATGTGATCCTCACAACAACCTTGGTAGGTAGATGCTATTATTATCCCCATTTTACAGAAGAGGAAACAGGCGGTGTTTAAATGACTTGCCCCAAGTCACATAGCTACTAGATAACTGAGTGTGGATTTAAGCTCAGGTCTTCCTGGCTCCAGAACCAGTTTTCCATCACTGATCCATCTATTCTGCACCTATTATTCTTGCCTTACCTCCCACTCCTTCCTTCTCTTCCCATCTTCTCATTTTGTTTTCCATAAAAATTTAAAGTGAGAAGGAAAAAAAAACACTTGCCAATTGAAGTCTAGCCCTTCTAGTTACTCAGTCAGGGAAATATTTCTGGTTGCTGAAAAGAGGGACAATGAAAAATTTCTGGTGGAAACTAACTTTCTCTTAAAAATCCTGGTCTCCTTGGCAACAAAAAAAACATCAGTACATTCAAATGAGGAAACTGAGGAACAAAAAGGGTAAGAGATTTTAAAATCATTGAACTCAAATCATCTGATCACAAATACTCTCAATATTCTTTCCATTACATAATCCTTTCTGAACCTATCCCTGTCACTAAGAGAATCAAGAGGTCTTTTCCCTGTAATATTTCAGTTTTTAGACTGCTTTTATTTTATAATCATCCACAAATTCTGTAGAATTTAATGAAAGAGGACCAGAATGAAGGAACAGAATTGTGATTTCTCCAGTTTGTGGGCATGTGAGCCCATTGTCTTCTGGATTATATGTAATATGATGAGGACAACAGTAGAGATGGGAAGTCTAAAAAGGATGGGATTGGAAGCACTGGGCCACCTGCATGGAGCTAGGGCTTCAAACTCACATCACATGCCCCTAAAAGCCTTTACCTATAACCAGTTAAACTCATGCTTTTTGTCCAGCTCAGGCTACCACTAAATATCTGTGTGACCTTGATTATTTTATTTAACCTTTGAAACAAGCAATTTAGCCTTGATCATTCTTTAGGTCTTTTCCAAATCTGATCTCTCCTCCCCACCCCCATTCACTCTTGCCAAGGATTAGCCCTGAAGTAAAAAATGAACTTGTTTGACATGGAATTCAATTTATTTTGTTGCCTGCTAAAATTTTCCATTAATGAGGCTGTCGAGATTATTTTTAACTTCAATACATGGAACTCTCCCTGAGGGATCTTCTCACCTTTGCAGGGGGAGACAGACTTTGCAGTGGGTGCATTGCAGTGCAAAGGCCTTAATGTGCCTGTCTGAGATGCAATGATGGCACCTGCATCCTTGTTTCCAAGTTCTGCTAAATGATACTGGAGCTATCTTTGTTTGAGGGGATGCCAGGCTATCTGCCTCTCATAGTGCTCAGCAGCAGTCAATAACACATGAGAACTTCAGAGGGAAAGCTTTAAAAAAACAATTGAAAACAATTGAAATCTCATTTGCCTCTAATCATTTCCATTGCATTATGCTGTGAATGGAAATTGCTCTCCTATCTCAAGTCCACCAAACTTTAAATGACTGGAACTGTGTGAAGTCAAATTACTGTTTTTAATATAGATGGGGGGAAAAATATAAGAAGGAAATGTGGGTTTGTTCCTGCTTAGAAACCTAGCCAGGAGGGGAAGTTTGCATATCTGAATGAGGAAAGAATGCCCTGAGGAGAACAGAGTGTAGCTGCTTCCACAAAGTGGCAAAATACTTTGGGAGCAGGAAGTAGAACAAATCACAAGACAAAAATTGAGGGTGAAAGGAATGACCACTAGTCATTATCTTAGCTTCTTTATGATAGATGCTGTGGAAATCCACCCCCCCCCTCCCCTTATTAAATCCTACAAGAAACAGCATAATGAAGTAGATACAGAAAAGAGGGATCCTGGGGGGTGTGGCTATGCATGACACAGCTTCTTTCAACTGTGGTAGCTAGAAGTGTAGGTTCCCATAGCCTGCTATTTTTAGAGAGTTTTAACAGTTTGCACAATCCTTGTATATACATTAGTCAGTTTGGTTCAAGCATTTTAAACCACCTACTGTGTATAAGGCAGTATCCTGGGCTTTTGTGATATAAAAACAAAATCATACTGTTTTGCATCAGGACCAAAGAATTATATACAATATACAAGAATTATATCAACGTGGTACACTGGAAAGAGCACTGACTGAGATCAGAGAATCTAGATTCAAATTCTATCTCCCAGTACTTACAATCTATGTGATCTTGGAAGTCACTTAAATTTCTCTGGGACTTAATTTCATCTGTCAAATGAGCGAAGGAGGGCTTTTGAGGTCTTTCCCCAATTCTACCACACTGATTCATGGTTATCAGTATAACTTCTATGCAGAACACATAGTGATGTAAGAAGGGAGAACACTAATTGGGAAATCAGGAAATAATCTTAGAATTTCCCTCTCACTATTTGTGTGACTCTGGTTGCTCCACTTTAGGTTGCCAAAGTCATTCCCTAAATTCTACCTGGAATTGAACACAAGACTCCAGATTTGGCCACTTCAAGACAGAGATTGGCAGGACCATTGGCTCCATTGTTTTGGACATGCTGTTTTCACTCATGAAGCTGAAATTTAAGAAGCATCTCTTCGAAACATCCAGATCTTCATTTGTCAATATGGTATAACTACCCACTTGCTCTGGGCATCTATACTGTACTATGGCATCATTAAATAGCCATGTGTCAATTCCTGAAGAGTGACATAGTAAAGACTCCAAACTTGGGCTCAAATTTTTTCGTTGTTTATTTGGTGGAAAGTTCCTTTAAATTTTTTATTTGATCAGCATAAGGAGCTCTCACAGTGGAAAATTCTTCAATCTACCGAATTTAAGGTCAGCACAGGTTTTGCAAGTTCTAATCTTACAGACATGTTTCGGTCACTAAGAAGTTAAGGGATTTGTCCAGTATCACACAGTCAATTCTTCTCCAGGCAGAACTTGAATCTAGATCAGTGGTTCTCAAAGTTTGATCTCCAAAATACTGGGAGTTCTCAAGACACTTTCAGGGGATCTATGAGGTCAGAATAACAATTCCCATTTCCATCTACATGTCTACATGAAGTCAGATTTTCTTGGTATACTTCAAACAAAATAACATTTTACAACAGATTGATTCCAGAAGCTGATATGAGAATCCAGATTTTTAAAATTAAAATCAGATATTAAAAATATTTCAGAAATATGTAAAACATCATCATACTTCTCACTAATTTTTTTTTGTTCTGAAAAATATAATTATTTTTCATAAAATATATTAACATGGAATTAATTTACTATCATTGTTAGTTTTAAATGAGTTAAATGAATATTTTTCAAAAATATAGCAGTTTTAATTTGTAATGCAGTAAATTTCCATAAATATAGCCCACATAGAAAAAAGTTTTTGGGATCATTAATAATTTTCAATTATATAAAAGGGTCCTCAAAATTTTTAAGAATATAAAGCAGCTCTAAACCAAAATGAAGTTAGAAGACTGCTCCTCCTGGTCTAAATGACTCCAAGATCAGATCCCAGTGAATCACACAATATTTCTGCTATTTTCTAAACACATTTAGATTTATATAAGATATTGTAGAATAGGGATAGGGATTAGACCTATGACTTCTTGATACAGGACAGGGGTCGGGGAAGTTGCTGCCTCATGACCACATGTGGCTCTCTAGGTCCTCACGTGTGATCCTTTGATTCTATCCAAAGTTTACAGAAAAAATGGATTTCTCTGAGGTTTGGATTGAGTCAAATGGCCATACTTGAGGATCTTGAGGGTCACATGTGGCTTTGAGGCTGTAAATTCCCAATCCCTGATATAGGGAATTCCCAGAGGAGGAAATTTCCTCTACCAATTCAAGTCAACACCTTCTCTGCAAGTTATATTGGAGTTGCATAGAGTAGAGATATACTTCCTAGCATGGCTAAAAGTCGATTAAAATGTTATTGGGAAATGTTTGACAAAAAAATCAAAATACAAAACAATGTAGCTGAAATTAATTTGTGGGTTTTCTAAGTCAACATGCTGCTGGCAAAGTTCCATTTCCATTTGAATCTGATAACCTCTAATCTAGAACATTGAGAGATTAATCATATAGCCTAGACCTGTACAACTTGTTAGTAGGTAGGGGCAAAAATTAAAATAGGCTAAATTTCTTTGGCCCACAAATAGGTTTTTAGTCCCTCCACTTTACAATTATAATATAATAAATATAAAGGGCAAATAAATCATATTAAAATGGAGAATTTCAATTAGTATAAATTAATTGCACTTTATTACTTAAAATTTGTGTTTATCATGAAATCACATCAATGTTAAAAATCACTTTGCTAAGTGGTACAAGTTTTAATACATTTTTCAAGTTTTCTTACTGTTTACCTGTAGTTAATGGGAAGTGTATTACACTTTTCAGCAATCAGTTTATCATACCCTGAAATCATTTTTGAAATAAATTTCTTTTGAAATCTAAAAACTCACCTTAGTAGCTGCCTCATTTTCTGAGGTAACTTCCTTGGGAAAAAAAATGTTGTTCTCCATTTGTATTTTTCAACAATTTGTTTGCTTAATTTGTTTTTCATTGGTGTCCAATTTGCTTAAGTCAGGATATTTTTATTTGAAATGGCGACGAAGATTGTATTCCTTCAGAATTCCTATTACTTCTCACCATGCAAGTCACAATATTTTATTTCTTCTTTCAGTAAACAAGTATCTATTTGTCCACTCCAGATTAAACACTCCACATTCTAATTTGATCTTCCATTTCTTTTTTATCAACCATTTTACAAAATCATTCCCAAAACTTGAATGTTAGAACCAAAAAATCTCTACAGCAACTGCTCATGTGCAAAGAAATATTGAATTGAGTGTGTGACCTTGGAGAGGGTACCATACACTCATTTAACCTGAGGGCAGCTGCTTAGCAAGGGAGTGGGGGAAAGTCTTCATATTGCTGCTGCTATCACATAGTGGGTGTCAGCTGTGTTGGCGGCTGGCTGTACTCACTTTGTCCCTATTCAGCACCAGAAATGACTGAAAACACTGCGGAAAGATATGACTCTTGCTCCTCTCATACTAGTGAAAGATTGATGATGGTTGGTTGCCAAGGGCCATGTGACAAACAGGAGAGAGAGAATGTACAGTGGCAACCCACTCTCCAAGTTACATGACAGGAAGAATAGTGACTAGTGGAAGGAGGTTTAAGCAGGGCACAGACAAAGCATTTTTTACATCTTTATTTTCTTTTACATCCTCCATGTTTTTGCTGCCCAGACAAAATTCTTTGGTGGGCCACAAGCAGTTCATGGGCTGTATGTTGTGCAGGTGTGACATAATCTGTATCTGTCAGAGTCTGGACTTGCACCTAAATCTTATTGGTTCTGAGGCTAGCTCTCTGTCTGCTATGTCATATTGCCTCTCACAACTTAATGGAATTTGTATTATGTTTGTGAACATGTTGCAGTGTCAAGCAAAGTAGGATTTTTTGCTGTTTTTCTGGATTAAGTTTTAGCCAATCAAGTGCTTTGATTGAATCTTACCTTTGATTGAATCAAGAACCTTTGATTGAGTCAAGAGTCTTGGGTTGAAGCAAGAGTCTTGGATTGAATCAACAGTCTTTGATTGGAAACAATACATACATACATACATATATATATATATATATATATATATATATATATATATATATATATATATTGCATTGCTTGGAGGGAAATAGGAGAGAGTAGAGAGAGAAGCAAAGCTGAGAGACAGAAGTGAGTGTGAGTGGGTTAGAGGAACATGCTTATGGGGACACCTAACAGAAATTATATTTGTGATATTGGCCCTCCCTTAGTTCATTCTCAGACAAAAGTCCTGTCTGTTGATCTGTGTTAATTTCTAAGATCTGTTAAAGTGAATTGAGATGATGGTGCTGGTCATTTGTATAAATATTGTTATAGCCATGTTAAGCCTACCTGATATTTTTCTGCTATTTTCCAGGCTTCCTTAAGTCTTAGCAATCAGCAAAATGATAAATCAAACCCTCATATGTCAAATTACATAATGTGAATGCTTACACTGGAAATTTAATGATCAGCTCTCAGTTTGAACAGGCTATGACACACCTCTATCTGGACATTTTCAAGAAAGGATTTCTACAGTCGGGTAAACCTTGAGAAATCTTAACTATCGAGTCATATGTTTCTTTGGCTGATAAAAAGAGAAAGTATTTTCACTTTGAATCTAATAATTTAGATGTTCTAAGTAAATTCTTATCTTAACTAAAACTATTCTGATGCTGGGAGGATGTGTTAACAATAGAGAAATGAAGAATAAGATTGAAGCCATCTGGTACCTTACTTAAATACTGCCAAAGAGTTGACCACAATTCAGTAATTCAGCAACTGAGCTTGTTTTAGTGGAGCGCTGAGGTCAGCTATTTACATTTGGCAAGTCAAGATATGTTTTAGGTTTCAAAAACCCAACAAATTTATTAGTTCAGACTATAATTATACCAAATGGATTTTCAACTCAAAGGACTGCTTTGTTCATCCTACGTAAGTAGTTCTTTCTAACATTTTATTCCTTTATTTTTTTCTCCAAGATTTACATGATACTAAAGTATACTAAAAGAAAAATAATTAGAAGCAGTGTATGTGTGTGTATATGCATCTGTGCATAAATCACACATACATACATGTACTATGCCTTTAAAAAGAAAAAAAATGCAACATTATACAGAGGAATATAATCCCAGTCATGGAGTAAGAGAACTGTTCCATCTTGTCTCAAATTTCCAACTAATTGTGTGATCTTGTTCAAGAGAATTATGTTCTATAGGCCTCCTCAGTTTTCTTATCAATAACATCAGAGGGCAGGAACTGTATTTAATTATCTTTAACATCTCTTAAGAGAGTGGCAGTATGGTGTAGTGGATAGACTACTGGCCCTGGAGTCAAGAAGACCTACATTCAAGTCCTTTCTCTGACACACGCTGAATACGCGACTATAGGTACGTGACAAATTCTAAGTGCACTCAAGCAGTCTTATGTGATTATAAGGTAATAGAGTGGCGCATCCATTTTGGTGAATGGAATTTCTACAATGTATTTCCCTACACTGAGAAAATCACAGGAGAAAAAAAAAGACCTATCCCATTCTATTAGATTATGATTCTATGGTGAATAGAAGTCAGGTTATATGGTAAAGGGCATGTTATTGTCATTACAAAGAGGATAACAAAATGAGCAGGTGTCTCAGATTCCTGTAATTAACTCAATGAAATTCACATATCTTTGTAATTCAAGGCCTGCCTAATCTGTCACTAATCCACTTTTCCCCATCTTTATCTCATTTTATTTGCCCTCAAAAGATCTACTCTCCAGTTAAACTAAATTACTCTCTACTCCAGGAATAGGCACTGTGCCCCCACCTCGACCTCCATGCTTTTTACTCATAATCTTTCCTTTATCTGGCATGCCTCCCACTTTCTCTTTCCCTGTTGAATTCCTACATATCCTGTAATATCCAACTCAAATGTCCCCTTGGAAAAGCTGTTCTGATCCCCTTGGAAGGATCTTTCCTCTTAAACTTGACATATAATCTTATTTTATAGCTTTCTAAACTTAAGACAGGATGGCAGCATTATATCTAGAGAGCTAGAATTAGCATTGGGAAGACTTGAGTTTGAATTATGCCTCAGATATTTACTGACTGTGTGACTTTGAAGTCATTTAATCTTTGCCTGTCTTAGTTCTTCATCTGTAAAATGGGGTAATAATAATGCCTACTTCTCAGAGCTGTTGTGAATACCAAAAGGAATATTTGTAAAATGCTTTGCAAACCTTAAAACACTCTGTAAGTATTTGGTATTATTGTTTTGTAATACTCTGTATTTTAATTAATCCAACACTCTATAAGTATTTGATATTATTGTCTTATAATACTCTATATTTTAATTAATCGATATTTTTGTTTCTTAGATGGGAAACTAAATTTAGTCTGTCTTTCAGGGCCAACCATAAGATCTTAATAAATGTTTATTGAATGAATTAATGTACAAATGGCTTTTGTCTTATCTTCCAGGTATATAGGATCTTTTCTAAGTGCTTGCCAGTCTATTATACCATTTCATTCTCAGAACCACCTGATGAGTGAAATTGAACCACAGCAGGACTGGAGATCTATCTTTGGCATATGTCCCATCATTCCTTCAAGCTTACTTGTCCAAAATATTTTCCTTCCAAATGTGCCCCATCACCTAACATCCAGATTTCCTCACCTTCCAGTCACCCACACCTGAACTTTAGAGTTATCTTGGTCTATTCCTTTGCCCTTCTCCTTCTCACCTTAATCACTCCCCTGCCCCATCAAATCAGTTGCCAAA
Organism: Bettongia penicillata ogilbyi; assembly: GCA_023548195.1. Taxonomy (NCBI): domain Eukaryota; kingdom Metazoa; phylum Chordata; class Mammalia; order Diprotodontia; family Potoroidae; genus Bettongia; species Bettongia penicillata. The sequence continues at coordinate 969,748 of JAJHZJ010000783.1, read as the reverse complement.
TCTTGTTCATTCTAGCCCCAAACATATGTGCCATCCATTTTCATTTGGGTTATTATAATGACTTCCTTGCTAATCTGTTTGCTTTCATTCTTCTCCCTGAAACACATTCTTTACACTTCTACCAAAGTATTCTTCCTAATGCATAGAAGTCATTGTACCTGCCACTTTGCTCAATAACCTTCTAGACTTCTCTGTTGTCTGTCCAATCAAGAGTAAACTCTTTATCTTGCCATTCAAGACTCCAAACAACACTTTCCAGACTCTTTTTTACACCATTCCTTGTCACATATTTGATATACTTTCTAACCAAAATTCACTGGCAATTGCTTGATTATTTCTAATATTCTCCAATCTTTGCGCATTTGTCCAGGACACACTCATACTGAGAATGGATTCTCTACAACGCTGATCTTTGCAGACTGAATCTTTGCTATCTTTCATTTTTTTTCAAAGCCTAGCTCTTTTTTGAAGCCTTTTCTAATCTCCCCACCATAATTTGTAATTGGTTACAAATGATTATTTTCTCTGCAAATTTCTTATCTCTTTCTATTGAATTCTAATAAACTTCTTGCATTCTAATATATATTTTAATTATTTGTTTGCAGGTCTAGCTTTGAAGGTGGATTGTGGTCTTTTTGAGAAGGATTATGTAATTTTTATCTCCTACATGTCAGTTTTTAATATATGGCCCTATACTTTTTTTTTAACATGGCACAAATTTATTTATTCAGTTTGTTTTGGAACTGTGATTTCATTGCCAAAGAAAAATCTCAGTGAGAAAATTATCTCTACTAATGCAAATTGGAAACTTGTATGTAATGTATAGTCTTACAGAATTGTCTGGGACGACTAGGCCTATAGCCTGAAGAAACGAAAAAAACAAAGAGGACCCATATGTACAAAAATGCAACAGTTCTTTTCAGAACTAGAAACAAAGGGGGTGCCCATTAATTGGGGAAAAACTGAACAAATTACAGTAGATGAATGTCATGGAATATTATTGTGCTATGAGATACAATGAAGTTAATGATTTTGGAGAAACATGGGAAGACTTGTATGAGCTGAGGCAGAGCAAAATGGCAAGAACTGGGTAAAGAGTTAACAGCTTGGGAACTCTGATCAATGCAATGAACATCCAGCATTCCAGAAGATAAATAATCGAATACTAACCTCCAGATTCAATGTGCAGAAACAAAGAAACCTCTTTGAATAGAACTAACATGGGAATTTGTTTTACTTGAGTAAGCATATTGGTTAAAAAGGTCTTCCTTCCTTCTCTCCCTCTCTTCCCTCCCTCCTTGCTTCCCTCCTTCCTTCTTCCCTTCTTTTCTCCTTCTTTTCTTCCTTCCTTCCTTCCTTCCTTCCTTCCTTCCTTCCTTCCTTCCTTCCTTCCTTCCTTCCTTCCTTCCTTCCTTCCTTCCTTCCCTTCCTCCCTCCCCCTTTCCCTCTCTCCCTTCTTTCCTTCCTTAATTCTTCCTTTCCTTTCTTCCTCCCCTCCCTGCCTCCCTCCTTCCATCCCTCTTTCCTTCTTTTCTGTCCTTCCTTCCTTCTTGAGAAGTAGGAAGACAATGTGGAATAGAGATAGGATAGCAAAAAAAAAGTCCAATGTAGAAAAAGAGAAATAAAAGAGGGTCATTGGACATCCTTAAGAGAGACGCAGAGAGGAGAACAGAAGGAAACACAGATAACCAAGATAATTTTGAAAACTACAAGGTAAAAATTCATACATTTTAAAAAAGATAGTAAGTTATACATAATGAAGATATGTGGTTCCATGTGTAATCTTTTTTCTTACCTGCTAGGTATACTGGAACACCTATTTTATTTGTTATTTGTTAAATCAAGAATAAAAATAAATTTAAAAATATTAAAAAAACTGATAGTGGTTGGACATTCACACTATCACTTACATCAGAAATGTAAAGATGCAATTCATTTAAGCATGCTACCCTTCACCAACAGAGAGGTGTGGAACTCAAGCTGAATAATGAATGGAGTTTAGATATGGCCAATGAAGGAATTTGTTTCACTTGATTATACACATTCTTTACAAGGATTTCGTTTTCTTTTGATGGGGTAGTGAGAGGGAAATGAAATAAATACCTGTAAATTAAAAAAAACAGTAAAATAAATTTTATAAAATCAACATTAATAAAGAAAATTGCTTGGATCCCTGGGAAGTTAAGTCAGAAGGGAGCAAAGAGCATACATATTTATATAATGTCTTCTAAGCGCCCAACACTGTGCTAAACATTTTATAATTATTACCTCATCCTATCCTCACAAAGACTCTGCAAAGTAGGTGCTATTTATTATTCCCATTTTATGGCTGAGGAAATTGAGGCAAACAGAGGTTATGTGACTTGCCCAAGGTCACATGGCTAGAAATTGTCTGAGACTGGCTTTGAATTAAATTCTTTCTGACTTTAGACCCAACATAATCTCTGTTGCACCACTTTCTGCTACCGGTTCACTTGTCCAGGGTCAAGTACCAGAGACAAAAGTCGAATCCCAGTCTGACTCCAGTGCTAGCTTTCCCTACTCACAACAGAACCCAGACCCTCAATTTTCTATTTTACTGACTAAATTCAGGGACAGTGGCAGATGCTTCTACCATTGTAGTATACATCTGCAGCAGAGCAGGAGCTAGACCCCAGTTTCCTGCTCTGACGGTATCTTGTATTTATAGATTCATAGAATTTGGAGCTGGAAGGGACTTTAGAGATCATATAGACCAATCAATTTATTTCACAGATACAATTTGAGACACAGAGAGACTAGATAACTTGTCCAAAATTACATGGGTAAAAGATTCTCTGTGGCAGATACATGATTCTGATTTCTTATTAATCAACATTGTTTAGACTCCACAAGACATGGATGGCTAAACCATGTCAATTAACTAGGGATTCATCCTGATGTAGAGTCTGTGCCATGTATTTTTTTTTTTATTCTGTGGGCTATCTAATACTGCATTGGGCAAACAGTAATTATTCCATTAATATTCCACACATTAATTTATATATGTATATGATAAGTTAATTAACTAATTTAATGGCTAGTTAACTAGCCATTAAATCCTCTTTCTGAAATAACTTTTGCATCTTTCTCTTCTCTCAAAGAGCTCAACAACTTGCATAGAACGGGGACATTTTTCTAGTGAACTAATGTCTGTGAAGTCATGCTTCCTTCTCTGCCTTGTGATTTCTAGCTGACCCAATGCAATGGGCTGACCGGTGCTAAGACATCCAAAGTTACTGTAGTAACTAAGGCCCTGTCCAAAGTCCTGCCTGTGCCTCCTGGAGTCACAGACTAACTGCCCTTAACTAGGTAATCTTGCTTTTATTATCTGACTTGATAATATATACATAATATATGGGCTCCTTTGGACTAGCAGTGGTAGAGTGTTGAGTCTTTCTACCAGAAGCTTCCAGGTGTCTACCCCTTCTCTTTCAAAATGAACTTACCTGTATACTAGAAGTCACATTTAAATTTTGTTTCCAATCCCTCCAACTTAATTTCAGCTTTTACTTCGCTAAACAGTTTCTCTGAATCACTCCTCATTCCACTTTTAGATGACTCTTAGAGAATTATTTCCTTTCTACTAAAGTCCAATGCTTCCCTATTTCCTAACCAGGTTATCAAGCTTCTAAGATCTTCCATACTACCTCTCAGCATAAATCCTTGCTTTCAACAGGCAGGTCTTTTCATGCCCCATGACCACAGCATGCTCATTCTTGCCTTCTGGCAATTGTTCTTCCTTATTTCAATTCAGTCAATGCACATATACTGAGTAACTAATGTGGACAGGGGACTACACTAAGTTCTGTGGGAGATACAGAGTTTATATAAGAAATTATACCCCACTAACAAAAAAATATTTCCCATATATATCAAAATATTTATGGAACATTTTTTGTGGTAGCAAAGAATTGGAAACAAAGTAGATGCACATCATTTGAGGAATAGCTAAACGAATTGTAGTACATGAATGTAATGGGATATTATTTTGCTATAAAAAATGAGAAATGTGAAGAATACAGAAAAAACATGAAGCATTCTCCATGAGCTTACATAAAGTGAAATAAGCAGAGGCAAGAAAACAATATTCAAAATGATTACAACAATGGGAATGGAAAGAACAATTACAAAAAAATCAGAAGAGAATAATGCAGAATTATAAAGCACAGGCATAACTGGAAAGAAGATGATAAAAGAAAATATTCCCCTCATGTACCCTTCCAGAAGTAGGTCTACAAGTGTTGTACATTTAATATATTTTTCAACTTCTTAAATGTATAGATCAATTACTTTTTCTCTTCTTTTTTGTCTCTAATAAATGCTGTTTGCTATTATGGCTCTGAAGGGTGGGGAGAGAAATGATGGTGATGCCAAAAAGAAGTAAATCAAAAAGCATTAATAAAACCTTTTTTTAAAAAAAATGAGGTTATCCCAGCTCTAATATGACTTACAATGTGGGAAGTATATACATATATATGTATATGTATATATACACACATGTATAGACAAATATTATATATTGTATGTGCACATGCACACACATCACTCTTCACCCCTCCCCCTCCCATCTCACATAAAATAGAATCATCATGTTGTAGTAGGAAGAACAAAGGATTTGTAAGTAGGATATCTGAGTTCAAAACTCAGCTGTGATATTTACCAGCTGAATAAATGTGGATAAATCACTTTATCTAGAAGTTTCAATGTCTCATCTGTAAAGTGGGGATAGCATATGCAGTATCTACAGCAGAAGTTTACTCTGATGAAAGTATTCTATAAACCTTAAAGGCCTATATAAAAGGATTATTTATTATTGTAGTATAAAACAACAAAGGATATGCTCTAAGAGAAATGAATTCAAGCAATATGTTACCACAGGAACCAACCTGTGTGTGTGTGTGTGTCTGAGAGAGAGAGAGAGAGAGAGAGAGAGAGAGAGAGAGAGAGAGAGAGAGAGAGAGAGAGAGAGAGATGGGAATGGTATTCAGAGAAGGTGGAATGTCAAAGGCTTCAAAGTCAGAAAATGTTCCCTGGCAACAAGCCTAAATACACCTCTTTGCAACCTCTGTTCCCACAGTTCCTAGCAGTGAAGTGCACATAATAAGCTACCAAATGAGTAGTTGTTCAATAACTTGCCAATTACTCGACTTTATGCAGCATTATATAGTCATAACCACTATTAAGTCCCTATTTTATTGCATCCTCGTGGCATAGTAGATATTGAAAGCCTTGGATCACATGTGGGGATTGAAGAGTCTGGACAGGGGTCATTCCTACTCATTCTTCATGGAGTTCAGCCAACCACTATACTGACATGGAGATGACCATCAAAGACTATGCAGAGGGCTCTTAGAAGCTATTCAAATAGAACTCAACCTGTGATAGGTGCTTGCTAGAAAAACTGTCAGGAAAAGACTGGAAATGAACTAAGAGATGGAAGGGAGATCTAATCTCATTTTATAGAGAGAAAAGTAGCCCCAGAATGGATACGAGACTTGTTTAAGATATCACATGTAGTAACTTAGTTGTAAGAGACCTGGAAAAATTCAGTAAATAGAGGAGGGAGAGCAGTCAAAGAGCACCATGAACGTGGATGGAATGAGAAAATCATATGACATAGAAAAGACCTGGGTTTGAGTACTGTCTTTGACATTTACTAACTGTGCCCCTATGAGCAAGTTATTTAGCCTCTCTGAGCCTCAGTTTCCTTATTTGTGAAGCAAGGACAATAATAAGTATAGCGTTTATGTTTTATGACTGTTTTGAGACTGAACTAAGGAAGGAAAAGTATATAAAACACTTTACAACTTGGAAAAATACTGTACATTGTTATGATTTAAGCAGAGACCAGATGGTTGGATTACTGGACAGAAAGGATCATTTTGCAGCCATGGGTTAGCCTAGATGACTTTTGAGGGGCCTCTCAACAATTACTCTTTGTGAATAAGGTACACATTGGAGGGAATAGTGTGAGATAAAGCAAGGAAAACAGGATGGCTCCTGATTGTGGTTGTCCTTGAATGGCAGGTCAAAAAAAAAAACCCTTAATTTTATTCAATAGGAAGGAGAAGCATCAAAGGGTTTTGATGAGAAAAATCAATTCATCAACCAGCATATGTTTATTATATATTCACTAGTTACCAGTTACTGTTTAGAAAAACCAGTGATAGAAAGGATACAAATGAAACATTTATGAGTTTTCACCTCTAACAACTCAGGAAGCATTTTGCTGTGGTATATAGAGGTTAACATCTGCATTGATGTTGAGAATAGCCACAATGAGAAAATTAGAGGCAGTGTGGCATTCTGGAGAGCATGTAGGACTTGGTCTAAGGAAGACTTGGGTTCCAAGTCCATCCTTTACACTTATTGATTTTCTGTCCCCTAACAGTCATTTATCTCTCTGAGTCTCAGTTTCCTTATTTGTAAAATTTAATTCATGAAATCTGTATTACTCACCTCATAGAGTCATTAAGATGATCAAATGAGATAATGTATCTAAATCACATTTGCAAATCTTAAAGTGATAATTAAATAATAGCATCATAGATTTAGAGTTGGGAGGTCTAAGAGGTCATGGAATCCAGCCTCCTCATTTTGTACAAGGGGAAACAGGCTCAGAGCAATGAAGTGACTTCCCAAGGGTTACACAACTAGTAAACATTGGAAACAGGATTTAAACCCAAGCCTTCAAGACTCTAAGCCTACGACTTTACTACACCATGAAGCTAATCAAGTCAAATTACTAATTAATTTACACTAATTAACAATAATTGTCAATGTATGCTATTATTGAAATAAGTCAGAGACTATTTGAACATTTGCTATCTCATTTGGTCCCCCTAAACAACTCTGTTAGTAGGAATTTTGCCATTTTACAGATAAGAAAATTGAGGTCAAAGGATACTGAGGGACTTGCCTAAAGTTGATTAATGATAAAGATGAGAAATGTCAGCCCTGGTACGATAACTTTGCAAATATTTTCTAGGTATGCATCCAGAGATGAAGATTAAATCTAAAAGAAATGAAATCTAGTTCAACCAGGTTAATCATTTTAAATCAAATAATAATGAATCAATGCACTGAATATGTAAGTAAATACTATATATCTATATAGATGTATCTATCTATATATCTATTATTAGGCAAAGGAACAATCGTAATGGATGCTGAAGCTGCATGGTTCAAAGACAATGATGCCAAAGGAGAATAATGGGATAAAATCTGCAATCATGCATTCAAGTGCATATTTCTCAATAGTGATTGGAAAAACAAATATTCCTCAATGGTTGTAAAAGTTCATAGGTATACCTTTCACCAGTCATGCAAACTTGGGCAAAGCAATTAGCTTCAGTTATCTAATCTGTTGTTGAAATAATAATACTTCACTGGTCTTAAGGTAAAGGATTGAACCAGTTCATAGGAGTTAGGACCAGAAAGGTCATTAGTGATCATATATTCAAACCCTGTGATTTTACACTTAAAGAAACTGAGGCTCAGAAAGGGACATATTTTTCTCAAGATTGAATTTAAAAAATACAGTAACAGAGCTTGGCTTTGAATTTGACTTTGTGGTATGAACATGATACCTCTCTAGTACAAATATATCTCTTATTCTATTACACCATGTTATTAATACCTCTTGCTATAAACTTGTCTGTTTAGCTCTTAGAATCCTTCACCATCTGCTCTAACCCTAATCTATCTTACCAACATTACTCCACTCTTCCCCTCTGGTTCTGACTAAACTATACATCTTTCTTTTGCTCACACATAACTCCTCATCTTTCCTCTCTTGACCTTTTCAGAGCCTAGAACACACAATATTCTCCCCTCTACTTCATCGAAGCCATCACTTGCAAATACAGTTCAAGCATTACCTTTTACATAAAGCTCTTCTTAATCTCCCCAGTGTTCCTGCCTGTTCTTAACAATCACATAGTTTGCTGCCTTGAACTTGTTCTTTTTCATAAGTATTGTGCATAGATATATATGTTCTTATTCTATTGAAATATCAGCTCCTTGGGAGCAGGGATTGTTTCATTCTTTGTGCATGCGTCCCCAGTGTCTAGAATGGAGCATGGCATAAGGCTTTCTTGGCATAATAGTGTTTGAGAGCTACTTGCTGTTGTTGTTAATATGTTGAAGTGGCCATCTTCAGCATGGTGTGGTAGAAGGAACGTTGGACTTGATGACTTGTGAGTCATGGATTGAAGACTTCTACTTTACTAATAATAATAAAAATAATCATGAGAGCTAGCATTTATATTTTGCTTTAATGTTTACAGAGTGTTTTATAAATATTACTTCATTTGATTCTCACAGCAATCTTCGGAAATAGATACTATGATTATCCCCATTTTACAGTTGAGGAAACTGAGGCAAGCAGCATTTAAGTGACTTCCCACAGCTAATAAGTGTTTGAAGCTTACTGGAACTCAAGTCTTTCTGACTCCAGGTCCAGTGTTCTATGTGCTACATGACCTAGCTGCTTCCAAAGCCAGTTAGTCTATTCCTCTCACTTTTCTCAGATGAGGAAGCAGATGCCCACAGAGAATGAATAACTTGATTTGGCCACACATGTTGTAAGTAATAGAGACAATATTTTGATTTAGATTGTTATAATTTCAAAATGAATACTCTGGGCGAATCTGTTAGTTCCTTGAAAGCAAGAAGCATTTCATTTTCCCCTTTATGTCCCTAGCATCTTTCTCAGTGTCTAGAGCATAGTAAGTGTTCCTTCAATGTTCCATAAATACCTGTTGATTGATTGCTCACTCTTTCCTATGTTTTACTGTGTTATTTCTTCCAAATGCTTTTCGTGAATGTGGCCTGATACAAACAATTGTTTCATTGATCAGTGTTTTTTTTTTTTTTTTTTTTTAACAGATCCTGGGTCTCTGGTACAAATACCTGTGAAGGTAGAGTGGTACTGTAGAAAAGATTGTTGGAGCTAGGGCCTGGAGCCCTGAGTTTGAAATATTTATCAACTCTATTACCTTGCACAAGTCACACAACCTTTATGAGTCTGTTTTCTCATATGATAAATGGGGACAACACAAATAGTACCATTTCACTCACGTGAATATTGTGAGGAAAGCGTTTGGTAAATCTTTGTTTAAAATAGCTAAGATTTCACTGTTCCTTATTATTACAGCATCTTTCTTTAGGGGCAGGAATTGGGGGTGGGGGAGAATCAAATTTATACAATTCAACAAGCATTTATCAAGTGCCTACTATGTGGACACACTGTACTAAGAGCTGGGAATACAAAGAAAAACAATAATGATCACTGCCCTGATGGGTTAATAATTTAATGAAAAGGACAACGTAAGAGGAAATATATGTACATATATACATACACATACATATATGCATACATGTATGTATGCATATGTGTGTGGGCGAGTGTGTGAACATACAGGGACATACACACATGACAAATATGGGAAAAATTGGAGGTACTCTTAGAGGATAGATGTTAGCATTAATGGGGAGGGCTGGGAAGGTTTCTAGTAGAAGGTAAAGCTTTAGCTGAGACCTGAAAGAAGCCAGAGAAACCAGGGAATGGAAAAGAGGAGGGAGAAAATTCTAGGCTTGAGGGACAAACAATGAAAATGCCTCGAGTCTGGAAATAGAAGGACTTGTGAAGAACAGCAAAGTGGGCAGTATCACTGGTTTACACAGTGCATGAAAGAAAGTAAACTGTAAGAAGGTTGATTGGCTACTGAAAAAGTTCAGGGTGGTGGCATTCTTAGAGAAGACATGGAGACATCAATGAGAGTTATCAGGAAGAAGGATAGAATGGGCAGGATTTGACAAATGAATGGTTATGGGAGAGTAAGAGTCAGTAGTTAAGGATGACATCCAAATTCCAAGCCTGAGTAAGTAGGAATATGTTGGTACCCTCAAGTGGGAAAGAGGGAGGGAATAAGATTTATTCCCTTCCCTTAACAAGTGACTAGTCTGTGTTAGGTACAGTGCAAAGTGCTTTAAAAAATAATCTCATTTTTAACAGTAATAGGGGAAAGTTAGAAATAGGGGAGAGATCAGTTTGAAGCTGATGATAAGTCAGAAGCTAGACTGCAAAGAGATAAAAAGAAAGGAAGTGGACAGACTATATAAACTGATAAATAATGATAGAAGAACAATGTATATAACAATGCCATGAAAACATGAAAAGCAAAAAAACTTTAAACTTTGATCAAGACAGTGATCACCTATGACTCCAGAAGACTGATGATAAAACATGATCCCTACCGTCTAACCACGGAGATCATGGGTATATATATATATATATATATAAAACACATGTGAGTATATAATACCATCAGTGTATATGTATATTATGAACGCATTTATATATGTGTGTATACATACACACAAATGTGTACATCTGTATATCTTGATGAGGGAATTAATTTTTCTTGATCATACATTTTTAATAAAAGTTTCCCTCCTACCCAAAGAGAAAAAATATATGTCATTAAAATTAAGTCAATTTAAAAAAAAGTGAAAGGAAGTGAAAATACTGATTAAAGATAGTCTTCTCAAGGAATTTAGCCAAGAAATAGGAAAGTTTTACATCATTGTTAGTGGGGATAGATAGATCTAGTGAGGGAGTCATCTAGTCCTTAAATTTGCAAAATACTTTACTTATATTTTTTCATTTGTTCCTCAAATATCACCTACTGCTCCCTGTTCAGTAGGTGATATCATCATCCTCATTTATACCCAAGATAACTGAAACTAAAAGAAGTGAAACAACTTTCCCAGGATCACATAATTAGTAAGTAGTCAAGGCAGGATTTGAACTGAGATCTGTTCTACGTCCAGCACTCTATCTGCTATGCCTCCCAGCTTCAGTGAGAAGTTGTTCCCCTCTTGTACTACTTTAATGATTAAAAATTCATCCTTCCCACTATTCCATAAGAGAACAACTCTATCTGTGATGTAAACATTGAGTTTATATAATAGATCTTGATTTTGCCCTCATCTATGAATTTTATATGCTGCTGAAAAGCTTGACCCAAATCATGATGAAAAAGTTATTAGGTAAAAAATAAGCAGATCCAGAATGTAAAAGAACAAAGGGAGAGAAATTTGGAGAATGGGGCAAAAAAAAATAAAGGGAAGAAAATGGAGACTCCATGTGCTTGTTATTTACATTAGAGCAAGGACTTTTTGAATGGGACATACATATTTATGAAATTTGGCATTTACTTTTATGAAAACGAATATGCAAATTTACATTGAAGATGTACTAGGGGTAAAATCTGTTAGTCTTCCTATTAAAATAAAACACAAGGCTCTCAATTTTTACTTTGATTGTTTATCAGCTTCCCAGTTTTTTCCCTTGGAAGCCTAACGGACCATAGTCTGGAGTACCATATGTATGAAGAATTTCTTCCTCCCACAAGTACATCTACAAAACTTCCCTTGAAATATCACTAAATAAGAAAAAAAAGCCATAAATTTTCCATAATCTGGTTTCCATTTGATTTTCTTTCATTTAAGTCCTCTTTACACACGTTCATTCATACATACATAACAACACATATACACAGAAGCCATTCAATGAGTCCTGCTTTGGTATTCTCTTTACATAATATCCTATCTTCCACCTTTTTACCACCTATACCTTGTACCTCGAGTGTCGTCTCCTCTACCCCTTACCTTTCTCTAAGACTGTTGAGTTTCCTTTGATGGACACTTCAGATACTACATCCCATATGAGGTCTTCCCAGTGCCCTTAGTCTTTAGTACTCTCTACCTGTTGAAATTAAGCTTATTATTTTTGCACATAATAACTTAGTACATAGAGTGCTAATCTCAGCATCAGCAAGTCCTGGTCTCAAGTTTTGCTTTTATCACATACTAACCACATGACCTCTTAGTGTTCTAAGGTCAGGTAACTCTTTGAGATTGTAAATTGCAAAGCTGGTCATAGTCTGTATCCATAGAGGGAGATTCCTTGTATGGAAATTCCTTATACTAATGAAATCACACGTCCAATTCCTGTCCTAGCAACAACCACAATTGATAGCCAACAACCAACCAACCACACCACAAGTAACCATCGCTACCAACAGTGGTCTCTGTGTATATATCTCCCCAGTACAACATAAAATCTTTAAGGGCAGTAAATGTTCAAATTTGGTCTTTGTATGCCCAATTCCTAGCACAGTGCTTTGTAACAAACATAGTATTTGTTTAATAAATAATACTTGTTTAATTAAATTGCAAAATTTTTCCTTTAATTCTGTAATTCTCCTTAGAAGAATCCAGTCCTGGAGAAACTGATGAAGTCAGTGAATATTAATATAATAATGATATTGATAATTATACTTGTAGTAATAGTGAAACACATGTCATGTTTATAATTTTTTAAAAAAAGCTTTCTTTTAATTGGGACACATGCATTGTTGGTGCAGTTGTGACCTGATCCAATCATTCTGGAGATTAAGTTCAAAGGGCAATCTAACTGTGCATACTCTTTGATTCAGCAATACCACTGCTAGGTCTGCATCCCAAAGAGATTATAAAGAAAGGGAAAATGACCTACATGTACAAAAATATTTATAGCAGCTGTTTTTGTGGTGACAAAGAATTGGAAATTGAGGGGATGCCCATCACTTGGGGAACAGCTGAACAAATTGTGGTATATGAATGTAACATATTCTACTGTGCTATAAGAAATGGCAAGCAGGTAGATTTCAGAAAAACCTGGAAAGCGTTACATGAGCTGATGCAAAATAAAGTGAGAGGAATTAGGAGAACATTGTACATGGTAAATAATGACATTGTGTGATGATAACTATGAATGACTTAGCTCTTCTCAGTGATCCAATAATCCAAGACAGTTCCAAGATATCAATGATGGAAAATGCATCCTTATCTAAAAGAAAGATGAAGTCTTAATGCAAATTTGAGCATACTATTTTCACTTTATTTTTTCAGTTTTTTCTTTTGTTCTGTTTCTTCTTTCACAACGTGACTAATATGGAAATGTTTTACATTATTGCATATATATAACCTATATCAAATTGTAGGGAAGAGGAGATGGGGAGGAGGGAGAAAATTTGGAACCCCAAAATTTTGTTTAAATAAGAATTTTTAAAATTGTCTTTACATATAATTGGAAAAGAAATACCATTTAGAAGAAAAAAATAAAATGAGGATCCTAAAACAGACCAAAAAGAAAAACTTTCCTTATAATAACACTTTGAGGTCAATAATTCAAGTAATAGCTCCATTTAACAAGTGAGGAAAGCAGTGTCAAAGAGGTTGGGATTTGTCAATGGTCATTCAGCTAAAAAATATCAGAATCAGGAATAAAACCAAGGGCTAATGACTCCCTATCCTTCATAACCCAAAACCTCAAAAATAAAGACTTTTATTTTTTTCCTTATCTTAGTTACCTACCTTAGTTATCTACCACTTCTCTTTCCAGTTCCCTTCTTTCCTTGTCTGCCAACCTTCTCCGAGTCCCCTCCAAGCATCTTTCCTTTGTTCAACACTAGCAAGTCTCATCCCTTCCCCACCGTCTTGACTTTAGCTATTTGTCAGCTAACCTGGGTCAACTTTGTTAGCCAGCAAGGACTCCGGGTATTATAATTCAATAATAAAAGTATGTCAAGTATGTACTGCATGTTGAGTTCTGAAGTTGATAAAAAGATGAATAAGAAATGGTTCCTTTCCCCAAGGAATGTACAATCGAGTAGGGAGACTAGGACAAGGATATGAATAGACCCAATGACATACTTCTCTCTGATTTCTCCTCTTCCCCCTTTTTCTCCCATGAGCATAGTACGTGGTCTGGTACTAGGGAAGGGAATTGTCAAGAGACAGAATGTGGAAATCAAAAATTGGACTACTGGCTCAATCATGTGTGAATATGTGAGCTCCTTAACCTTCTGAACCCTCCAGACAGTCCTGTAACTTTGGTTTCTTAAACTCTGTGTGTGTGTGTATGTGTATATGTGTATCTGTGTATGTGTGTGTGTATGTGTATCTGTGTTTGTGTGTAAGTGTGTGTATGTGTTTGTGTGTATGTGTATGTGTGATACTGACCTTTTCGTAGCCTGGTGAAACTATAAATCCCTTCTCAGAAGAGTATTTATAAAATAAAACACATAGTATTGAATAAGAAACCAATTACGCTGAAATGTAGTGATCAAAATATTTTTTCATTTAATTTTGTAGACCCCCCAGTTAAAAATCCCTGTTCTGGCTGTTTCTGTCTAAAGGTAAGTGAAAGGATATGTCAACAATAACTCCAGAATTCACTTGGTTTTCTGCATCGCTAGTGCTGGTCAGTTTGTCATTTTGCTTTCCCTCCTCAGCAAGATCCAAAAGATTAATTTAATCAAATTTAAATTGAATTTCATTTCCCGAGGTTAATTGAAGATAAAAATAAAACTGAATGGTGAAGTCTTGTTGCTCTCAGTAAAGTATGAATTTTCAATTCCTCCCAACATTTCTTTTCTTTCTACTTTAATAGACATTGCCAAAGGTCTTTTTATTTTCTTCCAAGCATCACTCCTCTCCAAGTTACAAAGGGGTTAAAGAACCCATTTGCCCATTACTGGTTCCCACAATCTTCCTGTTCTCAAGGCATTTTCCTTTTTGAACTCCTGACTGGTATGAAACTCCACTCCTTGGTATCTACATGAGTTTTTCCTGGGGAGCCTAGGCATCCATGTGGTCAAATGCCTTCTTGATGTCTTATCCTTGTATTGTTGCTAGGTCACATCACACTGCAAGTACCAACCCTGAAAGATCAAGAGAGACAGTCAGAGTGAGAGAGTCCCAGGGAAAATGAAATGCAAACTATCGACAAAGTGATTTTGAGATTTTTCTGAATTACAGATCTAAACATGCTTGTCTTCTTTCTCATCCCAGCCAGCATGTATAGCACTCCAGTGGCTCTCTGTTACCTCCAGGATCAAATATAAAACCCCTTTTCATTAAAACCTTTCACAAACCTTCCAAAACCTTATTTACTCTTTATTGCCCTCCTTAGTATCTGAGGTCTAACTACACTGGCATATTTTCTGTTCCTTGAAAACAATTCTCCATCTCCTGATTTTAAGTATTTATACTATCTTTCCCCCATGCTTCAGATGGTCTGTTGCCTCACCTCACCTTCTACTTTCTCTGGCTTCTTTTAAGACTCAGTTAAAATCTTTGTTCTGCAAAAGCTGTTTCATGACTCCTCCTTTCCCTCTGAGGCTACCTTCTAGCTATGCTGTGTGTATACATATTTCATGTATATGAATGCACATATATGTATATTATCTGTGTGCATGTGTACACATACATATTTATATGTCATATTGTCATTTCAGTCATGTCTGACTCTGTGAACCCATTTAGGGTTTTCTTGGCAAAAATGCTGAAGTGGTTTGCCATTTCCTTCTCCAACTCATTTTACATCTGCTGTCCTTTGTGACAGTAGAGTCTAGGATCTCTATGACTTCTTGATGAAATGGAAGCTACTTCAGGGGTTATATCTAAATCATAAAACTCTGAAATGAATTTAAAGTTTATGAGGTTCAATTCCTTTATTTTATAATTGAGGAAACAGGTTCAAAAAAATGAAAGTTGTTTACCCAGAGCTCCATAGTGGAAGTAGAGTGCAGTTTTCCCAGTAGTAATGTTTTCAGAGTTGGATTATAAGGAAAGCTGAGAGCCATAGAAATGACGTTTTTGAATTCTGGTGCTGGAGAAGACTTTTTAATACCTTGGACAGGAAGAAGGTCAAATCAGGCAATATTTATAGAAATTAATTCAGACTATTCACTGCAAGGTCAAATACTGAAGCTTAAATACTTTGACCACATAATGAGAAGATGGGACTCACTTGAAAAGAACCCCAATGTTTGGCAAAATTGAAGGAAAAAGGAAAAGGATATAGCATAGGGGGAGGTAGGTAGATAGTATCATGAAAACAATGAACGTGACCTTGGATAGACTTTGAGAGACAGTGATGGATAGAAGTGACTGGCATGCTATCATCCATAGATTCATAAAAAGCTGGGTTCATGACTGAATGAACAGCGACAACAATAAGAAGGCAATTCTCTTTACTGCTCACTCAGTGTTCTTTAATAATGCTGATGACAGCAACAATAACTCAGATTTATATAGTGCCTTATATAATTCAATTCTTGTAACAACCATGGGAGGTAAGTACTATTTTTAATTCACATCTTAAAGTTGAGGAAACTGAGATACAGAGAAGTTAAGCAACTTTCCCAAGGTCACACAGCTAGCTAGTGTCTGAAGCCAGATTTAAACTCATTTTCCTGAAGTCAGGGCCAGTGTTCTAAGGACTATGTGCCATAGATGGTTCAGTCACAGTAGAATCTTTTGCTGTTTTTGTTTTACTAAAAGTGCCTCTGATTGAATAATGTGAGGCAAGAAGATCTTGCCCACACATTGATGGACCTGCCCACTGAGGCAAGCTTGATTAAGTGTATTGTTTTGTAGGAAGGTCCCAAGTACCTTTCGTTTTTTTCTATTGAGGCCCTGGGTCAGAGGGTCATGCCCTCTGGCTCTAAAAAAATACTCTGAGGGTGAGGTTTTACTTTGGGGCTTACTGACTGGAAGTGTTTGTTTGGTCAAATGAGGACTCTGGGAAGCCGCTAAGGAGACCCCCCCCCCCCCACCTTTGAAAACCCAGATGTTGGTACTGCCCTCTTTGGTGACCATGGTCAGTCTGTTAAATTGCAACGTATGTATTGAGTGTGGTCAGATAGAGGAAGCCATATCTGTTGATCTTTGATTTCTCAGTGTTTTCTCTGAAGTTTAGGGTGCTGACTTTTCCCCCTAAACTAACTGAATGACACCTGTGCTTGATTAAAGTGATTGTTAACCCCTCAAAAGTTGCCTTTATTTTAGAGAAGCAGATCAAAGAACCGGTAATGAAAAGCCACCCCTGTGTATGTTGGGGCACTTGCTGATACAAGATAATTTTGTTCAGAGATTCCAGCCCTTAACACAAATTAAACACAAGTAAGTCACATTCATATAGTGTTTTAAGTAGTACAGCAAAAGAAAAGAAAAAGAAACATATTGTAAACTTAAATATTAAAACTTAGATACAAAATAAGAAACAAAAAAAACCAGCATTGCCATGTGCACAGTAGAATGTAAGAGAGGATTAAAAATATATAGCAATAAATTTTGATATGAACTATGACTAAAATATTGGGTCAAAAATATATAGCAATAAATTTCCATTTGAAGAAGCCTTTATAATAAATACTATACATGGTGTTCAGAGCTGTCCATGATTTCCTTGCTTTCTTGTAAATTTTCTTTTGTTTTCTGATGTGCACTTTTTGCTTTGTCCTTTGCTCTTTCTTAAGAGATATTTCACATTTTTCTTTAACTTTCTAATTCTTTATATTTTGTTTTATTATTTCTTGGTCTCATAACTTCATCGGCTTCTCCTTGTACAGTTCTAACTTTCAAGGAGTCATTTTCTTCCTTAAGAGTCTGGATCTTTTTCTTCAGGTAGTTGACTTTCTCTTCATAATATTTTTGTTTTTCTTGGTTTATTCTTATTTTTAAAAAATTCCTTGATGTGTCTCGTTTGATTTTTAAAGTCTTTTAAAAATCCTCTTGATTCTTTTTGGGCAGGTGACCATTTGACATTACTCTTTGGAGTAGGTTTTTTATTTTTTGTTTCAATATCCTCCTCTGAAGATGAACCCCAGTATTCTCTATTTCTATAGTACCTTCTATAGTTGGGTTCTTTCTCCTTTACGTGCTTATTTTTTTTGGTTAATTTGTAATAGCTTATTGTTGTAATAATCTCTAGTTCTAGGGCATGGGGAATGGTGCCTCTGGTCTCAGATTCTCCTTCTGTTCTCCCCCTTTGCCCTGGAACCAAAACCAAGAATTCGACCCTCCTCTAAGTGCCCACAGCCAGGGGCATCCCTACCCCACTGCTTCCTGTACTCACCAGGAGTGTTCTGGTTCTTTCTTGCCCAGGACGGCATCTCAGCAGTATAGAAGAGGTTTCCACCACTTCCCCTATCAGACACCAGACTCTCCACAAAGTCCAGGAAGTGAAAATTCCTGTGACTGGGCCCAAGGCTACTTTCCAACCCAATCCCAGGGCTCACTTACTACTTCAGGGGAACTAATCTGAAGGTGTTTAGATTTCACAGGAACCAAACCTCAGTCCTGGGATTTTTCTTCAGATCTCCAGGAAGACCACTGTTCTGCCCCAAATCTTGTTTATTTATACTGCTTGACTTTCACCCTGAAGTGCTATTTTGTCTTGTTTGTGGGGGAAATCTGGAGAGTTTATTTTTTGACCTACTCATCCATCTTCCCAGTATCTTCTCAATAAAGTTTTATTGTGTTTAAAAATGTTTAAAGAAAAAGAAAAGAAAAACATTCTTTTTTTTCAAGGCATCAAGTGGGTAAGATTTGGACCATAAGATACATATTTGGCCATCTCCTGGATTAGAGTAATGGAAAAAAGAGAGGAATTGCCTATAAAGAATCCTGTGTGTGACTTCAGAGATTAAAAAATCTCCAAAACTCTTTCAATAACCTGAAGGAGGAAATCACCTGAGGCCATCTTTCATAACTGCCCTTTGAGTGACAGACAATGCATTCAGGCTCTGAGATTACCCAGGGTTTCTGAGGTGACATTGTTTTTCATCTAAGGATGAATTATTCTTGGGACTATTTCTTAGGTGCTTAAGACAAATGGGCCCATCTTCCAGTGTCATATGGGTTTTTTATTTGTCTCTTAAACAGATTCATTGTTATGTTTCGCATCAGGAAAGCCCTTCTGGCCCTTGGTGTTTTTAGTTTTTCTTTCTATCCTGTGGCAGACACAGAACAGAATAAAGTTCCACAATTCATCTTGAGTCAGTCATTCAGTATTCCCTTCTTATACTATCCCCTGGAGAAGGGGGGAGGTTCTCTTATTGTTTTTATTATCTGTAGGGTGTTTCCTTTGACAGAGTGTGAGAAAATTTGGGAAGCCACTCATCTTCAATGGATTTGAAATTACTCCCAATCCCTCCTAAGTCTCAGAAGAGTGAGTCTATAAAGATGAAGATAGATATCCTTGACTTCCTTCCTTCTCTGTGTAAACGGGGTCTGGACCCTAGTTCCTATGTTTACTCCTCGCACTCCTACATCCAAATCATTTACTAAAGAATCAAACAATTGGTAGGTTCTCAAGAGAGTGAAAAGGAAAGCAGTAACTATGACCACTAGTACTATAAAAAGGCTCAGCTCTCCTCTAACTTTGAGAATGCTTATGTGATAAGCCAGATTTCTGGGCTGGCTGTTCCTAAATTGGACCTTGCACCATACTGTGGGAGAAATAACAAGAAAACCAGGTGAGATCTCTGCATAGTGACGTACCACAGAGCCTGGGTACCTGGGAGGTTTGTCCTCTGAAAACACCAAATGATTCTATGCTTCTCCTCCCCCATGGTGTATGACATCCTGGTATCTAGTGCAATGGATTATGCAGAAAATGACATGATATTTCAGTCACAGCTTATGTCAAATATGTCGAGGTGATACTATGTCGAAAACTTGAGTTTACCTGAAGTTTTCATATCTTTTGAATCTTTCCATCTTCTCTGGAGGAAAACCTCCACCAAATCATAGGCTCCACATCCAAGACTGTATGCTTTTGGAAGACTTTCCCTTTGTCCTCAAAAATATTCTTTTGCCTTCCCACTTAGGAGATTCTTATAGAGTTTATACCTAAGATTCCACACTAACTGTAATTACAACATCCCTTCCAGACCATGCAATAGGGTTTATTCTGGGAGAAGAGGAAGGGTCATTTGGTATCACGATCATGGATAACATGTTGGTTTTACAATAAAGGAGACTGGGATTTTCATCTGACCATTAGCTCTTAACCTCTTAACATCAGTTCCTTCATTTGTAAAACGTAAATAACAATACCTGTGTTTCCTACTTCACACAGTTGGTGTAAAGTTCAAATAAAGTAATATATGTATTTAAAGTGCTTTGCAAATCTAGAAGTACGATGTACATATATGATTAATATTGGTTCAAAAATCATTAAAATAATCGATTTCCTTTCTTGGTGTATACATAGCTTTAAATTCAGTTTTATCAAATGAGTTCATTAAGTGTTTATTATATATACAATACTGGTCCAGGCACTGGGATTGAAACATTGAAAACAAAGCAATTCCTGCAGGCAGAGAGCTTATATTCAATTATAAGGGAAATAGCACATAAACAAGTAAGTATGATATAAGATTTGATGCTAACAGGTGTGGAGGAAGTGGCCAAAGTACTTTAAGAAATATAAGTAGAGAAAAGTTATTCTTCATGGGACATCAAAGATTTCAAGGAGAATATGACTCCTGAGTTGGGATTTAAAGAAAGAGAAAGATTTTAAAAGGCATAGAAGTGGAAAGAGTGCATTCCAGGCATAGGAGATAGTCTGTGCGAATTCTTGAAGTTGAGAAAGGATAGAAAAAATCAGAGAACAGCAGAAATTCTGTATAATTGTGGGGGAAAACTACTCTTGGTTGCTATAATGACTTCAGTTTATTTAACAGTTTAAGTTTATAAAACACTTTTTATCCACAATAGCCTTGTAAAGTCAGTTGTGGTAGTACTCCATTTTACAGATAAGGAAAGTGAGACTCAGAGAGATCAAGTGTGGAGTCCAAGGTTACACAACTAGAAAATTTCATCAGAGTTGGCAATCACAATGTAAACTCCTGACTTCTTCTTTGGTGCTCTTTCCAGAACAAAATCATGTGACACCATGGAAAAACTGCTAAGTTTAGCTTGAAAGGACATGGGTGTATAGATCATTTTTGTTGCTTAGTAGCTGTATGACCTTGAACATATCACTTACCCTTTTCCTGTCTCAGTTTCTTCCTTTGTAAAATGAGGAAGTTGTCCTTCACAATTTCTAAGTGCCTCTTACTGTATAAATACATAATCCTGTGACTGTGATACATCAAAGGCTTGTTTGATTCTCTCTTTAACCCAGTGACATTGCTCTATATCAATGACACAACTTTATGACTATACCTCTTTGTTCTCTAATCCTGGTTTCTTTAGGGAACAACCTAGACTACCTTTACACAATTCTTTTTGTGACTTATATTAGTCACTACAGATACTGAAATACTTAAAACAAAACATTGCTTTGTTCTGATGGATATAGGCTCAATAAACTGGCTTTATTGGTGACTATTTCCTCAGAGTTCAGCTGTTGTAGATTTTTTTTTAAATAGAGACCGAAGGTACACAACCCTGGACAAATCACCCTGGAAAAAATCTCTCAGAGCTGGAAAGAACCTCTGAGCTTCTCAGGGTCTCCTCAAATCACCATCATCCTTCCAGTTATCCAATCTCAGTGTCATGATCAACTCCTCCTTCCCACTCAACCAACATGTGTAATCAAGCTTTTGTCTGGTCTGTTTGGTCTATTTCTGCAACATATCTCATTTATCTCTCCTCACCATTTGTACAGTCACCATCCTACTTAATATTGTTATCATCTCTTGAATGAACGATTGTGACAGCTTTCTTACTGATCTCTGCCCTAAGTCTTTCTCTGGTCCAATTCATCCTCTATTCAACTTTCAGAGTGATTTTCCTAAAATACAGGTCTATCTACACCACTCTTCCAACTCTTAGTCTCTAGGATAAGCTCCCCTTTTTGCTATTGGAACCTCTCCCTTCCTTATTTTTTCCTCAGAATCTTACACATTACTCCATGCACTCTACAAAACATCATCCTATTTGCTGTTCTTCACATATGGTGCTCCACCATCCTTCTCTGTCCTTTTGCTCTGGTTTTCTTGTGTGTCTAGAATGTATGTCCTTCTTTGCCTCCTACCCTTAGAATTACTGGCTTTCTCTATGACTTGGATCATGCCACCTTGCATGGGAAGTCTTCTCTGTTTCTCCCAGCTGCTGGTAACTTCCCCTCTAATGTGAACTTTTCTCAACTCTGTATATGTCTTGTATATGTGTGTGTGTGTGTGTGTGTGTGTGTGTGTATATATATATATATATGTATATCTTTATCTATCATCTCTCTCTCTCTCTCTCTCTCTCTCTCTCTCTCTCTCTCGTCTCCCTGTTGAATCAGATTGTAAGTTATTTGTTTTACTTTTCTTTATATCATCAACACGAAGCCTTACTCATGACACATAGCAAGTGCTTAATAAATGTTTATTGCTTGATTGATCTACTCTAAAACATGAACAAATTCCTGTAAAACAATCATCCAAATGCTGCTTGAGAACCTCCAGTGATGGTGCAATCATTAGTCAGCCAGTCATAAACAAATATTTATTAAGTACCTATACTGTGTCATGCATTACACTAAGCAGTGGGAACACAAAAAAAGGGGGAAAAGAGTCCCTGTCCTCCAGGAGTTCACAATATAATGGGGGACACAACATGTAATCAATGATGTACGAATTCTATATGGGATAAATGGGAAGTAAACAACAGTGAGAAGGTATTGGAATTAAGAGAGATCACGAAAGGCTTTGTGGTGGTATTTTAGCTGGGACTTGAAGGAAGCCAGGGAAACTCTGATAAAGCTCGGATTGCTAGAATGTTTTCTCTCACATTAAAGTAATTCTTACTTCTCTTCAGCTACCACACATTTATCATGGTTTTGCCTTCTGGGGACAAGCAGAACATACCTAATCTCTTTTCTGTGTGACATTCCTTTAAATACATGAAGACAGATACCATGAAACCCATAAGTCTTTTTTGTCTGGAGGTTAAGCAACCCTATGTCCTTCCTCTAACTTTCGTCTAAGCTGATCTCAAGTCCTTTCACCATGTCAATTACCTTGGTCTAGCTGACATTACAGTCTATCTTGAAATGTGGGGAGTATAATAGAGTGAAATGTTAAAGACACTGCATCTTTATTAATGCAGCCTAAGATTAGACTTACTGTATTTGTCCCAGAAGTAGAACCAGGAGCAATGCATGAAAGTTGCTAAGAGGCAAATTTAGATTCATTTGACCACATTTTCTTTTATGTTTATACATAATAATTGTTATAATTGTTCCGTGCACATGAATGATTATAGTAAAGTTATTTTTTATAGTTCTGTTTTTTTTTAATGAGACCTTTAATAGTCACTTTTATAGCTAGTACACATCTGACTTCCTTGGACTTTTTCTGCAATGCCCCAGTGACCTCTATAGCCTGGAAGCTCCCACTGATCTCTGTAATTCACACACTGGACATGCACTTCATCCTTGTAGTATCTGCATTTAATTGGTTGGTTTCTCTAAGATCCTCCATTTTAAGGTGGAAACCCAAGTCAGCCTTGTCTTCATTTCTCTCAATGCTGCACTTCTGACCCTTCAGGAATTTCTCTATAATACCCCTACACTGGGGATCTTCATCTCTTCCTCTTTCTTACTTTTTAAGGTACTTCTCTTTTATCTTCTAATGATGAAAGCATCATTAGAAGGCAAACTCCTTGAGATCAGGAATTGTTTTCTTTTTGCTTCTATTTATATTTCCAGCGATTAATATAGTGCCAAACACATAGCAGGCACTTAGTCGATGCTTGTCAACTTGATTTGCCTTAGTTATCAATGCTTTGCTCTGCTTATGATTCATTTTTGTGTACTATTCGCAAGGATCTATTTTTCAAACGTGCATGTGTTATGTTATATATGTTGTTAGGCATGTTGTCACTTACAATACTTTCTCTGGTGATGTTCTGCATCATGCCATGTCTACTGCATTTTTTGTTAATATCTCTTATTTTCATTTCATCAATGCCTTGCCTCAATTTCCTAGGTGATGTTCTGCATCATGCCATGTCTACTGCATTTTTTGTTAATATCTCTTATTTTCGTTTCATCAATGCCTTGCCTCAATTTCCTAGGATGTTCAAAAAATCACCCTTTTTATTTTAAGGTGTCATGTATTTGCTCTGTATGTATTAAGCTTGGTCTGGCTGATTTTTGGAAGGTATTGAAACAAATTTCAGTCCAGAGAAGAAATGTAACCTGGGACTCAAGATTATTTTCATAACATTTTCTTCATTGGTAGGGAGCATTGGTGGATGGACAAAGTTGATGAGACCTTAAGAGAGAAGAACTGCTAGTGTTCTTCTAATCGTGTTCGTCCTTTGTTGCCAAAGAAGACCACACGATCAGAGAAATGATTATCATATCATAATGTTCTGACTTCTGAGAGAACATATGTATCTTCACATTCTATTCAAGGAGAGGTCCCAGTAGGGAGAGAAACACCTCAGAAATAAATTTACATATAGAAGACTTGCTAAATTGGTTACATCCTTATTCTTAGTTTACCAAACTAAAGGTTCCAGGAAATTTCCCCTTGGATGAAATTAGGGTCTCTGTCTCTGTCTCAGTTTCTCTCTTTGTCTCTCTGTCTCTATCTCTGTTTCTGTCTTCTCTCTCTGTCTCTCTCTGTCTCTCTCTCTTTCTCTCTCTTTCTTATTTGGTACATATTAATCTGTACAACTTTCTGTTTGCTTTCAGCTGGAATAAACAGATTCATTCATTATTTACTATATCATGAATGATGGTCTTTGGGCAAAAATATTTAATTGCAAGGTCATTAAGACTTCACTTGTGACACACCTTTCCTATTAAAGCTGATAGCATGGGAACCTAAAATGATTCCCCCAGATTAGCAATATTTAGAGGGTACAAATAGTTATAATTCTAGCCTTGTACCCATTTTCTGAGTAGAAAGGTCAGCCTCATGGCCCCAATTTTCATACTCCACTCTGAGCTAGAATCAATGTCTCCTCTCAGGAAGGGTTGACAAAGGACATTCCAGTGAGTCATCTCTAGACAGACCTATGTGAACACATATAACCCATATGGGAAATGCATACAAGTAGAGTCATCCAGAAGTGGAATGACTTTTCTTCAGGGGATGGTGAGTCCTGGTTTTTAAAGGAAAGGCTAGACTGGTGTCTACTTATCAAATATAATAGAGGAGATTCTTGTTTGGAAAGAGGTTGGAACAGGTGGTTCCTGGTTCCAAGATCCTATGAGTCTCTGACACTCCTTACAGGACAAATATTTGTACAGTGAAGTAAATCAATACAATAATGAAGTTGTTTAAAAGAGGGTATCCCAACCTTTGAGATAAATAAAAAAAGGACTGTCGAGAAATCTTCTGTTGTGTTCCTAAATAAGACAATATTTCATCTGGATTTATCAATCCTGGATTATTTGTTAGAGAATGAGTTACAAGTTTTGCTAGGATGACTGAATGAGGAAAGATTTAGAATTTATAGCCCTGCTTTATACAGGTTTTTTCCATCTCCATTCTCCCTTCTTTCTCATTAATATGATTTTTCTCCCCCTTTTCATGAACTGCTAAGCTAGATGACAAGTGTTAATTATCCTACACCTCCTTCCTAACCTGCCCAAACCTAAGGGATCTAGTCATTAGGCCATGTTGTCTTCACATGGAGGCAAGGAACAGGAGAGCAACATATAATCCTACTTAGCTATTCTGATTGAGGTGATCCTGAAATATCTGGTGCTCATCTGGGATTTTCATAAAGCATAAAGTGGGGTTTCCTAAGTTTTGTTTTCCATGTAGCTTATATGTGGCCTCATAGATTTGTCTAGATGGGATCTACAGGGAGACATCAATATATGTATGTCTCTAGATACATATGTATACATGTATACACATATATAACACATATACACATACATATGTATACAAACATATATACATACACACATATCTATCTCTCTATTTTCCTCTATCCAACCTTCCCCAAGAAGGAATTTTATTTCTGCCAAGAAAGAAAGCAGAAGCTTGAGGCCAAAGAATGGACATCCTAATCTCTTTAGGGAAAGGGTATTGGATTAAAATTATATCTACTAATCCCCTCCCTCAATATTATTCATCTAAGGGAAACAATGTTAAGGTTCAAGCTGAGCTCTTGATCATTAATCTTTAAAAAGAATGGAATACCCCAAACTATATAGCCAAGGCTTGACTCTCTACCAAATGGAGATTCCACAATGAATATACATAGCAAATACACTCATTTATCCAATATAGCAGAAAATAGAAGTCAGCAAAAGTATGCACATGAGAATATATAACAGATAATAATCAGACTGAATGAATTCTCTCATTAGGAGTGTGATATTTAAGTTCCACCAAGAGACAGAGTCCTAGATTGCATCCACAGGGAAATTCCCCAAATGCTCTAATGTAGTAACCTAGAGATCACAGCATGATTGAACTTCTGACTCCTCTACATGTAAGTTTCTTTCTACATTTTATCTCTCCCTTCAGGGACCTTAAGAAAATCTGAAATCACAAGTCTTTCCTCTCAAGGCTGGAAGAAAGGACAGGGTCTTTTTTTTTTTCTTGAGCTCTTGCCAACTCTCTCTCTCTCTCTCTCTCTCTCTCTCTCTCTCTCTTTCTTCTCTCATATGGCCATAAACCATTAAATAAAGAATTCTACAACATTAAGGAGAACCCTATTGTTCTCCTTATTGGGAAATGGGCTTTGAGCCACAGATTACATTAAAATCTTAGAATTTCAGATTTGAAATGGATGTTGATGGTCATCTACTCTAATCCCTACTCAGAGCAGCAATTATTTTCTTTTTTACAAATCAGCTTTTGTTGCAGTCTGCTTTTTAAAGAAAAATCATTCATAGTTTTCCACAGTATCAATCTCCATTACCTCTCCTAGAGAGTCTTCCCATTTAACAATTTTTTTAAAGACAGGGAAAAATCATCATAAATGATCACTATATTGAAAAAGTCTGAAAACATGCAATGTGTGACATTTGTGGACCTCTGGTCTCCAGTAAGGGGGATAAGGAGAGTGTCTTCTTAAATCTCTTCTTTTGACCACTGCTTTTTAGGATTTTTCAATATGTACTTTTGATGGGTGAGAGGTGGTTCATTCCATTTACATTGGAGCTTTTGGTTTACACTGTTGCAGTCGTGTGTGTTTTTTGTTTTTGTTTTGTTTGTTTTCTTTGCTCTCTTTGATATGTGTCAGTTCATATGGATCTTTACATGGTACTCTGTATACATTTGTATTTTCTTAGGTCATAGTAATATTGTAACACTCATACCATAATTGATCTGTTTTGTTTTCAATTTTTTGTTACCAATTACAATGCTGCAATACATATTTTAGTGAATATGTGTGCTTTCTCCTTTTCAAGACCTCCTCAGGCTATAAGCCTAATAATGGAATCCCTGAGTTAAAGGGTATGAACATTTTAGTCATCATATATGGATCACTCCAAATTGCTTTCCAGTGATTTGAGAGATTCACAGCTCATGCACAAAAATGCATTAATGTGCCTATCTTCCCACAATCCCTCCAACAATGACTAATCTAATCTTTTTTTTTCCCTTCTTGCTACTAGTGATTTAGAGTATTCTTTCATATGGTTGTTTAGAGCTGGCAATTCTTCTGAGAACTGTTTTCATAACCTTAGATCACTTCATGTATCTATCGTTTATATATCTTGGACGCCAAAAGCTTATCTAAGAAATATGATGCAAAGACTTTTTTCTATTTGACCAATTGCTTCCCTTATCCTAGTTGCATCACTGTTATTTGTGTAGTTTTTCAGTTTCATGTAATCAAAATTATGTACTTTGTTTTTTGTAACTGCTTTTATCGCTTGTTTGAGTAAAAATACTTCTACTCATAGCTGTGGGAGGTATTTGAGGCTTTGTTCCTATTTTTTTTTAGGCATGATCTTTAATATTAAAGTCTTTTATCCATTTAGAATGGCATAAAGTGCTTGCCAAAGCCTAACTTCTGCCAGACTTCTTTCCAGTTTTTCTGACAGGTATTTTTTTTTTTCTAATAGCTCTGGTACTCTTTTTTATGTTTTCTGATTTATTGAACAATGGGTTATTGAGTTCCAGTGCTTGTAATTCTCCCCGTCTTAGAGAATTGGGATTATTCTATTTTCTAATTCTCTATTTTATAATATATAGTATATTATTTTATTATATTATAATGATATAGTATACATATAATATAGAGATATATTTACATATTCTCTATTTAGCCTAACTATAAAATAGTTTGATGTCTACTGCTTTTGTAACATAGTTTGAGGTCTGAAAGTGTTATTTCCATACCTCTAGCAGACTCTGATTCCATTCTTCCTTGGGGAGAGAAATCTGGGGGCCTTTTTGGAGTATGATAACCCATATCCCATAGAAACCTCTCCTTGAAGCCTCCAGTGAGTATGAAGTGTTCTTTTCCTGCAGGAAACTACCAAGAGAACTGCCTAGTTCCTAGATCCCACCAGGTAGGCATAGTAGTTCTGTATGGGTTAGTAGCCCCTACTAGATGTTAGATACTGTCCTAAGGGTGGAAAGTGGCTGAGAAGTCACTGAATCCCTGTTAGAAGATGAGCTTGAGGAACGAGGAGGAGTAGCTCCCTGACTCTGGCACTCAGCAACCTTGTCCTCTTCCTGAGCTTCATCTATCCAGAGTAGAAAAGGAGTCCTTTTCTTCTTTCAGTTCTGCCCATATTCACCTTCTCTACACTGCTGTGCCCATCTGTAGTGCCAATGCAATATTCACAGTGTCTATGGCATCCATGAGTATCCCAGCATAATTCTAAATTGCAAAATACAAGGCTCTCCACAGCACCAAAACATTTATTCAGACACCAGAGAGCCAAATCCATCACAATAACAAAACATTATACACAATAACAATGCAGAGGACAAGACCTTAAGCTTTCCTCCTGCTAAGCTTTCCACAAACCAGCTTCCTTAAAAAAAATCATAAGCAGGCTCCCTTAAACAAAATCACAAACAAGCTCTTTCACTCATACTAGCCATATGCCTGCTTGCCTGCATCCTTCCTAGCTCTGACTGTTCATCCTTCCTGATCCCCCATTCAGCAAATTCCTCCCACAATAGGCTCCACATAACTCAGACTTCCATGTGACCCATGCGGGCCACATGGGCCTATTAATGAATGGGAAAGATTTTCCCATTTAAATTACCATGACACCATCAAGATGTACCATTTCTTCTTGTTTGCTCTGCTTGGGTGATGAACTAAACTGGGGGAAGTGTCCTTCATCACTCTGTGTTGCTGTGCCTCAGTGGTCAGATACAACACTATAACCTCACTTGGGTGTATTGGTTATAATTCGAAGGAAGGGCCATTCAGCTCTCTTCTTCCTCCTTGCTGTACCTCAGAGGGCAGATATCCCACATGACTTTTTCTTAAGTATGATAGTTGGAAGGGTGTAGGGGGATGCAATCTGATGTTGGGGTGTGCCTCAGAAGAGCTACAGAATTACAGCCTCTGTTTGCTAAGTTAGTTCCCATTCTGGAGAAGAGATTCACTCCAAAGTTTTGATGTGTCCGGAAGACCTCGCCTTGCTGACTTGGTTCCCAGATTTAGGAAGGGCCCTCTCCACAACAAGGTCAATCTTCACTCAGCAGCAACCCTTTTCTAAGATGACTGACCAGGAGTCACTCATCTACTAGCCTTCCTGAGTGATGAAGATACCAGAAGGGATGGAAAGTTCAACTGTCTAAATGTCAGACCACTCCTCTGTAGGATTTTTGCAATTTAAAATAGCCTCCCCATAAACTCTGTCCCATAATTTCACCACAGCCTTAGTTCTAGTTTCTGGAGCCACACAATAAAGGCCCAAGTTCAAGTTCTAACTCTGTTATCTATTACTTTTGTGAACTGGGGGTCTCAAATTACTCATTTTTGAAATTCGGGGTTTGGATTAGTTTTCTAATGTTCCCAAATCTCTACTCTAGGCTAAACATTCTTAGTTTCCTTAACCAATTCATAGCATGTATTTTGAACCTTGAAGCTTTTTATCCAAGGATTTTTACTTTTGCATCACTGGAATGGTTGTTTGCTACTCCATCTTTGAATCTCTGGGTCTCTGATTCTGCTTCTCAGGACTTGTTTGAGAAAATAGTGGGAAGTGTAAACAATGTTATATAAAGGTTTGGGCAAAATGCTGTAGAAGATGAGTATCAAATTAGTGTAAGTAAAAGTAATTGAAGGACAAAGTGCTGATTTAAAAGAGAAAGAACATAAGTCCAATACACAAGAAATAAATGGAGGGAAATGGAAGCCTAAACAATTATAACCTTACATAGTAATGGATTAAATGATCCAATAAAATGAAAGAATGTCAGAATGAGAAAGTAAAATCCAACCATTCACTAACTGCCTGGCTCCATACTAACACTTTATCTTTCTAGCTTCCTCTATATCAAGTTAGATTATGCTCTTCCACAAATATGTATGATGAATCTGGGAAGCATGTGCTCAAATTTAGAGTACAGAGCTAGTGATATATACATATAAATACATTTTTGCAACATACAATCCCAGATACTTCAGATCCTTAAAGAACCTTCTCTCTTTGTAAAGTCCTCATCCTCTGTTTGGGTATAAATCTCTACTGGATGGATTGCTGGACTGACCAGGGTAAGCTTTTCTTCAAAGTCTGACTCTCTTTTGCTGGGGAGCTGTTTCCTCCCCTGAGTCTCTATCTCCATGCCTGTCTGGACTAGGTCTCTGATTTCTGCTGCATGTTGTGTCTTCTGCTGGTTGAATAGCTCTTCTTCAAAGTTACATGACCAATGTTGGACAGAAGTATAGAGAAACTTCTTCCCCTTACCCCAACCCCAATGTTCATGCAGCCTCTGGCTCATATATCTCAAAATCTTGAACACAAACTGAAATAACTCATCTAAGGTTATTTAAAGTCCTAGAGTCATAGTTAATTTATTTGCTGAGCCAATAATATTATTACATTTTATATTCAGAGAGGCATTTGTATCTCATAAAGGGATCATATTACATTAGCACTTTATTACCACCTTATGATTATGTTCTGGGACTGTTGAGACTATATTCAATGAGGTGGGGATAAGGAATCCCCTCTCTTACGACAGAAATAAAAGAACACAAATAAATGAAAGAATACTCAAATGATCATGTCTGGTCAAGTCAATATAATAAAAATGATATCATTAAATTTAATTAATAGATTTAATACTATACTAATTAAACTATCAAAGGGAAGTGAGAATTCATAACTTGAAGAATAACTAAAAATGGTCATATAGGAATATATTGGATTATTATTGTATTATGAAAACTACCAGCATGAGGATATGAAAGGAAAAAAAGAAAGATACATGTATGCAGTTGAAGGTAAGCAGCATACATGACAGCTATTAAACCATAAATGAAAAAGAAAACAGTAATCTGAAGGTCAATGTTATTGCATTATAATGAATGCTGATGGCCCTGGAGAAGAGATAAGAACCTATATTCACCTTTCACATGAGACATAGATATCTAAAGATGTGGGATATTGCATATTTTGTCTGATGCAGTAGATGTATAAACTGATTTTTGTAACTGATATTTTTTTCTTTTTTATCTAAGAATATTTATAAAGGAAATTATGTGGGGAATTGTTATACCAGGAAAAATATTGTAATATAAATATAAAAGAGAATCAACAAAACTTTTTAAAAATGTGGTTCAGTTTTTCTGCTAGGAGAGGTGGCAAAATGAACAAAAGACTTCTTCATTACCATCTGGTTTTTTAATGAGAATGGAGTGTTTCTTGGAAAAAATGGAAGGAATACCTGAAGAAGAAAAAGTTTCTAAGGAAACATAAAGGAACCCAACCAATATCCTAATCTCTCCCTTTCTCTTCCATCTTGCCTATAAAATGGGCTCAGCTCTCTGCCATCCAGCATCGTGCTGGAGACAGTTTGAACTGGCTGTGGAAGTGATTGTCAAGTTTTCAGTTTGAGTGTTTATACCATCGAAATAGGCAAATTCGACAAATTAGGGACTAATTTATTGTTTTACTGATTTTCTAGATTTAAGAAAGTAGTATAAAATAATGAAGATGAAAATAATCTTATTTGACCCTTCTGTTACTTTAAGCTGCATCTTATATCTCTGTTGAACTCAAAGAAAAAGAACAAAACTGGTTAAGACTTGAAACTTTTATTTTCTCCCCACTCCATTAATTTCAATATTCCTTCTAATCTGTTTTCCCTAGCTCTCCACTCAGATGAAACAGATCTCTGAAATGTCAGCAATAGTTGTTTAATTGCTACAATCAATACTCCCTTTTCAGTTCTCTCTCTTTCTTGGCCTTTCTGCAGAATTTGACACTGTTAACAGCTCCTTTCTCTTGGCTATTCAATCCTATCTAGATCATTTACTTTTATGTAGGATTTGGGGTAAGGGGTCTGTTTGAATCAAAGAACAGAAAAAAATTTGGAACATTCACTCTATGGAATTACATAATGAACAATAAAGGTTGGATTAAAGTGTCAATGATTGCAGAGCCCCAGTAAAGGGTAGCGGTTGAAATCAGCTTGATTTTATGACTTTCTCTAGTGATGCTAAACATCCCTCCTTGTAGGAATGGAGAAATCGGATATGAAGGTAACCCAGGTATGAGGATTCATAAGTTTGGAATGGCTTTTAGCCATTCCAAGTTTGTAGTTATAACAGTTCAAACAATGGGGTCAAGCTTGGGTATGAAGACTATAGTGGATGAGATAGACCAAGAGAGAATCTGAATGGACCAAGCTACCAAAGGTTGCAATGAGAACAATGAGTATGGTTAGTGTAAGAGCAAAAGAGATCAAAGTATAGGAGATAGCGATTAGAGAGTAGAATTTCAAAAGTTGGAGATAGTAGAAGTACAAGAAATATGGAGTTTTATGAGGTGACCATATCAGTAAGTGGGGGTGGGTGAGCAGAGAAAGAAGTTATTGGAATTGAGGAGTATTAGCAATCATGAAATCAAATTATCATATGAATATTGAAGTACTGGAGTATGATGGCAGATCACATAGTACTGAGAATGACAGTGAGGCTGGTACTAAAATCATTGAGAACATTGCAGGGAGAATAACTTGGTGGCAGAAAACAACTCAGCCTGGTGGAAAGGGTAAGATTAAAAAGGTATAGATATCGAAAGGAAAACAAAAGGTTTTTCCATCAAGGGGGTAAAAATAATGGTCTGGAAAAGGCAAGGAAGAGCCAAAGATAGACCAACCCCATTTCCCCTCTGGCCCCAATAGCCGATGAAAGAAATAGCCACCAGGGGAGAGTTTTGCAAGAGGTGTGATTCCCTAATATGAGAGACATATTTTAGTAAGGAAGTGGAAGGAATGTGGATTGACAAATTTTAAGGATATAGGGAATCAATAGCAGAAGCTCCTGTGGGCACAGTGGAATGAGCTAGGTGATGGATGTATTGGATTGGAGCAGGCTGGGTAAAAGTAAACATGATTTTAAAAGGTCAAGAGTAGTATCACTTGCTTTTTGGACCTCAGGTCAATTTCATTAGAATGGGATTAGACAGCCAGAACAAAAGATAGATTGACTTAATGTTTTCTGTTGATGGGAGACAGAAAAAGTCAATCTTCTCCAAGAATTCCCCGTAGAAATTGGACCATTGCTGTTCTAATTTTGCAGTCTTCTTCCCCAGGTATCCTTTGTTCCTTATTTGATTGACCCAAGCATCTGAGTTCTGGGTCAGTGTGGGTGAGAAGAGAGGCTTCCATGAGGTGGACTTTTCTAGGTGAATGCTGCCCATGAACTTTGAAAAATCACCGAGAACAGAAAATGTGCAATAGAACTGGAAGGGTCAGTCAGAAGTCAGAGAGTCCTAGAGAGGAGGATATCTCAAGAAATGGCATAAGGTTTCTATTACCTCAAGAAACTAGTGTGCGCTTGGACCAACACTGCCTAGGTTAACTTGGGGGATGAGCAGCACTGTCTCTGAGAGGGAGGCACTGGCTAGATATAACTGGTCCACCAAGACTGTTTAGGAACACATCTTCTTAGCAGGCTGTAATTGTTTTTGTTGGGTATGTTTATTATCATCTATAAATAAGCAGCTTCTAGTCCTGTTCACAGACAATAAATTGCTTTAATCTTAACTAAACCTTGCTTCTTTTTTGAATTTTTAATGAAGGACTATTTTAAAAACACTCCTCTTTTTCTCTGGCTCAAATTCATGCAGACAAAAATTCTCTTTTAACTGCTCTTCTCCTTCACCACCTCTACTTCTAATTTAATTGCAGTCGATTGGATCTTGGCCTTTCGTGGTTGATACTTTTGAACCCTCTACCCATCACCAGACATCTGCTGTCCAAGACCAGCTCTGCTCCTTTATGTGTCTGTCCTCCTGTCTCTCCCTTTTCTTTCAACTGTGTAAAAAGATGAAAAAACAGATCAGGACAATTCGATTAACATGAGAAATAGTTTATCACTCATTTTTCCCCCTAGCACCTCCTAGAGGCACAGACTGGAGGAGATCATCTGCCAGAATAGCAAAAGGCTCCTACTTAATAATAATAACTGACATTTTAAGTGCTGTAAAGTTTGTATCTCATGTGCATTGTTTTATTGGACCTAATAACAACACTTTTAGGTAAGTAATATAGGTCTTGTCATTCTTTTTACATAAATGAGGAAACCAATGCTTTAAAAGCCTTAGGGACTTACCTGTGGTCACAGTGTGTGTGTGTTCGTCCATTGTTGAAGAAGACGATGTCATCAGAGAAATAACCTTAAGAGAAATAATGACATGATTTGAGGAGGGCTGTGCAGGTCACCAGCCTCACTTCTCCTCCAGAACCATCTGAATCCAGTGACCAGATATT
Organism: Bettongia penicillata ogilbyi; assembly: GCA_023548195.1. Classification (NCBI taxonomy): domain Eukaryota; kingdom Metazoa; phylum Chordata; class Mammalia; order Diprotodontia; family Potoroidae; genus Bettongia; species Bettongia penicillata. The sequence continues at coordinate 934,994 of JAJHZJ010000783.1, read as the reverse complement.
CATCAGGATGACTGGAGATGACCCAGGATGAGGCAATTGGAGTTAAGTGACTTGTCCAAGGTCACACAGTTAATGAGTGTCAAGTGTCTGAGGTGAGATTAGAACTCAGGTCCTCCTGACTCTTGCACTGGTGCTGTTAGCACTCTATCATGTCACCTGGAAGCCTAAAGCAGTGTATTATGGAACACTATGATATCAGACCACTTGCAATTTCAGGTCAGTTAAGATACAGTAAGACATATCTTGAACAATGTTCAGTAATGTCTGACTCTTTGTGATCCCATTTGGGGTTTTTATGACAAAGATACTGAGGTGGTTTTCCATTTCCTTCTTCTGCTCACTTTACAGATGAAGAAACTGAGGCAAAATGGGGTAAGTCACTTGGCCAGCGTCACACAGCTAGTTTCTGAGGTCACATTTGAACTTAGATCTTTCTGACTTCAGGACCATGGTCTACCTACTGTGCCACCTAGGTGCCTAGTTATGTCTAAGTAGTACCTCCCTCTGTTTTATGTTACAAATGAAGACTAGAATCAGTTTCTGATGTCCAGTGAGAAGTATCTTTAACATCATCAAGGGCACTATAAAGTACCAGAAAAGGAAGAAGCCCCATATTTAGTCAGAGAAGGATAACTGGGTGGTCCAGGTTAAATATGACATGGGAGGTCAGGGAGGGAGAAGATCATTGTGAACCATAGTGGAGGAGATGAAATCTTCTTCATTGAATCTGTATAGATTTAAAGGTGAGTAGAAGGCATTTGATCTGGCCAGAGGTAGAGAGAGGAGTGAACCAAAAGGGTTTGGAGGATAAAATGGAAGGCATGATTTTGGTGGGAGGTGTAATTTAAGTTTAAATAGAAAGTGCAGCTTAATTTCAAATATAGTAAAATTTCCAGCACTATTGTTATAACAAGATTCTATTGTATTTGTTTAAAACAGAGTTGATCCAGTAGGGAGGCTGCATTCCAGGACCTCAGTGCCAATTGCATACCAAAAAAAATTCTACCCGTGAAAATCTGCTGTTTCTGCTTTATAAACAAACTCACTGGGGACTTCATAAAGGAAATATAAAGGTATTCAACTCCTCTCCTCATGCCTGTTTGGTTGAGTGGCACTCTGAGTGGCCTTATTACTCATTGTGAGCCTCAGAAGGACAAGAAATGGCAAGCTAGTTAAGAGCATCTCTGTCAGCTGATCCTTGCTCATCAAAATAGAACCTCCCCTTTCCTCATTCTCACTCTGATTGAGTGGGAGTTTGAGGGATGTCTCCTGCGACATCCTTCCAGATCATTGATAGACTCTCATGGTCCTAATTTGGGGCATGACCTGCATTTGGAAATCATTGATCTGGAAGAATCATTCTGTGAAGGACTAGAAGTATAGAGAGAATATAAAGAGTATTTCCAGTAGGCCTGTTAAGGAGTGGATATAATGTAATTCTAGGAGAGGGGATCTTGAGATGTAGTTAGAGGGCAGAATGCTATATAGTGGATAATAAATAATTAATCATCAAATATTTATTAAGGGCTTTTTTACATGTCAGGCATTGTGTTGGACAATGGGAATAGAAATACAAAAATGAAGCAATCTCTTATCTCAAGGTGTTTGGTGTTTGTCCTTCATTCTCAAAGAAGACCAAGGATATCCCAAGATTGGAGATACTTAACCCCTAGAGAAGTATATGTATGATCAGGGCAATTCCCCCAGCACTTACTCTATATGGGGAAAAGGGGAAAAAAGGAAATTCTTGGTGAATAGTCTCATTTTTTAAATTGAAATAAGGGGCAAGATTGGTTATCAGATGTAAGGGTTACTTGGAAGCTACGTAGGAGACTTGAAGGGAGAAGATGTTTAATAGAGAATTAATTATGACGAATAGTCAATAAACATTTACTAAGCTCCTACTATACACTAGATACTGTGCTTAGCACTAGGGATACAAAGAAAGACAAAATACAGTCCCTTTCCTCAAGGAGCTCACAATACAAAAAGGAAGATGTTTTCAATACCATGGAAACATCTGTGCACAAGTAATTTATAGAGAGAGTAGATAGGAAATAATCAATAGAGATGAGGCACTGGATTAAAGAGGGATTGGGAATTGTTTTTTATAGAAGGTAGAATTTTAGTTGAAACTTGAAAGAAGCCAGGGAAACTAGCAGGTAGAGATGAGGCCTGAGAACATTCCAGGCTTGGTGAAAAGCCAGTAGAAATTTATGGACTCAGGAGATCAAGAACAAGGATTGCCTTGTAGCAAGGTCCCAGTTGAGATTAAGTAACGAATCTGTATTGAACCTAGTTGGCATGGTTTTTGTGATTTCCTCTAGCTCTGTTGAGTAGCACATGAGTCACAGTAAAAAAAAAGGCAGATGGTAGGAGTAATCCATGGTATGTATTTGTCAGTGCAACCAGTAATAGGACAAGGGAATGAGAGATTTGGAACTGAGCATACTATAGAGTCAAAGTGGTTCACCCAGAGGTCAAGATTGTAAAGGAGAACAGTGTGGTCAAAGCAGTGGTGAATGCCTAGGAAAGTACTGTGGAGTAGAGAATTTAGAGGTTGTATAAAGGTGAAAGTACTGCATTAGGGGCATAAAGCACAGGGAAAGATGAAATGATAAATTATTATGACCAGAGAAAGAAATGTCAGGGTTCATGAATGTGAAAGTGAAACACTCATGGGACATAACATAATTAATGATATGACTATTCTTTTATATAGCCGAGATAGAGGAAAATGTAATCAGAGTTGAGTGGACTGAGGAACTAGGAATTGCGGGTATTTGAGGGAACATTGGTGTATATATATATATATATATATATATATATATATATATATATATATATTGAAGACCTCTAGTACAAAGGCAAGATTTTGGATAGAGAGGGAGAATGTGATCCAGGCAGTAAACTCATTGTGGGATGAGGAATCAGCAGTCTTTGTGAGATGATAGAACTTGGACTGTGTGATAAATTAGGATATCACAAATCTTAAAGGAGAGGACATTATTTAGTGATGCTGGTAAAGGAGGAGTCTGGATGTGAGAGTGGGGATCAAGGAGTATTTGGACTCTGACACCAAGATCAATGAGTCCATACTAGAAGGGGTAGCCAGGGATGTGATATCCTCAAGAGGGAACCAGTTCTCAATGGATGCCAGAAAATAGAAGGAGCAAAAGAGGAAGATGTTTAAAACGAAGGGAGTCTTGTGAATTATGGCACAAGCATTTCAAAAGACACAGTGGAAGGGATGTTATATGGGAAGCTATGTGACCAGAGAAAGAAATGTTAATGTTCATGAATATGAAGTTGGAAGACTTGTAGGGTATGGCATGACTAAAAGTACAACTCTCCCAGTATGGATAATGTATCTGAGTTGGAAGCAGGAAAACTTGAGTTTGAATTCTGCCTCAGATATTTCTTCGCAGTTTGGTACTAAGCAAGTTATTTAATCTTTTGGTCTCTGTTTTTCATCTGTAAAAATGTAGTTAGTGATAGCACCTACCTCAGATGATGGTTGTGCAAATAAAATGAGATAATATATGCAAAATCTTTTGAACCTTGAATCATTATATAAATGTTAGAGATGTTACTATCTGGAATGGGACATGTGGGGAAGGAGGGCTGATTTGAATGCAAATGAGGTAGAGTATGACTGGTGGTGGGAAGGAAATTAGCTTTTTGGCAAATAGCAGTTAGTGTATCACCAGGATGGGGATAATAAGTGGTAATAAACATTTATTAAATTCATACTATGTGCAGACACTGGGCTAAGTGCTTTGCAAATATTATCTAATACTCACCAAAGCCCTATGAGGTAGATGCTATTATTTTCCCCAATTTGGGGAAACTAAGGAAGACAGAGACTAAGTGACTTGTCCAGGGTCACACAACTAGAAAGTATCTGAGGCAAGACTTGACCTTACCTTTCTGACTCCAGTCGCAGTGTTCTATCTGCACAACTTTTGGATTATATTAACCATCGGGGAACTTGCAAGATATTAGCCCATGGACAGTGGTGGTCCATTAAGGAAGGCAGGTGATTGGAAGACTCAAGGCAGTTTAGAGAGGGTGGTGTGCTATTTTTTGGCTTCAGGAAGTCATCCTCACAGCAGACATGAGCAACAGAAGGTATGTCTTGGAAAAAAACATGGAGCCCAGCCCTATGAAGTAGATTTTTAAAGACACTATTATCTCCATTTTGGAGAACAAAGTACTTAGTGCAGTGGCTGCCAAATGGCATATGCTTAATCAATGCTTGTTGTTGTATTAACTTGTTCACTTGAGTCCAGAGAAGTTGCAACATCATAATTAGAAGTATCTCTGTTATTTGATTGTCAGTCTTATTTTAAAGTTCTACTTTTATTAATCCTACCTAATACTGACAGTCTAAAGAGGTTCCTGGATAAATTAATCAATCATTCCTTAACAACAATTGTAATAATAAAATTTACATAGCACTTTAAGGTTTGCAAAGCAATTCCCAAACATCTCATTTGATTCTCACTAAATCCCAATGAGGTAGGTTATTTTTATCCCCATTGTACAGATGAGGAACCCGAGGCATAGCAAGGTTAAGTGACTTGCTCAGGGTCACATGGCTAGTAAATATCTGAGGCAGAATTTGAACACAGGTCTTTCTAACTCCAAATTTTATGTTCTATCAATTGTTTCACATAGCTAGCTGCCTCAAATATTTATTAATTGCCTATTGTGTAGCAAACGCTGTGCTAAGCATTGGTGCTACCAACTCAAAAATGGAACAAGCATTTTTCCAAAGTGGTATGTATTTATCCTCTTGGGAAGACACTTTGTATTCACAGGTGAGTGAAATAAGATATATACCAAATAATGAGTATTTCTGTTAAAGCATGACATGAAGCTGGCTAGAGAAACAGCAGCATGGTGCGTTCAGGTTAAATTAGTTTCAAAGATATCTAACACTGGAAGCACAGGACTATAAACATAGTCATGATCTCAGTAGAAATTGGAGTGGCTTCAGGATGAAACAGTGATTTCAGTTTTAGACATGTTGATTTTGAGATCCATAGTCAAGGATTAGAAAGTTCTGCCTGAAAGTTGTCCCATTTCATAGAAATTTGCTGATTCCGGTGTGCTTCTTAGAGTTAATCTAAGGAAGATTATTTCTATTATTTCTATTTTTCATCTCATGGCAGGGAGAACCAGAGGAAAGTGGATGTCTAGATGAGGCAATACAGTTGCACACCCCTGCAAGCAGTCTGATAGCTTTATAAACAATTATGGTCTCAGTAGGAATTGTAAAGTTTCCTTTGAAAATATGATTCTCTCCAGAAAAGAACAGAAAAGGATGGTGACACACTGAGTTCCTTTGGGGTGCAAAGAATAGTGTTTTATAATTGAAGGGGATTTGTTCCAAAGATGATTTTTCCTGTTGTGATGAGCGATGGTTTGGATAAAGACAGACATGGTAGTTATTGAGAGGATAAGAAGCAATCTTATCCTGTAAATACATTGGCCCTCATGTTTAATTGGCTGGGGTAGGAACAAAGAGGACTGTGGAGTTGCTGATATGGACAGCTGTGTGGTGTTTCCAATATTGACTGTTTTGCAGATGACCTGTCCAGTTCAACTGATGTAGGGAACACTAGAAAAAGATAGTTAAGTTACTGGTCAGTTTCCCGGCCAGTTCATTACTAACTATGAAATGGCACTAAGCGAAATTCCTATTTATGTGTGCTACAGCTGAGAGAAGTCAGCAGAACAAAGATGTGGCCTTTTAGTTCTCCTGTGGGCATCTTCTATACCTGTTGAGCTTAGTGGAACTCTACCACAACAAAAATTCAGGGTCAGTATTAGGCTGTGAATAGTTGATATCTTTCTAGGATGTGTACGGATAATGAAAATTGAATGTGGTGTAGTGGAAAGGGCTCTGGATTTATAATCAAAAGATGCAGATTTGAACTCTACTTACCAATTATGGAACATTTGAACAGATCACACAGAATACCTCTTTGGGTCTTTTCTGGACAATGAAAGGACTAGATATATGATCTCTAAGGATCCTTTCAGCACTGAATTTTTTATTTTCCCTAAAGGCTGTCTAAAGAAGAAAGGGGAAGGATGGAGAGGTTGGGTTTTTTTTTGTTTTTGTTTTTGTTTTTTTAACATCCACTGTTTCTTTTGAGACAAAAAATCACATGAGGTAGGTGTTTCAGGTATCCTTCTACTAGTTAGGAAAACAAAGGTTAAAAAAAGTTAAGCAATTTGCCCAAGGTTAAACACATCTTGAGATGAGATTTTAACTCATCTTTGGCATGATTCTAACAGAAGTATGATAGTTAGTAATGTAGGAGTTTGAAAACTGCCTCAATCACACTAGCTGTTTGGCCCCAAACAAATCACTGCCTGCCTCAATTTTCCTATATATAAAATGGAAGTAATAATAGCATCTACTGCATAGGGTTGTTGTGAGGATAAAAGAGCATGATATATGCAAACCACTCTTCCAACTTTAAAGAACTATATAAATGCTATTATTATTTTCATTACTATAAGAATTATATTTTGAAATATAGGATTATGAGAATTATCATTATTATGGGAATTAAAATCGCATTATCAAAATTATTATAATCATTACAATAATAATACTAGTTATTACTATTATATCATCATCACATATTCAATTCTCCTAATTGGATTATAATCTTTTTGAGGCAAGAAATTATATTTTATTTAATCTTTGTAGGTTTCCCTGGAACTTGCATATACTTGTATCTGAGTGGTTCTCTGGTTTCATTGTTGTGGATATTTCTCTTATCTGGGGATATTACAACCTCCCCATGCATACTTTTCCTATGTGCTTCAAAGATGCCCATGTTCTTTCATAGATCTTTCAAACAGAATCTACTTAATGTGGTAGGAGCTTTCCTTTGTGGGTCTTTGCATGACTTAGGTGCCAGAACATTTCATGTCATACATCAAAAGTCATGCTTTCCATCAATGGTCAAAACTTATCCTTCTCTATGACCATGACCACTCAATATCCCTTCAAAGTCTCGGAGTGAGATGACATTTGCAGTCCACAATCTATGATAAGTTCTGATATATAATGTTTTCTTTCAGGTCTACACTGCATGAAGTATTCAGTGATTAAAGAGACCCTGCTCAGTGAGTCACAGAAACTCTCTTTCCAATGCCATCCCACAACCTGAACATCCCACAACCTGACTCCTTCCTGAGACCTTTTATTTTGTTGAAGGTTATTCTGAAGCACATATTCGGCATGTTGCATGTGTGTTTTTGCCAGTCAAGCAGACCTGCATGTGAATTTGTTTAACAAAACAGGTTTTAATAAGAAAGAGAAGAACTAAAAAAGGACAGGAGGAAGATCCTACTTTAGAATCCCAGTTCAAAATCTATGATCCTATGAATCTCACCTTCCTGCCTAGGCATGTTCAGCAGTAGCTGTTTCCTAGTATATTCCAAGTATTCTTCTTGAGTTAATGTACTAAGTGCTCTCTGGAAATAGCTGCCTCTTCATCAAGCCATTTAGTTTCTGACAGCATTCTTAAACAGGCCTATTCAATGAATGGGCATTACCTCACCTTAAGTGAGTACCTGCAAAGACCTTGGCCTAAATGGCCCAAGGTCTCCCAGTGCATCCTGGGTCATCTCCAGTCATCCTGATGAATGTCTAGTCACTGGATTCAGATGGCTCTGGAGGAGAAATGAGGCTGGTGACCTTGCACAGTCCTCCCTCACTCAAAACAAAGTCATGTGCAAGTGATGTCACCATTTCTCTGATGGCATGATCTGCTTCGGCAATGAAGGATGAACACAAACACAATTCTGACAGCGAAATTTCTTCCTAATGCCTCATAGACTCACAAGGAACTGGGCCTAATAATAACGACATTTGAAATTGGGTAAGGGATGGTCACTGGGGGAGTCATTGACCAATCTGATGAATCCTGCCATCATCTTGATGAGATTATAGGCCATGCTCTTTTAGTGAAGGGGCTTTCCTTGGGTAAATAAGCTTACAAACCTACACTTTACTGATTTGCTTCAGAGATTAGGACCTTCTGGGCTGGACTGATTAACTGAGGCAGTAGATAAATTCTTGTGTCTTTTATCTCTTGGTCTTCACATTGACTATCTTCCATGCCTGAAATGTACTATCTTTTTTCTTAGCATTCCCAACCTCCCTCAAATTTCAACTTCTGTATGACATTTTCCCTTCTTTCCTAAGCTGTTAGTGCTCTCCCAATTACCTTGTAATTAGCTAGAAATATATGCAAATATATATTTTCATAATATAGAAATATATATGTACACATATAAATACATTCAAATATATTATATATGTATATATGTGTATGGGTACATACACACAAGTATGTATATGCATACACAGACACATAACATTTCCAATAGAATATCTTTGTATATCCCCAGTACCTAGCACCATGCCTGTAAAATAAAGGATACTTGGAATGCTCATTGATCAATTATGAAAGGAGTTTTCTACTATGTGACCCAAAATAGTCTTTTTTTTGCCCCCTACATTCTTTTCTTTGAACATCTAGACCAAAGGTCAGAAAGAACAGAAGAGACTTCTCCTTGCAGCAGAAGACCAAAGCAAAGTTATTAGGAGCCAGAAGAATGGGACCCTGCCAACCTTCCATGATATTTTAAAAAATTACTCCTAAGATATATTCTGAGGAGAAGAGGAAGCAGTTGTCAAGCAGTTCCACAAAGCATCTTTGCCTTTTTGGAGAGAGTAGACTCTAATGTCATATTTAAGTATGTATGTTCCTCTATTTGTTTATATCCTGGGTCATCTCCAGTCATCCTGATGAATATTTGGTCACTGGATTCAGATGGCTCTGGAGGAGAAGTGAGGCTGGTGACCTGCACAGCCCTCCCTCACTCAAAACAAAGTCAAGTGCAAGTCTTGCACAAGTGACCCCAACATCCATGCTGTGACTGCATTTTCCCTGTGGAATTGGTACTGTGGGGCACTGTGACAGAAGCGGTTCACTTCCATCACACTGGGATGTGTCCATCTTTCGTTGCCAAAGAAGACCATGCCATCAGAGAAATAATGCCATGACTTGCGCTTGACTTTGTTTTGAGTGAGGGAGGGCTGTGCAGGTCACCAGCCTCACTTCTCCTCCAGAGCCATCTGAATCCAGTGACCATATATTCATCAGGATGACTGGAGATGACCCATGATATAAACCCATGATCAGGTTCCTGTGAGTCATCTGTGTCTTATGCATTTTCTATGGTGACAAATAAATACTGCTCCATACCCAATAAACATATTAAACATTGTTTGCCATTCAGACCCTGAAAACCCTAGAACCAACATTTGGGGAAACCTTGATATAAGTTATTCTTAAGCTTTATTCAGATTTCCCTGAATTTTTCTTCTGCAGTATGGACAAAAAGTCAAAGAGATAATAAGAGGCTCCCAGAATTGTACCTTATTTGTGCAAGTCCAGAAGTGAAGGTAGCAAATATTTATTAAGCACCTGTTATCTGCCTGCATTATGGTAAGCTCTTTGCAACTATTCTCCTATTTGAGCCCAGCAATACCTCTAGGAGGTGAGGGTTGTTTTATCCCCATTCTACAGCTGAGGAAACTGAGAGAGACAAAATGGAAAGATTTGCCCAACTCCACAAGGCTAGTGATTGAGGCTGAATTGGAACTCAGGACTAGGCCTACTTCTCTACCTACCATGCCACTTAGCTGCCTCCTTCAGGATTGGGCTAGGCCATAGGGGATAAATAAAATTTTCAAAGCATTTTGCATATATAATTTTAACTTTACAGAAGTGGTATGATATAGGTACTTATTAGTATTATTATCAATATTTTACATGAAGAATGAAGAGGTAAAATGGCTTACCCATTTTCACAGATGTTAGGTTAGTCTTAGAGACATGGTGTGAACTCATGACTTCTAGTATTCAAGCTCAATAATGGATCTGTTGAGGCAGCTCATGATCATGTCTTGGAGAGGTAGGATGGGAATAAGCATTTTTTCCAAGGCTTACTATATGCCAGTTAGGCAGCTAGGTGGTGCAGTGGATAGAGCACCAGTGCAGGAGTCAGGAGGACTTGAGTTCAAACCTTATCTCAGACACTTGACACTCACTAGCTGTGTGACCTTGAGCAAGTCACTTAACCCCAATTGCCCTCATCCTGGGTCATCTCCAGTCATCCTGATGAATATCTGGTCACTGGATTCAGATGGCTCTGGAGGAGAAGTGAGGCTGGTGATCTGCACAGCCCTCCCTCCCTCAAAACAAAGTCAAGTGCAAGTCATGTCATTATTTCTCTGATGGCATGGTCTTCTTTGGCAATGAAAGATGGACACATCCTATATGCCAGTCACTGTGCTAAGTGCTTTACAAAGATTCTCTCATTTGATCCTCAGAAGAATCTTGTGCAGAAGGTGCTATTATTATCTCCATTCTGCAGTCTAGGAAAGTGAGGTTAAATGACTTGCCCTGGGCCACACAGCTAATAAATGCCTGAACCTGGATTTGAACTCAGTTCTTCCTGACTCTAAGCTCATTATTCTCTGATTGAAATGAATTCATTGACCTCGAAATCCCTTCTTGCTCTAAATCAATATTAACTGAATCTTTTGACTTCTTGACTGGAAATTGGTTGCTGGGGATAAGAAGAGTCTTTTTAATTCCACTACTGTTATACTTAAGCCAGAAATATTATCTCAGTCCACTACCCTTTCAGTTTTTTGGTTCCTTTATTTTTCGCAATTAATATTTTCACATTTACATCGATCCATGAATTCTTTTGTGTGAACACTCCCTCCATTAGGCAGACCACGGATTGCTTTCAGTAGTTGATGTGGTTAAATAAAATAGATGTCAAGCAACTGAGGAATGGCTAAACAGACTACAGTGTATAAATATCATGGTATATTCCAAAGCTTATATGAAAAATGGGTATGAATAATTGAGAGAAGTTTGAGAAGACTTATAGAAACCAATGCAAGTGAAGTAATAAGAATGAGGGAAACATTGTAAGAAGATTAACACGATGCAAATGAGGAGAACAGAAGCATAGCAACAGGAAACTTATAATGACCAGAATTATACACAAAGAAGAGATGAGAGGATGTTCTTCTATCCTTTTCTGGGGGGAGTTGAGGAGGTTGGATGTGAAACATTATATGTATCATTATATTCATCTGATGGGCTGGTTAATTTTACTGAACTGCTCTCTTTTCTTTCTTTTTCATTCTTTGTGATAAAGGTTGACTCTCTGGGAAGGATAAGGAGGGGGGAAATATTGAGAAGTGAAAGTATTATGAAGACAAAAGATATCAGTTAAAAAAATTTGGTAAAATAAAATTCATCTCCCAGTAGCTAGTCTGGTAATGAGTATCTCTGAAGTTAGAACTATGCTAGTTTCCAGAATACTGATGTACCTTTAGTCATCAGCTCATTCCTGGAGACTTTTCTATTGGTTAGGACCTGTCAGAGCTTCCACTCCACTGTAATAGTGTGGTTTCCTTAACAATCCCAGGGTCAGCTCCATGCAGCATAGTCACTTTACCATGAAAATTGCACTTCTAAATCTGGAAAGAAACTTCATAGTTGTTAACTTATAGACGGGTCATTAAATCTATCAACCTTTTAATACAGGGAATACAAAAAAGGAGGCTATAGATGGTTCCTGATTTCTAGGAACTTACAATCCAATGGGGAAGAGAAAACACAAGCAAATATACAAAAAGCAATTTATATACAGGATAAACAGGAAGTAATCAAGAAGGAAAGGACCAGAACCTAAGAGGGATTAGGGAAGGCTTCCTGTAGAAGGCAGGATTTTAACTGAGACTTCAAGGAAGCCAGGGATGTCAGTAGTGAGGGAGGAAAAGAGAGAGTGTTCCAAGCATGGGAGACAGGCAGAGAGAATGCTCAGAGCTGTGAGATGGAGTGTCTTGTTTATGGGAATAGACAGAAGGTCAGTATCACTGGACTGAAGAATTTGGAGGTCACTCTTTTTATTTTTTAGGTGAAAGAACTATGCTTCAGAGATGTTGAAGTACTTGCCTAAGTTTACCAAAAGGTTAAATGGTAAAACCAGGGTTTTTAAACAATCTCCATCATCAGTAGCACTGATGATGCTACTAGTGCTGATAACAACACATTACATTTTATGGTATTTTAAAGTTTACAAGGCCCTTTCTCCCTCAGGGCCCTGTGAAATTGGCAATATAAGGACTCCTATGCCCTTCTACTCATTGTCATTCAGTAACCTCAATTAGGTTTTAAAACAGAAATGTTTAAGGTATGAAATGAATGGTTGAAATACATTATCTCTCTTCCAAAATCTGGGGTACACTCCCAGAATTTAAATTTTCAATTTAATAAACATTTCTTAAGCTCTTACTATATGACAGGCACTATGTCAAGTGCATATAGAAACCACACATATTTCTCCGGGTAAGAATGGTTTAAACATAGAGTATGATGTAGTGAGGCACATGTGTTGAAAATGTATGTGACCAAAATTTAAACTGCTTTTTGGAAGGTCTTTCTTGAGTCCATAGTCAGAATTTTTTTTCTGATTCAAAGGGTCGTACCTTGAAGTTGTCTTGCCTTTAACTGGCTACCCTTCAGCCTGTGTCTTTTTCTGTGTTTGCTTTTACTCTCCATGTTCCTTCCTCTCTTCTAGGCTGTTTCCAAAGATATGGTCAAAGGAAAGGATGGAGGGGAGAAGCAACAGGGAGATATTTTCTTCTCTTATCAAGAGCAGTTGCCTTTGGCAGTTTGGTGCAAACTGAAATCTACAAAAAAGTTTAAAAACTCCTGCCCTATGGAGAGTAATGATATCTGTACTATATGTCTTGGAAACCTCAAAGTTGTGTTGCGAGAGTTAAATGAAATAATGTAAGTGAAGTATTTTAGAACTGGAAAGTCCTATATAAGTAATATCCCACAGCGCCGAAAGGTGCTTTCTCTGTAGTATCACAGGGCTGCTTTTGCTTAATTGTCTCCAAATGGAGGTTAATTTTTCTCCATCATAGTATACTCCAGAGATATAAGAGTCAGAGGGGCTTGAAGAATGGTCTTTTCCATCCATGGAATAGAAGAACCAGCAAAGGCAAAAGCAGTGATAGCATCAATAGCTTTCAGGAGTGCACCAAGGAGTTCCTGTGCCAATCTCAGAACAATAAGGCCTGGGATAACTGCCATGCTGAAAAATGGCAGTGATGGCTGAGAGTCAGGGCAAAGTAAGGGAGATGGTACCTTAGGGAGAAGCAGGAGGGCAACTAATACTACTAGATCAGCTCTAAGAGCCATAACAGTAGAACATATCATAGAAATTTTACTGTCTTGCTGTGAGTTTTGCTGAAACTAACCTGAACCACTGGGTTGGGGAGGAAAGAAGTAACATTCAGCCAGAGAGCTCACCAGCTAGGATACTCATATACTATCTATTCTTTATTGTTGCTCAGTAGTTTTTCAGTTTTGTCCAATTTTTCATGACTCCTTTTGGGATTTTCTGGGCAAAGATACTTGGAAAGGTTTTCCCTTTCCTACTCCAGCTCATTTTATAGATGTGAACACTAAAATAAACAGGATTAAATAACACACTCTTGAAGAAAAGCAGTAACATCACAAGGGTGATGTCTTTGATGGGATAATAGACTCTATGAGGCCCCTTGAATTCTCCTTGAATCTTAATCTAGAATTTGCCTGAGGCTATAAGTTTTTTCTTCATCACTATGCCCAATCTCTGTTACCCTTAAGGGAGCTTAGCCCTCCATTGTCTGTTGCCTCCAGATTGCCTCCAGCTACTTCCCACTCTTGATCTTATCAAAATTCCATTCTCTTGGTTCCTAGAGTCCAACCTCTAGTTACCCAAATCTATAGACCCCTCCCATCAAGACCATCCCTGTATCCCCTCTCCTATCACTCCAGACTTCTTGACTACCCCTAGATCACTCCCACAGTCTTTTGTATATAAGATCCATTTTGCCTCCTTGAAGGTGTTCAGATTCAGTCTAGCTCAGATTTTATCTGGTACATTTGTCAATATGAGTGACAAATGCTGAGATTCCTTAAATCTGCCCAATAGGAGGGATTTAAATAAACTTTCTTTTTCTTTGGCTGAAAGAAGAAGAGTTGAATTCTTTTGGGCAGGACCTGGTGTGTTGATATTTTGGGGTCCTGAGCAGCCCTAAGTCTCAACATCTTGACTTTCCAGTGAACTGAGTTTCAATGAGGCAGAGTTTATTAGTGAGTCATCAGCCTCAATCCATCCTCCAGAGTCATCAGAGTCCAATGGTAAGCCAAGAGTCAAGATGACTAGAGGTGGCCCAGGATACAGTGGGAGACTATGACCTTTTAAGATCTTTCCCAGGTCTCAGTTTGTCAGTTTGATTACTAAGGTCTCAGTAAGAACTGAGATGAAAGATGGCCTAGTTTACCATCACAGAAGTGTCAGTATGGAAAAGAAGACCCTCAGAGTTTCTGATCAGAGTAGAAAACAATTGTTGTTTTCTAAGTCATCAAAACCCAAATAATGAACAACAAAGGTTTGGTCTGAGCACTGATATTAGCCATTCAATGAAAGCCAAAGTCACACAGATGCTAAGTGTTTGAGGTCAGGTTAGGGAAGATGAGTCTTCCTGACTCCAGGCCTGGTTCCCTATCCACTGTGCAACCTAGCTGCCTAAACCTTTTAATAAGTATGCATTATGATTAAATGATTTTTGGTAGCATTCTGTTTACAGGAGAACACGAAACCATTCCTGCCTTACCCTGTTTCCCAACTAGGGAGAACTAGAAATGAGCCAAGAAATTATTCAGATGTTCCCAATTTTCCTTAGATGGAGCTGAGTATTAGTTATGGAATTATTAAGAAACCTTTGATATTAAGCTTCCTTCCTAGATTACTGCCTTGTCACAGTGGAGCACTTGTGTAGCTCAATGAAATCTGAGTTATGTCATGCAAGGTTCCCCAAGATGGACAGGTCATAGTGGAGAGTTCTGTCAAAAGGTGATTCACTGAAGAAATAAGTGGCAAACCAATCCAGTAAATTTGCCAAGGAAATTTCATGGACAGCATTATAATGTATGACATGGGAAGATGAGCCATTCAGGTCAAGGGTCTCATGTGCTATGGTCCACAGGATTACAGAAAGTCTGACACAACTGAACTACAATAATGAAGATCTAAATGAATCAGGGGGATCCCAGAGCTGTAAGTCAAAGGTAAGAGTTACATAAATTTCAGCTATCAGAGTGACCGGTACTTCTATGACAGCAGCTCAAATGCAAGTGGTTAGGTGGATTATAGAAATGTTCCTTTGAATTATTTAGGAACAATGTTGTCGTCACTCATTCATTTTCAGTCATGTCTGATTCTTTGTGATTCCATTTGGGGTTTTCTCAGCAAAGACACTGGAGTCATTTGCCTTTCCTTCTCCAGCTCATTTTACAAATGAGGAAAATGAAGCAAACAAGATGAAGTGACTGACCCAGGGTCAAATAGCAAGCGAGTGAGGCTGGATTTGAACTCAGGAAAATGTCTTCCTATCTCCAGGCCCAGCACTCCGTCCCCTGTACCATCTATCTGTCCATTCATTAAACAATATTGAATATCAGTGAAATCAATTCAACTTTTTTTTGCAGTTATATTTAAATAAGTTAAATTCAAGTCATTTGATGTCATAAGAATTTTTTATTATTCCCTCTAAGTTCTCAAAGCATTTTTGTCCACTGATTCCTATTCACTGTTCCTCTAAAGTAGCTACAATTAGTATGTACTCTGTTCTTCTATGTAATATTTTTTTTTTTAGTTTCAAAACATTTCTTGAGGGTCTTTCTATATTGCCCTGTATTCTTCCCAGTTGGAATCTGATTAGTTTTAGTATTCTATTACATTAATGTGTCACAATTTACTCACCTTTCTTCCAAGATGAATGTATTTTTCATATTTCTAAATTATAATGCTATAAGCATCCTGGAATACATACATCTCTTCTTCTTTTTTTTTTTTTTTTTTTGTTTTGTTTTTGTTTTTGATAACACTTTCATGGTATTTTCCCAACCAAGGAAAAAGTGGGTCAAAGGACGGAATTATTTCTGTAACTTTTATAACATGTTGCCAGATTGCTCTCAAAAAAGATTCGACAAGTTTAGAGTTCCACTTACAAAGAATGTGTGCGATTTTACTTTATATCCCTGCCAGCATAGAGCTTTATTTTTTTTTGTTGTTATTTTGATGGATATGAGGAGGTGACTCAATCTAGTAAGGCTGGGCATTTTAATGTGGTTATTAAAACTTGCTATTTTTCTTTCAAAAATTATAGTATATTTTAATATATTTTGACAATTCTTTATGTCATAGACATCACATTCTTATCTATCCCATCTGCTGTAAACATTTCCCCTAATCTGTTATTTTTCCTTTGATGATGATGATTTTGTTTTGGTAGTAGTGTATTCTTCTTTTCATATAGTATACTGAAGAGACATTAGAGTCTGTTTCTTTGGAGCCTCCGAAACGCTGAGCTAGCTCTGACAATGCGTGCATCACCCTCATGGTCAATGTGTACATCTCTGGAAAGTACATTGCCAAGATAAGTGAACTTATCCATAGCATTCAAAACTTCTCCATTTGTTTTAACTGATGGTTACACGTATGGATGGTGTGACTGAGAATACCTGGGTTTTCTTGGTGTTAATTATTAGACCAAAATTAGCACAGGTGGCAGAGAATTGATCCATACTTTGTTGCATTGCAGCTTCAGAGGCTGCAGTGAGTGCACACTCATCTGCAAACGGAAAATCGTTTACCAACACTTTCTCTACTTTGATGTTGGCTTGTAGCCTTTTCAAATTGAAGAATTTACCATCTGTGTGGCAGTTGATCTTGATGCCTTGTTTATCCTTATTGAAAACATTTGACAACATGAATGAAAATATCATGCTAAAAAGCATGGGAGCAAGCACACACCCCTGTTTCACTCCATTGGTGACTGGGAAGGCACTAGAGCATTCTCCACTATCCAGAACCCAGGCAAGCATGCCATCATGAAATTGATGTGCAATACTGATGAACTTCTCTGCATAACCAAATTTTGACATAATTTTCCATAAGCCCTCACGACTAACAGTGTCAAAGGCATTGGTCAGATCTATAAACTTTGCGTACAGACCTCTGTTCTGGTCGTGGCATTTCTCCTGGAGAAAATTCTTGCCAGCGATGACTAAGAGAGATTGGTGATTGTCACAGGACAATGTATTCCCTTTACCCTTATAGAGATGGATAATGGAGGCATCCTTGAATTCCTGTGGGATAACCTCCTCTTGCCATATAACCTGGAAAATTTCAGTTGGCTTTTGTATGAGCAATGGTCCCCCTACCTTGTAAATCTCAGCTGGAATAGAATCAGCACCAGGTGCTTTGTCACATGAAAGGAGCTTAGTGGCCCTCAAAACCTCTTCTTCAGTTGGAAGTTCAGCTAAGTAGGGTTTGACTTCAACCTGACGTAAATGGTCAACGGTCTCAGCATTGATTGATGATGGTCTGTTGAGAACACTATGGAAGTGTTCAGCCCATTTCTCTATGATCATGTCCTTATCACTAATCAGTGTGACTCTTGTCAGCACTGAATAGTTGTGATGTACCATAGGTTTTTGGTCCATAAATAGCTTTCAGGGAATCATAAAAGATACTTTGTATTGTTACTATCAGCATAAAACTGAATTTCATTTGCCTTCTTACTGAGCCAGGAATCCTGCATCTCTTTAAGCTTTACTTGTTCTTGTTTTTTGTTTAGCAGCTTCTGAATCTCCCCATCATTTTCATCTAACCATTCTTGTTGTTTGTGTGTTCTGACCCAGATGGGCAAATGCAGTGCTGTACACCAAATGTCTGAAAGCTGCCCACTCCTTTTCTGCTCCACTGTTACCAACTGTGTGTTGTTACAACTTTTCCTCCAATTCAGCAGCAAATTGTTCAGGCTAGAGAAGATCTCTAATTTGTTGACATTAATTCTTCTGGTAGTCATTTTACCTTGGGAGTAGCGCTTTTGATGAATGTGAATATTTAGCTAGTGAAGGATAAGTCTATGATCAGTCCAGCACTCTGCACCACACATTGCCTTTGTCACTCTCACATCTTGTCTGTCTCTTCTCCTTACAGTCCCAAAATCTATTAGATGCAAGTGTTTGCTGCAAGGGTGTATCCATGAAGTTTTATTGAGTTTAGGTAAGCAGAAGACAGTGTTGGGATGAGAAGGTCAGTGATGAGAAGGTCATGCTATGCACAAGTCTTCAGCGGTAAATGATCATTGCTGTTGCTATTTCCAATTCCATTCCTCCCTAGGACTCCCTGCCAAGTCTGGTAGTCTGAGCCTACTCTAACATTAAAGTCACTAAGAATTATAAGCTTGTCTTCTTTTGGCACATTGATGATAAAGGTCTCTAGGTCTTCATAAAATTTTTCTTTGACTTCATTAGGGTTTGTCATGGTGGGTGCATAGGCACTGATTATAGTGGCATGGCATTTTCCTGAGACTGGCAATTGCATTGTCATGAGCCTGTTATTCACTCCTCTTGGCAAGCATACCAGCTTGCTGATTAGATTAGTTTTGATTGCAAAACCCATGCCAGCTTCATGATGCTCCCCTTCACTGAGCCCACTCCGGAAAAAGGTGTATCCAGCTCCAACTTCAGCAAGCTGGCCTTCATTTGCCAATTTTATTTTGCTCAGGGCTGCTATTTGGAGGAGATACCTGTTGAGTTCTCCTACAACAAGAGCAGTTCTTCCTTCAGGTCTACTGGATTTTGTGTTGTCTATTGGTGTGCACACATTCCATGTGCCAGTGGTGAGTGGAGTCATCTTTGCAGATGCTGTCATATGCTTTCTTGTGTTTTGACCACATGGTGGGATTCCCTGCCTGCTGTAGTAATCAGACCAGGGCTGGGTAAGCAGGCAATGTTTAGGGCACCTTTGTAGCCCCCTTCCTCACACCAAGAGGTGAGCAGTGGGATCCTTAAAAGACTGCTCAAACATCTGGGGGGCTGCCGGGTCCCACTGCTACTTCCAGTGAGAAATGACCCTATGGCCTAGGCCGCCTGTGTGCCTGGTCATGGCTACAGCTCCCAGTGTATCTGTGCCTGGTGCTTCATCACTTTCCTGTCACCACAGGGCTTTGAGGTATAATAGTGAAATGGTATGAGGTCATGTCTTTTGATTTGTGCATGAATTGGATTTATGTGAGGTAGAGTTGTAAAAAGTCATCAGACTCAGTCTCTCCTCCAGAGTCATCATAGTCCAGTGGCAGGACGGAGTCAAGACAGCTGGCAATGGCTCAGGATGCAGTGGGTGACCTTGGCATCTTCAGTGTTCAACTAAACTCTAAACACTCCACTTCGCCTACTTTATCTGTCTTCATGGCCATTGGAACAAATTGTTCTCATCCGCCCATTTCACCAGATGAAGTCTTCACATGCTTGGGTTAGACACCCCCCTCACTCGCCAATGGGTTTGAGAACCCTTATTTACCCTAAACCTGGTTTGGCCTATCTGCTAAAATGGTTTACCAGGGTGTGGCCACTGTGCATACTGCAGCTTCTTGGAGCCGCAGATGAGAGTTAGGTGGAACAGGTGGTCACCAAAGGTGGAAAGAGCCTGAAAAGGACTTGGCGGCCATCACACCAAAGGTACTGGTCATCTCTTAATGTACCATACACTCCAGTTAAAGCAGTACTCAGGGCAAAAATATATAAATTTTGGAATGTTTTCTCATCATTGTCATACTTTTTAAGGAAATTGTTGATTATTTCAATGATTTTTTCTGTTGAGAAATTTCATAGTTTCTTCTTTTTTTATTCTTTTGAATTTGTTTTTATTATTTCTTGGTGTTTCATGAAGTCAAATGTTTCCTAAAGTCTAATTTTTAAGGAATTGTTTTCTTCTTCAGTGAGCTGTTGAATCTCCTTTTCTGTTTGGCAAATTCTTTTTTTTCTGTGTTATTTTCTTCATTATTTTTGTGTTGTTTTTTTTTTTTTTTTTACCAGGCTTTTAATTACCTTTTTGTTATTTTATTCTTTAATTCTCATTTCTTTACTTAATTTTTCCTCTCCCACTTTTATTTGATTTTGAAAAAAACTTTAGCTTAATGAGGAATTCTTGTTTGGCTTGTGTACAATTCACATTTTTTTCTTTGTTGCTTTGTTTGTAGCTGTTTTCCCTCCCTTGTTTTCTCCTGAATTCTTGTCTTAATCTTCCCTGTCACCATAGCACTTTTTTATCCTTAGGTTCTCTCTCTTTTTATTTTATTTGCTCATTTTCCCACTTAAGTTTGAACTTTATGTTAAAGTTGGATTCTGTTCCTGGCACAAAAGTAAGGAGAATTATCTGAAGCTTCAAGCTTTTTTCTCACTTCTATTTTCAGAGCTAGCTCAGGGGTTTGGAAATTTTTTGGTGTTTCTAAAGTGGTATGATGTAGGGAGAGATATGATCATTGCTCTCCTCATCTACTTTCTGGTCTTTACCCAGGAAGGTCCCTTGAGATTGCAACTACTTTTCTGGGCCCCAGCTTCCTCAAGATCAGAAACTATACTGTTCAGGATCCCTGATTCTTTGGGACCAGAAGAGAGATTTTCCTCAGTATCCTTGATCTCTTGCAACCAAAAATGGTATTGCTTTTTCAGACTCCTACTCTCTCAGGATCAAAAGTACTTTTCTTTACCCTAGAACTATGTCCCAGTACTGGTACAGGCCATGGATTTGTCTGGTCCTACATCTAGTGCTTAGCACAGGGGTACCCTTTAATCTCTTTCTGACCAGTTGCCTGGTCTCTTTACTGTCTCTAGCTTGAGAGTTCTTAAAGCTGTGACTGCTTCTGTCACCACCACCTAATCTCACCACTGCTGTTTCATTAATGTAGACTCTGGGTCAGCCTCCACACATGTCACTGATTTCTCTTTTTAACTCAAAATGGTGTGAAGAATGTCTTTCTTTGACTTTTTGTTGGCTCTGGCACTCCAGAATTCAATTTGAACCATTATTTTAACATTGTTTTAGGTGAATGTTGGGAATAGCCAACTGAGTACTTTCTCTACACTGCCCCTAGAAATCCCACCACTAGAAGTTCATGCAAAATAGGACTTTAAATAACTTAGCCCTTCTTGTTCAAGGAGAAGTATCCTGTGCTGATCCATAGGATTTTTTTCCAAATTAGGCTGGTAGGTCAGAAGGAGTCTTGGATTTGAAGTAAAAAGCCTGTGTTGAAATCTCAGCCCTATAATTTCCTAGCCATATGGACAAGCCATTTAATTGTTTTATGACTTATTTTTCTTCTTTACCTTTAAAATAAGAGTGATATTTCCTTAGCTATAAGCTTCTAATTTTTTTGTGAAGGTGTATTTTGATGTTGATTTAAAATATTACATCACTATAATATTAAATGAATACTAAGTTATCATTCTTTTAGAGTATTTTATTTTCTAAAAAGTGGGAGACCACCCCAGCATTGTCTTGTTACTGGTAAAATGGTGAAGACATATAGCAACAAAATAATATAGTAATTGACAAATATTACTGATTTCCCATTAGCCCTTATAGATCTTTTAATATCCAAGTTGGGGACACTGATCCACAAACAATGATATAATTCTCATGGTAAACTCATGAATGCTACAGTTTGCCCTTGCTATAGGAGAAACACTAAAAAATCTTAGTTTTCCCATTCTCATATTTTGATAACTGAGAGTCTGATCACTGATGAAAAATGCATAGTTATTAACTTGTCTTGTTTGAAGGTTGTAAATAAATTTTTGAAAAATGAAAATAAAACAAACCAACGTATTAAAATTTCATTCCATCAACATTTTTGGAAAGCTCTTTTCTTGTCTTTATCCTTCTCTGTCTTTTGGTCAGAAGGTTCTTTTTCCACTTATTTTGGTTTGTCGCTCTTCCCTTATTCCCTTATATATACAGTAGTACCTAGAGTAGTTCCCTGTATTCCTTTAAATCTCACCTGCTATGGGAAGCTTTACTGGTCTCCTTTAATCTAATAACATTCTTCTTTTGATTATTTTCATTTTTTTCTTTACATAGTTTGTTCATACATATTCATTAGGATGTTATGTCCCCCATTAGAATGTGAGCTCCTTCAGAGATGGAACTATCTTTTTTTTAGTCCTCAGCACTTACCTGGTATATAGTGTATTTTTACTAAACATTTATGGACCACCTACCACTGCAGCACCAGGGATAAGTGAACAGAATTTGTGATTTCTTTTAGCAGAGGAAACTTGCAACTTGCAAACTCAGTAGAGAAGACTTAGGGAAGAATCTGAGGCATGAAGAGGTTTGTGACAGGGTCATACTGTTGGTAAGTATCAGAGGGGAGATTTGAACTCATATTTTCCTAGATTCAAGCCTAATTTCTTAATCTTCTTCATAATGCTATAAGATAGGCTTTCAGTAAAACCAGAAAATAGAGACAATATTTCCATCTTATTTTGTCCCACTTTTAAGAACTCTATCCTACTTTAAGAATAATCCTACTTTCTTTGGAATATGGAGTCTGTAAATAATTGTGGTATGTTGATTAATCAGAATAGGGAGGTTTTCACTTGGTGGGCCCATTGGCCTATGGATCTATGTAGTTTCCTTGAAACTACATAGAAACTTCATAGAATTCTAAAATCAGATGGGACTGAATTCAAATAAAGGGAACATTATTTAATGTTAAAGGTTTTTTATATGTCTTCATGGTGTAGAACTAGAATCAATTATTAGTAAATTATAGGTCATCATATCTGATTTTTTTTACTTTCCATGCATTATGGAATAGTGATTTCTCCATTCCTGAACTTGTTAAGGCAAAGGTGGAGGATCACTTAGTAGGAACACTGTATTGAGAAGTCATATTTCAGAGAGGAATTGAATTAAGCCAATACTAGCTTGATTAGTTTTGGGACAGCTTATGATGCAGTATGTTGTAACAAAAAGGACTTAAGTACTAGAATCATAGAATTAGAACTAAAAGAGATTTCAAATAGATCCATGTTGAACCTCCTCATCCTCTAAATAAGGAAACTAAGTGTCAGGGAGCTAAGATACCTTGCTTAATGTTACATGGTTAGCAGGTGTCCGAGGTAGGATTTGGATCCAGGTCTTCTTGATTCTAAGTCCAGCCCAGTATTCACAGCATACATCCTCTAGCAGAGAGCTTGGCCTATTGAATAAAGGATTGTATGAAAAACTATTTTAAGCATTTACTATATTCCCAACCTCTTTGCTAAGCTATATGAATAAAAATCCAAAAGGAAAAACTGTTTTTCCCTTTTAAGAAGTTTACATTTGTGTGAAGGAAACAATATACATAGGAGAATGATGTTCGGCAAGAGCTTTAGTTCAGAAAGTTATAGAAATGGTGATTGGGACCACTCACCAATGAGGAGAAGGAGGGAATTGACACACTCCATCCAGGAACATGAGCAGAGTAGACTTAACAATGATTTGTAGTTCTGGAACTGAAAAGAAAGAAGAGAAGGAAAAGTGGCAAGGTAGATGGTGAGGGGAATTTAAAAAATCAAAGAAGTGAGGATGAGAAATGGCTGTGACTTGTCTGAAATAATATTTCAGGAGAGGTAATCATCCATCAGAAATGAAGGACCTAGAATGTTTATGGAAATGAGAAATAGGCAAAGTAAGTTTTGATGAGAGAGACAAAATAGGGATATATTCTCTGGAATATATGAGAAATAATAACTTGAATTCTACAGTGCTTTAAATTTTACAGTTTTTTTCCTCTCTTTTATTCCCAACAAATCTGGGTATTGAAGTAGATGTTGTTGTTCAATTGTGTCCAACTCTTTGTAACCCTGTCTGAGGTTTTCTTAGCAAGATACTGTAGTGATTTGCAATTTCTTTCTGTATCTCATTTTACAGATGAGGAACAGAGGCAAACGGTTCAGTGACTTAACCAGGGTCACACAGCTAGTATTTGAGGTCAGATTTGAACTCAGGAAGATAAGTCTTCCTGACTTCAGACCCGACACTCTATCTACTAGGCCACCTAGATGCTCACTGAAGCACATAGGGCAGGTATCATTGTCCTCATTTTGTGGAGGAGGAAAATTAGTTTCAGGAACATTTGGGGACTTGCTGTTCATTGTGCAAATGTTATAGTAAGTGTTAAATCAGTACTCAAATGCTCCTTTCCCAACTTCATAGACTGTACCTTTTGTAGTATATTATAGTAGGGTATGTTGTGGCCTACTATATGAACTGCAATAAGGAGGATCATAAAATGTAGGGCTAAAGGGACCCTCCAGATGATTGGGTGAAAACATTATTTTTATAGATGAGATGGAGGCCATTGTGGCTAAATGACTTGCTCAAGGTCACAATGGCTAAGTCAATATATGAACTCTAGAACTCATGAGTTTCCCATTTCATTAGCTTATATGATAGATAGTAGAAGACCTTGAAAAACAGACTAAGAAGTTGGGACTTCATTCTATAGATAGGAATTTATTATTTAGATAAGATAATAAATAGAAAATAATTAAAATTTTGAATATAGAACATAACAGTAGAATGTTTAATGTTTAAATCAGATGTTTTACCTTTCAATAGCAGAGAGTGGACATGTATTAGTTTTGTCTGTTACATGGTTCACCTAGTCCAGGGGTGGGGAATATGTGACCCTCTAGGTCCTCAAGTGTGGTCTTTTGTCAAAGGACCTAGAGGGCCGTGTGGGGCCTCAAGGTTGCAGGTTCCCCACCCCTGACTTAGTCTTTCCTCTTGTCAAGCCTATATCAAGCCCACTTTGGTCCAATAGTCAACATACTAACTAGGCTTTTTAAACCTTTGAATGAAGCATATTCTCATTATTAATCCTTGATTTCCTCCCTTTGTTTGACATAAGTCAGAAAAAGGTGGCAGGAGGCAATATCAAGAGGTCAGAAAATAGTGAATCAAATAGTTTAGCCAACCCAAGCACAGATAATCTCACTTGACATCTGAAATTGGTCTCTAGCAACTTTCCATGTGTCTCTGGCAATGTGTCTCAGAGGAAGTAAATGAAAAGATCATTTAGGTCATACCAAGGCCTCCATGTATACCTATTTTAGGACTTCTCCAGATGCTGATTCCTTCCTGGGGATGGAGAAAAGAGTTGCTTTTATAATGGCTTTGCAAAAGATCCTTGCTTGAGCCTAGGGCTTGCTGATCTTGGGTTGCCATCCAACCAAATACTGGTTCCTCCTTGGAATTTTATCTTTGGCAGGCAACATTTTGGTTCCAAGGATTTACCTTTCTCTGTAATATAAACTCTCACAGATCATTTAAGATAAAATGAAATATTTGTAAGCCAATTTAATAATATTTAAACAAAATTTAATATTGTTCCCTTCTCATACTTAATTTTACATCTCTGGACTAGGAAGGCCCTTGTTCTGCTTTATTCTCTGGAATTAAGAGACTTGTTGAACATCTTTCCTCATTAAATGTTCTCTTAGAAGGATAGATCCATGTATACTCACCTCTAACACCCACTCCTTCATTTCCTTTTACCCCTCCTTTCCTCTATCAAAAACTCCAAGTGTCTATTCTATGGTTTACATATAAGGGAAAAGAGAATACATAGATCTAAAATGATACAATACAAAAAGCACTTAGAAACACTTTAAAAAAAATCTATAAGCTTCAGTCTCTTCCTATGGTGAGTATTTTATACTTAAACAAAAAGAAAGCAATGCTAAATCAGTAGAAGTATTTATTGTTTGCTTGATACAGTGCCTGGCACATAATAAGTGATTGAGAAATGCTTATTGACTGATCATATATCAGCCATTGTGTTATATCCTGGACTAGGACATTGTGCTAAGTCAATGCTTGGAGCCTTAGCTCCTGGACTACTTAAGTCTCAAAGATGACTTTGTTTTATTAAATTTAACCCTTGTCCACAAACCCGTTGGTATGGGACTCTCTCCTTGTTGGTAGAAATGAATGGTCTGCCCTGTGTGAGGGATGGAGTATTCAGCCAGTTCTTGCTTTGTTGAGTCTTCAAGTAAGAGTTTCCCCTCTGTGACTCACTAAGTAAATTTCTTTGTATACTATCTAGTCAGCTTTCAGCTTTGAAAGAGGAGATTGGTTTCTAGATGATAAAGGAAGAGACTCAGAACTCAGAAGAGACTGGATATAGTCTCCATCATATCCCTATTCTCAGACTGCTACTCTATAGACTCCAGGGAATTTGCCTTTGCATGGGATCCAGCCACCTGTCTCTTGGTTGAGTTGAGTCATTCATTCCCAGTGAGAGAACTCCTTCTTTCTATATTGCCTGATATATGCTCTTCTATGTATATATTGTCTGATTTTATTTTGCTGGGGTTTGGATGATGAGTTTCTTTGTTATTTTCCATACGTGTTCATTGTGAAGCTGGTATTAGGTGGGAAATGTATCAAACCTTAGATATAGAGTTTAGCATCTCCCTTTACTTCTCAAAATGACAGTGATCAAAACTAGATGGAACTCAATGTTATCCCCTAAATAAACAATATTTAAGGGAGCAGATAAATATACTAGCCTGTACCCTCTTTCTCTAAGGAAAGTAGAGTAGTGGCCTTTGGCCCTAACTTCCTGCTTCATCTACAGGATGGAATGAAAGCCTGAGAGAAGGGAGAGGGAGAGAAAAGACTAGAGTTGTCTATTTTGCTTCTCTTTGAGCCAAACAAGGACAGGTTCTAGCAATATATGTAGCCTCACTACACATGTGGGGTCCTCCCTCTTTCTCTATTGCTACTATTGGTCTATTTAAGGAAAAACTAGATTATGTGAAGTAGAGATTATTCCTGGAAGAGGAAGGCTTTAAGATGATGGACAGAGATGGTGAATTTGATATTCTAGGTAGAAGATAAAAGACAGAATTAGAGATGACAAAGGTTTGTATAGGAAAGAATAAGTAGAGTACTCTACAGAGAATAATGACTTCATGTGGTAGAAGATGGTAAATCAGTAGAGAAAGGTGGATTCAAAGAAGATTGGAGAGAGTATAAAATGGAAGGGTAAGATGTCTGGATATTGTCCCTTGGCCAGTGGAGATGTATGGAGAGCTTTTGAGTAAAGGAGTGACATAGTCACTTTGACATAGGAGGGATAAAGATTTTATCCGTTAATGGCACCAGAGACTATGATTCTAGCCTACTCAGAGTCAGTTCTATATTTGTATAAACCACTAAGCTGTGCCTTGGTCCTGAACTGACATAGATCACTTATTGGGCATGTATAAATAAAAAAGCAATTCTCATGGGTTATTTCATCTAATCAATTACTAGATAGTCCTCAAAACTAAAATTACTTTCCAAGTTGGAGCTACATCACTTTACTTTGGATGTATGTTTGAAACACCAGCTTCAAACTATTTACTGCTTCTATTTTTTCTAGTGCTATCCTGAGTTCTCTATCTACCAACATGAATAACAAATAATAACTCAGAAATCTTCCATGACTTAGTCACCATCCCGTTGAGATTCTAATTTCTATCCCAATTTCATGTGACCAGAGAAAGATTAATAGGTCCTATAAAAATTAAATTACATTTACTAAAGTAGCAAAATAACAAAATAAAGGGTTAGAATTTCTTGAATAAACTGAAATCTCAGCTCCTTTAACATAGTATTCTGTGCTTGGTTTTCCTCAAGTCTTCCCAGAGAACATTTTGGTAAGGGATGACCCCTCAGATACCTTTTTCTTTCAAAGGTAAAGTGTTTGGAGCATTTCTCCTCTTGGATCATCATATTTAGTATTCACAATATGACTGCTGTTGTAATGACCCTCACTTAATGCTGTGGTCTAACAATATAATGTTCACAAAGCAGTAGACTGGAGCTCTGAAAGATTAGGTGGGCCAGGGTATAGTTAGCACATCCTATGATGTGAGAGTCAGTCACATAGAGGTGATACTTGAAGTGAGAGAATGAATGAATAATTTTCCAAGCTAGAGACAGAGAAAATATACCTTTCTTCTTTAAATATCTCTAGGGAATGAACTGGTGATTAATTCCACAGACTGAACATTAACTCCAGAAAAGGAATTGGTGATTTAATTAAGGATGGAAAGAGAAAGAGAGTGGGATAGAATCATTCAAGAGAGACTTCCTGGAAGGAATTAATTTCCATTGAGGAGGCCTTTCACATTCTGATCGCAAGTATTTTGACAAACTCTGGACTCATTAAGACCACACATATGGATTTTCACTCTATCAGCAATTGGATAACACGCAGAAAACATTCTTTCACATTTTATCTTTCAGTAACAACTCTGGCCAGATCAGAGAATTGCCAAGGGAACTATGCTTGTCAGAATATATCAAGGTTTTATGGATGGTCTCTAGATTTGGATCACCCACTGCTTCCATAAAAATAAACCCTAACAGCCAGGGATTGAATCATTGTTGACGCCTTCCTCTCCTTCATTTGCCATTTCCAGAAAACATCATCACATCCTGCTCATTCTTCCTATTAAACATAACCCAGGTCACATCATGTAATGGAAAGAATACTGGACCTGGAGGCAAAGACCAGGATTCTAGTCTCAGCTGTGTTAGTTGGGAACTGTAAGCCTGCTGATAGAAGCCTGGCTATTTATCCTTGGCAATATCCTAAGGACAGCTAACACCAACTTATCTTCCAGCTTTTTGGAATTGGAATATAGTGAACAAAACCACTCACCTCTCCCCAAGTCAGAACATTAAGCTTTTGAAAAATTGTGATTCCACTGAGGCAGAGGTTTTCTATGTGATATGGCATGATAGATTCCAGGATAGATGTGGAGGCAAGAAGACCAAGGTATGAAATTTGCCTCTTGCCCTTACTAGTAGCAATTCTATAAGTAACACATTGAACTGTTCAGACCCTTAATTTCTTCGTGTATAAAATGGGAATAAGACTTGTAGTTCTATTATGGTGTTATGATGAGGATGAAAGGAGTTTATGTTGCCATTCTCCGAAGTTATTTTCCTGGAGCTCTTTGATTCTCATCAAAATCATAGAAAAATATTGTCTTCATTTTTACTGTCTCTCACCTTCCACTCACTTCTTGAACCCTTGTCTTACCTCTCTCCCTTCCCCTCCTCTTCTTTTTTCTCCTATCTTGTTATTTTTTCTTTCCTTCTTTCCCTTTTTCTTCTCTTCTCCTTCCTTTTTACTCTTTTCGTCTCACTCCTCTTCCTCTTCCTTCTCCTCCCCTTTTTCCCTCTCCCTCCCTCTCTTTCTTTTTCTCTTACACCCTCCTCCCCTCTCTGCTCCTTTTTTCCCTTTCTCTCTTCTCTTTACTTTCCCTTCTATTTTTCCCGCTTTTCACATACTCTTTCTATGACTCCACCAGTTTCCTTGTGTTCAACTATTTTCTTTTGCAAATGCCTCTCACATTTAGGTGTTTAGTCCTGAGTTCCAGTACTATATCATTAACTGCCTGTTGAATGTCTCTACCTAGATGGTCCACAGGCATCCCAATCGCAATATGCTCAAAGCAGAATTTGCTACACTTCCCCCTAAACTGTCTCTATTTTTGTAATGGGAACTATTGTCATTCTGGAAGCTCTAGTTTCTAATCTAGGAGTCACATTAACTCTCACTCATCCTCCACTTCAAATCATTTGCTTAGTCTTGCCACTTCTATCAATAGCATTTCTTTAATTTTTTTGTCTCCACTCATAACCCAACTACCCAAGTTTAGACACTTACCACATTGCATCTTTAATGTTGTAATAGTCTACTGATTGGCCTCCTTGCACCATCTCTCTCCTCTCTAGCCCATTATTCATACAACTTCCATTGATATTCCACATGTAGAGGTGTAACTGCCTAATTCATTTTCTTAAGAGACTCTGGTGCCTTCCTATTTTCTTTAGTATTAAAAACAAACAAAATAAAACACACAAAAATCCAACTTCACTGTTTGGCACATTCTGTCTCCAACCTATCTTTCTAAGTTGATTATATATTATTTCTCAACATACGCTATGTTTCAACCAAACTGTCCTACTTGTTGCCTTCTGGGCAGAACATTTTGTCTCCTATTTTTATATGTTTTTACTGGCTAAAACCATGGCTGGACAATTATTTCCTTTCACTTTTGTCACTTAGAGCTCTAAGCTTCCTTCAGAACTCAATTTAATTGCCCAACTACAATGTAGCTTCCCACGAAGAAGACCTTTGGAGGGGGCAGCATTTACAAAATCCCTGGTGTTTTAGAGTTAATGCTATTCTATTTAAATCTTATTTTACACATAGGGAAACTGAGACATAGAGAATTTGTGTTGTTTGGTCAATACCATTGGCAGAGATGAGACTAGGATTGTCTTCTGACCTCTAATGATCTAGTATCTTCCATCACTATGCTACATTATGTTATATAAATCATGGAAGTTTTAATGTGTTTTTTAAGTTTCATTAAATTATAATATCTAAATATTAACATAATGTTTGCCATATGCCACGTGCTGTGCTAAGCACTTTATAATTATTATTTCATTTGATTCTCACAACAATATTGAAAGGCAGAGCATCATTATTAGTCTCATCCTACAGAAGAGGAAACTGAGACAAAAAGAGGTTAAATGACTTGCTCAGACTTATGCAGCTAGTAAATATTTGAGGTCAGATTTGAACTCAGATCTTCTTGGCTTCAGGACTGATATTCCACCCACTGTGTCAACTAGTTACCCATCTCATTTGTAGATGAGAACAGTTACGTCCTGGATAGGTCATATGCCACCCAGGGCACAGGGATACGTCGAACAAAACTTACATCTCCAGTTTCATCTCTGTTAATGCTTTCGGTTAATAATTCTTCTGACAGGTAGAATCTGGAAGAATCTGAAAGCTTCTGTACTTCTAGGTCCCTGGAGACATGGAGGTCCTAAGCTTGAATACAGTACAAGAGTGAGATTTTCCGATTTAAATTCTGTCACATTGAATCCTGCTTTGGTCAGGACAAAACCCTTTTGCAAGTGACAGTGTAAGACCTCTTTCTCCATGTGGCAGAGATAAAAATAGGTTTCTTGCTTTGGGGAGTGCAATCACACTTCACCTTTTATTTCATTCTTCCTCATTCCTCCTTCCCTCTCCAAAGCCTTGCAATGTGACAAGCTTAGAGTTTTCATTTTGCATATGCAGTATTAGGGACAGGGAGTGAGCTGGTGATTGCACTTGCATTAGGGAACTCCCAGGTGAGGAAGCTCAGTGAAAGAGGGTTGGCATGTTCTCTGTCACATATTCTTAGAGAGTTTGCCTGTGACGCTCAGAGCTGAAACGATTTGGCCAAAAACACCATACAGCCTATATGTCGCAAGTGTGGGCTTGAACTCAAGTCTTGGCTCAGGTCAGCTTTTTATCTATTACACTGTGCTTCTCATAATAGCTCACATATCTAGAGCCATTTCAGGTTAGCAAAATAGTAGTATTAGTGGCAATATGCTATTCCAGATGAGGAAACTAAGGCACAGGGTTATAAGGTGACTTGCTTATGGTCGTGTAGTTAGTAAGAGTCAGAGATAGGAGTCAATCTGTGAGACTGGGACTGAAAGACCAGTAATGAGGGGCTTTTACTTTTAGGATTTAAAAAAAAATCATTGGGCAAGAGGAGGAGCTATGCTCTTTAATGTTTCACTACATCCCACAAAACTTGCTTATCTAAGTTTATGGTCCTTGTAACTTGCTATGGACAAAGAAAAATCATAATCTGTTTCATAATCAGTTGATGATAGTCCTCTCGTATTTAGCAAGGCTATTCCTCGGACAATCAGAGCTGGAGAGATAGCTGAGGCTGATTTCATTTCAACTAGTACCAGTACTGGCATAACCTCTGAGAGCCCAAATGACAACCTTCCTTTTTGTCATGAGATATCAGAATAAGACTTTCCATAACAAAAACAACAATAGTTAGTATTTCTATTAGCTTTATGCTAATGAAATATTTCAAATATTATCTCATCTTAACAATCAATTAATAATTCTCTGGAGTAGATGGTTATCCCCATTTTAGAGATAAGGAAGGTAAGACACAGAGAGGTCATATAGGTAGCATGACTGATTCAGATAACCAGACTTCATCAATGTTCCCTTTGATTCAAGTTTCTCTCTTCTCCAATTCATCTTTAACATTATTTTTAGATTTTTTTCTAAACACTGAATTTATCTTGGCAAAAAATCTGCAATCTTTCAAAGCGCTTACAAAATAAATTCCAAATTCATTAACTCAACATTCAAGGCCATCTATGATTTGACCTTAATATCTCTTTCCAACATTATTTCCCATTAATTCTCTGAAGACATAATAACAACAATAAACTACCTTGTGGTCCAATTGAGCTGTCTACCACTGCAAGAAAACATCTAATCTTTTCTACTTCTCCACTTTAGGGAATTCATTTCTCCTCTGACTAGAATTCATTCATCAATTTACCAAGCATTTAGTAAATTCCTTCTTTGTACAATGTGCTATGTAAGGAGAATTTATAATGTTAAATAATGCCCAAATGCAATGGACAATCAGGATCTGATACCATTCTCTTTCATTTCCATTTCAAATGTCATTTTCTCCATGAATCACAACCTTCTTCTGTACTCCAATAGCACACTGCCTTTCTTAAAACCTACTGTATTATTCTAACTTGTATTTCTTATTTTTTCATTAAATAGCTTACCTTATTAGAAAATAAGTGCCTTAAGACGAAAGACTGCATCCTATAATCTTTGTATTCTCCCTGACATCTAGTGTCCCATGAACACTGTAGACACAAAAATATTTGTTGAATATTGGCTTCTTAGATGGAATTGATTTATCACATTAAAAAAATCTTAGCCAGAATCCAAGTTACCTGGAGCTCATAAAATATTTCTTTATCTATAATGTATTTGCCAGTGTTGTCACAGAGGAGGTTTCTGTTTCCAAAATTGATTGCACTGGATAACTTCTCATGAGATTCCTTTTGATTCTCACTGACTAGTGACCCAGGAAAGAAGGTTCACAGCTATAGAGCTGGAAAGCATCTCAGAAACCAATGAATCTAAATTATTGTTTTATAAATTAATAAAATAATTGTGGGCAGAGGGATGACTAAATGAATTGTCCAAGTTCATAAAAGGAGTAAGCATCAGAGGCAGGACTTGAACTGAAGTCCTCTAATTCCAGAGATGGGAGTCTTCTCACATCATTTTTCTTCCCTTTCTATGATTCTCTGAATGTACTCATCTTATGGAAAAAGCTAAATATCACAAACAATGAGTTAACATTTGTTCATGTCAAAAGACGCACTTTGAGGGGATATCATGGAGTCAGTAAGGATTCGGTTCAATCCCTTGTGCCTTCTGCATTTCCATTTCTTGGCTGGGCCTATGATCACTGGCACTCAGAATGGAGGATCTTCTATCTTCAACATCTCAGTCTTCTATGATCTTTATTGATCAAACACAGGATAATATTTTCCATGTGTCAAGAAAAAATGAATCATGGCTTTTCAGCAATGAGAAGACTCTTAGTACTTGTTTCACCCATTTTCTTCATTTGAAAAGATTAACTGGCTGCTAAATCGAGAAATCTGAAGCCCAGAAAGGTGAAAATGATTGTCTAAAATGCTGCAATAGTGGCAAAGCTCTGTACATTGAAACTACGCTCTCCAAAGTTACCGAATCGTCCCTTCGTTGCAAATGCAATGGACGTTTCTCAATCATCATTCTTCTCTACCTTTCTGAAGCCTTTGATGCTGTTGATCACCTCCCTGTCCATGAAAATCTCTTCTCACTAGGTTTTTGGGACAGCACTCTCTCTCTTTGTCCTCCTACCTATCAGACCACTTATTCTTCAGTCTCTTTTACTCAATAAACATCTAGATTATATCCTTCAGCCTTGAGTATTCCACAGTTTGTTTTTTTCTTGAACCCTCTTTTCTTCCTCCTTACTTCACTGGGTGATCTCATTAGCTATCATGGATTTAACGACCATCTCTATGCTGATGATTCAGTTTTAACTATCCTTCCTTAAATTCTCTATTGACTTCCAATTTTGCATCTCCAGCTGCTTTTCAGACCTCTTTAACTGGATAATGGTAGACATCTTAAACTCATTATTTCTTAAACTTTTCATCTTTCTTTCTAAACCTTCCTCCCCTCTTGCTTTCCCTATTGTTGTTTGTTCTTGGTTTTTGAAGAGGACCAATGACATAATGGATGAATTCTTGACTTG
Organism: Bettongia penicillata ogilbyi; assembly: GCA_023548195.1. Classification (NCBI taxonomy): domain Eukaryota; kingdom Metazoa; phylum Chordata; class Mammalia; order Diprotodontia; family Potoroidae; genus Bettongia; species Bettongia penicillata. The sequence continues at coordinate 900,735 of JAJHZJ010000783.1, read as the reverse complement.
ATAATTCATATTTGAGTAAGACAGAGTTGCACAAAGCTTTCTGCTTCACTCTGTCCTCCAGAGTAATTGAAGTCCATTGGCAAGACAAAAGTCAAGACAACTCACGATAACCTGGGATGCAGTGGATAACCTCAGTGTTTTCAAAGTCTGACCAAGCTCTAAGCATATTACAAAGACTGCTTCAGCTGCCTTCATGACCATTAGAACAAATTGTTCCCATCACTCCATTCTGTTGGGGGAGTGGCAAATCTTCACATACTTGGGATAGACATCCCCCTAACTGACCCATGGTTTAGAGGTGTGTTGGTTACCCTCAACTTGGGTTAGCCAGTCTGCCCACATAGTTTAACAGGGTGGGACAACTATGAATACTACAGCATCTTGGAGGCACTGGTAGGAACTGGGTGAGTTAGATGGATACCAAAATTAGCCCTGAAAATGGCACCCCATGTTCCGTATTACTGTAGATAGCAATACCTTTATTTTGATTCCCCAGATTTGCAATCTTGGTGTCCTCTTATGCTCCTGACTACATCTCAATTCCTCATGTCCAAGCAATTGCCGAAGCCAAGCCTTTGCAATATCTCTCAGTCTACTTCTCTCTTCTGAAACCACTACCGCACTGGTGTAGGTCCTTATCATTTCACTTCTGGACTATTGCAATAGTCTATTGGTAAGTCTGCCCTTCTCAAGTTTCTTTCCACTCCAATCCACCATCTGAGTAGCCATCAACATTATCTTCTTTTTAAAATTTATTTATTTATTTTTAGTTTTACAACATTCAGATGAACATGCTTTTCAGTTCCAAATTTTCTCCCCCTTCCTCCCTTCCTTCTTCCTTCCCTACCCAAGATCACATGTAATCTGATATAGACTCTTTCTATATACATTCACATTAAAAATATTTTCATAATAGTCATGTTGCAAAGAAGAATTGGAACCAATAGAATGAACTATGAGAAAGAAAAAACAAAACAAAAAAGAGGGAGCAAATGGCATGCTTCAATCTGCATTCAGACTCCGTAATTCTGTCTCTGGACATGGATAGTATTTTCCATGAGTCTTTTGGAATTGTCTTAGAACCTTGCTTTTCTGAGAAGAGCCAAGCCTATCAAAGTTAGTCATTGTGCAATGTGGCTGTTACTGTGTACAGTGTTCTTCTTCTGCTCCCTTTACTCAGCATCAGATCATATAAGTCTTTCCAGGTTTTTCTGAAGTCTGCCTGCTCAACATTTCTTATAGCACAATAGTATTCTACTACATTTATATTCCACAGTTTTCAGCCATTCCCCAGTTGATGGCCATCTCCCCAATTTCCAATTCTTTGTCACCATAAAAGGTGCTGCAATAAATATTTTTCCACATGTGGATCCTTTTCCCATTTGTATGATCTCTTTGGCATACAGCCCTAGAAGTGGTATTGCTGGGACAAAAGGTATGTACATTTTATAGCCCTTTAGGCATAGTTCCAAATTGCTCTCCAGAATAGCTGGATCAGTTCACAACTTCAACAAGAATGCATTAGTGTTACAATTTTCTCACATCTTCTCCGGCATTTAAATTTTCATGTTTTGTCATGTTAGCTAATCTGACAGGTATGATGTGGTACCTGAGTTGTTTTAATTTGCATTTCTCTAATCAATGGTGATTTAGAATATGTTTTCATATAACTATAGACAGCTTTAATTTCTTCCTCTAAAAGATACCTATTCATGTCCTTTGACTATTTATCAGTTGAGGAATGACTTGTATTCCTGTAAATTTGACTCAGTTTTCTATAGATTTTAGAAATTAGGCCTTTATCAAAGACACTGGCAACATTATTTTCTTAAAGCAAGCATCTGACTGTTACCTTATCTACTCAGGAAACTCCAATGCTTCCCTATTTCCTTGAAGAAAAAATACAAAATCCTCTGTTTGGTGTTCAAAGCCCTATGTAACCTAGACCTTTTCTAGGTTTACCTTTCTAGTCTTAGACGTTATTCCTTGATTAATGTTCTTTGATCCAGTTACACTGGCCACATTGCTCTTCTATGTATGAGGTACCTCTTGGCTCCGGACATTTTTTCTGGCTATCACCCTATCTAGAATAATCTCCCTCCTTATCTTTACTTCCTGACTTCCCACACTTCCTTTAAGTCCCAATTAAAAATATATCTTTTACTGCAATCCTTTCCTAACTCTTCTTAATTCTAATGCCTATTTTCTCTTAATTATTTCCTATTTAGCATGTATATAGCTTCTTTGCCCATATTTATTTATTCATTCATTCATTCATCTATTATTTGTCTATTTATTTATTTATCTATTTATTCATCCATTTATTTATTTGCCTTCCTACTTATTTATTGATGGATTTATTGTGTTCCCCATTAGACTGAGAGCAGGAACTGACTTTTGTCTTTTTTATGGCATATAGTAGGTGATTAATAAAACGTTTATTAGCTATTTGAGTGACTTACAAAAGCCCAAATCTTTTGATTCCTTCTCCAAACTTTCCTCCCTGAACTAGCTTGTCACCACAGTCTTCTGGATAAGATAGAAATAAACATTTGATTTCCATCAAGGAGCACTTTAATAAAATGTAAAAAAAATCAGTTAATCAGAAAAGTTTGTTTGTCAGACTCTTCTAGATCATTCTGGTTAATTGAAGGTGTATTTGACTAGAATTGACATCATCCTGTGGGCCAAAAATGATTTATCTAGTGCAAACACTTTGTTTTATTCATTTTGAGCCGTGGCCTTTGAACATATCCTAATTAACTGCCAAGCAGAATGGCTGCTTAGAGTCTCTAATTGCTTTCAGAATGACCTCAGGGGGAACAGGAATCATTGTTCCTAAATCAGACTGGGCAGGCTGCTGTCCATCTTGATATGTCATGAATGTCCTTTGCATTCACAGATGACATTGTTGATGGTGGGGTATCCATTATTATTATTGTTATTACCATGATGGTAATATCCTAATAGATAGAAATATCTATTATGGTAGATAGAAATGGTAATATCCTAAGATAGAAATACCAGTTTGATTGAGCAGTGAGATGCCTTCAATTCCCTGTATTCTATAAAGTCAAACTTCTCGCAATTATTAGCCCAGGTCTTGGCTCACAAGGTCATTTTCAGGTTTCTACTTGCCCAGACTTCCTCTCTTTTAACTGATTTCTTCAACATCCAGTTCCTTTGTGGAGACAAAGAACTCAGGATTGTTTGCCTACACCTGTTGCACATCAATTTGCTTATTTTTTGTTAATGGTTATCACTCTTTCAGTGATAACTAGTGCAATGGATAGGGTGCTGTGCCTAAAATCAGGAAGACTCCCTTTCCTGAGTTCAAATCTGGCCTCAGACACTATGTGACCTTAGGCGAGTCACTTAACCCTGTTTCCCTTAGTGTCCTCATGTAAAATGAGCTGGAAGAGGAAAGGGAAAACCATTTCAGTTTCTTTGCCAAGAAAACCCCAACAGGGTCACAAAGAGTCATACATGAGTCAACAACAACCATTATTTCACTTACTTTGATAACAGAAGCCCTCATTTCTTTTAAGACAAAACTCATGTTAACTTCTCCTTGAAGCCTTTCCCCATGTAGTACTTAGAGTGTTGGTCCCACAGCCAGGAATATCCTAAGTCAAATCTAGCCTCATACATTACTAACTGTGTGACCTTGGACAAGTCTTTTAGCCTCATCTACCTTGGTTTCCTCCTAGGTAAATGGAGATAATAATAGCACTCACTTCCCAGGGTTCTTGAAAGAATCAATTTAGGCAATAGTTGCAAAGTGCTTAGCATGATATCTGGCATACAATAAGCACTAAATAAGTGTTTATTCCCTTTCCCTTCCTTTTTATTCCCTGAATCACCAGTGCCTCTTCTCCTTAAACTGACTTTTATTTATTTTGGATTTATTCTGATCTTACTAATAAATATAAATATTGTCTCCCCCAGTAGCATGTTAGCTCTTTGAGGGCAGAATCACTTCATTCTTGTCTTTGTATCTCCAGTGCCTAGCCTAGCACTACTGTGTATTAGTACTCATTAAATATCTATTGACTGATTTAATCCTTCAATGAGTTACTTTGTGTGTTGGGGAGTTAGGTGGGACTGTGGAGGAAGGGCTGGACCAAGGTTAGAAAGACCTGAGTTTAAACTTGGCCTTAGGCATTTACTAGCTGTACTATCCTGGACAAACCATTTAACCTGTTTCCTCATTTATAAAATGGGCATATTAATAGCACCTCTTTGCCAGGGTCATTGTGCATATCAAATAACATAATATTTTTAAAGAGTTTGGCAAACCTGAGAGTGCTGTCTCCTCCTCCCCCTTTTCCTCCCCCCTCCTCCTCCTTCTCCTCCTCCTCTTCCTTATTACTGTTCTTGTTCTTCTCTTTCTTCTCCTCTTTTTCCATCTTCTTCTTCTTCTCCTTCTCTTTCTTCTCCTACTCCTCCTCCTCTTCCTTCTCCTTCTTCTTCTGCTTCTTCTTGTTCTTCTTCTTCTTCTTCCTCTTCTTCCTTTTCTTCTTCTTCTTCTTCTTCTTCTTCTTCTTCTTCTTCTTCTTCTTCTTCTTCTTCTTCTCCCTCTTCTTCTTCTTGTTCTTCTTGTTCTTCCTCTTCTTCTTCCTCTTCTTCTTCTTCTTGTTCTTCTTCTTCTCCCTCTTCTTCTTCTTCTTGTTCTTCTTCTTCTTCCTCTTCTTCTTCTTCCTCTTCTTCTTCCTCTTCTTCTTCTTCTTTTTCTTCTTCTTCTTCTTCCTCTTCTTCTTCCTCTTCTTATTCTTCTTGTTCTTGTTCTTGTTCTTCTTCTTCTTCTTCTTCCTCTTCTTCTTCTTCTTCTTGTTCTTCTTTTTCTTCTTCTTCCTTCTTTCTCTCTCCTACCTTGGAGATCTTCAAATGACTCTTAGAGGTTCAATGACTCAGTGATAAGTGACATTGTCAAGGGAATTCTTGGTCAGGCACACATTTAATTAAATGGCCTCTAAGGTTCATTTTAGATCTTAGATTCTATAATCCTGTGAAAACATGATAATTTCATGAGTAAATGTACTTCCCCCGTGGAAGCAAATCACAACCCATCTACTCTCTCTTGGACTATTCTTAAATCCTCCAAAAAGTCAGCCTTTCAGTCTATGACATTAAGTACCAAATAAATGCCAAGTACTGTGCTAAATGCTGGGGATGTAAGGAAAAGAAAAAGATAGTCATTGTTCCCAAGGAGTTCTTGATCTAATAGTAGAAGGGAGACTTATAATGAATGAATAAAAAAGTATCTATTAGGCATTTAATGTATTGAAATTACTGTGCTGAGCACTGGGGATATGTGTATAAAAATAAGAAATTCCTGCTTTCAAAGTGCTCAAATTCTGATTGGGAGAGTTAACACTGGAATATTTAGCTACAGGGAGGCTGCTCTAAAGAGTGCAGAATCAGGAAGTTAAGCAAGGCCTGGGATCCTTAATTTACACTGGCAGATCAGGAATCAATGTTTGGGGGTCTGGATCATCAACCCCAGCACGGAGATATACAGTTCTTATTATCACATTTCAAAGATGGGAGCAAGGAAAGATGGACAAAGAAATGATAGATTGATAAGTGTATAGATTAATTTATCCATTCATCCACACATCAACTTATATGGCTAGACAGAGCTTTTCTGCAATTTCCTCTACTCGTCTCATGCCAATCTCTTCATCCCTCAGTTTTACTAGTACAGTGATAAATCTCAGGATGGAATAATAAATATAAATTTAACCTATCCAGGCTGTGTAAAAACTAATTTAGATTTACAAATATCTTCCAGTGTAGAAGACACTACATTAAGCAATTCCTTTCTTGGACAAGGAAGCAATTTTAAAACATTTATCCACAGTAAGGAAAAATTCAGCTAAATGTATTTTTATCTAATAGCACACACAAAAACAAACAAGTAAGAATATTTGACCTAGAGTTACAATGGGTCCATGTCATTTTGGAATGAAGGCCTTTTGTTTCCAATTCTGTCTTTTTAATATTTTTTATGCAAGATTTTTTTGAAGTCTAGATAACATTTTTAAAAAAATAAAATTTGTAGATGACAGAGCTATAAGGGATTGTTAACATGTTTTATGACAGATTTTTGGATTGAAAAAGATATCAACAGGTTATAACAAGTACTACAAGCCAAATAAAATGAAATTGAACAAGTACAAAATGACAGATACAGAAGGATATAGAGAACAGTTAGTGTGAAAAATATATAGGGATTTAGCAGATTTCAGTTTGCAACATGAAGTAACAGTGGCGAGCTTCTGCATCCATCCATGCCTTCTCTCTGCTTATAGCACAAGGTGCTAATGCAGGCCCAGCAGCACCTCTTGCATGGAATATTGCAATAAGCTGTTGATTGGTCTCCTTGCATTCAGCTACTTTCCTCTCCTATCCATCTTTGCATAGCTGCCAAAGTGATTTTTGGCAAATTGGAGGTCTGACAAAGAGACTTCCCCAAACCAATAAACTCCAACATTTTCCAGTTACTTATAGAATCAAATAAAAACTCCTCTTCATGTTTATAACCCTATCCAACCTGGTATAAATCTATCTTTCCAGTCTTATTATATGTTACTTCAAACTTATTACTTTTCCTTTTCTTCATACCTGACACTCTATCTTTCATCTCTGTACTGGCAGTCTACTCACCATGTAATAGACTTTTTTTCTCATATCTGTGCCGTAGAATCACCAGTTTCTTTTAAGGCTTTACACAACTGCCGCCTTATAAAATAAGCCTTCTTTTATCCCTCTATCTAGGCCCCCTTCTACAGTTACACTGAATCTAGTTTGTATACAAGTGTAATGATGGGGAACATTGAGCAAATCAATTATCCCACTCTACTTAGAATAAATGATGATGCTATATTCTGACACCTTAATCTGAGGAGAATATATCTCAATAAATCAATGAATCAAAGACTTTAGAGCGGATGTTCCTTATCTGTTTTGTATTATTTGTAGCCTGGGAAAGCATATGGAGTCCTATTCAGAAGATGTTTTAAATGCATTAAAAAATAGATAGTATTAAAAAAGAAATCAATTATATTGAGTTATCTACATCTATCTACCTATCTACCTATCTATCTATCCATCCATCCATTCATCCGTCTATCTATCTATAGTTCACAGACCCAAGTATAAAAACTAATTTAAAAAAAGTGCAAAAAAGTTGTTGGATGAAATGGAATGACTTTGTAAAGAAGTGTGTTCAGATTGGCAGAAAAATCTGGCAGTAATCATGGACCATCTATAAAAGATTAATCCAGGTCCGAGGATAGAAAAGGAGAAGGAGCAGTGATCTGGCAAGGAATATTCTAGTCACACTTTTGAGAAAGAACTGCTTGGGAAGCAAGGAAAAGAAGAAGAGAACATCTTCACTTCAGCTGGTCATGGTCTATACCCTCTGCCCTTTGGTCAAGGAGAAAGTCTTCATCCGAAGACCTTGTGAGCTTCAAAGGGTCAGGAGGATTTTGGACTTCCCATCTTGCCATCAGCATGCTAGCAATGCCTCTAGTAAAGGGGGACAACATCTGGGACCAAGGGATTCTAGGAACTGTGGATTTTTCCTTTGCCATGTACTCTCTAAGCCTCAGCTCACTTTCCCCTTGAATTTGTAGGCAATGATAAGAGAGTGTTTCACAGACTTTGGGGATGGCAGGAATGCTTTGGAGAAAATACTTTTTACTCCACTACCTGAGAAAATATATTTCTAAAAAGCTAATTAAATCTTACTACTAACTGAGATCAACAGATAATAATGGATGGAATCACAGCGGGTATAGTATTACAATAGATACCCCTCAGACACTGTAGGGTTACCCAGAAAACTCGAAGCAGCTAGACGCCAATGATCTGGGATTATCCTCACCAATGGCTGTTGAGAGAGTAGGTCAAGAGCCTCTATGTACTACATATGTACATATCTACTTGTTACTAACTAGATTATAAACTTCTTAAAGTTTTTGTACACCCAACATCTAACACAGTATCTGAAATATAGTAGTGTTGTGTATTTGTGGATAGCCAATTAACATCTTTAACCATCTGGATCCAGCTTGTCTCATAATGGTCTCCTTGCTTCCCTTAGTACAGAGTATTCTATTCCTTTGCATAGACTCTCCCCCGGGCTGAAATGCTTTCTCTCCTCACTCTACTTATAGGAAACCTTAGTTCCCTTTAAAAATCAGCTCAGAAGCTACAACTTTTAACGTTCTTGATTGTTATGATTTATCCTTCATTTCTGAAGAGGACCAATGCTATTACTAGGTGATGTCTTGACTTGAGTACAAAGTTATCAGCCTCACTCTCTTTTCCAGAGTCACTGAAGTCCAGTGGTAAGACCCAAGTGATGGCCTGGGATGCAGTGAATGACTTCAGTGTCTTCAGTGTCTTTCCAGGCTCTAAGTGCTTCACAGGACCTGCTTCCGTTGCCTTCACAGTAGTTGAAACAAATTATTTTTATCCATCCATTCTGCATGGGAAATCTTCACATGCTTGGGGATAGACATTCTCCTAACTTCCTTGTGGGTTTGAGATCTGTAGGTTACCCTGAAATTGATTTAGCTCTTCTTCTGAGAGAGTTTTACTGGAAAGCGTCCACTGCACATACTAAAGCTTTTGTAGCAATCACAGATGAGAGTTGGGTGAAGGAGGACACCAAAGGTTAATGAGCACCCCTGAAAAAAGCTCACCAATCCCCCCTCCACAAGGTAGTAGTCCTCCCTGAATATTTCACACATGAAATCTCCCAATGACAAAGTTTGTATTTTACATGTATCCTATATTTACTTATCTGTGAAGATATTATACCCCTCCAGAAGACTCCAAGTTCCTTGACTGAGGGGATTGTCTCACTTTTGCATTTAAATTTCAAGCATGCAGCATAAAGGCTGGTAAATAACAGGTTCTTGATAAATTTTTGTTAAGTTGAATTAAATTGAATGCCATGGTTCAAAACTCTATTATGATCTTGAGCTGCCATGATCAGAATGAAGAATGTAATATTTTATAGCACCCTGCTCTAATCAGACCACATTTGTATTATTCTATGTAGTTTAGCTTATTGGCTCAGTGGACAGAGCACTGGAACTGGAGTCAGCAAGACCTGAATTTAAATCCATCTTCAGATACTTACTAGCTGCGTGATCCTGTACAAGTCATTTAACCTGTTTGATTCAGTTTCTTCATTTGTAAGATGGGAGTAATAATAGTACTTATCTCACAAGATTGTGTGAGGAACAGATGAGATATTTATAAAGCGTCATCATCATCATCATCACATTTTAAGAATATTGATAAATTAAAAAGCATCCAAAACCAATGATCTGGATACTGATGAAGCTAGAATCTATGTCTAGTGAGGGTCAAGTGAAGAGATCAAGGAAGTTTAACCTAGAGATGGAAAGACTTGAGGAATGGGGGAGATGATAACTATATTCAAATGCCTAAAAATCTTTTATGTTTGAAGAATAATTAGGTTGGCTTTGCTTACTTCCAGGGTGCCAAGCTAGGTCTAATGTTTGAAGTGTGCAAAGGGGCAAATCCAGGCTCTACATATGGGTAAGCTTAAATACACATAAACATACACAACTTTCCAACTACTGGAACTGTTCAAATGTAGAATGGAAAATCTAATCTCTAGAGGTCTACAAATAAAGGCTGGATAACTTTTGTGGAGGGTATTATTGAGTTGATTCTTTTTCAGAAATGTGTTGGACACGACCCCCCTTGATATTCACTAAGACTAATGAATAATAACCATAACAGCAACAAACATAATCTAAGATTCTTCTGTGATTCTGAGCTCTTTGCAAAAAGAATTACAGGATTCCAGATCTGGACACGGAAAGATCCTCAGAGGTCTTCATGTCCAACCCTCTTAGTTTGTAGATGAGGAATCTAGGAAATTAAATGACTTGCTTAGGGTCACACAAGTAGTAAAAGAAAGAGCTGGGATTTGGGCTCAGGTTCTTTCATTTTAAAATCAATGCTCTTTGTTGTACACAAGGCAAATCTTTGCATTCATATTCTCAAACCATATAGTGCTTACCTAGCACAGCACTTTCTACATGCAAAGCAGTATACATGTACTAAATTTGGGCTTTAAAGATCTGAACTTGAGCCTACATTTTCTCTGGTTTTGACACTGGGTAAGTTACTTAAAATTTTTCAGCCTTCATTTTCTCATCTGTAAGATAAGAGACTATTTGTTGTCATGGATAGCAGGCCAACCACTTCTGATGCACACTATTTTATGACAATGAGTAAGGCAATCAACCTCTCAATCCCGAAGACAACTCTCAGATTATAAATTCTGCAAATTTCAAGTGAGTTACTCAACTGGATTGGTGGAAAGAATGTTTACATTGAATTTCTTTTGCTGACAAAATCATATATATCCTTTCTCCAAAAATATAATAGTAATAATTATTATTCAATAATATATATTAAGCATTGACTATGACACTATGATAAACTCTGCATATATAAATAAGAAAAAAGATATTTCTTGTCCTCAAGGAGTTTATAATTTAATGGAGGAAGACACACAATGCACAAATGTGGATGTAAAGGGGGAATGGAAAGGAGGACACTAGAAGTACCCAGAAGTGGAGTCAGATGTTGCCTGTAGTCCAAACAAAGCAGAACAACTGCTGATGTAAAATGTAGAGTTACCTGGAAAATCCAGTTCTCAGCCCTCTATAAAGGAAAGCTTTGGGAGGACTTTACTACTCCATCCTCTAATCCTCCAATCAAAGGGTAGGGGAGACTGAGGAAGCTGAGAAAGTATTTAGTGCTCAAAACTGAGTTAATCAACATGACAATAAAATTTTAAGTGACAGAATTGATAATAATAATCTATGTAGTGCTAAAAGGATTATAAAGCCCTATATACACGTTATTTGATTTGATTCTATATTTCAAAGTGATCAAAGAAAGAAGAAATGCATCCATATGCCAGAAAATATTTAGAGCAACTCTTTTCATAGTAACCCAAAACTTAAGTCAAAAGAGATGTCCTCTTACTTTCTGGGGTTGCTTAGCAGATTTTGATTTATGAATTTAAAGGAATATTATTGTGCCATAAGAAAATATTAAAGCTAGATGTATGCTAGCTCCGAACCCACAGCCCACATATTTCCTGCAAGAAGAACTCCCCACGAATTCTGGAGCACTGCAAGGCATGCAGAAAAACAGTGGAAAAGATTTCTGTTCCAGAGAGCCCTGGAGAGCCGTTCCCAAAGGTCCGTTGCACTCTGGACAGCGGAGTCCACCCCTGTGCTGCCCTGGCCGCGCGCCCCAGAGGAGCAGATCTGAGCAGGCTTCAGGGACGGAATCTCTGGCAGCCAGGAAGGTCCCTCCACCCACAGATGCTCCAGGTCAGTGAGAGAGACTTCTGGGCTGGCTGAGAGGGCAGTGGGGTGTCTCTGTGGCTTGGGCCCCCTCAGGAGGCAGCGGCAGAGGCAGCGGCAGAGGCAGCGGCAGAGGCAGCTGCTGCGCAGCACAGGACTCCCTGAGCAGGCAGACAGAAGTTCAGGTCTCTGCATAAAACTCCTGAGGGAGCTGAGCCTGGGAGGCAACCCTGCCCCCATCCGCTCCATCACTGAAGGTCTCTGCATAAAGCCCCTGAGGGAACTGAGCCTGGGAGGTGGCCCTGCCCCACCCTAGCACCAGAACTTAAGCTCACATTGAATAGCAGCCACTCCCACCATGGATAGTCCTGAGACTGGGAAGCAGCATCTGAATCTCAGACCCCAAGCACTAGCTGGGCAGATTTAGGCAGGGGTGGAGAGGAATCTCAGAAGTCAGGTAACTGGCTGGGAAAATGCCCAGAAAAAGGAAGAAAAATAAGACCATAGAGAGCTCTTTATTGGGGAAGAGATGTTCCTTCCCCCCTTCATTTCTGATGATGAAGTACAATGCCTGCCATCGGAGAAAGATGTGGAGGTCGGGGTCTCTCTATCCCAGACATCCGAGGAGGATGTTTGGTGGGCTCAGGCCATGGAGGAGCTCAAAAAGGATTTTGAAAATCAAGTTAGACAGGTGGAGGAAAAACTGGGAAGAGAAATGAGAGAGATGCAAGAAAAGCATGAAAAACGGGTCAATACCTTGGTTAAAGAGACCGAAAAAAATGCTGAAGAAAATAACACCTTGAAAAATAGGCTCACTCAATTGGCAAAAGAGGTTCAAAAAGCCAATGAGGAGAAGAATGCTTTCAAAAGCAGAATTAGCCAAATGGAAAAAGAGGTTCAAAAGCTCACTGAAGATAATAGTTCTTTCAAAATTAGAATGAACAGATGGAGTCTAATGACTTTCTGAGAAACCAAGAAATCACAAAACAAAACCAAAAGAATGAAAAAATGGAAGAGAATGTCAAATATCTCATTGGAAAAACAACTGACCTGGAAAATAGATCCAGAAGAGACAATTTAAAAATTATGGGACTACCTGAAAGCCATGATCAAAAACAGAGCCTAGACATCATCTTCCATGAAATTATCAAGGAAAACTGCCCTGAGATTCTAGAACCAGGGGGCAAAATAAGTATTGAAGGAAACCATCAATCACCACCTGAAAGAGATCCAAAAAGAGAAACTCCTAGGAACATTGTGGCCAAATTCCAGAGTTCTCAGGTCAAGGAGAAAATATTGCAAGCAGCTAGAAAGAAACAATTCCAGTACTGTGGAAATACAATCAGGATAACACAAGCTCTAGCAGCTTCTACATTAAGGGATCGAAGGGCATGGAATAGGATATTTCAGAAGTCAAAGGAACTAGGACTCAAACCAAGAATCACCTACCCAGCAAAACTGAGTATAATACTTCAGGGGAAAATATGGTCTTTCAATGAAACAGAGGACTTTCAAGCATTCTTGATGAAAAGACCAGAGCTGAAAAGAAAAATTGACTTTCAAACACAAGAATGAGAAGAAGCATGAAATAGTAAACAACAAAGGGAAGTCATGAGGAACCTGCCAAAGGTGAACTGTTTACATTCCTACATGGAAAGACAATATTTGTAACTTTTAAAGCGTTTCAGTATCTGGGTAGTTGGTGGGACCACACACAGATGTGCACACACACACACACACATGTACATGCATGCACGCACACACATACACACAAGCATGCACACACAGAGACAGAGAGCACAGAATGAATTAAATAGGATTGGACCATATCTTAAAAGAAATTAAGGTAAATGGTGAGAGAGAAATGTAGTGGGAGGAGAGAGGGTGAAGTGGAATGGGGTAAATTATATCTCATTCAAGAGGCAAGCAGGAGACTTTTTAGTGGAGGGAAATAGAGGAGAGCTGAGAAAAAAAAAAACATGAAGTTTACCCTCATCACATTCGACTAAAGGAAGGAATAAAATGCACACTCATTTTGGTATGAAAACCTATCTTACAATACAGGAAAGTGGGGGAGAAGGAGATAAGCAAGGGGGGGATGATGGCAGGGAGGGCAATGGGAGGAGGGAGCAATTTGAAGTCAACACTCTTGGGGAGGGACAGGATCAAAAGACAGAATAGAAACAATGGGGGGCAGGATAGGATGGAGGGAAATACAGTTAGCCTTACACAACACGACTATTTTTGAAGTCATTTGCAAAACTACACAGATAGGGCCTATATTGAATTTCCTGCCTTTCCAAAGGAAATGGGTGGGGAGGGAGGGATGGGGAGAATTTGGAACTCAAAAGTTTTAGGAACAACTGTTGAGTATTGTTGTTGCTACTAGGAAATAAGAAATACAGTTAATGGGGAATAGAAAGTCATCTGGCCGTACAGGACAGAAGAGAAGATGGTGACAAGAGAAGGGAGGGATGATAGAAGAGAGGGCAGATTGGTGATAGGGAAAATTAGAATGCTCAATGTATTGGGGTGGGGGGAGTGGATAAAAGGGGAGAAAATTTGGAACCCAAAATTTTGTGAAAATGAATGTAAAAAGTTAAATAAATAAATTTAAAAAAAACAAAAACAAAAAAAGAAAATATTAAAGCCAGAACTGTTGAACATTATGTGATAATTTTGAGGCTCAAATATCAATAATATAATGTTTGCGAAAATACTTTGTAAGCATAAAATTTCAGATAAAAATGTTGCTACTTGATTTTTATTTGACAGAATTCCTGTACAGTTAAAGCTTCAAACTATTTTAATCCTGATATGGGCCTTAGTTTTTTTTTTTCTATTGTTGCTGTTTTTCTGTTTTTGTTTTTCTCATAATATCAATTCTCGCCTTCATTCTTAGATAATCCTTTCTTTTTCTTTTGGCTTTATCCATATGAGCTCCCTATCTGTCTGTCTCCTACTTGATGGTCCAAACTTATGAAACTGCAAACACTTTACCCTGCGGACTGAGCTAACTAGCATCTACGAATCAAAGAGTTTGTGTTTCTTCCACTTTCGAGGTTGAAGCTGCACTACTATGCTCTTTAGAGAGAATTTAACACCCTTCGGCACTGCAACAGCAGTTTTTATATTTGCCACAAGGTGACTAGTGGTATGTTGGGTTATGGATTTACAATCCACTTAAATATTTCTTTCTTAGGTTTGGATAAATAAGTCACTAATTACAATACCAGGCAATCATTTTTGGTGAAATATGCTTTATATGAATTACAAAAAAATTAATCTACCCCATTTCTATATCTAGGAAAAAGGTTTATCTTAAAGCAAGATTTTCAGAAATATAAGCTACCTAGTACAAAATAAGTGCAATTCTGATGTTATTATTATTTATTCATTGCCATTATTATTTATCTATTATTCATCATTATTAATTAATTTATGATTATTATTTATTTCCCTCATTCACCTCATTCAACACTTTCTTAAAATAACAAAACTTTTGAAGTAGCCAAAAAACTCTGGAGTCCCTTCTAGATTTGGAATGATATAATGCATTATATATTGTTCCTATCTTGCTTATGTTTGAAATTTCACATTTTTAGCATCAGAGTTGTCTATAGTGATTATATTTATTTTCTGAGTATTTCTTTAGTGGACATCCTCCATTCTCACTGGCCTTTCTCCCATTTTTTGTTATTACTCCATGAAAAACTACTTTCTGTTCTACAATGCTTTGTTTCATCCAGAAGAGAGATTGCTTCTACCTGTACTTCAAGTAAATAGGAGACCATGTGACTTTCTTGAGTATGTTTAAAAATTGGTAACGATGTTTCTCTAATTCAGAGAAGAATTACCTAGTTCATTTTCTTTTGCCCAATTCTCTGACTTTGGAAGGCTTCTCTGGAAAAAAAGGACAAAATTTGGTATTAAATTGCCTAAAATTACCCATTAACTATGAACTTGCTTCCAAGAATTTTGTGTTCTGGTTCTGCCATAAACTTGCTTTTGATCCTTTAAGAGAGCAGATTTTTTTTTATTTTCCCAGAACATACATTTTAACATTTGAAAAGAATGATACACAATTTACAGATCTATAGCAGACCCCAAATAGGAGGGGTCTATGTATATTTCATTCTCTTTTCCAAGTCTGTAGTTTCCCTGAGGGCAAAGACTAGCTTTTATCTGATGTTTGTAGCCCCCAGCACCCATTCTTGTTTGCACTATTTATTAATCTAAATTGAACTAAATTCTTCACATCATAGTGATTTAGTTTTAGAAGGTACTGTTCATGAGA
The DNA here is from genome assembly GCA_023548195.1 of Bettongia penicillata ogilbyi. Lineage (NCBI taxonomy): Eukaryota > Metazoa > Chordata > Mammalia > Diprotodontia > Potoroidae > Bettongia > Bettongia penicillata. Next base: position 885,063 of record JAJHZJ010000783.1, on the reverse strand, counting down.
GCTGGAATAATATGTATCTTAAGATTTCACTGCAGAAAGTTTTTTATTATCATAGAATTTTAAAGGTACAAAGGACTTTGGAGTTTCACAATTTTGCATATGTAAAACAAATAATAAAAGACGGTGAGGAAAAAAATTGTCCATTTCATGGAATTAATTAGTGGCATTATCTTCTGAAGTAGAAGCAGCCTAAGGCAACTGATATATCTGCAAATTTACTGAGGAGGAAGGCAAATTGGTGACATAGTCCTATAAGAGTATTACCACTAAGTGTAAGGTTCATAATTGTCTGTGTCTAGGTACAACCATTTACAACAAAGTTTTTCCTACTACTGGGAAATGAGGAAAACTAAAGAGGGGAACAGACTAGACTGGTACTTGGGGTTCATACAATGAAGATATTGGAGAAGGCAGACAATGTAAGAAGGCACAACTACCCCTACTGCTCTTTCACTTCTCTCCTTTTTAACAAGGTGTGTGCTCTTCAGAGTGTTGAAGGAGGAACAAAAAAATTTAGTAGGGAGTTAAAAACCAAGATAAATGAGGAAATAAAGAGATGGTAATAGTATATGTTTACCCAGGTTCAATCAAATTGCCTGATCAGGAAAAACAAACATACAAGCATTGCAGAGAAACGAAATATCAAATGTGATTGCAAGAACCTAAATGTTTGAGTAAGTCATGTCAGAAGGCTGAAAACAAATAAACATTACAAATAATTTTTAAAAAGGAAAAGAAAAAGGTAGTTTCTTCAAACAGTAGGAGAGTAATTTTTATTTTAATTCCTGGCAAAATTCTAGAATTCATGATGAATAGAATGGTTAGAAAGACAAGCAGAGGTCACTACTAGGCAGCATGGAATTATTGTGACTAAGTTGTGTCAGATTAATTTCTTGTCCTTCATCAATAGGGCTATGGTTATACTTTTGCATTGCATCATACTTGTATTTCAGAAATTGACTGGTAATATTATTCATAAGATAGAGAGGTGTGAAATGATAGTCTGATTAGGTGGATTTGTCACTATTGGAACAACTGGATCTAAAGAGAGATCATAAATGGATGGATATCAACTTGGAAGACTTTGCATTAAAGAGTGCCACAAATACCTCTTCTCAATCCAACCTTAAAAAAAGTGATAATGGGCTTTGTATTACATTATGGTCAGATTTTCTCTTGATTTGAGGCTCTGAGAGCTGTACCTAATACCTCAGATGAAAGAACTAGGATATAAAAAGACTTCAAAAATCTAAATTAAAAAACTGAACCTAATAAGATAAAACTAATAGGGATCCATGTAGACTTACATTTGGAATAAAAAGCAAAATGAACAACGAAAAACAAAACCCCACAAACAAACAAGCAAAAAAAAAAGTCACGTGAATACTAAATTAAATAAGTTGAGAAAACTAAATTTAATAAATAGCAGGAAAAAGATTACTAGATTCTGCCCTCAAGGTACCATGTATGTAATGTTACATTCATATTTTTAAAAATAGAGACCTATTTTTAGGGAAATCATCAGAAATGTGAAACACATTCAGGAAGAAGACCACACAAATTGGATAAAGGGTTTTAAACCATGCTCTTTAAGAAATTGAAGGAATTGAGGAAGTGTACAGGGAAAAGAAGGTATGTTGTGAGGCATGAGGGTTGTCTTTAATATTTGAAGGATTCTTATGTGGAAGAGAAATTAGTCTTTCATTTTGCCTGGGAGAGAGATATGAAACCACTTGGATGGATGTTAAAGAAAAGTAGATTTTGACTTGATATAAAAACTATTAGATTTAGCCCAAAGTAGAATGGGCTGCCTGGGGAGATAACTGTGTTCCTCCTCTCTCATCAGAAGATGATAGGATCATAGGTTTAGGGATAAAAGAGGACTTGGGTGCCATCCAGCTCAACTCCCTTAATTTATGGATGGAATTGAGGTTGAGAGAGGTTAACTAATTCACCCCATATTACACAACTAGTAAGGATCTATGTCAGGATTTGAAATTAGGATCAAGTCCAAGGATCTATCTACGGTTGCCTCCTACCTATTTCATAATCTTTAAGTAGAGGTTGTATATGTGGGTCACAGTCATACATAGAAACAGAAGAGTCTAAAATTTGAGAGCTGGAAAGGACCTCAGAGGCCATCTAATTCAACAAATAAATCCAAGGAATCCTTATTATAAAAATCAATCAACTGATCCATGTTTATTAAGCATCTACTGTGTATGGCAGGCACAATGCTAAAAGTAAAAGTCACAGGCTGTCCGCAAGGAATTTATTGGTAATAAATTATCAAGCTTCTGTTTCACATTTCAGGTAGAGGTGGGACAATATCAAGTCCCTTTCAAATCTGAGTTACTAGTGGGCTGCGTTGCAACAAGAATTTACTATGTGCAATTATTCTGTGTGGGATATGGCTTGAATCATAGCAGATTAAAATTTCAATAGAGAGAGACACAATGGATAAAATGCTGGGCCTTGAGTCAGGAAGACCCGAGTTCAAAATTCTATCTTGGACATTTATTATCTGTGTGACCCTAACCAAGTCACTTGACCTTTGCCTCTCTGTTTCCTCAACTGTAAAATAGAGATAATAATAACACCTATGTTACAGGGTTGTTGTGAAGATCCCATGAGATAATATTTGCAAAGCACCTAGCAGAGAACCTAGCATATATTAGGTGTTTAATAAATGTTTCCTTCCTTCCAACAATGAGTGATGAACTTTCTCATCAATCAAGTCCACCCTGTTTCTCAAAACCTTGAAATGGAATTTACAAACTATTAAGCGCTTAATGTATGTCAGTGTAGAAAGAAATGGAAAACCACAAATATCTTTGCCCAGAAAGCCCCATTGACAACATGGTGTGCTATGGTCTACAGGGTCACAAAGAGTTGGATGTGACTGAAAGACTGAACCATACGTGTCAAGAGGTATGCTCACTTCTGGGAATACAGATACAAAATTTCAGTTCTAAAGAAACTTGCGTTGTAGCAGGAGGTGACAAAACACATTAGTGGAGTGGTAGCCACGGAGGGGCACTTTTGGCAAGAAAGTGATAGGAATGGTGAGCCATGGGTAAGTGTAGAATAAGAAGGACAGGAAGTAGAGAGTGAAGTGAAACATGGTTAGAATACATTGAAAAGATGTGCTATGGGAAGTATATACCAGTCACTACAGAAGGGCCCCACAGTAGGCGTTCAGGCAATGTAAGGATAGAAATGTCCAGGGCCTACTGTATGGTCCCATACCAATGTGGATGGCAAGAAGATGGATGAGGAATGGGGAGAAAAAGAAACTATTTAAATTGCCTCTACAATGTATTTGGTACTTGGGAAGGAGGTCACAAAGAAAATATGTGTATGGATCATTTAAAAATGACAAATACATTAAATATTCATGGAATGGTTCATTTTCAGAGCGGACTATCAACTTAGATATGATTTCTAGTTCATTTCCAATATATGTCATCTTTGCTGTTGTTCAGTTGCTTATACTCATATCTGAGTCCTTGTGATCCCATTTGCTCTTTCTTGTAAAAAATGCTGGAGTAGTTTACTATTTCCTTTTCCACATCATTTTACAAATGAAGAAACTGAGGCAAAGCAAATTGAATGAATTTCTCAGGGTCACCCAGATAGTAAACATCGGATGCCAGATTTGAACTCAGGAATATGAGTCTTCCTGGCTCTAAGTTGGGCACTCTATTCACCATGCCACCTTACTGCTCTGTTCTCAATATCTAATTTTATGTAATGCAAAAGTTGAGGCCCTAAGATGAAAACTTACTTTGCCAAGTTAGTGGCAAAGCCAGATCTAGAATCTGTCCTCTTACTCCTAATCCAGTGCTATTTCTGTAATACAAATCTGTAACTTATTAAACTACCAAACTATTGTGAACTATTAAAAATGAACATGAAATTTTTACTTTTACTTCAATCTTTGTAGTTAAAAATGACAGCAAAAGAACACTTTTTCTTTTTCAGTAAGTGCTTTGCCCAGTGGCTAAGTTTTACCTACTCTTGGTTTTCTCAACGTTTGTGACTTTGGGTATTGAATTTCACAGTTGAAGTCCAGAAACCCTGGAGCAACAACATTTCATAGTGGTATTCACTAGCCCAAGCCTCAGAAACCAAATGAAAATCCCTTCCTGCTAGAGCTACCAGATCTTCACAAATCTTGAGAAAAGTTAGACAGAACCCAGATGTTTTGGGAATTTTTGCTCATTATTTTGCAGTCATATGACTCTGATGAGACTATTAACATTCTGAATTTGTGCATCATCCCAATATTAATACTGGAAAACCAGGAGGCAGTCATTGTTTATGCTGGTGCGTTGAGAGCTTTGTAACATTTTTCATCACAGAAATGTGAAAAGGGCAATTATCTCTTTATTTGCTTAATATCTTATTGCTTCTTCCCTTCTTCTTAGGATATCACTGAAGAAGGAAAAGAAACGCATATTCTCTTTCACTGGGGTGGTAAAAATCATTTAATATTAGAAGTCATTTCTTGAATTACTAGCTTTGGCTGTGATGAAACCAGGTTAGGAAGCCCTGTGACTAGAGAAGGAATGGCAAATTTAAGGAAAATTGTTAGCAACTTATTATTTATTTCATAGAGGGGCAGTATGGTGGGGTGGTTATGATCATTAGTGCAGAACCGAGTCCAATTCATCACACATGTATTAAGTAATTATGATATGTGGCGCATTATGTTAGGTACTTGGGATTCACACACACACACATACACACACACACTCACACACACACACATACACACACACTCACACACTCACACATACCCTTTTACTTCTACTGGTGGGAGTAGGTTGTAAGTCATAAACCTAAATCTGGTCCTCAGAGTAATGTTTCATAGGTGTTTGATAACTGAAAAGTCATTACAACTCTCTGAACCAATTTGGTGATTACAATTGTACAAAGAATCCATGAACTGTTGCTTACATGTGTACCTCATTCTCACTGTGCTCTAGGTTTCAACTCACTCTTCCCATAGATTCCATATTTATCTCTGGTAGACTATCCCTGAATTGAGGGGGCACATTTTGCACTATTCTTTCTGTACTGTCTTTAGAAATGCATTTGCTAAAAGTTAATTTTCTAAATTTTTTAAAAAAACATTTAATCAATTTAAATGTATATCTTCTGCTTTTTTTAACCAAAGTTTTCCCTTCTACCTCCAGAAAACTTTCACATGTAACAAACTATATCTTTCAAAGAAAAAACAGAAGAAAAATCAGCAAAACTGATCAATTCCATTGAAAAAGATCGACAATTTGTAGTATATCTGTGAACCCCTTACCTCTGCAAGGAGTGAGATAGAAGCATCTTTTTATGTAATTTTGCAACATTCACTTTTAAAAGTTTTGTTACTGTCTTTCTATTTATATTAATATAGTCATGCATATGGTTTCTTTTTTCAGGTTACTTCACTCTTCATTACATCATATGAATCTTTCCACACTCCTCTGAATTCTTTATATTCCTTCTCACAGCACAATAATATCCTATTATGTTGATATCTCACAATTTATTAACTCATTTCCCATTTGTCTCCATTGTCTCAAAAAATGCTGCTACAAAAATTTTGGCAATGTGAGCCCAATTTTTTCTTAGCAATTGGTTCAGTTAATTTTTTCTTTCATGAATTTCGATGCATAAGTTTAATGATATTGGTTTGTTGTCTATGGTTCATTTCAGTATAATATAGTTTCTTGATTGTTTCTTTTTATATTGTGAGGTTTTTTTGGCTAATGGAATAACTACAAGTTCTTTTTTTTGCATTCTCCTAATGCTTAGTAAATTGTGTTGTAGCCCCAAAGTATTTATTTTATTATGTCTTTGCTTTTAAAGTGCATGTCATATAAGCAAGAGATTGTGGAAACTGTCTTCTTCTATACTTTTAGAAAGACATTTCTTACTAGTCCCTCTCTTGCTATTTTGTTGCTATTGTATTGTGTTTTCTTTTTAAGATCAAACATTTCTTTCTCTAATTTATTTTCTCATTTTTTTCTGGGGTAATTTATTTTATTACTTTTACCTACCTTGGTTGCTTACCTCTCTTTTGGTTTTATTGTCTAGAATGTTTACCAAGCAAATGATCTCCTCATATCTAATTTTCTTTAAAAATGCTGAAAACTGTTTTATTACATGTCCATAATTTTTCACTGATGACTAGGTTCAAGTTTTCAGGTTATATCACCTTAATTTCTATAGTCACCTCCTTTTCTCTTCAGAAAATATTAGTTCATTCTCTCCAGTATTTTTCTAGGGGGTATAGAATAGGTTTGTGTTATTTAAATTTTTACTTTATATTCAAAGAATTTTTTTTCAATATCACTTGCAGAATTTGTTATTTGCTAAGTTTAAATACTGTTTTTTATTTTGAAGCATAGTTTTTTTGTTTTCACCTTTGACACAAGGTGTGAATTAATCCATTATTTTCTGCTTCCAGAAGTTGTAAGCAGTTTACTTTTATTGTTTCATTGATTGTGGTGTTCAGGATTTTTGACTTACCATGTTCTTCTGGAAGATCTAAAATCAGTCCTTACTTTATACCTATGTGTCATGTCTTTGAAGACAATATGTTTTACTTGAAAAACTATTTTCTTTTAACATCATCATTTTTTGCTTCTCTGAGATTATCCTTTCCTTCTATGTGTTTTTATTCTTACTCAGTTGTTCTTTATTTTGTTTGTTTGGTGAGCTGGCCTACAATGAATTTAAATTTTTCTTTTAGCTCGTTTTTTTTTTTTTTGGTTATGCAAACCATATATTCTATTTTCCTGATTCATATTCTTTCTTCAACCACTAGAGAAAATTTTCCTGTATTTCTATGGAATTCCATGGAGTATTCTACTTCGACATGTGTTGATTCTTTGAGACAGCTCAGTGAAACAGTTGATAGACTACTGGGCCTGGCCTGGAGTCAGGAAGACCTGAGGTCAATTTCACACAATTGTTTGACTCTAATCAGGTAACTTCCCCTCTGTCTCTATTTCCTCAACTGTAAAATGGGGATAATAATAGAACCTATCTTCCAAAGTTGTTGTGAGGATTAGATGAGATAATTTTTGTAAAGTATCTGGTATATAGTAGGCCTTTGTTGTCTACATTTGTCATATAAAAGTTATTTGAGATATTTGGATATATTTAGATGGCCTGTAGGCAATATTTTCTTCTGTTATTAGTACATTCCTTGTTGATTTTTCTTCTTTTGCTTAAGGTTTTTAACTGAGTTTTCTTCTCACTGAGATATTTGTGACTTTTTTCTCTCTGCCCTTATATTTCCCAATTGCTTACTTTCTTGCTTCTTCTTTGATGGTACATCTCCTGGAATCCATATCTCAATAATATCTCTTACTAGTCCCATGCTGAGAAATTCATTTTTCACTGACTTTAGTCTCTACTCCAAGTGCCTGCTGGAGGGACAGAACTAGACTTGAATGAATTCTAGTCCCTTTTCCTTCCTATCTTGTGGAGCCCCATAAACATGCCAATGACCTGCCTCAGTCTCCTCTGTTCTTTAATTCTTCAGTTGAGTACTCTACACACCAGCAGTCATCCTGTCACCCAAATGGGGTGAGCTTCCTACTTTCTACTGCGTAGACAGTAAAGGGATGCCACATTTAAGTCATATTACTTGTTGCCTTAGAATAGAGCAGGCATGTAGAGGACAGGTAGTAGACCCCAGAGCACATGCCTATATAAGAACCTGAGATTAGGATTGGGCAAGGGCCAATCAGTCAGGAAATATTTATTAAGTAACTATTATCTGCCAGGTCCAGTGCTAAGTGATGGGGATACAAAGAAAGGTAAAAGATACTCCCTACCCTTGGGAAACCCACAATGTAATCAAAGAGACAAGAAGCAAACAAATATGTGCAAAGAGACTATAAATGGGATAAACAGAAAATTATTAAGAGGGAAGTCTCTAGAATTAAGATGGATTGGGGAATGCCTTCTATAGAAGATGGGATTTAAATTGAGACTTGAAGGGAACTGTCTATAAGGCAGAGACTAGGAGGAAGAACATTCCAGTCATAGTGGATAGCTAGAGAAAATGCCTGAAGCATGTAGCCCAGTGTTACTAGATCAAAGTGTACATAGGGAGTCATAAAGTGTAAGAAGACTGAAAAGACTGGAAGGTTAGATTGGGAAAGACTTTGAATGTCAACAGAGAATTTTATATTTGGTCTTGGAAGTGGTAGGGAGCTGATGGAGTTAATTGTGTATGTGTGTGTGTGCAGGGGGCAACATGATCAGACTTACACTTTAGAAAAATCATTGGTAACTGAATAGAAGACGCACTAAAGTAGGGAGAGAATTTTGACTGGTAGATCCACATACATTAAAGAATAGTCCAGGTATGATGTAATAAGGGCCTATATAAGGGAGGTGACAGTATCTGAAGAGAAAAGGGGGCATATTTGAGAGGTTTTGCCAAGGTGAAATCAACAAGCCTCAGCAACAAATTGGATAGGAAGGATTAGAGATAGTGAAACCTCAAGGATGACACTTAGATTTTAGGTCTGGGGAACAAAGAGGATTATGATCCCCCTCACAGTAATAAAGAAGTTTGGAAGGAGTGAAAACATGTCAAAAAGAGGATGAGTTCTCTTTGGACATATTGAGCTTAAGATGTTTAAAAACAGAGGTCTAGGTCTAGATAAAGAATAATACTAAAAGCAGTACTTTCTGGTACAAAAATCTGGAAACAATGTAGATAGCCATCAATAAAGATGGTTCTACAAATTGTAGTATATGGAATAATTACTGATGAATTCAGAGAAATACGGGAAGACTTGTAATATCAGATGCAAAGTGAAGAAAGTAGAACTCAAAAAATAATACACAATAATCTAAAGAGTCAAAGGAATGATAAAATGAAAACAAACCCTTTTAAATTTTCATGACTTAAATTTTCAGTCTTTCTTAATCCCAAAGAAAAGATGAGAAAATAAAATTGCCTCCTTTCATTGGAGGTATGGGATGATGGAGGAAGAGTGTTGTGTAGATTGCTGGATACAGTTGTTCTGTTGGTTGGTTTTGCTTATTTATTTTTCCTTTATTACCAATAAGTTTCATTGAAGAAAGCTTAAGGTGACTGTGATAAACAAACAAAAGTTCAAGAATTCTTTCTATTTATTTATTTTTAAAATTTATTCATTAAACTTTTAACATTCATTTTCATAAATTTTTGGGTTCCAAATTTTCTCCCCATTTCTTCCCTCCCCCCACCCCAATACACTGAGCATTTTAATTGCCCCTATCACCAATCTGCCCTCTCTTCTATCATCCCTCCCTTCCCTTGTCCCCATCTTCTCTTTTGTCCTGTAGGGCAAGATAACTCTCTATATCCCATTACCTGTATTTCTTATTTCCTAGTAGCAAGAAAAATACTCTAGAGTTGTTCCTAAAACTTTGACTTCCAACTTCTCTTCATCCTTCCCTCCTCACCCATTCCCTTTGGAAAGGCAGGAAATTCAATATTGGCCATATTTGTGTTGTTTTGCAAATGACTTCCATAATAGTCATGTGGTATAAGACTAACTATATTTCCCTCCATCCTATCCTGCCCCCCATTGCTTCTATTCTCTCTTTTGATCCTGTCCCTCCCCAAGAGTGTTGATTTCAAATTGCTACCTCCTCCCACTGACCTCCCTTCCATCATCCCCTCCACCCTGCTTATCCCCTTCTCCCCCACTTTCCTGTATTGTAAAAGGTTTTCATGCCAAAAGGAGTGTGCATTTTATTCCTTCCTTTAGTTGAATGTGATGAGAGTAAGCTTCATGTTTTTTCTCTCAACTCCCCTCTTTTTCCCTTTACTAAAAAGTCTTTTACTTGCCTCTTTTATGAGATAATTTACCCCATTCCATTTCTCCCTTTCTCCTCCTAATATATTTCTCTCTCCACTTAATTTCATTTCTTTAAGATATGATCCCATCCTATCCAATTCACTCTGTGCTCTCTGTCTCTCTGTCTCTCTCTCTCTACCTCTCTCTTTCTCTTTCTCTCTCTCCCTCTCTCCCCCCCCTCTCTGTGTGCGTGTGCAATCCCATCAACTCCCCAAATACTGAAAAGTTTCAAGAGTTAGAAATATTGTCTTTCCATGCAGGAATGTAAACAGTTCAACTTTAGTAAGTCCCTTATGACTTCTCTTTGCTGTTTAACTTTTCATGATTCTCTTCATTCTTGTGTTTGAAAGTCAAATTTTCTTTTCACTTCTGGTCTTTTCATCAAGGATGCTTGAAAGTCCTCTGTTTCATTGAAAGACCATATTTTCCCCTGAAGTATTATACTCAGTTTTGCTGGATAGGTGATTCTTGCTTTGAGTCCTAGTTCCTTTGACTTCTGGAATATTCTATTCCACACCCTTTGATTCCTTAATGTAGAAGCTGCTAGATCTTGAGTTATCCTGATTGTATTTCCACAGTACTGGAATTGTTTCTTTCTAGCTGCTTGCAAGATTTTCTCCTTGAGCTGGGAGTTCTGGAATTTGGCCACAATGTTCCTAGGAGTTTCTCTTTTTGGATCTCTTTCAGGTGGTGATCGATGGATTCTTTCAATACTTATTTTGCCCTCTGGTTGTAGAATGTCAGGGCAGTTTTCCTTGATAATTTCATGGAAGATGATGTCTAGGCTCTTTTTTTGATCATGACTTTCAGGTAGTCCCATAATTTTTAAATTGTCTCTCCTGCATCTATTTTCCAGGTCAGTTGTTTTTTCCCATGAGATATTTCACATTCTCTTCCATTTTTTCATTCTTTTGGTTTTGTTTTGTGATTTCTTGGTTTCTCAGAAAGTCATTAGACTCCATCTGTTCCATTCTAATTTTGAGAGAACTATTATCTTCAGTAAGTTTTTGAACCTCCTTTTCCATTTGGCTAATTCTGCTTTTTAAAACATTCTTCTCCTCATTGGCTTTTTGAACCTCTTTTGCCAAATTGAGTGAGCCTATTTTTCAAGGTCTTGTTTTCTTCAGCATTTTTTTGGGTCTCCTTTAGCAAGGTGTTGATCTGCTTTTCATGCTTTTCTTGCATCTCTCTCATTTCTCTTCCCAGTTTTTCCTCCACCTCTCTTACTTGATTTTCAAAATCCTTTTTGAGCTCTTCCATGGCCTGAGTCCACTGAATATTTATTTTGGTTGTTTGGGATACAGAAGCCTTGACTTTTATGCTTTTCCCTGATGGTAAGCAATGTTCTTCCTCATCTGAAAGGATAGGAGGAGATATCTGTTCACCAAGAAAGTAACCTTTTATTGTCTTATTTTTTTTCCCCCTTTTTCGGCATTTTCCCAACCAGTTACCTGACTTTTGGGTACTTTGTCAAGAGTAGGTTATACTCTGGGAGTCTGTGAGGTCTCATTTCCTCTAAGGTGCCACAATCAAGCATGTACTGGTCTGAATGAAGAGAGGGATTATTGTGCCCAGAATCTTAGCAGTTACCTCTCCACAGTCACCTGTCCTCTAATTCCACCAAGTCAGCACTGGGGGCTGATTTTCAGATAAGTTGGATGGGCAGGGCCGCCATTCAGTGTGAGACAAAGACCAGCTCACCCAGGCCCTCTACACAGGGCTGAGGTAAGACTCAGCTCTTCTGTGTCCCCAGGGGTTTTTATGCTCCAACAATGGCGTGGTCTGTATGAGCTGCTGTTAAGCTTCTGTGGCCACTGCCTGCTACAGGAGCTATGGAAAGGCCATTCTCCCTTCCTGCCTACCTGAAAACACCCCGTCACTGACCTTTGGCCCCTGTGGGTTGAGGGATCTGAGGACCCGCTGCTGCAACTGGAGATTCTGCTCCCAAGGTGTCCTCCTCCCAGAGTCTTGTAACGCCAAGCTATGTGCCCAAGGCTGGGCTGGGCTCTGCTCCATGTCCAGTGCAACTGATGTTTCCCATGGGCCTTTCAGGTTACCGTGGGCTGGAAATCTCCTCCACTCTGCTGTTCTCTACTTCTTCTGCTCCAGAATTTGTTGAGAGTCCCTCTCTACAGGTATTTTGTGGGCTGGGTGGGGAGACCCTGCATAAGTGTGTCTTTGTATTCTGCCATCTTGACTCCACCCCAACTTCAACAATTCTTGAAAAACAAATAATAAATGCATATATACATATATAAATTTGGGTTCTATCTCTACTCCCAATTAATTTTAAAGGCACAGACACTGAGATTGAATCAATAAATTGAAATTGCAAATATACCTTTAATCAATTTGAGAGGAATGGAGTGTTTTTACTATTGGCTATAGGCAGATAATATCACAAAGGAAACATTTTATTATTGACTGAATCAAACCCACTTCTAGGCCTTTATATAAAAATAACAATTAGTCTATCTATGAGCTCAGGAAACAGTTCAATTAAATACAAATCAGTGGAGTGGCCCTAAAAGATATGCTGCATATGCACACATTGAAAATCAAACAAATTAATGTGTGACATCCAGAAATAATACTACATATATAGTATTACAAATTTAACCAGATCAGATCATTGTTATGAATACCCATAATCTCATTTATTCTGAACAATGATTGCTGATTTGGAGTTTGGCACAATAATTCTTCCTCTTTTCAGAATTTTCAGCTATCACACTGTCTCTTCTTAAGCCTGTAATATATCAATCAATACAATTGAATCTTCTCAGTATGAAGCCCATGCTGTCCTTTTCCTTGGCTATAGTTGAATAAAAACTGAGAGAGGTATTATTATCTCACTGCACTCATTCATGCATTCATTCAGCAAGCATTTACTAAATATCTACTAGGCTTTAGGCGCTTTGGGTATGGAAACATAGCAGGTTTTTTTTTTTCCATCAAGGAACTTATGTTTATAGTTTACTCAGTGTGGGAAAATGCATAGTATACAGAATATACTGTGTGTATATAGTAAAAAAAATATAAAATATATGCAAAACAAATAAGAAATAATCAACCTAGAGGACAGGTCAATAGCATTTTTTTCCAATCAGTGATATTTTTCATTTACTTAACAAAATATAAATATTATTTTAATATTTAAATGTTGTATATGTCAAAATTTGTTAAGTTCAGGGAAATAAATCTGTAATCAAAGTAAGGAAATCATCCTAACAGTTAGATCTACTCAAAACTGGAATTAACTGTCTTGGAAGATGGTGTGGTTCCTGTCATTGTGGGTGCTAAAACAGAACTTGGAGAACTTCTGAAAGCCAAGGTGGCAGAGTGATTGGTAAATGCTCTACCCTTCCCCTGGTTGACCTTGAAAAACTCAGAGAATATGTCCCCAGGAAAAATCCTTGAAGAGTGGGATCAGTTGAAAGGGTAAACAGTCTCGTAGCCTGTGAGACTAGGAAAATAACAAAGAGGTAGAACCTCTTGCTGTGGCTGAAGGAGACCAGTACAGGCCTGGAGCAGACAGTATCACCTCAGTGAACTGGGAAGAGATCTTGAGCCCCAGGGGGATGGACCCTGCAATAGTCAACACCAGGACCCCAGATATGCCTGAGCACAGGCAGAGGAATAGGAAAGACCCAAGTTCAAATAGGGTTCAATAACTGCTGAGCCTGCCTGTGCTCAGGAGAGGAGACCATCTGTGGTCAGATCACCACTCACCCATACTTAACTCGGTTAGCTCCAGGGCAACTCCGGGGAAACTCAGGAAGACTTGACCTGGCTTCTGCTTTGGCACATCAACCAGCTCAGCACCAGGTAAGCTACAGCACTCTAGCTTTTAGCTGAAAGAACCAGAGGCCATAATACACAAAACCTCAAGTTCTAAACACAAGAATGGTGGGACAGAGCCCTCGGTGTCTCAGCAGCAGAAATCTACTTTAAAAGCCAGGAAAAGCACTATTATCATGAGCAAGAAGCAAAACAGAAAAGATAAGATTATAGGATATTTCTATGGGGACAAGGACAAAAACACAAATATCAAAGATGTCAGCACTGAGACTGTACTCCCATCTGAAACTTCAGGAGGGAATAAGGACTGATCTCAATGCCAAAGAGCATTCTTGGAAGAGCTCAAGAAGGATTGTAAAAGCCAAATTAGGGAAGTAGAAGAAAAACTGGCTAATGCTTTTAAAAATATGAAAAAAAAATGGAAGAATTTAAAAGGAAAATTGAACTAACGGAAAAGGAAATGCAAAAACTAACTGAAGAAACGATCTTCTTAAAAGGAACAACTGGACAGATGGAAAAGGAGATGCAAAAGTTAACTGAAGAAAACAATTTGATAAAAATTAGAATTGGGCAAGTAGAAGCTAATGACTCTATAGGACATCAAGAATCATTGAAATAGAATGTAAGAAATGAAAAGATAGAAGAAAATGTAAAATATCTAATTGGAAAATGGCTCCAGGAGGGAAAAATTTAAGGATTGTTGGTCTACCAGAAAGCCATGATGAGAAATAGAGCCTGGACAATATCTTCCAACAAATCATCAAGGAAAACTGCCAGAAGTCATGGATTCAGAGGGCAAAATAGTCATTGAAAGAACCCACAATTCACCTTGTGAAAGGGACCCTAAACTGAAAACGCTAAGGAAAATCATTGCCAAATTCCAGAACTATCAAGTGAAGGAGAAAATACTGCAGACAGGAAGAAAGAAACAATTCAAATATCAAGGAGCTACAGTCAAGATCACACAGGACCTTGGAACTTCTACATTAAAAGACTGAGGGGATTGGAATATGTTATTCTGTAAGGCAAAGGAGCTGAGACTAAACCAAAGGAGCTGAGACTACAACCAACAATTACACAGCAAAACTGAGCAAATATTTCAGGCAAGGAGATGGACATTCAATAAAATAAGGGATTTCCAGACCTTCCTGATGAAAGATGAAAGAATCAGAGCTTAACAGAAAATTTGACCTTCAAGCACAAGTCTCAAGAGAGGTCCAAAAAGGTAAACAGGGGGAAAAAACTTATTATTCAATATGGGCAAACTGTTTTGCCTCCCTATAAAGGAAGGTGATATATATTAATCTTTGGGACTGTATATCTTTTATGATATATATAGATAGAAGGAGTGGGTAAAAAGTAAATGATGTGATGATAAAAATGTGATTTAAGGGTGCAAAAGGATTGTAATGGAAGATGTGAAAAGGGGGAGGCAAAAAAAGATAAATCACATCACAGGATGAGGCACTAAAACATATTATAGTAGAGGGAAAGAGGAGAGGGAGGTGAGCATTGTTTGAGATTTACTCTCATCTGATTTTGTTCAAGGAGGGATCTACAAACACAGTTAAATATACAAATCTAATTAGCTATATAGGCAGTGGGAGGGGAAAGGGAAAAGAAAAGGGAGGGAAGAAGTAGTAAGGGAAAAAGAGAGTAAGAGAGAGGGGGACTGAAAGAAGGGAGGGAAGACTGAGGAAGGTGGTTGTCAAAAATTAAAACTCTATTTTAGAGTGGAGGGAAAGGGAGGAGAGAGAACTAAAAGCATAAACAGGGGAAAGAAGTTGGAAGAAAACACACAGATAGTAATCATAACTGTGAATGCGAATGGGATGAACTCTCCCATAAAACAGAGATAGAGAGTGGAATGGTATGAAAACCATAATCCACCAATATGCTGGTTACAAGAAACACATTTGAATTGGTGGAGAGGATACACACAGGGTAAAGGTAAAAAGACTGGAGCAGAATATATTGTGCTTCAGCTGATGTAAGAAAGCAGGGGTAGAAATCCTAATATCAGACAAAGCAAAAGCAGAAAGAGGTCTAATCAAAAGAGATATGGAAGGAAACCATACCCTGCTAAAAGTCACCATAGACAAGGAAGCAATATCATTACTGTACTTATATACTCCAAATGGTATATTATCCAGATTGTTAGAGGAGAAGTTAAGGGAGTTATAGGAAGAAATAGACAGCAAAACTGTACCAGTGGGGGACCTCAAACTCCTCCTCTCTGAACTTGATAAATCTAACCTCAAAATAAACAAGAAAGAAGTTAAGGAGGTGAATAAAACTCTGGATAAGGTAGATATGATAGACCTCTGGAGAAAAGTGAATGGGTATAGAAAGGAATATACCTTCAGTGGTATATGGCACATATACAAAAATTGACCATGTTCTAGGGCATAAAACCTCACAATCCAGTGCAGAAAGACAGACAGTTAAAGCATCCTTCTCAGATCATAATGCAATAAAAATTATATGTAATAAAAGACCTTAGAAAGATAAACCAAAAATTATTTGGAAACAATGATATAATCCTAAAGAATGAGTGGGTTAAACAACCAATCATGGAAACCATAGACAACTTCATTCAAGAGAATGACAATAATGAGACAACCTGCCAGATCTTATGGGATACTGCCTTAGGGGAAGCTTTATATCTTTGAATGCCTACATGAATAAAATAGAGAAGGAGGAGATCAATAAATTGGGCATGCAGCTGAAAAAGCTAAAAAAAGAACAAATTGAAAATCCCCAAGTAAATACCAAATTAGAAATACTGAAAACCAAAGGAGATATTAATAAAAATGAAATTAAAAAAACTATTGAACTAATAAATAAAACTAAGAGTAGGTTTTATGAAAAAAACAATAAAATTGATAAACTTTTGGTCAACTTGATTAAAAACATGAAACAAGAAAACAAAATTAGCAATATCAAAAATGAAAGGGGTGAACTCACCTCCAATAAGGAGGAAATTAAAACAACTGTAAATTACTTTGCCCAACTATATGCAAATAAATTCAACAATCTAAATGAGATGGTTATTTTAAAATATATAAATTGTCCAGATTATTAGAAGAGGAAGTTGAATACCTAAATAACTCCATCTCAGAAAAAGAAATTGAACAAGCCATCAATGAACTCCCTAGGAAAAAATCTCCAGGGAGATTTAGATTTACAAGTGAATTCTATCAAACATTTAAAGAAAAGTTAACTCTAACACTATATAGATTGTTTGGGAAAATTGGTGAAGAAGGAGTCCTACCAAATTCTTTGTATGATACAAATATGGTTCTGACACCTAAACCAGGAAGAGTCAAAACAGAGAAAGAACATAGATGCAAAAATTTTACATAAGATATTAGCAAAAAGAGTACAGCAACTAATCATGAGAATAATACATTATGATCCGGTAGGATTTTTATCATGAATGAAGAACTGGTTCAATATTAGAAAACCTATCAACACTATTGATCATATCAACAATGAAACTAATAGAACCCACATGATTATCTGCAGAAAAAGCTTTTGACAAAATACATCACTCATTCCTATTGAAAACACTGGAGAGCAAAGGAATAAATGGAACTTTCCATAAAATAATAAGCAATATCTACCTAAAACCTTCAGCAAGCATTATATGACATTATATGCCTGACAGCATACACATGAATAACGTCCAAATGGATACATAATTTAGGTATAAAGACTGATAATATAAAAAAAATTAGGGGAACAAGTAATAGTATGTTTGTCAGATTTATGGAGAATGGAGACATTTTTGACCAAACAAGAGATAAGAGAAAATTATGAAGTGCAAAATGGATAATTTTGATTACATTAAATTGAAAAGTTTTCCACAAACAAACCCAATGCAAGCAAGATTAGGAGGGAAGCAGAAAACGGGAAAAGAATTTTTCTAACTAGTGTCTATGATAAAGGCCTCATTTCTTAAAAAATATAGAGAACTGAGTCAAATTTATAAGAATACAAGTCATTCCCCAATTGATAAATGGTCAAAGTATGTGAACAGATAACTTTCAGAAGAAGAAATTAAAGCTATCTATGGTCATATGAAAAAATGCTCTTAATCACTATTGATTGGGGAGATGCAAGTCAAAACAACTCTGAGGTACCACATCATACCTATCGGATTGCTAACATGACAAAACAGAAAGATGATAAATGTTGCAGAAGATGCGGGAGAGTTGGAGCACTAATTCATTGTTGGTGTAGCTGTGAGCTGATTCAACCATTCTGGAGAGCAATTTGGAACTATGCCCAAAGGGCTATAAAAATATGCATACCCTTTGTCCCAGCAATATCTCTTCTAGGATTGTATCCCAAAGAGATCATAAAAATGGGAAAGGGTCCCACATGTACAAAAATATTTATTGCAGTTCTCTTTGTGGTGGCCAAAAACTAGAAATCAAGGGGATGCTCTTCAACTGTGGAATGGCTGAACAAGTTGTGGTATATGAAAATAATGGAATACTATTTTGCTATAAGAAATGATGAACAGGAAGACTTCAGAGAGGCCTGGGAGGACTTAGATGAACTGATGCTGAATGAAAGGAGCAGAACCAGGAGAATTTTGTACACAGAAATAGCCACAGTGTGCAAGGAATTTTTCTGGTAGACTTATTCCTTCACAGCAATGCAAGGACCTAAAAAAATTCCCAACGATCTCTTGTAGTAAAATGCCTTTCACGTCCAGAGAAAGAACTTATGGAATTCAATTGCAGAATGAAATAAATTATTTTGTCTTGTGTTTTGTTTTATGGTTCTTCCCCTTCATTTTAATCCTTCTATGCAACATGACTAAGGTTAAAATGTATTTAATAAGAATGTATGTGTAGAACCTATATAAGACTGCTCTTCATCTCGAGGAGGGTGTGAGGAGGGAAAGGGAAAAGAGGATGAGAGAGGGAAAAAATCTAAGATATATGGAAATGATTGTAGAAAACTGAAAACAAATAAAAATAATTAAAAAAACAGGACTTGGATGACCACTAACTAAATATGTTTTTGCAGGAAGTTCCTGCATAGTTACACATTTGTCTTGATGGCTACTGGTATTCTTTACTGTTCCATAATATAAAGTTCAAGGCACTATTCTAGGAAATGTATGTTTTCAGCCTTCAAGATACTTACAGCTTGGGATGAATGATAATCAACATCTCCCACTACCCCATAAACTCATAATTAGAAAATTCATCAGCATGAAGATTGTGTTGGCTTTGATACTCATATTTCATCAAAACTATATATAGGGTTAGAGGGAAAAGTAAAAAAGAAAACAAAAACTTCTTCCTATTTAGCCTCCCTTAGAGAAGGCTCAAAATCCAAGCCATCTTTCCGTTTTCCACCAGCTTCTCTGATTAGTTTTGACTCTACCCATCAACACACCCCCACATCAGGTAACATCTGGCAGCTTAATCTCCCCTTTTTAGCTTCCTTTAGTGTATTTTTTTTTACCCATTAGAGTGTAAACTACTTGAGGGCAGGCACTATTTTTCTTTTCCTTAATTGAATATCCAGTATTTAGCATACTACCTGACACACAGTAAATGCTTAATCAATATTTATTGTATCCTATTGTATAATTATATATGTACATACATAAATATAACACAAATTAGAATAAAGTGAATAGGTTCTTCCCTATTTTTTTAAAAAAATATTAATTTGTTTTTAGTTTTAAATATTCATTTCCATAAGTTTTAAATTGTCTCCCTCTCTCCTCCTTTTCCAAGGTGGCATGCAATCTGATGTGGTTCTACACATATATTCCTATTAAACACATTTTCATGTCAGTCATGTTGCATAGAAAAAATTATAATGAATGGAAGAGACCATGAAAAAGAACACAAAACAAAACAAAAAGAAAATAGTCTGCTTCGCTCTGCATTCAGCTCCATGGTTCTTTCTCTGGATGTGGATGGTATTTTGCATCATGAATCCTTTGGAATTGTTTTAGGTCCTTGCATTGCTGAAAAGGGCTAAATCTGTCAAAATCATTCATAACGCAATGTGGCTGTTTCTGTGAACAATATTCTCCTGCTTTGCTCACTTCACTCAGCATTAGTTCATTTGAGTCTTTCCAGGATTTTCTGAAGTTTGCCTGTTCATCATTTCTTATAGCACAATAGCATTCCTTTACATTCGTATACCACAACTTGTTTGGTCATTCCCCAATTGATAGGCATCACCTCAATTTCCAGTTATTGACCAACACACAAAAAAACTGTGATAAATATTTTTATACATGTGGGTCCTTTTCCCATTTTTACAATCTCTTTGTCATAGAAACACTCTTGCTGGGTCAAAGGGTATGCACATTTTTATAGCCCTTTGGGCATAGTTCCAAATTGCTCTCCAGGAGGGTTGAATCAGTTCATAGCTCCACCAACAATGAATTAGTGTTCCAACTTAACCACATCTTCTCCGTCATGTATCATTTTCCTGTTTTGTCATGTTAGCCAATCTGATAGGTGTTATTTGGTACCTATGAGTTGTTTTGATTTGCATCTCTCTAATCAATAGCAATTTAGAGCAACTCTTCATATGACTATAGAGAGCTTTAATTTCTCTGAAAACTGCCTGTTCATGTGGCTCTTCCCTATTCTAAAACTGGAGCACCTCAGATTTCTAACACCCTCATTTTTAGATGAGGAAACTAAGGCCCAAGGATGAAGAGTGACTTGTCCAAGGTCGTGTAGTTAGTGAATGCCAGAGGAAGGATCTGAACCTGAGTTCTCTGTCTCTCTAGTTATTATTTTTCCCTATCTTTGTGATGTCACCTATTTTAAAATTCACAAAACTTTCTGAAATATTTTGAGATAAGCTAAGGAAGAGCTTGAAACCTCAAGGATGACACTTAGATTTTAGGTCTGGGGAACAAAGAGGATTATGATCCCCCTCACAGTAATAAAGAAGTTTGGAAGGAGTGAAAACATGTCAAAAAGAGGATGAGTTCTCTTTGGACATATTGAGCTTAAGATGTTTAAAAACAGAGGTCTAGGTCTAGATAAAGAATAATACTAAAAGCAGTACTTTCTGGTACAAAAATCTGGAAACAATGTAGATAGCCATCAATAAAGATGGTTCTACAAATTGTAGTATATGGAATAATTACTGATGAATTCAGAGAAATACGGGAAGACTTGTAATATCAGATGCAAAGTGAAGAAAGTAGAACTCAAAAAATAATACACAATAATCTAAAGAGTCAAAGGAATGCTAAAATGAAAACAAACCCTTTAAATTTTCATGACTTAAATTTTCAGTCTTTCTTAATCCCAAAGAAAAGATGAGAAAATAAAATTGCCTCCTTTCATTGGAGGTATGGGATGATGGAGGAAGAGTGTTGTGTAGATTGCTGGATACAGTTGTTCTGTTGGTTGGTTTTGCTTATTTATTTTTCCTTTATTACCAATAAGTTTCATTGAAGAAAGCTTAAGGTGACTGTGATAAACAAACAAAAGTTCAAGAATTCTTTCTATTTATTTATTTTTAAAATTTATTCATTAAACTTTTAACATTCATTTTCATAAATTTTTGGGTTCCAAATTTTCTCCCCATTTCTTCCCTCCCCCCACCCCAATACACTGAGCATTTTAATTGCCCCTATCACCAATCTGCCCTCTCTTCTATCATCCCTCCCTTCCCTTGTCCCCATCTTCTCTTTTGTCCTGTAGGGCAAGATAACTCTCTATATCCCATTACCTGTATTTCTTATTTCCTAGTAGCAAGAAAAATACTCTAGAGTTGTTCCTAAAACTTTGACTTCCAACTTCTCTTCATCCTTCCCTCCTCACCCATTCCCTTTGGAAAGGCAGGAAATTCAATATTGGCCATATTTGTGTTGTTTTGCAAATGACTTCCATAATAGTCATGTGGTATAAGACTAACTATATTTCCCTCCATCCTATCCTGCCCCCCATTGCTTCTATTCTCTCTTTTGATCCTGTCCCTCCCCAAGAGTGTTGATTTCAAATTGCTACCTCCTCCCACTGACCTCCCTTCCATCATCCCCTCCACCCTGCTTATCCCCTTCTCCCCCACTTTCCTGTATTGTAAGAGGTTTTCATGTCAAAAGGAGTGTGCATTTTATTCCTTCCTTTAGTTGAATGTGATGAGAGTAAGCTTCATGTTTTTTCTCTCAACTCCCCTCTTTTTCCCTTTACTAAAAAGTCTTTTACTTGCCTCTTTTATGAGATAATTTACCCCATTCCATTTCTCCCTTTCTCCTCCTAATATATTTCTCTCTCCACTTAATTTCATTTCTTTAAGATATGATCCCATCCTATCCAATTCACTCTGTGCTCTCTGTCTCTCTGTCTCTCTCTCTCTACCTCTCTCTTTCTCTTTCTCTCTCTCCCTCTCTCCCCCCCCTCTCTGTGTGCGTGTGCAATCCCATCAACTCCCCAAATACTGAAAAGTTTCAAGAGTTAGAAATATTGTCTTTCCATGCAGGAATGTAAACAGTTCAACTTTAGTAAGTCCCTTATGACTTCTCTTTGCTGTTTAACTTTTCATGATTCTCTTCATTCTTGTGTTTGAAAGTCAAATTTTCTTTTCACTTCTGGTCTTTTCATCAAGGATGCTTGAAAGTCCTCTGTTTCATTGAAAGACCATATTTTCCCCTGAAGTATTATACTCAGTTTTGCTGGATAGGTGATTCTTGCTTTGAGTCCTAGTTCCTTTGACTTCTGGAATATTCTATTCCACACCCTTTGATTCCTTAATGTAGAAGCTGCTAGATCTTGAGTTATCCTGATTGTATTTCCACAGTACTGGAATTGTTTCTTTCTAGCTGCTTGCAAGATTTTCTCCTTGAGCTGGGAGTTCTGGAATTTGGCCACAATGTTCCTAGGAGTTTCTCTTTTTGGATCTCTTTCAGGTGGTGATCGATGGATTCTTTCAATACTTATTTTGCCCTCTGGTTGTAGAATGTCAGGGCAGTTTTCCTTGATAATTTCATGGAAGATGATGTCTAGGCTCTTTTTTTGATCATGACTTTCAGGTAGTCCCATAATTTTTAAATTGTCTCTCCTGCATCTATTTTCCAGGTCAGTTGTTTTTCCCATGAGATATTTCACATTCTCTTCCATTTTTTCATTCTTTTGGTTTTGTTTTGTGATTTCTTGGTTTCTCAGAAAGTCATTAGACTCCATCTGTTCCATTCTAATTTTGAGAGAACTATTATCTTCAGTAAGTTTTTGAACCTCCTTTTCCATTTGGCTAATTCTGCTTTTTAAAACATTCTTCTCCTCATTGGCTTTTTGAACCTCTTTTGCCAAATTGAGTGAGCCTATTTTTCAAGGTCTTGTTTTCTTCAGCATTTTTTTGGGTCTCCTTTAGCAAGGTGTTGATCTGCTTTTCATGCTTTTCTTGCATCTCTCTCATTTCTCTTCCCAGTTTTTCCTCCACCTCTCTTACTTGATTTTCAAAATCCTTTTTGAGCTCTTCCATGGCCTGAGTCCACTGAATATTTATTTTGGTTGTTTGGGATACAGAAGCCTTGACTTTTATGCTTTTCCCTGATGGTAAGCAATGTTCTTCCTCATCTGAAAGGATAGGAGGAGATATCTGTTCACCAAGAAAGTAACCTTTTATTGTCTTATTTTTTTTCCCCCTTTTTCGGCATTTTCCCAACCAGTTACCTGACTTTTGGGTACTTTGTCAAGAGTAGGTTATACTCTGGGAGTCTGTGAGGTCTCATTTCCTCTAAGGTGCCACAATCAAGCATGTACTGGTCTGAATGAAGAGAGGAATTACTGTGCCCAGAATCTTAGCAGTTACCTCTCCACCGTCACCTGTCCTCTAATTCCACCAAGTCAGCACTGGGGGCTGATTTTCAGATAAGTTGGATGGGCAGGGCCGCCATTCAGTGTGAGACAAAGACCAGCTCACCCAGGCCCTCTACACAGGGCTGAGGTAAGACTCAGCTCTTCTGTGTCCCCAGGGGTTTTTATGCTCCAACAATGGCGTGGTCTGTATGAGCTGCTGTTAAGCTTCTGTGGCCACTGCCTGCTACAGGAGCTATGGGAAGGCCATTCTCCCTTCCTGCCTACCTGAAAACACCCCGTCACTGACCTTTGGCCCCTGTGGGTTGAGGGATCTGAGGACCCGCTGCTGCAAACTGGAGATTCTGCTCCCAAGGTGTCCTCCTCCCAGAGTCTTGTAACGCCAAGCTATGTGCCCAAGGCTGGGCTGGGCTCTGCTCCATGTCCAGTGCAACTGATGTTTCCCATGGGCCTTTCAGGTTACCGTGGGCTGGAAATCTCCTCCACTCTGCTGTTCTCTACTTCTTCTGCTCCAGAATTTGTTGAGAGTCCCTCTCTACAGGTATTTTGTGGGCTGGGTGGGGAGACCCTGCATAAGTGTGTCTTTGTATTCTGCCATCTTGACTCCACCCCAACTTCAACAATTCTTGAAAAACAAATAATAAATGCATATATACATATATAAATTTGGGTTCTATCTCTACTCCCAATTAATTTTAAAGGCACAGACACTGAGATTGAATCAATAAATTGAAATTGCAAATATACCTTTAATCAATTTGAGAGAATGGAGTGTTTTTACTATTGGCTATAGGCAGATAATATCACAAAGGAAACATTTTATTATTGACTGAATCAAACCCACTTCTAGGCCTTTATATAAAAATAACAATTAGTCTATCTATGAGCTCAGGAAACAGTTCAATTAAATACAAACCAGTGGAGTGGCCCTAAAAGATATGCTGCATATGCACACATTGAAAATCAAACAAATTAATGTGTGACATCCAGAAATAATACTACATATATAGTATTACAAATTTAACCAGATCAGATCATTGTTATGAATACCCATAATCTCATTTATTCTGAACAATGATTGCTGATTTGGAGTTTGGCACAATAATTCTTCCTCTTTTCAGAATTTTCAGCTATCACACTGTCTCTTCTTAAGCCTGTAATATATCAATCAATACAATTGAATCTTCTCAGTATGAAGCCCATGCTGTCCTTTTCCTTGGCTATAGTTGAATAAAAACTGAGAGAGGTATTATTATCTCACTGCACTCATTCATGCATTCATTCAGCAAGCATTTACTAAATATCTACTAGGCTTTAGGCGCTTTGGGTATGGAAACATAGCAGGTTTTTTTTTTTCCATCAAGGAACTTATGTTTATAGTTTACTCAGTGTGGGAAAATGCATAGTATACAGAATATACTGTGTGTATATAGTAAAAAAAATATAAAATATATGCAAAACAAATAAGAAATAATCAACCTAGAGGACAGGTCAATAGCATTTTTTTCCAATCAGTGATATTTTTCATTTACTTAACAAAATATAAATATTATTTTAATATTTAAATGTTGTATATGTCAAAATTTGTTAAGTTCAGGGAAATAAATCTGTAATCAAAGTAAGGAAATCATCCTAACAGTTAGATCTACTCAAAACTGGAATTAACTGTCTTGGAAGATGGTGTGGTTCCTGTCATTGTGGGTGCTAAAACAGAACTTGGAGAACTTCTGAAAGCCAAGGTGGCAGAGTGATTGGTAAATGCTCTACCCTTCCCCTGGTTGACCTTGAAAAACTCAGAGAATATGTCCCCAGGAAAAATCCTTGAAGAGTGGGATCAGTTGAAAGGGTAAACAGTCTCGTAGCCTGTGAGACTAGGAAAATAACAAAGAGGTAGAACCTCTTGCTGTGGCTGAAGGAGACCAGTACAGGCCTGGAGCAGACAGTATCACCTCAGTGAACTGGGAAGAGATCTTGAGCCCCAGGGGGATGGACCCTGCAATAGTCAACACCAGGACCCCAGATATGCCTGAGCACAGGCAGAGGAATAGGAAAGACCCAAGTTCAAATAGGGTTCAATAACTGCTGAGCCTGCCTGTGCTCAGGAGAGGAGACCATCTGTGGTCAGATCACCACTCACCCATACTTAACTCGGTTAGCTCCAGGGCAACTCCGGGGAAACTCAGGAAGACTTGACCTGGCTTCTGCTTTGGCACATCAACCAGCTCAGCACCAGGTAAGCTACAGCACTCTAGCTTTTAGCTGAAAGAACCAGAGGCCATAATACACAAAACCTCAAGTTCTAAACACAAGAATGGGTGGGACAGAGCCCTCGGTGTCTCAGCAGCAGAAATCTACTTTAAAAGCCAGGAAAAGCACTATTATCATGAGCAAGAAGCAAAACAGAAAAGATAAGATTATAGGATATTTCTATGGGGACAAGGACAAAAACACAAATATCAAAGATGTCAGCACTGAGACTGTACTCCCATCTGAAACTTCAGGAGGGAATAAGGACTGATCTCAATGCCAAAGAGCATTCTTGGAAGAGCTCAAGAAGGATAGTAAAAGCCAAATTAGGGAAGTAGAAGAAAAACTGGCTAATGCTTTTAAAAATATGAAAAAAAAATGGAAGAATTTAAAAGGAAAATTGAACTAACGGAAAAGGAAATGCAAAAACTAACTGAAGAAACGATCTTCTTAAAAGGAACAACTGGACAGATGGAAAAGGAGATGCAAAAGTTAACTGAAGAAAACAATTTGATAAAAATTAGAATTGGGCAAGTAGAAGCTAATGACTCTATAGGACATCAAGAATCATTGAAATAGAATGTAAGAAATGAAAAGATAGAAGAAAATGTAAAATATCTAATTGGAAAATGGCTCCAGGAGGGAAAAATTTAAGGATTGTTGGTCTACCAGAAAGCCATGATGAGAAATAGAGCCTGGACAATATCTTCCAACAAATCATCAAGGAAAACTGCCAGAAGTCATGGATTCAGAGGGCAAAATAGTCATTGAAAGAACCCACAATTCACCTTGTGAAAGGGACCCTAAACTGAAAACGCTAAGGAAAATCATTGCCAAATTCCAGAACTATCAAGTGAAGGAGAAAATACTGCAGACAGGAAGAAAGAAACAATTCAAATATCAAGGAGCTACAGTCAAGATCACACAGGACCTTGGAACTTCTACATTAAAAGACTGAGGGGATTGGAATATGTTATTCTGTAAGGCAAAGGAGCTGAGACTAAACCAAAGGAGCTGAGACTACAACCAACAATTACACAGCAAAACTGAGCAAATATTTCAGGCAAGGAGATGGACATTCAATAAAATAAGGGATTTCCAGACCTTCCTGATGAAAGATGAAAGAATCAGAGCTTAACAGAAAATTTGACCTTCAAGCACAAGTCTCAAGAGAGGTCCAAAAAGGTAAACAGGGGAAAAAACTTATTATTCAATATGGGCAAACTGTTTGCCTCCCTATAAAGGAAGGTGATATATATTAATCTTTGGGACTGTATATCTTTTATGATATATATAGATAGAAGGAGTGGGTAAAAAGTAAATGATGTGATGATAAAAATGTGATTTAAGGGTGCAAAAGGATTGTAATGGAAGATGTGAAAAGGGGGAGGCAAAAAAAGATAAATCACATCACAGGATGAGGCACTAAAACATATTATAGTAGAGGGAAAGAGGAGAGGGAGGTGAGCATTGTTTGAGATTTACTCTCATCTGATTTTGTTCAAGGAGGGATCTACAAACCACAGTTAAATATACAAATCTAATTAGCTATATAGGCAGTGGGAGGGGAAAGGGAAAAGAAAAGGGAGGGAAGAAGTAGTAAGGGAAAAAGAGAGTAAGAGAGAGGGGGACTGAAAGAAGGGAGGGAAGACTGAGGAAGGTGGTTGTCAAAAATTAAAACTCTATTTTAGAGTGGAGGGAAAGGGAGGAGAGAGAACTAAAAGCATAAACAGGGGAAAGAAGTTGGAAGAAAACACACAGATAGTAATCATAACTGTGAATGCGAATGGGATGAACTCTCCCATAAAACAGAGATAGAGAGTGGAATGGTATGAAAACCATAATCCACCAATATGCTGGTTACAAGAAACACATTTGAATTGGTGGAGAGGATACACACAGGGTAAAGGTAAAAAGACTGGAGCAGAATATATTGTGCTTCAGCTGATGTAAGAAAGCAGGGGTAGAAATCCTAATATCAGACAAAGCAAAAGCAGAAAGAGGTCTAATCAAAAGAGATATGGAAGGAAACCATACCCTGCTAAAAGTCACCATAGACAAGGAAGCAATATCATTACTGTACATATATACTCCAAATGGTATATTATCCAGATTGTTAGAGGAGAAGTTAAGGGAGTTATAGGAAGAAATAGACAGCAAAACTGTACCAGTGGGGGACCTCAAACTCCTCCTCTCTGAACTTGATAAATCTAACCTCAAAATAAACAAGAAAGAAGTTAAGGAGGTGAATAAAACTCTGGATAAGGTAGATATGATAGACCTCTGGAGAAAAGTGAATGGGTATAGAAAGGAATATACCTTCAGTGGTATATGGCACATATACAAAAATTGACCATGTTCTAGGGCATAAAACCTCACAATCCAGTGCAGAAAGACAGACAGTTAAAGCATCCTTCTCAGATCATAATGCAATAAAAATTATATGTAATAAAAGACCTTAGAAAGATAAACCAAAAATTATTTGGAAACAATGATATAATCCTAAAGAATGAGTGGGTTAAACAACCAATCATGGAAACCATAGACAACTTCATTCAAGAGAATGACAATAATGAGACAACCTGCCAGATCTTATGGGATACTGCCTTAGGGGAAGCTTTATATCTTTGAATGCCTACATGAATAAAATAGAGAAGGAGGAGATCAATAAATTGGGCATGCAGCTGAAAAAGCTAAAAAAAGAACAAATTGAAAATCCCCAAGTAAATACCAAATTAGAAATACTGAAAACCAAAGGAGATATTAATAAAAATGAAATTAAAAAAACTATTGAACTAATAAATAAAACTAAGAGTAGGTTTTATGAAAAAAACAATAAAATTGATAAACTTTTGGTCAACTTGATTAAAAACATGAAACAAGAAAACAAAATTAGCAATATCAAAAATGAAAGGGGTGAACTCACCTCCAATAAGGAGGAAATTAAAACAACTGTAAATTACTTTGCCCAACTATATGCAAATAAATTCAACAATCTAAATGAGATGGTTATTTTAAAATATATAAATTGTCCAGATTATTAGAAGAGGAAGTTGAATACCTAAATAACTCCATCTCAGAAAAAGAAATTGAACAAGCCATCAATGAACTCCCTAGGAAAAAATCTCCAGGGAGATTTAGATTTACAAGTGAATTCTATCAAACATTTAAAGAAAAGTTAACTCTAACACTATATAGATTGTTTGGGAAAATTGGTGAAGAAGGAGTCCCTACCAAATTCTTTGTATGATACAAATATGGTTCTGACACCTAAACCAGGAAGAGTCAAAACAGAGAAAGAACATAGATGCAAAAATTTTACATAAGATATTAGCAAAAAGAGTACAGCAACTAATCATGAGAATAATACATTATGATCCGGTAGGATTTTTATCATGAATGAAGAACTGGTTCAATATTAGAAAACCTATCAACACTATTGATCATATCAACAATGAAACTAATAGAACCCACATGATTATCTGCAGAAAAAGCTTTTGACAAAATACATCACTCATTCCTATTGAAAACACTGGAGAGCAAAGGAATAAATGGAACTTTCCATAAAATAATAAGCAATATCTACCTAAAACCTTCAGCAAGCATTATATGACATTATATGCCTGACAGCATACACATGAATAACGTCCAAATGGATACATAATTTAGGTATAAAGACTGATAATATAAAAAAAAATTAGGGGAACAAGTAATAGTATGTTTGTCAGATTTATGGAGAATGGAGACATTTTTGACCAAACAAGAGATAAGAGAAAATTATGAAGTGCAAAATGGATAATTTTGATTACATTAAATTGAAAAGTTTTCCACAAACAAACCCAATGCAAGCAAGATTAGGAGGGGAAGCAGAAAACGGGAAAAGAATTTTTCTAACTAGTGTCTATGATAAAGGCCTCATTTCTTAAAAAATATAGAGAACTGAGTCAAATTTATAAGAATACAAGTCATTCCCCAATTGATAAATGGTCAAAGTATGTGAACAGATAACTTTCAGAAGAAGAAATTAAAGCTATCTATGGTCATATGAAAAAATGCTCTTAATCACTATTGATTGGGGAGATGCAAGTCAAAACAACTCTGAGGTACCACATCATACCTATCGGATTGCTAACATGACAAAACAGAAAGATGATAAATGTTGCAGAAGATGCGGGAGAGTTGGAGCACTAATTCATTGTTGGTGTAGCTGTGAGCTGATTCAACCATTCTGGAGAGCAATTTGGAACTATGCCCAAAGGGCTATAAAAATATGCATACCCTTTGTCCCAGCAATATCTCTTCTAGGATTGTATCCCAAAGAGATCATAAAAATTTTCTCATTTTTTTCTGGGGTAATTTATTTTATTACTTTTACCTACCTTGGTTGCTTACCTCTCTTTTGGTTTTATTGTCTAGAATGTTTACCAAGCAAATGATCTCCTCATATCTAATTTTCTTTAAAAATGCTGAAAACTGTTTTATTACATGTCCATAATTTTTCACTGATGACTAGGTTCAAGTTTTCAGGTTATATCACCTTAATTTCTATAGTCACCTCCTTTTCTCTTCAGAAAATATTAGTTCATTCTCTCCAGTATTTTTCTAGGGGGTATAGAATAGGTTTGTGTTATTTAAATTTTTACTTTATATTCAAAGAATTTTTTTTCAATATCACTTGCAGAATTTGTTGTTTGCTAAGTTTAAATACTGTTTTTTATTTTGAAGCATAGTTTTTTTGTTTTCACCTTTGACACAAGGTGTGAATTAATCCATTATTTTCTGCTTCCAGAAGTTGTAAGCAGTTTACTTTTATTGTTTCATTGATTGTGGTGTTCAGGATTTTTGACTTACCATGTTCTTCTGGAAGATCTAAAATCAGTCCTTACTTTATACCTATGTGTCATGTCTTTGAAGACAATATGTTTTACTTGAAAAACTATTTTCTTTTAACATCATCATTTTTTGCTTCTCTGAGATTATCCTTTCCTTCTATGTGTTTTTATTCTTACTCAGTTGTTCTTTATTTTGTTTGTTTGGTGAGCTGGCCTACAATGAATTTAAATTTTTCTTTTAGCTCGTTTTTTTTTTTTTTGGTTATGCAAACCATATATTCTATTTTCCTGATTCATATTCTTTCTTCAACCACTAGAGAAAATTTTCCTGTATTTCTATGGAATTCCATGGAGTATTCTACTTCGACATGTGTTGATTCTTTGAGACAGCTCAGTGAAACAGTTGATAGACTACTGGGCCTGGCCTGGAGTCAGGAAGACCTGAGGTCAATTTCACACAATTGTTTGACTCTAATCAGGTAACTTCCCCTCTGTCTCTATTTCCTCAACTGTAAAATGGGGATAATAATAGAACCTATCTTCCAAAGTTGTTGTGAGGATTAGATGAGATAATTTTTGTAAAGTATCTGGTATATAGTAGGCCTTTGTTGTCTACATTTGTCATATAAAAGTTATTTGAGATATTTGGATATATTTAGATGGCCTGTAGGCAATATTTTCTTCTGTTATTAGTACATTCCTTGTTGATTTTTCTTCTTTTGCTTAAGGTTTTTAACTGAGTTTTCTTCTCACTGAGATATTTGTGACTTTTTTCTCTCTGCCCTTATATTTCCCAATTGCTTACTTTCTTGCTTCTTCTTTGATGGTACATCTCCTGGAATCCATATCTCAATAATATCTCTTACTAGTCCCATGCTGAGAAATTCATTTTTCACTGACTTTAGTCTCTACTCCAAGTGCCTGCTGGAGGGACAGAACTAGACTTGAATGAATTCTAGTCCCTTTTCCTTCCTATCTTGTGGAGCCCCATAAACATGCCGATGACCTGCCTCAGTCTCCTCTGTTCTTTAATTCTTCAGTTGAGTACTCTACACACCAGCAGTCATCCTGTCACCCAAATGGGGTGAGCTTCCTACTTTCTACTGCGTAGACAGTAAAGGGATGCCACATTTAAGTCATATTACTTGTTGCCTTAGAATAGAGCAGGCATGTAGAGGACAGGTAGTAGACCCCAGAGCACATGCCTATATAAGAACCTGAGATTAGGATTGGGCAAGGGCCAATCAGTCAGGAAATATTTATTAAGTAACTATTATCTGCCAGGTCCAGTGCTAAGTGATGGGGATACAAAGAAAGGTAAAAGATACTCCCTACCCTTGGGAAACCCACAATGTAATCAAAGAGACAAGAAGCAAACAAATATGTGCAAAGAGACTATAAATGGGATAAACAGAAAATTATTAAGAGGGAAGTCTCTAGAATTAAGATGGATTGGGGAATGCCTTCTATAGAAGATGGGATTTAAATTGAGACTTGAAGGGAACTGTCTATAAGGCAGAGACTAGGAGGAAGAACATTCCAGTCATAGTGGATAGCTAGAGAAAATGCCTGAAGCATGTAGCCCAGTGTTACTAGATCAAAGTGTACATAGGGAGTCATAAAGTGTAAGAAGACTGAAAAGACTGGAAGGTTAGATTGGGAAAGACTTTGAATGTCAACAGAGAATTTTATATTTGGTCTTGGAAGTGGTAGGGAGCTGATGGAGTTAATTGTGTATGTGTGTGTGTGCAGGGGGCAACATGATCAGACTTACACTTTAGAAAAATCATTGGTAACTGAATAGAAGACGCACTAAAGTAGGGAGAGAATTTTGACTGGTAGATCCACATACATTAAAGAATAGTCCAGGTATGATGTAATAAGGGCCTATATAAGGGAGGTGACAGTATCTGAAGAGAAAAGGGGGCATATTTGAGAGGTTTTGCCAAGGTGAAATCAACAAGCCTCAGCAACAAATTGGATAGGAAGGATTAGAGATAGTGAAACCTCAAGGATGACACTTAGATTTTAGGTCTGGGGAACAAAGAGGATTATGATCCCCCTCACAGTAATAAAGAAGTTTGGAAGGAGTGAAAACATGTCAAAAAGAGGATGAGTTCTCTTTGGACATATTGAGCTTAAGATGTTTAAAAACAGAGGTCTAGGTCTAGATAAAGAATAATACTAAAAGCAGTACTTTCTGGTACAAAAATCTGGAAACAATGTAGATAGCCATCAATAAAGATGGTTCTACAAATTGTAGTATATGGAATAATTACTGATGAATTCAGAGAAATACGGGAAGACTTGTAATATCAGATGCAAAGTGAAGAAAGTAGAACTCAAAAAATAATACACAATAATCTAAAGAGTCAAAGGAATGCTAAAATGAAAACAAACCCTTTAAATTTTCATGACTTAAATTTTCAGTCTTTCTTAATCCCAAAGAAAAGATGAGAAAATAAAATTGCCTCCTTTCATTGGAGGTATGGGATGATGGAGGAAGAGTGTTGTGTAGATTGCTGGATACAGTTGTTCTGTTGGTTGGTTTTGCTTATTTATTTTTCCTTTATTACCAATAAGTTTCATTGAAGAAAGCTTAAGGTGACTGTGATAAACAAACAAAAGTTCAAGAATTCTTTCTATTTATTTATTTTTAAAATTTATTCATTAAACTTTTAACATTCATTTTCATAAATTTTTGGGTTCCAAATTTTCTCCCCATTTCTTCCCTCCCCCCACCCCAATACACTGAGCATTTTAATTGCCCCTATCACCAATCTGCCCTCTCTTCTATCATCCCTCCCTTCCCTTGTCCCCATCTTCTCTTTTGTCCTGTAGGGCAAGATAACTCTCTATATCCCATTACCTGTATTTCTTATTTCCTAGTAGCAAGAAAAATACTCTAGAGTTGTTCCTAAAACTTTGACTTCCAACTTCTCTTCATCCTTCCCTCCTCACCCATTCCCTTTGGAAAGGCAGGAAATTCAATATTGGCCATATTTGTGTTGTTTTGCAAATGACTTCCATAATAGTCATGTGGTATAAGACTAACTATATTTCCCTCCATCCTATCCTGCCCCCCATTGCTTCTATTCTCTCTTTTGATCCTGTCCCTCCCCAAGAGTGTTGATTTCAAATTGCTACCTCCTCCCACTGACCTCCCTTCCATCATCCCCTCCACCCTGCTTATCCCCTTCTCCCCCACTTTCCTGTATTGTAAAAGGTTTTCATGCCAAAAGGAGTGTGCATTTTATTCCTTCCTTTAGTTGAATGTGATGAGAGTAAGCTTCATGTTTTTTCTCTCAACTCCCCTCTTTTTCCCTTTACTAAAAAGTCTTTTACTTGCCTCTTTTATGAGATAATTTACCCCATTCCATTTCTCCCTTTCTCCTCCTAATATATTTCTCTCTCCACTTAATTTCATTTCTTTAAGATATGATCCCATCCTATCCAATTCACTCTGTGCTCTCTGTCTCTCTGTCTCTCTCTCTCTACCTCTCTCTTTCTCTTTCTCTCTCTCCCTCTCTCCCCCCCCTCTCTGTGTGCGTGTGCAATCCCATCAACTCCCCAAATACTGAAAAGTTTCAAGAGTTAGAAATATTGTCTTTCCATGCAGGAATGTAAACAGTTCAACTTTAGTAAGTCCCTTATGACTTCTCTTTGCTGTTTAACTTTTCATGATTCTCTTCATTCTTGTGTTTGAAAGTCAAATTTTCTTTTCACTTCTGGTCTTTTCATCAAGGATGCTTGAAAGTCCTCTGTTTCATTGAAAGACCATATTTTCCCCTGAAGTATTATACTCAGTTTTGCTGGATAGGTGATTCTTGCTTTGAGTCCTAGTTCCTTTGACTTCTGGAATATTCTATTCCACACCCTTTGATTCCTTAATGTAGAAGCTGCTAGATCTTGAGTTATCCTGATTGTATTTCCACAGTACTGGAATTGTTTCTTTCTAGCTGCTTGCAAGATTTTCTCCTTGAGCTGGGAGTTCTGGAATTTGGCCACAATGTTCCTAGGAGTTTCTCTTTTTGGATCTCTTTCAGGTGGTGATCGATGGATTCTTTCAATACTTATTTTGCCCTCTGGTTGTAGAATGTCAGGGCAGTTTTCCTTGATAATTTCATGGAAGATGATGTCTAGGCTCTTTTTTTGATCATGACTTTCAGGTAGTCCCATAATTTTTAAATTGTCTCTCCTGCATCTATTTTCCAGGTCAGTTGTTTTTCCCATGAGATATTTCACATTCTCTTCCATTTTTTCATTCTTTTGGTTTTGTTTTGTGATTTCTTGGTTTCTCAGAAAGTCATTAGACTCCATCTGTTCCATTCTAATTTTGAGAGAACTATTATCTTCAGTAAGTTTTTGAACCTCCTTTTCCATTTGGCTAATTCTGCTTTTTAAAACATTCTTCTCCTCATTGGCTTTTTGAACCTCTTTTGCCAAATTGAGTGAGCCTATTTTTCAAGGTCTTGTTTTCTTCAGCATTTTTTTGGGTCTCCTTTAGCAAGGTGTTGATCTGCTTTTCATGCTTTTCTTGCATCTCTCTCATTTCTCTTCCCAGTTTTTCCTCCACCTCTCTTACTTGATTTTCAAAATCCTTTTTGAGCTCTTCCATGGCCTGAGTCCACTGAATATTTATTTTGGTTGTTTGGGATACAGAAGCCTTGACTTTTATGCTTTTCCCTGATGGTAAGCAATGTTCTTCCTCATCTGAAAGGATAGGAGGAGATATCTGTTCACCAAGAAAGTAACCTTTTATTGTCTTATTTTTTTTCCCCCTTTTTCGGCATTTTCCCAACCAGTTACCTGACTTTTGGGTACTTTGTCAAGAGTAGGTTATACTCTGGGAGTCTGTGAGGTCTCATTTCCTCTAAGGTGCCACAATCAAGCATGTACTGGTCTGAATGAAGAGAGGAATTACTGTGCCCAGAATCTTAGCAGTTACCTCTCCACCGTCACCTGTCCTCTAATTCCACCAAGTCAGCACTGGGGGCTGATTTTCAGATAAGTTGGATGGGCAGGGCCGCCATTCAGTGTGAGACAAAGACCAGCTCACCCAGGCCCTCTACACAGGGCTGAGGTAAGACTCAGCTCTTCTGTGTCCCCAGGGGTTTTTATGCTCCAACAATGGCGTGGTCTGTATGAGCTGCTGTTAAGCTTCTGTGGCCACTGCCTGCTACAGGAGCTATGGGAAGGCCATTCTCCCTTCCTGCCTACCTGAAAACACCCCGTCACTGACCTTTGGCCCCTGTGGGTTGAGGGATCTGAGGACCCGCTGCTGCAACTGGAGATTCTGCTCCCAAGGTGTCCTCCTCCCAGAGTCTTGTAACGCCAAGCTATGTGCCCAAGGCTGGGCTGGGCTCTGCTCCATGTCCAGTGCAACTGATGTTTCCCATGGGCCTTTCAGGTTACCGTGGGCTGGAAATCTCCTCCACTCTGCTGTTCTCTACTTCTTCTGCTCCAGAATTTGTTGAGAGTCCCTCTCTACAGGTATTTTGTGGGCTGGGTGGGGAGACCCTGCATAAGTGTGTCTTTGTATTCTGCCATCTTGACTCCACCCCTTCAACAATTCTTGAAAAACAAATAATAAATGCATATATACATATATAAATTTGGGTTCTATCTCTACTCCCAATTAATTTTAAAGGCACAGACACTGAGATTGAATCAATAAATTGAAATTGCAAATATACCTTTAATCAATTTGAGAGGAATGGAGTGTTTTTACTATTGGCTATAGGCAGATAATATCACAAAGGAAACATTTTATTATTGACTGAATCAAACCCACTTCTAGGCCTTTATATAAAAATAACAATTAGTCTATCTATGAGCTCAGGAAACAGTTCAATTAAATACAAATCAGTGGAGTGGCCCTAAAAGATATGCTGCATATGCACACATTGAAAATCAAACAAATTAATGTGTGACATCCAGAAATAATACTACATATATAGTATTACAAATTTAACCAGATCAGATCATTGTTATGAATACCCATAATCTCATTTATTCTGAACAATGATTGCTGATTTGGAGTTTGGCACAATAATTCTTCCTCTTTTCAGAATTTTCAGCTATCACACTGTCTCTTCTTAAGCCTGTAATATATCAATCAATACAATTGAATCTTCTCAGTATGAAGCCCATGCTGTCCTTTTCCTTGGCTATAGTTGAATAAAAACTGAGAGAGGTATTATTATCTCACTGCACTCATTCATGCATTCATTCAGCAAGCATTTACTAAATATCTACTAGGCTTTAGGCGCTTTGGGTATGGAAACATAGCAGGTTTTTTTTTTTCCATCAAGGAACTTATGTTTATAGTTTACTCAGTGTGGGAAAATGCATAGTATACAGAATATACTGTGTGTATATAGTAAAAAAAATATAAAATATATGCAAAACAAATAAGAAATAATCAACCTAGAGGACAGGTCAATAGCATTTTTTTCCAATCAGTGATATTTTTCATTTACTTAACAAAATATAAATATTATTTTAATATTTAAATGTTGTATATGTCAAAATTTGTTAAGTTCAGGGAAATAAATCTGTAATCAAAGTAAGGAAATCATCCTAACAGTTAGATCTACTCAAAACTGGAATTAACTGTCTTGGAAGATGGTGTGGTTCCTGTCATTGTGGGTGCTAAAACAGAACTTGGAGAACTTCTGAAAGCCAAGGTGGCAGAGTGATTGGTAAATGCTCTACCCTTCCCCTGGTTGACCTTGAAAAACTCAGAGAATATGTCCCCAGGAAAAATCCTTGAAG
The DNA here is from genome assembly GCA_023548195.1 of Bettongia penicillata ogilbyi. Taxonomy (NCBI): domain Eukaryota; kingdom Metazoa; phylum Chordata; class Mammalia; order Diprotodontia; family Potoroidae; genus Bettongia; species Bettongia penicillata. The sequence continues at coordinate 847,710 of JAJHZJ010000783.1, read as the reverse complement.
AGTGGGATCAGTTGAAAGGGTAAACAGTCTCGTAGCCTGTGAGACTAGGAAAATAACAAAGAGGTAGAACCTCTTGCTGTGGCTGAAGGAGACCAGTACAGGCCTGGAGCAGACAGTATCACCTCAGTGAACTGGGAAGAGATCTTGAGCCCCAGGGGGATGGACCCTGCAATAGTCAACACCAGGACCCCAGATATGCCTGAGCACAGGCAGAGGAATAGGAAAGACCCAAGTTCAAATAGGGTTCAATAACTGCTGAGCCTGCCTGTGCTCAGGAGAGGAGACCATCTGTGGTCAGATCACCACTCACCCATACTTAACTCGGTTAGCTCCAGGGCAACTCCGGGGAAACTCAGGAAGACTTGACCTGGCTTCTGCTTTGGCACATCAACCAGCTCAGCACCAGGTAAGCTACAGCACTCTAGCTTTTAGCTGAAAGAACCAGAGGCCATAATACACAAAACCTCAAGTTCTAAACACAAGAATGGTGGGACAGAGCCCTCGGTGTCTCAGCAGCAGAAATCTACTTTAAAAGCCAGGAAAAGCACTATTATCATGAGCAAGAAGCAAAACAGAAAAGATAAGATTATAGGATATTTCTATGGGGACAAGGACAAAAACACAAATATCAAAGATGTCAGCACTGAGACTGTACTCCCATCTGAAACTTCAGGAGGGAATAAGGACTGATCTCAATGCCAAAGAGCATTCTTGGAAGAGCTCAAGAAGGATTGTAAAAGCCAAATTAGGGAAGTAGAAGAAAAACTGGCTAATGCTTTTAAAAATATGAAAAAAAAATGGAAGAATTTAAAAGGAAAATTGAACTAACGGAAAAGGAAATGCAAAAACTAACTGAAGAAACGATCTTCTTAAAAGGAACAACTGGACAGATGGAAAAGGAGATGCAAAAGTTAACTGAAGAAAACAATTTGATAAAAATTAGAATTGGGCAAGTAGAAGCTAATGACTCTATAGGACATCAAGAATCATTGAAATAGAATGTAAGAAATGAAAAGATAGAAGAAAATGTAAAATATCTAATTGGAAAATGGCTCCAGGAGGGAAAAATTTAAGGATTGTTGGTCTACCAGAAAGCCATGATGAGAAATAGAGCCTGGACAATATCTTCCAACAAATCATCAAGGAAAACTGCCAGAAGTCATGGATTCAGAGGGCAAAATAGTCATTGAAAGAACCCACAATTCACCTTGTGAAAGGGACCCTAAACTGAAAACGCTAAGGAAAATCATTGCCAAATTCCAGAACTATCAAGTGAAGGAGAAAATACTGCAGACAGGAAGAAAGAAACAATTCAAATATCAAGGAGCTACAGTCAAGATCACACAGGACCTTGGAACTTCTACATTAAAAGACTGAGGGGATTGGAATATGTTATTCTGTAAGGCAAAGGAGCTGAGACTAAACCAAAGGAGCTGAGACTACAACCAACAATTACACAGCAAAACTGAGCAAATATTTCAGGCAAGGAGATGGACATTCAATAAAATAAGGGATTTCCAGACCTTCCTGATGAAAGATGAAAGAATCAGAGCTTAACAGAAAATTTGACCTTCAAGCACAAGTCTCAAGAGAGGTCCAAAAAGGTAAACAGGGGAAAAAACTTATTATTCAATATGGGCAAACTGTTTGCCTCCCTATAAAGGAAGGTGATATATATTAATCTTTGGGACTGTATATCTTTTATGATATATATAGATAGAAGGAGTGGGTAAAAAGTAAATGATGTGATGATAAAAATGTGATTTAAGGGTGCAAAAGGATTGTAATGGAAGATGTGAAAAGGGGGAGGCAAAAAAAGATAAATCACATCACAGGATGAGGCACTAAAACATATTATAGTAGAGGGAAAGAGGAGAGGGAGGTGAGCATTGTTTGAGATTTACTCTCATCTGATTTTGTTCAAGGAGGGATCTACAAACACAGTTAAATATACAAATCTAATTAGCTATATAGGCAGTGGGAGGGGAAAGGGAAAAGAAAAGGGAGGGAAGAAGTAGTAAGGGAAAAAGAGAGTAAGAGAGAGGGGGACTGAAAGAAGGGAGGGAAGACTGAGGAAGGTGGTTGTCAAAAATTAAAACTCTATTTTAGAGTGGAGGGAAAGGGAGGAGAGAGAACTAAAAGCATAAACAGGGGAAAGAAGTTGGAAGAAAACACACAGATAGTAATCATAACTGTGAATGCGAATGGGATGAACTCTCCCATAAAACAGAGATAGAGAGTGGAATGGTATGAAAACCATAATCCACCAATATGCTGGTTACAAGAAACACATTTGAATTGGTGGAGAGGATACACACAGGGTAAAGGTAAAAAGACTGGAGCAGAATATATTGTGCTTCAGCTGATGTAAGAAAGCAGGGGTAGAAATCCTAATATCAGACAAAGCAAAAGCAGAAAGAGGTCTAATCAAAAGAGATATGGAAGGAAACCATACCCTGCTAAAAGTCACCATAGACAAGGAAGCAATATCATTACTGTACATATATACTCCAAATGGTATATTATCCAGATTGTTAGAGGAGAAGTTAAGGGAGTTATAGGAAGAAATAGACAGCAAAACTGTACCAGTGGGGGACCTCAAACTCCTCCTCTCTGAACTTGATAAATCTAACCTCAAAATAAACAAGAAAGAAGTTAAGGAGGTGAATAAAACTCTGGATAAGGTAGATATGATAGACCTCTGGAGAAAAGTGAATGGGTATAGAAAGGAATATACCTTCAGTGGTATATGGCACATATACAAAAATTGACCATGTTCTAGGGCATAAAACCTCACAATCCAGTGCAGAAAGACAGACAGTTAAAGCATCCTTCTCAGATCATAATGCAATAAAAATTATATGTAATAAAAGACCTTAGAAAGATAAACCAAAAATTATTTGGAAACAATGATATAATCCTAAAGAATGAGTGGGTTAAACAACCAATCATGGAAACCATAGACAACTTCATTCAAGAGAATGACAATAATGAGACAACCTGCCAGATCTTATGGGATACTGCCTTAGGGGAAGCTTTATATCTTTGAATGCCTACATGAATAAAATAGAGAAGGAGGAGATCAATAAATTGGGCATGCAGCTGAAAAAGCTAAAAAAAGAACAAATTGAAAATCCCCAAGTAAATACCAAATTAGAAATACTGAAAACCAAAGGAGATATTAATAAAAATGAAATTAAAAAAACTATTGAACTAATAAATAAAACTAAGAGTAGGTTTTATGAAAAAAACAATAAAATTGATAAACTTTTGGTCAACTTGATTAAAAACATGAAACAAGAAAACAAAATTAGCAATATCAAAAATGAAAGGGGTGAACTCACCTCCAATAAGGAGGAAATTAAAACAACTGTAAATTACTTTGCCCAACTATATGCAAATAAATTCAACAATCTAAATGAGATGGTTATTTTAAAATATATAAATTGTCCAGATTATTAGAAGAGGAAGTTGAATACCTAAATAACTCCATCTCAGAAAAAGAAATTGAACAAGCCATCAATGAACTCCCTAGGAAAAAATCTCCAGGGAGATTTAGATTTACAAGTGAATTCTATCAAACATTTAAAGAAAAGTTAACTCTAACACTATATAGATTGTTTGGGAAAATTGGTGAAGAAGGAGTCCTACCAAATTCTTTGTATGATACAAATATGGTTCTGACACCTAAACCAGGAAGAGTCAAAACAGAGAAAGAACATAGATGCAAAAATTTTACATAAGATATTAGCAAAAAGAGTACAGCAACTAATCATGAGAATAATACATTATGATCCGGTAGGATTTTTATCATGAATGAAGAACTGGTTCAATATTAGAAAACCTATCAACACTATTGATCATATCAACAATGAAACTAATAGAACCCACATGATTATCTGCAGAAAAAGCTTTTGACAAAATACATCACTCATTCCTATTGAAAACACTGGAGAGCAAAGGAATAAATGGAACTTTCCATAAAATAATAAGCAATATCTACCTAAAACCTTCAGCAAGCATTATATGACATTATATGCCTGACAGCATACACATGAATAACGTCCAAATGGATACATAATTTAGGTATAAAGACTGATAATATAAAAAAAATTAGGGGAACAAGTAATAGTATGTTTGTCAGATTTATGGAGAATGGAGACATTTTTGACCAAACAAGAGATAAGAGAAAATTATGAAGTGCAAAATGGATAATTTTGATTACATTAAATTGAAAAGTTTTCCACAAACAAACCCAATGCAAGCAAGATTAGGAGGGAAGCAGAAAACGGGAAAAGAATTTTTCTAACTAGTGTCTATGATAAAGGCCTCATTTCTTAAAAAATATAGAGAACTGAGTCAAATTTATAAGAATACAAGTCATTCCCCAATTGATAAATGGTCAAAGTATGTGAACAGATAACTTTCAGAAGAAGAAATTAAAGCTATCTATGGTCATATGAAAAAATGCTCTTAATCACTATTGATTGGGGAGATGCAAGTCAAAACAACTCTGAGGTACCACATCATACCTATCGGATTGCTAACATGACAAAACAGAAAGATGATAAATGTTGCAGAAGATGCGGGAGAGTTGGAGCACTAATTCATTGTTGGTGTAGCTGTGAGCTGATTCAACCATTCTGGAGAGCAATTTGGAACTATGCCCAAAGGGCTATAAAAATATGCATACCCTTTGTCCCAGCAATATCTCTTCTAGGATTGTATCCCAAAGAGATCATAAAAATGGGAAAGGGTCCCACATGTACAAAAATATTTATTGCAGTTCTCTTTGTGGTGGCCAAAAACTAGAAATCAAGGGGATGCTCTTCAACTGTGGAATGGCTGAACAAGTTGTGGTATATGAAAATAATGGAATACTATTTTGCTATAAGAAATGATGAACAGGAAGACTTCAGAGAGGCCTGGGAGGACTTAGATGAACTGATGCTGAATGAAAGGAGCAGAACCAGGAGAATTTTGTACACAGAAATAGCCACAGTGTGCAAGGAATTTTTCTGGTAGACTTATTCCTTCACAGCAATGCAAGGACCTAAAAAAATTCCCAACGATCTCTTGTAGTAAAATGCCTTTCACGTCCAGAGAAAGAACTTATGGAATTCAATTGCAGAATGAAATAAATTATTTTGTCTTGTGTTTTGTTTTATGGTTCTTCCCCTTCATTTTAATCCTTCTATGCAACATGACTAAGGTTAAAATGTATTTAATAAGAATGTATGTGTAGAACCTATATAAGACTGCTCTTCATCTCGAGGAGGGTGTGAGGAGGGAAAGGGAAAAGAGGATGAGAGAGGGAAAAAATCTAAGATATATGGAAATGATTGTAGAAAACTGAAAACAAATAAAAATAATTAAAAAAACAGGACTTGGATGACCACTAACTAAATATGTTTTGCAGGAAGTTCCTGCATAGTTACACATTTGTCTTGATGGCTACTGGTATTCTTTACTGTTCCATAATATAAAGTTCAAGGCACTATTCTAGGAAATGTATGTTTTCAGCCTTCAAGATACTTACAGCTTGGGATGAATGATAATCAACATCTCCCACTACCCCATAAACTCATAATTAGAAAATTCATCAGCATGAAGATTGTGTTGGCTTTGATACTCATATTTCATCAAAACTATATATAGGGTTAGAGGGAAAAGTAAAAAAGAAAACAAAAACTTCTTCCTATTTAGCCTCCCTTAGAGAAGGCTCAAAATCCAAGCCATCTTTCCGTTTTCCACCAGCTTCTCTGATTAGTTTTGACTCTACCCATCAACACACCCCCACATCAGGTAACATCTGGCAGCTTAATCTCCCCTTTTTAGCTTCCTTTAGTGTATTTTTTTTTACCCATTAGAGTGTAAACTACTTGAGGGCAGGCACTATTTTTCTTTTCCTTAATTGAATATCCAGTATTTAGCATACTACCTGACACACAGTAAATGCTTAATCAATATTTATTGTATCCTATTGTATAATTATATATGTACATACATAAATATAACACAAATTAGAATAAAGTGAATAGGTTCTTCCCTATTTTTTTAAAAAAATATTAATTTGTTTTTAGTTTTAAATATTCATTTCCATAAGTTTTAAATTGTCTCCCTCTCTCCTCCTTTTCCAAGGTGGCATGCAATCTGACGTGGTTCTACACATATATTCCTATTAAACACATTTTCATGTCAGTCATGTTGCATAGAAAAATTATAATGAATGGAAGAGACCATGAAAAAGAACACAAAACAAAACAAAAAGAAAATAGTCTGCTTCGCTCTGCATTCAGCTCCATGGTTCTTTCTCTGGATGTGGATGGTATTTTGCATCATGAATCCTTTGGAATTGTTTTAGGTCCTTGCATTGCTGAAAAGGGCTAAATCTGTCAAAATCATTCATAACGCAATGTGGCTGTTTCTGTGAACAATATTCTCCTGCTTTGCTCACTTCACTCAGCATTAGTTCATTTGAGTCTTTCCAGGATTTTCTGAAGTTTGCCTGTTCATCATTTCTTATAGCACAATAGCATTCCTTTACATTCGTATACCACAACTTGTTTGGTCATTCCCCAATTGATAGGCATCACCTCAATTTCCAGTTATTGACCAACACACAAAAAAACTGTGATAAATATTTTTATACATGTGGGTCCTTTTCCCATTTTTACAATCTCTTTGTCATAGAAACACTCTTGCTGGGTCAAAGGGTATGCACATTTTTATAGCCCTTTGGGCATAGTTCCAAATTGCTCTCCAGGAGGGTTGAATCAGTTCATAGCTCCACCAACAATGAATTAGTGTTCCAACTTAACCACATCTTCTCCGTCATGTATCATTTTCCTGTTTTGTCATGTTAGCCAATCTGATAGGTGTTATTTGGTACCTATGAGTTGTTTTGATTTGCATCTCTCTAATCAATAGCAATTTAGAGCAACTCTTCATATGACTATAGAGAGCTTTAATTTCTCTGAAAACTGCCTGTTCATGTGGCTCTTCCCTATTCTAAAACTGGAGCACCTCAGATTTCTAACACCCTCATTTTTAGATGAGGAAACTAAGGCCCAAGGATGAAGAGTGACTTGTCCAAGGTCGTGTAGTTAGTGAATGCCAGAGGAAGGATCTGAACCTGAGTTCTCTGTCTCTCTAGTTATTATTTTTCCCTATCTTTGTGATGTCACCTATTTTAAAATTCACAAAACTTTCTGAAATATTTTGAGATAAGCTAAGGAAGAGCTTTATGATGAGAGTGTCAAAGAAGCTTTTCTGTAGAGAGTAGCATTTGAGATGGTTCTTGAACAAAAACATAGGAGGTAAATAGACTGAGATGAAGGGAATATTAACCTAGGTCTGTGAAACTACAGCAAATGGAGACAAGACATGGTGTGCAGTATGACCCATTTGTAGGAGACAGAAAGTAATCATGCCTGTTTGAACTATAAAATACTTGAGAGAGTAAAAACAAATGAATAAAATGCTCCATAGTCTAGAACAATAAGGTTATACTGATTTGGCAAGGACTTTGAAGCTCCCCAAGTTTTGGGTTCAGTAGGGACAATGGGAAGATAAGATTTTTTTCTTTTTTCCACAGGTGAATGGCCTTAGCAGTGTTGTACATAAGAAAGACTAATCTGAAAGTAATATAAAGAATGGATTTGTTGGACATAGCTAGATGGTTCAGTGGATAGAGTGCTGGACATGGATTTAGAAAGGCCTGAGTTTAAATCTACTTCCAATACTTAAGACTTTTAAGACCCTAGGCAAGTTCCTTAGACTCCATGAACCTCAGTTTTCTCTCTTATAAAATGGGGATAATAATGGAATCCACCTCACTGGATTATTTGAAGGCTGAATAAGATAAATACGTAAAATATTTTACAAAGGGTAAAGTGCTGCACAAATGCTAGCTATTATTGCTATGCTTAAACTCTGATACTTTTACATCTCATTCAGCTCCTAGTCTCAAGTCTCATCTGTGATTGCCTTAATCTGACCCCTTCATTGCTATAAGTAATGAAAGAAAACAACTGCTCAAGAGAAAATCAGGCCAAAGAGAAGAAATGTTGAAAATAAGGAAGATCTGCTTATAAAGCCAAAGTTTTAGATAATCTCAGAGCTCTATCAGAATGTAAAATACAGACAGTGATTTTGAGATACAAGACATCTGAGTTAGTTCAAAGTTAACCAGAAAGTATTAACATAGATTCCCTTGACTCTGACATAAGATTTGTGATTCAGAAGTGTTTTCAATCAGTAAATCCTGCTTGATGGCTAAACTAGTTATTTCATAATTCAGTTTTGTTTAGAGTAGATTGGCCCAAGAAAGATAAGCAAATAAACATGGGAGTTATGTTAAAAATGAAAGTGGCAACAACAGCAACAAAATAGCATTAATATACTGCCTTTAAGCCTAGTTTTCTCTTGCCTTTCTCATTGCTGTTCTCTCTCTTTGGGAATTATAAAATGTTGCCAAGTATCCTGGGTGAGCTTTAATATGTTGCTTGTCAGCATATTCCTGAAGGTTTCCAGAGAGAAGAAGAAGTCAGAGGGACATTTTATTTTATTTATTTATTTTTATTTTTTATTTTATTATTTTTTTAATGTTTTACAATCATTTCCTTAAAGTTAAGATTCTATCCCTCCCACCCTTCCCCCAATACCCCCTCCCTCCCCATGACAGCATACAATTCTGGTTAGGTTCTACATATACTTTCCTATTGAGCACATTTTCACTATATTCATGCTACGTAGTCGAACTAAAATAAATGGAAGAAATCATATTTTTAGAGGTCAGGGGATGACAAGGTAAAAGATCATCCTCAATGTTAGAAATGGTCTTAATAATAATCTAAGTCAACCTCCCACCTCACGTAGGAACCTTTTGTTAAGACAATAGTACTAATAAATAATCATTCTTCTTTTATTCAAACTATTATCAGGACTAGGGAGATCATGAGAAGAGCTTTTAATGAATCTGGACTTTGTTATTTCCTTTTATACTACCCACCACAATCATAAGAGTTGATATTTATATAGTGTTTTACTGTTCATAAAACACTTTCCCAAACATTAACCAACTAGATCCTCACAATCAACTAGTGAGTCAGGAAGAACAAATATCATCACCAATCTCATTTTATAGTTAAAATAAACAAAGCAAAGAAGCTAATGTACCTGTACAAAGCAGAGCACACTGTCCACAAGTGGTGGAGTTGAGACTTGAATCCAGGTTCCCTGACTTTCCAGTCCAGTGTTCTTTCTATTGCCTTGTGCTTTCTCATAAATTAGCAACACTTTTGGACAATTTTTAATTGTTTTAAACCCATCTAGGAAAGTAAATTTTCATCCTGAGGTAAATATAGAATAAGTGGCAAGTGTGGGGAGAGACGTAAGTCAGAAGTAGCATGGGGTGACAATATTAATGGCCACTGGAATTAGTGCAGATCAAGTGGGTTGTAGGTTAGGGCAAGTGTCTGATGTCAGCTGTATAGAAGGAAGAAAACAAGTTTTTATCAAGCACCAACTCTGTGCCTGGTGCTGTATTAAGCACTTCATAAATATCATCTCATTTGCTCTTCACATCAACCTCATGAGATAGGTGCTATTATGATGTCAATTTTATAGTTGAGGAAACTGAAGCAGATAGGTTGGATTTGAACTTGTTTTCCTGACTGCAGGACCAGCTCTATCCTCAGCACCACCTAGCTGCCTCCAAAGACCAGACAGCAAAATTCTGGGCATGCAGAAGCAGAACATACACAGAGACAGGTAAATCTGGTCTCATGGTCTAGAAGTGCTCCAGGTAGAGATTGTTCAGAACCAAGGATAACTCCTTGGAAACAGAGTAGCTCTGTCTGGGGTGAGACTAAGAATTTGTGACTTCATAACTCTACCTTCTGTGTGATTAACCAAAGTATTTAACCCTTTTATATTAGGTTTTGTGTCTATGGAGCAGGGGACAGGAGCAGTGTCTTCCTTTGAGGCTAGAAATTAACTTCCCATAAAAAAAATACATATTTCAAATCATTAAAGTCTATCAATGATATTTGAACCAGACCTGGAAATTAAGGGATACCCTCCATTTGGAGAATGGCTTAACAAATTATGTTATATGATCATGCTATGACATGGAGGAAAAGACAGCTCCAAAGAAACATGAAAAAATTGGTACAAATTGATACAAAGTGAAATCAGAAGATACAGAGGCCAATTTATACTATGACATCAATATTAAAAAACTGAACAATTTTGAATGATTTAAGAAGTCTGATCAATTTAGCTACCAATTGTGATTCCACAGGACTGATAAAGAAGAACATTACCAACATCATGACAGAGAGATGATGAACTGTTATGCAGAGTAAGAAATGCATTTGTGGATGAGACCAACATGGTAATGATTTGTTTGACTGTGCTTATGTGATACAAGACTTGCTCCCTCCTTCTCTCCTTTCTTCTTTGCTTCCTTCAGTGAGTATAAGGATTTGGGAGGGAAAAGGCAATGTTTGATAATTGGAAAAATAATAAAATATTTCAAGATTTAATACCTTAGCTGTTCTTTAAAATAGGGAATAGAAGAGATGAAATAGCCTTAAAAGAAAATGTCAGGATATTGGGTGTTAATACTGGAAAGGAATTTTAGAGACCATCTTGATAAATTTATAGATTAAATATAAAAATACCCCCACACACAATATATAACATGTATTTTTTACTATATTCAGAGGGTTGCAAAATAGCATATATATATATATATAGCTCAAGTATATAAGTTCTTTTGATCCTAATCATAACCCTCTAAGGTAAATACTGTTATTTAATTATTATTTTTAAATTAATTGAAATTATCATTAAAATTAAAAAAAATATTATTATTAAGGTAAATACTATTATTAGTTCTATTTCATATGCTAGGAAGCTGAATTTAGGAGAGATTAAAAGACTTGAAGAGGGACATACTTCCAGCAAACATATGTGATCGCACCAAATTGAGTTTCTGCAAAATCTGTCCCTGAATTCTAGTCAAGTCACATTGGCTCTGAAGAAAATGAGACACAGAAAGGTAATCTGATTTGCCCAGTGTCATTAGTTAATAAGTGTTTGAATTGTAAAGTGAGTTGCCCAAGTTAGTGGCAGACCCAAGACTACTCTCTTTCCATTATACCATGACATTATCCCCTGTGGACCTTGTCAGATATAAAACGCTGAGCAGTATGAACAATGGTTTGATACAGAGTGGCAATTGTGAAATTCGTTCCCTGGGTGAAATAACCTTAAATGGATAGCTATCAACACATGTATTTGAGAGTCACTGCCACATTTGGTACGTTTTCAAAGTCATTCTGAGTTACAATATTTTGATTCAGAACTTTAAGAGAAACCAGCCTTCCTTTAGTCTCACTAAGACAGATTTAGTGCTGAAGTTTCTCACATATTTTGGCTTCAACAAAGGAAGAAACACTTTTCAGAATGTCTTAATATTTCTATTCATGGCAGAAAACAGACCCAGCAGAACAAATGGAAATGAACACAACAAACCAAATTATTGTCAATCCTCCAAATCTAGTAGCTTAACTCACCCCCAGTTTAGGGCTCAGCTAGATATAATTTTAAAGTTGTTATACAAAACTAACCTTATTTTTTTATGGTTAAGTGACTAGGATTTAGAAGTTCTGCTCTAGGACCCAGATTCACTTAAGCCCCTTCCTGCCTTGCTTCCCTGCCACTCCAGACCTTCTCCGGGTACCCATTTGCTTTCCCAACCAGACTATATAGAAGAATTAAGTCACAGATTTGTAATTACTGTCCCAAAGTCATGCTGCTCTGATGGATGAATGCTTGAAAGAAAACACACAGTCAATGATATCTAGCCAGACCCATATCCCTAAACATACATCATCCTGACCATCTTTCTGTCAAGCTGCCAGAACTGTGTATAGCACTAACTTTCTCTGATCCATCTTTTGCTATGGAAACTATAATCAAATAAATATAACATCTGGGAACGGTCAGTAGGTTAAGCAACTAACCTATGGCTCCACTCACCATTTTTGCTATTTCAGCAAAACCCCATTTCTCTTTCTTTCTCTCTCTCTCTCTCTCTCTCTCTCTCTCTCTCTCTCTCTCTCTCTCTCTCTCTCTCTCTCTATTTCCCTTTAATAATATACATTCCTTGAGATCAATTACTATTTATTGCATCACCATTTCTTAGCATGGAATTCTCCAAATAAGTGCTTAGTAAATCATTGCTGATGAACTGACTGAATGTACTCCACCACCACCCCTTATTTTAATGTAAATGTTTTGAGTGCAGGGTCTTTCTTTTTTATAAGTTAATTTACTTTAGTTTTCAACAGTCACTTTCATAAGTTTTAAATTTTCTCCCACCCTCCACCCTCCCTTTCCCAAGATGGCATACTATCTGATATAGACTCCATATATACATTCTTATTAAACACATTTTCACATTATTCATGTTGTATAGAAGAATTAGAATAAATGGGAAGAACCATGAGAATGAAAACAGTCTGCTTCACTGCATTCAGACTCCATAGTCCTTTCTCTAGAAGTGGATGGCATTTTCCAACATGAGTTATTGGAATTGTATTAAGTCCTTGTATAGCTGAGAAGGGCTGTTTATCAAAGTCAGTCCTCACATAGTGTGGCTGGTACTATGTACAATGTTCTTCTGTTTCTGCCAATTTCACTCAATATTAGTTTATATAAGTCATCCCAGGTCTTTCTGAAGTTCACTTGTTCATCATTTTGCATAGCACAATAGTATTCCAATACATTCATATACTACAACTTGTTCAGTCATTCCTCAGCTGATGGATATCCTCTCAATATCCAGTTCCTGGCCAACACAAAAAGAGCTGCTATTAATAATTTTGTACATGTGGCTCCTTTTCCCATTTTTAATGATCTCTTAGGGATACAGCCCCAGAAGTGCTATTGCTGGGTCAAAGGATATGCACATTTTTATAGCCCTTTATCCATAATTCCAAATTGCTTTCCAGAATGATTGGATCAGTTCACAAATCCACCAACAATGAATTAGTGCTCCAGTTTTCCCACATCTTCTCCAACATTTATCATTTTTCAGTTTTAACATGTTAGCCAATCTGATAGATGTGATGTGGTACCTCTGAGTTGTTTTGATCTGTATTTCTCTAATCAATAGTAATTTAGAGAATTTTTTCATATCATTATAGATAGTTTTAATTTATGCCTCTGAAAACTCCTGTTCATATCCTTATATCATTTATCAAGTGGGGAATTACTTGTATTCTTATAAATTTGACTCAATTCTCTATGTATTTTAGGAATGAAACCTTTATCAGAGACACTGATAGTAGAAATTCTCTCCCAGTTTTCACCTTTCCTCTTAATCTTGATTGAATTGACTTTATGCAAAAACTTTTCAATTTAATGTAATCAAAGTTATGTATTTCGTAATATTCTCTATCTCATTTGATTACAAATTCCTCATTCTCCTTAAATCTGACCAATAAACTTCCTTCTTACACTATTTTGTTTATTATATGTCTTTATGTCTAAATTGTGTACCCATTTGGAATTTATTTTGGTATACAGTGTCAGCCATTGGTCTACACTCAGTTTCTGCCAAACTATTTTTCAGTTTTCCGAGCAGTTATTGTCAAATAGTGAATTCTTATGCCAGAAACTGGGATCTTTGGGTTTATCAAACAGTAGACTACTAGAGTCATTGACTACTATGTCTTGTGTACCTAACCTTTTCCACTGATCTATCCCTCTATTTGTTAGTCGGTACCAAGTAGTTTTGATGATTACTTCTTTATAATACAATTTGAGATCTGGTATGGCTAGGCCAGCTTCCCTAGCATTTCTTTTCATTAATTCTCTTGATATGCTGGAAATTTTGTTCTTACAGATGAATTTTGTTATTATTTTTTCTAGGCCTATAAAATAACTTTCAATAATCTGATTGGTATGGCATTGAATAAGTAAATTAATTTAGGTAAAATTGTCATTTTATTACATTAGCTTGGCCTACCCATCAGCAAGTAATGTTTTTCCAATTATATAGAGCTGACTTTATTTGTGTGAAAAGTGTTTTCATAGTTCCTGGGTTTGTTTTGGTATTTTATAATGTCTTCAGTAACATTTTTTTTATAGTAAAACAAAATTTTCCTCTTATTTATTTAGCATGAATACATGTTATGTTATTTATAGATATTCAGACACAATAAGTGCTATCACTTCCACAAAATTTTGAATTTCAAATTTTCTCCCAATCTCCCCCCATCCCCACCCCAGGACAGTGTGTATTCTGATTACCCTTTCCTCCAATCTGTCCTTTTTATCACCTCATGCCCCTCTCATCCCCTTCCCTTCTATTTTTCTGTAGGGCAAGATAGATTTCTATACCCAATTGTCTATATATCATATTTCCCAGTTGCATGTAAAAAGCAATTTTTGACATTTGTTTTTAAAACTTTGTGTGTCAACATCTCTCCCTTCCTCCCTCCCTACCCACTACCATTGAGAAGGCAAGCAATTCAATATAGGTTATACATGTGCAGTCAGGCAAAACACTTTCATAATGGTCATGTTGTAAAAGACTAACTATATTTCCCTCTATCCTCTCCCACCCTCCCTTTATTCCATTCTCTGCTTTGCCCTGTCCTTGTACAAAAGTGTTTTCTTCCAATTACACCTTCATCCCTTGTATTACCCCCCTTCTCTTATTTCCTTTTACCTTGCCCTCTTGTAGGGTAAGATAAACTTCCATACCCAATTGAATGAATGTGTATGTTTTTGGTTCCTGAAGTTGTATCTGATGAAAGTAAGGCTTGTTTGTTCCCTCTCACCTCTTCCTTCTCCATCCATTGTAAAAGCTCCTTCTTATCTCTTTTTTTTTGAGATAATTTACTACATTCTGCCTCTCCCTTTCTCTTTCTTCTAGCACATTCCTTTCAACATCTCCTTCCCTCCCTCTTTTCCTCCCTCCCCGCTCTCTCTTTCTCTCTCCCTCTCTCTCCACACACACACAAACACACACACACACACACATACATGCACATACATGTCTCATGAGTTACAGGTATCATCTTTCCATGCAGGAATGTAAATAGTTCAAGTTTAATAAGTCCCTGATGTTTTCTCTTTCCTGATTACCTTTTCATGCTTTTCTTGATTCATCTATTTGAAAGTTAAATTTTCAATTCATCCCTGTTTTTTTCAACAAGAATGCTTGCAAGTCCTCTATTTCATTGAAATTTATTTTTTTCCCTGAAGTATTATACTCAGTTTTGCTGGGTATATGATTCTTGGGTTTATGCCTATCTCCTTTGACCTCGGGAATATCATATTCCAAGCCCTCTGATCCCTTAGTATAGAAGCTGCTTGATCTTGTGTTATCCTGATTATGTTTCCACAATACTTGAATTATTTTCTTTCTGACACTTGTAATATTTTCTCCTTGAATACGTATATTTTTAATGTATTTTTTACTTAATTTGAAGGCATTTCCCATCCATTAATAGGCCTATGTGACCTGCTTAAATCACATGGAAATCTAAGTCACATGTGGTGGGAGGAATTTCCTGAAATGTGGAACTGGAAGAGGCAGAGATAGAGTAGAATTGAGAAGAAGTTGTTCAGATTAATCAGAGTTGGGAAGGATGGAGAAAGTAGGCAGCTAGGGTAGCAACTAGCATGAGTGGGAGAGCTTGCTTGTGATTTATTTAAAGGAGTTGGTTTGTGGGAAACCTAACAGAGGGAAAGCTTGGGGATGGTAGTATCCCCTGTATTTTTATTGTGCATGGATTTCTTCATTGCAATGATGGATTTTGTTTTTTGGTTTGGGGATATGACTTCCTGGTGTCTGAATAAATGTTTTTCTTCTGCCTTCTATATGGAGAATCTGTTATACTTTGGATTCAGAACTATGCCAACATATTCCTAGTTGCCATTGGTACTGTGAACATTTCCTTGGTGATACACCTAGGAACTTTGGAATTTGGCTACAATATTCCTAAATGGTTTCCTTTTGGGATCTCTTCCAGTTCTATTAAGTAGTATTTGCCCATTTTGAGGTGTAAGTGCTCACACTGAGAATTTAAGAGTTGGCTCTAGGAGCCTGTTAGAGCTGGCTTCATCACATCCTCTGATACTCTCTGATTTTCTGGCCTGGTGTTTATTTGTCCAACAAACTGTCTATTCCATTCTTCTATCTCCTTAGTAACCTCATCCTCTGCCTTGCACTTCTTTTCCCTGGATTTATTTCTCATTGCCCTCTTAATGATGTCTCCCAGTTCTAGGATCCTTTTCTGGGGTTTAATTAAACACTTTAGTAGTCTCTTTTCATTCACCCTTCTCAACCTTTAGGAAACTATTTAATGAACCAATGTTACAAAGACATTCTTCATACAATGGAATTTAATGTTCCTGCCTTGGACCAGCTATGTTACCCTGGGGGAGTCACTTAACCTTTGCCTACCTCAACTTCTCTATTTGTAAAATGGAGATAATAATAGTATCCACTTCACAAGGTATTGTGAAGACAAAATGAGATAGCATGGGAAATGCTTGGCACTCTTTAGAGTGCTATGTAAATGATAGCTATCACTTTGGACAGGCTGGGGTGCTGGTCTAGATGAAGGAATATTACAAAGAATAATGTAACCCAGATCTACCACCAGCTAGCTCTTTAGTTAAGTTAATTCACTTTGCCTCTCTGTCTGAATTGTCTTGTCTGGATTGCTGTGTGGGCAGAGGGAAATAAGGGTGACCTTGAGCTAAGTGAGTTAAATGAATTAGTTAAATCAGCTAAGTAGTTAAATGAATACTTGGATCTGAGTTAAAATCACAGCTCTACCATTTACTACCTGTGCGATATTGGCCAAATCATTTAACATCACTGAGCCTCAGTTTCCTCCTCTATAAAATAAGGTGACTTGACTAGTTGCTTCAGTCTTTCCTTCCTGTAGATCTAAGATTCTAGGGATGCTGATTCTAGAACTGCTTGTTGTCATTGTTCAGTTGTTTCAGGTATGTGTGACTCTTTGTGACACCATTTGGATTTTTTTATTTTTGGCAAAGCTACTAGAGTGGTGAAGTGACTTATCTAGGGTCACAAGGCTAGTGTTTAAGGTCAGATTTGATCTCAGGTCTTCCTGACTCCAGATCCAGCATTGAGCCACCTAGCTTCCCTATAAAGCCCTGTTGGTAGTGGTGGGAATCAAAAAATGTGGGTGCAAATCCTGGATGAACCACTAAATACCTGTTGGAGGTAGTGAGGTATTGTAAAAATACACAGGTTCTGGAATAAGAGATTTGAATTCAAATCTTGTTTTTAATGCTTACCGTATGTGTAACTTTGGGAGAATGACTCAGTTTACCTAGACTAACATGTATAAAGCACTAACCAGTATAAAGCACTTAGCATGGTGCCTGGTATTTTTCTCCCTCCCTCCCTCTTTTTCCTCCCTCTTTCCTTCTTTCCCTTTCCCCTTTCCTTCCATCTGCCTTCCTTCCTTTCCTCTTTCCCTTTCCTTCTCTCCCTGCCTCCTTCACTCTTTTCTTCTCTCCTTCTTTAATTCCTTCACTTTCCTCACTCTCTTTCTTCTACCCTTCTCTTCACTTCCCATATCATTTTTTCTTCCTTGTTGCTAACCTACCTTCCTTCCTTTCTTCCCCTGTTTATAAAATGAAAGGACTAGATTACATAACAATTGAAATCGCTTCCAATTCCAATCTGTGTTAGATTCTACTTATCTCATTGATTCAGAATTCAGAAAAAGTAAAAGAAAAGCTCTATTATTGTCCAGTATTTCATCCATCTTCACACTGATCTCTGATGGCAGACTCCATGTATAATAGGATGTGTAATAGGATGCACTCTCTATTTCTTTGCCATTTTTATAAACATCCTAAAGATCACTGTACAATTTAAAACTGCAAATGTGAATCTCCCAACTTTCCTTTTCCACTATTTCTTTGATTCCAAATCAGTCAAATGAGAGAATTCTTCAATAAGGACTGATGGGAAAATCCTCAGCCCTACCCCTCCAGTCTTCTCAGTCCAAGATTATAGCTGGAGACAACACAAGGTGTTGTTAACTTAATTACACTTCCCTCTGATGACCTGCTTATGTGAATGATTTTCTAAACAAAACAAAGCCTCTGACATTTCTTCTTTTCTTCTCAAGTTAATGGAGGAGCTTTTTATAAATGTCACAGTGATGTTCTTTATTACTATAGTAAAATTCACAATAAGTTGCATTATTTATTCTATGCTTGCCTTTGCTTCTTTGGAAGAGAGGGCTATCATATTCTAGAACTAACACTTTTTTTTTTTTTTAATAAAAACCCTTTTTTAAAAAAATGCAATTATACCAGTTGTTGTCAATGAATTCCCTCAGGTGCTTCTGCAATTCTTTAAAATGTTGTATGAATCTTTCTCTACTTTCATGTAGTTTGGAAGAAAATCCATCCACATGTTTTCAGAGATTTCATATGGAATGGGTTCAGGGAGCCTGTAGATGTTTTGTAAGATTCTGTAGTTTATGCAAAAGAAAGTTTAAAGAACTGTTAGTTATCAAACAAGATGATGGCAACAGATTAAGGAGAAGGGGAAGGGAATACACTGAAGAAAGTAATCAGGGGTCAAATAATTTGAGCAAATTAAATACAATCAGTGATTGAATTTAGTCATTCACT
This sequence comes from Bettongia penicillata ogilbyi, assembly GCA_023548195.1. Classification (NCBI taxonomy): domain Eukaryota; kingdom Metazoa; phylum Chordata; class Mammalia; order Diprotodontia; family Potoroidae; genus Bettongia; species Bettongia penicillata. The sequence continues at coordinate 828,996 of JAJHZJ010000783.1, read as the reverse complement.
GGAATGAATATTTGTTTTGGGGTTGGAGAACTTAAATTAAAATTCTGCTTCTGATGTTTGTTGGCTATCTCTGTGACCTTGGACAAGTTATTGAACTCCCCTGTATATCTGTTCTAATGACAGAGTTGGATTAGATGAGCTCTGTGATTTCAACAAGCTCTATAGTTAGGATCCTTTGTTCCTACATTAGTCATAATAGAAATTTAGCTCCTAAGGACCCTAGACACAGTTTCTAGAAAAGAGTGCTTGATGTCACTCACAGAACAGTGTACAGGTCAAGAAAGCAGTGACTAATTCTCTCTTTAGATCATATCACCTTGGAAGAACTGAAGAACAGGCCCTCCAGAACTAACTCTGAAAACAGTAGCACCAAAAAACTGAAATTTGACACTATGACCCCTTCATGCCAAAAGCAGAATCTTATTTTAATATAAAGCTAATAGTTGAGAAATAGGCTGAAAAAATGAGCAAATAACAATGAAAACAAAAGAGTCTGGACATAGAAAGATATTATGGTGACAAGGAAGATTAAAATATAAACTCAGAAAGCAGCAATATGCAAAGCCTAAAAGGAAAAAATTAATTGGTCTCAGACCTTAAAAGAATTCCTGGAAGAGCCAAGAAAGGATTTTAAAAGTTAAATAAGAGAAGCAGAGGAAAAATTGGGAAAACAAATGGCAATCAACTGTGAATGGCATCTATTTTCAGCAGTATTATGATCTAAGATACTTCCAAAGGGCTTATGATGAAAAATGGTATCTACCTCCCCAGAAAGAACTGTTGGAAAATGAATGCAGATTGAAGATTTTTTCTTTACTTTGGCTTTTTTTTTGTCTGTGTTTTCTTATATGGAAATTTATTTTGCATAATTCCACATGTATAACCTATATGAAATTGCTTTCCATCTCAGGGAAGGAAGGGGGAGAGGGAGGGAGGTCAAGAATTTCAAATTCAACTTTCAGAAAAAAGGAAAAAAAATGTTATTACATACAATTGTAAATAAAACAAAATGTATTTTAAAAAATTCAGTTCCTCCTTGAAACTAATCTTGTATGTTTTTACTTTTGTTTTAATGTCTAACTGTTGTCTAAGCTCATATTCATCATTGAACTGGCAACTCAAGGCATTGAATTTCTTGATCTTGACTCTTGTATTCCTGGGCTCAGACATCTGTCACATAGATTTACTAATTACTTTTCCTTCTTCTCTTCTATAACAACTAAATGCCCATTTATGATACTTGTATCTTTTAAATCTTCTGCTCTCTATCACACACTTCCTAATTTTTCTGGAGTTTGAAATCCTCTGCTGATCATTCATCATGGAACAAAGCCGGCTTTTGATTCTCGAAAGGTAAACCAGAAAATATAATCTCTCCAGAATGAATTAAGATGGAAAGATTTTGGATATGGCTCTAGCGATGGCATACATAGTTATGGTCCAAAGACCAATCTCATACAGTTCAGGGAGCCATATTTTTAGTTTTGCTGCAAGGTGGTGGGTATGTCAACTGAAACATTTATCAATGATCATCTATAAAGAAAGGGAAGAAATGTTAGTTGTGTTAGTGCTTTCCCTGATGTAAACACTGACCCTTGAAGTATTATACTTGATACTCAATCACACGGAACAAATGATTATCAGTGGTGTCTATGTTTCCTTCAACAATCCATGTCTGGTCATTCTGCTGTACTCTTATTCATATCCTCTACAGTATCTGCAGGTGATCTCCACACAAAGGTTCACTCAGTGACCTGGAGAACTTCCTCTAGATCACTTACGAATGGAAAGACTTCACTTCTCTTTTAATCATGCAATGTGATTAACCTTTCTTTTATTCTGGAAGTATAAAAGTAAACTGCTTAGTCACATCCCAGGTAACCTTCATAACTAATTTAAGTAGTTATGGTACTCTACACCTAATTCAATCTATAATCTTTTTAAGATTGGGAACATTAAGCTTCCTTATCGTCTCTCAAACATAATAGCTCATGTCAGAGATCCTTCAGACCAATTTGACATTTGCCTAGCTGTTTGCTTGGGGGTCAAATTAATTTACCTGTTTATTCTAAGCCCACTCTACCCTACCAGGAGTCCTGAATTTTTGGTGGACTTTTGATCTTTTATCTATATCATTACATATAATAAGCTAAATAACTAGATAATTAAATCAAGTGAGGAGAAAGGGATACAAAAGAGTTTTTATCAAGTAAAATTATATTGTCTCCTTCTTGTGTAACTCATGTGAGGAAACATTCAATGCTCATGGAAAGTACACACAAAATGTCTCTTTACCAAAATATTTTGTCCCTCCTATATTATAAACCTTAGGAGTGTGGAACTATAGAGCTGGAAAGGTCACCAGGGATCATTTATATCAATATTTACTCAACCAAAAATCTTCTTGACAATAATCCCCCAAAGTATTTATCTAGCCTCTACCTGGATTTCCAGGAATATCATTTGGAAAATGAATTATATTTGGTTGGCTTGGCCCTGGAGAGTAGAAAGGGGAGCAAAGGGGAAAAGGTTGCAGCATCAATGCTATGCACCCAAGATGACCATGAATATTCCAGCACAATTCTGAATCAAAAAATAACACAGATTTTCCACATGGAAGGCAAAAGAAAAACATTTATTCAGACACCAGAGAGCCAAATCCATCATAGTAACAAAAATCTATACACAATAACAATGCAGGAGACAAGCCTTCCCCCTTCTAGACTTCCCACAAACCAGCTCTATTAAATAAATCACAAACAGGCTCTTTTGCTCACACTGGCCAGCTGCCAGCATCCTTCCTAGCTCTGACTGCTCTCAAGACTAACTTCCTCTCAGCTCTGCTCTAGCTCTGCCTCTTCCTGTTCTACCCATTCAGGAAATTCCTCTCACCACAGGTTCCATGTGACTCAGACTCAACTCTGGCTTCCATGTGACCCAGGTCGGTTACATGGGCCTATTCATGAATATGAAAGATTTTCCATTTAAATTACCATTACAAGGGTACAAAGAAGTAAATTTAGGTTTGATGTATGAAAAAGCTTCTTAATAATTAGAGCTATATAGAAATGGAACAAGTTGCCTGAGGTAGCAGTAGGGTCCGCTTCCTATAAGATCTTTATACCAAAGCACATTCACCCCTTGTCACATATGTTGTAGAGAACATTCTTGTCTAGGCATGAATTTCAGGATCACAGATAAAGATCTGCAAGTTGACTAGTCCACCTTCTCATTCTACATATGAGCAACTGAGGCCTAGAGAGCTAAAGTGATATTGCTGAGGGCACACAGGCAATGAGTAGCAGAGTAAGGATTGAAACCCATACCTTCAGACTCCAACTCCAGCACTTTGCCTACTGCACTGGTGAATAGGTTTAGATGAGTTTTCAGGTTCTGTGATGCTCTATTACCACTTCACTGAATGACTGGGATTATTGCAATTTGGTAGAAAAAACACTGACTCAGAACTTAAGAGATAATAGATCTAATTATACCTTTGATGAACTTATTTAATGTTGGAAATTTTTCCTGGATCTGATGATAAGATTCTTTTTACCTCTGGATGATTAACAAATTAAAATATATCTATAGGAAATAATGATGATAAAGAATGGCAAAAATGAATTCTTGGAGTAGCTAGAGAAGGGCAACGAGGATAGATCATAGGCTGATAAGATTTGAAGCTAGAAGAAATATTTGAGATCATCAAATCCAAACCCTTCTTTTTACAGAAGAGGAAGCTGATGTGTAGAGAGATTATGTAACTTAGTCAAGGTTACAGAGCTAATAAGTATCTGAGGTAGGATCAGAAACCAGATCTTTTTGTCTCCATGTCCATGGTCTACCTACTATACTACAGTGTGTAGCTTATGCCATGAATATCTATTGAAATATTTGGAAGGTATATTTTGGAGAAGAAAATGCTTGGTGATGGGAGATCTATGTAGTCAAGTATTTCAAAGGCTATAATGTGAAGGAGGAATTAACTTTATTCTACTCAGTTATGGGGGGCAGACTTAGCAGCAATCAGCTAGGAATGTGTGGAAGTTACAAAGAATCAGATATAGATTTCTAACAATCAGAACTACAAAAGTAGTGCCCTCTACAACAGAGTGCCCTCTACAACATAATTGAGAAATGCTCATGTTTTCTTCTCTTGAAGACCCTAAGTAAGGGGGAATTCAGGACCTCATAAGTTAGCCCATTTTTCTTTGGATTGCCCTAATTTTTTAGGATGTTTATCTTTACATGACACTTAAATTGATGACTTTGAAATTTGAATTCAGAACTGATTGAATGGTTTGATTCAAAGAGCAGTTATCAATGATTCAATATCAATCAAGAAAAAGTTTGCCAAATTGCACACTCCAGCGATCTGTGTTTGAGCAATGTCTTTTTTTAAAAAAAATCACTTTTATCAATGATGCAGATGTAGGTAGAGGTGACATTCTTGTCATATTCTTTTTTTGATGACTCAAAGCTACAGAGGATAGCTACCATACTGAATGATAGAGTTAAGACATAAAAGTATTCTAACAGGCTGTATTTTTGAATTCTGATAATAAAATGAAACTGAATAGAGATTGATATAAAGTGTAAAGTTGGACATAAAAATATCAACTTTAAAAGTACAAAATGGGGAAGCATGACTAACTAACAGGTCACTTGAAAAAAATGGGGAATGCTTGGGAATGGTGTTTTTGTTTTTCTATAATATTTACTACCAGAGACTCTGAGGTTAGTGGACCATGAGTACTCAGGAGATAGAGAAGAAAAGAAAGAAAGAAAGAAAGAAAGAAAGAAAGAAAGAAAGAAAGAAAGAAAGAAAGAAAGAAAGAAAGAAAGAAAGAAAGAAAGAAAGAAAGAAAGGAGAAGGAAGGAAGGAAGGAAGGAAGGAAGGAAGGAAGGAAGGAAGGAAGGAAGGAAGGAAGGAAGGAAGGGGAAAAAAGAAAGAAGAAAAAGAAAGAGAGAAAGAAAGAAGGAGGGAGGAGAGAGGAAAAGAAGTGAGGAAAGAAGAAAGGAAGGAAAGAAGACAGTAAGGGAAAAAAAAGATTGAGGAGGTAGACTAGGTAGACTCTTTACTCCCAGAGGAGTAAAGAGTGTGACATGATAACCCAACAAAGTAACAGTCTTTGATTACATTGAGATACATGGTGCCCAGGAATAAGGAGGTTATTGATCAAATATCTCCACATAGGTTAAACCTCCTTCCTGATGTTTTCAGTTCTGCGTGGCCTGTACTAGGAAGGACATTAATGAACTGGACAGTGTCCAGATGATGGAAGGATGATGAAGAACTCTAATATGAGGCCACGTGAGGAGAGGTTAAAAAGAACTGGGGAGATCAGCTTGAAAGAGAGAAGACATAAGGGAAACATGAGTTATTTTCAAATATTTGTGGTGCTGTCATGGCAAGGAAGAAAGGGAAATTTGCAACAAATAGGCCTTTGCTTACATTTCCTGAGTATTGTTTATGCCACATCACCAAGGGCTATTTTACATTGTCGTCTATTTCGTTAGAGGCAGTGGACAGTGTTGTACTTGGAGTCAGGAAGACCAGGTTCAAAAATCATTTCTGATATCTATTATCTATCTGATTATAAGCAAACCTCTTTGAACTTCAAAAACAATAAAATATGGATGAGACGAATTCTACATAAATAGAAGGAGTTCTCACACCAACACAATTCCAGGTCCTTGGAATATTTTCCATATATGACATTCCATCTCCTGCCTGCATGCTTTTGCACATCCTGGCTCCCATGACTGGAATCCTCTGCCTCCTCAGACCGCTTCTTAGTTCTTTTCCAGACTAGTTCAAATATCACCTCTTTTTTTTTAGTTTTTATTTTATTTTCCCCTAAATTACATGTAATTATGTTTTTTAACATTCATTTGAAAATTTTTTTGTTTCAAATTTTCTCCTTCCCTTCATTCCTCTTCTCCCCCACCCCATCCTTGAGAAGGAAAACAGTTTGATTATAGCTTACAAGAGCAGTCTATCAATGGCCTTTTTCCAATTCTTATTCTCCTCCACCTCTCTGAAGCCTTTGGCACTACTGATCCCTACTCCTTGATGCTCTTTTTCTCTCTAGGGTTTCAAAGTACCACTCTCTCTTACTTCTCCTTCCTATCAGACTGATCCTTCTCTCTCTTTTGCTGGAGTCTACTCCAGATTACACACTCTAACCAGAGGTGTCTCCTCAGGGCTCCATCTTGGATCTGTTCTTTTTTCCCTCCTCCTCTTCCTCCTTCTCCTCTTTTCCCTGTACTAGTTTACTTGATGATCTCATCAACTCCTTTGGATTTGATTACCATCTCTATGCTGATGATTCTCAACTCTAACCATCCTGCCTTAGTCTCTCTGCTGAGCTGCAATCTCAAATCTCTAATTGCCTTTCAGACCTCATGAAATATCCAGTAGACATTTTAAACTCAACATGTTCAAAACAGAACTCATTATCTTGACCTTAAACCCTCCCTTCTACCCAACTTCCCTTTTTAATCTTTAAAGAAGTTAGATTATTGATAAATGCAGATACTATAAGGAAATGGTAGAAACTATACAACACATCACAACAGGTTGCAACATTTAACACATTCAGAAAAATGACAGTCATGATCAAGTGACCAAAATGATATGCTGGAAGTGTTTTAGCTTTCATAAATTCAAAAGTGACAAATTTCACATTACAAATCCCAAAATATTCTTGAGAATTAAAAAAAATAGCAATGTAATTTGAGCATTTTAACTGACAAAATAGTTACTCACACTTTTCTAGGATTATAACCTTTAGGCCATAAACATTTAAGAGCAATATTTTTAAATATCTATCACCATGCCAAATATTTACAACCTCTAAATTAAATGGAATAATAATAATGATAAGAACTGTCAGTGCATAGATCCTCAGAAAAAGACATCAAAACAATGTGGGAACAAGATAACATATACATATATGTTTTACATATATATGTCTGTGTGTATCATATGCTATATGTTATTAGAGCTGGATTTGTCCTAAACATATTTCTTTTTTGTTTATATTTTTAAAAATTAATTAATTTTTAGTTTCAACATTCACTTCCACAAGATTTTGAGTTCCAAATTTTCTCCCCATCTCTCCCTTCCTCCTACCAAGACAGCATGCATTGTGATTACCCCCTTCCTCAATTTGCTCTCCTTTCTATAACCCCCCCATCCCATCCTCTTCTATTGTTTCATAAGGCAAGATAGGTGTCTATGCCTCAATGCCTGTATATCATATTTCCCAGTTGCATTTAAAAACAATTTTTAACATTCGTTTTTAGAACTTTGAGTTTCAAATTCTTTCCCTTCCTCTCTCCCTATCTAGTGCTACTGAGAAGACAAGCAATTCAGTATGGGTTAAATGTGTGTAGTCATGCAAAATACTTCCAGAAAAGTCTTATTGTAAAAGAATATATTTCCTTCCATCCTATCATGTCTTCCATTTATTCTATTCTCTCTTTTTTACTCTGTCCCTCCTCAAAAGTGTTTACTTCTGATTACTCCCTCCTCCCATTTGACCTTCCCTCTATCATTCCCGCACCATATGCTTCTTCTCTTCTTTCCTGCAGGGTAAAATAGATTTTCATACCCAATTGAGCGCACATGTTATTCTCTCCTTAAGCCAAACCTGTGATAGTTAGCTTCATTCATTTCCTCTCAACTTCTCCCTCATCCCCTCCATTGTAAAAGTTTTTTCTTGACTCTTTTATGTGAGACAATTGACCTCATTCTATTTTTCCCTTTCTCCTTCTGCCAATATATTCCTCTCTTACCCTTTAACTTTATTTTTTAGATATTACAAATATTATCTTTCCATGTAGGAATGTAAATAGTTCAACTTTAGTAAGTCCCTTATGATTTCTATTTCCTGTTTACCTTTTCATGCTTCTCTTGATTCTTGTATTCAACAGTCAAATTTTCTATTCAATTCTGATCTTTTCGCCAAGAATGTTTGAAAGACTTCCATTGCACTGAATATCCATCTTTTCCCCTGAAGTATTATACTCAGTTTTGCTGGATAGGTGATTCTTGATTTTAGTCCTAGCTCCTTTGACCTCTGGAAGATCATATTCCAAACCCTCTGATCCCTTAATGTAGAAGCTGCTAGATCTTGTGTTATAATGATGGTACTTCCACAATGGTCAAATTGGTTCTTTCTGGCTGCTTGCAATATTTTGTCCTTGACCTGGAAATTCTGGAATTTAGCCACAATATTCCTATAAATTTTCCTTTTGGGACCTCTTTCAGGGGGCAATTGTCTAGGCTCTTTTTCTTCCTGATCATGGCTTTCAGGTAGTCCCATAATTTTTTAAATTATCTTTCTTGGATCTATTTTCCAGATCAGTTGTTTTTCTAAAAAGATATTTCACACTGTCTTATTTTTTCATTTTTTTTGTTTTGATTTATAATATTTTGATTTCTCATAGAGTCATTAGCTTCCATCTGCTCCATTCTAATTTTTAAGGAATTATTTTCTTCAGTGAGCTTTTGGACCTCCTTTTACATTTGGCCCATTCTGCTTTTTAAGGCATTCTTTTCCTCATTAGATTTCTGGATCTCTTTTGCCATTTGGGTTAGTCTATTTTTATGGTGTTATTTTCTTCTACATATTTTGGGTCTCCTTTAGTAAGCAGTTGACTCATTTTTCATGATTGTCTTGCATAGCTCTCATTTATCTTTCCAATTTTTCCATACCTCTCTCACTTGGTTTTCAAAATTCTTTTTGAGCTCTTGCATGGCTTGAGATCAATTAATATTTCTCCTGGAGTCTTTGGATATAGGAGCTTTGATTTTGTTGTCTCCTTCTAGTTGTATGATTTTATCTTCATTGTCACCAAAGTTAGACTCTATAATCTGATATTTTTCCCACTGCTTGCTCCTTTCCCCAGCCCATTATGTCACTTTTGAGCTCTTTGTCAAGGTATTTCATTGCTTTCAGTGGGAAGGGGGTTGTACTTTCCCAAGTATAAGGTTGTGCAACTGTTTTCAGAAATACTTCTAGGGGCCTGAAAATTTGCAGCTATTTCAAGGCTGTATGATCAAAGAAGAGCTTTTTACTACTTTCCTAGTCTGTGCTCTGGTCTGAGTGACCTCAAGCACTTTTTTCTGCCTTGGAACTATAAAGAGGATCCTTTCTCCATCACTTCCACAAGTTTCACCATGCCAGCACTCCTCCTTGCCCTAGAACCACTACCTAGGACTGTGACCCAGATTCAAACAGGACAAAGCAAGAGAATCCCACCTCAGTGCTGACAAATAGATCTCTGCGATCACCCTCTGAACAGCCACTCAATCAACTGACAAACTGTAGGCCTAGAGCTCCAGAAACAGCCACTGTTGCTGTTGCTGCAACTGTTGCTCCTTTATCACTCCAAGGCAGGAGCCAGACCACGCTACTCTCTGACACATGTCCAGCAGGCTTTTTCCACTGACCTTCCAAGTTGTCCTCAGCATTTTTGGGTCTAAAAATCTGGAAACAGTCATAGAGTCCAGTGATTCAGTCACCCGAGGCCTGCTCAAGCACCATCTCTGCTGGTGCCCCCATGCTGGACTACACTCTGCTCCTATCCCATCATGATAAATGTTTCCTGTTGACCTTCCAAGTTGTCTTGGGCTGGAGATCTGTTCACTCCACCATTCTGTGATTTCTGCAGTTCCAGAAGTGGTTTAGAGTCACTTTTTACAGGAATTTGGAGGATTTTGGGGAGAACTCAAGCAAGTCCCTGCTTTACTCTGCCATCTTGTAGTGCCACCTCTTTTAAGAAGTCTTCTCTGATTTCCTTCAGTTGCTAGTGCCCCTGCCAATTACTCTGACTTCATTTTGCATATAATTTGAATATACTTATCTTCAAACATCTTGTATTCTTTCTAGTAGACTATCTCATTTTGTATCTTCTGGCATATAATACAAAAATTATATATACTGTCAAAAAGGCCATTGATTGAAAATGGGCACTTTATTATTTTTTTTTTTTGGTTGATACATTGGTATGGTCCAAGAATTTAACAGCAGACTTTGAAAGATTGGTCTGATATTAGATATTATTTTATAGGGCCATGCTCCAAGCCATTTCAACTTGATAGAACAAGATATAATTTTTACCCTTCTGCCATAATCTTTACGAACCTAAGACCATGTCAATATTACAAGGAGGCACCAGGGAAGGACTTTTGTAGAGGGCATGATGGATAAAGGGATAAATCATATAAAATCCAGTGCATTCAGCAGCTTTTAAACTACTAACAGAAAACAAGACACATACACAAATAAATATAATACAAAGTTGAAAGTAAAAATACTGTGAAAAGTTCAGGAAAAGAAGATCATATTTGAATGTAAGTTCCTTGAAATCAATTAATGTATTTTAATTAGTTCAGGTCAATTAATGAATTTTATTCAATTTTTTTTCAACTCTTCCCACAAGATAGTTAGTACTTTGCACAAACAAATGTTTATTGAATTAAATTAACTGACCCTATTGAATAACTCTTTTATAGAGGGGATAGAATTGAAGTTGAATTTTGAAAGATGGGTAAATGTGATTATCCTCTTCTTCATTTGCCACAGATTTTGTAAGCCTTTGAATGAAGGTGACTTGGTAGAAGAGCTTTCTCTTTAGAATAATTCTGATTGATTATATTTGTGTAAAAATATTTCCATTGCTCTTCAACAAATTTTCATAATTCCAAATTGTCCCCCACATAAGAAAGCTCTTGAATGGATTTTGTAAAGTTGTATTAAAATTAACATATGAATGCTCATTAATAGCTGCTATATAATGCATTGAAGCAGGAATAAAAATAGTAACTCATTATGAAAATCTTAGCAGTAAAATACAGCACTATAAAATATCCCCATGAGGAAGGCTTTCTAGAGAGTAAATTATAAGAATAAAATGTTGGAAAGTGTTTGATAATGTTTCTTTGTAAAATATGAAAATTTGATGCTCAAAAATAAAAATAATAGCTTACAGGACTTCTGAGACATGCAGCCAACACAGAAGGTTTGCATTTTCTCCAATCCTTAAAACCTCTCAAAACTCTTCAAAATAAGAACTATGCACAAGAGACCAAGGTGTTTTAGCTGTCTTCACAATCAAGTACCCCAAAATCCCAAATAAGGTCAACATCTGATGAACTAACAAAAGAGCAATATTCCTAAATCCTAACATTCTCATACGGTACCATGAACATCCCTCCTCTCACACACACTAGATGTGTATGCTTCTTTGCAAGAAATTTTATCTCTCAATGCCACCAGGAACTCTCTGCAACTAGCAAATTGCAGGTAGATGTCAATCTGCATTGGTAAAGGGATTTTCCTCATTGTGAGTTACCTATACCAATGACATCAGAGGTACAATCCAGGCAAAAAAAAATTACTTATTCACAGTTGGGATTACATGTTATACAGAACTACGCTGAAGCAAATCTAAATTTCATATGCGCAGACATTCATATGCATATATAACAAGTAGTCTCAGTGCTATAAATTACTTAATTACATTGAAGGAAACTACAAGACAATTTGCAAGGCATTAAGCATAAAATGCAAGCACTTAAGTATTTACTATTATGTGACAGGTAGTGACTTTAGTTGAAAAGAGATATTACTAGAGGTAATCTTACAGCATGGAGATGGGCAAAATTAGTTCCAGTAAGAATGCCATCATAGAAGGAGAAATAAGTAAAAGACCCATCACATCAAGTATTTATGAACGTTTTTAAGGCTTATGAAATGGATATAACTAACATTAAGGAAATGCATCATTGGGTAGTTGTACATTTATTTTCTTGATCCTACCAAATGTCTTTTTTTCCTGATCTGTTGATTGCTTTTGTGCATCATCAGCTTCTGATTAAAAAGGGACAGATGATTCAAGAGCAAGTGGCATGTTTTAAATATGGATATTACTTTCGCTCATTTTCCTGTTGTTCACTTAGTTATGCCTTTTTTCCCAAAATAAATGGACATAATGTTTCATACTCAGAAATTATGACTGAATGAGTGACTAAAAGTCAGAGTAGCAGAAAAATTAAAGGACAAGATAATGAGATTTATGATAAAAGCATGAATTGGGATTCTTTGGCCTTAAGTTGAGAGAACATTAAGACATAATTCAAATTCCAAGGGGTGATTAAATTATCAGATTATGATTGTGAGGAAGTTTATGAAATCACAGGGCTCAGTCCCCTGGATGATTAAACAGACCTATATGTAGGTCACGATTATCTCAGTGTTATCTTGGGTCTTTGGACACCCACACTGATGTCTGAGATCAGATTAATTTGGTAATCATTGCAAGATCGACTAGAGTCGACAAAAATAGAATCCCCTCCCATCTTCCTGATTAGCTGTCTTGGGCAAACGTTAGTGCCACTCTGGAATGGCCTTAAAAATTAGATGGTATCCTGACACCATTCAGAATTTTTATCTGCTGTGTTAATCTTAAAATAAATCAAACTCATAAGTGAGAAAGAAAGGCACTTTTAATTGAGAACACAACAATTGAGCCTGGGTCATCCATGTATCAGAGTACATGGATGGCCACCAATAGAACTTGGAGAAAAGTTTTTAAACTTTCAGAGGGAAAAACAAATGGGTGGGTGGGGGGAACAAATGAGGAATGAGGCCAAGTCGTGAGGTCCTAGCTGCCCTTGGCCATCCCAGAAAGAAAATCCACTTTATTCTGATTGTTTTTACCTTTCATGATCCCCTTTGCCCCAAACTTTAATGAGAAAGGCAAGAACCTTTGGTAGCAGTAACTAGCTCTAGATAGCTTGGTTTACAAAATAAATAGATCTAAAGATCCCCAGGTGGGAACTAATCCAATTTAATTCACAACTACTTTCTATAGAGCAGGAATAAAAGGGAATTCCTAGGGATGTCTAGAGCAGGGCTTCTGACCACTTTCCCTTTTCACATCTGGGCCTATTCATTGTTGAGTGGCCTTCCAACTACCTTAATACTTAGAAAATTCTCTGAAATTTGACTGCAATACTTCTAGGAGTTTTCCTTTTGGGATTCTTTTTCAGAATGTGATCGGTAGATTCTTTCATTTTTTATTTTACCCTCTGGTTCTGGAATATCAGGGCAGTTTTCCTTGATAATTTCTTGAAATTTCTAGATGATGTCTAGGCTCTTTTTTGATCATGGTTTTCACGTAGTCTCTTCTGGACCTATTTTTCCAATGAGATATTTCACATTTTATGCTATTTTTCATTCTTTTGGTTTTGTTTTGTAACTTCTTGATATTTCATAAAGTCATTATCTTCCATCTGCTCCATTCCACTTTTGAAGGAATTACTTTCTTGAGTGAGCTTTTGAACCTCTTTTCCATTGGACCAGCTGTGCTTTTTAAGGCATTCTTCTCTTCACTGGCTTTTTGCATCACTTTTGTCATTTTGGCTACTCTATTTTTTAATGTATTATTTTCTTCAACACTTTTTGGGGATTTCCTTTAGCAAGGTGTTTACTCATTTTTCATGTTTACTTGCATCACTCTCATTTCTCCTCCCAATTTTTCCTCTACCTCTCTTACTTGATTTTCAAAATCTTTTTTGAGCTCTTCCATGGCCTGAGACAAATTTATATTTTTCTTGGAGTGTTTGGACATAGGAACTCCGGCTGTGTTTTCTTCTGGTTGTATGTTTTGATCTTTCTCATCACCAGTAACATAAGAAAATGCCTCTTCACTGAGAAAGCAAGAATCTAGTCTGTTTCTTTTTCTCCATTTGCTCATTTTACCAGTCATTTACTTTACTTTTGATCTCTTTATTAAATTGAGGGCTCCAGAGGCTGCTGCTCAATCAATAACTTGACTTTTGAGCTCTTTATACAGCCCGTGTTACAGTGGAGGCTACCACCACCCTGGGGTTGGATCCAGGGTTGAGACTGGTGCCAAACCATGCTCCCTTCTCAGCCAAGTGGGTAACCCTTCCCACTGACCTTCAAAGGTATCTGGTATTTGTGGGTTGAGAAGTCTGGAAATTTCAGTCACTGACAGCAATTTAGTCCCCTGTGACCTTGTGGCCCACCCTGAACTATGCTCTGCTCCCAGCCTGGTGTGATAGACTCTTCCTGTCAACTTCCCGGATTATCTTGGGCTGGAAATTTGCTCCAGTATGTAATTTTGTGCTTCTACTCATCTAGAATTTGTTTAGAATCATTTTTCACAGGTTTTTTGAGAGATTTTGGGGTAGAGCTCTAGCAGGTCCCTCCTTGTACTCTACCATTTTCAAAAAAAAATGTTAAAAATTGTTTTATTATGCAACTGGGAAATAAGAGATACAGGCAATGAAGCATGGGAATCTATCTTACCCTACAATAAAGTAAGAGGTAAGGAATAATGAGAGGGTGGGTCATAGAAGGGAGGGTCGAGTAAGTATTAGGGAAATCAGAATGCATGCTATTTGGTGAGGGGAGAGATGGGATAAAAATTTGGAACTCATAATTTTGTAAAAGTGTTGAAAACAAAAATAAATTTATTAAAACACTTATTTTAAAAATTTATTTGTTTTCAGTTTTCAACAATCACTTCCTGGGGTGGAACCAAGATGGCAGAGTAGAAAGACTCATATACTCTAGCGCTTTCCCCACAGCCCACAAAATACCCAAAAAATGACTCTCAACAAATTCTAGAGCCACAGAAGCCACAGAACAACAGAGCAAAAGAGGTTTCCAGCCAAAAGTTACCTGGAAGCCTGACAGGAAAGGTCTATCTCACAGGACGCAGAGCAGCCCAGCCCAGGCCATGTAGCACTGGGAGGACCAGGACCTGAACAGACCTCCAGGCCGACTTCCCAGCAAGGAAGGTCCCAGATCCCTCAATCTACAATCAACAAAGAAAGCTCCAAAGGTTATTGTGGGAGGGCTTTCCCAGATGGACAAGAGGGGAATAGTGTTCCTCCAGCAATAGCCCCAGGCAACAGCAGCAGTAGCAGTAGAATGCAGACAACTACAGTGGCCAGGAAGCAACCTGGTTCCATTGTCCAGGCAGCTCAGCTTAAAGCCTCTGGCAGTAGGGAGCAGCTAATCTAAACCTCAGCCCTCAGTGACAGCTCTGCTTCCACCCAAAACCCCAGGGAATCAAGCAGTTGAGTCAAATCTCAGCCTTGAACAGGGCACTTGGGAAAGGAGAGGAGAGGCAATAGGACCATCCTCTTGACAAAGGATTCTGAAGTCAAGAAACTGGATGGGAAAATGTCCAAAAAAGGGAAAAAAAATAAGACCATAGAAGGTTACTTTCTTGGTGAACAGTTGTCTCCTCCAATCTTTTCAGATGAGGAACAACAAGGCATATTATCACAGGAAGTCAAGGCCCCTGCCTCCAGGGACTCCAAAGGGAACTTAAATTGGGTTCAGAAAATAGAAGAGCTTGAAAAGCAAGTTAGTAGTTTGCTAAAGGAGAACCAAAAAAATGCTGAGGAAAAAATACCTTTAAAAAGAGGCTAACTCAATTGGAAACAGAGGTCCAAAAAGCCAATGAGGAGAAAGAGGTTTTAAAAAGTAGAATTAGTCAAATGGAGGAGAAGGTTCAAAAACTCACTGAGCAAAATAGTTCTTTGAAAGAGAGAATTGAGTTATGGGAAATGAATGACTATAGGACTATTAACTGACTGTTCTTCTGAGTCTAACTCCAGGTATGAATAGCAAGAAAGATGATCTGACCCTCCAATCCATGATTCCACTAAGCCTGTGAGATGCTGGTGTGACCTGCAAAAGGTAATCTTATGGGAAGGATGGGAGAGCAGCTGTTCAGCCTGGCCTGAGGTAGGATTCTCCTGACCCAATTTCCCCACTGATACCTGGCAGACTTTAAGCCTGACTGAATGCAAGTTGACAATCTACTCCTCCTAGAATTGACATGAAGTTGGGGAGATATTGTTTCCCTACAATGTCCCTACTCTTAGTGGCAATTTCCTAAAGTCAAAAGATTTGTAAACTTAATACCAGATCTATTAAATTATAGATTGTTGGTAGGGGAACAAGCAAGGTTAAGTCTAGAATTAAGCTATTAGGCTTAAGTCTTTAGACCAACAACAATAAGTTAGGGTCCTTTAATTCTTAGTAACAGTGTGAAGACAATTAGAT
The DNA here is from genome assembly GCA_023548195.1 of Bettongia penicillata ogilbyi. Taxonomy (NCBI): domain Eukaryota; kingdom Metazoa; phylum Chordata; class Mammalia; order Diprotodontia; family Potoroidae; genus Bettongia; species Bettongia penicillata. The sequence goes on along the minus strand of JAJHZJ010000783.1, from coordinate 812,872 downwards.
CAAGGGCTTGTGAAGTTATCATACATAATTATTATTTGTGTCTCAGTTGGTTAATGTTAAAAAAGTTGTTCGTGGTCTATATTGTAAATGCTTTAAAAAAAAAGTATTACCCGACCAAAAGTTGGAATTGTTTTATATGATATGAACTGTGTTAAAAATGAAAAAATAAAAATCACCCAATTTCCAAAAAAAAACCCCAAGCCACAAAACAATCACTTCCATAAGTTTTCAATTTTCTGCCCCTCCCTTTCACAGCATGTAATCTTATATGGGTTCTACATATACATTATTATTAGACACATTTTCACATTAGTCATGGTGCATAAAAGAATTAAAATGAATGGGAGAAAACCAAATCAAACAAGAATAAGACAAAGGAGAAAAGCATCTGCTTCATTCTGTATTCTGACTCGATAGCTCTTTCTCTGCATGTAAATGGCATTTTCCAACAAGAGTCCTTTGGAAATGTTGAAGTCCTTGCTTTGCTGAGAAGGGCTAAGTCTATCAGAAAGTCCTCACACACTGTGGCTTTTACTATGTATAATGTTCTTCTGGTTGTGTTTACTTCAGTCAGCGTCAGTTCATATAAATGTTCAGGCTTTTCTGAAGTTTGTTTGTCATTTCTTATAGCACAATAATAGTCCATTACATTCATATACCCCAGTTTGTTCAGCCATTTCCCAATTGATAGGCATCCTGTTGATTTCCAATTCTTGGCCACCACAAAAAGACCTGCTATAAATATTTTTGTACATGTATGCCCTTTTTGCATTTTTTTGTCTTTGGGATCTAGCCCTTGAAGCAGTATCACTGGGTCAATGGGTATGCATATTTTTATAGCCCTTTAGGTATAGTTTCAAATTGTTCTCTAGAATTTTTGGATCAGCTTGCAGCTCCATAAACAGTAAATTAGTGTTCTAACTCTACCAAATCTTCTCCAACATTTATCATTTTCCTGTTTTCTCATGTTAGCCAATCTTATGGATGTGATATTGTACTTTAGAGTAGTTTTGATTTGCATCTCTCCAATCAATAGTGATTTAGGACATTTTTTCATATGACTATAGATAACTTTAATTCCTTCCTCTGCAAACTACATATTCATATACTTTGATCATTTATCAATTGGAGAATGACTTGTATTCTTGTAAATTTGACTCAGTTCTCTATATTTTAGAAATGAGGCCTTTATCACAGACACTAGTTGTAAAAATTCTTTCCCAGTTTTTACCTTCTCTCCTAATCTTGGTTGCATTGGCTTTATTTGTGCAAAACCTTTTCAATTTAATGTAATCAAAATTATCCATTTTACCTTTTATAGTGTTCTTTCTCTATGTCTTGTTTGGTCTGAAATTTCTCCATAAATTTGACAAATAAACTATTTTTGCTTCCCTAATTTGTTTATACTATCAGCCTTTATGCTTAGATAAGGTACCCATTTGGACTTTATTTTAATATATATATTGGTCTATGCCCAGTTTCCACCACACTACTATCCAGTTTTCCCAGTAGTTTTTGTCAGATAGGGTATTCTAATCCCAGAAGCTGGGGTCTTTGGTTTTGTCACACAGTAGACTGCTATAATCATTGACTACTGTTTCTTGTGTACTTAACCTATTCCACTGATCTACCCCTATATTTCTTAGCCACTATCAAGCAGCTTTGATGATTGCTGCATAATAATACAATTTGAGATCTGTTATGGTTAGGCCACCTTCCCTAGCATTTCATTTCATTAACTCCCTTGATATTCTGGGCCTTTTGCTCTTCCAGATGAATTTTGATATTAAGTTTTTTAGTATTATAAAATAATTTTAGGTAGTTTGATTGGTATGACACTGAATAAGTAAATTAATATAGGTAGATCTGTAATTTTTATTATATTAGCTTGGACTATCCATGAGCAACTGATGTTTTGCCAATCATTTAAATCTCACTTTATTTGTGTGAAAAGTGTTTTGTAATTGTGTTCATATAGTTCCTGGGTTTGTTTTGGCAGGTAAACTCTCAAATATTTTATAGTGTCTACCATAACTTGAAATGGAATTTCTCTTTTTATCTCTTGCTGTTCCGTTTGTTAGTACTATAGAGAAATGCAGATTTTTTATGTGGGTTTATTTTGCATCCTGCAACTTTGCCAAAGCTATTTATTATTTCGAGTAGTTTTGTACTTGATTCTCTAGGTTTCTCTAAGTATATCATCACATCATCTGCAAAGAGTGACAACTTAGTTTTTTCTTTGCCTATTCTAATTCCTTCAATTTATTTTTCTTCTTCTATTGCTAAAACTAGTATTTCTAGTACCATATTGAATAACCATGGTGATAATGGACATCCTTTTTTCACCCTTGATCTTATTGGAAATGCATCTGCTTTATCTCCATTAGATAGAATACTTGGTGGTGGTTTTAGGTAGATACTATTTATTATTTTAAGGAAGGTTCCATTTATTCCTATTTTCTCCATGTTTTCAATAGGAATGGGTGCTGTGTTTTGTCAAAAACTTTTTCTGCAACTATGGAGATAATTGTGTGTTTTTTGTCAATTTTATTATTGATATGGTCAATTATGCTAATTGCATAATTAATCCTGCATTTCTGGTATAAATCCTACACAGAGTGTATTATTCTAATGATAATTTGCTGTAATCTTTTTGCTAATATCTTATTTAAAAGTTTTGCATCTATATTCATTAGGGAAATTGGTCAATAATTTTTTTCCTGTTTTGACTCTTCTCAGTTGAGGTATCAGTACCATATTTGTATCATAGAAAGAATTTTGTAGGACTCTTTTCTTTGCTAGTTTTCCAAAATAATCTATATGTTATTAGAATTATTATTTTTTAAATGTTTGCTATATTTTGCTTCTAAATCCACCCGACCCTGGAGATTTTTTTCTACATTAGGTTTTTTCATTAATGACTTTTCAATTTCTTTTTCTCAAATGGGTTATTTAAATATTTTTTTCCTCTTCTGTTAATCTAGGCAATGCATATTTTTGAAAAAAATTCATCCATTTCACTAAGATTGTCAAATATATGATTATACAGTTAGATAAATAATTTCTAGTTTTATGGTTAAATTGGATAGTTTTCTTAATTTAATTTTATTAATCTCTCCTTTGGTTTCCAGTATTTCTAATTTGATATTTACTTGGGGATTTTCAATTTATTCTTTTTCTAGCTTTTTAAATTGCATGTGCAATTCATTGATCTCTTCTTTCTCTTTTTTATTTATGTAAACATTCAAAGATATAAAACTTCCCTAAGAACTGCTTTCACTACAACCCATAAGTTTTAGGGAGTTGCCTCATTATTGTCATTCTCTTGAATGAAGTTATCTATTATTTTTATGATTTGTTATTTGATCTAATCATTCTTTAGGATTAGATTATTTAGTTTCCAATTAATCTTTAGTCTATCTTCACATGGTACTTTATTACATATAATTTTTAATGTATCATGATCTGAAAATGATGAGCTGACTATCTCTGACTTTTGTAATGGACCATGAGGTTTTTATGTCCTAGTATTTGGTCAATTTTTGTGTATGTGCCATGTGCCACTCAGAAAAGGTATATTCCTTTCTATTCCCATTCAGTTTTCTCCAGAAGTCTATTATATCTACCTTTGCCAGAGTTCTATTCACCTCCTTAACTTCTTTCTTGTTAATTTTGTGGTTAGATTTATCAAGTTCATAGAAGGGGAGGTTGAGGTCCCCTGCTAGTATAATTTTGCTGTCTATTTCTTTCTGTAACTCCCTTAACTTCTCCTCTAATTTGGATGCTATATCACTTGGTGCATATATGTTTAGTAATGGTATTATTTCTTTGTGTATGGTGTCTTTTAGCAGGACATAGTTTCTTTCCTAATCTCCTTTGATTAGGTCTAGTTTTGCTTTTGCTTTGTCTGAGATTATGGTTGCTACTTCTGCTATTTTCTACATTAGCTGAAGTATAATATATTCTACTCCAACCTTTTACATTTGCCTTGTGTGTATACCACTGTTTCAAATGTGTTTCTTATAAACAACATATGGTAGGATAATAGTTTTTCATCCATTGGCAATATGTGCTCCAGTTTTATGGGAGAATTCATTCCATTCATATTCAGTTATGATTATTATTTGTGTTTTTTTCTCCATCCTACTTCCCAATCTTTCTTTATGCTTTTATTTCTCACTTCTCCCTTCCCCTCCTCAAAAGAATTTTCCTTTTGATCACTGCCTCTCTCAATCTTCCCTTCCTTCTATCAGCCTCCCTCCCTTTTTTCCCCTTTCCACTTACCACTTCTTCTTTCCCTCCTAAAAACTCCCTCTCCTTTCTTTTCCCTTTCCCTTCCTGTAGGGCAAGTTAGATTTCTATACTTAAGTGAATATGTTGTTCCCTCCTTGATCCATATCTGATGAGAGAAAAGCTCAAACAATGCCCATCTCCCTCCCTTCTTTCCCTCTACTATAATATGTTGTTGTTCTTCTTCATCTGATGTAATTCACCCTTTTCTGCCTCCTCTTTTCCTATTCCCACATTACAATCCCTTCAAACCTTTTAATTATGTTTTTTATCATCACATCAGTTACCCATTTTGTCTATCTATGTATCTTCCTTTTAAATTCTGTGATAAATATACAGTTTTCTAGATTAACAAGTATTATTCTCCCTTATAGGAATGTAAATAATTTGTCTATATTGAATAACACGTTTTTATTTTCTTTATTTCCTCATCTACCTTGTTATGCCTCTCTTGAATTTTTTATTTGAAGATCAAATTTTCTTTTGAGCTCTGGCCTTTCCATCAGGAAGATATGGAAATCCTTTATTTCACTGAATGTCCATCTCCTTGCCTGAGTGATTATGCTCAATTTTGCTGGCTAATTGATCTTTGCTTGTAGTTCAAACCCTTTTGCCTTATGGAATATCATATTACAATCACTCTGATCTTTTAGTGTAGAAACTGTGTGATCCTGATTGCAGTTCCTCAATTTTGGCTTGTTTCTTTCTGGCTGCTTGCAGTATTTTCTCCCTGACTTGATAGTTCTGGAATTTAGCATCAATATTCCTTGCCATTTTCAATTTGAGATATCTTTCAGGAATGGACTGGTGGATTCTTTCTATGAATATTTTGCTCTCTGAACCTAGGATCTCAGGGCAGGTTTTGTTGATGATTTCTTGGAAGTTATTGTCCAGGTTCTTTTTTTTTCATCATGGCTTTCTAGTAGATAAATAATCCTTAGATATTTCTCTCCTGGATCTGTTTTCCAAGTCAGTTGTTTTTCCAGTAAGATATTTTACATTTTCTTCTTTTTTTCATCCTTTAGATTTTGTTCAACTGATTCTTGATGTCTCATAGAGTCACTATCTTGTTCTTGCCCAATTCTAATTTTCAATAAATCATTTTCTTCAGTGAGTATTTTTACCTCTTTTTCCATTTCTCCAATTTTTCCAGTTAGGTTTTTGTACCTCCTTTTCTATTTGGCCAATTTTTACCTTTTAAGGAGCTGTTCTCTTCAATAATTCTTTTTTTCATTTTGTCAACTGTATTTTTAAAGCCATTGGTAAATTTTTCTTCTGCCTCTTTAATTTTGCCTTTAAAATTCTTCTTGAGTTCTTCCAAGAATGCATTTTGAGTTTGAGACCACTTCATATTTTCTTTTGAGGTTCCAGATGCAGGTATATTGTCAGTGCTTTACTCTTCTGAATTTGTATTTTTATCTTCCCTGTTCCTGTAGTAAGATTCTATGATCTTTCCTTTTCTGATTTGCTTTTTGCTCATGGTGATTGCCATTTTTCTGGCTTTTAAAATGCATCTTTGCCACTGGGGCACAGGGGATTCTGTCCCAGATTTCTTATACTGGGAGCTTGAGGCCTACTTACTGGCTTTGTGTGTTGTGGTCTCTGGTTCTTTTAACTAGATGCTATATAATGCTGCAGCTTACCTGGCACTGAGCTGAGTGGTATGTGCCAAGGCCAAGGCCAGGTGAAGTCTTTCTGAGTTTCCCCAACCTTATAATGAAACACAGGGTGTGGGTGCTGAAAGGGTAGTTTGGCCACAGAAGGTCTCCTCCTTTCCTAGGGCCAAGCAGAGCACAGGCTGGCTCCATGGCTTGTGAACCCCTTCTGTGTTGGTGTCTGCCCAATTCCCCTGGCTGTACCAAGGTCTGACTGGGATCCTGGTGTTGGCCCTTACTGGTTTCACCTCACTGAAACCCAGGATCTCCTGCTGGTCCGCTGAGGTGGGGCTTGCGGGAAACCTCCCTTCCTGTACTGGTCCACTTTAGCCACAGCAAAAGGGACTCTTCTTTTCAATCTCCTTAACCTCCAGAGCTGAAAGACTGCTGTAGCCCTTCTTTTGGCTCCACTATCCCAGAATTTTTCCTGTGGAAATATTTTTTGGGTTTTTCAAGATCAACAATGAGAGGGCGAGAGCACTTAAAGTTTACTCTGCCATGTTGGTTCCTGGAAGATCAAGTAAGTCAATTAAAATACTTCAAAAATAAAAAAAAATTAACAGACAAAAAAAATAATGGATGAATGATTAAGAAATGACTTACTTAGGGTCAATTAGCTAACAAGTGTCTAAAACAAAATTTGAATTCAGATCTTCCTGACTTCAGAGCTAGTATTCTACCCATGCTTCACCATGATTGTCTGTATAGAATCCACATCAAATCAAACCATTTCTTCCAGTCTTTCAGTACCTCAGAAGTACATATGCAGTGGGATCATAAGGCCATGAATCAAAAGCCAGGGGTTACCTTAGACGCCATGCAGACCAATGTTTTCTTTTTACAGATGAAGAAGTTGAGACTCAGGAGATTAAATGAAATAAGGAAAATCACATAGAAGTTGTGGCAGAAAAGGAATTTTCTTACCCAGAACTAGTGTTTTTTTCTACCATTTCAACTTCCTAGCACTGGATAGTAGCAGTAATAGCAGTTAACATTTACATAGTGTTTTAAGGTTTGCAGAGTACTAGTTATATGCCATCTTGTTGATTCTCACAATAGTCTTAATTTTTTTCTTTTTTCAAAGGCTCCAGTTCAGCCCCACTTATTTCCATTCTATAATTCTTCCATTTGGAAGCTCTCATACTCAATACATCTATAATGTCTTATGCAGACTTCTCCTTTGCCACCATCATTCTTTATCTTGCATCACCATACAAGAGGCAGCTGAAGTAATTGAGGATGACTTTACTGAGCAATAGAAGGTCAATGGAGACTATTCAAATATTTGATCATTTCTTATAGGAAATATTTGTTCTGTTTCATCTCAGGGCAAAAGTAGTACAAATGAGATGGAAGTTATGGCTTGGTAGATCCCTTCATCTCTAGTTTAGGCATCTGAGAAATAAGGAATTTGGACTAGATGACTTTTAACATGCATTTCACTTACATAATTTTTTTTATCTTCTCTGCTATCTGTACTATGCTCCCACACCAGGTACTTTACTTTCCTTCCTCTGGCCCTAATTGACTTTTAGCTTAGTTTTGTTGTCTTCTCCCATTAAATTGTTAGCCCCTTGAATGTAGAGACTTTTTTTTTTTGTATTTGTATCCCCAGTTCTTGGCATGGCAGACATTTATTAAATGTTTATTGACTAACTGTGACTTCTAGATCTAAATCCATGATCCAATGCTGTTGCTGTTTTTAATTCCTTAAGGTTATGCCACATAGGGAAATATTTCCTAATATTTTATCGTTGCTATTGAATTGTTTCAGTTTTATCCAACTCTTTGAGACCCCATTTGAGGGTTTCTTGGCAAAGATAATGGAGTGGTTGGTCATTTCTTTCTCCAGTTTATTTTACAAATGAGGAAAATGAGGTGAACAGGTCAAATGAATTTGCTAGGATCACACAGATAGTAAATGTCTGACTCTGGATTTTAACTCAGGAAGATGAGTCTTCCTGACTTCGGGTATGGCATTCTATCCATTGCTCAAGATCCTAACATTTAGAGTGCTTCCAGTAGTGCTTCTCTGAGTGATAGTGAAGTGTACAACATTTAAAAACTGCATTCTCAGGAAAGCTGTAGACATCTTCTATTATTTGGAAATCATCTGACCAATGGACTTCCTCCCAATTATATAACCATATCTTTGAAGCTGGCCTGAAATTCCCATCCTTCTGTTCACTAAGGGCTAGACATCAGAGGCAGGGCACTTGTCATACCTACTTAAACTCCATAAATTGTATTGGACAGGCTAAAGATGATATAACTTTATAACTATTAAGGATGAAGTAAACAAGTTGACACCATGACAGAACATGGAAAACATCTTTCCATGTAAACAACATTAAGAAAATTTTTCAAATGTGTAAAAAACACAGACTAATAGCTTTCTAGAGAATGACAGTGATACCTCTTTCATTAAACTTACAGATTCTGCTTCATGAAAATAAATACTTCCAAATAGGTTAATCTTCCCTTAATGTCTGTATCATTCTCTGTTGTTCCAAGGACCTGTTGAAATTAATTAGGGCTCATTAAGGAAAGTTATATTTAAAATGGAAAGAAACTGATATTTACCCAAAATGGATATTATATTTATTAGGGTGAATTTTAGCAGATTATTTAGGCATGATGGTATGATATAGGGCTCTCATTATAGTATCATTTTTCTTTTACTCTACTCATGTTCCTTGAAGGCAGTGATGGTTTGGTTTCTGTCTTGTATAATTTCAGTACCTGGTATACAATGGGCATTTAATAAATGTTTGTTTAATTGAATTTAACATAGTACTGTTAAAAAAGTTTCACAAAAGGCTTTGCTGACAACAATTGAATGAGGTAGGTGGAAAGTACAAAAATAATAATATTAATTAATGTTTATAAAGCACCTACTATGTACCTGACACTGTGCTAAGCACTTTACAATTATCTCATTTGAGCATTTCCACAGCCCTGGGAGGTAGATGCTGTTATTATTTCCATTTTCAGAGGAGGATAAAGGGCAAGCAGAGTTTAAAGTATTTGCCTGGGGTCATACAGCTAGTAAGTGGCTGAGGCCAGATTTAAACTCAGGTCTTCCTAACTTCAGGTCCAGAACTCGACTGTGCTACCTTGCTCTATTATTATCTTCAATTTATATTTAAAGAAACTGAAGGTCACAGAATTCATATTTTTATCATATGAGAGAGGGAAGAGGTCTGTTTCTTTGAGCCACTGAATGAGTGAGTCAATCAAAAGGCATTTCTTAAGAGATTACTATGTGCCAGGTACTGTGCTAAGCAAGAAGAATTCAAAGAAAGTGAACAAACAAACAAACGAATGAATGAATGATTAATAATTTTTAAAAAATCCACAGGAAAACGGGGCCTAGGCCTTGCTCTGGAGAAGCATGCATTCAAATGGAGTTGACAATGCATAAATAACTTGGTGCATACAAAAATATTTATGAGAGGTCTTCACTTATATTATAATTTTTATATTGCCATTTTTTGGTACTTCTTTAATACCTTTTTCATGATGTATCTTGGTGTGTTTTTTTTTGCTTTTAGTTTTCAAGAGGAGAAAAAGAATCTAAGATTAAAAAAATAATAAAGCCTGCAACAGCTTACCAATCAATGCTTTCCAGACTTAGAATGGCTGTAGTTTTGATGGCTGTTACAATTAAGCAGCAGTCCGAATTTTAATCTCAATGTTTCTAGGAAGGAAAAGAGGAAAGTAATAAGGTGCTGCATTATTCAGAGGCTCAGCTTATGCTGAAACAAGCCAAAAAACTCCAGTCACCCTGTAAATGACTAACGTGCCTGGCACTGTTAATAGTCTCAAGGCTTTGATAAGGAATGGAATCTAATCTCCATTTACATCTGGCTCATACTTCAATAGTTCCAAATATTCCTCAGCTGATATATCATACAAGCGACTCAATTTAGTAGCCTATGGATGAAGGGAACCCCAAAGAGTAGGTATAAGTTATTTCTTATAGGAGAAACAACTATAAATTCAGGGCTTATGGGAGAAACATGAGAGCACTGGTCTCCAAGACAGAAGACCTGGGTTCTGCTTGCAGACCCTCTATTTGTTTGATTTATGACTTTAGGTAAATCACTTGTTCTCACTGAGCATGAATTTCCTCAGGATTAAAATGGCAGTTTGGATTTATGATATCCAGGCTCTAACATTCTGTCATTCTGTGATTTGGATCCTCACATCTTCCCAGTACTTGCTAGCAAAAACACCAGACTTAAAATTTAGATCTGGGAGCTCCTACTCTAGCATTTTTATTTTACCATTCTTCCAGACAGCACTGTTTTAAGAGACCTTCAAGAACTCAAGGAATCTTACCTAAGAAAGAAATCATCCCATCCAAATTTTCACCCAAATGGGCAATCTCACTGTAAAGGTAGATTACCAGTTCTCATTGGAGTACTACCATCGATGGGAATTCCCTGTATACAGCCCATGCCTTGGTTGAACAGTTTTAGTTATTAAGAAGGTTAAAATTGTCTATCTATCTATGCTCTATATCTATATAAATATCTATAGGTATCTGTAAATAGATACATGTATAGAGGGGAGAAGGAGGAATAAGAAGAGAAAAAAGCCAATAAGAAAGAAAGAGATAAAGAGAGAATGAAAGAGAGAAAGAGGGAGAGGCAGAGAGATAGAAAGAAGAGGGAGCAAAAGAAAAAAGAAAGGAAGAGAAAGGAAGAAAGAAGGAAAGAAGAAAGAGGGAGAGAAAGAAGGAAAAAGGGGAAAGAAAGAAACAGAGAGTAAGAGAGAACTGAAATTTGTCCTCCTTGGCAACTTCACTATGGAATCCAGCTAAATGGCACAATACATAAAGGTTTGGGTCTGGGGTCAGGTAGATCTGTTCAAATCCAGCCTAAACACTTATTAACTCTGTGACTGGGCAAATCACTTCACCTCTCCTAGTTTTAATTTCTTCAACTGTAAAATGGGGGTGATAAAACAGCACCTAAGTTTCAGGGTTTTGATGAGCATCAGAGATAATATTTCTAAAGTACTTAGTATACCATCTTGACACATAGTAGGTACTTAATAAATTTCTTTTCTCCTTCCCTTTTCATGTCTGCCCTTGGAAATTCATAGAACAAGCCTTCCTTCCCTCCTCCCAGTGACATTCCATCAAATATACAAAGGTGATGATCGGGCTTTACCACGGGTTTTTCCTTCTTCAGGCAAGAACTCCCTTTCTTTTGCTAAAAGAATGCCTATTCAGACCAAATTTTCCATCCTCCCTCATTTCTAAAGGCTTTTAAAAAGAGATAGATGATGGAGGGCTTAGAGAAAGTTGTTCTGTTTGGTATCTTATTATAATTCTAAAAACCCTATGACATTTCCCAGTCTTAAGCAATCATGTAATTAACAGCCAGCGTCCAATGGATATGCCTGAGAGGAAAGAGCAAAGGTTTTAGGATATCTTTAAACTCCTAATCTCCTCAATTCTGATTTGTTAGACACTAAAATTTAATGGTACATTAATATATCCTAAAACAGGCAATTTCACAGAAAATGGAAAGACCTACATCACCCAAGCCTTCTAGCTTAATCTCTGAATATTCTATCCATGCAATTACATGAGCGCTGGCCTGGTTTTGCATCTCCTTACAATTCTAGTAATGCTCTTCTGGACACCAGTAAACTTATCAGTGCTCTTGTAAATTCAAGAGCCAAAACTCTAGCTCAGTGTTCCAGGTTCTAGACCAATGGCTTTTACATTATAACATAAAAAGAGGAATAAAGGCACTGAGCCATTGGTCTGGGAAGAATAGAGAAGCATGGAAGGATAAATACTTAGGGAAAGGAGACTCTTTGTGTGCCAAACATCATTTTCTCTTCCCAGTATTCACAAGAGTTAGCTTTGACAAGCAATGTGACCCAAGGGTCATGACCAGATATTGACCAGATTACTTTTCACTCCTTTCCTTGTTTTAACAGAGGGATGAATCATAAAATCATAGAATATCAAAGTTAGAAGGGATCTTTGGGGTTATCTTTTACAACCTCCTGTCCAACAGATGAATTCCTTGACAAAAATAACCTGACAAATGGTCAGCCAAAAAATACATTAATACTGCCAGGGATTACCCAACAAGACATTTCAAAAACATTTTTTCCAGTTAAAATCTTGGAAATGCCTGTAATAATACCTCGGGGAATCAGTGGGCTGTTGATCACAACCATTTGATAAATAAATACCCTATTGGTCTAAATATAAAGATACTTTTAATCTCATCTGGCTTGTATAAAACTTGTGCCTAAACTTACAATCACTTTTTTTTTTTTGTATTACATGTATGCATTTTCTCCCTTTCAAAGCTAGCTCATTTTCATAATGTAACCTGTATTCAGGGGCAGTCTATATTTAAGTCAACATAATATCATTTACAGCTTTGTGCATAAGTTGAGTTACAGGTTGCTCACACAATACAAATGGAAGGGTGCTGAAAGCTACTGCTTCCATCACAAAATCCTCTCCCTCTCTCTTCTATTATGTTTAAAATTCCCACTAGTGAAGTCCCTTCTTAGGGAAACATACAGCAGGTTTAAGGCATTAAATTAACTGAGGAGAGCAACATATTCATTAAGTAACCTGTTATTTGGGAAAATATGTTAAGTAATTAAAATTCACTGCAAAATCAACACTCTGGAATGCTGAGGAGAAACCAATATGATGTATTTTAAAATAGAAAAAAATGTAAATTCCCACATTTTGACTTCAAAAATCCCATTATGAATGCAGCTGAGATGTTCAAAAAATCTATTCTTCTTGCCTTGGCTGAAAGGGCAGGAAGGGGGATATGTTGATTACAGAAGAATTAAAGGCTTTGTTTTTCACAATGGCATGTGGTTAAAATGCCTGGACAAATGCACAGAGCAATAGCACCGATCGGAAAGGAGCAGAAAAGGCCAAGGAGGAAGAAGGAAACTAGTCTGCCATTTTCTCTAGGGTCAGACCTGGCCATTTGTGTCTGCATGTGTATTTTACTTTTCATACTGCTTGCCTCCTATTCTCTGTTCTATTGGGGGGAAGTCAACTGATGAAAAGAGCACTCTGTTTTCAAGGAGAGAATCTAGGTTCATTTCATTAAGGATGCTGGCTCTGGAGTCCAAGGACTTGGATTCAAATCCCATCTCTGATAGTATATGACTTTGGGAAAATTACTTAAACTCTCCAAGCCCAAGTTTCCTCAAATATATAATAAGGGAACAAGACTAGATGCCTCAGCGGTTCCTTCTAGATCCATTATTCCATGATTCTTGCTCTCACTGTACAACCTCAGGCAACTCAAATAGAATAAAGAAGACCTAAGTTGTGATCCTAGTTCCAACACTACTAACTATATGACCTTGGATAGATCACCTGATCTCTCCCAGTTTCATCATCTTTAAAATGTGGATAATAATATCCACAGAGTTGTTGTGAAGACCACGTGAGGTAATATATGTCAAGCATTGTAGGTTGTTTAATCATTTTTTTCAGTCATGTCTGACTCTTTGTGACTCTACTTGGAATTTTCTTGGCTGAGAAACTGGCGTCGTTTGCCATTTCCTTATCCAGTTCATTTTACAGATGATGAAACTGAGGTAAACAGTGTTAAGAGAATGGCCCAAGGTTGCTTAGCTAGTAGCTGTCTGAAGCCAGATTTAAGCACAGATCTTCCTGACTTTAGCTTCAGCACACTATCTACTGTGTCCCCTAGCTGCCCAGAAAGCACTGTGTGTGTGTGTGTGTGTGTGTGTGTGTGTGTGTGTGTGTGTGTGTGTGTGTGTATATATATATCAGCTATTTTTTAGTGTTGTTGCTTTACAAAATAGTGATAGTAAGGTTAGACTTTTCTCACAGGCATGTTATGGAAAAAGTATCTTATACATCTAAAAAAGTATAAATACAGGAATTTTCATAATATGCTTTGTTCTGTTGTTTTAGTCATGTGTTACTCATTGTGGGGGTTTTCTTGGCAGAGAAAAGTCATTTGTCATTTCCTTTTTTTCTTTATTTTATAGATGAGGAAACTGACACAAAGTGATTAAATGACTTTCCCAGGGTCACACAGCTAGTAAATGTCTGAGGCCAGATTTGAACACATGAGGGTGAGTCTTCCTGACTTTTGGCCTGGCATTCTAGTCACTATGCCACCTAGCTGCTCTGGCATCCATGAGTGGGCATAATAACAGCTCTTATTCATTTAGCAAGTGAAAGTTTGAAAAACACTCTAAATATACTCTCATTTGATCCTTATAACAATCCTATGAAGTAGGTTCTATTTTTATCCTCATTTATAAATGAGGAAATTAAGACTGAGAGAGATTAGATGAGTGACATGTACAGAGATACCCAACAAGTAAATATCTGTCACAGGACTCTGAATTTAAGTTCTCTTGATTCCAAGGCCAGCACTATTTCTACTCTGACCACATAGATTACATGATATGGAAGAGACCTGAGAGATCGTTGAAAACCAAGTCATTATTTTAGAATTGAGCAAACAGAGCTCTGAGATGGAAAAGGGCTTGTCTGAGGTCTTGCAACTAGCCAGTGGCAAAAATGGGACCTAAATGCCAGTCCCCTGACTGCTAATTCATTCTGGAAGCCTTTACAAGTTGCATAGCAATTTTCCCATAGATGAATGACAAGTTTCTCCTTTCCTCTTTCACAATAATTGGGGCTGTTTTTTTTTCCTTTCTACTTCCAGTTGAGAACCAAGGACTTAATTAAAACTAATAGCCTTCAGTACTGCTGCAGTGGTAATTGCTCGGAGTCTATTTCATAGCATTTGGACATCTCCAAGCTTAAAGGGAAATTGAAACCAAATGATATTTGCCAGCATAAGGACAGACAACATCAATGAGCCCAACTTCAAAAACCTTTCAGACTGATCCTGATTCTTAACCACACCATGAAATGCAATGGGAAATTCAAACCAAATTCAAATCCAAAGATATCTTCTGCCTTTGGCCTTACATTCATCTGTTTCTGCTATTGCCATTGAACAAATGAGGAAGGGATTTGTTTCTGTATTCTTTTTTCAAAAGTGAGTATCTGGAGTGGAAAGTGACTGTCTGACTGTTCTTTTTGCATTTTGCAGGGATTGGAAGAGCTTTTAAATATTATTCAGTCTCAGAGTGGGAAAAAACATCTAAGAAGCCATAGTCTAGTCTCTCTTCTACATGATCAAGAAGATGACAGGGGTCAGTGGAGACCACCATCACTTCAAATTACATGTGTGTTGTGAAGGGAAAGGGTCTACAGAAAGGGTCCTTCCCACCCGGGGAAAGAAAAGCTTCTCCATATGATTTAATCCCCAGAGTAAGGGAGACCTAGAACGCAAGTCCTGAGGACTCAGAAACAAAAAAAGGCTTTATGATGACAGAGATGACCAGGGGAGAAACCAAGAAACATAGAACATGTTAAAAATAAGTATAATCAAAACATCAAAGAAAAATAAGGCATTTTCCACTTAGGAGCAATTAAGATTCTCCAAAGAAATGATGTAAGAGTTTAAAAAATATTACAAGATAAATGAAAGCTATGGAGGACAGAATTGATCAAAAAAGATCAACAACTTAATAGATAAGGAACAAAACCTTATTTTAGTAACAAATACGTTAAAAATCATAGTGGAACAAATGAAAATTTATGATCACAAGACACCAAGTAACTTTTAAAACAAAATCACAATAATGAAAAAAATGGAGGGAAATATAAAATTCCTCATCAAAAACAACTTAGAAAAGAGATGAATGAAACTTCATAATAATAAGATTATGATTAATAATTATATGATAACTTTGTAGTCATAAGATTACTTCGAATCAATGGCCAAAAGAACTGGATATGACATTTCAAGACATCATTAAAGAAAACGAAAACTTCCAGAAATGTCATTGCTAAAATGCAAAACTTCTAGACAAAATAAAAAATACTAGAAGCAACCAGAAAGAAAGAATTCAAATATCAAGGAACCACAATCAATAACGTACAAAGTTTATTAGTTATCAGTTTAAAAAATGTTTCCAGAATATGGAGTGAGAAATTCCAAATGACAAGACTAATGTCCATAACCATAGCAACTTTCTCAGAAAAACTGAGTATCATTCTACAAGGGAAAGCAATGGGCCTTTAATAAAATAGAGAATTTTTAATATTCTTGATTTTTAAAAATGAATTTGAAAAGGAATTTTGAAATACAAATATGGGAATCAAGAGAAAAATAACACTATAGTTGAATAATCAGGAGGGATTTTATAGACATGAAATATTTATATTCTAATATATAAGATAGAAAATAAAAGAGTCAAAGGAGGCAGAAGACATGCAGAAAGTTTCATGTAGAAATATTTTCAACTCAATAGGGATACTGATAGTAACATGAAGAGGGAAAAGGAGAATATTATAGGCAGGGTAGGTTCAGGGAGGGGTTAGTAAGAATCAAAATAAAAAAATAGTGAAGGAAAGGTTGAAGGAGAAAAAAGGAAGAATAATAAGTAAGTTGAGAGGATTAAAGAGGAAAAAAAGTTTAAGAATAAATTGGAGAGAAATTAACAATTCACTCTTGTAACTGAGAATGTGAATGGGATGAACTTACTGATAGACTAGAAGATGTTAACAGAATGAAGCAAGCAAAATACAAAAATCTGTTATTTATATGATATATAAAAATGTAAAATCTCACAGAATTAAAATAAGGGATTAAAACAAAAATCTATCATACCTCAGATGAACACACACAAAAATTTGTTGTAGCAATTACAATTTCAGAAAAGGCATCAATAAAATTAGATGAAAAAAAGAAATTCTTTTGAATAGATTTAAATAATTAACATATATCCATCTAATGACATAGCTTCCAAATACTTAAATGTTAAAAAAAACCTAAATCTATTACAATGAGAAATAAACTATAAAACTATAATAATGTAGGTAGGCTCAACTTACTCCATTCAGTCCTAAATACATCTAACATGAAAAAAATCACAAACAAATGAAAGAAAATAGAAATATTAGGCATATCCTTTACTGAACACAATGGACCAAAATTATATTAAATTAAAGATCACTAAACCAAAATATTAAAAATCACCAGGAGATTAAAGTTTAACAAATAAAATTCCTAAAGGTGTTTAAGGTTTAGGTTTAAGACTAAATAAATGATAGAAAATTTCATTAAAAATAATGATAACTGTGAGACAACATTCTGAAATTTTAGAAATGTAATCAAAGCAGTTATGAAAGGGAAATTTAGATCTCCAAATACTTTATTAATAAAAAAAGAGGAAAAAAAACAGTTCAGTGAATCAGGAATATAACAAAACATACTAAAAAGCTAACAAATTAAAAATCCCTAATAATAAAAGAGAAATCTTGAAAACTAAAGGATGAACAGAAAAAAAAAAGTTAATGAAACCAAGGGCAATTTCTTTTTCAATAAAATAATTAAAAAACATTTATTAAGTTCCTTCCATGTGCTAGGCACTCTGTTAAGTATCAGGGACACACACACACATACACACACACACATGCACACACACACAAAACCAGACAAAAGTCAGTGTCTCCAAGTTATTTATACTCCAGTGAGAGAGACAACATGCAAACAAACATAAATAAAGTAATTCATGTGCAGAATAAATAGGAAATCATTAAGTGAGAAAAGGCACTAGAATCTAAAAAGCTTCCTGTAAAATAAAGGTTATAAGTGGGACTTAAAGGAAGCCAAGAAAGTCAGTAAATAGATTTTAAAAGGGTGAGCATTACAGGAATGGGGAATAAAATATTACTTAACCTGATTAAGAAGAAGAAATGTGAAAATCAATTTAGCAGTATCAAAAAAAGCAAATAAATAATAAATGAACAAGAAATAAAGGATATTATTAGAAACTTTTTCAGATATATATGCTAAAAAGATTAAATGATTATTTACACAAATATAAAATACCTAGATTAATA
The DNA here is from genome assembly GCA_023548195.1 of Bettongia penicillata ogilbyi. NCBI lineage: Eukaryota > Metazoa > Chordata > Mammalia > Diprotodontia > Potoroidae > Bettongia > Bettongia penicillata. Next base: position 794,953 of record JAJHZJ010000783.1, on the reverse strand, counting down.
AGAAAAGAAATATAGATTAAAAATTTTTCTTTTTTTAAATCTTAATTTTTTAAACTTTATTTTCTCTTTTATATTATTACAAATAACCCAGTATCAAGAATTTTAGGAAACAAAAAACCAAAAACATAAAAATTTATTCTGAAAAGTTACCCGATATTTACATTTCCCAAATTTAAGCTGCGTAATATAGAAATGCCAAGATGTTTCTGATTCAACTGAGAGATGTAGATGCTTTTGGTAGAATGAGTTTTAATTTTCTGGTGGACCAAAAAACCCATTTTCTAAGGAGAAACTGAACAAGTCATAAATAAACTTTCAAACAAGAAATCTCAGGACCAGTTGGATTCAGAAATCCATTACATTAAATATTCAAAGAACAATTTATTCAAATATGACATAAATTGTTTGCAAAAATAACAAAAGGAGAGGTCAAACTAAGTTCCTTCTTTCACATAGAGTCTTCATATACAAACAAGAGGACTTGGTTAAAATTTTGCCTCTAAAATTATTCTGTTACTTTAGTCAAGTCACTGAGCCTCCCTAGCCCACAATTTCCTCATACATAAGCTAAGGAATTAGAGTAGCCCTCTGATATCCTTTACAGCTCCAAATCTATGAAGCCCACTATAATATACCTGAGAAGTGGTCAGCCAGTTTTTCCCTGAATCCCTTCAGTGAAATATTATTTAGTTCTTTATTTGATTTTTAAAAATGTTTTTGTACAAAATAAGAACTCATGGCATCAGTGAGGAAGCTCACAAAAAGCTTGAGCTGACATTTTTCCAACAGCTATCTGTCTTGTACTAGAATTGCTGCCAGGTGTCCCAAGGCATTATGATATCTTTGTCTCTCTTTATATCTCTGTGTCTATATAAAAAGAATATTTATAACACCTTTCTGGGGCTTCCCATTAATAACTGACCTTTTTTTATTATTCTTCACAATTTTTAGTCTTCATGTGAAGTTTCAGAAAGGAAAGCAAACTCCTGAGACGAATCTCAAAGTTAGGATCAGAAAGCTCCTGTGAGATGGTGCTTGTTAGGAGGATGGCAGAGTCCCCACAATATGCTGCCACAAAGAGATCACCATCAAAGAGCAACTAATGATGGGGACTGAGAAGAAGAGACAAAGAGGGGTGGGTGGAGGATTGAGAAATAACTTAAGCAAAAGATAGACAGATTGTGTGAGCACTGAGGGAATGAAATGTTTCCCACAATAAATGAGAACAAATAGTGAAATGATAGTAAAGACCAGCAGCCACTGGATTCAACATTATAATTATTATATACTCACAGGTGCATATTTCGCTGGTTGGATTTTGTAAGTGTAAAAATAAGCACCCCAACATACAAAGAGGGACCTGCTATCACAGGTTCTTTGATCAGCTGAAAGGCAACTTTTGAGGGGTTAACAATCACTTTAATCAAGCACAGATATTAGAGAAAATCAAAATAAAAATTTCAGAGAAATCAAAAATCAACAGACAGCGCTTCTAAATTGCCTGATCATTAACATACATACACCTTTAACAGAGAGGGAAGCACCAACATCTGGACTTTCCAAGTCTAGGGGCTACTTCGAAGCTTTCCAGAGTCTCTCATCTAGCACACAAACCTTCTTCCAAAAAATTAAGCCCCAAAGTAAGACCTCACCCTCGGAGTATTTATATACTTGTCAGAGCCAGAGGGCATGACCTCTGACCCAGTGCCTCAATAGAAAAAAAACAATAGGTACTTGGGACCCTCCTACTACTCTCCTAATCAAGCTGCCCTCAATGCTGCCCAACAATGGTTAGGGAAGACCTTCTTTAGTCACATTCAAATAGAGGCATTATACTTCTCGACTACACTAAAACAAAAATAACAAAAGATCCTACTTTGCTTGGCCTTATATTCTACCCTTCCAGGATCCTTGCCCTTACAATCTAAATGGCCATGGATCCTAGAACAAATAGACATTAACATTCTTAAGTAAATACAACATAATTCACATTTACAGAATATATAACAAGGCAACTTATTACTAGAGTGGCCAAATGACGTTAAACAAATGCGAAGGTCTATGTATAATGTCATTCTCTGAGGAGAAAACAATCAGTTCCTCCTTCCTCAATCCCAAACAGAAGTGTCCAAGCAAAGTTCTCTTGGAGGTATGTCCTCCCCAGCCTGCCCTTTCAGGTTCATGTCTTAACAATGTTTCAGCCCCTACTACCAAGACCTGATGGGCAGCTGGGCAACAAAGGGTCTGTGGTGGTACATGGCACTTTCCCCCAACCCACCAAAGACAACTCCACCACTTAGATCCCAAACTGTCCCAGGAGAATGCTGCAAAAAAGCACACTCAATGCATTGCTGTGCAGTCCCAATCTTGCCCCAGGGCTGAACTCAGAGCTGGTGGGTTCCTGCTCCTCCCAGAAGAAGCTCCCATTTGAGTCTGTGAAAAGACAGCTCTGCACTCCCATTCCTCTCACCTCACCAAGGTCAGCACACAGGCCATTTTTCACTTCTGCTCAGTGGTTCAGCATACAGTTTTCTGCTCTAGTCCCAGGGCTCCATTCCAAGAACTCACTGCTCTGATCTGGTTTCTGAATACAGTATTCTTTCAGGACCTTGACTTCTCTTTTACAGTCCAGAGCTAGGATAATCTACTCAAGCCCTGGCTCTGGACATCTCCCACCTCCCAGGGCTCCACAGAATCATAGCCACCACTACTGGGAAACAACAGTGCTCATGTTTTCCTTTTAATTTATGCAGATCCCATCCTCAACAACATAATGTATCAGTAAGCACCTCCACATACATAGGGGGGCCTGCTATCACAGATTCTTTGATCTGCTTCTCTAAAAGGAAAGAAAACTTTTGAAGGGTTAACAATCACTTTAATGAAGCACATATCATTCAGTTAGTTCAGGGAAAAAAGTCAGCACCCTGAACTTCAGAGAAAATTTAGAGAAATCAAAAATCAACAGACATGCTTCCAAAATGTCTCACTATTAACTATAAATGCATCTTTACCTGAGAGGGGAGTGCCAACATCTGGGTTTTCAAAGCTGGGGAGCTGCTTATCATCTTTCCAGAGTCTCATCTGGCACATAGACCTTCTTTCAAAAACTAAGCCCCAGAGTAAAACTTCACCCTTAGAGTATTTATACGTATTTCAGAGTCGGAGGGCATGACCCAGTGCCTCAATAGAAAAAACAAAAGGTAATTGGGACCCTCCTATAAAACAACACCCCAATCATGCTTCCCTCAAGGGGCAGGCCCAACAATGTGTGGGAAAGATCTTCCTTAATCGCATTATTCAGAGGCATAACTTCTTGATATAAACAAAAACAGCAAAAAGGTCCTATTTTGCTTGCCCTCATATTTTGCAAACCCCCCTGTGTATGTGGGAGTGCTTACTGTCACAGTAAGGCTTCAATTAGCTAGAGGTCAAAGCTGAATTGGACCCCTAGATGTCCGTGCCAGTTGAAGACTTCCGAGGAGCTGAGCTTAAGTGTCAGCTTAGATCTACTGCTGTTGTTCATATTTCATTCTTGAAAAGAACCAGTGACAATAGGAGGATGATATCTTAACTTGCAAGTGAGTTGTATTTAAGTGAGGTAGGCCTATACAAAGTCATCTGCCTCACTTCCTCCTTCAGAGTCACCTCAGTCCAGTGGCAAGACAGGTCAGGACAACTGGAGAAGGCCTTGGATGCAGAGGGGAGACCTTGGACCTTTTAAGTTAAGGTCTTTCCCAAGTCTCAGTTTGTTGGAGGCAACATCCACTCAGTGACTTAAAAGCTAGGCAAAAATTCAGGCAAAGAATGGTCTAGTTCACCTATTGAACGAATCAGTCTGGGAAGGGAAGACCCTCAAGGGTTTCTAGTCAAAACAGAAACAATTACTTTTATGCATAGATAGATAGATAGATAGACAGACAGATATCTTAGATAAAAGGTGGTGACAGTGTTCTTTTATGACTGATCAGTTGGGAGATCAAAACAACAGCAAATAGTAGGTCAATGTATATTCTTTCTGGAACAGTGTGTTAAGCACTGAGAGAGGGGGCAAATACAGCAAATGAAACAGGTTTCCTGCCCTCAAGTCTATTAAGAGGGAAACTATGAGCATCTAACTTGTAAGTATAGAGAATTTTCATGGCACTCAGAATGCAATTCAATTATTCATGTTAAAGAAAAACCCAGGTGAACTGTTAAATGGAATAAATTCTAGGAACCAAAAGAGGGACCTGGAATGAACCTGTCTGATCACAGTTTATACATGCATTTATTGCCTAAGAAAAGAAAGCTTGAAAGTTGAAACAGTGTCAGTGTTATCAAAGACCAGTTGGAAAAAGTGAGATATTTATATAATTTTTGAACAAAGAAAAAAGACAAGACAGGAATTTAGGCAGAGCCTGGGCAGGATAACACAGAAAAAAGGGGAAATGAGCAAACCCAGGTGTTGGAACTATGGCTCTTTGATACACAAATCAGAAGGCATCCTTGGTGATAAGCACTCTATAGTTCAAGACTTGTACACAGACAGCAAGATTAGGAGATGTTTCCCCAAACCAGAAAACAGGATTTTTATCTGAGAGCTCCATAACCAACAGCTAAGTGACTCTCTGAAAACAAGGGTGTCTCTTTTAGGTCCATAAACCACCAAATGTTTCAGGGTCTTCTTCACAGTTGGTATGTGCTTAGTTGGCTTTAGAGTTTCTGATTTTCTGTATATCCATCTGGCCTTACTCCCAGGTACCACAAAGGATTCTTGGTATGTCAAACAATCTTGGGATCAGAAGTCCTCCTAAATGACTTGTTGTGTTATTCCCTGTGAAAAAGGGAAGAGCTCTAGAACCTTTAATTTGTTAGTTAAAGTATTACAAGCCCATATTGACAATCATAATTCATTCAAAAAACATGTAGTAAGCATTTGATGTTTCTAGAGCATCATTCTAATTACTGGGGGAGAGAACAGATAAGAAAATTTCTGTCCTCATGAATTTTACTGTCAAGTAGGAAAAAATATGTATATATATATATAGTATATATAACAATATTTATAGTAATATACAACAAAGACAAGACTCTGGAATATTCTTCTGATATTTCTCCATCTGGACTAGGCTTGAAAGCTAGGTTCTAGGAGAATTGTGAGGGTGTGAGATGGACATGTCTAGGAAGGACTTTTGAGAATGCAGAGAAATATTCTTACTGGTTTGTTTCAGCTAAACACATGATGAAGAGCAGTCTGTTTAATTGACTGGGACACATTAAAATATTAGTAGTGATCAAAGTATCAAATATTATCTCTTTAACTGGGCTCTTTATGAATTTGATGGACTCCTTTATTTGACATGTAGTGAGAGACAATGCTGGAAGGGATAAGACTTGACTCCTCCCTACCAAGGCTGACACATGTGCTGTGAAGATAAACCTTTTTGAGTTTTTGCTTGATCTGGCATTTGTTCTTTTTTTTATTTTGAGTGAAGGAAATTAATCTGGAAACACTGACCTACAGATACCATAAGTTTAGAAAAGCAAAATTCCAGGAGAATGAGAGTCCAAGTTAATGGTGGGTATTTCAACCAGCCCAGCACCAGTGCCCAGAAGGAGATATCTTCAACCACCTTTGGGATATAGCCAAGAAGAGGAGACAAGAACTCATTTGGCAGAAACATTATAGTTGGACATGGACTTGGGATCAAGTAGAAATTTGGATGTTTAAATCTATTCTCCCCCAAAGCTGAGGTGAGATAGGAGAAAATATAACCCTGGGTCTTAGGGAAATGTTTGTATTTTTTTTTACTGTTACATCTTCAATGTCAATATCCCTTTCTATTAGCTAATTAAATTATGTGGAAAGGTTAAATGAGATGGAGATGCAAGCAAATGGCATCTATCAGTGTGGGTAAAACATAGCAAATGGGTAGTTTGAATCAATGACTGTAGAGAAGAGATACTTCAAAAAGTCACCATACAAATTCACATAGAAAGATTTGGACATGGGATGTAATAGTAAGGACTATGATTGGGTAAATCAAAATTTATATCCTGGAAAGCAAAAGTAATGAGTATAATTTAAAAAACACTTTAGTCTGCAATGGCAAGTCTCATCAAAGAAACAAAAGAGAGAGCAGCAGATTATGAATGCAAAACACAGAAGTGAAAGATAACCTGAAAGAAGAGAAGCAAAAAAAAACCAAAATAAAACAAAACACTAAATGACAATATGTTCACTATGCAAGCAAAACATGAATCTCAAAGTCAGGAGGCACAGAGGCAACCCAACCTGAAATCTTAGGTCTCCCAGAATAGGAAAGAAAAAAAAAACCTTAACATCATAATGAAATATATATATATATATATATATATATATATATATATATATATATATATATATATATATATATATATATGTTTCAACATAGAAAATGAAATTCCAGTTGAACAGTTCACAAATTGCTCCAGAAACAAAAGGAAAAAGACTGCATACTCCAAGACACATGGTGGTTAAATTTAACAGTTCAATTTAGAAACCATAAGTTCTGCAAGTCATCAGGAGAAAAACCACCAAAGACAAAGGGAAGGACATTTGACTAAAACAACACTATTACACATCAATTAAGGAAAGGAGGGTGGAATGGAAAAAAATGCTCTCTGAAGAGCATTGGAGGTCAGAATGCAGCCCAATGTAACTCTTCTTGCAAATCTGAACATAAATATATTGGACAAAGGATGGACATTCAAAAACAAAGAGGTGTTTGAAACTTTTTTTGGTAGAATATTAGAACTGAAGAGATTATTTGTTTTATGAATATTCTAAAGAACAGATTTAGAAGTGAATAAATGCAGATAGTAACAGCAATAGAATCACAACAGAAACAAACAAACAAAAAAACCAGGAAGAGTCTTTCCTACGCTACGTACAAGGAGACAGGGGTGAAGACAAATATTTGGTAGATAAAACAATGAAGACAGTAGACAAGGGACATTATGGACAGAATCTGGCAATACCCTGCTTTCAGGTGAATGCTTCTTTTGAGGAAGTACATTATAACATGGGAGGAGATATGAAAGGGAGAACAGGAATAGAAAAGAAAGAGCAATTTGCCAGGATCAGATCAAAAACTTAGAATGAAAAGAGAGTGACCTTTTTGGTTACAAAAAAAGGAAAGCCTGTAGTGGAATGGCAGAGGAAGAGGAAGAGAAAGATTGAAAAGGTTTGGCCTGAATTAGGTCTTACTTTAGAGGTGGGGGTAGGTTCCACTGATGAATGTTCCTAGGAGTGAAGAATGTAACACTTGGATGAGGCCTGGAGGATTTAGTGAATGAAAAACTACTTGTTCTGGAAAGAGTGTGTGTGTGTGTGTGTGTGTGTGTGTGTGTGTGTGTGTGTGTGTGTATACAACTGACCTTTTTAAGAGAGAAAGAATGTGGACCTAGGGAAGAGATTGCCAGGCAACTAGAAAAAAAATCAGCAAAAGAGTGCTCAGTGGGGTTTGGGGCAGGAGGGAAGGACAGAGAGGCTCTGCTATGGAGCACTGTCCCATATGTCTGCAATAACAAGCATCCTTCTGAGAGGGAGGAACAGTAGTAAAGAGGAGGCCATGGGGTAAGGACATCCTTCACTTTGGTGGCAGAAAGCACCTGGGGGCAGGACCTAGAATTGATTCCTTAGAAGCCTTATTTATAAAAGATTATGGTCCTAAATCTGAGGAGGGTGTGGAGTAAATGAAGAAGGTGGATAATGAGGAGATCCTTAGAAGTCCATTTAGGAAAGGGGCATAAATAATAAAATTTCAATAACTGATGAATAGGACTAGCCGAAGAGGACAAAAAGAAAGGGAAATCTAGATGACTGAGAGAAAAAGAGAGGGGGAACAAATATATAACTAGAGAAAAAGTTGAGAAAGGAACAAATAAATAAAATCATAAAGGGAAAAGTATATCAAACAAGAGGAGGGGATCAGAAGGTAGGTGAAGAGAGCCATTGCGAACAAGTCTATCTCAAAAAAAGATGAAAATAAAATAACTGAAGGAACATAGTATTGTGTTTTACAACAGAAGAGGGGGAAAATTATACCTTAAAAATAGGGACAGATGGAAGAAAATAGAAACCTAGCTCTTATAACTTTACATGTAAATGTATTAAAAATACAATAAAGAGAAAAAGAATGACAGGTTGGATAAGAAAACAAAATCCTACAATCTGTCACATATAAGAAACAAGTTTTTTTTAAAAAAAGACACAACAGGGAAATAGACAATGAAACAAGAATTACAAAATCGGCAGAAGGAAATCTCCACCTTTTTGTTTCACGAACCTCTTTGGCTGTCTGCTAAAATCTATGAAACCCTCCTGAAAACAATGTTTTAGAATGTATAAAGTAAAATACATAGGGTAATAAAAGAAAGAAGTTATATTTAAATATGGTTGTCAAAATATTTAAAAAGTAAGCCTTTTAAGAAATATAAAGGTCTTTGTAAACATACCTTAGACAATACAACTGTTAACGATAATTATAAGCATATAATAAATACAGGGTCTTTTTTGTAAAAAAGACAAAGATAAAATAAAACTGTTGGATTGAAAAGAAATTACTATTAATTAAGTGAATCCAAAAAAATTAGGAGTTGTCATCATGTTATCAGACAAAGCAAAAATATACATTCAAAAAAGAAAGAATGTACAAACAAGGAAATTATATTAGGCTCAAAGGAATCAGAATAAATAAAACAGTATCAGCAATAAACTTATACATTCCAAATGGCTAGCATCCAAATTCTTAAAAGAAATATTGTCAGCTTCAAGAAAGCGTATATATATATATCTATATCTATATATATATAAATATATATATAAATATATATATATATATAAATATATATCTATATATCTATATATCTATATAGATATATAGATATATATATATATATATCAAATTGAGCTCCAATGTGAGCCTAATACCTCTCCTCAGAGATGAGGTGGAGTGGGAGAACAGTTTACAAATATGTTGGAGGAAATGCCTGAATGTTTGCTTTTACTAAATCTTTGAAGTAAATATCCCTTTAAAGGCTAATGTGTAGTTAACTGGTTAAATGGAACTGGGATGATAGTCCCCGGGACCTTCAAATTGGGAAGAACCAATGGGAAAGAGCAAAGAACTCCCCAACCCTCTCTCGATATTGAAGAAGCCCTTGGAGTGCAAAATGGAGCACATTTGACCTTGACTCTGGCCCACTATGGGGCCAAAATCAACCACTGTAGGGGGGAAGACTGAGAGAGACAGAAAGAGACAGAGACAGAGAGACAGAGAGAAATAGAGAGACAGAGAGAGAGAGAGAGAGAGAGAGAGAGAGAGAGAGAGAGAGAGAGAGAGAGAGAGAGAGAGAGAGAGAGAGAGAGAGAGAGAGAGAGAGAGAGAGATTGTTAAGTTTCTTGAGGGAGAGATTGAGAAGAGCAAACTAATAGTATACAAGGTCTTTAATTGCAGAATGATTTCATATTCCTAGGGTGTATTAAGTGTAGATAGTAGGCAAATGCATTTTGACTGATTGCTTTCAAGTATTAAAGGACAATCATGTGGAAGAGATATGTCAGTTTATTCACTCTGCCCAAGATGGTGGAACTAGAAGCAATTGGTAGAGGATGGAAAGAAACATGATTTGGCTTTATGTAAAAAAAAAACCAAAAACCAAAAAACTTCTTAACAAGTAGATCTATCTTAAAGATGAATGGATTTCCCTGAGAAAAAAGTAAAGGTCTTCAAGTAAAGGACAATAATAATAGCTAGCATTTCTATACAGACTTGCAAGCACTGTTTGCAATTTAAAAAAAATATTCTCATTTGATCCCTCAAAATTACCTTGTGAGACTGAGAGGTTATGACTTGTCCAAGGTCACACAGGTGATAAGAGATTTAACTCAGGACTAATACTTACAGAGTGATTTAAAGTTTGTAAAACACTTAACATTTGTTATCTCATTTGCTCTTCAAATGATGGGATCTTCAAATGGGAGAGAAGTGATATTATTATTACTTTTTAGCAGATGGTGGTTATTGTTCTTTGTTCTTGACGAGGACCAAAATGGCATCAGTATGCCAGAGTCAAGTTTCAATTCATCCGAGGGTGGCTGGTCAGACCAATATGAGCTTGCACTCGCAATGCATGACCACAGGTCAGGCACAAATAGCATATGCAAACATTTGGGGTGGTTACTCTAAATTTGCACATCCTGTGTTTCCTTCTGAGCTGTTTCAATTCTGCTCTGCTCATAGAGCATAGCACCTTCTCTAATGTGAGCAGTCCTGGGCCAGTGTCTTCAAAGTCACACATTCAATTCCAAACTTCTTCAGAGAGACTTTGAGAGTGTCCTTGTATCATTTCTTCTGACCATGATGTGAACTCTTGCCCTATGTGAGCTCTCCGTAAAACAATCTTTTTGGCAAGCATGCCATTTGCAATGGAACAATGTGGCCAGCCCATTGAAGTTTCACCTTCTGGAGAATTTGAATTAAAACAAAGGCTAAGTGACTTGCTCAGGATCACAAAGCTGGTAAATGTCAGAAGCCAAATCTGAATTCCTGTCTTTAGGTCCAGTGCTCTATATATTGTGCCATGATCATTTGTCAAAAACGCTGTAGAGGGGATTCAATTTTTGGTTTGGATTAGACTAGCCAGTCACTGAGGTCCTTTCCACTCTTAAAGGAGTGATTCTGTAACTCATTTTGTCTTTTTATATCCATAAACCCTTAAATGCTTCTTGATTTGCATGTGCTTGAGGTTTGAACTTCGGGTAATATGGGAAACATTCAATTAGTCACACATGTGGAGCTTAAGTCTTTCCTGGACAAAGGAGGCTTTGAAGTGTGCCAGCTATAAGAAAATCCAGTGATGGCCACCCATGGCGCATACAAAAGGTAATGGGGATAAATGATCAGTAAAATGCACAACTCATGGTATACAAATTATTCATTCTGTATGTACTATCACCTCTTTCGCCTCAGGTTCAATCACACCATTGCCTCTTTAGCTGTGTCTTCCTGGTATTCAGTTTATAAATGTTTGTATGCTCAGAGTTTGACTACATCTTATTTCTGTTCACCTCTGTTCAAAGCCTCACATTTCCTACTGGAACACATTTTCCATGCCTAGGCTAGATGTCTCAGAGATTTCTGATCATTTGCTAGCTATTCCACTGTGCTACCTCCACTCTTTACACTAAGGGAAAGGACTTCAGGTTGAAGGCCATACTTTTGTAATGGTCTTGCCATCTTAAATATCTCCCCCCAGCCTTTCATGGACCCAGATTTCCACTATGACCTTAGAATGAACACATTTTCTTGCTTGCTGTTTGCTCACTTGTTGAGTTTTGTCTCAGTAAAGTCAAAGGTTTTATGCCAAGCTAGGGGCATAGTGTATGATTCGTAGTAAAGAAGATCTGAGATCCAACTCTGGCTCAATCATTTACTAGTTGTATGACCCTGGGCAAGTCATTTTCTTAGCCTTAGTTTCCTCATTTCTAAATTGGGGAATCATTACAACATTTAGGGTCTAAGAGTTGTGAGGATCAAATACCACATAAAATGTGCTGCTAGCCTAAAAGCACTATGTAAATATTACTTTTCACTGTATAAGATTTTGCCTGTTTTTATTTTTTCTTTTTCATGGATGATTCTTTTGTTGATGGTCACTAAGATCATAAAGTCGATATGTATCCCATGACTTTCTTGAGCTCCTCTTCTACTTCATCCCTGGAGAATTTTCCCTTTGGATTTTACAAAAATGACCCTTTTTTGGTTATTTGTGGGTGGGAGAAATTGTCCATAGCTATTATGAATTTTTACATATATAATAATCTTGTAATATTATGCTGGTGCTTTTAAGGACAACAAAACTTGTTTTTCACTCTTGAATAATCAGTGTAAAAATGCTACATATGGTGGAATGTAAGAAGGCTCATAAGGTTTTAGAGATGGAATGAACCCATTCTTCCCAGATGTTGGTTGCATGATCTGGGTACAGAAAAAAGCACTCAAGGGAACAAGGCTTTAGAAAAACAAAGTGGGAGAGTGTTAGCAGACATGTTCCAAAACAAGTTTGGATAGCCCCATGGAACAACAGCTTCAAACTTCTGAAGGGAGAGAGAAGGGAGAAGAAGTTCATCTCATCTCAGTTTATATTTGCAAGATTATACAAGGCAAGATTAGTAAGAATCTTTGGATGAAATCCCCTAAACTCTGTAACTTGCATTTACATTACGTTTGTAATGTGTTATTTTTATATTCTATATGTCTTTTCCTTTAATTGTTAGTTAACACTTTTAAAAACCAACTTCTGTCTTGCGTATGCTAAGGCAAGGAAGTCCACCGAAGTAAATATAGTGTGGGTTGTCGTGCTTATGATAGTGGGTGCATAATTTATATATTTTCTCTTTCCCTTGGTTTTGAAAGTCTTGAGTCACCTTTAATAGTGGCCCTATATCCAAATATTCCCATAAACCTTGCCCTCATTCATTGAAAGAGGTGGGGGTTGAGTTGGAGAAGACATCCTAAGTTCTTAGCTAAATCTTCATTCTTTTTAAGAATTACATTTTGGAATAAATGACTTCTGGGTCCCTGCTCACTGTAACTGCTTCCTGGGTGACTTGATTCCTTTTCCTTCACAATCTCTGGAACTTAAAGGAGTGTTGCCATGGAGAAAACCATGATATAATTAATAATAGAAAGCCTATGAGGTCACACAAGTTGCTGTGAGGCTGCACTCCAAAATTGTGAAGGAGCAAAATCTATTTGCAAATGCAGAAAACAAATCAATCATTTTAAATAGGCTGCTGTGGAATGCGACTGAAATACCAGGGTCTGGGACGTTACACATTGTAGGAAGGGATCATGTGAAATGTCGCCATGTGTTAATCCGGAGATAATTATGAACATGCCACAACGTTGTCCTTTCCCAGGGGCTGGAGGTAGGGTGAGAAAGGGAGAGGGATCTCTGGAATGTATGTAACCAAGCAGTTGTTATCTTTTCTTTTCATTAAACAAGGGGAATAAGGTCCAGGAGACATTTGTTGCGTTTATTCATTTTCAGAAAGCCAAGGTCACAGATCCAGTGAAGGTAATGGATGATTTGCCACAGGTGCCCTGCATGTTCTACTCCTAATTTTCACTTGCTTATTAAGGACTCTGATCTCTGTCTTCTACCAGTACATTGTGGTATCTTCTTTTTGTTGTTACTTTTTGCTGCAATGCAGTGGAATTCTCCTTTGGCTTTGTTCCACTTAGTTATAGAAAGAAAGCAAACAAATCTCTCCCCTCCCCTCAGTCATTCTTCTCAGTGCTTGTGCACCCCAACAAACATCAGTTGACTCTCACATTGAAGCTCAGTTTCATTCAAAGAATCCTATTGTCCACATGGTTGGTTCTAAATTGTGATATTAAAAGGTCATTTTCATCCCATGCCACCACTCCCAATATCCTGAAATGATGATATTGACAAAAATCAGCATTGATATTTACAGCAATTTCTTTGCAGTGGGTGCAGTTGACAGAGGACTTGATTTGCAGTCAGAGGATTGGTTTTTAATCTTACCTCTCCTAATTACAGTTATGTAACCTTAAGAAAGTACCTTTGCTTCTCTGCACCTCAGTATCCTCATACATAAAATCAGGGCTTGGCCTAGGTTTCCTTCTAGCTCTGGATTTTATTTTCCTAAGAATTAATATTCTGGTTTGTGAAAGTTATCATCCTACCTGTCCCCCTCCTTCCCCTCTGGGCTTGTCTCTCAACTAGAGTCAACAGATCTTTTTAATATTACACGGGAACATTGGTAAAGAGTTATCTATTAGCATCTGGAAACAGTTTCTGGTCACCCACTGTGCGCAGGGATTGCTGCAGTGTGCTGATGGAGGTAACTTCTCCATCCAAGGGTACTTACAATATAAGCCAAGTAGCAAGACACAAAAGCAACAGCACAAGGTAAAGGATCACTCACCGCAGGCTTTTGTCTCCAGCAAAAGTTCAATCTTCAATTAAACTAGTAGTATGAGTTTCCAAGAAAAAAGAATTTCATTTGATGCTTTATTGCTAAAAGGTTCTTTCCACACATCCTATCATTTGATTCTAATAGACATCATGTGTAAACTTTACGGTCTCCATCTGAAAAATGAACAAACTGAGATCCAAAGAATGAATAAGAATGCAGAACCGCAAGGTTAGACCTGGGTTTGAAAGGACTTCAGAGGTCACCCTGAAGGAGTTCTAAATTACCAAGAAACCTATCTACAAAATCCTTGAGCAGTCATTATCAGATAGTCAACTCACTACCCTCTTCAAGTAGCTCTTTTCACTTTTATACAACATCAATTGTCGCAGACTTAGAAAAAGAAGGGATCTCAGAAATCATCCAATCAAACCTCTTCATTTGGCAGATGAGGAAACAGGCCAAGAGAGATAACTAGCATAGAGTCAGAGAAGGAATGACAGAAGTAGGATTTGAACTCCCGTCCTTTGACTCTAGAGTTCTTAATCCCTGTTGGTTTATTAATGGCAGAGCAGGGATTTAAACCCTTCTCCTTGATCTCTAGTGTCCTCTGTCATATGGGAGGCTGGAATTTGGCTGGCCACCTCTATTTTGTATTCATTGATGGTTAATTCTACACTCTTCTCTCCGGCAAAACAACTCAAATACTAATACCAAAAGAATATTTGAAAGCAGATATCATAGCACTGGATTATATAAGTATAGGATTTAGAGATTCAGTCAACTCATATATTTTATACATAAGGAAACTGAATCCCAGAGAGAATTAAAGTAATCTGCCTAGGAAATAACAACCTGATCCTTTACATTTATTCATTTATTTTTATAATGAACTGAATAAGCATCCATAAACATGAACATTTCAGCATTTATAGAACTGAAAAAGGGGGATTTTATATGAAACTGTGAAATTATGTTTTGTTTATTCCTTAAAATTTAAATTAAATTTAGCATGACAGTAACAAGATGGTTCTGTTTGTCTGAATCCCTTTTTGAACTTCCTTATGCTTTGATCTATGGATTTCAAATGCCTTATTTGTATTTTCTTCAGGTGTTCGGTTTTTTTTTTTTTTGTATCACTATCACTACCAACTTCTCCTCTCCAACTGTCCCTAAGCCCTCCCTTTTAATTAAGAAATAGGATCTTGTTTGAAAAATCTATCTTATTTTGCCCTCTTTATTTCTCAGTAGGCTATGCCCCTCTGGATTTCACCATCCTGTCTCCAGGAACTTCATCAACTGGGAAGATCATGTCAGCCCAAGAACTCAAACCATATCAGTACCCTCTGCCTGGGCCTCTCTTTCTGATTAGAGGGTGAAGGGCTCCCCCTGGAATCACATTTATGGAGGGCACCCAGTCCAGCCACCTCTTCATTTCCCATTTGACTGCTGTGAGAAACATGCTCACTTTAAACAAACAACAATCCTTGTTTTGAAATCAGGAAAGCTTTAATTAATTTTTACATTCATTCCCCCTCAATGCTACAATTTTTCAGATTTCTATGCTGTTTCAAATTCAAATGTCTCGCCTTGTTCTTCATTGGCTAGAGGCAGCCCCAACCCCAACATTTTCCTCTCTGATAGACTCCCCCTCAAATAGCTTATCAAGAATGCTCAAAGATTTGTCATTTTTTATATGATCGGGAACCTATTTCTGCTAGGTCACAACTCTGATCAGCTGCTATCACTCAAAACTGGGAGGAGTTTCAATCCTGTGGAAACAGAATTCCTTTTTTTTTGTTTCCCACAACTGCTTTTGCCAGATGTTATCCCCTCCGGTTCAACTTTCTTTTATGTGTTGTCTTCTCCATTGGAATGAAAATGTGTTTCTTTTTGCTTGTATTTGAATTACCAGTACAATGCCTATATGTAATAATCCCTTAACAAAGGTTTCTCTCCATATTTTTCTCTTAATCTATCATTTTCAGCAGTTCTTACATCACCAACCCCTTGATGGGACAGTTAAGGGGCACAGTGGATAGATTACAAGGTCTGAACCCAGGAAAACTCATCTTCCTGAGTTCAAATCTGGCTTCAGACACTTACTAGCTGTATGGCCCTGGGCAAGTCACTTCACCTTTGTTTGCTTAAAGTTTACTCATTTGTAAAACAAGCTGGGGAGATTCCAGGAAGTAAAGGGTCCAAATGTGACCTCTATTTTTTATCAAGATACACAATGCCAAAAATTGAATAAAACTGTCTTAAAAATGTTGCTTTTAGGAGATAGGATTATCATTTGTTTTTCTAGGATTTTACAGTATTTTATTCTGTTTCATGGGGCAGCATCTGACCCAAAGGGTATTAGAATTCCTGAGATAATGAACTGTGGTATAAAAAGCATAGTTTCATGGGGTCTCCAATTCACTGCCCCACTCCTCACTTTCATTCTCCTAATTTTATAAATTTGGTCCTCCTAAGAATATTTAGCATTAACAGGAAAAACAAACACAGTTGTTCTCTATTTAATAGAGACAAGTTAGTGCCTTTTATTTTCTGGAGTTCCAACAGGTGCGATTCTGGGGCAGCTCTTAACTGTCTTCAGCCTTTGACCTGCTATGATATCAGACATAGAGCTAAATATCTTCAACCTGTGCCTCACTGCAAACAACTTGGTTCTTATTTTTATAATCTTCTCATTTGTATCTGGGAAGTCTGTATTCTAGAATATCTGGAATTTGGGGGCATGTGAGAAATATAATAAAGGTCCAATGTATTAAGACATAGAGACTTAAAGCATTTCCCCTCCTCAAGCTTCTTCTGATGTTATACTTGGACTTCATCCTGCATTTAAATCCCTGTTCTTTGATATTTTAGCTATTTTAAAAAGTCCCTTTTAGGATTAAAGCACATATTCAGGTCTTAGTGTATTCCGTGGAGATAAAGAGATCAGGACTGGATCTCTGATTCATTGGCACAGGGAAATCCAAGGTGAAGAAACTCCCGTTATCAGTTCAGATTGACGTTTTCTCTAACTTAAAATTTTATAGAGTTGCTTAGAAAGCTGATAGTTTAAGTGACTTGACCAGGGCCTAACAGGCAGCATGTGTAAAAGGCAGCACCAGAACCAAGATATTCCTGGATTTGAGGTTAACTCTATTTTTCACATTGGGGATAGAACATAATAGATGTTGAATCAGTGTTTGCTGAATTGAGCTGAAATAAACAAAAGGCACCAAGGGAACTCATGAAAGAGGTCTCAGTTCTTTCTTCCTCTACATGTCTTTGGACCTCAATGAATGGACCATTCTTATGAATACCAAACAATGAGAGTTTCTTATTTAAAATGTAAAAGTAAGTTTAATGATAAGAAGTGAGTTTATAATGGGTGGTGAACTCTGAAGGTTAAAGCTATTCTTTTGTGACTGATTTTACACAATGCCTGGCACAAAGTAAGTATTCAATAAATGTTTATTGACAGATTGTGGATAGATTGTCTGACTTTGTCCAGAGGGACACAGAAGGCAAAACTGAGCACCTTCAGTTCAAGAAGCCAGACTTAGGCTGGGATTGTGGTATATAGTATCATAGATTAATATGATTAAAGCTAAAAGAAATTTTCAAGATCATTGAGTTTGCCTCATTTTAAGGAGGAGGAAACTGAGACCCAGAGAGGTAAATTCCTGGGGTTCAAACCCTGGTCTTTGTGACTCTAAATCCAACATTTTTCTAGGACACCATGAAATCAGAAGTTCAGTACAAGTTTAGATGTCAATTATCAGTATGAGAGAAAAGATTATTAATAACCAATGATTTGGGGAGATCCAGAGTTCCCTTCTTTTTTTTAAAATCCTAATTTTTAAAGTTCAGTTTCTTGGAGGACAATACAGATGTAATTGACTCAGGAGATGCAAAGGTTAAGCTATTGAAAGAGCTTCCTGGTGCTGTTAAGCACAAAAACCAGGCACCTAAGAAATGAAGGAGTTGGTTTCAGAGAAACCTGGGAAGATTTGGAAGAACTGACACAAAATGAGGGCATTAGAATCAAGAGAATAATATATGAGAATTAATTAACTTAAGAATTTTGATGAAGGGAATAATCAGTCAGTTTTCTAGAAGACTAATAGTAAATACTAGCCATCTCCTGTTAGAGAAATGATGGACTTAATATCCAAAATGACATAGTTTTTAGATATAACCAATATGAGAATTTGTTTTGATAGACTATGCCTATTTATTAATAGGGTTTTTTTAAATCTTTTTTCCCCTGTTTGTAAGGAAGGCAAGATGGTAGCATTGGGAAAGGAGAAAGTGAATGCTTATTATTTGAAAAAATTAATAATTTAAAAAATAGACCACAAATAATTGCTCAGCTCATCCTTCAGGCTTCTGATAGTCAAACCAAAACCTTGATCAGTGCCAGCACTGACAAGTAGCAATCATTTGAATCAAAGTTTTATTATTACTGAATATCCTTTCCTTGTTCTGAATATAGTTCTCCTTTTGTTAAATGGCATATGTTCTCTGAGTGTTTCATTTCTTTTAAACCTGAGGATCCAGAAGAACTTGAATGAGGTCTGATCTGTTATAAAAATCTAGGTGAACACTTGTCTTTTGTGGGATATTTTTAAAAGATGATTTTTGCTCAGGTTTGAGTTAGAAGAAATATCCTCTGAATTCCCTTATATCTCTGATAACTGTGATCTATTGAACAAGCACAAAATGTAAGCATATAAAATCTATTTTATTTAATAATGAGTAAAAAGGAGCGAAAATAATAAAATAAGCCATATAGCTTAGTAAAAAGAGCACTGATTTTAGAGTCATAGGACTTTTGCTCAAATTCTACCACCAGTGCTTATTACCTACATGGCCTTAGACAAGTTAATTTAATTACCCCAGGACTCAGGTTCTTCATCTACAAAGTGAGATTGATCTAGATCACCTCTGATACATCTTTCAGTTCTGTGTCTATGAACTTATAATGAACATTTCTGATGCTTAATAATAAGAGTTCCCAATGCACATATGAATAAAGCAAAGCTGCCTTTATTCCCAATATTATTTGGCATAATTTTAGGTAGCACAATAAAAGGAAAGAAGAAAATTAATTACTTCACTACCAACAATTAAGAATTTTTTTTCACATTTGCAGATAAACTGGAGGCAATCTTAGAAAACTCCAGAAAACTAGTGAAGTAACCAAATGATACAATAGTATTAATGAACAGCAGGAAAAATGCATAATGATCATAAGCATTTATGTATAATACTCATAAAACTAGGAAGAAATGAAAAGAGAAATTCTATTCAAAACCATTACAAAATACAAATATATCTGAAAGGTAATCTACTGAGAGACACACATAATATTATTTATAATTACAACCACAAAACACTCTTTATAAAAATGAAAAAATCAATAATTGCAGAGACATTTACTGCTCATATTTAGAGCATATAATAATAAATTACCATAATATTACCATAATAAATTAATTTATATATTTAGTATTAAGCCTATGAAGCTGCCAAGGTGTTACTTTGTATATTAGCTAAATAAAATGATAACAAAATTAATGTGGAGTAACAAATACATAATACATTTCAAAAGAACTAGATGATTTTTAAAGTAGCAATAGAATTACCGAACCTAAATCTATACCAAAAAGCAACAGTCATCAAACTTATTACATATCAGTGAAGAAACACTTAAGCAGTTCAGTGGGACATACTAAAGAAGAAAATGACAAAGCAATTTAAATCAGTAGCCATGTTTGATAAACTTAAGAGTATACATCATTAGGGGAAGGACTTTCATTTTGACAAAAATTGCAGGAAAAAACCTAAAAGCTATTTAGCAGAAATTAGGTTTAGGGAAACAGCTTATACTTATTCCATATATCACAATAGTCCCAAAATGGATAGTTGACTTGAAAATGAAAAAAGGAGGATGGGAAGAAGGTGCCTTTCAAAACTAACTAGAGAGGTTTGGAACTTTCTTTACCCAACAAAAGATAAAGGAAACCATAAACAACGATATAGACAATTTCAAAGACATAAAACCAAAAACTATTTCATGAAAGAAATCAAGGAAGATTGAATAAAAGAAACTGTTGGATGTGAAAAATATTCTTAGCAAATATCTTTGATAAAAGCTGGTATATAGGATTTCTAAAGAACCAACACGTTTCCACCAAGTCACCCATGTACAAGGATCATCTCCTGAGAGCTAAAAGGACAAAGAATATGAACTAACAACAGCCCCATCGCCCCCTGCAAAAAAAAAAGGAAGTTTAAAAAAAAAACTAGTAATTTGTAACTTTCAAGTAACTCATAGTGAAAAAATAAAAAAAAAAAACAAGCAGTTTTTATGGTACACCCTGTTTATTTAAGCAAAGATGTCAAAGCAAATGGGATCAATCAGTGTTGGACGAGTTGTGCAAAGAGACATGCTAATATGTTTTGGTGGAGTTATGATATGAATTGATCCACTGTTATCACTATCATTTTGGAATTACACACCCCAAATGACTAAATTATCTATATATTTTGACCCAGCAATTCCACTATTGGGCATATACTTCCAAAAAGTCAAAGATAGAAACAAAGGGGTGTGTATATATGTATGTATGTGTTCATATGCACATATTCATGCACATGTATACATATATATACATACAAACCACACATGCATACATACACATATATACAATCTTTGAGCAAAGGGGCTCTGTCTTATTCATCTGCATATCCAAGTGGACGGCTAGCTCAGTCTCTAACTTGTAGCAGAAGCTGAGTAAATGTGATTTTTGTAATTGTATTAGGATTGCAATCCTGCCAGTTTATTTTATCCAGCTGAAGCTCCCATATATTCTCTTGATCAATCTTGAATACGGGAAAGTTACTGCAAGGGTAAGTTTGCAAGGTTAATTATCAAAGTATAACACATGTAGAAGAATGATTATTCAGTCCGTCAATTGTCAACAAGGATCTGTTAAGTATCTACTGTGTGCTAGACACTGCCTAAGCCATAGGAATACAGAAACAAGGCAAAAGACAGTCAACTCTCAAGTTGTATTACATTGTTATGTAGATGAAAACTGAAGTAGGTCATTTGTAACTGTGACTTGGCAGTCCCTTGGTTTAATAGAGTAACTTTTCTACACAATTGGTCCCCAGAAGAAGCACAGACTATATTTGATTTTTTTTAAATTCTCCTAGAAAGATTCATTCAAAATTTGTAAAGGTTTGTGGACAATCTGTTCTCAGGTGATTCACTGGATCAAAGCAGTCAAACAAACACTTCCCAGGGAAAAAAATGGTCTATGCTCCAATGGTTGAATATGAAATGAAATAACAGAATATGTAGAAAAATTGATGGAAACAGAAGACAATCAACAAAGGAGTCACCAGCTATGCTCTTCAAGATAGTAGAGTGCTAACTCATGAACTTTAAGTAAACATTGTTCTCTCACTTTGAGCATATGCACCACCATCCATGTTTATTTTGGTTTCAGTAGAATTTGTGGGCATTGATATGAATGTAGCCACTTATAACCTACATTTTACCGAATCTTGATAAAAACAAAACAAAAACATGCACTGGCCATTTTAAATATTTTTAGAAAATTATAGAGAGATGAAGCAAGAAGTTCCTGAGAGGCAGAATACTATAATAGGGAAAATACTGGGCATGAAGTCTTGAGAATCTTAGATTTAAACTCTCTCTTTAACATTGGTGGGATGATTATGAATAAGTCACATTTACCTCCCTGGGCCTAATTTCTTCATCTGCGGGATGAAAAGAATAACAATTGATGTGTTCCTTCAGAATGTACTCTACATTCCAACCATTCTAAAACTACTAGTGTAACCTGATCTAATCTTATACCCTCCCATCCCTGTGCACTATTTTCCCTTGCCCAGAATTCACTAGTTCCTCCATTTAATCTCTTAATTATCTTATGATAATCTCTTAATATCTTTCTATAAATTCAAACCTTAACTCAGATTCCAATTTTTTTCAGCCACCCACCCTACTGAAAGCTGCTGCTTGTGGGCAGTTGTTCTTTGCCCTTAACACATTATCTCTTATGTCATACTTCTATATGTATGTTTTGCTTTTCCCTCTCCTTTGAGATTACATTATTTTTTTCTTTGAATTCAGAGCCTGCAGCACAAACTAGGCACTTAAAATGATGAATTAAATTGAATTAATTGAAATGAGCCATCACAGAATCTAAAAGATATGGAATAATTGAAAGAAGATTTAAAGGAAAAAAACATCTAGCTATAATTAGGTAATTTAACATTTTTAACTGTTATTAATCATTACTCATTCTAACTCTGGCATTCCATTAACTTAAGTAGAAAAATTCTTTCCACTCATATGAAATTCCTAATTCAGATCGACAACACTCCTGAGGAACATGTATGCAGAACATCCATTATAATCATAAGGGGTATTTTTATCTGAACTGTTTGGTGAGCTTCAAAGAATTATCTTGTTATCCAAGTTCTCTGTTATCTCCTACTTGATTCTGTATTGAACTCCTTCAATAATAATAATTATTTATTAAGAATCTACCATATGCAAGGTATTGGATATTTGGTGACATTTATAAAGCACTAAAGCTCTCTTGTTTAATCTCTGGGTGGTCCTACAGATGTTAGTTATTCCATTTTCTAAATTAGGAAACTGAGGATCATTGACTTGAAGTGACATAATTCTAGCTAGATAGCTATTAATTTTCAGAGGAATTATTTGAACACAGTTTTCTCCTGATTCCAAGACCAACACTTTATTCACTTTACTATGCAAGTTTAACCTGTCACTGGTTACTTTTGGAATCACAATTCTGTCCTGTGCCTTCCACAACAGCTTTGGGCTATGTTGACTTTCACTGGTGAAAGTGTTAAGTATTGTAAAATATAAATGACTCTCACAAATTGTAAGAGAATATTCCAAGCCTGTTTTATTTATGACTAGTGCTCTTTTGTCTGGAGAGTTTTTTCAGCAACAGATTGTTGATGCTGAATGAAGAAAATTTTGCTTAGAATAGAGATAGGTGTTTGATGAGCACTGAAAGCTTATGGGTTATTAAGGATATTTTTAGCTCAATAGTAGGCATGTAAGCTAATCAAAATGAATTCCAAAATTGAAAATATAATCATCAATATCCCTGGAAATCTAACACCCATTTGTGTTACTGAAAAGAGAAGAGAAATGAACTACCAGACAATATACATGCTTAACCCAGTAAACCATCCCATATAGCTATTGGAGAGTAATGGAAACAGACTGTCATTGCTGAAGCTTCTTTCTTTTAGAAATTTATTTAATATTTTCCCCCTAGTTATACATAAAAACAAATTTTACGATTCATTTTTTAAAACTTTGAGTTCCAAAGTTCCTCCCTTCCTCCCTCTGTACCCCTCCCTCTACATTGAGAAGGAATGCAAATATAGGTTATACATGTGTACTATTACAAAACATTTCCATAATACTCACGTTGTGAAAGAAAACATAGACCAAAAAAAAAAAACCCTCAAGAAAAATAAAGGACAAAATGTATGCTTCAGTCTACATTCAGATACCATCAGTTCTTTCTCTGGGGCATGAATAGCATTTTTCATCATAACTCCTTCAGAGTTGTCTTGGATCAGTGTATTGGTGAAAATGTCATTTACAGTTTCTGTATCATCCATAGTATCGTTCACAGTCTTCTTGTATTTATGTTACTTAGTAGATAGTATACTTCCCTTTGCATCAGCTCATGTAAATCTTTCCAAGTTTTTCTGAGATCATCCTGATCATCATTTCTTATACAACAATAGTATTCCATCATAATTACATACCACAATTTATTCAATCTCTCCCCAATTGATAGGTATCCCCTCAATTTCCAATACTTCGCCCCCAGAAAATAGCTGCTATAAATATTTTTGTAAATATAGGTTCTTTACCTTTTTTAAAAAAAGAAATCTCTTTTGGGATACAGATCTGGTAGTGGTATTGCATAACTGTAGTGGTTATGCATGGCTTTAAAATCATTTGGACATAGTTCCAAGTTTCTCTAAAGAATGGTTGAGTGAGTTCACAACTCCACCAACAGTGCATTACTGTCCCACTTTTTTCTCACATCCCCTCCAACATTGGTCATTTACCTTTTCTGTCCTGTTTTCCAACCTAATAGATATGAGGTAATATTTCAGAATTGTTTTAATTTGCATTCCTAAAATCAATAGTGAGTTTCAGCATTTTTTCATATAGTCAAATAGAGCTTCGATTACTTCATTTGAAAAAATATTCATATTTTTTTGCTCAGTGGTCAATTGGGGAGTGGCTGTTTTTACAAATTTGACTCAGTTCTCAATGTGTTTGAGAAATGAAGCCTTTATCAGAGAAATGTGCTTCAGTTTTTTTCACAGTTACTATTACTAACAGTATTTCCCTCCATCTTATTCTTCCCTGTTTATTCTATTCTCTCTCTCCTTTCACCCTTTCCTTCATCAAAAATACTGGCTTCCGGCTATTGCCTTCTTCAATCTGCCTCCCCTTCTATGACACCTCCCTTCTCTTATCTCCTTCCATGCCTACTTTCTTATAGGGTAAGATAAATTTCTATACTCAATTGAGTTTGCATGTTACTCCCTCTTTTAGCCAATTCTGATGAGAGTAAGACTCATTCACTCTCCCTTCTCCCCCTGTGTTGTAAAAGCTTTTCCTTGCCTCTTTTATGTGAGATAATTTGCTCTATTCTATTTCTTCCTTTCCCTTTTTCCCAGTACATTACTCTCTCATCCCAAAATTTTAGTATTTTTTAGAAATCATCCCTTCATGTTCAACTCATACCTGTGCCCTCTGTCCATATACATGTATATACATACACACACATACATACACACATATATATATACATATATATATATATATATGTATATATACTTCTATCTGCCCTAATAAAAAAGATCCCATGCATTACAAGTATCACCTTCCCATGTAGGAATACAAAGAGTTTAACCTTATTAAGTCCCTTATAATTTCCCTTTCCTGTTTACCTTTATATGTTTCTCTTGAGTCTTGCATTTGAAAGTGAAATTTTTCTGTTCAGCTCTGGTCTTTTCATCAAGAGTGATTGAAAATCCTCTATTTCATTGAATATCCATATTTTCCTGTGAAGGATTATACTCAGTTATGTTAGGTAGGTGATTCTTGGTTGTAATCCTGGCTGTTTTGCAGTCTCAAATATCATTGTCCAAGCCCTCCAATCCTTTTATGTAGAAGCTGCCAAATCTTGTTTTATCCTGATTATGGCTACATGATACATGAACTGTTTCTTTCAGGCTGTTTGAAATACTTTCTCCTTGACCTGGAACCTCTGGAATTTGACTATAGTATTCCTTGTAGTTTTCAGTTTGGGATCTTTTTTAAGAGGTGACCTGTAGATTCTTTCAATTTCTATGTTACCCTCTGGTTCTAGAAAATCAGGGCAGTTTTCTTAGAAAATTTCTTGAAAAATGATATCTAGTCTCTTTTTTCTGATCATGGCTTTCAAATAATCTAATAATTTTTAAAGTGTGCTCAGCTGGGTTGGTCCTCATACAGCAGACAATTGTAAGGACCATACATGAAGTCTTTCCTATTGAGTTGAATATTCCAGAATTGCACTCTGCTGGCAGGGATTACTGGAATCCAGACTCCCTTCAGGGAGTTGATGACTGTTGAATCATCTGAGTGGCATCCTGGGGCAATATAATGACTTTGTACTGACCTGGGCCGCGGCGGTGAAAGCGCCGAATCCTAGCCACTAGACCACCAGGGATATGAAAAATCAGCATGGACTTTTTCCAGACTGGTTGAGAAATCTTAATGTTACACAATGGCTTCATACATTTTTTGTTACTGGATTGGGAATTGCCCTGTTATGTGTGATTTGTCTCTGCCTACCTTGCTTATTGTCATGTATTATGAAATTATGGATGAGTACCCTGGAACAGCTGAGGGCTGATATACTTCTGCAAAAACTCAAAGGGGTCATTACCGGAGGTCGATCCTGATTACCTGTTTAATGAGGGCTGGGGCTAAATTAAGGCTCGCTGACTACTATCACCCCACTAAGATTCATAATGGGCTTTCGCTGTGACTGTGCCAATGACGGGAATATTGTGGCCCCATGACCTGGATAATCATAACATTGGCTGCAGAGGTACCCAAAGACGGGATTATTGTGGGTCCACCTACCAGTGACATGGAAGGCGGAGGCCACCCACATAGCCTAAGACAGGGGCCCTGCCCACTTTTGGTACCAGGCATGGAGGCAGGCCACATAGCCTAAGACAGGCCCTTCACCTGCCCTTATAAAACAAAAAGGGGGAGTTGTCAGGGGCGTAATGGACCAATAAACCTCCTGGGGGGATGGGAATGAGAAAACTAGGAAGATTTGACCTGCTGACGTGGCTCTGCCAGCTCAGCACTAGAAAGACTTCCTGGTCTGAAATTAAATAACCACTAACCAACCAGAAGGGGACACAACCTGGGTTGGGAATCGTGCCCCTTTTTTGGTTTGGTCTGGAGGGGCTCGCTCCAATGAGATGAAAGCCTCACCCTCGGGGTGGATCAGGATGGATACCTAAAAATAGAAACCTACTTAAACAATGGATAGCTACCCGGAACTAGAACCTTACTTAAACCAACGCCCTGGGCTGTTCGGGGGACTCCTCTGCACTTAATAAAGTATATGCCTCCTGAAGAAGTGTCCGACTGAGTCCCTCCGCCGAGTCCCCCGGGGAGGGAAATCCGGAGACGTCCGAAGCAGAAGCCCACTGAGAGAGTGTCACCTGAAGGACCCGGACCCGGGTCAATTGGCGCCTATCGTGGGGCACACGATAGACGGGACCCCGCCAGGTGACGTGAGTATCCCGCTCGCTTAAGGGCGGAAGAGTCGGACACCCTAGGTAGACGGGGCTACCTAGGAGAAAATGGGCAATAGAATTGCTAAGCAATTGCAGCCAGAGGATTCAGGAGTATTGGCGTGCCAGCTTTATAAAGTCTGCCGAGAAGCGGGCACAAAAATTCATATAAAGGAATGTAGGGAGTGGGTAGTAAAAATACAAACTATATCACCATGGGTTTGCCATGCAGAATTAACTCCTCAAACATGGCAAGTAGTGGGGACACAAATGGCCTCTTATGTGGATGCCACCCCTGGGTTGCTCGTTGAGACTGGTTTTGTCATGTACGGGGTGGAAAAAGCAGCCCTTGTGGGCACCCCACGTCCAACTTGCTGGGCTGCCGCTTGTGCGATACAAATGGGAGACTCCCTAGTGGAGATTTCTGACAAGGAGTCGAGATCCCCCTCTACTGCCCCCCTTTTTTATCTTCGGAGCATTGGCGGTCTGGGAGCTCAGGAGACAATCACAACCAGATAGGACCGAGAGGAAAGAGGGAGTTGGTGCAGTCAGAAATTCAACCAGAAAATACATCCAGAGTTGGCCCAGGGCCTGGATTTGTGGCACAGCAAAAAATTTGCCCAGGATTTGTGGCACAGTGGCAAATTCAGCAGCCCGGATGTTCTTCCAGCCCTGGACACCTACTTGCAAAAAGAAAAAGGAGGAGTTGGACCAGGAGTTGATAAATTCGCAATTGGCTGTTTATACTCTAAACTGATGATAAATTACAATTGGCTGTTTGGCTGTTTATACTCTAAATTATTTAAAATTCTATAATGATGGCTTATTGGCTGCTATGAAATTCTTAACATTTCCTAATGAGGAGTCTGCAAAGAATGAATCAGCAATGACAAGTGCCCTGAAAGTAGCCAGTAATGTGGCACGATGAGAATAAAAATTGATTTGGTCCGCATACATTGTTAACGTGGGGAAAAGGGTATGTTTGTGTTTCAACAGATGATAATAAAGAAGTTTGGGTTCCAGTGAAAAGGATAACAATGATAGAGGACAACCGCCAAGGTGAAGCGGTCACAGGGAGTGAGGAGGTGCTATCAGTGGCAGATGAAAAAACTTCTGGAGAAGCTTAATCAACTAGGTCACAATGACTCCTTTCATTTTTCTCGTACTTATCATGACACTCAAAGAACACTGCGTCCATCGACCCAGCACCGAAGGAACCACAGAGATGGGCGTTCGTCACGAATCCACCATGGTTAAGGGTGATGTCATGGAGTGAGACAATGCCTAAGTTTATCATCCAAGGCAATATTTCTCACATGTTTAAAGATGATGGACTAGACTATGATAATAATGGGACTCTCTTTCAGAGACACTAACTTTTCAGGACTAGTCGCAGGTTTCCCACTTTGTCTATAGAAGGGTATTTCTGGGAATTGGAATGGGTTTGGTTTTAAATACATACAGGTGAATGGAACAGAGGGGTATCCCTGGTGTGCCACTATTGTGGACGGACAAGAGACATGGGATGAGAAAGATACATGACACGCTTATAATCTGTTCACCTGGAGGATAAATGGGACAATAGTAGTTTGGTCAGACAAGGACTTTGTGGGACTTGTTCGTGGAATGAAATTTAGGCCATTTTGTAACTTACAAAAGAAGAGAAATGTAACCCTTTGGCATCTGTATACGGGGTTTTTACCATTTGAGAATCGTCACACAAACGGAGGTTAGAAAAATCCCTCTATAGATAGAACAGCGGTTAAGACATTAAACGACTTCCAGAAATTAATAGGGTCCATACAATGGTTAAGGAACACTGCACCTATATCCAATGAGTTAATGCGACCGCTTTACCAAATTTTGAGAGGACCCTCTGCACTTAATTCCCCTAGAGACTGGACCAAAGAGGCTATGCAGGCTAAGGATGCTATAGAGCGCATAGCTAACGAATCCACTGTCCAACGCATAGATCCGCTACAGCCGGTTTATATAACTGTTGTGTCAAACCCGTCTTTAGGTATAGCTGCCTCAATATTTCAACAGGCTGGCCCTTTGGCGTGGGTCTATCCTTCCAAACCCAACAAAAGTGTCCCCTCTAAGCTAGAGACAAGGAGACTGCTGCTAATGAAAGCTTCAGAATTGGCTCAAGGCATTACCGGTAAGGTTCCTATCATATTAATAGAGGATTCTGTAGAGATATTCACACAATTAGCACATGAATCAGAAACTTGGGTGGTGGTCTTAACTACCCACCAGACTGTTCAAGGTCATCTGCCTCCATCGCTCAGGGGGTGGGCTTTATTGCCCTTGTCGATTCCAAAAAACCTAGTGCAATCGACGCCGGTTGACGGCATTAACATATTTACAGATGCGACAAAGAAAAATAAGGCCTCAGTTTATATCCCAGCCAAGAAAATTTTGCAGATCTTACAAACACCATATACCTCTGCCCAGAAAAACGAACTATATGCTGTTTTATAAGCTTTACAATTATGCCCCTCTGAACCCTTTAATCTAATTACAGATAGCCTTTTTTCTTACCACCTCCTTACTCATATTGCCACTGCAGATTTTTCGCAGTCCTCTTCGGCTATCTTGCCGATGTTGGTGCAGTTACAACAAACACTTGTAGATTGGAAACACCCTTTATATGTTTTACCTATCAGGATTCCCAAAATCACCCTTACCCGCATGTATACCTACCCCGAATATGTTTGATGTTGTCCAAGTTTGCTCTACAGGTTATCCGGTGATAGGAGAGATGATAAACAACACCCACCTGTATTTCATGGATGGCATCCCAGGACCCTACTTCACTGCACCTGTCCCTCATGCGGTATCCGGCAACCAGATCAATACCACGGTGGTATTGCAGGCACACCTATGGAACGCCGCAGCGGCGTTCGGAAAGGCCATACACATGACGGACAATAGTGTGCCCCTCACAGACAATGCCACACTGAACAAACAGTGGTTTAACCTTCTTACGGAACGTGGGTACCACTGCGATGAATCTTCTAGCTCAGGACATTGCAACTCTTTTGAGGTAGTGACACAGACAACTACAGACACCGAAATGTTTCTGATTTGTAGGGATGGGAGCATCACTGGCACCCATGATTTTAACATTATTTGCCATAATGGGTCCTTATCAAACACCCTTCAGAGTAAGGACTTAACAGGGAATGGCACCTTTGTAATATTGCTGAAAATACCCCTGGTAACCTTTTTGCCGGTAGGATCTTATAGACCCTTCGCGGACTCAGACTATTTTGAAATGATCACTGCCCGAGTGGCACGAGTGAGACGGGGACTGGACATTTCTACAATGGATATCATTGGACTAGCCGTGAGTGTTTTACAACAAATAGAACTTGCGGCACTGCAGAATGAGGGTAAAGTTATGGCACATGATCTGTCCGACTTTATGGTCTATTCGTAAGAGGCATGGGTGGAGCAACAACAGATAAATAGACAGGTGGCACTTGAGCTAGCCGCGCTGACCTCTGCGGTAAAAGCATTGGCCACGATGGTACAGGTAGAATCAATGCTTCAAGGGCTATTGTGCGATACGCAGCTGTTACGACCTGCATGCATGACTGCCCTCATGCTTAACGCTAGCACAGAGCTTGAAGATGCTATTGCCAGACTTGATGACTTCCAAAGTTTAGATACTTATATATTAAAGTTAGATGAGATAATTAAAAGCATACAAAATGCCACAGACCATTATAAGAGGGATATGAAAAATCAGCATGGACTTTTTCCAGACTGGTTGAGAAATCTTAATGTTACACAATGGCTTCATACATTTTTTGTTACTGGATTGGGAATTGCCCTGTTATGTGTGATTTGTCTCTGCCTACCTTGCTTATTGTCATGTATTATGAAATTATGGATGAGTACCCTGGAACAGCTGAGGGCTGATATACTTCTGCAAAAACTCAAAGGGGTCATTACCGGAGGTCGATCCTGATTACCTGTTTAATGAGGGCTGGGGCTAAATTAAGGCTCGCTGACTACTATCACCCCACTAAGATTCATAATGGGCTTTCGCTGTGATTGTGCCAATGACGGGAATATTGTGGTCCCATGACCTGGATAATCATAACATTGGCTGCAGAGGTACCCAATGACGGGATTATTGTGGGTCCACCTACCAGTGACATGGAAGGCGGAGGCCACCCACATAGCCTAAGACAGGGGCCCTGCCCACTTTTGGTACCAGGCATGGAGGCAGGCCACATAGCCTAAGACAGGCCCTTCACCTGCCCTTATAAAACAAAAAGGGGGAGTTGTCAGGGGCGTAATGGACCAATAAACCTCCTGGGGGGATGGGAATGAGAAAACTAGGAAGATTTGACCTGCTGACGTGGCTCTGCCAGCTCAGCACTAGAAAGACTTCCTGGTCTGAAATTAAATAACCACTAACCAACCAGAAGGGGACACAACCTGGGTTGGGAATCGTGCCCCTTTTTTGGTTTGGTCTGGAGGGGCTCGCTCCAATGAGATGAAAGCCTCACCCTCGGGGTGGATCAGGATGGATACCTAAAAATAGAAACCTACTTAAACAATGGATAGCTACCCGGAACTAGAACCTTACTTAAACCAACGCCCTGGGCTGTTCGG
Source organism: Bettongia penicillata ogilbyi (assembly GCA_023548195.1). NCBI lineage: Eukaryota > Metazoa > Chordata > Mammalia > Diprotodontia > Potoroidae > Bettongia > Bettongia penicillata. The sequence continues at coordinate 763,437 of JAJHZJ010000783.1, read as the reverse complement.
GGGACTCCTCTGCACTTAATAAAGTATATGCCTCCTGAAGAAGTGTCCGACTGAGTCCCTCCGCCGAGTCCCCCGGGGAGGGAAATCCGGAGACGTCCGAAGCAGAAGCCCACTGAGAGAGTGTCACCTGAAGGACCCGGACCCGGGTCATTGTACAATGTTTTTCATTCAATAGCGTCTTCATATACATATCAATCTAAAGTTTCTTTCCCTCTCAGTTTGATTTAGTTATTTTTTTCTTTTGCTCATTAAAAGGGCCATTCCCTGACTACTCCTTAAAGAGGTCTATTCATTCAATGGGTGTTGCCTCCCTCAAAGTGAGTAGGTCAAAAGGCCGAGCCTAAAAAGGCCGAAGTCTCTCATTGCATCCTGGGCCATCTCCAGTCATTCAGATGACTACCTGGTCACTGGATCCATATGGTTCAGGAGGATAAAGTGAGGCTGGTGACCCTGCACAGATCTCCCTCCCTCCAAACAAAGTCAAGGGCAAATTATGTTATCATTTCTCTGATGTATGGTCTTCTTTGAAAATGAAGGACAAACACAACACAAATTCTGTTTCCTAGATCTATTTTTCTAGGTCAGTTGTTTTTCCAATGAGATATTTCACATTGTCTTCTGTTTTTTAAAGCTCTTTTGGTTTTGTTTTATTGTTTCTTGATTTCTCATAAAGTCATTGGCTTTCCTTTGCTCTATTTTAATTTTTAATGAATTATTTTCTTCAGTGAGCTTTTGTACCTCCTTTTTCAGCTGGCCAATTCTACTTTTTGAGGATTTTTGTTTTCCTTCAGTGAATTTTTGTTCCTCTTTTTACATTTGGCTAATTCTGCTTTTTAAGGCATTCTTCTTATTGGCTTTTTGGGCCTCTTCTACCACTTGGCCTTGTAGGCTTATTTTCTTCAGGTTGTTTTTGCAGCTCCTTTACCTAACTGTTGACTTATTTTTCATGATTTTCTTGCATCACTGTCATTTCTCTTCCCAATTTTGCTTCTACCTCTCTCCCATGATTTTCAAAATCCTTTTTGAGCTTTTCCATGTCCTGAGACTAATTCATATTTTTCTTGGAGGCTTTGGATCTAGAAGCTTTGACTTTGTTATCTTCTTCTGAGTGTGTATTTTGATCTTCCTTGTCATCATAGTAACTTTCTATGGCCAGATTTTTTTTTTCTGTTATTTGCTCATTTTCCCAGACTACTAGTTGACTTTTAACTCTTTGTCAAAGCAGGACTCTGCATCACGATGGAGTGTGCACTGTCTCAAGGTTCAGGGGTTTTGTGTAGCTATTTTCAGAGATATGTCTAGGGACCTGTAAATTTTCCGTCCTTCCAAGATCTAAGGAGAGATGAGAAGGGTGCCTGATCCACTGTAGCCACAAGCTCTGGTGTGCTAGTATTCTTCCTTACCCTAGGGCTGCCACCCAGGGCTGCCACCTGGATCTGAGTATGAGCAAAGCAACAGAATCCTCCCTCAGTGCTAGCAAAGAGATCCTTATAATCTCCTTCTGATCAGTTGTTCAACATCCTTACCGTCTATGGGCTGAGAGCTCTGAAAGTAGCTGCTCCTGCCATTGTTTCAGTGTCTCCCAAGACCTGCTCCTGGTTTTCTGGGGCTGGAGCTGTGTGAGTGTGTCCACTGGACTGTGCTCTCACCCAGGTGTGACAGACCTTCCCTGATGACCTTCCAAGAAGTCTTTGGCATCTTTCAATTGAGAGGTCTGGAAACTGCCATTCCTGTCCCTGATTCAGTTGCCCAGAGACCTAGTTCTAGTTTTCTGGGGCAAGGTCTGTGCTGGTCTAGCCTACTCTGGACTGCACTCTTCTCTCACTCTAGTGCAACGGACCTTTCCTACAAACTTAACAGGTTGTCTTGGGCTGGAAAATTGTTTCACTCTACCTTTTTGTGGGTTCTGACATCTTAGAATTTATTTACAGTCACTACTTAAAGGTACTTGGAGGTGTTTGGGGGAGAACTCAGGTGAATATCTGCCATCGTGTTTCCATCTCACCTCTGTGCCATTCTTTAAGGAGAAAACAGTAAAGGTCAGAGAAGAAGAGAGAACAGAATTCTCAGAGACCTTTTTTAAAAGTATTTCTATTTTCATCTAGTAATGTCTTCCAAGTCATGGCAGTAGCCAGATTGGTTCAGTGGCAAGAGCATGGAATTTAGAATCATAAGATATGAGAATATAAGAATTAGAATTATATGAGAATATAAGAACCCTGTCATTGCCATTTCCTACCTACATTTCCTTGGGAAAATCATTGCACTTGTCTGAGCCTTATTTGCATCATTTGTTAAATTAAAAAAAAAAACAACATGGATTAGATCATCAATCCCTTCTCTAGATCAGTGATCCTTTGTTCCTTTATCACTTTCCTGGTCTTCTGACTCGAAAGGCATTTGTCTTTCTTACTATCCTGGATTGTCTTCCTTCTATGCCCTGTTGATGGGACATGCAAAATGCCTTTATCATAAGGTAAAAAGGTACTCTGTATCTTTGTGAACCATGATAGAGGCAAAGTTGTATTGTCTCCCCCAGTTTGCAGAATAGTGCTCTGTATACAATGAGAGCTCAATATATGTTTGCTGAATTTATTAACATCTACAAATCACTTTCTCTGAAATGAACTCAAGAAGTAGAGAGATCCTCATACTGTAACAACCCCAACTTTATGGATGAAAGAAATGAGTGTTTTAATTGCTTGCCTAAGATCATATAGTTCATACATGGAAGAGCCAGGAGCAGAGACATCTGTCAAAACACCACACATGTGTATTCCAATACCAGATAGCAGTATTTTGTGATTAGATATGATTTCATTCACCTAATGTTGGGGGGGGGTGAGGAGAGAGACAGAAGCAGAAAGAGACATAGACATAGACAGAGAGACAGTGTGCTTACTTTGCCATTTTAACTCCTTTAGTCATATACCTGAATAGGTCTGCCATTCCTCTTCTAAGGCAGGAAGGGGCACAGAAGAAGAAAATCACAAGCACACAAAGCATCCCTATATAAGCAATGTAGTATAAAACTTCATTAAAACTGAATCAAAGAATATTTTTATGTAGTACAAAAGCATTTGGTGGGGGTAGTTGTGATGGGCTTTGCAAAAGGGGTTGATATAATTTTGGGTATCACATTGGGAGAAGGAATGGTCCCACCTTTTTCATGAAAGGGTTGTGGGAATGTTGGTTCTACTGATAGGGACAGCAAGGACAGAATGAAGGACAGTTGTACAATATGCTGATGTTGATCAGTGAAAGATATGAGGAAAGGCAAGCAGTTGGAATTTTATGAGAGGAAGAATCATTTTCCACACAGATATGGACAAATAATTTGCCACCTCTTAGTTAAGGCTTTGAGAAACATGAGAGTATTTTTCCAGTCAGAAAAGAGGAATGTTCCCCTTCTGAACTTCCGGAAACCATAGATGACAATATTAAACAGTAGCATCCCTTCTCCAAAGCTTCAATTTTAGTCCCACAGAATGATCCACAGTCATTAAAAAGTTAGATTTTTAAAATGGAAATTGGGACCCTGTCATAAAGCAAAATTTTCTTTCTTTTTTCTTTTTTTTTTTGTCTGACAAGGTCACAGTAACTAGAAAACTCTATTAGAAAAGTCATTCTCTTATGGAGTTGCACAGGAAATGAATTCTCCATGGTTTTAATTGGTCATTTCTTAGAAATTTCGATTGCTGAGCTTCCATCACAGATCACATCCTTCCGTTGCTAGTGTCTGCTACAAACAAAGAAAATTTGGAAAGAAAACTGAGCTATTATTAGCAATATAAATAGTTGTATAGATAAACTCACTGATCTTTGGAGTATGTTTTCATGACAACATTATTAGTGTCTCATATTTATATAGTGCTTTGTGACTTACAAAACATGATTCTTATCCATCAATGAGAAGCATTTATTAAGTACCTATTATTTTCTGAGAACTGTGCAAAACTCTGAGAGTGCAAAGAAAAGTAAGAGATAGTCTTTGCAAGTCAAGGCGTACACTCCTCTGGGATAGGCAGTATTATTACCTATAGTTTTTCACTCATTTATTCAAAGAAGAATATTTAGCACCCACTCTGTAGAAAAGCCTCGTGATAGCCATTGAGAAGGACACAAAGATGATTAAGACATAAATCCTTAATCCCAAAGCATTTCCAAGCTAATAGAGGTGGAAGGCATGAGAAATAAGACACAAAGAATTGTAGTATGAGTAAAATCTACAAGGCAGCATGCCACAGTGATTGGAGAACTGGTGTCCCTGTCAGCAAGATTAGGGTTCAGATTCTGCATTCTGGCTGTAGAACTCTGGAGAAGTTAACCTCTTAGGGAACGAGATTAGACGCTAATTCTACAAATGACAAAGTACTGATCTGCATAAAGATGAAGGAAGTTAAAAGGAGGAAGAGAAGAAGGAAAGAAACAGTTGTTAAATGCCTACTATGTGCCATGCACTGTACTAAATATTTTACAAATCTCATCTCTGATTCTTGCAACCACCCTGGGAAGTATTGAGTATTATTATTCCCATTTTCAGTTGAGGAAACTGAGGCAAACAGAAGGTAAATGACTTGCTCATGATCACATAGCTAATAAATGTTTGAGGTGAGTCCTCAGCACTCTGGGCTCAATATTCTGTCTACTGTACCACCTAGCTCTTTTTTGGAGCTCTGTGCGCACAATCCTAGTAAAAAAATAATATTAGGGATTCATCATTGATTTTTCAGTGTTTGATGAATGATGCAGATGATTAATCCTATAGGAGTTCAACTTTGGAGTAGGTTTGGGTTTAGGAAAAAGTTTCATGAAAGATATAGCATTTGGGATAGGCCATGAAGAATGTAGCTATGAAAAGATTCCAGGAGGAAAGGTAGAAAAGTAGAAAAGATAAAAGAATGTAGTGGGAAAAGGAAATAATAGAAATGCTTTATGTAACATTAATTTTGACTCCCAACTCCAGGCCATTTTCTGCCTTTTGGGAGGAATGGTGAAACAAATCCAGTAACCAACTAAAGAATGATAAACTAGAGTCTCTGATGATTAGCTAAATGCTCTCACACATAGTCACAAAATACTGCTAGCAGATGCACGTGTGGCAGTTCAACAGAAGGCTTCCTTCCTCGCTCTTTCATGTACAAAATGGGCGACCTCAGGCAAGCCACTTAAGATGTGGAGCCACATTTTCTTCATCCATAAAATGGGATAATCATGTGTGAAATATAGCCCACCTCATAGCTACATATTAAGGAAAGTGTTTTTTATAATGTTAAAATATTCTGTAAACATTTATTAGTCTTTCATTATGTACAGAGAACTGTTCTGAAGACTGAGGGAAATACTTCAGCTTGTATTCCCCCTTTATTCTTATGGTCACACCTCCCGGTGAGGCAGAATAACTTTCATCTTATGATGAAAGCAGTTGGTACAGGTTTTTTTGACACTTTGCAGGCCATACTCTGTCAACAGAACAGTATAATAGAGAACTTTCTTTGTAGTCAGAAGACTAGACAAGCAAAAAGGTAAACCCCTAAGTAAATGCTATCATCATCCCCATTTAACAGATGAGCAAACTGAGGTATAGAGAGCTTGAGTGACTTGTTCAGGGTCATATATGTAGCAAATATTTGAGGCAGTATTCAAATTTTTGTCATCTTGGCTTCAGGCTCAACACATTTTTCACTATTTCACCTGCTTCCCTCTTAAAATACATCGATTCACTCCAGCTTCCATCAGCAGTTCTGTTTGGTTTTAACTCCATGAAACAAGTTACCTCTTGGTGCAACCTGGCCTTTTTAGCTCCACTTTGTGTGTTGTCATTCCCCATTAATCTGTAAGATTTTGTGGGAAATGGACTGTCCTCCTTTTTCATATTTGTATATCTAGTACTTACCACAGTACCTGGCACATAGTAGGGACTTAATAAATATTTATTGAATTATTGAATCTGCTTGGCTATAATAGTTGATAAAATGTTATTGTAGGAATTAAGGCTAGAAAGATTGGGTGCTAAATCTATAAATACTCTAATTTCTGGGATAAGGAATTCATTTTCTTCAGTAGAAAGTGAGGATATATTGAAGCTTTATATACTGAAGGGTAGTCTCATGATCAAAATAGTGCCTTCGGAAGATTAACCCATCATCCATTAGCAGAGAGAAGAGGTTAGCTATTATTATCATATCACTAGGGAGAGATATACTTAGACAACATTTTGAAGTTATTACATTAGTATAATGGTGAAGAAATAAAGCCTTGAACTAGAGCAGTGGAAGTAAGGCTGGAAAAGAAAGATCATAAGAAAAGACAACAGAAAAGAAGAATTTACAGACAGGTCTTATATGGATATGGAGTAGGGGAGTAAGAAGAGGGAAGCATCAAAGATGAATTCAGGGTTTTGAGTGAGGGTAGTTTAAGAATGATGCTTACCTCCATCCATTAACCTGTTAAAATATTGTAGAATAATAACTTTACGGTATAAGACAAGGAGTTGGAAAGAATACAGCTTAAGGAATGTGACATACCAGCAAGAGCCCAGCTGAGGTCATATATTATAAATTCTTAGCATATGGAATCTTTAAATCCCTAGGACCTAGCCTGGTGCCATATAAACAGTAGGCATTTAATAAATTGTATTGAATAGAATAAAATTCCATGTAGTTATTTCCTTCAGAAAAAATAAACATCCCAGGACCTAGATCAGGGAGGTTCAATGGAAGAGAGTGACCAGGATCAAGAATTAACAGGTAGCAAATGGTAGAAGATACCAAGAGCAAGCAAGGGGATTTAAGATATAAGAAATTTCTTAAAGATAGTTACTAGTGAAATATACAAAAGTGAACATGAGGACAGATGAAGCCATTGTGTGTGAAGGGAATGTTAGGGGATAAGAGTACAGTAGACTGGGAGAATTGATCAAATGACTAGAGGGTTCATGACAAGGGTAAAGAGATTTAATCTGAGGGATGACAGGAGAGGTTTAGGGGAGAATAGAATGTAAAATATCCGCCTCTATCTAGGGTACTGCAAATCTGAGAACTATGGCAGAGTTTAATGAATGGTGTCTAATGTTGTCTAATGTTGGTGTGGAATTGAAACGATGTTGAAGGAGGGATTATTATTAGGGTTTGGGAGGTTAAGGAATTGTATAGTTATTTTTAGAGGAATTTTCAGTGCAAATATTGAAGTCTTTGAGGATTATGGCAGGTCATGTGATGGAGAAAAAGTCTGGTCCCATAATGACTGTGGTTGAAATAGTGCTTTAGAAATGCATATGTGAGGGAAAGGTAACATCCAAGTGGAGCTGTCCAATAGATATCAGGCAATGTAGTACTAGAGGGAAGTGAACAGGACCATAAGTAGTATTCTGAGGAATAGTGGACATAGAGAGTAAGTCTAAGAGAACTGAGTGAAAGAAATTAAAATTTTCCTAACCTTATACTTTATTCAACCCAGTCTCTTCCACTTTTTTGGTTTCACAGCTTGAGTTTGGCATGTATAGAAGGATGAAAACACTAATTGAGTTTAATTGTAGAATCTTTTGTATACATTTCCCTTAATGTCCACTTGTTGTCTTGTTTTCCTGTCAGCTGCTCTAGCATAAATCTCTTGACAAATGTAATTAAGGTCACTTGAAGAGCAAATAAACACTTGCTTATCTCAAAGTCACTTGCTCAGTGGTATACTGAGACATTTGCCAAACTGGATCAGATTCCCCTCTTTAGGCCTCCCCCAGAAGCTGTAGGAAATGGTCAGCATACCAAGCAGAGCACACTGGATGCCAAAGGGAGGGTGGTTTGTCACAGTGTGCGCTATGCAGCAGCTATGTAGCCTGAATTTTAAATTGTTCAGAGAATCAAAAGTCATCCAAACAGGCACTTATATGGTACAGGGGAAAGACCACTCACTCCTGGGGAAAGAGACCTGATTTCTAGTCTCCATCCTAGCAATAATAATAATAATATTGATGATAACTGTAATTAATGACATGTATATAGCATTTTAAGGTATGAAAATCACTTTAAATATATGATGCCATTTGATCTTCAACAAACTTGTGGCACTTTGTATGTTAATATTCCCATTTAATGGATGTAGAAAAGGAGAATCAGAGAGTCATCATGATTTTTCTATGACCAGTCAGTCAAAAACCAATTTAGAAGTGAATATATGCATCTTCTTGGTATCTGATTGGACCATAGATTTAGAGCCAAAAGGGATCTTAGAGATGGACAACTGTGACACCATCATTTTACAGATGAGGAAAGTGAGGCCCAGAGAGATTACATGACTTGTACAAGATCAGACAGGTATTTCTCATCTAAAAAGTGAGGCAATTGGATTAGATTCTTTTAATTTCCAACCTAATACTATCATTCTATCATCTTGAATTTGGACATTACTAAAGTTACTCTATAGCCCAGATTGACAGAAGTATCAACTGATCTTGGATTCTCTTTCTCTCTCCCTTCCTCACTTCCTGCCCCCCCAACCTCGCCAACATGAACATTTGTAATGACTATCTGAGTCAAGGTCATCTTCTCTATCAAATATTGCCTAAAAGAAGTCATATTTTTCTCTTCCTCCTCTAAACACATGTACAACCTCCTTTCTGCTACTACAGATTTGACTACTTTTATCATATTCTGTTTTCTATTTCTATGTATTGGCTTCCTGAATCTATATCTTGTTTCTTCAGTGAGGTAGGTATGGTAGGATGGTAAGTCTTCTACTACCTCTATTACTTCTACTACTGTTTTATCCTCACAAACCCAAGAGCTCAATAAATATTTGTCACACTAAGTTGAATTCTATCTTCTCCGCTTCTAATACAAGCAAACAGACAAGTAAACAAAGCAAAATCAACCAAGCATGTGAAAGCTAGAGATGAAGCTGAAGACAAAGGGGTAAGTCTAAAACGAATGAAAATGTCTGAGTTTACAAACCTTGTCACTAAATGATTATGTGACTTTATCCACAAATGAAAGAATATTACTTGAGTATATTTCACGCCCTTTCCAATTTTAAATCCTTTGATTCTTTTAGGTCAAATAAGAAAATTAAAATTTAAAAGAATCTGGTAATATCCTTTTTTAGCTCTTTGTTGTTCTTTTTCAGTTGGGTTTTCTTGGTAAAGATATAGGAATGGTTCACCATTTCCTTCTTCAATGTGTCCCCATTTTATAGATGAGGAATTGTGACAAATAGAGGTTAAGCAACTTGCCCAGAGTCATACAGCTAGTAAGTATCTAAGGGCAGATTTGAACTTAGATCTTCCTAAGTATAGGTCCAATGCTTTATCCACTGTACTACTTGGCTACCCACTGGTAGGAATGATCTAACATTCAGCAAATTTATGGATCAGTATTCAAAGTCCCCCTGCCCAAGACTGGGAGTGAAAGAGACTTTCTCAAGACAGTGGTTGTCAGAATCTCCTGATGTTTTGATGCAGAGTCAAATCCTTCCTTTTATTAACACTAGCCAAATAACAGAAAAAGGCATTTAATTTCAAAAACTTTGAGGTTTCCAAATTCATAATCTACTAAAATTGGAAAAAGAATTTAGCTCATCTTGATGATATCAATAAATATGATAGACTTTCTGAGAGAGAATGATGAAAATTTTAAAGCCTACTGAAAGAAAAGATCTAGGTGATCTATCATATCCTAGAATCTAAGAGCCCTCCACTATCATGAAGCTATTGTTATTTCCAAGTCCTTTTGATATCATGAAATTGCTCACTTCCACTCTCATTATTCTTAGTGATGATGTCAAACAGCTGGCCACCATCTTCTGTATAATAATGCTTCATATGCTTGAAGACTGTTATTAAGTCATTCCTTTGCCTTTTCTTCAGGCTAAATAACCCTCATCTCTCTAGACTTGTTTTCAAGGCCCTATTTGCTAACCCTTTCATCATTTTCATTGCTGTCCTCCCAGTCAATTCTAATTGTATCTATAAAAACTTCTCACTGGCTACAGTTGTTCTGACAAAGTCCAGTGCCAAGTATGACTTTTAACAACTTATCAAGTGACTACTACTCTTGAGAATATTTGGGATGTTGAGGGAGGGGATGATAGGGGTAGTTAGAGAGGTTGGCAATCAACCCAAAAAGAGCAAAGGTCCTAAGGGATGGGGGATGCTGCTATTGGTGCTAAAACTGACATTTAATTTAAATTAAATTTAAATTTGCAAAGTGCTTTATATGCTATCTCTTTTGGACTTGGAAGCAATTCTGTGAGGCTCTATAATTATTATCATAATTTTATAGACAAAGAAAGTCTCAGAGAAGTTAATTTATTTATGTATATGTGTGGTTTAAATATAATAGACTGTAAGTTCCTTAATGGCAGAGATTATTACATTTCTGACTTTTGTATCTTAATGTCCAAGCATAGTGTTGTGCAAACAGGAAGCACTTAAATATTTGCAGAATGGAAAAATAAATTTCTTAGAATTTAGAACACTTTTACTCTTATTAGTGTGTATATCTATATATGCATATATATAGATATATATTATACATATATATACTCTTATTATATATTACAATTATATTTGAATATGGACAAGGAATCTGAGAGCAGAATTTTAGGAGCAGAGGGAAAAGATGAGAAAGCAGAAGGATACATCCATTCTTCCAAAGTCAAGAGGGACAAAACAAAAGCCTAGCTCACCTTTTTACCAAAATATTCTGGCTAAATGAGAATAATCAAAATATAGGCAGTCCATGTTTGGATCATAATTTAAAAAAGAATGTCACTTTAAGAATTAGCCTGAGTCTCCTGGTTCAAATAGATTTACTAGGTAATTGTATTAAGCTTTGAAACAACAATGAATACCTTTACTACACAAATGATTCTAAAAAAAACTGAGAATACCTATACTCAGCCAGACTTCTTTTATGAGGCAAATGTATTCCTGACACTTACAATGAGGAAAGTCAAAGCAAAGAATGATGATTACAGCCCAATATCACTTATGAATATTTATTCAAAATTTTAAAATTAAATCATTGGGGAAATATCACAATTTATACAAAAAATCAGGGGGGTGGAGCCAAGATGGCGGAGTAGAAAGACTCATGTATGCTAGCTCCAAACCCATACCCCATATATTTCCTGCAAGAAGAACTCCCCACGAATTCTGGAGCACTGCAAGGCATGCAGAAACACAGTGGAAAAGATTTCCATTCCAGAGAGCCCTAGAGAGCCATCCCCAGGGGTCCGTCATGCACTGGAAAGTGGAGCCCACCCCTGAGCTGCCCTGGCCACGTGGCCCCAGAGGAGCAGATCCAAGCAGGCTTCAGGGACAGAGTCTCCTGCGGCTGTGAAGGTCCCTCCGCCCAAAGACGCTACAGGTCAGTGAGAGAGACGTCTGGGCTGGCCGAGAGGGGAGTGAGGTGTCTCCGTGACTTGGGCCCCCTCGGGAGGCAGCAGGGAAGGGAGTGGCAGAGGCAGCGGCAGAGGCAGCAGCGGCCCGGAACTCCCTGAGCAACAGGCAGAAGTTCAGGCCATTACCGAAGGTCTCTGCATAAACTCCCTGAGGGAACTGAGCCTGGGAGACGGCCCTGACTCCACCCAAGCACCAAAACTTAACCTCACATTGAATAGCAGCTGCACTTGCTGCTGAAAGCGCATTTGAATCTCAAACCCCAAGCAATAGCTGGGCAGATCTAGGCAGGGGTGCAGAGGAATCTCAGAAGTCAAGTAACTGGCTGGGAAAATGCCCAGAAAAGGGAAGAAAAATAAGACCATAGAAAGCTACTTTGATGGGGTACAGATGTTCCCACCTTTCAATTCTGATGATGAGGAAATATTCTTACCATCAGGAAAAGACGTGGAGGTCAGGGCCTCTGTATCCCAGGCATCCCAGGTGGATGTCCAGTGGGCTCAGGCCATGGAAGAGCTCACAAAGGATTTTGAAAATCAAGTTAGACAGGTGGAGGAAAAACTGGGAAGAGAAATGAGAGAGATGCAAGAAAAGCATGAAAAACAGGTCAATACCTTGCTAAAGGAGACCCCAAAAAATTCTGAAGAAAATAACACCTTGAAAAATAGGCTCACTCAATTGGCAAAAGAGGTTCAAAAAGCCAATGAGGAGAAGAATGCTTTCAAAAGCAGAATTAGCCAAATGGAAAAAGAGGTTCAAAAGCTCACTGAATAAAATAGTTCTCTCAAAATTAGAATGGAAGAGATGGAGGCTAATGATTTTATGAGAAACCAAGAAATCACAAAACAAAAACAAAAGAATGAAAAAATGGAAGAGAATGTGAAATATCTCATTGGAAAAACAACTGACCTGGAAAATAGATCCAGGAGAGACAATTTAAAAATTATGGGACTACCTGAAAGTCATGATCAAAAAAAGAGCCTAGACATCATCTTCCATGAAATTATCGAGGAAAACTGCCCTGATATTTTACAGCCAGAGGGCAAAATAAGTATTGAAAGAATCCATCGATCACCACCTGAAAGAGATCCAAAAAGAGAAACTCCTAGGAACATTGTGGCCAAATTCCAGAACTTCCAGGTCAAGGAGAAAATATTGCAAGCATCTAGAACAAAACAATTCCAGTATTGTGGAAATGCAATCAGGATAACTCAAGATCTAGCAGCTTCTACATTAAGGGATTGAAGGGCATGGAATATGATGTTCCAGGAGTCAAAGGAACTAGGACTCAAACCAAGAATCACCTACCCAGCAAAGCTGAGTATAATACTTCAGGGGAAAATATGGTCTTTCAATGAAACAGAGGACTTTCAATCATTCTTGATGAAAAGACCAGAGCTGAAAAGAAAATTTGACTTTTAAACACAAGAATGAGAAGAAGCATGAAAAAGGAAACAGCAAAGAGAAGTCATAAGGGACTTACCAAAGGTGAACTGTTTACATTCCTACATGGAAAGACAATATTTGTAACTCTTAAAACTTTTCAGTATCTGGATAGTTGGTGGGACCACACACACACACACACACACACACACATACACACAGACATGTACACATGTGCATGCACACACACTTACACACATTCACGCACATACAGAGACAAAGAACACAGAGTGAATTGAATAGGATGGGACCATATCTTAAAAGAAATTAAGGTAAATGATGATTGAGAAATGTAGTGGGAGGAAAGAGGGTGAAATTGAATGGGGTAAATTATATCTCATTCAAGAGGCAAGCAGGAGACTTTTTTTTTTTAATTTTATTTTTTTTTAATGTTTTACAATCATTTCCTTAAAGTTAAGATTTTATTCCCCCCCACCCTTCCCTCAATACCCCCCTCCCTCCCCATGACAGCATACAATTCTGTTTAGGTTCTACATATACTTTCCTATTGAGCACATTTTCACTATATTCATGCTATGTAGTCGAACTAAAATAAATGGAAGAAATCATATAACAAATCAACACATATTACACTGAAACCCACCCACACACAAACATGATCTGCTACATTCTGCAAGTGGCTTCCACATTTCTTTCTCTGAGTGTGGAAGGCATTTTGCCTTTGAAGACCGACATTAGGATTTTTTTTTTTTCTCAGTAAGTTCTTGTGTTATTACAAAGTTCCAAGTCTACCAGAAGAAACTCTCGCACACTGTGGTCGTTGCTGTGCACAAAGTTCTCCTGGTTCTGCTCCTTTCGCTCAGCATCAGATCATATAAGTCCTTCCAGGCCTCCCTGAAGTCCTCCTGTTCCTCATTTCTTATGGTGCAATAGTACTCCATTACATTCATATACCACAATTTATTCAGCCATTCCCCAATTGATGGGCATCCCCTTGACTTCCAGTTTTTGGCTACCACAAAGAGTGCTGCTATAAATATTTTTGTACACGTGGGACCCTTTCCCGTTTTTATAATCTCTTGGGGATACAATCCTAGTAGTGATATTTCTGGGTCAAAGGGTATGCACATTTTTGTAGCCCTTTGGGCATAGTTCCAAACCGTTTTCCAGAAGGGTTGGATGATCTCACAGCTCCACCAACAATGAATTAGTGTTCCAACTCTCCCACATCCTCTCCAGCATTTATCATTTTCTTGTTCTGTCATGTTTGCCAATCTTACAGGTGTGATGTGGTACCGCAGAGTTGTTTTGATTTGCATCTCTCTAATCAATAGTGATTTAGAGCACTTTTTCATATGATTATAGATATTTTTGATTTCTTCCCCTGAAAATTGCTTGTTCATATCCTTTGACCATTTATCAATTGGGGAAAAAGCAGGAGACTTTTTAGTGGAGGGAAAAAGAGGAGAGCTGAGAAAAAAACAAGAAGTTTACCCTCATCACATTCGACTAAAGGAAGGAGTAAAATGCACACTCATTTTGGTATGAAAACCTATCTTACAATACAGGAAAGTGGGGGAGAAGGAGATAAGCAAGCGGGGGGGAATGATGGAAGGGAGGGTAATGAGAGGAGGGAGCAATTTGAAGTCAACACTCAGGGAGGGACAGGATCAAAAGACAGAATAGAAACAATGGGGGGCAGGATAGGATGGAGGGAAATACAGTTAGTCTTACACAACACGACTATTATCGAAGTCATTTGCAAAACTACACAGATAGGGCCTATATTGACTTGCCTGCCTTCCCAAAGAGAATGGGTGTGGAGGGAGGGATGGGGAGAATTTGGAATTCAAAGTTTTAGGAACAACTGTTTATTATTGTTCTTGCTACTAGGAAATAAGAAATACAGTTAATGGGGAATAGAAAGTCATCTGGCCCTACAGGACAAAAGAGAAGATGGGAACAAGAGAAGGGAGGGATGATAAAAGAGAGGGCAGATTGGTGATAGGGAAAATTAGATTGCTCGGTGTACTGGGGTCAGGGGGAGGGAATAAAAGGGGAGAAAATTTGGAACCCAAAATTTTGTGAAAATGAATGTCAAAAGTTAAATAAATAAATTTTTATTAAAAAAAAAATCGTTCACTGTGATCCAGTTGAGATATACACAAGGAATGAATGGATAGTATATATACCTAATGAGATAATGATTTACTTAGAAAATCCTAGAGAATGAGTAATTTGAGACAATATCTTCAGTAAAGTAGCAGTTTATTAAATGAACCAATAAAAATCTACGGTTTTATTACTGAAAATCCAGAAGCCAATAAGAGAAAAGGTAGTTCTTTCCAAAACAACTTCAACATGCCTATTATATCTGAGAGGGCCTCTGTCAAAGCATATTCAATACCTTTATGTGTACAATGTTGCTTAAAGAAACAAAGAACAATCTAAACAAACAGAAAAATTTTCAGTGCTCATGACTGGGCCATGCCAATATAATGAACAGGACAATGCTACCAAAATCAATTTATGTATTTGACACTGTTCCAATAAAACTACTAAGGATATATTTTACAGAATTATTAAAAATTGTAATAAAATTAGTTTGGAGGGGATAAAAAGACCTAGATTATCAAGGGACAAAATGAAAAAAAGTGAATTAAGTAAGAATAGCACTTTTGGACCTCAAACCATATAATAAATCGGAAAAAATTAAATTATTTTGTTCTGGTTAAAAGTAGATCAATGACAAAAATAGACAAGGAAAAAAGAACAAAAGAACAAATTCACTATCTCAGTATTTAATAATTCTAATTCATAAATTACCTAATGGATAACCCACTATTTAACCAAAATTGCTGAGAAAACAAGAAAGCAGTCAAGCAAAAATTTGTTTAGACAAACACATATCATATATCATAATAAATTTAAAATAGTGAGATGACCTCAGTAAGAACTGTTATAACATTTTACAAAGGGTCCCTTCCACAGACATGAGTGGGGCTGCTGTGAATTCTTAAGTAAACAAGTTGATTACAAAAAAATTCAATAGATAACTTCCCTTAGATGAAATAGAAATATTGTTTTTTGCATGGACAAAGTTAATTTCATTAGGATACAAATGATATAAGTGAATTGAGAGAAAATTTTGCATCAGATGTTTCTGATAAGGGTCTAATATCCAAGATACATAGAAAATTAACACATTACAATCAAAAATCATTCCCCAATGAATAAATGGTCAGAGGAAATGAATAGTTTGCAAAAAATAGTGACCTATTAACAATCATATCAAAGAATACTCCAAAACTCTAATAACAAGAGAAATGCAAACCAAAACACACAGCAAATTTACAAAGATGGGAATAGTTAATATTGAAATAGTTATAGAAACACAGGCATAGCACTATACTGTTTGTGGAGCTGTAAATTGATTTCCTCATTCTGGAAAGCAATTTGGAATTATTCAAAGAAATTGACTAAAAATCCATATCTTTTTGATGCAGAGATCCCACTGGTAGGCATATATCCCAAGAGAGAAATGACTAAAATAGATCCAGTATACATTAACATATTTGTAGCAGCACTTTTATTTTTTGTATAATAGCAAACGAGTGGAATAAAATTAAATGGTCTTCACTTATGAAATGGCTAAATAAGCTGTGGTATATAAATGCTATGAACTATCTCTGATGTAAAAACCAATGAACGCCATGAATATCAAGAAGCATGGAAAGACATTCAACTGATGCAAAGTGAAGTAAGTAGAGCCAGGTGCAAAACAATTGTAACTAAGTGTTACAAAATTATAATGATCAAGCTTGGCCCCATGAAAAAGACAAAAAAGTATCTCCCCTGCTTTTTGCAGTGGTTATCTCTTTCTCTTAGCCTCAACTCTTTTGTTTGTAAATAGACATTGCACTTCCCTACAAGGTTGTTGTTACAAATAAGGTAAGGACTGAAAGTATTTTATAATCACCAAATGCTATATGAACATCAGTTCTTACTATAATCACCATCATTACCACCACCATCATCATTAGCATTATGAGATAAATGAGGCTTTATTATGCTTGACTTCCTAGAATTTATACACACTCATTTTGGCAGCATGTTTACTCTTCTAATTATGTTTATCTTGAATTGTTTGTCTGAATGAATAATAATGTTTAAATTAGTTATTCACTCCTTTAAAAATATACTAACTGACAGTACAAAGTAAGAAGCTTGAAATTTACAATTTGCCACAAATAAAACACATGGGGATAATCAGAGTTGATGGGAATCTTATTGTTGGTGATTTGCTCCATTTCTTTTCCAATCATTCTCCTTCCAGGCAGAACAGAGCTTTCTTTAGATCAGGGCTTAAATTATTTCTCCTTGAGTCTTTGCTAGAGAAGTAACTAGGAAGAAGAGAAGATAATCCTATATAAAGAAATGATCTTTCCCTTATACCTGGTGCTCACTGAATTCGTGTGACTATACTAATTCAATAGTGTATGCCTGTTTGCGTTTGTTCCAATATATCCTGGTTGGGGGTGAATCAATGATGGTGAATCAATCATGTGGGGAGAAAAGGTGGATTGGTAATGTGAAAGCTATAGGATAGGGCAAACAACTGACTCTGAGAGTTAGTAGGAAGGACCAAAAAAGGCATTTTAACTGCATGCGAAATAGATAGATATTTAAATAATCTTCCTAAAGCACAAAATTGACCATGCCATCCCCCTAGTCAAAAACATTTAGTCAAACATTCTCTTTTATCTCTAGAATAAACTATACACTTCTTTGCTTGGCTTTTAAATCCATTCAAAGACCACTTAGAGCCTAATTTTCCAGGCTAATGGCATATATTGCCTTTTTCATATTCTGTATTTCAGTACATTGGTCAATTTGTCCTCTAAACATAGCATTCCATCTTCCACTTTCACATTCCATCTTTCCCATCTTTGCACAGGGCACTATACCTCATTCTTATATTACATTCCTCCTCAACCTCTAACTTTTGGAATCTCCTTCTTTCCTCAAGACTCAGGTCATGAGCTACCTCTGCAACTCCTTCTACTTGTTATTACCTTCTCCTTCCACCTTAAATTATGCTGGTAACTCTTCCCATCTGAATGCAAGTTCCTTGAAGGAAGAGGCTGTTTCTCATTTTGTCTTTATCTCCCCAGTGCCTCACCATGACTTATGCTTAAGAAGAGCCTGTTTGATTATATTGAAAGAAATACCATGGATAGAAGAAAAAGAGCTAAATTTGAAGTTACAGTACATGAACACAAATCCTAGCTCTATCTCCTGTGTAACCTTGAGTTTTCAGATTATTGACCAGATTGTAACATGCAACTGGATGGACAAACTATAGAACTAGGCTAACAGTATATTTTCTGTGGACATATTACAAATGGATAGTAGTTTGGGTTCAGAATTAAGAAAGATGAAGGGAATTCTTCAGAAAATTGCAGAGTTCCTGTAATCACTCTAAATTTCCCCTGAAACAAAGATCCTCCTTTCTAAATCTGGTTTTCTACTGGCATGCTTTAAAGACTCTGAGACATGGAACACAACAGGCTCTGAAGAGCTGAAAATAAATATCATGGAACGGAATGGAAAAGAACATGGTGGTCTGGAGCAGAACTCACATAGAACCAATGAAGAATTGCAATGAAGCATAGAAATAAAAGATGCCATTAGGGAAATATATGATAGGAATAAAAGATGGCTTAGTCATGTAATAATATTTAGGGTTACTATGAGACCTCCCAAGTGCTCAACTGGTATTCAAATAATATTAGAAAAAGAAACCTACTATGTTGGATTGACATCCTGTGGCATTCTTATCAGAGGATGTAGATAGGAAATGCCCAGGATGACCAAGCATGCATAGGTTTCAATCTGTATTATTGGCAGGATCATCCCAATTGAGATTATGGGTCCATTTAAGTATTTGGGTAACTTTGGACAAGTCACTTAAAACCTCTATTTCTCTGTTTCCTCACCTATAAAGTGAAGGGTTTCAACTAGATAAGCTCTATATTCCATTATCCTAATCTCTTATCAGATCAGCAGGGCTACATGACATATTCATATCAGTGACTCTGGATGGGACAGAAAATTAATTAGAGCTTCATAATTCATTTGAGGGTTAGTTTAAAAATAAGATGTCTAGCTTTGGAATTTGTAAATCTATATTCTTTTTACAAATTAATTTTTACTCAAAAATTTAATTAATTTTTCTTTTAAGATACTCAACTTCTGCTTGGTGGCACACTAACAGAATCATGTATATGTTCATTTTGGTCAAGAGAATCAAGGGGAATTTGTGATCTCAGAAAAAGCTGATATCTGTAGTAATAAAATCATAGGAAAGATTCTGTCTTGAAGAAGGAATTCCATTAATTAATTTTTAACTTTTTTTGTTTTTTTCGATTTAATAGAATTTTTTTTTCAAATTATATGTTAAGATAGTTTTCAACATTCAGTTTTACAAGATTTTGAATTCCAAATTTTTTTCTCCCTCACTCCTTTCCTCCTCTCTTCCAAAGATGGCAAGCAATATGATATAGATTATAAATGTACAATCATATTAAATGCATTTCCACATTACTCATGTTGTGAAAAAAGAATAAGAAAAAAAGAGGAAAACTATGAGAAAGAAAAAAGTGAAAACAGTATGCTTTGATCAACACTGTAACTCGATAGTTATTTTTTTTGTATATGAATAGCATTTTTCACCATGAGTCTTTTGCAGTTATCTAACATCATTGTATTCCAGAGAACAGCTAAGTTGATCAAAGCAGAACACTTGTCAATGTTGCTGCTACTGTGTACAATGTTCTAGTTCTGCTCACTTCACCCAGTATCAGTTCATGTAAGCCTTTACAGGTTTTTCTGAAATCTTCTTGTTCATCATTTCTTATAGAGTAATAATATTCCATTACATTCATAAACCACAACTTGTTCAGTTGTTCTCCAATTTATGGGCATCCTTTCAATTTCCAATTCTTTGCCACCACAAAAATTATCCATTTTGCACTTAATAATGTTCTCTATCTCTTGTTTGGTCATAAAATTTTCTTTTCTCCATAAATCTGACAAATAAGCTGTTCACTGCTCCTCTAATTTGTTTATATTATGTTCCCATTTGGACTTTATTCTGGTATACAGTGTTAGGCATTGATCTATGCCCAGTTTTCACCACACAATTTTCCAGTTTTCCCAGTAGTTTTTGTCAAGCAGTGAGTTCTTATCTCAGAAGTTGGGGTCCTAGGGTTTATCAAAGAATAGGTTAGTCATTGATTACTGTATGTTGTGAACCTAACCTATTCCGCTGATCTACCCATCTAAGCCAGTTTCAAGTGGTTTTGATGATTACTGCTTTATAATGCAATTTGAGGTCTATTACAGTTAGGCCACTTTTCCTAGCTTTTCTTTTCATTAATTCCCTTGATATTCTGGATCTTTTGTTCTTTCAGATGAATTTTCATATTATTTTTCTAGCTCTAAAAATAATTTTTGATACTTTTATTGGTACGGCACTGAATAAATAAATTTTTGTAGAATTGTCATTTTTATTATATTAGCTGGGCTTTACCCATGAGTAACTCATTTTTCTTTCCAATTGTTTAATCTCACTTTATTTGTGCAAAAACTGTTTTGTAATTGTGTTCATGTAGTCCCTGGGTTTGTTTTGGCAGGTAGACTCCCAAATATTTTATAGTGTCTACCTTAACTTTACATGGAATTTCTCTTCCTATCTCTTACTGTCAGGCTTTTTTAGTAACATATAGAAATGCAGATGATTTATGTGGGGTTATTTTGTATCTTACAACTTTGCTAAAGCTTTTTATTATTTCAAGTAGCTTTTTGCTTGATTCTCTAAGATTCTCTAAGTATATCATCATATCTTCTTCAAAGAGTAATAACTTAGTTTCTTCTTTACCTATTCTAATTTCTTCAATTGTTTGTTCTTTTCTTATTGCTAAAGTTATTATTTCTAGTACCATATTGAATAACAATGGTGATAATGGACATCCTTGCTTCACCCTTGATCTTTATGGAAATGTATCTAGCTTATCCCCATTACATAGAAAGCTTGCTGATGGTTTTAGGTAGATATTACTTATTATTTTGAGGAAGGCTCAATTAATTCTTATACACTGCAATGCTTTCAAAAGGAATAGGTGTTATATTTTGTCCAAAACCTCATCTGCATCAATTGAGATAATCATATGGTTTCTGTATTTTTTCTTGTTCATATAATCAATAATACTGATAGCTTTCATAATATTGAAACAGCCCTGACTTTCCGGTATAAATCCTATGATTAAAGTACATTATTCTCATGATGAGTTGCTGTAATCTTTTTAAAAATATCTTATTTAAAATTTTTGTATCTATATTCGTTAGGGAAATTGATCTACAATTTTCTTTCTCTATTTTGGCTATTCTCGGATTAGGTATAAGTACAATATTAGTGTCATAGAAAGAATTTGGGAGGAATCCATCTTCACCAGTTTTCTCAAATTGTCTATATAGTATTGGAATTAACTGTTCTTACTTTTTTGATAGGATTTACTTATAAATTCATCTGGCCCTGGAGATTTTTTCCTGGGGAGTTCATTGATTCAATTTCTTTTTCTGAGTTGGGATTATTAAGTATTTTATTTTCTTTTCTGTTAATCTGGGCAGTTTATATTTTTGTATATATTCATCTATGTCACTAAAATTGCAAAATTATAGGGATACAGTCGGCAAAGTAATTCCTAATTATTGTTTTCATTTCCTCTTCATTGGAGTGAGTTCACCTTTTTCATTTTTGATACTGGTAATTTGGTTTTCTTCTTTCTTTTTTTAAATCAAATTGACAAAATGTTTATCAATTTCACCATTTTTAAATGAAACTAACTCTGTTTCATTTATTACTTCAATAGTTTTCTTAATTTCAAATTTATTAATCTTTCCTTTGGTTTTTATATTTCTAATTTGGTGTTTAATTAAGGATTTTTTTATACATATGAATTTTGTATTATATACAGCATTTCATTTATTTATTTAACTTTTTACATTCATTTTCACAAAATTTTGGCTTTCAAATTTTTTCCCCTTTTATCGCCTCCCCCCACCGCAATACACTAAGCAATCTAATTTTCCCTATCTCCAATCTGCCCTCTCTTCTGTCATCCCTCCCTTCTCTTGTCCCCATCTTCTTTTTTGTCCTGTAGGGCCAGATGACTTTCTATTCCTCATTAACTGTATGTCTTCTTTCCTAGTAGCAACAATACTAAACAGTTGTTCCTAAAACTTTGAGTTCCAAATTCTCCCCATCCCTCCCTCCCCACCCATTCCCTTTGGGAAGGCAGGAAATTCAATATAGGCCCTATCTGTGTAGTTTTGCAAATGACTACCATAATAGTCGTGTTGTGTAAGACTAACTGAATTAACCTCCATCCTATCCTGCCCCTCATTGTTTCTATTCTGTCTTTTGATCCTGTCCCTCCCTGAGTGTTGACTTCAAATTGCTCCCTCCTCCCATTGCCCTCCCTTCCATCATCCCCCTCCCTTGCTTATCTCCTTCTCCCCCACTTTCCTGTATTGTAAGATAGGTTTTCATACCAAAATGAGTGTGCATTTTATTCCTTCCTTTAGTCAAATGTGATGAGGGTAAGCTTCTTGGTTTTTTTTTTTTCTCAGCTCTCCTCTTTTTCCCTCCACTAAAAAGTCTCCTGCTTGCCTCTTAAATGACATATGATTTACCCCATTTCATTTTACCCTCTTTCCTCCCCCTACCTTTCTCTCTCACCATTTACCTTAATTTCTTTTAAGATCTGGTCCCATCCTATTCAATTCACTCTGTGCTCTCTGTCTCTGTATGTGCGTGCATGTGTGTATGTGTGTGTGCATGCACATGTGTACGTTTGTGTATGTGTGTATGTGTGTGTGTGATCCCACCAACTACCCAGATACTGAAAAGTTTTAAGAGTTACAAATATTGTCTTTCCATGTAGGAATGTAAACAGTTCACTTATGGTAAGTCCCTTATGACTTATCTTTGCTGTTTACTTTTTCATGCTTCTTCTCATTCTTGTGTTTGAAAGTCAAATTTTCTTTTCAACTCTGTTCTTTTCGTCAAGAATGCTTGAAAGTGGGGGGCGGAGCCAAGATGGCGGAGTAGAAGGACACACGTTTATGAGCTCCGAAACCACAGGCCATAGATTTAATGTAAAAAGAGACACCCAAAACTTCTGGATCACTGAAAGGTGTACAGAAACAGAGTGGAAGAGATTTCCGTTCCAGACAGCCCTGGAGAGCCGTCCCCAGGGTCCATCGCACCCTGGAAAGCAGACCCCATGTCAGCACTGACCTGGCTGCGGCCCCAGAGAAGTTGACCGGAGCAAGCTTCAGGGATGGAAGCTCCGGCAGCCGGGAAAGTCCCTCCGCCCACAGAAGGTACAGGTCAGTGAGAGAGATGGCTGGCTGGCCGAGGGGAGCGGGGTGTCTCTGTGACTCAGGCCCCCTTGGGAGGAAGTGGTGGTGGCAGAGGCAGGGTTGGTGGCAGAGGTGGGGGTGGCGGCAGAGGCAGCAGTGGCGTGGCTGCGGCAGCCCAGGACTCCCCCAGCAGCAGGCGGGATCTTCATTACTGAAAGTCTCTGCATAAACAACCTGAGGTAGCTGAGCCTGGGAGATGGCCCTGCCCCACCCGCATCTTTTCTGAAGGTCTCTGCATAAAGCCCCTGAGGGAACTGAGCCTGGGAGGCGGCCCCCCCCCCTCCACCCGCTCCATTCCTGAAGGTCTCTGCATAAAGCCCCTGAGGGAGCTGAGCCTGAGAGGCGGCCCGGCGCCACCCCACCACCACCCCACCACCACCCCCCACCCCAGCACCAGAACTAAAGCTCACATTGATTAGCAGGCAGGGCGTGGAAAGCCCATTTGAATCTCAGACCCCAAGCACTAGCTGGGTGGATCTGGGTGGGGGTGGACAGGAATCTCAGAAGTCAAATAGCTGGCTGGGAAAATGCCTAGAAAAGGAAAGAAAAATAAGACTATAGAGAGTTTTTTCCAACAAATAGAAATGATCCCGACTTTCGGATCTGACGAGGAGGACGTATTCTTGCCAGCAGGGAAAGACGTGGAGGGCGGGGCCTCAGTACCCCAGACATCCCAGGGGGATGTCGGGTGGGCTCAGGCCTTGGAAGAGCTCAAAAAGGATTTTGAAAAGCAAGTTAGACAGGTGGAGGAAAAACTGGGAAGAGAAATGAGAGAGATGCAAGAAAAGCATGAAAAATGGGTCAATACCTTGGTAAAGGAGACCCAAAAAAATGCTGAAGAAAATAACACCTTGAAAAATAGGCTCACTCAATTGGCAAAAGAGGTTCAAAAAGCCAATGAGGAGAAGAATGCTTTCAAAAGCAGAATGAGCCAAATGGAAAAAGAGGCTCAAAAGCTCACTGAATTTAATAGTTCTCTCAAAATTAGAATGGAACAGATGGAGTCTAATGACTTTACAAGAAACCAAGAAATCACCAAACAAAACCATCATGACTTTCAGGTAGTCCCATAATTTTTAAATTGTCTCTCCTGGATCTATTTTCCAGGTCAGTTGTTTTTCCCATGAGATATTTCACATTCTCTTCCATTTTTTCATTCTTTTGGTTTTGTTTGGTGATTTCTTGGTTTCCTCCACCTGTCGTTGTCAGAATCGAATGGCAGGAACATTTGCACCTGCTCAAAAAAGCTCTCTATAGTCTTATTTTCCTTCCCTTTTCTGGGCATTTTCCCAGCCAGTTACTTGTCTTCTGAGATTCCTGTCCACCCCCGCCTAGATCTGCCCAGCTAGTGCTTGGAGTCTGAGATTCAAATGGGCTTTTCTTGGCAGGCACGGCTTCTATTCAATGTGAGCTTTAGTTCTGGTGCTGGGGTGGGGGCAGGGCCACCTCCCAGGCTCAATTCCCTTAGGGGATTTATGCAGAGACCTTCATGAATGGAGCAGGTGGGGGTGGGGCAGTCTCCCAGGCTCAGTTCCTTCAGGGGCTTTATTCAGAGATCTTCAGTAATGGAGCGGGTGGGGGTAGGGCCCCCTCCCAGTCTCAGCTCCTTCAGGTTGTTTATGCAGAGACCTTCAGTAATGAAGATCCTGCCTGCTGCTTGGGGAGTCCCAGGGGCCGCCTCTACCTCCCCCGCTTCCTGCCCCTTCCTCTGCCTCCACCACTTCCTCCCAAGGGGCCCCGAGTCACGGAGACACCCCACTCCCCTCTTGGCCAGCTCAGACTTGTCTCTCACTGACCTGTAGAGTCTGTGGGCAGAGGGACCTTCCCGGCCGCCAGAGGTTCAGTCCCTGAAGCCTGCTCAGATCAGCTCCTTTGGGGCCGCCTGGCCAGGGCAGCACTGGGGTGGGGTCTGCTTTCCAGGGCGCCACGGACCCTGGGGACGGCTCTCCAGGGCTCTCTGGAATGGAACTCTCTTCCACTGTGTTTCTGTGCACCCTGCAGTGATCCAGAACTTGTGGGGAGCTCTTCTTACATTAAATCCATGGGCTGTGGGTTCGGAGCTAGCATACGTGAGTCTTTCTACTCCTCCATCTTGACTCCACCCCTCAAGGATTTTCAATTTGCTCTTTTTCTAGTTTTTTCAGTAGCATGCCCAATTCATTGATTTACTCTATCTCTATTTTATCCATGAAAGCATTCAGAAATATAAAACTTCCCCTAAGAACTGCCTTCACTGCACCCCATAAGTTTTGGTAGGTTGTCTCATTATTGTCATACTCTTGAATGAAATTATTGTTATGATTTGTTGCTTGACCCAGTCATTCTTTAGGATTAGATTATTTAGTTTCCTATTAATCTTTGGTTTATCTTTCCATAACCCTTTATTACATATAATTTTTATTGCATCATAATGTGAAAAGGATACATTGACTATCTCTGCCTTGCTGCAGTGGAATGTGAGGTTTTTATGCCCTAGCACATGGTCAATTTTTTTTTGTATATGCCATGTACCACAGAGAAAAAGGTATATTTCTTTTTATCCCCATTCACTTTTCTTCAGAGGTCTTTCATATTATCCTTTTTCAAAATTCTACTCACCTTCTTAACTAATTTTGCGATTAGACTTATCAAATTCTGAGAGGGGGACATTAAAATCCCCCATTAATATAGTTTTGCTATCTATTTCTTCCTGTAACTCCCTTAACTTCTTTAAGAATTTAGATCCTATTCCCCTTGGTGCATATATGTTTAGTGGTGATATTATTTCATTTTTGATGATGTCTTTTAGCAGGATACAGTTTCCTTCCTTATTTCTTTTGATTAGATCTATTTTTGTTTTGTCTGAGATTAGAATTGCTACCCCTGATTTTTCTTTTCTTTTATTTGTTTTACAACTGAAGCATAATATATTCTCCTCCAACTTTTTATCTTTACTTTATGTGTATGCCCCTTTTTCAAATGTGTTTCTTTTGAAAAAAAATATTGCAGGAATATAGTTTTTTTAATCCATTCTGCTATCTACTTCTGTTTTATGGGAGAGTTAATCATAATCACATTCAAAGTTATGATTACTATCTGTGTCTTTCCATCCTATTTCCCCCTGTGTTTATGGCTTTATTTCTCCCTTCACCTCCTCAAGAGTTTTAGTTTTGACCACCACCTCCCTCAGCCCTCCCTTCTATCAATCCCCCTCCCTTTCTCCTTATGACTTCTTCCCTTCCTTCTAACAACCCTTCCTTTTTCTTTCCCCTTTCCCCTCCTACTGCCTGTAGAGTAATTTAGATTTCTATGTTTGACTGAGTATGTTGTTCCCTCCTTGAAACAAATGTGATGAGAATAAAGCTCAATGCTCATCTCCTTTCCTTCTTTCCTCTTCTATAACACATTTTTGTCCCACTTCACGTGATGTAATTTACCCTTTTCTATCTTTCCTCTTTGCCTCTCCTTTCCTCTTCTCCCGCTCCAATCCTTTCACAAAATTTATTTACATTTTTAACATCAGTTAATTTATGCCCATTCTCTCTATCTATGTATATCCTTTTTTAATGTAATCATAAATGTACAATTCTCAAGATTAACAAGTATCATCCTCTTATATAAGGATGTAAATAGTTTGTCCATATTGAATAACATTTCCCCCTTTTTTACCTTGTTATGCCTCTCTTAAATCTTGTATTTAAAGATCAAGTTTTCTAGTGAGCTCTGACCTTTTCATCAGGAAGGTCTGGAAATCCCTTATTTCATTGAATGTCCATATCCTTGCTTATATTGTCCATATCCACGCTCAATTTTGCTGGATAATTGATCCTTGGTTGTAGTCCAAGCTCCTTTGACTTATGGAATATCATATTATAATCTCTCTCCCTTTCTCTTACTCTTAGTACATTCCATTTAACAGTAAATTTTAATTTTTTAGTTATTCTCCCTTCATATTCAACTCATCCTGTGCCCCCTGTCTATGTGTGTGTGTGTGTGTACACATAGATAGATAGATGTGTGCACACACACACACATATATACATGTACACACATACACATACACACTTACACCTATGTACATATACTTACCTACACATATACATAATAGACACATACATACATTCCCATACACACCTACATACATATATATATACATACACACACACACATATAATATATATATATATATATATATATATATATATATATATATATATATATATATATATATATTCCCTCTAACTACCCTAATACTGCAAAATGTCTCAAATTACAAATAACTTCTTTCCATTTTGTAATGTAAACAGTTCAATTTTAATGAGTTCCTTAAGGCTTCTCTTTTCTTTTTACCTTTTCATGTTTCTCTTGATTCTTGTATTTGAAAGTCAAATTCTCTATTCACTTTTGGTCTTTTTAACAAGAGTGCTTAGAAATCCTCTATTTCATTAAAATTCCATTTATTTTACCCTTGAAATATTGTACTCAGTTTTGCTGGATAGGTGATAATTGATTTTAATCCTATCTCCTTTGACCTCTTGTGTATCATATTTCAAGCCCTTTTATCCCTTAGTGTAGAAGCTGCTAAATCCTGTGTTATCCTGATTGTATTTCTACAGTACTTAAATTGTTTCTTTCTGGCTACTTGTAATATTTTCTCCTTAATCTGGGAACTCTGAAATTTGGCTACAATATTCCTAGGAGTTTTCCTTTTGGGATCACTTTCAGGAGGAGATCAATGAATTCTTTCCATTTCTATTTTACACTCTGGGTCTAGAATATCAGGGCAGGTTTCCTTGATAATTTCTTGGAAGATGATGTCTAGGCTCTTTTTTTTATTATGGTTTTCAGGTAGACCAATAATTTTTTAAATGACCTCTCCTGGATCTATTTTCAAGGTCAATTGTTTTTCAAATGATATATTTCACATTTTTCTATTTTTTTCATTCTTTTGGTCTTGTTTTATAATGTCTTGATTTTTCATAAAGTCATTTACCTCCATTTGCTCCACTCTAACTTTCAAAGAACAATTTTTCTTAAGTGAGCTTTAAAAACCTCCTTTTTCATTTGGCTAATTCTGTTTTTAAAGCATGCTTCTCCTCATTGACTTCTTGGACCTCTTTTGCCATTTGGGTTAGTATATTTTTAAAGGTGTTATTTTATTCAGTATGTTTTTGGGCCTCCTTTAGCAAGCTATTGACTTGCTTTTCATGATTGTCTTGTACTCTCTTACTTGATTTTCAAAATCCTTTTTTGAGTTCTTTAATGACCTGAGACCATTGCATATTTTTTGGAGGTTTTGAATGTATAAGACTTGAGTTGTATGTCTTCCTCTGATGGCATGCTTTCTTCTTCCTCATCTGAGAGGATGGAAGAAAATACATTTTCATCAAGAAAGTAACCTCCTACAGTGTTATTTTTTCCCTTTTTTTTGTCATTTTCCCAGCCAGTTACTTGACTTTTAAGTCCTTTGTCAAGTGGAGGTATACTTTAAGGATCTGTAAGTTCTCAGTTCCTCCAAGGTGGCACAATCAAGGGAGAGTAGTTTACTCCTCTTTGGGCCTCTGTTCTGGTCTGGGAGCAACCACAAGCTCTCTTTTCTCTCCTGGGACTGTGAATAGGGTTCAACCTCCACACCCACCACCAGCTTCACTATGCCAGCACTCCTCCTCACCCCAGGAATACCACTCAAGACTCAGACCCAGATCAGCTGCTCAATTCCCCCAGAATCTTTAGACTGAGGGCTCCTAAAGTGGGTGTTGCTGCTGCCCTGGGGCCAGGGGTGGGGCTGTACTGTGCTTCCCTCTCACCCAGGTGAAAGAGCTTTCTTACTGACCTTTGAAACTGTCTTTGGCATTTGTGGGTTGAGAAATCTGGGAACTGCAGCTGCTACCTGTGATTCCACACCCAGAAACCTGCTCCAGTCCTGTCCATGCTGTGGGAACCAAGGTGAGCTCCACTCTGCTCCAAGCCTGGTGTGATAGACCTTTCCTGTCAGCCTTCCAGGTTACCTTAGGCTGGAAATCTCTTTCACTCTGATGTTTTGTGGCTTCTGTTGCTCTAGAATTTGTCTAGAGTCTTCTTTTTACAGGTATTTCATGGATTATGGGGAGAGAATTAGAGTAGGTCCATCCTTCTACTCTGACGTCTTGGCTCTGCCCTCGACGCCCACACCCCTGTACTCTTTTCTATTCCCATTCAGTTTTCTCCAGAGGCATATCATATCTTACTTTTCTAAGATTCTATTCATCTCCTTCACTTCTTTCTTATTTATTTTATTGTTAGATTTATCTAGCCTGAGAAGGGAAAGTTGAATTCCCCAACTTGTATAGTTTTAGTGTGTACTTTCTCCTGTAATTTTCCTTTAAGAATCTGGATGCTGTGCTATTTGATGCCTATATATTTGGTATCGATATTATTTCATTGTTTATGTTTTCTTTTAGCAAGATGAAGTTCCCTGTTTATTCTCTTAATTTTGGCTTTTTCTTTGTATAAGATCCTAATTGTTACCACTTCCTTTTTTGCTGTAGCTGAAGAATATTAGATTCAGTTCCAACCCCTTATTTTAACTTTGTAAATGTCTTTCTATTTTGAATGTGCTTCTTATAAGCCACAAACTTTTATATTTTGCCTTCTAATCTATTCTGCTGTTTTATTCCATTCACATTCACATTTACAATTACTTGCTACATTTCATTGCATCCTATTTTCTTATTTTTATCCTTCTCTCCTTTTTTTTTCTGCCTCTCCTCTGAAATATATATTGCTTTTGACCACTCTCTTCTTTTATTTGCCCTCCTTTTTATCATCCCTTCCTTTTCTTTGTTGCTTTTCTTCTTATTTCCTTATAGAGAAATGTAGATTTTTATTACCACTTGAGTTTATATTTATATTTCTTCTTTAAACAAATTAATATGTGAATGAAGTTCAAGTATTTTCTACCTTCCTTTATTTCACCTTCCAACAAAAATCTCTTTTTTATGCACCTTTTTTATGCAGGATAATTTCCCTCATTCTTCTTCTTCCTTTCCCCTTCTCCCAGGGTATTTCTCTTTGACACGGACCCATTTTATTTATTATTTTTACATCTCAACATATTTGACATTCCATTTAAAATAACTGCAGATAGCATAAAATGCTTGGAAAGGTTACCACAAAGATGTAGTACAAAACTATATAAACACAATTAAAAGAGAATTTATCTAGGTAGAATTGTCATTCTTTTTATACTGGCTTGGTCTACCCATGAACAGTGTATATTTCTCCAATTGTATTAATTCTACCTTTATTTGTGTCAGATCTATGGATAAGAAAAGGTTTTCCAGTCAAAAAAAGATATATAAGGTGTAGTAAAATGTATTATTTTGTATACATGAAATTTTTATGCATAAAGAAACCAATGTAGTCAAAATTGAAAAGATAGAAGGAAACAGAAAAAAATAATTACAGCAAGTTTCTCTGATAATGGCTTCATATCTCAAATATAGGGAACTGATTCAGATTTATAAAGGAACCATTTCTCAGTTGATAAATGATCAAAAGATATGAAAAACAGTCTAGAAAAAAACAAATTTATCAATAGTCATGTGAAAAACACTATAGGTCAATAATAATTAGATAAATACAAAATAAAACATCACTGAACTACCATCTCGCATCCATCAGATTAGCTAACATGATAGAAAAGGAAAATAACAAATACTAGAGAGGATGTGGAAAAATAGGTACATTAATGAACTGTTTCTAAAGTTCTGAACTGGTTTAACCATTCTGCAAAACAATTTGGGACTATGCCTGAAGGGTGATGAAATTGTACATACCCTTTTGTCCAGCAATACTACTACTCTGTCTGTATCCAAAAGACATGAAAAAAGGAAAAGAATCTTTGTGTACAAAACTATTTATAGCAATTCTTTTTTTGTGGTTCCTATAGAACATGAATGCTGATAGACCATAAGCAGAGAAGGCTTGAAGTTTGTGAATGGTGTGATAGGTTACCAGCCAGGCCTCTTAGGCACATACTAGTAAATTGAGGAAAGATATTTCATCAGAGAACTGGATGCTAGGTTATTTATTCACTCATCTTCCTTCCTTCCTTCCTTCCTTCCTTCCTTCCTTCCTTCCTTCCTTCCTTCCTTCCTTCCTTCCTTCCTTCCTTCCTTCCTTCCTTCCTTCCTTTCTCCAGGTATAGGAATTATAGCCTATGTTGGATGTGGAAGCACCCACATTGCCCATATTGATAAACTCATTGATTTTTTAATAACATTACATGGTGCTTGAAGGTTTCAAAGTACTTTCATAACAATCCTGTAAGGAAAGAAGTATAAGTAATTTAATACTTTGATTCAATGCAAAAAGCCTTTGTTAATTGCATAGTATGTACCAGGCAATGTATTATGGACTTGGGATATAAAAGAAAAAGAAAAATCCCTACTCATAAGGAACTTAACACAAGTCAGAGAGGAAAGGGGGATGTGCACTAGCTATTAAATTTAAAAATATGTACAAAGTGAACGTAAGATAATTTTTAAAGAGAAAACTAATGATTAGAGTCAACAGATAAGGTTCCTTACATGGAGGAAGCATTTGATCTGAGCTTTAAAAGGAGAGAGGATCCAATGTAAAGGAACAAGAATAAGAATAACAGCAATGCCTAGCATTTATAAAGTACCTTATTTTTTGCAAAGTACTTTAAATATATTATCTCATTTGATTCTCACAAAAAACTCGAGTGCAGATACTTTTATTGTCTATTTTTTATGTATTAAAAGGTTATGTGACCTGCCCAGGATCAGAAAGCTAGTAAATATTTGAGACAGAATGGGAAGTCATGTCTTCCAGATTCTAAGTCCAGCACTGTGTCAGCTTTTAGCTTGCCTAGCACATAGAGAATAGAGGGCATGAGGGGGAACACTATGTAAAAATCCTAGATTCAGATGATGGGACCAGATTGGGAAGGGCTTTAAATGCTGGATAGTCAAAAAGTTAGTCAGTGAATGAGTATATATTAAGTAATTACTCTGGGCTGAGCACTGGGGATATGAAGAAAGGTAAAAAAGAAACAGTCCCTGCCCTCAAGAACATTACACTTTATGGGACAGACGATATACAGAAAAAACCCCTGCAAAACATATAGATAGATACAGATATAGAAAGTGGTAAATATATGCATATGCTTATATACATATCTGTATATATGTAATTATGTATGTTGTACACACATTTATATGTATCTCTATATGTATATGCATATGTATTTAATTATTTTTCTTTCTCATTCATCTTTCCTCTTTTCCTTTCCATTTTTTTATCTCTTCTTTTTTATCTCTCTTCTTTTATTATTTTTCTTACTCTTTGCACTTTTTCCTTGCTTGCTTTTTTCCTTCTTTCCTTTTTTTCACCATTTATTTTGTCATAGAGGAAAAATAGGTCTACTGTAGCATCTTGAGTAGGATAGTCATATGTCAATCACTTGCCTTAGGGGTAAAGTTTCCTATATGGAGAATTCAGTGGAGAAAGGAGAAATTGGATACAGGGAGGCCAATTAAAAAGTATTGCAGGCAGAGCCAAGATGGTGGAGTGAGAGCAACTAGTCACCTAAGGTCTAAGACAAACTCCTTCAGATACCTCTAAAAAGAGAATCTAAACAAATTTTGGAGGTGCATAATCCAATAGGAGACAGACTATGGTAGATTTACAGCCCAGGACAGACTGAAAGGTTGACCAGAAGGACCTGTTCCATAGGACTGGAAAAACCCACAGCATACAGCACAGCATGTGCTGCCACAGCACAGCCAAGCAGGAAACCTCTGGGAAGGCCTGAGGTAGCAGCAGAGCAGCACAGTGGAAAGGTAGAGTTGTGGCAGCCCAGGGCGGGAGACCAGCAGAGCCAAGTAAGTGACAGCCACTGAGCCCTAGGTATCAGTAACAACTGCTCCTGAGACTCTCAGCCCAAAGATTAAACATCTGTAAGTCACCAACCTGAACTTCCAGGAGTCAAAATGGCAGCGTGATCTGTAAATGCTCTCTCCCACTCCCCTTGTTGACCTTGAAAAAAATCATAAAATATTTCCCCAGAAAAGTCCTGGATCTGTGGCATCAGCAGAAGGGGTAAACAGTCTCATAGCACCTGTGGCTAGGAATATTCCTCTTACTGTGGCAGAGGTCACCCCAGATTGCCCCACTTCATCAAACCAACTGAGAGGAAATCCAGAGCCCAGTGGGATGGAGCCTTGCACTAGGACCCAGGCAAGCCTCAGCACACCAGGGGAAATGGGAAGGCAGTCAGGATCACGAACCCCTGAGCTTGCCTTTGCTCTAGCTCAGCTGCAGAGATCCCCTCCACACTTAACAAGCTAGCCCCAGGGCTAATCCAGGGAAACACAAAACAAAAAGAAAAAAAGACACCTGCTTTTTGCTTTCTTACACCATTATCTCAACACCAGGTTCTCAGGCTTCTAGTTGAAAGAACCAGAGGCCACAATACTCAAAGCTTCATCATCATGATTAAGAAGAAAGGCAAGAATGAAAAGACCATAAAATCTTTCTATGGGGACAAAGACCAAAACACTAATACCAAAGAGTACTCTCTTCTGAAACTTCAGAAGCACAAAGAATTTTCCTGGAAAAGTTGAAGAAGGAAATAGAAGAAAAACTGGTCAATGATTTTAGAAGAATTCTATGAAAAGAACAGCTTTTAAAAAGGAAAATTGAACAAATGGAAAAGGAAGCACAAAACCTAACTGGGAAAACTGGACAAATGGAAAAGGAAGTACAAAAACTAACTGGAGAAAATAATTCCTTAAAAGGAATAATTGGACAGATGGAAAAGGAGATGAAAAAGTTAACTGAAGGAATCAATTTGATAAAAATTAGAAGTGGGCATGAAGAAACTAATGACTCAATTAGACATCAAGGATCAGTCAAACAAATATCTAAAGAATGAAAAGATAGAAGAAAATGTAAAATATCTAATTGGAAAAACAACTGTCCTGGAAAATAGATGCAAGAGAAAATTTAAGAATTATTGACCTACCAGAAAGCCATAATGGAAAAAAAGAGGTTGGATAATATCTTCCAAGAAATCATCAAGGAAAACTGCCCAGAAGTGCTAGATCCACACGGCACAATAGTTATAGAAAGAATCCAGAATTCACCTCAAACTAAGGACACCAAGAAATAGTGTTGCAAAATTCCAGAACTATCAAGTGAAGGAGAAAATACTACAGGCAGCCAGAAAGAAACTATTCAAATACCAGGGAGCTACAGTGAAGATTACACAGGACCTTGAAGCTTCTACATTAAAATATCAAAGAAATTGGAATATGATATTCCTTAAGGTAAAGGAGCTGGGACTACAATTAAGGATCAATTATACAGCAAAATTTAGCATAACATTTCAGGCAAGGAGATGGACATTCAACAAAATAAAGGATTTCCAGATCTTCCTGACAAAAAGACCAGAACTCAATAGAAAATTTAATTTTCAAACACAGGTCTCAAGAGAGGTATAAAAAGGTAAGTAAGGTAAATGAAAAAATTGTTACTCAATGTGAGCAAATTGTTTACCTCCCTATAAGGGAAGATGATACTTGTTAATCTTGAGAATTGTACTTCTATTATGGAATATAAAAGGGATACACATAGAGAGAGAAAATGGTTATAAAGTAAATGATGTGATGATAAAAATGTGATTTAAGCATGAGAAGGAATTGTAACAGGAAATGTGAATAGGAGGAAGCAGAAAATTGTAAATTACATCACAAGAAGAAGTAGAAAATTATATTATACTAGAGGGAAAGAAGGGAGGGAGATGAGCATTGTTTGAGAGGTACTTTTATCTGATTTGTTCAAGGAGGGAACAATAAACTTAAGTATATAAATCTAACTAGCTCTATAGTCAGTAGGAGGGGGAGTGAGAAGAAAGGGGAGGGGAAGCTAAAAGGGAGGGAAGAAGTAGTAAGGGTAATGGGGAGTAAAAGGGAGGGGGCTGAAAGAAGGAAGGGAAGACTGCAGGAGGTGGTGATCAAAAGTGAAAACTCTATTGAGGAGGGGAAGGGAGATGGGAGAACTAAAAGCACAAATGGTGGGAAAGAGGATGGAGGGAAAGACACTGATTATAATCTTAACTGTAAATGTGAACAGAATGAACTCTCCCTTAAAATGGAGAAAGCAGAATGGAATAAAAGCTATAATCCAACGATATGTGGTTTACAAGAAACACATTTGAAATGGGGGGATACACAAAGGGTAAAAGTAAAAAGTTGGAACAGAATATATTGGGCTTCAGCTGATGTAAGAAAAGCAGGGGTAGCAATCCTAATCTCAGACAAAGCAAAAGCAG
Organism: Bettongia penicillata ogilbyi; assembly: GCA_023548195.1. Lineage (NCBI taxonomy): Eukaryota > Metazoa > Chordata > Mammalia > Diprotodontia > Potoroidae > Bettongia > Bettongia penicillata. The sequence continues at coordinate 727,831 of JAJHZJ010000783.1, read as the reverse complement.
AAATAGATCTAATCAAAAGAGATAAGGAAGGAAACTATATCCTGTTAAAAGGCACTACAAACAATGAAGCAATATCATTACTAAACATGTATTCTCCAAGTGGTATAGCATCCGGATTCTTAGAGGAGAGGTTGGGGGAGTTGCAGGAAGAAATAGACAGCAAAACTATACTAGTGGGGTACCTCAACCTCCCCCTTTCTGAACTTGATAAATCTAACCTCAAAATAAGCAAGAAAAAAGTTAAGGAGGTTAATAACACTCTGGATAAGGTAGAAATGATAGATCTCTGGAGAAAATTGAAAGGGGATAGAAAGGAATATCTTTCTCAGTGGTACATGGCACATATACAAAAATTGACCATGTTCTAGGGCATAAAAACCTCACAATCCAGTGCAGAAAGGCAGAGATAGTCGATGCACCCTTCTCAGATCATAATGCAATAAAAATTATAGGTAATAAAAGGACATTGAAAGATAAACCAAAAATTAAATGGAGACTATATAAACTAATACTAAAGAAGGAGTGGGTTAAACAACAAATCACAGAAACAATCAACAACTTCATTCAAGAGAATGACAATAGTGAGACAACCTACCAATCTTCTGGGATACTGTAAAAGCAGTTCTAAGGGGAAGTTTTATATCTTTGAATGCCTACATGAATAAAATAGAGAAAGAGGAGATCACATGCAGCTAAAAAAGCTGGAAAAAGAACAAATTGAAAATCCCCAAGTAAATACCAAATTAAAAATACTAAAAACCAAAGGAGAGATTAATAAAAGTGAAATTAAGAAAACTATTGAACTAATAAATAAAACAAATAGTTGGTCTTATGAAAAAAACTAATAGAGTTGATAAACCTTTGGTCAATTTGATTTAAAACAAGAAAGAAGAAAACCAAATTACCAATATCAAAAATGAAAGGGGTGAACTCACCTCCAATGAAGAGGAAATTAAAACAATAATTAGAAATTACTTTGCCCAACTTTATGCCCATAAATTTGACAATCTAAATGAGATGAATGATTATTTTAAAAAATACGAATTGTGCAGATTAACAGAAGAAGTTGAATACTTAAACAACCCCATCTCAGAAAAAGAAATTGAAGAAGCCATTAATGAACTCCCTATGAAAAAATCTCCAGGGCTAGATGGATTTGCAAATGAATTCTATCGAACATTTAAAGAACAGTTAATTACAATACTATATAGACTATTTGGGAAAATTGAGGAAATTGGGGAGGAAGGAGTCCTCCCAAATTGTTTTTATGTACAAATATGGTTTTGATACCTAAACCAGGAAGAACCAAAACAGAGAAAGAAAATTATAGACCAATTTCTCTAATGAATATAGATGTAAAAAATTTAAATAAGATTTTAGCAAAAAGAATACAGTAACTTATGAGAATAATACATTATGATCAGGTAGGATTCATACCAGGAATGCAGGGCTGGCTCATTATTAGGAAAACTGTTGGCAATATCAAACATATCAACAACAAAACTAACAGAAACCACATGATTATCTCAATACATGCAGAAAAAGTTTTTGACAAAATATAACACCTATTGCTATTAAAAATACTGGAAAGCATAGGAATAAAGGGAACTTTCCATAAAATAATAAGCAGTATCTACCCAAAACCTTCAGCAAACATTATATGCAGTGGAGATAAGCTAGATGTATTTCCAATAAGATCAGGGGTGAAACAAGGATGTCCATCATCACCACTATACTAGAAATGTTGGTTGTAGCAATTAGAGAAGATAAAGAAATTGAAGGAAGTAGAACAGGCAAAGAAGTAACTAAGTTATGACTCTTTGCAGATGATATGATGATAAACTTAGAGAATCCCAGAGATTTAAGTAAAAATGTACTTGAAATAATAAAAAACTCTGGGAAATTTGAAGGTTACAAAATAAACCCACACAAATCTTCTACATTTCTGTATATTAGTAACAAAGCCCAAAAGCAAGAGATAGAAAGAGAAATCCCATTAAGGCTAGGGTAGACACTATAAAATATTTTGGAATTTACTTGCCAAAACAAACCCAGAGACTATATGAACAAAATTACAAGATACTTTTCACACAAATAAAGTCAGATCTAAGTAAGTAGAAAAACATCAGTTGCTCGTGGGTAGGCTGAATTGATATAATAAAAATTACAACCTAAATTAATTTACTTATTTAGTGCCATACCAATCAAACTGATAAGTATTTTCTAGAGCTGGAAAAAATAATATCAAAATTCGTCTGGAATAACAAAAGGTCCAGAATGTCAAGGGGACTAATGAAAAGGAATGCTAGGGAAGGTGGCCTAGCACTTCTAGATCTCAAATTGTATTATAAAGGAACAACTATAAAAACCATTTGGTACAGGCTAACAAACAGAAGGGTAGACAAATGGAATATTGTAGGTACTCAAGACACAGTAGGCAATGAATAGAGCAATCTACTGTTTGAAAAACCCAAGGACCCCGGGTTTTGGGATAAGAACTCATTATTTGACAAAAATTGCTGGGAAAACTGGATAACAGTATGGCAGAAACTGGGCATAAGCCAATGCCTGACACCATACACAAGAATAAGCTCCAAATGGGTACATGATCTGGGTATAAAGATTGATATTATGGACAAATGCGTGGAGCAAGGAATAGTGTATTTATCAGATTTATGGAGAAGGGAAGAATTTTTCACTAAAGAAGTGATAGAAAGCATTGTGAAGTACAAGATGAATAATTTTGATTATATTAAACTGAAAAGTTTTTGCATAACCAAACCCAGTGCAACCAAGATTCAGAGGGATGCAGAAAACTGAGAAAGAATTTTTTGCAGCTAGTGTCTGTGATAAAGGCCTCACTTCTAAAATATATAGAGAACTGAATCAAATGTATAAGAATATGAGTCATTCCCCAATTGATAAATGCTCAAAGGATATGAACAAGCAGATTTCAGAGGAAGAGATTAAAGGTATCTAAAGTCATATGAAAAAATGCTCAAAATTGCTATTGATTAGAGAGATGCAAATCAAAAGAACTCTGAGATACCATATCGCACCTATCAGATTGGCTAGCATGACAGAACAGGAGATTGATAAATGTTGGAGAGGATGTGGGAGAGTAGGAACACTGATTCATGTTGGTGGAGCTGTGAGTTGATTCAGCCATTTTGGAGAGTGGTTTGGAACTATACCCAAAGGGCTATAAAAAATATGCCTAGCTTTTGACCCAGCAATACTGCTTCTAGGACTGTATCCTCAAGAGATCATAAAAAATGGGAAAGGAGCCCACATGTATAAAAATATTTATAGCAGCTCTCTTTGTGGTGGCCAAAAACTGGAAATCAAGGAGATGCCCATCAATTGGAGAATGGCAGAATAAATTACACATATGAATGTAACAGAATACCATTGTGCTATAAGAAATGATGAATAGGAAGACTTTAGAGAGTCCTGGAAAGGCTTATATGATCTGATGCTGAGTGAAAGGAGCAAAACCAGAACTTTGTGTACAGCAACGACCACAGTGTGTGAGAGTTTTTCTGGTAGACTTGGAATTTCATTGCAACACAAGGACTTAAAAAAAATTTCCAATGGTCTTTTAAAGCAAAATGCCTTCCACAACCAGAGAAAGAACTATGGAATTCAATCTCAGAATGTAACAGATCATTTTCTTTTGTATTATGTTTTGATTTGTTATATGATTTCTCCCACTCATTTTAATTCTTCTACATAGTATGACTATAGTGAAAACATATTTAATAGGATTGCATGTATAGAACCTATATAAAATTTTATGCCATCTCAGGGAGGGAGAGAGGAAGGAGGAGTGTGGGAGTGGGGAGGGAGAGGAAAAACTCTAAGTTATATGGCAGTGATTTTAGAACTCTGAAAGTAAATAAAATTAATTTAAAAAGAAACTTAACATGGTCTGCTACATTCTGCAAATGACTTCCATATTTCTTTCTCTGAGTGTGGAAGACATTTTGCCTTAGAATACCACCACTGGTATTTTTTTTTTTTAGTAAGTTCTTGCGTTATTATGAAGTTCCAAGTCTATCAGAAAAAACTCTCGCACACTGTGGTCGTTGCTGTGCACAGAATTCTCCTGATTCTGCTCCTTTCACTCAGCATCAGATCATATAAGTCCTTCCAGGCCTCCCTGAAGTCTGCTTGTTCATCATTTCTTATGGTGCAATAGTACTCCATTACATTCATATACCATAATTTATTCAGCCATTCCCCAATTGATGGCATCCCCTTGATTTCCAGTTCTTGGCAACCACATGTTTGTATGTGTGTGGGTTTTAGGGTAAAAAAAAATAAAAAGAAATAAAAAGAAACTTAAAAAAGTATTGCAATAAGATATGAGGGATGGTGAGGGCTACATTGGGGTGTTTGGGTGTGAATGATGATATAGGGCAGATGTGAGAAATGTTGCTGAGCTTGAATCAGTAAGACCTGGCAATAGATTGGATATGGCAGGTAGTTTAAGAAAGATGATATAAATTGCAGATACATAACTTGGGTAGGCATTGCTATAGAGGTGATAATTTTGCCTTATGCAAATTGATTAGATTGTAAAAATAAATGCACAGAGAGAAAAAGACTACCCAAAGGGAGTATAATATGAATAATGATCCCTAGGAGACAATAGAGTTGTGAAAATCCAGCTAAGAAAGAATATTCAGAAGTGAGTAGATCAACAGTATCAAACCATGTAAAAAGTGAAAGATTGAGATAACAACCATTGCATAAGTAATAAAGAGATCATTAGTGACCTTGGAGAGAGTAATTTCAGTGGAATGTTCAGGACAGAAGCCAGATTGCATAAATGGAAGAAAAGAAAGTTGAGGTAATAAGTATAGATAACTTCCCCCACTCACCCCCACCAGGGTTTGACTGGGAGGAAGAGAAAGACAAATATAGCTTGATGGGATGGTTGGGTAAGAGGAAGGTTTTACTTTATTTTATTTCATCTTATGAATTGAAGAGATCTGGGCACATTTACAAAGAGAAAGGAAGGAGAGAATGGATAAGGATAAGTTGAAAATTAGTTGGAGATCTTAGAAAAGGCAAGTTCTTGGAGGAAATCAAGTGAATAGTCCATCAGAAGGTTGTATTAATCATCTTGTCATGGATATAAATGCAAAGAATGAAATAGTCTTAATTTTAAAGGTTCTTATGTCCTAACAAAGGAGACAAGTACACCTATGTAAGTTCCACCTATATACTTCCACAAGTATATACAGAATAAATCTAAGTAATGAATAAGAAGGGTTGACAGTTGCAGAGGCAAGGGGTGATTGTTGAAAATTGAAAACAAACAAATACTTTTTGGAAAGCAAAAACAATTTTTTGATAATTTAAATATAATTTGTTTCCTTTGTAATCTCTATTTTATTTTAGGCATTGAAAAACATTATTCTGAGGAGTCCATAGACATTATAAGTCAGCCAAAGGAGTCTATGAATCAAAACAAGGTTAAGAACAGGTGAGTGTGAAGACCAAGGGTGGTGAACCTGTGGTCTTGAGGTCACGTGTGGCCTTTCAAGTCCTTGGGTGCAACCTTTTGACTTAGTCCAAGTTTCACAGAACAAATTCTTTTATTAAGGGGATTTGTTCTGTGAAGTTTGGGTTCAGTCAAGGGGCTCCATTTGAAGACCTAGAGGGCCACACGTGGTCTTCAGGTTGTTGGTTCCCCAACCCTGGTCAAGACCTTGAATCTTTGTAAGGAAGAAGTTGCTGTTAAAGCTAACAGCTATAGCACACAGTGGCTGGGAGAAGGGGAGTAGTATCATGGAAAGGGAAACAGAAGAACAAAAATGAAACAACAACCAAACCAAAACACCCATAGCTGTTTTCCACTAACTAGTATTAGAATTCTAGAGTTGGAAAGGGCCCCAAAGATCATCTTTTCAAACTTCCTACCCAAAAATATGAACTTTTTTTCTATAATATCCCTGTAAGCACACTGAAAATATTCAAGTAGAAATAGAATATTCATATATTAATTGAACTGTATTGAATAGTCGGTTGAATTACTATTCAGTCACTACTTAAACACTCTCAGTAATGGAGAATTTATTACCTCAAGAGGTAGCCCATTTTATTTTTAGACAGACACTTAGAAAGTTCTTTCTAATTAAATTTATTTATTTTCAGTTTTCCAACATTCACTCCCACAAAATTTTGAATGTCAAAATTTTTCCCATCTCCCCCTTCCCCTCAACCCAGGATAGCGTGCATTCTGAATACCCTTTCCTCCAATATGCCCTCCCTTTTATCTCCCCCCAAATCCCCTTCCCTTCTATTTTCCTTTAGGACAGGATAATTTCTATACTCCATTGCCTATATATTTGTTTCTTTTTTAGCTGCTTACAATATTTTCTCCTTGACCTGGGAACTCTGGAATTTGGCTGCAATATTCCTAGCAGCTTTTCTTTTTGGATCTCTTTCAGGAGGTGATCAGTGAATTCTTTCCACATTATCTCCTTTCCTCCCTCCCCACCCAAACTCACTGAAGAAGGCAAGCAATTCTATATAGGTTATACATATGTAGTCATGAAAAGCACTTCTCTAATATTCATGATGTTAAAAACTAACTTTATCAGCCTCTATCCTGTCCTGCCCTCCATTTATTCTATTCTATCCTTTGACCTGTCCCTCTACAAAACTGTTCTTTTCTGATTACCATTTGCCCCAATCTGCTGTTCCTTCAGTCATCCCCCCTCTCTTATTCCCTTTACCATGGCTTTCCTGAAGGTAAAGATAAACTTCCATACCCAACTGAGTGTGCATGTTATTGCCTCTTGAAGCCAAATTGGATGAATGTAAGGTTCACTTATTCCCTCTCACCTTCTACCTCTTTCTCTTCATTATAAAAGCTCTTTCTGGCTTCTTTTATGTGAGATGTTTCACTATGTTCTACCTCTCTCTTTCTCCCGGTACATTCCTCTCAACCCATTTTCCTTAGGTATCCCCCCTTCATATTCAGCCCACCATGTGCCCTCTGTCTCTCTGTCTCTATCTTTGTCTCTGTCTCTCTCTCTACATATATACACACATACATGTATACACACACGTATGCATATATGTATGTATGTATAGCTATATGCATACGTATACATACACACATAAACATGTGTATGTATATATACATACTTGCATATACATATACATAACTACACATATATAATATACACACGCACACATACACACACACACATATATATATATATATATACACATACATACATATACATATTCCTTCTAACCATCTTAATATTGACAAAGGTCTCGAGTTATAAATATCATCTTTACATGTAAGAATGTAAAAGTTCAAATTTAATGAGTCCTTTATGCCTTCTTTTTCCTGTTACCTTTTCATGTTTCTCTTGATTCTTGTATTGGAAAGTCAATTTTCTACTCAGCTCTGGTATTTCCAAGAAGAATGCTTGGAAGTCTTCTTTCATTGAAATTCCATTTTTTTCCTGAAGTATTAAACTCAGCTTTATTGGTAGATGATTCTTGCTTTTTCTCCTACCTCCTCTGATGTCTAGATTATCATATTCCAAGTCCTTTGATCCCTTAGAAGCTGCTAAATCCTGTGGTATTCTGATTGTGTTTCCACAATACTTGAACAGTTTCTTTCTGGCCGCTTACAATATTTTCTCCTTGACCTAGAAACTCTGGAATTTGGCTATGATATTCCTAGGAGCTTTTCTTTTTTATCTCTTTCAGGAGGTGATTGGTGAATTCTTTCAATATTTATTTTACCCTCTGGTTCTAGAATATCAGGGGAGTTTTCCTTGAAAATTTCATGAAAGATGATGTCTGAATTCTTTTTTTGATCATGGCTTTCAGGTAGTCCCATAATTTTTAAATTACCTCTCCGGGATCTATTTTCCAGGTCAATTGTTTTTCAAATGAGCTATTTCAACATTGTCTGCTCTTTTTTTTTCATTCTTTTGGTTTTTGTTTTATAATTTCTTTTGATTTTTCATTTTTTTTACATTTTATTTTATTTTTAATGTTTATTTATTTACTTTTAGTTTTCAGCATTCATTTCCACAAGATTTTGGGTTCCAAATTTTCTCCTCATCTCTCCCCTCCTCCACCCCAAAACAACATACATTCTGATTAACCCTTCCTCCAATCTGTCCTACCTTCTATCACACCCCTCCCTTCCCTTATCCTCATCTTCTCTTTTTTCTTGTAGGGTAAGTTAGATTTCTATACCCCATTACTTGTATTTCTTATTTTCCAGTTACATGAAAAAAACAACTCTCAACATTCATTACTAAAACTTTGAATTCCAACTTCTCTCCCTTCCTTCCTCCCCATCCATCCCCACTGAGAAGGCAACCAATTCAATATAGACTTTATATGTGTAGTTTTGCACAAGACTTCCATAAAAGTCATGTTGTATAAGACTAACTACATTTCCCTCCATCCTATCCTGCCCCCCCATTTATTCTATTCTCTCTTTTGACTTTGCCCATCCCCAAAAGTGTTCACTTCTAATTATTTCCTCATTCCATTTGCCCTCCCTTCTATCATCTCCCCACCCCACTTGCCCCCTTCTCCCCTACTTACCTGTAGTGTAAAATAGATTTTCATACCGAATTGGGTGTACATGTTATTCCCTTCTTAAGCTAAATGTGGAGAGAATAAGCTTCAATTTTTCCCTCTCATCTCCTACCTTTTCTCCTTCATTGAAAAAGCCTTTTCTTCCCTCTTTCATGGAGAGAATTTGTCCCATTCCATTTCTCCCTTTCTCCTCCCAATATACTCCTCTCTCACTCCTTAATTTTATTTTTTTAGATATCATCCCTTCCTACTCAACTCACTTTGTGTGTAATCCCTCCAACTACTGAAATACTGAGAAAAGTTTCAAGTTACAAATATTATCTTTCCATGTAAAAATGTAAACAGTTCAAATTTAGTAAGTCTCTTTTGATTTCTCTTTCCTGTTTACCTTTTCATGCTTCTCTTGATTCCTGTGTTTGAAAGTAAAATTTTCTATTCAGCTCTGGTCTTTTCATCAAGAATGCTTGAAATAGCATAAGAATATCATATTAAGATGGGTGTGCTGATTGCACGAAGGAGCCAAGGAAGCATACCATTTTAAACTTAAAATAGTAGTGCTTTGTCTTATTTTCTTTGTTCCTTGAGGTTAAAAGTTACTTTCTCTTGAAGATATATGTGTGTGTCTTTGTCTATACAGAGACATATACTTCATGTCAAACTATCCACAGCTCAGCAGGGACCCTCAGCCAAGAATGGACTTAATTGTTTTAAAGAATATTTATCATGAAATAAGGTAGCATCAACTGTTTGCAGTATGGCTGAAAAACTGACCCATATTGTGAAAAAACTTACATTCAGGTACTTACACTTTTTTCCTAGACAAATGCTAAAAGTCAGTTTTTGGTGTTTGTTGTTGAGTTTTTTTTAATAAGCTAAATTTACTATATCAAATAATCTTGTTAAGATCCCTCTTTGAATACTTAACATCTTGGAGGATGCTGTTCATATCCTAATCTATACTGTAAACAAAAATGTACATTTTCCCAACAGTATCACCCAAACCAACCTAACAGATACAAATTGAGATGCTGTTCTAGAGATCATTGAAAGTTTTGATTTGCAAAGGATAGATGGAAAATTTTATTCTTTAATGTCCAGAAAATACAAGCTTCTTCAGTTATTTTTATTTGGACTACAACCCACAGAAGTGCTTGGATATTTGCCTGCTTTTGTAACATTGACCCAACATGTAGCTTAAAAGTAGCATCGATCTGTGTTTTCACTTCTTATCCATAGTTGTTACATGGACAATGATTTAGTAAGAAAAGGTGTTTCCAATCCCTATTTTTACTTTCATATAAATAGTTTCTTGCAATCAGCATCTCAGTGGGAAAAGATCATTTGATGGTTTCCTCTATTGCTTTTCATTACAAGAGGATCCAGGTTTCACAAAGTTCTAGTAGTTTTTTTTCCTTTGAGGTGATGACCACACGGCACAATCTCTACCTGCAACAGAGCTAAGAATTAGATAGGAAATAACTGACATCCAGATAGAGCATGTTAACCTTTGAGCAAAGGCAGCCTGATTGGCAAAAATCTCACAAGTTTAAAAATAAAAATAATCTTGACAGCAGCTCTATGTTGAAGTTATTATGTATATTATTTTTAACATTCAAAAATAAATGTTTGATTTTTGTATATTTCTTTACTTTTGTGAAGTTACTATTAAATTTTTTCTTACCTACAAGAAAAAAAGAAGAATGCTTGAAAGTGGGGGGCAGGGCTAAGATGGTGGACTAGAAAGACACATTTACCCAGGGTCCTCCCCATGGAGCATAAAATACCCATAGAGAAGGGCTCTCAACAAATTTTGGAGCAGCAGAAGTAGAGAACAACAGAGTGGAGGCGATCTCCAGCCCACAGCCAAGCAGCACAGCTTGATGAGACTCTGGGAGGAGAACACCTCAGGGGCAGAATCTCCAGTCGCAGTAATGGGGCCTCATATGCCTCGGCCCACAGGCACCAGAGGTCAGTGACAGGGTTTTATCAGCTAGCCATGAAGGGAGAAGGGCCTTCCCTTAGCTCTGGCAGCAGGCAGTGGCCATAGAGCCCACACAGCAGCCCATACAGACCTCTCGTTGTTGAAGCATAAAAATCCCTAGGGGCACTGAAGAGCTGAGTTTTACCTCAGCCCTGGATGGAGGCCCTGGCTGACCTGATCTTTATCTCTAACTAAATGGTGGCCCTGCCCATCGAGCTTATCTGAAAATCAGCTTCCAGTGCTGTCTTGGAGGAACTGGAGGCCAAGTGGCTGTGGAGAGGCATCTGCTAAGACTCTGGGCACAAAAATCCTTTTCTGTGTCCAAACCAATACATGCTTGATTGTGCCACCTTGGAGGAACTGAGATCTCACAGATTCCCAGAGTATACCCTACTCTTGACAAAGGACCCAAAAGTCAAGTAACTGGTTGGGAAAATGCCCCCAAAAGAGGAAAAAAGTAAGACCATAGAAGGTAACTTTCTTGGTGAACAGATATCTCCTCCCATCCTTTCAGATGAGGAAGAACAATGCTTACTATCAGGGAAAGACATAGAAGTCAAGGCTTCTGTATCCCAAACATCCAAAATAAATATTCAGTGGGCTCAGGCCATGGAAGAGCTCAAAAAGGATTTTGAAAATCAAGTTAGAGAGGTTGAGGAAAAACTGGGAAGAGAAATGAGAGAGATGCAAGAAAAGCATGAAAAGCAAGTTAGCACCTTGCTAAAGGAGATCTACAAAAAGCTGAAGAAAATAACACCTTGAAAAATAGGCTAACTCAATTGGAAAAAGAGGTTCAAAAAACCAATAAGGAGAAGAATGCTTTAAAAAGAAAATTAGAAGATGGTGGAGTAGAAAGATACATGTATGCTAGCTCCTAACCCACAGCCCATAAAATACCTGTAAAGAAGAACTCCCAACAAATTGTGGAGCAGCAGAAGCCACAGGATAACAGAGTGGATGAGATTTCTGTTCCAGAGTGACCTGAAAAACTGACATGAAAGGTCTGTCATGCACTGAAGTCCACCCCTGCCTTGGCCACATGGCACAGAGAGGAGCAGATCCAAGCAGAATTCAGGGACAGAATCTCCAGGGGCTGTGCAGGTCCCTCCACCCACAGGCACCAAAGGTCAGTAAGAGGGCCTTTTCAGTTTGTGGAGAGGGGATTGGGGTGTCCCCATAACTCAGAACCCTTGGGAGGCAGCAGTGGAGGCAGCAGCAGACAGGAGCTCCCAAAGCACACAGGAGCTCAGATCCATTGTTGAAGGTCTCTGCGTAAACCTCCTGAGGGAACTGAGCCCCTTGTGGTGGCCCTGCCCAGACTTGAGCACCAGATCTTAATCTCACACTGCCTAGCAGCCCTGCCCCACGTAAACCCCATGAGGGATCTGAGATCCCTGTGGTGGCACTGCCCCGATCTGAGCAGCTGAACTTAATCTCACACTGAATAGCAGCCCTGCCCCTGCCCACAGCCCTGAGGCTGGTAAGCAGCATTTGAATCTCTGACCCCAAGTGCTGGCTGGGCAGATCTAGAGGCAAGGTGGGTGTGGAGAGGAAACACATAAATCAGGTAATTGGCTGGGAAAATGTCCAGAAAAGGGTGGAAAAAATAAGACCATAGAAGGTTACTTTCTTGGTGAACAGATATCTCCTCCCATCCTTTCAGATGAGGAAGAACAATGCTTACCATCAGGGAAAGACATAGAAGTCAAGGCTTCTGTATCCCAAACATCCAAAATAAATATTCAATGGGCACACACCATGGAAGAGCTCAAAAAGGATTTTGAAAATCAAGTTAGACAGGTGGAGGAAAAACTGGGAAGAGAAATAAAAGAGATGCAAGAAAAGCATGAAAAGCAGGTCACCACCCGGCTAAAGGAGACCCAAAAAAATGCTGAAGAAAATAACACCTTGAAAAATAGGCTCACTCAATTGGCAAAAGAGGTTCAAAAAGCCAATGAGGAGAAGAATGCTTTCAAAAGCAGAATTAGCCAAATGGAAAAGGAGGTTCAAAAGCTCACTGAAGAGAATAGTTCTTTCAAAATTAGAATGGAACAGATGGAGTCTAATGACTTTATGAGAAACCAAGAAATCACAAAACAAAACCAAAAGAATGAAATAATGGAAGAGAATGTGAAATATCTCATGGAAAAAACAACTGACCTGGAAAATAGATCCAGGAGAGAAAATTTAAAAATTATGGAACTCCCTGAAAGTCATGATCAAAAAAAGAGCCTAGACATCATCTTTCATGAAATTATCAAGGAAAACTGCTCTGATATTCTAGAACCAGAGGGCAAAGCAAGTATTCAAGGAAGCCACCAATCACTGCCTGAAAGAGATCCAAAAAGAGAAACTCCTAGGAACATTGTGGCCAAATTCCAGAGTTCCCTGGTCATGTAGAAAATATTGCAAGCAGCTAGAAAGAAACAATTCCAGTACTGTGGAAATAAAATCAGGATAACTCAAGATCTAGCAGCTTCTACATTAAGGGATCGAAGGGCGTGGAATAGGATATTCCAGAAGTCAAAGGAACTAGGACTCAAACCAAGAATCACCTACCCAGCTAAACTGAGTATAATACTTCAGGGGAAAATATGGTCTTTCAATGAAACAGAGGACTTTCAATCATTCTTGATGAAAAGACCAGAGCTGAAAAGAAAATTTGACTTTCAAACACAAGAATGAGAAGAAGCATGAAAAAGGAAACAGCAAAGAGAAGTCTTAAGGGACTTACCAGAAGTGAACTGTTTACATTCCTACATGGAAAGACAATATTTGTAACTCTTAAAACTTTTCAGTATCTGGGTAGTAGGTGGGTACATACACACACATGTACACGCATGCACACACACACACATACACACATGCACACACATACAGAGACAGAGAGCACAGATTGAACTGAATAGGATGGGACCATATCCTAAAAGAAGTTAAGGTAAATGGTGAGAGAGAAATGTAGTGGGAGGGAAGAGGGTGAAATGGAAGTGGGTAACTATATGTCATTGAAGAGTCAAGTAGGAGACTTTTTAGTGGAGGGAAAAAGAGGAGAGCTGAGAAAAAAAAAAAGGCAGGAAGTTTGCCCTCATCACATTTGACTAGGGGAAGGAATGAAATGCACACTCATTTTGGTATGAAAACCCATCTTACAGTGTAAGAAAGTGGGGGAGAAGGAGATAAGCAAGGTGGGGGATGATGGAGGGGAGGGCAAGGGGAGGAGGAAGCAATTTGAAGTCAACACTTGGGGAGGGACAGGATCAAAAGACAGAAGAGAAACAATGAGGGGCAGGTTAGGAGGGATGGTAATTCAGTTAGTCTTACACAACACGACTATCAGGGAAGTCATGTGTAAAACTACACAGATATGGCCTATATTGAATTGCCTGCCTTCCCAAAGGGAATGGGTGGGGAGGGAGGGATGGGGAGAATTTGGAACTCAAAGTTTTAGGAACAATTGTTTAGTATTGTTGTTGCTACTAGGAAAGAAGACATACAGTTAATGAGGAATAGAAAGTCATCTGGCCCTACAGGAGAAAAGAGAAGATGGAGACAAGAGAAGGGAGGGATGACAGAAGAGAGGGCAGATTGGAGATAGGGAAAATTAGATTGCTTGCGGTATTGGGGTGGGGGAAGGGGTTAAAAGGGGAAAAAAAAATTTGGAACCCAAAATTTTGTGAAAATGAATGTAAAAAGTTAAATAAATTAATAAAATAAATTTAAAAAAAAACCAAAATACTTTTCCATCAAGAAAGTAAGAATTCATATTCTGTTTTTTATTCCTCTCCCATTTTCTCATTCTCCCAGCCAATAACTTGAACTTTGAGCTCTTTGTTAAGTGGAGGGCTTCTGAGGCAGCTGCCACTTTGTCCGTGGCTGCTGCTGCCCTATGGATTAGGGTGGTCTGGGGCTGAACCATGCTCCCCTCTCACCCAGGTGAAAGACCCTTCCATGTGATCTTCACAACTGTCTTGGCCTTTGTGAGTTGAGTCTGGAAACTTCCACGGTGACCCGTGATTCAGTCTCTGAACCCCCTGGAAGTTCTTTCTTATATTAAGACATAATGTAGCTATATAACCCAGAGCAAACCTCTCTGTCTCTGTCTCTCTGTTTCTCTCTCTCTCTCTCTCTCTCTCTCTCTATATATATATATATATATATATATACATATATATAGACATATATATGTCTATATATATGTATATATATATACATATATATATGTGTATATATATATATATATATATATATATATATATATATATATATATATATATATATATATATATATATATATATATATATATATATATATATATATATATATCTCAGCCTGCATTTCCTTACCAGAGAAACAAAAGTGTTATAATAGATAATGTCCCAGGTCTTTTAAGTTCTAGGGGGAAAATGGTTTCTAGGGGTGCTACCTTTAACTTTGCATTCATGAAACTTTAGTTTGTCACTTTTTCAAGGAGATGAGTTGTTAATTATGTCACATCTTTAAAAACAGTCTTTGCCTTATTTTGTTTTAATTAAATTTTACAACTATTAATTAATCTGTCATCTTATTGTGTACAAGCAACACTTCATTTCATAACAGTTTTTTCCTCAAAAGTTTTTCTCTAAGGAAATATGTTATAATTAGAAGTATCTTAGGGAGTTTTTTGTTTTGTTTTGTTTTTCAACTGAAGCAATACATAACCTATGACCCAAGATCATTGAACTTAGGGCTTCCATAAAGTACAGTTCTGGTGGCTCTGACAAAAACAAATAAACAATGTTCTCTTTATTTTGTATTGCCTTGATCCAACGTATACTCTGGAAAAACCTCAGAATATAGCTCGTGTCTAGACGCCTACAGATGAGAGTATGATCCCAAATCCTATGCAAGCATCCAAAGTAACAATATAAATGCAGAATAGTTTTCATTCTACCCCAGAGAAAATATAAAAATTGTAAATAATTCACAGGCACCCATAAAGAGATGTCAGAAACAGGCAAAAATGTTGTTAATAGCATATATACAATAACAAAAGTTCACCTATTCTGTTGAGTCTCATTCACTATGGCCCTAAGGACTTCATGATTCCACCACATTCTTCTCCCACTGAATATGAAATCCTCTGTTTGACTTTAAAAGCTTTTCATCATCCATTCCTTTCCAATCTTCTCATACCTTGTTCCCCTCCATATACTCTGTGATCCAATGAAACTGGCCTCATTGTTTTTCCTTAAACAACTGTTTGTATCTCAACTGTTGCCTTTTCATTTGCTATTCTGTAGTACTGGAATGTTCTCCCTCCTCATCTCATCCTCATCAAGCTTCCTTGGCTTCTTTGAAGTCCAAGTTAAAGTTATACTTTCTTCAAGAACCTCTTTTCACACCTACTTAAACTTACTGTCTTTCCTCTGAGATTATCCTCTTTTATGCATACGTATACACACACACACACACATATATACACACACACATACTTACACATATATCTCTTCCTTCTATATTTTCTTTGCATGTTGTATCTTCCCTGACTTTGAGTTCCTTGAGAGTTATTTGCTTTTCTTTGGATCCTCAATGCTTGTCATTTAATAGGTACTTCATAAATGTGTCAGTTCATATAAATCTTACAAGGCCTCTCTGAACTGTCACCTTCATCATATCTTTTTAATTTTTTTAATTTATGAAATAAAACAAGCATTTCCACAACATGATAGAATAAAAAAAAAGATGATTGCACATGAAACTGCAAATCCGTTCTACATAATTCTCTGTTCATTTTAAATATATAATAAGCTTGCCATGTAAATTTCTTTTTTTCTTTGTTTTCGTCCCACCTCCCCACCCCACCCTACAGGTGGTTACCACTAGATACAAATATGTATATATTATATACATACTTCTATATATCAATTGTTTCTCTAGTTGCAGATAATGCCTTCCTTTATAGGTCCTTCATAGTTAATTTGGATATTTATAATAGTAAAAATGACCTAGTAGATCAAAGTTGTTTTTAAAATAACATTGCTATTACTGTATAAAATATTCTCTTGGTTGTGCTCACTTAACTCTTCATTATTTTGCATGTCTATTCATTTGGTTTTTTTTAATCAGCAAGCTCATCATTTCTTATAGTAAAGTAGTATTCCATCATCTACAGCAACTTTTTCACCATTCTCCAATTGATGGACATTCCCACAATTTCTAGTTCTTTGCTACCACAAAGAAAGCTTCTGTCAATATTTACAACATATGGGTCCTTTTCCTTTCCCCCCATCATCTCTGGAAATACATTAGTTTAATATAGTCAGTTTAATAACTCTTTAGGTATAATTTCAGAATACTCTCCAAAATGGTTTAATCAATTCACAGTTCCTCCAACAGAGAATTAGTGTTCCAATTTTTCCACATCTCCTCCAACGTCACTTTTCTCTTCAATCATTTTAGTTAATGTGATAGGTGTACAATGTTATGTTAAGGTTGTTTTAATTTGCATTTCTCTTTTTGCAGATGATATGATGATATACTTGTAAAATTCTGAAGACAGTTAAAAAGTTAGGTGAAACAATTACTAATTTTAGTAAAATATTTAGTAAAATAGTAGGATATAAAGTAAATCTACTTAAATCATCAACACTCCTATGCAAAAAAAAAGCTTTACCAGAAGAGCTATTAAGAGATATTTAAAATAGCTCTTTAAATAAATAAATCTCTTTAAATAAATAAATAAAAACATTTAAAATAATTCTAGATAGTATACTTGACAGCATACCTGCCAAAATATGCTCAGGAAGTGCATAATCAAAATTATATAAAAACTTTTATACAATTAAATTAGATTTGAATAATTGGAGAAACATTAATTGTTCATGGCTAGGCATGGTCAATATAATAAAAATCACAGTTTTACCTAACCTGATTTATATATTCAATTCCATCCAAATAAAATTACCAAAATAAGTTACTTAATTAGAAAAAAAAAACAAAATTCATTTTGAAGAACAAAAAGTCAAGAATATCAGAGGAACTAATGGAAAAAAAAACACAAAGGAAGGAGGCTTGACAGTACCAGATCTTAAACTATGTTATAAGGCACTAATTATCAAAACTATCTGGTACTGGCTATGAAATTATCAAGAATCCTAGCATACCCAGGATGACCTGTTGGCACAGGTTCTTTGGTCTGCTTTCCTAAAGGAAAGACAACTTTTGTAGGGGTAAACGATCTTACTTTTAATTACAGATAAGTAGAAAATAATATTATAACAATATTAATATATGCTATATTAATATATTAAAACACAATATAATGTTATGTTACATTGTTATGTTATATTATTAATCTATATAAATAATATAATAATAAATAGACAGAGAAACTAGCACAGGGATTCAGCAGACAGGACTCCTACTGCCTGAACAAAGTAATATAACCACCTACCTACATCACTGGTTGGAGGAACACCAACAACTTCTGAGTAGTTGGAGGCAGGGGGCTCTTAAGAAATAGCTACTGAGAGTCCTGCCCAGGGAATCAAAAGATCCTTCTCATGAGTGAGTCCCCACATCAAAACTCCAGCCTCCCAGTATATATATATATATATATATAAAATTTTCAACTAATAGGCTCAGAGTCAGAAGGCATCACAACACATGTAACTGCACAGCTGTGAACTACCAGAGTTCAAAGGAGATTGAGCCTTCAAATGTTCACAATTTAGCCTGATCCTGGGAAATTGAACTCCAAAAAGAAAAAAAAAACAACAAAATATCTGACTCTGCGCTTACAAATAGAAAGGTAGATCGGTGGAACAGAGTAGAATACAATTTACAGCAGCAAATAAATATAGTAACTTTGTATTTGACAAATGTAAAGACTTAAGATTTGGGGATAATAACTCAGTATTAGGTAAAAATTGTTGGGAAAACTGCAAAGCAGTATGGCAAAAACTGGACATAGGCAAATAACTTACACCGTTTTCCAAAATAAGGTAAAAATGGATACATGACCTAAATATTCAGAAAGATAGTAAGAGAAAATTTGAAGAATATGTAACATATTAAGGAAGGTGAACAATTTATGGGGAAAAAAACAAGAGACAGAGAGAAGCATAAGGTATAAAATGGATAATTTCTATTACATTAAATTTTTACAAAAATATTTTATACAAATAAAGCAAATTTAGCCAAAATCAGAAAGAAGAAAATTGAGAAAAATTATAGCCAGTTTTTCATATGAAGGTCTCATATATCAAATACATGACTTCGTAAAATCTATAAGAATATGAGTCATTACCTAATTGATAAAACGGTCGAAAGACATGAACTGGCAGTTTTCCAATGAAGAAATCAAAACAATTCTATAGTCTTATGAAAAAATGTTCTAAATCATTACTGAATAGAGAAGTACAAATCAAATGAACCTTTTATCATTACTATAGTGCAGTAGTATCTATCACAGTCATATACTGTAACTTATTCCGATGTTTTCCAATCCCAATTTTTTCCCCAACACAAAAACAGCCGTGTTCATTTTGTCCTCTGTATTATTTTACATGGTGATCTCATTTGCTCCCATTATTCAGTTATTATCTCTATGCAATGATCCTCTAGTTAGTCAGATGGTACAATGGATCTGGCAGGGAACCTTCAGACTCGGTCACATGTGGCCCTCTAAGACCTCAAGTGTGGCTCTTTGACTGAATCCAAACATCATAGATCAAATCTCCTTAAAGGATTTGTTCTGTAACCAAAAGACTGCATCCAAGGACCTAGAAGACCACAGACTCCCCACCCCTGAATAGAGTGTTAGGCTTGGAATTAGCAAGATTCATCTTCAAGAATTCAAATTTGACCTCAAACACTTACCAGCTGTGTGATCTTGGGCATATCACCTAACCCTGTTTACCTCGGATTCCTCATCTGTAAAATGACCTGAAGAAGGAAATAGCAAACCAGCCCTGCATCTTTGTCAAGAAATTCCTAAATGAAGTCATGAAGAGTCAGCCATGAGTGAGTAACAACAAGAAAAGAGCGTTTTTCAGATCTATTTAACCTGACCTAACCTCTTTCCTAATTTCAATATTTGTATCTCCCACTGTCTGTTAAACATCTCAAACTGAATATCGTGTAGACACCTTAAATTCAACATGTCTAAAACTAAAGGCAATATCATACCCCCTCCCAAACTCTCCCTTCTTCTTAATTTCCCTATCACTATTGAGGGTACCGCCATCTTCTTACCGTTAGACTCCAATGTCATCTTTAACCCTTCACCCTTTCTTGCCCCATCCCTCCATATCCAGTCTGCCACCAAAGTTACTAATCGCACTTTCCTAACATCTCTTATACATGCCTCCCTCTTTTCTCTGAGGAGGCCACCACACTGGGCCAGGGCCTTATCACCTCATGCCTGAACTATTACAACAATGTTTTCTGTTAGTCCTCTGGCATAAAAGAGTCCTTCCTTGGAAGATATAGAGTTTCTTATTGAGACTTGCTGTTAACACCTGGACTTACAGTGCCCTTCTCCTTGAAAGTGTGACTGTCAGTAGTTTCAGGGGTGGGGATCTTGTATCCTTGTCCTCAAGGTCAAATGTGGCCCTAAAGGTCCTCAAGTGCAGCCCTTTGAGTGAATCCAAAGAGTTCTCTGTGAAGTTTGAATTCGCTCAAAAGGCTTTACTTGAGGACCTAGAGGGCCACGTGAAGTCTCAAGGAAACAGTTTCTACACCCCTGGGTTAAATAATTTTACAGGTAGCCAGTTTATGTCAGTCTTCTAGAGATCTGTTGGTAAGCTGGACAGAGGACTAGGCTTGGGATGGAATTTTTATTTTGCCTCCTATTACATGTATCACCTTGGGAAAAATTTAACATCTCTGAGCCTTAGTTTCCTCATCTGTAAAATGGGCATGACTGATTCTTTTCTCACAGGGAATAGACTGGGGAATCAAATGAGATATCTTCTAAGCATTTTTTAAAGTTCTAATGAATGTGAGTATAGTACCACTTATTTTTTCTTTCTTTGTACTGCTCCATTTGTTTTCATCTTAAAGCACATATAAGCTCTCTGTCTTACTTTATGAAGCACTTGTATTTTTCTTGTTCTTTCTGTTCCCTTAAAATGCCTTCAGGAAAGTATTTTATTTTCTTTCCTCTCTCCCTTCTAATCCAAGACCCATCTTTGTGGGAATGTTCTTGCATGGAATATTGTTTTTCATTCTAGCATTTAGAAATCTGACAGTTTCCTTCCTTCCTTCCTAACATATCATACCAGCAATTTGAAGTCCTTCCAGCTAAAATATTTATTTGTACTTTCTCTAACTTTGCTACTTTTTCAATCCTTTTGATTCTCTCATCTCTGATAATCAGAATCTGTCCACAGCATGGAGTGAATACCATAAGTTTGCATATCTTCCTCCAAAGAGTGAAAAAGTATTGAGATTGTATCTCTAATTCTTAAATAACCCTTTTGAGGTTGTGAAAGGACAGCTGTTGCTATTAGAAACCTGAATTTTATTGCTAAGACATACTTATGGAGGCCATCATGTTTCCTAACATGTTAGCCGCTAAGGAGAAGTAAATTATGTAATTCCTCATACGGTGTAAGATGAAGGGCAGTCAATTCCCTGCTCTACTATCCCCAAATACCACAAAACATTACCCCTTTGGTTCTGACATTTTCCCCTTAGTCTTTTGGCTTAAGGGACTAAAGGTCCTTGTTAATATATATATATATATATATATATATATATATATATATATATATATATATATATATATATATATTTTGCTAACTATTCTGGAGAATAATTTGGAACTATGCCCAAAGGGCAACCAAACTGTGCATACCCTTGGGTCCAGCAATATCACTACTAGGCCTGTATCCCTAAAAGATCATTAAAAGGGGGAAAGGACCTACATGTGCAAAAATGCAGCAGCCCTTTTTTTGAATGGCAAAATATTGGAAATTGAAAAGATGCCCATCAGTTGGGGGATGGCTGAACAAGCTGTGGTATATGAATGTAACAGAATACTATTGTGCCAAAGGAAATAATGAACAGGAAGATTTAAGAAATTCCCGGAAAGATTTGTACAAACTGATGCAACATGAAATGAGCAAACCAGGAGAGCATTGTACACAGTAACGGTAACATTGCGTGGTGATTTAATATGAATTACTCAGTTCTTCTCAGCAACACAATGATCCAAGACAAGTACAAAAGACTTGTGGAAGAAAATGCTGTCCACACCCAGATAAATAAATAATGGTCTCTGAATGTAGATTGAAGCATTTTTTTCACTTTATTCTTTCTCATTTAATCTGTTTCTTCTTTCACAATTGTGACTAATACGGGAATATTCTTTATGTGATGGCACATGTATAAATGACATCAAACTACCTACCATTTTCAGAAGAGGGAAGGAGAAAAATTTGGAATTCAAAATTTTCTCCATATATAACTGGGAAAAATAAAATACTATAAAAATATACATTTCATCTGAGAGAGAGGAAGAGTAGAAAATACAATAAGATGGAAATCTATGTCAGAATACAAATATCAACAAGGTAACTCGGTGGATAGAGTGATAAATTTGGAGTCAGGAAGGCCTGAGTTCAAATCTAGCCTTGGATACTTAATAACTGTGTCATTTATTGTTAAGTAATTTGCTCTGATTAGTTGATCTTGTAAGGCCCTTAATCTGTTGTGCCTCAGTTTCCTCCTTTGTAAAATAGGGATAATAATAGCATCTGAGATTGGTGTGAGCATCATATGATTTTATTTGTAAAGCGCTTAGCATGGTGCCTGACTTACAATAGGAGGTTAATAGATGTTTGCTTCTTCTCTTCACAGCTACCATGAATTTGTCAAGGTCTCTTATTTGTCACAAAAGTGCCTGAGGGAATAAGGATGACTTTCTCAGAAGGTGTTATTTAAGATGTAGCTTTCCCTAAACTTGTGATAAAGACCTCATAACCTAGTCCTCTGGTAGCTGGTATACAGGGTGTCTACAGGCCTCAGACAGCTGGGTGAATGATCTAACACAGTAGACTTTTCTCAAATATATAGACAACATAAGGGAATACCGACAACTTGGGGAATCTTCTCAGTTAACCAGACTCTTGCAGGATTTGTACCCTAGACCTCTCAGTTGGTTCTCTTATCCCATCTTCTGTCAATGGCATCAGCTCTTCAGCTACAATATGAGAGCTTTGTTAGGTAATGGCAGCCCATTAGTCCATCTCCCAGGTAGCCTCAGAGTAGGGTACTAGGGTCTCATCACTAATAGCACCACCTGCTGGTGTTTTCCTGTCAATCGGCCAAAAGAAAAAACAGTCAATGTTTATATTTTTATAAAGTGCTTAGTAATGCATTTCATAAAAATCAGAAAAATTAACAAAGAAACAGGGTAAATATTCTCTGCAAATAGAAAAAATACACTTGAGTTTTCCCCTGAGTAAATACTGATTAATATCTGATCTCTAGATCCAGATGGCTCAGGAGGGGAAAGTGAGGTTGATGATCTTACACAGCCCTTGCTGAATCTAAACAAAGTCAAGTGCAAGTCATGTCATCATTTCTCTGATGTCATGGTTTTCTTCGCAAATGAAGGATGAACATAGACTATGTGCCAGACACTGAGTGAAGCACTGAAAGTATAAAGAGGCAAAAGTCAAAAGTCTATTTTTAAGGAGCTCACAACCTAGCGAGAGACAAAAAGCAAGCTATATATGTAGAAAAAAGCTATCTACAGGATTAACAGGAAATACCTGAACTGCCTTGAATTCCTAATTAAGTTAATACTGCAGATATCATTTTCCCTATACCACATTTGAGGAAGTTAAGATCTGGCAATATTAAAATGACTCCCTGTACACTGGTCATACTTTTAAATATCAGAAGCTAGATTTGAACTCAAGGGTCCAAACTTGTAAGTGCAGAGTTCTTCTGAATATAGTGCACCACTCTTGGTGTCCCTGAGAATGGGGGTGGGGGAAATAAAATGAGTTTCTTTCAGTCAGTGGTTGAATATTCAGCATGAGCTGCTTTCCACTTCAGATACCTTCCTATAGATCTCACCCCCAGCTGCTGGTTAAGGGCTCCTCCCCTTCCTCGGATGCTATTTATCACTGAACTCAGTAGTGCAGTTAGAGAGAGTTGGTACCAGACACAGTAGTAATCCCTACTGTACTTTTAGCTATTCATTGTAATGAAAATTAAACTAATTGAAAACTATAGAGACAAATAAGCACATACCAAAGGAAATAGCATGTATTTACATCATTATTATTTTTGTCTTTTTTTTGATTCCCAGACTTTTTTGTGCCCTGATCCTGTTTTTGAACTTTCTTCCATTTACCTCCCCTCCCATGGAGGTGGCTGCTTCCAACTTACTGCTTACTAAATCCAAATGTCTAGTTGATGTCAGAGAGCTCATTAATCATCATTACCTTATCCATTCAGTCTGAAAGTAGGGATTGGGGCTTTATAAAGTGGTGATTAGTCAGTCAAATATTACATCCTTGTTTTGCAGTCAGGAAGAAGGTTGCATGTATGTGTGGAGGGGCAGAAAAGACAGGAGGAGCATGAATAAATGATGGCCATAAAAAATCCAACCACCTGACAAGGTCTGGATTGACAGGTTAGAGAATAAAGAATTCTGTTTATCTCCTGAGCTCCTGGAATGCCCATCTCACTCACCTGAACTGATAATTGCCTAGTTGTTTTTGCCACTATTCTCTCATCATGTGTTTCCACTGAAGGCCTTGACAGGTATGCCTGTCATTTCTATGGTACTGTCACTAACTTCACTTGGAGCTCTCTGTGTATGGAGGAGATTGGTGACAGGAGACTCGGAAACCCAATTTGCTTCCCCTAAGCATAGGGATCACTTCTCCCTGTAGGAGGCTATTTCTGAGCTCAGAGATTTGAAAATACACACACATGCATACACACACACATATATGTATGTATATATGTATGTATATGTATATATGTGGGTATATATGTATATTTTCCTGATTGAGGAGAATTCTGTTCAGCATGTGAATACATATTTCACTACTTCACATTAAGCCTAACCAGTCTTGCTTCATTTCCTGACTCTGGGACAATGAGAGGAGAAAAAAATCAGTACTACTATCATGAGCACCCACTATGACAAAGTTCGCACCCAAGTCCACCATCATGCCCATGCAGTCATCACCACAGTCATTACTATCCCTCAACATCACCATTTTCATAAGCATCGCCATTATCAACCCTTATCTATTCTTACACTCACTCTCACAGTCACTACTGTCATTATAGTGACCATCACATCATCATCATTTATGAACAACCTCACTATTACAATGAATACTATAGTCATTGCTTTCATTATCACCATCATTACCATCATCATCTATTAAGTCAAGAATCGGGAAGTGGCAGATATTTTATTAGTGCTACAATACTAATTTGGAACCCATTATCCACAGTAATCCAATGATATATGTACTGTGAGACGAATATGTTGAAACAGATGAATCCAGAGTTGAGTAGTAGGAACACATTCACATATACATTGTGAAATTCTTTTTTTTCTAAGTCTAAGAGGGTAGATATTTTTATGCAAAAATATCTTTTGTTTGCTTTTTTATCATCATTTCCAGATATATCTCACCCTAAGAATCAAATCATTACATGTTTCCTAATTGACTTTATTTAAAAGATAAGCATTTACTTTTGAATCTTCTGCTATCTACTGGAGAAAAAAGGAAAAAAAAAACTCATGACAAATATCCAAAGTCAAATCAAACAACTTCCCACAACAGTCGTGTCCAAAATTGTATGTCTCATTCGGCAAATTTTATGATAAATGAACATAATACTATAGCAAATAATAAGTAAGGAAATTTCAGAGAAACCTGGAAAGGCTTATATGAACTGATGCAGAATGAAGTAAGAGCAGGAGAACATTTTATTCAGTTTCCTCTTGTAATTAATCTAGCTTTTTCTTTAAGAATGTGGGTGATATCCCATTTGGTGCAATATTACTTCATTATCTATGTTGCGTTTTAGCGGGATGCAGACTTACGGCTTATCTTTTCTTTTTGTGTGTGAAGGGTCTCAACATTGGTCTCTATGATCAAGTGGTGATTAGAAATGGTATTTTTTTGTTAAACTGCAGCATGAGGTTATTAGGCGAGATAATTAAGATAAAGTTCCAAACGATAAGAGTGGAGAGGAGTAAGAGTATTTGTGTTCTGTTAAATACCACCCAGTGACGGCAACATTAGGCAACACGAGGCAAACCCCGGGGGCCTTGGAAAAGTAGTTTTAGTTCTATTTTTTAGGACTGAGTTGGAATCATCTTGATTAAAAGGTTAGAGATAGAATTGTTATTACCCGAGATACTCGCTAAATTAGGTAATGCAAAATTTTTAGGTCAAGAACTTTAATGCCTGAAATCATGCACTCCATTCAGTGAATTTAATGAGTGCCTTAATTTCTATATGTTTCTGTACTAGAGTCTCATAAAGAGGAACTCTGCTAGTGAGGAGCTTACAAACCAGAAAGGAGATAAGTCCATCACACAGATCAATACAATGCAAGACAGGATGTGGTATGCCCATAAGAGAAATACAGAGAAGAGAATTCCAACAAAAAAGTGGAAGGAAGGGAACAAGGGGAATGTGAAAATTCATTCAGTGTTCTGGTGAGATACATTATTAAAGTTACAGTCATTTCTTACCTGAGCCTTTACACATCACAAAAACATGCTTAATTAAAAAGTCAGCAGTTATATCTTTATGACTTAAAGTTGGAAAAGAGGTGTGCCTTCTGAAGAACTGATTTTTATTCCATTTTTATCAGAAATAAGTAAACTTTTATTTTTCCTCCCTCCCTTCTCTTCCTTTCCTTCCATCCTTCCTTCCTTTCTTCCTCTCTCCCTCACTTCTTTCTTCTTTCTTTCATTGCTTTTCCCTTTTCCTATTTCTCTTCTTTCTTTCTTTTTCTCTCTTTTTTCTTTGTTTCTCTTCTTTCTCTTTCTTTACTTCTTTCTTTCTTCTTTCTTTTCTTCCTTCTTTTCTTTTTTCTCTCCTTCCTTTCTTCCATCCTTTAGTAGTTAGTACTTAAAAATACCTCTTGTCTTGGTTTGACTCTTCAAGTTTTTCTTGACTCTTGAAAGTGTACCAAAAGTTCTGAAGTTCAGGATTGTTGAGATGAGGTAGAAAAATCCCCCCCCAAATTTATTTTTCCTCCTAAAAATTAAATGATGAACTATAAGTAAATATGACATACATCTTTTAACATTTTAACTTTCATTTCATTCACATATATGTATATATATATTCATATATATCATGTATATTTCATTCATATATATGTGTATATATGTATCATTCTATATATTTCACTCATATGTATGTATATATCATATATATATTTCATTCATATATATGTGTGTATTTGTGTATGTGAGTGTATTCAATAGCAGGCCCATGTGACAGAAAGTTAGTTATCATAGGCTGATTCCATAGTCTGGGCACTCTCAAATGTTGAGAAAACAATTAGTTCCAATGAACTTGGAAGCTATTTTCAGGAGAACTCAAAAATCTGTAAAAAGCATTACATAGGATAAAGAAGGGAAGAGGCTAGAGGCAAAAACAATGGTTATAAATTTACTGCAATAGTTCAGTTGAGAGGTCTTGAGCTAACAGTAGTGGCAGTGGAAAGAAAGGA
This sequence comes from Bettongia penicillata ogilbyi, assembly GCA_023548195.1. Taxonomy (NCBI): domain Eukaryota; kingdom Metazoa; phylum Chordata; class Mammalia; order Diprotodontia; family Potoroidae; genus Bettongia; species Bettongia penicillata. Next base: position 700,538 of record JAJHZJ010000783.1, on the reverse strand, counting down.
ATAGATTAAAAATGTTGAGAACATTCCCATTTTCCTTCTCTGTTCCTTTGCACCGACTGCAGTCCATGCCTATAATTCCCTGTTGCTTCACTTCTGTTTCTTAGATTTTCTAGGTTCTTTCAAAAGTCAGTTCAAATTTCATCCTCTGTAGGAAGTCTTTCCTTTCTCTCCCTTCCCCCTCTTCCATTCCTTAGCTCCTACTCCTTTCTCCTCTCAGATTATCTTAATCTATTCCACATATATTTTGGACATACCTAGTGTCTTCTCTCATTAGATTGTATGCTTTTCTATGACTCTGATTGTGTCACCTTAATCTTTGTATCCCCCCCACACACCATTTTGCCACATAGGAAGTACTTAATATATGCTTGATAGTGGTGACTAAAGTACTTTTCACATAGTAGGTGTGTAGCTTAGAAGAAATAAGTGAGGAACTTTTATGAATTTAGCTTGGTAACTTCTCAGATGATGTACAGTCTGTTTCTGGGCCACTCCATGAAGACTTTCCAGGTGAAACCTGATGGAGGTTTCCAATCCCCTAGCAAAGACTTTCAGAATTCAAGTTTCACAAGAGGCATTGGGCTAGGATACCAGCAGGGAAATAATAACACAGAATATTTTTTTTAAACAGCTCTCTCTTTTAGCACTCTCTTAGGGATATGAGATGGAGGGATCCTTTCCCTTTCACTTAAGGGCAGGAACATGCAACCTCTGTTTCCTACCTTTCATCAGGGCAATTTAAATTGGCTTCTCAGTTATAGTTCTGTAAATATAATAAAAGGCCAACCCCTGGACTTTGGACATCCTGCTGTATTAAAGATATAAATATGATTGATGCCCTGAGTTCAAAAGGCTTAATTGAGGGAGGGGGAATGGAATCCTCTTACCCCTGTCTGGCCTTTCTAAGACCTTATGGTACTCTATGTAAATGTGTGTCTTGAATGGGACTTACTCTTCTTTACCTTTCTTTTCCTTTGATTCAGAGACTTGAAACATCTGAAAAGGTAGCTGATGTCTTCCTATCAGCTACTAATCTAGTTGTATTAACAAAAGTGGAAGCAGTCAACAAATCAAAAGGGATAGGGTTGCTCAAAGAGAAACCACTGAGGGTCGGGGAATGAAGAGAAGCCCTCTTTACATTGATCAAATTGTAATTAATGGAGGTGAAATGTCAAAGAGTTAATGAATAGCCCAGATATAAATGTCCCAAGAAAGCTTAAATTCTACCATCTCACTTTGCTTTACCTCTTCTTTACTGCTTACTATACCCTTTCTAGGTGAGAATACAGTTTTCTATTTCATACATCATTAATGTTTGTGATCTGGATGCCAATTTTTGCTTCCTTCAACCTATTTCTTTCCCCTTGCCTCCTGGGAGAAGCCCTTTACACAAGAGCCAAATATAAAACCGTTTCTGAATGAGTCTGAGGCAAGGGTGGAATTGAAACAAATATGAGTGTTAGCTCCTGGAAGGCAGGAATCATGCTTTGGTTCTTTTATTTTCTGTGCTTAGCATAGTGACTGGTACACAACATGCACTTAATAAATGCTATTTTCCTAATTGGTTAGTGTCCCTGTTGAGGAGACAGGAAAGCCTAGAGCAAAGGAACCCAAATACACATGGAAAATAAAGGACAGAGATTGTCTACCATCCTCTTAGGCACAATGTGATGGTTTCTGACCAGCCAGGTGCTAGAACTGGTTACAGTCATCTCATCTGGTCCTTACAATAACCTCCTGAGATACACAGGGTACATATTGTTTCCTCTATTTTACAGATGAGGAATACAGATTATGAATACACTGGAAGTAGTTCAGTAGGAGGAAATTGTAGTGATGAGGTATTAAGAGGTTTATTCAAGGTCACACAGCTAACGAGGGTCATAGCCAGAACCCTAATTCCAATGCTGGCGATGGCTCAGGTTGCAGTGGATAACGTTGGTATCTTTGGTGTCTAAGCAAAAATGGACTAGAAAAGGAATGGGCAGCTTTCAGCGATTTGGTGTAGAACACTGCATTTGCTCATTTGGGTCAGAACACTCACAAACAACGACTGCTTTGATGAAAATTCAGAAGTTGCTAAACAAAAAACAAGAATTCCACAGGATTTATCAGCAGGATAGTTCATCCATCTCCAAGAAGGCAGCGTTTAATTCCATCAAAAGGAAAGTACAAGCAAAGCTTAAAGAGATCCAGGACTCCTGGCTCAGTAAGAAAGCAGATGAAATTCAGTTTTATGCTGATAGCAGCAATCCAATGTGTTTTTATGATTCCCTGAAAGCTATTTGTGGATCAAAAACCTGTGGTGCATCACAACTACTCAGCACTGATGGAGTCACACTGATGAGTGATAATGACATGATCCTAGAGACATGGGTTGAACACCTCCATAGTCTTCTTAATTGACCATCATCAATCAATGCTGAGGCCACTGACGATTTACCTCAGATTGAAGCTGATCACTCCTTAGCTCAACCTGTGACTGAAGAAGAGGTTTTGAGGGCCACTAGGCTCCTTTCATATGGCAAAGCACTTGGCGCTGATTCTATTCCAGTTGAGATTTACAAGGTAGGAGGGCCATCGATCATACAAAAGCTGACTGATATTTTCCAGGTTATATGGCAAGAGGAAGTTATCCCTCAGGAGTGCAAGGATGCCTCCATTGTCTATCTTTTTAAAGGTGAAGAAAATAGAATGTACTGCAACAATCCCAGGTGAGGGTCTCTCTCTTAATCATTTCTGGCAAAATTCTTGGTGGAGTCCTCCTTAATAGGCTGATCCTTCATCTGGAATATGCTCATGTACCCGAGAGTCAGTGTGGCTTCAGAAAAGAACAAAGGACAGTTGATATGGTGTTTATTCCACAGCAACTCTAGGAGAAATGCCAGGAGCAGAACAGAGTCTGTACACAACATTTGTAGATCTGACCAAGGCTTGTGACACTGTTTGTTGTAAGGATTTATGAAAAATTATGTCAAAATTTAGTTTCCTGGAGAAGCTCGTTGGTATTGTATGCCAATTTGTTTCCCTAGGTTCTGTATAGTTGACAATCCTCTTGTGCCTTCCCAGTCACCAATGGAGTGAAACACGGCTGTGCGCTTGCTCCCATGCTTTTTAGCATGATGTTTTCAGCCATGTTGTTTAATACTTTCAATGATGAATTGAATACAGCATCAAAGTCAACTACCATACTGATGGTAAGTTCCTCAATTTGAAAAAGGTACAAGACAAGACCAAAGTGGAGGGAATGTTGGTGCATGATTTCTGTTTGCAGATGACTGTGCACTCAATAAAGCCTCTGAAGCTGAGATGCAACGAAGTATGGATCAATTCTCTGCTGCCTGTGCTAATTTTGGCCTAATTATTAACACCAATAAAACATAGGTACTCCATCAGCTACCATCACACCATCCATATGTGGAGCCATTGGTTGCAGCAAATGGAGAGGTTTAAATGCTGTGGATAAGTTCACTTACCTTGGTAGTGCACTTTCCAGGGATGTACACATTGACAATGAGGTTGATGCATGCATTGCCAGAGGTAGCTCAGAGTTTGGAAGGTGCCAAAGAAATGTTTGGGAAAGAAGATGTATTAGACTGACCACCAAATTGAAGGTCTAGAGAGCTGTTGTGCTGACTTAATTTTTGTATGCCTGTGAAACATGGACAAATCTACCAACACTATGCCAGGAAACTGAATCGTTTCCATTTGAATTGTCTTAGGAAGACTCTGAAGATTACCTGGCAGGATAAATTACTAGACACTGAAGTCCTTGCTCGAGCTGAACTGCCAAGCATTCAAACTGTGCTTCACAGACTACAAGACTGGACATATTGTTTGAATGCAAAATGTATACTTGCCAAAAAGATTATTTTATGGAGAACTTGTATGGGGCAGGCGATCACATGGTGGCCAGAAGAAATGATACAAGGATACTCTCAAGGTCTCTCTCAAGAACTTTGGATTTGACTGTGCAGTATGGGAGACACTGGCACAGGATCACTCGGCGTGGCATGCCCACATCAGAAAGGTATTGTGCTCTATGAGCAAAGCAAAATTGAGACAGCATGAAGTAAATGTAGGATGCACAAATTTGGAGTATCCACCCCAAAAATTCATAGAGACTATTTGTACCCAAGCTGTGGTAGATTATTCCATGCTCATATTGGTCTGATCCGCCACAGTTGGACATACTTAACCTTCACATTATCATGGTGATGTCATTTTGGTCCTCTTCAAAAATAAAGGACAAGAACCAACCAATCAACTGACCAACCAATTCCAATGCAATGATGTCAAGACTAATGTGTTCTCCACTTTGTCAAAATGATTTAATAGAACCGTAACAAATAAGCAAAGCAATATAACTGAGCATGTGGGATTGGGTCAGTCTGACAACTATGGACAGCTTAATACTCATGAGCAAAAAGCAACAAGGCTGAGTGGTTCAATCCTAACCAATATCTCACAGGCAGAGGAGAAGAGAAATTCCTGAGTCATTTACATATATGTTTTCAACTATGTCTGCCCTAACAAAGGGATCCCCAAAATAGAGCAGCCTATATGTTAATCTCTTTTACTTCTTTTTTTTTTCTCCCAGAGTAGATTAGTCTGGCTTGCTTCCAGCCTGATGAAAGGTCTCCAAAGGAGAAAAATAAATTAGAAATGCCAGTTTCATTTTAACTCCTGACAATCTGTTGAGAGAAACTTGATATTCAAATTGAACTAGCATTTAACTCAGAGAAAATGGGAACTGAAAAACTGAGGTTTAGGTTCCCTTGTGAGTAGGAACCAGTATTGTGATGAATTCTATGAGTAATCTCTTCACTCCTCCCTTAAAGGATAAGACAAGAAGACTTTCCTTTCAACCTAAGTAAAATTTTAGATCTAGAAAGGACCACAGAGCTCATCCTTATCAATATACATGAAAGGAAAATGAGGAACAGGAAAGTAAAGTGACTTCCCAGAATCGCAAAGGTTTTAAGTGCCAGAGCTGGGATTGAATTAGATCAGGTGATCCAAACCAAGTGCTTGCCCCCCTACCATGGTACCTCTCTTGATGGTTCTCACAAGAACCTAAAAAGTTAATTACTACTTGTATTATTATTATTCTGCTTTAGAAATGAGAAAAATGAGGCTCCTGGATATGAAGTGACTTGCCATGGTCACATATCCTATAAATGGCAGAGATAGGATTCTAACTCAGGTGTCTTGATTACAGTGTAGTGCTTTTCCCAATATACTATGCTATCCACTGTTACCTATTTGCTAGAGGTAGAGGAAAATGCCACTTTTTGCATGAAAACCAACTCTAGCCACTTTAGACCTCACTTATTTCTTCTTCAGACCTCATGTGAACCCATTGTCCTTACTACCTATTTGTTGGGTATTTAGTGTCAGTTCCCAATGATCACTATAGCTAGTCCAGGTTGGAGATTTCTATTCTCTCTCTCATCTTTGTGTTATTTATTAATTTTTCAAATTTATTTATGTCATTAAGCAGCATTAGGTTAAGCATGGCATCATTAGTAATTATTCTTTGGTTCTAAACATTCAGACAGGTCTGAATCCAGTAGCAACTAGTCCATATCACCTTATTTTTTTTCCCACAAGAATACCTTGACAGATTTTGCCAAATGCTTTGCTTAAATCTAGGTAAACCATAAAATATTCCCACGATCTTCCAAATTATCAAGTCTTTCATAAAAGGAAATAAAAAGTCTGATATGACCTTCCTTGAATCAGGTTGATTATTTGTGATCAGTGCTTCCTTTTATAGATGCATGCTACCTATTACCTTTAATAATGTATTCTAGAAACATCTTGGAGTGGACTCAAGATAGTAGAGAGTTAGTGGACCTTTCCCAACATTCCCCTCCAAATAACTTTAAAATAATTCCTCAAATAGAGTGTCAAAGTCAACACAAAAGGTCCCAGTGAGACATCCTTCCAGCCCAAGACAACTTAAGAAGTTGAAAGGAGGACTCTATGACATGGAAATGGAGACTGAACCAAAGCTCATGTGGATACACCAATGGTGGGAATTGATAGTGACAACAGAAGCAGCAGCTGCTTTGGGAGCTCCCAAGCCAGAGACAGTATGGGGACTTGGCAAATGGTCAGAAAGAGATTCCAGGGTGCCAGAAAATTGTTTGGTAACTCTATTGCCAATACCAATTTCTGGGTAACAGTTTAAGAGTGGAGAGATGTACTTTTGGTTAAGAAGGAACAGAGATCTTGAGGAGCAGTATCTTTTCTGATATTAAGGGAACAGGGGTTCTGAGGATCAGTATTGCTTCCAGTCTTAAGAGAAGATGGACCCTTCCTAGAGAAGGAGCAGAGTGCAGACCAGAAGAGTAGTGATCACACACTTTTTCCAGATCATACCACCTTAGAAATATCCAAAAACTTTCAATCTTTCAGAACTAGCTTTGAAACATCAGTGGATAAAAGCCTGAAACATGAAATAGTGCCTTTACCCACTCACTCTCTCACCTCTTATGGTGAACTGACCCTAATTTTAACATAAATTCAGGGTCAAGAAATTGGCTGTAAAAATGAGGAGGAGGGAGAGGCAGATGAGGAGGAGGAGGAAAGGCAGGAGGAGGAGAAATAGAACTAGGCTATTATGGTAATATAAGGACAAGGAAAATCAAGATACAAACTCAGAAGACAATGAAGTCAAAAGAGCTACAAGCAAAGTCTCAGAGGTAAAAAGTGTTAATCAGATACAAGCTCAACAAAAATTCTTGGAAGAGCTAAAAAATTTTCAAAATCAAAGTTGTAGAGAAAAAAATAGGTAGAGAAATGAGAATGAAGGGGAAAAACATGAAAAGATAACTAACATATTGATAAAAGAGGCAAAAAAATACTGAAAAAAATAATACATTACAAAACAAATTTGATTAAATAGAAAAAGAAGTACAAAACTTCACTGATGAAATGACTCCCTAAAAATTAGAATTGGTCAAATGGGGGAAAGAAGAGGTACAAAATCTCACTGAAGAAAATAATTTCTTAAAAATTAGAATGGGGCAAGTAGAAACTAATGATTCCATGAGATATTCAGAAACAATAAAATGAAGTCAAAATAATTTTAAAATAGAAGGAAATGTGAACTGTATTATCACAAAAAAACTGACTGATCTGGAAAATAGATTGAGGAGAGATAGTTTAACAATTATTGGATTACCTGAAAGTCGCATGATTGAAGAAAGAGCTTAGAAATCATCTTTCAAGAAATCATCAAAGCAAACTAGCATGACATCTTATAACCAGAAGATAAAACAGAAACTGAAAAATTGTACTGACAACCACTTGAAAGAGATCCCAAAATGAAAACTCCCAGACAGGAATATTATAGACAAATTTCAGAATTCCCAGGTTACAGAGGAAATAATTCATGCAGCCAGGAAGAAATTATCCAAATTTTCTAGAGTGGTAGGTTCACAAAATATTTAGCAACAACCACATTAAAGGACTTTAGGACTTGCCATGGAGTATCATGGAAGACAAAAGAATGGGAATTACAACCAAGAATAACACATCTAGCAAAACTGAGAATGATCCTTCAAGAGAAAAAATGGATATTTAATGAAATAGAGTATTCTCAAGCACTCTGATGAATGACCAGAGTAGACTAGACAATTTGATTTTTAAATATAAGACTCAAGAGAAGCATAAAAAGGTAAACATGAAGGAGAAATCACAAAGGACTCAATAGGGCTCCCAGGAGTAGGGAATTAGCAGCCTTGAGACCATATGGCCTTCTAGGTCCTGGATATAGCTTTTTTTACTGAGTCCAAGTTTTACAGAACAAATCCTTTTATTTAGTTGACTTGTTCTATGAAGTTTGGATTTAGTCAAAGAACCTTTATCATTATTGAGGCAGTTGGATCATGCGTTCCAAACCAAGTGCTCTTTTCTCCTTATCTCTTGATAGGAAAGTACTACTCACAGCAACTCCATGAGAGTTTATCACTTACCATTATTGGGGCAGTTAGAACTTTGTCATTACTGGGATAGTTAGAAAGAGTCTACATACAAAGCACAAGAGTGAATTGATTATGTTGGAATGATATGAAAACAAATAAACAAATGAAAAGGGACGATGACCTGGGAGAAAGAGGAAGGGAGAGGAAGAATGGGGAAAATTATCTCAAATACAAGAGGTGTATAAAAAGAACTTTTATACTGGACAGGAAAATGGTGGGAAGGAAATCAATGTATAAACCTCACTCTCATTTAAACTGGTTCAAAGAGGGAAAAATTTTATACACGTACATATATACATAAATGTATATCTATATATATGTGTGTGTATATGTATATATATATATATATATGAATGTGCAAGTATTCACGCTCAGCTGGTAGTAGAAATCTATCTTATGCAACAGGGAAGTAGGAGCAAAAGGGGATAAGAAAAGGGGGTGGGAATGTTTCATAAAAAAAAAAAGAGGACAGATAAAGCAAGGCAGTTGTCAGAATCAAAACAGAATTTTGAAGAGGGACAGGACAAAATGAGGGAAGGATAAACAGAAGAAAATAGGATGGAGGGAAATGCAGTCATCAATCATAACTGTGAATGTGAATGGGATGAACTTACCAATAACAGAAGCAGAGAGCAGAATGGATTAGAGACTAGAATCCAGCAACATGTTATTTATAAGAAACACACTTTAGACAGAGAGAAAAATAAAGAGTTAAAATACGAAACTACAACCAAATTTGTTACACTTCAGCTGAAGTAAAAAAAAAAAAAGCCCAGGAGCAGCAATCATGATCTCAGACAAAGTAAAAGAAAAGAGAGAACTAATTAAAAGACATAATAAGGGAAACTACAGCCTGCTAAAAGGCAACATAGATGATGAATTAATATCAATACCAAACATAAATGAACGAAATAACACTGCACATAAATTCATAAAGTAAAACTTAAATGAATTACAGGAGGGAATGGACAGTAAAATTATGCTGGTGGCTAACCAAAAAATTAGAAAGAAATGAATACAATCTTAGAAAAGTTAGATAGGATATATCTTTGGAGAAAATTGAATGGAAACAGAAAGGAATATTTTCCTATCCAGTACCTGGAACCTTAAGAAAAATTGACCATATATTGGGACAAACCTCAAAGCTAAATGCAGAAAATAAGTAATAATAAATGTACCTTTTCCAGGCCATAGTAGAATAAAAATTATGTATAATAAAGGTCTATGGAAGTTTAAATTATAAATTAATTGGAAACTAATCTATTCTTAAAGAATGAGTGGGTCTTAGGACAAATAATAGAAATAATAAATAATTACATTAAAGATAATGACAATAATGAGGAAACATTCCAAAATTTGTGGGATGCACCAAAGTAGCACTTAGGGGAAAATTTATGTCTCTAAGTGAGTACATCAATAAAAAGAACAAATCAATGAAATGGGCAGTCATTTAAAAATCTAGAAAAAGAACCACTTAAAATCCCCAATTAAACAACAAATTGAAAATCCTGAAAATCAATAAAAGAATAATAAAATTGAAAGTAAAAAATTGAATAAAATTAGAAGTTGATTTTATGGGCAAAAATGAACAAAATAGATAAACTATCAGCTAATTTGACTTTTAGAAAAAGAGAAAAAATACTAGTATGAAAAATGAAAAAGGTGATTGAACGATATGTGAAAATGAAATTTAAACAACTGTTAGGAGATATTTTTGCCCAACTTTATGCCACTAAAACTGACAATCTAAATGAAATGGATCAATATTTACAAAAATCTGAATTGCAGTTTAACAGAAAAGAAAATAAAATACTTCAATCACTCTATCTTAGAAAAAATTAATTGAACAAGTCATAAATAAGCTCCCTAAGGAAAAAAAAATCTGTCGGACTAGATGAATTTACAAATGAACTCTATCAACTCTTTAAGAACCAATTAATCCCAATATTATACAGATTATTTGAAAAAATATGTAAAGAAGGAGTTTGACCAAATTGCTTCTTTGTGGCACAAATATGCCACCAATATTCCCAAATGAGAGAGGATAAAAAGAGAGAAAGAAAACTATAGACCAACATCCTTAATGAATATTAATGCAAATTTAAATAAGATATTAACTAATGGATTAAATTAATATAATAGAAAGATCACACACTATGACCAGGTGGGATATACCAGGCGTGAAGTAGTGATTAAATATTAGGAAAATTATCAGCATAATTGACTATAGCAATAACAAAACTAACAATAAAAAAATTATATGGTTTTATTAATAGATGCATAAAAATAACTTTTGATGAAATATAACATCTATTTCCTTCAGAAAGCATAGAAATCAATGTAACTTTTCTTAAAATGACATATAATAGCTTTCTAAAATCAGAGCAAAAATTATCTGGAAGCAGGATAAAGTTGCAGCCTTCCTAACAAGATCATGGGTGAAGCAAGTTGTCCATTAATATCACTATTATTCAATATTCTGTTAGAAATGCTAGCAAATCCAGGAGACCGACAACTGCAGGAGAAATGTCAGGAGCAGAACAGAGGTCTGCACACAATGTTTGTAGATCTGACCAAGGCCTTTGACACTATTAGTGGTGAGGGCTTATGAAAATTATGTCAACATTTGGTTGCCCAAAGAAGTTCATCAATATTGTACGTCAGTTTCATGATGGCATGTTTGCCAAGGTTCTGGATAGTGAACAATGCTCTCGTGCCTTTCCAGTTACCAGTGGAGTGAAGCAGGGCTGTGTGCTTGCTCCCACGCTTTTTAGCATGATGTTTTCAGCCATGTTGACAAATGCTTTCAATAAGGATGATCAAAGCATCAAGGTCAACTACTTTACTGATGGCAAATTCTTCAATTTGAAAAAGGTACAAGCCAAGGCCAAACTGGAGGGAGTGTTGATGCATGATTTTATGTTTGCAGATGACTGTGCACTCAATACAGCCTCTGAAGCTGAGATGCAACAAAGTATGGATCAATTCTCTGTTGCCTGTGCTAATTTTGGCCTAATAATTAATGCCAAAAAACACAGGTGTTCCATCAGTCACTACCACACCATCCATATGTGGAACCATCAGTTACAACAAATGGAGAAGTTTTGAATGCTGTGGATAAGTTCACTTACCTTGGTAGTGTACTTTCCAGGGATATACACATTGACAATAAGGTTGAAGCACGCACTGCCAGAGCTAGCTCAGTGTTTGGGAGGCTCTGAAGAAAAGTTTGGGAGAGAAGAGGTATTAGACTGATTACCAAATTGAAGGTCTACAGAGCCATTGTGCTGACCTCATTGTTGCATGCCTGTGAAACATGAACAGTCTACCAGCTCCATGCCAAGAGACTGAATTGCTTCCATTTGAACTGTCTTAGGAAGATTCTGAGGATCATCTGGCAGGATAAGGTACCAGACACTGAAGTCTTTGCTCAAGTTGAACTGCCAAGTATTTAAACTATGCTTCAGAGAGTGCAACTCTGATGGTCTGGCCACATTGTTCAAATGCAAAATGTATGCTTGCCAAAGAGAATATTTTATGGAGAACTTGCATGGGGCAGGCGATCACATGATGGCCAGAGAAATGAAACAAGGACACTCTCATGAACTTTGGATTTGACTGTGAAACATGGGAGACACTAGCACAGGACCATTCAGCATGGTGTGCCCACATAAGAAAAGGAGCTGTGCTCTTTGAGCAAAGCAGAATTGAGACAGCACAAAGTAAATGCAGGATGCGCAAATTTGGGATATTCACCCCAAGTTTTCACATGGACTATCTGTGCCCAAGCTGTGACAGTGCATTTAGAGCTCCTATTGGTCTGATCAGCCACAGTCAGACACACTTAAATTTCACTTTACAATGGTGATTTCATTTTGGTCCTCTTCGAAGATGAAGGACAACAACCAGAAATGCTAGGTATAATAACAAGACAATAATTAGAAATTAGAGAAATTAAAATATATACAATGAAGTAATAAAATTATCACTCTTTATAGATAATATGATAATCTTATAGAACTCTAGAGAATCACCCCCAAAAACCTAGCTGAAACAATCAATAACTTTAGTATAGTTTCAGGCTAAAAAATAAACTCACATTAACCACCACCATTTCCATGTACTAACAACAAAACTCAGCAAGAAGACATGTAAAGTAAAATTCAATTTAAATAACTATAGAATATAAAACACTTGGTATCTACCTGCCAAGAAGAAAAACCCAGGGACTATATGAACACAATTATAAATTACTCTCCACACAAATAAAGACAGATCTAACAACTGGAGAAATATTAATTGCTCAAAAGTAGGTTGAGCCAATATAATAATGACAATTCTAAATTAATTTACTTATTCAATGTCATACCCCTCAAATTACCAAAGAGTTATTTAATAGAATGAGAAAACAAATAGTAATAAAATTCATCTGGAAGAACAATTAGTCAAGAATGTCAAGAAAACTAATGAAAAAATATTTAAAAAATGGCTATCAGATTTTAAACTATATTAAAAATGGTAATCATTAAAACAATATTATACCAGTTAAGAAATGTAGTGATGAATCAGTGGAACAGATTAGGTACATAATACAGAATCAAATAACCACAGTAATCTAGTCTTTGATCAACCCAAAGATACAAGTTTTGGGGTAAAAAACTCAACATATGACAAAAATTGATGGGAAAACTGGAAAACTGCTTGGGAGAAAATAGGCATACACCAATATCTCACCCCACATACCAAATTAAGGTCAAAATGGAAAAGCAATTTAAAATTAAATGCTGATATCCTCAGTAAATTAGATTAGCCTAAAAATGTGCCTGTCAGGTCTGTGGAAAAAGGAAAAGTTTATGACCAAACAAGAGATAGAAAGCATTACAGGAAATAAAATGACTTTGATTATTTTGATTCTATGGAATTAAAAATTTTGCAGAAACAAAACTAATATATCCAAACTTAGAAGGAGATCAGGAAGCTAGGGAAAAAAATTTACAGCATGTTTCATTGATAAAAGTCTCATTTCTCAAATATATAGAGAAGTGAATCAAATTACATATATATGAACTGCTCCTCAGTTGATAAATGGTCAAAGAATATGAACAGGTAGCTTTCAGAAGACATTAAAGCTATCAGTCAAATAAAAATGTTCTAAATCACTACTTATTATGCAAATGAAAATAAAATGCAAATGAAAGCGACTCTGAGATATAACTTCACACACATCAGATTGGCTAACATAACATAAAAGAAAAATGACAAATGCTTGAGAGGATATGGAAAAATTAGGAACCTAATGCACTTTTAGTGGAGTTGTGGAACCAATCAACCATTCTGGAGAATGATCTGGAACTGTTCCCACAGAGGTATAAAACTTTGCATATGCTTTGATCCCAGCAATATCAGTGCTAGGTCTGCATCTCAAAGAGATCAAAGAAAAGGGGAAAGGATTCATTTGTTATACATGAACATACATGCAAAAACACACATGTGTGTACATATAAATAATGTGTGTATTGTATATACGTATGCATGTGTATGTGTATATCTGCTCTTTTTATGTTGTCAAAGAATTGGAAATCGAGGGGATACTCATAATTTGAGGAATAACTGGAAAAGTTGTGATATATGATTGTAAGGAAATACTATTTTATTATAAGAAATGAAAAGCAAGATAGTTTCAGAAAAACCCAAGAACACTTGTATGAACTGATGCAAAGTGAAATGAGCAGAACCAGAAGAATACTGTGCACACTAAAAGCAATATTTTACAGTTGATTAACTGTGAAAGACTTAGCTACTCTGATAAAGATAATAATCCGAAGTAATTTCAAAGTACTCAGGATGGAAAATGCTATACATCTTCAGAGAGAAAGGAGATGAACTCAGTGAAATTTGAAGCATATTTTTATTTTTCTTATTTTTCTCTCTGTGTTTTCCTTTGCACCTTGGCTAATATGAAAATATCTTTTTCATGATTTCACATATAGAATCAATATCACAATACTTGCCTTCTCAAGGGATATGTGAAGGAAAAGAGGGAGAGAATTTGGAATTTAAATTGAAGAAAAAGAAATTTAATTTTTACATGTTACTAGACATATTTAACAAAATAAATTAAAATATATTTTAAAATGTACTCTAGAATTTTCCCAGGAATAATAATAGTTAATGTTTATGTAGCACTACATGTATCATCTCATTGGATTCTTAATTCTATAAGGTACATGAAACTATTTTCTCCAAGTTATAGATAAGAAAAACTAAGGCTACAGATTTTAAAGGGCTTGCCCAAGGCCACCCTTCTGTTATCTAAGGAAGGATCTGAACTGAGGGCCCCCTGACTCTAAATTCAGCACTATACTAATAGTACTTTAAATTTAAAAATAAAGATTGTCTTAAGTCAAAAGCAAGCCTATATTTTGAAGCCTCCACTCTCTTCCCTTCTGTAAAAATAAAGATATTATGTTCTTCTCTAATCCTAAAGTGCCTCTCCATTCCTGTGACATCTGCCAGTTTTTTCAGTGCTCCAAGATAAAGTTCAACTGGGCCTGGTGATTTGAACTCATCAAAAGCATTTTGGTGTTCTCTTATCAGCACAATGAAATACCTAATATTTAGATAATGCTTTAAGGCTTGTAAAATGCTATACATAAATTATCTTATTTGAGCAGCCTAATAACCATATGAGGCAGGTAATGTAGACATTAATAGCCTTATTTTTATAGAGGTGGAAGCAGCCTCAGATGCTTTATTCCTTTGACAAGTATTTATTAAATGCCTGTCAATTGCAAGCACTTAGCTAGGCACTGGAGGCTAAAACATCAAGACAAAACAGCCCTGATCTCCATTTAATGGGACAGAGGTACATACACACAGATAGCTATGTGCAACATGTAGACAAGTAAAATAAAAAATAATTTCAAGGGGGACTCTATTTCTGTGGGTGGTGAATTAAAATAGACCTTAGGTAGGAGGTGACAGGAGTTAATTCATGAAGGAAGTTAGATATTTCATGAGATAATGTGTGTAATGTGTAACACAGGAGGTTTATTTTAGTTCAAGAGGAAGAGCAAGTGGAAAATTCCGAGTTTGAAAAAACTCCAGCAGACCTATTGGGTTGGATTGTCGAAGGCATGTCATGTTTAAAAAGCCTGGAAAGGGGGGAGGAGCCAAGATGGCAGAGTAGAAAGACTCACGTATGCTAGCTCCGAAGCCACAGACCATATATTTCCTGCAAAGAGAACTCCCCACAAATTCCGGAGCACTGCAAGGCACACTGAAACACAGTGGAAAAGATCTCCGTTCCAGAGAGCCCTGGAGAGCCATCCCCGGGGGTCTGTTGTGTTCTGGACAGCGGAGTCCACCCCTGCGCTGCCCTGGCCGTGGGGCCCCAGAAGAGCAGATCCGAGCAGGCTTCAGGGGGCAGCCGCAAAGGTCCCTCCACCCACAGACTCTACAGGTCAGTGAAAGAGCCATCAGGGCTGGCCAAGAGGGGAGCGGAGTGTCTCCGTAACTCAGGCCCCCTTGGAAGGCAGCAGCAGAGGGAGCAACAGAGGCAGCGGCAGAGGTGGCCCGGAACTCCCTGAGCAGCAGGAAGAAGTTCAGGGCCATTACCAAAGATCTCTGCATAAATCCCCTGAGGGAAGTGAGCCTGGGAGACAGCCCTGCCCCCACCCACTCCATTACTGAAGGTCTCTGCATAAAGCCCCTGAAGGAACTGAGCCTGGGAGGCGGCCCTGCCCCCACCCCAGCACCAGAACTTAAGCTCACATTGAATAGCAGCCATGCCTGCCACGGAAAGCCCATTTGAATCTCAGACCCCAAGCACTAGCTGGGTGGATCTAGGCAGGGGTGGACAGGAATCTCAGAAGTCAAGTAACTGGCTGGGAAAATGCCCAGAAAAGGGAAGAAAAATAAGACTATATAAAGGTACTTTGATGGGGCACAGATGTTCCCGCCTTTCAATTCTGCTGACGATGAACAATTCTTACCATCAGGGAAAGACGTGGAGGTCGGGGCCTCTCTATCCCAGACATCCCAGGTGGATGTCCGGTGGGCTCAGGCCATGGAGGAGCTCAAAAGGAATTTTGAAAATCAAGTTAGACAGGTGGAGGAAAAACGGAAGAGAAATGAGAGAGATGCAAGAAAAGTATGAAAAATGGGTCAATACCTTGCTAAAGGAAACCCAAAAAAATGCTGAAGAAAATAAGACCTTGAAAAATAGGCTCACTCAATTGGCAAAAGAGGTTCAAAAAGCCAATGAGGAGAAGAATGCTTTTAAAAGCAGAATTAGTCAAATGGAAAAAGAGGTTCAAAAGCTCACTGAAGATAATAGTTCTCTCAAAATTAGAATGGAACAGATGGAGTCTAATGACTTTATGAGAAACCAAGAAATCACAAAACAAAACCAAAAGAATGAAAAAATGGAAGAGAATGTGAAATACCTCATTAGAAAAAACAACTGACCTGGAAAATAGATCCAGGAGAGACAATTTAAAAATTATGGGACTACCTGAAAGCCATGATCAAAAAAAGAGCCTAGACATCATCTTCCATGAAATTATCAAGGAAAACTGCCCTGATATTCTACAACCAGAGGGCAAAATAAGTGTTGAAGGAATCCATCTATCACCACCTGAAACAGATCCAAAAAGAGAAACTCCTAGGAACATTGTAGCCAAATTCCAGAATTCCCAGGTCAAGGAGAAAATATTGCAAGCAGCTAGAAAGAAACAATTCCAGTATTGTGGAAATAAAATCAGGATAACTCAAGATCTAGCAGCTTCTACATTAAGGGATTGAAGGGCGTGGAATAGGATATTCCAGAAGTCAAAGGAACTAGGACTCAAACCAAGAATCACC
Organism: Bettongia penicillata ogilbyi; assembly: GCA_023548195.1. NCBI lineage: Eukaryota > Metazoa > Chordata > Mammalia > Diprotodontia > Potoroidae > Bettongia > Bettongia penicillata. The sequence continues at coordinate 683,679 of JAJHZJ010000783.1, read as the reverse complement.
TACCCAGTAAAACTGAGTATAATACTTCAGGGGAAAATATGATCTTTCAATGAAACAGAGGACTTCCAAGCATTCTTGGTGAAAGGACCAGAGCTGAAAAGAAAATTTGACTTTCAAACACAAGAATGAGAAGAAGCATGAAAAAGGAAACAGCAAAGAGAAATCATATAAGGGACTTACCAAAAGTGAACTGTTTACATTCCTACATGGAAAGACAATATTTGTAACTCTTAAAACTTTTCAGTATCTGGGTAGTTGGTGGGACCACACACACACATGTACATGCATGCATGCACACACACATACACACATGCACACACACACAGAGACAGAGAGCACAGAGTGAATTGAATAGGATGGGACCATATCTTAAAAGAAATTAAGGTAAATGGTGAGAGAGAAATGTAGTGGGAGGAAAGAGGGTGAAATGGAATGGGGTAAATTATCTCTCATTCAAGAGGCAAGCAGGAGACTTGTTAGTGGAGGGAACAAGAGGAGAGCTGAGAAAAAAACAAGAAGTTTACCCTCATCACATTTGACTAAAGGAAGGAATAAAATGCACACTCATTATGGTAGGAAAACCTATCTTCCAATACAGGAAAGTGGGGGAGAAGGAGATAAGCAAGGTGGGGGTGATAATGGAAGGGAGGGCAATGGGAGGAAGGAGCAATTTGAAGTCAACACTCAGGGAGGGACAGGATCAAAAGACAGAAGAGAAACAATGCGGGGCAGGATAGGATGGAGGGAAATACAGTTAGTCTTACGCAACACGACTATCAGGGAAGTCATTTGCAAAACTACACAGATATGGCCTATATTGAATTGCCTGCCTTCCCAAAGGGAATGTGGGGAGGGAGGGATGGGCAGAATTTGGAGCTTAAAGTTTTAGGAACAACTGTTGAGTATTGTTCTTGCTACTAGGAAATAAGAAATACAGTTAATGGGGAATAGAAAGTCATCTGGCCCTACAGGACAAAAGAGAAGATGGGGACAAGAGAAGGGAGGGATGGTAAAAGAGAAGGCAGTTTGGTGATAGGGAAAATTAGAATGCTCGGTGTATTGGGGTGGGGGGAGGGGATAAATGGGGAGAAAATTTGGAACCCAAAATTTTGTGAAAATGAATGTAAAAAGTTAAATAAATAAATTTATATTAAAAAAAAAATCAAAAAAAAAATAAAAAGCCTGGAAAGGCAGGTGAGTGTCACACTGTGAAGGACTTTGAACAACAGAAAAGAACTTTGAATTTTATCATAGGAGCCATAGGGAAACATCGAAGCCTCCTGACCAAGGGAGTGCTTATCTTAGGTTTCATTTCCCTAATAGTAATTTTCTGTTTTTTTCAGTCCCAAAAGTAGTTTCTTAAGCACAGGAAAAAGAAGTTGAATAGCTCTGTCTTCTCTCTGTTATATATTGTGCGATCTGATGCAAGCAATAGTCCTACTCACTCTTTGGTCTTCTTTTCATCAATTCAACTATGAATATTATACTCTTGTTTTTCTTTGATAACTTTGATAGCTTCATCAAAGTCTCAGTTTTAGCACTTCCAACATTCACAGGACCATAGTTTTTTGTATTTATCTTCCATTACCTGCCTCTTCCTTCCATGTTCTATATATGTATATATTTTTAATATCTACGTTTGTTTTTGAATTCCCTAGCCATTCACACTGGTCTTTAGATAAAAAATATCAAATATGCTGTACCATGCCCACAATACTCTCAGGTGCTCCCCATATAAGATTAAAATGTAATCCCTATCTGATGTTAATAGGTTCTTTCATTAATATCTATCATCTTTATATGTATTACATAGAAAACACAATGTATTATATAATATGGCTTATTATATATACACTACATAAACTAAAACAAATAGAAGGATCTCTTTGGGATACATTATTAATGTATGTTACATGCAATGTCAATATGTTATAATTATATATTATCTGTAATATATAAATTATAATTCATGTATAATAGCTATTATATATAAACTAAACAGTACTAAACCGTATAATATAAATAAACTAAATCATATATAAGAATCTCTGTGGACTGCACAGTGACTTAGAAAGTCACACTTGCATATGTGTGTATAAGATATTAATAAAGAGAAAGATTATACATATATGTGATATATTAATATTGTATGCAGAGTGTACTATATTACATAGTATAGTAAATATAGTATACTATATTATTATAGTATACATATGACATATATGAAAAAGATATTGAGAGAGAAAGATATTATATATTAGATACATAAACATAATTGCATCTTTTTCTCAATATCTTTCAACTATATCATATTATCTATAATGTTAATATTTGTTTCATATCTCTATATATGTTTGTATTTGTCTCTATATCTCTCTATGTATATGTGTGTATATGTGTATGTATGTACATATATGCACTTCTGCATATACACACATATACACATCTATACACAATACATATACACACATGCACGAATACACATATGCATAAATGTACACATACATATACATACATATGTATGTGCATGTATGTAGATATACACACATGCATGCATATATAGAGTTTTTAAAATCACTTATGCAACCTAAAGTGATCCTTATATATAGTTTAATGGCCCCCATTTCTATCTAAATTTCGCACCAATGAATTAGATAACTCCTTTCTATCCTTCTTAGTGTAAATGTTTGTCTTTGTCCCATTAGACAGGAGCTTTCTTCAGTTCACTTTCCCTGTGGAATTTTAGGTGATGTCATCCTACTAATCTTTTCACAGAGTCTTTGAAATCTGTCCTCCAAAACTTTAGGGTATATTTCACAGTTAGCATTCCTTTTCTCCTCCATCATTTTTCAGTATGCAGTGTCCACTTATCTTCTTGGGTCTCATTATATCTACCCACAGAAATGAGGTATCTCTTTTGAGTAGGCGTTATGGAGTGGTATCTAGAGCACTAAACTTGGAATTTGGAAAACATGAGTTCAAATACTGCTTCAGACACTTACTAATTGTGACCCTGGACAAGTTGCTTGAAAATCCATTATCTCACTGGGAAAAAAAATAAGGTAAGACTGATTTGATATCCCCTAAGGTCCCACCCATCTCTCAATCTATTATCCCTATTTAAATTTATTTGATAATAGTAAGAATCAGATCTAAACTGAAACTCCTCTCCCTCATCCCTGACATTAGTTTCTCTAACTTTTGGAGTTTGAAGGTATCATTAAGGTAAGACATCATTAGTCATATTTGAGCAGAGAGATTTTGACCAGATAATTGAATCTTTCTATCATGGTGCCTCTTCTACATTAGTAAATTGTACCAAGCCTTGTTATTGTAACTTATCAAGTTCCCCTTTCTTCCCAATGATATCTAGTATTCTCTGTTGGCAATATTACTTTTGTTTCTGCCACCATTCATCTTCATATAACTGATCCAGACCATCGCTTCCGGCTTGGAATTCCTGGATTTCTTTTTTTTTTTTTTTTTAATATTTATTTATTTATTTAATTTTTTTTACATTCATTTTCACAAAATTTTGGTTTCCAAATTTTCTCCCCTTTTATCCCCTCCCCTCACCCCAATACACCAAGCAATCTAATTTTCCCTATCTCCAATCTGCCCTCTCTTCCGTCATCCCTCCCTTGTCTTGTCTCCATCTTCTCTTTTCTCCTGTAGGGCCAGATGACTTTCTATTCCTCATTAACTGTATGTCTTCTTTCCTAGTAGCAACAACAATACTAAACGGTTGTTCCTAAAACTTTGAGTTCCAAATTCTGCCCATCCCTCCCTCCCCACCCATTCCCTTTGGGAAGGCAGGCAATTCAGTATAGGCCATATCTGTGTAGTTTTGCAAATGACTTCCCTGATAGTCGTGTTGCGTAAGACTAACTGAATTACCCTCCATCCTATCCTGCCCCTCATTGTTTCTCTTCTGTCTTTTGATCCTGTCCCTCCCTGAGTGTTGACTTCAAATTGCTCCCTCCTCCCATTGCCCTCCCTTCCATCATCCCCCCCCCTTGCTTATCTCCTTCTCCCCCACTTTCCTATACTGTAAGATAGGTTTTCATAACAAAATGAGTGTGCATTTTATTCCTTCCTTTGGTCAAATGTGATGAGGGTAAACTTCTTGTTGTTTTTTTTTTTTCCTCAGCTTTCCTCTTTTTCCCTCCACTAAAAAGTCTCCTACTTGCCTCTTAAATGACATATAATTACCTCATTCCATTTCACCCTCTTTCCTCCCACTACATTTCTCTCTCACCATTTACCTTAATTTCTTTTAAGATATGGTCCCATCCTATTCAATTCACTCTGTGCTCTCTGTCTCTGTATGTGTGTGCATGAGTGTATGTGTGTGTGCGTGCATGCATGTACATGTGTGTGTGGTCCCACCAACTACCCAGATACTGAAAAGTTTTAAGAGTTACAAATATTGTCTTTCCATGTAGGAATGTAAACAGTTCACTTATGGTAAGTCCCTTAAGACTTCTCTTTGCTGTTTACTTTTTCATGCTTCTTCTCATTCTTGTGTTTGAAAGTCAAATTTTCTTTTCAGCTCTGGTCTTTTCATCAAGAATGCTTGAAAGTCCTCTGTTTCATTGAAAGACCACATTTTCCCCTGAAGTATTATACTCAGTTTTGCTGGGTAGGTGATTCTTGGTTTGAGTCCTTGTTCCTTTGACTTCTGGAATATCCTATTCCACGCTCTTCGATCCCTTAATGTAGAAGCTGCTAGATCTTGGGTTATCCTGATTTTATTTCCATAGTACTGGAATTGTTTCTTTCTAGCTGCTTGCAAGATTTTCTCCTTGAGCTGGGAGTTCTGGAATTTGGCCACAATGTTCCTAGGAGTTTCTCTTTTTGGATCTCTTTCAGGTGGTGATCGATGGATTCTTTCAATATTTATTTTGCCCTCTGGTTCTAGAATGTCAGGGCAATTTTCCTTGATAATTTCATGGAAGATGATGTCTAGGCTCTTTTTTTGATCATGGCTTTCACGTAGTCCCATAATTTTTCAATTGTCTCTCCTGCATCTATTTTCCAGGTCAGTTGTTTTTCCCATGAGATATTTCACATTCTCTTCCATTTTTTCATTCTTTTGGTTTTGTTTGGTGATTTCTTGGTTTCTCATATAGTCATTAGCCTCCATGTGTTCCATTCTAATTTTGAGAGAACTATTATCTTCAGTGAGCATTTGAACCTCTTTTTCCATTTGGCTAATTCTGCTTTTGAAAGCATTCTTCTCCTCATTGGTTTTTTGAACCTCTTTTGCCAATTGAGTGAGCCTATTTTTCAAGGTGTTATTTTCTTCAGCATTTTTTTGGGTCTCCTTTACCAAGGTATTGACCCATTTTTCATACTTTTCTTGCATCTCTCTCATTTCTCTTCCCATTTTTTCCTCCACCTGTCTAACTTGCTTTTCAAAATCCTTTTTGAGCTCTTCCAAGGCCTGAGCCCACCCGACATCCCCCTGGAATATCTGGGGTACCGAGGCCCCACCCTCCACGTCTTTCCCTGACGGCAAGAATATGTCCTCATCATCGTCAGATCTGAAAGTCGGGATCATTTGCATCTGTTCAAAAAAACTCTCTATAGTCTTATTTTTCTTCCCTTTTCTGGGCATTTTCCCAGCCAGTTGCTTGACTTCTGAGATTCCTCTCCACCCCTGCCTATATCTGCCCAGCTAGTGCTTGAGATCTGAGATTCAAATGGGCTTTCAGCAGCAGGCATGGCTGCTATTCAATGTGAGCTTAAGTTCTGGTGCTGGGGTGGGGGCAGGGCTGCCTCCCAGGCTCAGTTCCCTCAGGGGCTTTATGCAGAGATCTTCAGTGATGGAGCGGGTAGGGGCAGGTCCCCCTCCCAGGCTCAGTTCTCTCAGGGGCTTTATGCAGAGACCTTCAGAAATGGAGCAGGTGGGGCAGGGCCGTCTCCCAGGCTTAGCTCCTTCAGGTGGTTTATGCAGAGACTTTCAGTAATAAAGATCCTGCCTGCTGCTGGGGGAGTCCCGGGCCGTCGCGGCCTCACCACCGCTGCCTGCGCCACCACTGCCTCCGCCACCGCCCTGCCTCTGCCTCCACCACTTCCTCCCGAGGGGGCCTGAGCCACGGAGACACCCTGCTCCCCTCTCGGTCTGCCCAAGCATGTCTCTCACTGACCTGCAGAGTCTGTGGGCGGAGGGAACCTTCCTGGCCACTGGAGGTTCTGTCCCTGAAGCCTGCTTGGATCAGCTTCTCTGGGGCTGCAGCCAGGGCAGTGCTGGGGTGGGGTCTGCTTTCTGGGGCACGACAGACCCTGGGGACAGCTCTCCAGGGCTCTCTGGAACGGAAATCTCTTCCACTATGTTTCTGCACCCTCTGCAATGATCCAGAACTTCTGGGGAGCTCTTCTTACATAAAATCTATGTGCTGTGGGTTCAGAGCTCACAAACGTGCATCTTTCTACTCTTCCATCTTGACTCCACCCCCCCCGGATTTCTTCTTACTATACAGTGCTACTCTTCCCATAAAGCTCCCAATTATTTTATTGCTCCTGTTTCTTTTGAATGATGTATATTCTCATAAAGTAATTTTCCATCATGGGTTTCATTGCATTAAAGTTTTAAATGCCAATAAAAACAAACTTGCCTTTGTCTTCTTTAGATTGCAAGAAACTGTTTCCAAGAGTCTTTCACCTTTACTGGGAAAAAATACTATTCCTGTTCAGTCATTTTTCAATCATGCCCAACTCTTTGTGACTCCATTTGGGGTTTTCTTAGCAAAGATATCATAGTGCTTTGCCATTTTCTTTCTCCAACTCATTTTACAAGTAAGGAAACTGAGGTAAACAGGTGAGGTGCCTACGTTCACACAGGTAGTAAATGTAGCTAGATTTGAACTCAGCAAGATGAATCTTTCTAACGCTAAGCCTGCTCTATCCAAAGCATCACCTAATTGCCCATTGAATATAGTAGGCCCTTAATAAATATATGTTGATTTGAAAACAGTTGCTCAGCTGTCCTTGATTGTCAATAACTAATTTCCATCCACAGCTTCCAAATGTACTACAGCCAAGGAAAATTTTCCTGTGAAGAGGCCTTACATGGAGTCCAATGATCAGGTACATATTAACTCATCAATTCAACAAGCCAACAATTTTACTCTTTCCATGAGATTAAGTTTTAAGATCCTCCTCCCTTGTTGTTTCTGAAGTTTTGCCTCTATTTGTTAGGGAAGCATATCTTATAGGAGCAGAGCTGTGAGTTGAAGGTGTTCTTGACTCCAAATTCTGTGATCTTGCTAGTTACCCTAGTAGATCCAGTTAACCCTACACTTTTATAGAACTATCCCCTACAACATCCCTTGTACATGTGAGAAAATTAATAAATGCTTGCTTTTGTCTGTTGTTTTGTGTTTTATCTTCAAGCCTGGGTCTTTCTACCTTGCCCAGGGTGGAAGTACAAGGGCCACTCAAAGACGTGGTTCCACTCTTATAAGCAACAGATCCTTGAATTGCTCCTTTTCCTGACCCAAATCAGATGACTTCTCCTTCAACAATCTGTTTCTCTAAACCCCTTCCCTTCCCTGGATCTCACTATGTTAATTCCCAGACCATCTCCAGTCATCTTGATGAATATGTGATCACTGGCTCAGGAGGAGAAAGTGAGGCTGGTGACCTTGCACAGCTCTCCTTCCCTCAAAACAAAGTCAAGTGCAAGTCATGTCATCATTTCTCTGATGGCATGGTCTTCTTCAGCATTGAAAGATGAACACAAACAACTATGTTAATACTGAACATAGTACATGTAGATGATTGATTTTAGCCCCACCATAGCTTAGAATAGATATCCATAGCTTAGAATAGATATCCATAGCTTAGAATAGATATCCATAGCTTAGAATAGATATCCATAGCTTAGCTGAAGATATCCTCTAATCTCAGCTTCCTCAGGAGCAGGGGTTGCAGGCATGTACCACCATATCTGGAAATAAATGCTTGTTGAATGAAGAAATAAATGAATTCTCATTCTGAATCACTTTTCATTTCAATATTCTCAGTGAAGAGAAATGCACTATCCCACAACATTGGCCATTCTAATTTTAGATTGTTCAAATTACTAGTAATCTTTTCTTCCTTCCATAGAAAATAAATCTATCAAAACTCTACCCAACTGCCCCACCACTTGGGGCAAACATAAGGAAATCATGCCAGTCTCCATATGATGGCATTTAAAGACTCTGTTAATGACTTGTTCTGAAGATACTAATAGTGATTGGTGCATTCCTTAGCAAATCCCCATGAATCAACAATTTAATAATCTTTTTAAGCTCAGTAATCTACACTTTGAAAAAATTTATTTCTTCCTCCTCTTAAAATCTAGGACAGTATTTCCTATGTCCTATCAGAACTCTATCACTTCTTGTTGTTCAGTAATTTTCAGTTATGTCCAACTCATCGTGATACCATTTGGGATTCTCTTGTTAAAGTTACTGGAATGGTTTGTTATTTCCTTCGGAAGCTCATTTGATAGATATGGAAACTGAAGCAAGCAGAATTAAGTGACTTGATCAGGGTCACACAGTTAGTAAAAGTCTAAGGTCAGATTTGACCTCAAGGAGATGAGCCTTCCTGACTCCAGATTTGGCACTCTCTCCACTGCTCCACCTGTTCATTCACCAGCAACAATAATAGTTCAGCAATCATATTTACAAGTTCTTTCTATTCCTTTGGGCAAGCTTAATCTAGATGAGATCAACATGAGTTTAACTGGTCTAGTATGTGCCATATCCCCTCATTAATTCAATTCAACAAATATTATTAAATAACTGCCATGAACCAGGCATGGTGATATGTATTAGGTTCATAAAGACAAAAGCTCAAATAGCTTATTATGCTCTGTTGAGTGGGTATGATATGTAGATGAGTTAAATATAAAATATATACAAGGAATCAAGAAAAGCTTCATGGAGGAAGGATACTTAAGTTGAAGACTTTCAAGGACTTAGAATTCAGAGATAAAAATGAGTAAAGAGAGACCATGAAGGGATGGGGAAGGTGGAGATGGCCAATACAATGGCATGGAGGTGGGAAATAGAACGTGATGTACTGAGGAAGCCAATTTGGCTGATTTGTATGAGGTTAAATGGAGGTATAATATAAAATAAGTCCAAAAATAGAAACTGAAGCCTGACTGTGAAAGGGCTTCAAATGTCCAAAAGATGAGTTTGTATTTTATCCTAAAGAGTATAAGGAGCCATTTAAACTTCGTGAGTGTGAAAATGACATGACCAGAAAGGTCTGGATTATAAATTGAGTAGAGGATATAGATTACAGAGGGGAGACACTTGGACAGAGAGATCATTTAAAATGTTTGAAGTATTCAAGAAAGAGGTTGTTAAGGGCATGAACTAAGATGGTAATTTTGTGGGGAAAAGACAAGCTAGGTTTAATGGTCTCAACTATATCACTCTCTGTCTCCTAGGGTCAGGAGCTCTATATTTTGAAGGACAAAGACTAGTAGTTTAGTTATCCTTTCCTACCCTCTGTTTTTAAAAATCCTACATTTCTCAAATTCATTCTATTGATCTCAGCGAGCAAAGACTTAATTCTTATTCTATATTTTAGGCATCTCATACTAAAATTGTTTGTATTGGCTGTCTGTGCCATGTGTATATTTTGAGTAAGACTTATGGAGCTACACAAATTTTAAATGCCATACATTTGCTTAATCTCTTTTCTGCAACTGTCAGGTGAATAATTGCTAATTTAATACTTGTTGCAAGAATAATATTACACTCCAATTTCTATGTGGGAAAAATGTGTTAATAACTAGACAGACTTGTCACCATGGCAACATATTGCTATCCAGGATCAAGAAGAATATTAAAGCAGTAGTTCATTAAGTCAAACATATAAATTACTAATAATAATAACTAAAATTTATATAACACTTTTAAGTTTGAAGAGTGTTTTACTTATGTTAATGCATTTGATCCTCACAACAACCTTGTGAAATAGGTGTTATTATCAGTCATATTTTACAGATAGGTAAACTGAGAGACATCAAGGGACATACCCATCGCACAGATAATAAATGATAGAGGATAGTTCAAATCCAGGTCCCATAACTCCAGGTCTAACACTTATCCATTATATTCTCCTCCTGTATTTATGAATATATAATATCATACAGAAATGAAGAGTCAGTGTGGCATAATAGCCAGAGGGACAACCCTGGAGTCAACAAGATGCAGATTCAAGTCCTATCTTTGACCCATTCTGGTTGTGAGGGTGTAGGCAAGTTATTTAATCTCTCAATGTTGCAGGCAATTTTCTAAGATTGGAAGCTGCAGACTTGATCAATTGATCAATGGAAGAAGCTTCCATACCAGCATTTACCAAAAAGTAAAGCACCAGATAACTTGTATCAACAAGGAAAAAAAATAACAGAGTACTGAACTCGAAGGAATTTGCAAAGGAGGAAGGTAATGCAGAAAAAGTGCACAATTTGGTCTCATGACATCTACCACTGAGTGCCTATGTGACCCTGAGCAAATCACTTAAACTCTGTACCCTTAAATTTTGTTATTTATCCATTGGATGGAGTTGACTAGGTGACCCTTAAAGACTCTTTGAAGTCTAGATCTTTGGTTTTATGGACTATAATAGGAATTATTATGGAGAGTGCAAAGCAAGTGTTGGAGTTCTAAGAAATTGAGGGGGAACAGAGATCATTTAGTTGGAAAATTTAAGGAAGAGCCCATACAGAAGGGGTCTTGAAAAAAGGATGGCATTACAAACCAGACAGAAATGTGAAAAGTGTCTATTCTCAGATAAGGATACAGCTGCACTATGGTACTGAAGAAAGGCAATTAAAGGATGAGATTGGGGAGTTGTCTAGAACAACAGAAACATTTCTTTCTTTTTCAAACAACATGAATGCTACTTTAATTCATTGGGTATAAGGTCAGTGATGGCAGCTTTAAATGCATATATATATATATATGTGTATATATATATATATATATATATATACATTTTATTTTTGTATCTCCCTTCATTAGCATAATGTATTGTACATTATGCCACTCAATAAAGGTTTATTGAATTGAACTGGATACCTTCAGAGAAATAAACAAATATATTAATCAACACTTTCATTAATGGAGCAATACCCTTTACTGATATAAATCCTAGTTCTTTCTAATCAATTAATTTTGTTGAAAAATATTAATCAATTCGTGTCGCACCTATTGAGAGATAATTGGCTTTGTTATATTTAGCCAAGATGGTGGCTGAATGATATACATTACTGAGCACATAATCAAATATTTTTCCAGTCTTGTAAAATCTGCTGGATCTTGTATATATACACATACACACACACACATATATACATACATACATACATACATATATACATAAGCATCAATGAAAGATGATTTCAGAAGGAAGGCACTAAAATTGCAAGGGAATGGGAAAAGTCGTCTCTCTTCTCTGACACTGCCACTGCCCTGGTACAATCTCTCATCGCCTGGACTATTACAACAGACTGGTGGTTGATCTCATCACTAGAAGTCTCTCCCCTTTTGAATTTATCCTCATCTCATCTAAGTGATGCTCTATAGTGATGCTCTAAAAGCAAAGATCTTACCATACTGTCTCCTGTTCCCTTTTCCCCACCCTAGTCAATAGCCTACAGTGGTACCCTGTAAACTCTAGGATCAAATATAAAATCCTCTATTTGACTTTCACAGACTTTCATAAACTAATTTCCTCCCAAACCCCCATTTTTCTAGTCTTTTTACATCCTAGATGTCACCATATACTCAGTGATTCAGTAACACTGGCTCACTTGCTCTTCCTTGAACAGCACAGTCCATCTCTTCACTCTGGACATTTTTCTTTGCTATCTCCATGTCTCAAATGCTTTCCCTTCTCATTTCCACATCCTAGGTTCCTTTAAATCCCAGTGAAAATCTCACCTTCTAGAAGGAGCCTTTCATGATTCCCTTTATTTCTAGTGCCTACCCTCTATCAATTATTTCCAATTTATCCCATTTCCATGTAATCTTGAACACTAGATTGTAAGATCTTTGAGGATCTTTGCCTTTCGACTTTCTTTGAATTCCTGGCACTTGAAACAGTGCCTGCTACATAGTTGGTGCTAAATAAATGTTTATTGAATGACCTACTTCTGCTACAGCTGAGATTTGAACTAAATCTTGAGTGATGCTAGGAAAGGGAGATAATAAGAAAAGATATTCCGGGGGTGGAGCCAAGATGATGGAGTAGAAAGATGCACATACACTAGCTCTTCTCCTATAGCCCATAAAATATCTATAAAAATGATGCTCAATAAATTCTAGAACAGCAGAAGCCCCAGAACAACAGAGTGAAAGATTTTCAGCCAAAGGTAGGACAACAGGAGCAGTATGTCACATGGGACAATTAGCCAAGCACAACCCAGCTCTGACCATGCATGGAACTAAGAGGAATAGGACCAGAACAGACCTCTGGGGCAGAATCCCTGGCAGGGAGGGTCTCAGAGGTCTCAACCCACAAGTGCCAAAGGAAGCTTCAAAGGTCAGTGAGAGGGCTTTCAGCTGTGAGAGAAGGGTGCAGGGTTCCCCCACCCACCCAGCATAGGCCCCAGGTGGCAGCAGCAGTAACAGCAGCAGCACCAGCAGAGGCGCTGCAGCACTGTGTGGTAGGGGCCCAGAATGGCAGCAACTTCCATCCTGGGAGGGTTCAGCTTAAAACCCAGGGGGAATTGAGCAGTTGATCTGAATCTCAGCCCTGAGCATGGTCCTGGGGTGAGGAGGAGCACTAGGACCCTCCTCTTGACAAAGGATTCAGAAGTCAAGTAACTGGATGGGAAAATGCTCAAAAAAGGGAAAAAAATAAGACCATAGAAGGTTACTTTTTTGGTGAACAGGTATTTCCTTCCATCCTTTCAGATGAGGAAGAACAGGGCATACTGCCAGAGGAAGTCAAGGCTTTTGCATCCAGTACCTCCAAAATGAATTATGTAATGGGCTCAGGCCATGGAAGAGCTTGAAAAGAAAGTCAACAACTTGCTAAAGGAGACCCAAAAAAATGTTGAAGAAAATAACACCTTTAAAATTAGGCTAGCTTAATTGGAAAAAGAGGTCCAAATATCCAATGACAAGTAGAAGGTTTTAAAAAGCAGAATCAACCAAATGCAAGAGGAAGTTCAAAAGCTCACTGAAGAAAATAGTTCCTTAAAAATAAGAGTGGAGCTGAAGTAAGCTAATGACTATATGATAAGCCAAGAAATTACAAAACAAAACCAAAAGAATGAAAAAAATAGAAGATAATGTGAAATATCTCATGGAAAAACAACTGACAACAAATCTCTTTTGAAATATCTCATGAAAATAGAGAGACAATTTAAAAATTATGGATCTACCTATGAAATGGACATTATTTCTCCCTGAGCCCCTAGGTTAAGAAATATCTGTTAGGTTACTGGGCAGAATTGGATAACCCGCCTGGCAACAGTCTTTTGTTGGGCCCCTGTCAAAATGTTATTCCCCTTGGGTTGTGAAATATCTGATGAATTGTTAACAGCCATCTTTTTGTTTAGTCCATTTGCATGGTAACCACCTGTGCCTCCCCTAATGTTAGACCCCTCTTGCCAGGCAACTACCTTTTGCTGAGCACCCCCTTCCTGACTACTATTTTTTGTTGAATAACAACCAGTCTTTGATTGGGTCCCTCTCCTGGCACCTCTCCTCTGTTGGGGTCCTTTGCCTAACAGTACCCTGACAACCCCCTCTGTTTTGGGGGATCTTGCCTAACAACAAGCCCCACTCTTGCTCTGTCAGAACTCTGTTTGTTGTTGAAACTGCAAGGCTGTACCGGGTAGTGCTGAAATGCTTAAAATGCACTCACCCACCTCAGTTCGGGTCTGTCTCCTCTGGGTCTCTGCATGAGGCAGCAGCCAGCCTGGCTAATAAAGATGCTCTCGAAATTCCTAATTGATTTTTGCCTATGAATTATTCTTAGTTCGCCCATTTCACCTGAAAGTCATGATCAAAAAAAGAGCCTACACATTATCTTTCATGAAATTATCAAGGAAAACTGCCCTGATATCTAGAACCAGAAGGCAAAATAAATATTGAAAGAATCCACCAATTACCTCCTAAAAGAGACCTGAAAAGAGGAACTTCTAGGAATATTGTGGTCAAATTTCATAGTTCCCAGGTCAAGCAGAAAATACTGCAAGCAGCTAGAAAGAAACAATTCAAGTATTGTGGAAATACAATCAAAATAACACAGGATTTGGCAGCTTCTATTTTAAGGGATCAAAGGACTTGAAATAGGATATTCCAGAAGTCAAAGGAACTGGGATTAAAACCAAGAATCACCTACTCAGCAAAATGGAGTATAATACTTTAGGGGGAAAAAATAGTCAGTCAATGATATAGAGGACTTTCAAGCATTCTTGATGAAAAGACCAAAACTGAAGAGAAAATTTGACTTTCAAACACAAGAATCAAGAGAAGCATGAAAAGATAAACAGGAAAGAGAAATCATAAAGAATTTCCTAAAACTGAACTGTTTACATTCATACATGGAAAGATATGATTTGTAACTCTTGAGACATTTCTCAGTATTTGGGTAGATAGAGGGATTATACACACACACACACACACACACACACAAAAACACATATAGACAGACAGCATAGATTGAGTTGAATCAGAAGGGATGATATCTATAGAAAATAAAATTAAATGGTGAGAGAGGAATATATTGGGAGGAGAAAAGGAGAAATGGAATGGGGAAAATGATTTCTCATAAAAGAGGTAAGAAATTATTTTTCAGTGGAGAAAAAAGGGAGGAGGTAAGAAGGGAAAAATGAAGCTTACTGTCCTCACATATGGCTTAAGGAGGGAATAGGATTGTCATGCAATTTGGCATGAAAATCCAGCTTACACTACAGGAAAGTAGGGGACAAGGGGACAAGTGGGGTGAAGGTGATGAGAGAAGGGAGGACAAATAGGGGAAGGGAGTAACTAGAAGTAAACACTTTTGAGAAGGGACAAGGTCAAATGAGAGAATAGAATGAACGGGGAACAGGGCAAGATGGAGGGAAATATAGTTAGTTTTACACAAAATGACTATTATGGAAGTCTTTTACAAAATGACACATATATAACCTGTATTGAATTGTTTGTCTTCTCAGTGGGAATGTGTGGGGAGGGAGGAAGGGAGAGAAGTTGGAATTCAAAGTATTAGAAATGAATGTTGAGAATTGTTATTGGTTATGCCTGGGAAATAAGAAATACAAATAATGGGGTATAGAAATCTATCTTGCCCTATAAGAAAAGAGAGAAGATGGGGATAAGGGAAGGGTGGGGTATGATAGAAGGGAAGACTCATTGAAGGAAGGGGTAATCAGAATGCAAGGTATTATGGGGTGGGGGAGGGGAGAGATGGGGAGGAAAAAGTGGAACTCAAAATTTTGTGGAAATGAATGTTGAAATCTAAAAATAAATAAATAAAACTATTATTTTTTTTTAAAAAAAGGATATTCCAGGAATGGGGAACAATGAGTGCAAAGGCATGGGACTGTGAAATTGAATGGTGTGTGAGGAAATGTAAGAAGGAAGCATCATTGGTCAGGGAGAATGTGATTAGGAATGAAGTATAAGATGATTGGAAAAGTAAGAAGGTCTAATTTGTGATGAACTTTAAATAACAAAAAGAACACTTTAGGTTTGATCCTGGAAGTAACAGAGAATGCCTGAAGTTTATTAAACAGGGAAGTAATATCATCAGACCTCTACTGTAGGAAAATTAGTTTGATGTTAAAACCAAAGTCCAATTGGAGTAGAAAGAGACTTGAGGCAGGGAGACAAACCAGAATGCAATTGCAGAACTCCAGAGAAGAGGTGATAAGAATCTGTATTAGGATGACAGTTTTGTGATTAGAGAGAAAGGGACATATGCAAGATTCACTGAAGGCAGAAATGGTAAGACGTGGCAGCAAATTGAATATGGCAGACTGAATGTAGGTGAGGGGTGGAGAATACCACTGAGGTTGTGAACTTGGTTATCTGGGAGGATTGTGGTGATCTTAATAGTAATATGGAAGTTGAGAAGAGGGGAGGGTTTGGGAATAAGTGATGCATTCTGTTTTGGATATGTTGAGTTAGAGACACCCATGAGATGTCCAGAAGGCAGTTACTGATCCAAAACTGGGGATCAGAAGAGAGATTATTCCCAGACACATAAATCTTAGAATCTGAGATTTAATCTCCCTTCTGTGTGCCATGATGCAGCACCAGAGTCAAAATTTACAGAGAAGCCAACATGACAGCATCAAAGATTTTAAGAAATTAGAAGAGATGTCAGTAGCCATGTAGTCCAACTCTTGAATGAATGACGTACCACCTTTAAGTGAAATTCAAAGGACAACTATATTGCATAACATTTGAAATGTAAACTTATTTCAGATCCTAGAACAATGATATGAGCTTTCCCAAGTCATAGTTCCACTTCTTCAGCTGTAAGAAGGGAGTACTAACTTAGATGATTTCTTGAGTCTCTCCCAGCTCTAACCTTCTATGTTCTTCTACTCTGATATCTACAGTCCTATCTGTGTCTTCAATCCTTTCAGGAGCATAGAATTTAGAGTGTGAGGGAACTTTTGACATCCACCAGTCCAAGGGTTCTTAACCTAACCTCTATGAACTTGGTTTTAAAAAAATATTTTAATAATACGTTATACATATTTTTTTTTAAAAATTATATGTATTTTATTTTATTTATTAAAACATCATCTTTCTGAGAAGGAGTTCATGGGTTTCATAGACCCATAAGGTCAGTTTGGTACCAGAATACCAAAAGAGTTAACACAAAAAGTATTAAGAACCCCAGGTTTAGTCCAAGCTCTTCATTTCATAGATAAGAAAATCAGGATCTAGACTGGTTAAATAACTTGTCCAAGATCAGGCAGATATTATGTAGTCAAATTTGAACTCAGTTCCCTATATTCCAACTGCAACATTCTTTTTCACTGCAAAATACTGCTTTTATGATTCTATCATTCTAACTGGGGAAAAGAGGGTTACCATACTAAGAAGGTAAATCATATCCTGTGGTGAGCATAATTGAAATCTATGTCCCCTATGCAAAGAAAATTCACTATTTATTACTGGAAACATACACTATATGGGAACATCCACTCACAGAAACAGTGATCACAGAAAGCCAGCATGGCTTCATGAAGAACAAGTCATGCTAGACTAACCTCATTTCCTTTTCTGGCAGGAATGCTAGAAAGTCACTAGAGATATGCTTTACTTAGATTTTAGCAAAGATTTTTGCAGTTTATTGTGCTAGCCTGGTGAAAAGGAAGTAGATGTGTGGAAAAGATGATATTCTAGTTAAATGGATTTTGAAGGTTTGGAATGACCAAACTTCTAAAGGAGATATTGATAGCTTAGGATTCCCTGGGACCATGTAGCATTTTTCACCTGCCATTTTTCACCATGCTGCCTGCTGTCTGCTGTCACTCCACTCTCCTTACAAGACCTTAAGAAACTATGCCTGGAAGGACCCAACACTCCCTGATACTATGTGACTTAAACTACATCCCATCATGTTGCACTCTGCTACATCCTCTTCCTCCTTCACACCTTGTGTTCTAGGAATACGGTCAAATCAATCCTCCTATAGCTTCCTGGAAGGGCATAGCAGTGGCTTGTCCTTTTGTTAATCCATATCTGTAATTTCCCCTTCATTGGCCTCCATTTAACTACATGTGTTGTCTCTCCTATTAAAACTGATGGCAAGGTCTGTCTGAATTTTTGCATTTGTATTCCAAAAGCTTATGCCATGACTTTCTTTCATTTTATTGTCAATTGGGAAGGAAGTCTAGAGTGGAGTGCCTCAGGGATGTAGAGATTTACTTGACACTGTGTCATACAACATTTTTAATCAATAGATATAGAGGCATATATGACATGATTAATTTTCCTCATGACTTAAAGCTAGGAGGATAGTTACCATATAAAGGGATAGACTCAGGATTCAAAAAAAAATTTGACAGATCACTTCAAGAAGATGAAATTTAATAGAGATAAATAATAAAGTTATAGGATTATGGAAGCATGAAGTTATAGAGTTAGAACTAAAAGGGACTTTAGAGTCCATTTGGTTTAACTCTCTAATTTTACAGACAAATAACCTAAAGTCAAGTGAAGTTAAATGATCTATTCAAAATCACACAAGTGAGGAGTGACTGAAATGGAATTCAAGCTTGCATTTTATTCAAAATTCATTTCTCATTCCTTATACTATGTTAATTTCCCAGCCTTACATATGGGCTTTAGAAAATAAACTTCATACTATAAAATAGGATGGGGGGGCACTAAATAGAACTTTAGTTGAATAAAGTTCTGGAGATTTTAATGTACTGAAGAATTCACATGAAAAATATGGTAACCAAAAAAGCTAATATAACCCACAGCTGTAACTAGGGTGTGTTATTTATAGAAATGACATGGATAATAACCTAAATAGCATTTAGAGGAGTACAATCAGTATCACAAAGGACTGGGAGATATGTAATCATTTGATTTTTAGTGTTCTCAGAGCATGTGCCAAATAACTGGTGTCTGTTGAACTTCTTAGGCGATTTTCCCTAGAATGGTTTTTTTTTTGTTATAATATTTGTCAAGGATTGGCTCTGTGCCAACATTCTCAGACCAGGTTTGATGTAACGTTGAAATGAGGCATCAGCAAGTCACTGAACATTTGCAAACAGATTGACATTGACCTCACATAGTAAGTCTATGCAACAAAAATACAATACCATTTATATTCTCTGTATGCAGTACTTTGTCTTATTATGTAAATGCATCCCGTCAGTAGGCCATCAGAATACGTCCACACTCACAGTCCTCGGCACTCACCAAGTCTGAATGACCCAGACTCCAGATTAGTCAACTTCTCATGCTCCTAGATGGTCAGGAATCAGAGAAGTCAAGGCTAATCAGGACCCAGTGGAAGTATTGTCAGAGAAATGATGACATGACTTGTACTTGACTTTGTTTTGAGGGAAGGCTGTACAAGATCACCAACTTCACTTTCTCCTGATGAGCCATCTGGATCCAGTGACTGAATATTCATCTGGATGACTGTAGACAGCCCAGGATGAAATGGGAGACATTGATCTTTTTTGACTAAGCCCTATTCAGGAACTCACCTAGAGTGAAGTGATGCCCATTCAGTGAATATGCTTCTTTAAGATGTAATCAGGGAATGGCCCTTTTAGTGAGCAAAAGAAAAAAATATATAAATAAATCAAGCTGGGAGGGAAACAGTAACAGTTACTATTGATAATCACTCTTAAGCCAGAAGGGTCCAGAAAAAACCAGTAAGGGGAGTTTGGACAGGGACCTATTGGTGTGCAGTGTATGAGCTTCAGAGTGCATTGGGTATAAGGTTTTGGTAAAGAGAAGGAAGAAAGAAAGAAAGAAAGAAAGAAAGAAAGAAAGAAAGAAAGAAAGAAAGAGAAAGAAAGAAAGAAAGAAAAGAAAGAAAGAAAGAAAGAAAGAAAGAAAGAAGAAAGAAAGAAAGAAAGAAAGAAAGAAAGAAAGAAAGAAAGAAAGAAAGAAAGAAGAAAGAAAGAAAGAAAGAAAGAAAGAAAGAAAGAAAGAAAGAAAGAAAGAAAGAAAGAAAGAAAGAAAGAAGAAAGAAAGAAAGAAAGAAAGAAAGAAAATTAGCCAGTAAAACCCAAGTTAACTGAGCATCCTCTGACCATTCAAATTTACCATTCTTTGGAGAGGAGAGGGAATAGATAGAATTGGGGGGGGGGGGGTTGGACAGAAGGGGAGGAGGATGAGCTGAGTTATTCAGCTAGTTGGGTCCTCATTCAGGCAGCTTGGTCTACTCACAGCTTTGTTGTATTGTCTTAATTTTTTGGTGAGGGGGAAAAGAAGCTGTATCAGGAAGAGACTCTATACAATAGTCACAGAACATTGTAAGAGACAAGAAAAAGAATACCTAGGACTGATGCTTTAAATGTATTAAGCCAATAGAAATATAAAAATAAAATTATCTCTGCCCAGAAGAGATTTTCATTCTACCAATATTCCTGGACTTGACTTATGTTCCAGTCCCCAGTAGGGAATGTAAAAATGATACTAACTTGCTCCATTTCTATTGATCCTATTTTTTCTTTTGGTGCTGTGTTACCAAAGGCAAAACAACAACAACAAAAACAAGGAAAAAAACTAATAATCCAACAGTTCTTGGAAATTATAAGGTGTTTCTAAAGAAAGCACAATCAACCATAAAAATCTCAAGTTCTTAAAGTGAAAATGCAATAAACTTTACCAATCCTCTACACCACTGGTAAGCAATGAGGAAAATGGATATTGTGGTGAACAATATTGCATGATCAATTTCATACAAATTCAATATTCTTTACAATTATAAAATGGTTACTAATACAAAATTGCCACATCCTTCTCACTAGTATTTTTTCCCCCCACAATACAGATAGATTCAGGGATAAAATTGATTTGGAAATGTCAGATTAAAAAAAGTGCCTGGGGGCAAAGCCAAGATGGCAGAGTAGAAAGATACACATATGCAGGCTTTCCCCACACAGCCCACAAAATACCTGTAGAGAGGGACTGTCAACAATTTTGGAGCAGCAGAAGTGGAGAACAACAGAGTAGAGATTTCCAGCCAAGGGTGACCTGAAAGGCCCACGGGAAATGTCTGTTGCACCCGATGCAGAGTGGAGCCCAATCCAGCCTTGGCCATGTGGCATGGCGCAGCTCTGGGAGGAGGACTCCTTGGGAATGGAATCTCCAGTTGCAACAGCAACAGATTGGCAGATCCCTCAACTCATAGGTGCCAAAGGTCAGTGACAGGGTTTTTTCAGCTGACTAGGAAGAGAGAAGGGACTTCCCATAGCTCTGGCCTTAGGCAGCGGCCACAGAGGCCACATTAGGTTGGCTGTTGCACTGTAAAACACTATGGGGGCACTGAGCAGCCCATTCTTACCTCAGTCCAGTATAGACACTCTGAGGGAGCAGATCTGTATCTCACACTGAATGGTGGCCCTGCCCATGCATATCTGAAAATCAGTCCCCAGTGCGGACTTGGTGGAACTGGAGGCCAGGTGGCAAAGGAAGGAAACTCTGCTAAGATTCTGGGCACAAAAATCTCTCCCTGCTCCCAGACCAGTGTACATACTTGATTGTGCCACCTTGGAGGAACTGAGATCTTACAGATTCCCAGAGCATACCCTACTCTTGACAAAGGATCCAAAAGTCAGGTAACTGGTTGGGAAAATGCCCCAAAAAAGGGAAAAAATAAGACTATAGAAGGTTTTACTTGGAAGAACAATGCTTACAATCAGGGAAAGACATAAAAGTCAAGGCTTCTGTATCCCAAAATTGCAAAATAAATATTCAGTGGTCTCAGGCCATGGAAGAGCTCAAAAAGGATTTTTAAAATCAAGTAAGAGAGGTGGAGGAAAAACTAGGAAGAGAAATGAGAGAGATGCAAGAAAAGCATGAAAAACAGGTCAACACCTTGCTAAAGGAGACCCAAAAAAAATACCTAAGAAAATAACACCTTTAAAAATAGGCTAACTCAATTGCCAAAAGGTGTTCAAAAAGCCAATGAGGAGAAGAATGCTTTCAAAAGCAGAATTAGCCAAATGGAAAAGGAGGTTCAAAAGCTCACTGAAGAGATTAGTTCTTTAAAAATTAAAATGGAACAGATGGAGGCTAATGACTTTATGAGATACCAAGAAATCACAAAACAAAACCAAAAGAATGAAAAAAATGGAAGATAATGTAAGATATCTCATTGAAAAAATAGGTGACCTGGAAAATAGATCCAGGAGAGACAATTTTAAAAACTATGGGACTACCTGAAAAGCATGATCAAGAAAAGAGCCTAGGCATCATCTTTCATGAAATTATCAAGGAAAACTGACCTGATATTCTAGAACCAGGGGGCAAAATAAATATTGAAAGAATCCACCAATCACCTCCTGAAAGAGATCTAAAAAGAGAAACTCCTAGGAACATTGTGGCCAAATTCCAGAGTTTCCAGGTCAAGGAGAAAATATTGCAAGCAGCTAGAAAGAAACAATTCCAGTACTGTGGAAATACAATCAGAATAACACAAGATCTAGCAGCTTCTACATTAAGGAATCAAAGGGTGTGGAATAGGATATTCCAGAAGTCAAAGGAACTAGGACCTCAAACCAAGAATCACCTACCCCAGCAAAACTGAGTATAATACTTAAGGGAAAATATGATCTTTCAATGAAATAGAGGACTTTCATGCATTCTTGATGAAAAGACCAAAACTGAAGAGAAAATTTGACTTTCAAACACAAGAATCAAGAGAAGCATGGAAAGGTAAACAGCAAAGAGAAATCTTAAGGGACTTACTAAAGTTGAACTATTTACATTCCTACAGGGAAAGACAATATTTGTAACTCCTGAAACTTTTTTCAGTATCTGGTTAGTTGGTGGGATTACACACACACACACACACACACACACACACACACACACACACAGCACAGAATGAATTGAATAGGAAGGGATCATACCTTAAAAAAATGAAATTAAGCTGTGAGAGAGAAATATATTGGAAAGAGAAAGGGAGAAATGGAATGGGGCAAATTATCTCTCATAAAAGAGGCAAGTAAAAGACTTTTCAAGGGAGGGAAAAAGGGGGGAAGTGAGAGAAAAATCATGAAGCTTACTCTTATCACAATCGACTAAAGGAAGGAATAAAATACACACTCATTTTGGTATGAAAACCTATCTTACAATACAGGAAAGTGAGGGAGAAGGGGATAAGCAGGGTGGGTTGGATGATGGAAGGGAGGGCAGTGGGAGGAGGAAGCGATTAAAAGTCAACACTTTTGGAGAGGGATAGGATCAAAACAGAGAACAGAAGAAATGGGGAGCTGGATAGGATGGAGGGAAATATAGTTAGTCTTATACAACATGACTATTATGGAAACCATTTGCAAAACTACACAGATATGGCCTACATTGAATTGCTTGCTTTCCAAAGGGAATGGGTGGGGAGGGAGGGATGAAGAGAAGTTGGAACTCAAAGTTTTAGGAGCAAATATTGAGTATTGTTCTTACAACTAGGAAATAAGAAATGCAGGTAATGGGGTATAGAAAGTTATCTTGCTCTACAGGACAAAAGAGAAGATGGGGATAAGGGAAGGGAGGGATGATAGAAGAGAGGGAAGATTGGTGATAGGGGAAAGTAGAATGCTTGGCGTTTTGGGGTGAGGGAGGGAAGAAATGGGGAGAAAATTTGGAACCCAAAATTTTGTGGAAATGAATGTTGAAAACTTAAATAAATTAAATTTTTAAAAAAGTGCCTAATGCTAATAGGCACTATTAGTAGAATATATTAAAGATAATTTTCAGTCATTTTATTTTAAGGGTCCTGCTGATCTGACACTGAAAAAACTCATGCTATTTCAATAGATGAGGAAAATGAAGCCCACAGAGATCCAGTGATTTGCCCACAGATCACGCAATAAGTTACAGAGCCCAGATTTGAACTTAGATTTTGTAACTCCATGTTCAGAATTCTTTCCACTGTGTCATGCTAAAAGCCCATATGAAGCATTAGGTGCCAAGAATAAGGAACAGTGAAAAGTTCATCCCTTTAGGTGATGAAATTAAGGAGGAGAAAGGGATCGACAGACAATAGATACAGTGACTACTTCCTGTCACAGAAATAAAAAAAATTCTCTCTCTTGGTTTGTAAACTCTATGGTCTCCAGATTTTGGGGTTATCTCTTCTAAGTCTGCATAGCACAGAAGCTCTAACCTAGTGAGTAAAGCACTGGATATTAAATAAGATATGAGTTTGAATCTATACTTCACCTCAGATTATCTGGGTCAACTTGAACAGGAGGCAAACTATTCCCTCATTCATAAAATAGGACTTCCCTCACAGTTGTGGGGATCAAATGAGTTCACATATGTCAAGTGTTTGGCAAAACTTAAAAGACTATAGCTATATTTATTGTTATTCAATTATGTATAGCTCTTTATGACTCTGTGTTCATAATAAATAGCCAAATAAAAAAACAATACCATCCATGGGGCTTTCTTGTCAAAGAAATGATGGTTTGCCGTTTCTTTCTCCAATGGATTGAGGCAAACAGAGGTTAAGTGACTTGCCCAGAGTCACATAGCTAGTAAGTATCTGAGGCTGGATTTGAACTCAGGTCTTCCTGAATGCTGGCCCAGTGTTCTACCACTGAGCCCTCTAGCTGCCTCAGAAAAATGCTAGCTAGCTATTATTATAGCTTTTGTGTTTGTCACTTTATTTTTCCCAAGCTTTTAATTTTATCTAAAAAATATGTGTGGAGAGGAACAGAGGGAAAGTGAAAGGGAGGGTGGGGCACAGAGGGAACAACTTAGGCAGTAAAGAAATATAGTAGGAAGAGTGATGGATGCCTGAGTTCCAATCCTGCCTCTGACACTTATTAGCTGTGTGATCCAAGGAAAATCATTTAACCTCTCTCTGTCTCAGTTTTCTCATTCACAAAATGAGGTAGGTGGACTTGATTTCCCAGGAGGAACTTTCAAGATCTAAATCTACATTATAAGGATCTGAAATCTAAGACCCCTCCCAAAGATATTATTCTATGTTTGAAAATCTATGTTTCAAGGATGAATTCATGAATTGAACTCTAGCATGCTATATTTTTGCTATGTGCAAGAAAATTTTCATTCAATGCTATCCCCCGAACTATACAATCTTAGAGAAGAAATAACTCTAAAGATATCCAAGTGATACCAAATATACCTACATTTCTGATTGGGCAGCCTCCCTTACCTACTTTTTGACTAAGAGAGAAGGAGAAGGCTATGGTATCATCTTTCATCCTGGGGCTATTTGGTCTTTCCTTGAAGACCTCTAGGGAGGAGGAACCCATAACCTTTCAAGAAAGTCTGTCCCTTTTGGGATAGCTCTAATTTGAGAATTTTCCCCAAAAAAAGATCAAGTGTAAATTTTCCTTTCTAAATTTTGTAGCATTTCTGTAGCAAGTACCCTGACACATCCAGGATGGCCTGCTAGTCCAGGTTCTTAGATCTGCTTTTCTAAAAGGAAAACAACTTTTGAGGGGTCAATAATCTTCTTCAATTACATTCACCAACAGAAAAAATACAAGCAGAGAAATAAAAATCAATAGACAGGTCTTCTATCTGACCATAAGCAATATATACATCACAGATCAACAGACAGATTCAACTCTCTGACCATTGCATACATTCATAGTTACCAGAGAGAGAATGACCAATATCTGGGTTTTCAAAGCTAGAGGAGTGGGGCTCCTTAGAGTCTCATCTTAGAGTCTCCTTAGAGTCTTACCACTAGGATATTCTTTCAAAGAGTATGTTTATCCTTCATTGCCAAAGAAGGCCTTGCCATCAGAGAAATAATGACATGACTTGCATTTGACTTTGTTTTGAGTAAGGCAAGGCTATGCAGGTCACCAGCCTCACTTCTCCAGAGCCATCAGGATGACTAGAGATGACCCAGGATGAGGCAAGTGAGGTTAAGTGAATTGCCCAAGGTCACACAGTTAGTGAGTGTTAAGTGTCTGAGGTGAGATTTGAACTTAGGGCCTCCTGACTCCTGCTGTATCCACTTCACCACCTAAATGCTCCTTCCAAAGAGTAAACCCTAAAGCAAAACCTCATCTCAGAGAATATATATATACACACACTAATTAACAAAAGGTGTGGGCGTTCCAATAAAACAAGCCTCCCTTAATCAACTTCCCAATGGGCTCCAGGTGAGGCCTATTAATGGGCAGGGAAGATCTTTAACTCCCATTTACATAAAATCTCATTAACATGACACCACTTACCTAAGATTTTTATATGTGCTTAATATGCGCTGGGCACTGTCCTAAGCACTGGGGATACAAAGAAAGGAAAAAAATCCACAGCCACTAGGCTCAAGATGCTCATCTTCTAATGGTAGAGATAAAAGGAAATAGTTATGAATATACAAGATACATATGATGTTAATAGGAGACCACTAGCACTTATCAAGATGGAAGAGATAACTGGGAAAGACTTCCTATAGAAAATAGGATTTGAGCTGATTGTTGAAGGAAGTCAGGGAGGCCAGGAGGCACAGGAGAAGAAGAACATCCCAGGCCTAGGAGACAGCCAGCGAAAAGGTATGGCTTTGGTAGAGGGAATGTCAAACATGAGGAAGGGAAAGAACTGTGCAATCACTAGAGCATATAATATGGGGAGACAACTAAAGTTTTAAAAAGTTAGTAAGAAGTAAGATTTTGGAGAGCTTCAAAAAGTTAAACCAAGATTTTATGTGTTACTGGAATGCATTATATCCCTTTCTTGGTCCTCATTTCTCTTCCAATGCAGCTAAAAATAAGAACAACAAATTCTCTTCATTGGCCTTACCACTTCCTAATAGCCTTTGCTCATTTTGAGCCTTGGTGCTTGGATCATTTTTCAGGCTAAAACAATCTTTCACATATACATCTAGTATAAAGAGCTCAGTCTGGGAATCCACTCAAAGATTTCATCTACAAAAGTCCCCAAATAGGAAAAGCATTAAAAATACCTTAAAAGTCATGCAGTACTCCTAATATTTCTGATAAGATTCAGAATTGTACTACCTTAAAGTCTCATCACCTAATTTTGCAAATGACAAGCCTGTGGCACAGAAAGATGAAGTAAAAGATAAGAGAACACTCCTCATCTATCATCAGTTAGGATCTTTGGAACAACCCTATGAGGTAAGTAAGTTAAAGAAAGACTTTGCTCTTTAACCTGGAAAAATTCCATTCAGTTCCATGATCGTTTATAAAGCTCTTACTCTGTCCAAGACACAGTGTCAGGCATTAAGGAGACAAAGACTAAAGAAAAGTCAGTCCTTCTTATTAAGGGAGGAATTTTTTGGTGAGGATTGGGGGCTGTTGAACAGAGTAGACAACAGAGATAGACTCTTTCCTCACATAAGTAAAAACAATATAATTTGAAGATAGAGAAGGCATTGTTGATGACGATGATGAGGATGATGACGATGATGATGATGATGATGGAGTGGGTGAAAAGGAGTCGTGAAAGCTTCCCCTAGTAGAAGATTAGGATCCTAAGATCTGGAGAAGTAGATTTGAGGAGGAGGTACATTCTAGACATGGAAGGAGGGGTGGGGTATGCTGCAACAAGACACTGGGTCAAAAGTTGGCATGCTGAGCTATTTGGGCTAGATGGAGAATATTTCCAACAGCGTGATGTGAAGTATATCTGGAAGGGTAGAGTGGGGCTAAACTGTTAGCTTAGGGATTTGTATTTTATCCATAAGTCACTTTGCTTCTAAAATGTATGTATATGTGTACATACAGATATATGCATAGACAAACTGTTAGATGTGTGATTCACATACGGTTCATATGCATATGCACAAACACATATGTATATGCATACTATGATTATTAGTAACCAATTATGGTGGAGATCCAGGCTTTTTCCTGCCTTATTTCCTTGAAGTATATAAATGACCTCTGCCAAAAATTTGCCTAACCTATACCATCTTAACTAAGTGAATTCCTGCTCATTATCTTCTACTCAGGTTTAGGTGGGGATAAATTCTTTGATTAAATTGCCCAAGGTTAGGGGTGATTTGGAAGTAAATGGCATGATCAAAGTTATATCCCCCCATTAGAATAGCTCCACCTCTTATTATAATTTTCATTCTCTCTCATTACTTGTTAACTAATCAGAGGTGAATATCACTCTGAGTAACATATATTTTTCCAAGGGCTTGTAAGCATTAAATGGGTTCCATGAGGAGTCTTTGACTAAAGAAGTATCACTGACTCTTTTTGTTAATAATATGCTAGCATTATTAATAAAATGATTTATTACTCAGAAACTATATCTCTCAATCTTTTTAAATGTCACAGTGCACATGCATGGGCCATACACAGTGAATCCACACATGTAATGCACATATATGCATGTATATATATATGTGCTCATATTCATACACATATTCACATAGGAATATATCATAGGTGGTCAGATGTACATACAGAGATAGTGTGCACAGTAAGTAGATAGCTGATTTTCGAGTCAGAAAGACCCATGTTCGAGTCCTATCTTTAAAAACACTAATTAGGTAACCCCAAGTGGGTCATTCAATGTAATGGTGCTCCAATTAACTTTCTAAGACTATAAGATACAGATCATGTGTTTATCTATATTGATAGACAGACTTCCTCACATGATGTTCCTTATATCCATGAACTCATAAGTGTATGCATATTATATAATATCACATTATATAACATAAGATATATGACTATATATGATATAAGATAATATAACATGACATACCCAACACAGCATAATATAGCATATATAATATATGAATGTTATGTTTACATCATGTAATATTTCTTCACAATAATCTAATGAGGTAGGTGGCACAAATATTGTTGTCCCCATTTCACAAGGGAAGAAATCAAGATTGAATGAGGTTAAATGACTTACCCAAGTGTCATCAAACTAGTGAGTTTGGAACTTGGAATCTAAACCCGGGTATGATTCCAAATTCAATGCTCTCTCCACTTTGCCAGACTCATCAGGCCAGCCATTTATCGGAAGTGATAACTCTACCTCACTGATGAGATAAATAGCTCATTTTCTCAGCTTTCTTAAAAAGAAAATGTTTCCATTTCATTGGAAATCCCTTCCGATAGATCTAATTTATGCCATGGGACTTCAAACAAGATTACAATCATAAATCTTATAGTTATATTTGGAGTCAATAAAGGATGGGTTTGAATCCTGCCCCTGTCACTTACTAAAGGTCAAATCTTGGATGATTTACTTCATCTCTGCAGGTCTTTTTCCTTACCCACAAATTGGGAAACATAGTACTTGGACCACTTATCTTTATCTTTGGATTCTTCTTTGTGGTTGAGCCGTTCTGATTGGAGAGTGAACACCCAAATCACCTAATCTATTGTATTGACTCTACAAAACCTAACATTTATAAAATTCTTTAATGTTTGTGGAACATTTCACATATGTTATATTATTTTTATTCTCGCACAGTCCTATGATAGCTACTATTGTTATCACCATTTCAACAAATAAGAAAACTGAGACTTAGAGGGATTTAGTTTCTTATTCAGGGACAAATAGCTACCTAAGTATCTGAGGCAGGATTTTATCACAGGTCTTCCTGATTCCAAATTCAATAATCTATTGAATATATCACCCATTGAACTATCCAACTAATGCTAACATTTTGCTATCTGCTCTTGTATATCTTTCCACACATATTTTTTTCCCCATAAGCCATCACTCCTAACAGTATCAAAGGCCTTGGTCAGTTCTACAAACATCGTGTACAGACCTCTGTTCTGCTCCTGGCATTTCTCCTGGAATTGTTGGGCAGCAAACACCAACTGTTCCTTGGCCCTTTCTGAAGCCACCCTGGCTCTCCAGTAGATGGTCATCTTCCAGGTGAAGAAGCAGCCTATTAAGGAGGACTCTAGCAAGAATCTTGCCAGCAATGACTAAGACAGACAACCCCCTGTGATTGTCACAGAACATTCTATTTCTTTTACCTTTAAAGAGATAGACAATGAAGGCATTCTTGAACTCCTGGGGGACAATCTCCTCTTGCCATATAACCTGGAAAGCTTGTCAGCTTTTGTGTGAGAAATGGGCCCCCACCTTATAAATCTCAGCTGGAATAGCATCAGCATCAGGTGATTTGCCACATGAAAGGAGCCTAACGGCCTCAAAACCTTTTCTTCACTTGGAAAGTTAGCTAAGGAGGGATTGACTTCAACCTGAGGTAAATATTCAGTGACCTCAGCATTGATTGATGATGGTCTGTTGAGAACACTGTGGAAGTGTTCAGCCCATCTCTCTAGGATGGTTACCCAGAGAAGTTCATCAGTATTGGATGTCAATTTCATGATGTCATGCTTGCCCAGGTTCTGGATAGTGGACAATGCTCTTGTAATTTCCCAGTTACCAATGGAATCGAACAGGGCTGTGTACTTGCTCCCATGCTTTTTAGCATGATGTTTTTAGCCATGGTGTCAAACGCTTTCAATGAGAATGAACATGGCATCAAAGTCAGCTACCATACTCATGGTAAATTCCTCAATTTGAAAAGGCTACAAGTCAAGACCAAAGTGGAGGGAGTGTTGGTGCATGGTTTTCCGTTTTCATATGATTGTGCACTCAGTGCAGCTTCTGAAGCTGAGATGCAATGAAGTATGGATCAATTCTCTGCTGACTGTGCTAATTTTGTCCTAACAAGTAACACTAAGAAAACAGAGGGGCTCCATTAGCCCCCACCACATCATTCATATGTGGAGTCATTGGTTACAACAAATGGAGAAGTTTTGAATACTATGGATAACTTACCTTGGTGTATACTTTCGACAGGTATACATATTTATAATGAGGTTGACACACACATTGCCAGAGCTAGCTTAGTGTTTGGGAGGCTGTAATAGTAATTTTTTAAAAAAAGATCTTTCTCATTCATTAATAGGCCCATATGATCTATTTAAATCATCTGGAAGCCTAAGTTACATGTGGTAAAAGGAGCTTGCTGAACAGGTGGAACAGGAAGGATGGAGCAGAACCAGGAGGAAGTGAGTGAATGTGGTTGGGGTAGAGGAGAGATGAACAGAAACAGGCAGGCAGGAACAGCAAGGCTCACGCTTGTGAGTGTTTGCTTGTGAGAAGGCCCTGAGGGGGCTGGGGGGCTGGGGAGAGGTTTGGGAATGACTTTGCCCACTGTGGTGGTCATGTTTATTAATTTCTTGGTCTCCATGTCAAATTTAACTTTCATGTTCTGGGATTTAGTTGTCTGGTATCTAAATAAATGTTTTTCTTCTGCCTCCATATAAAGAGTCTGTTGGACTTTGTGGTTGAGAACTGCGCTGGCATATTCATAGTTACCAGCAACACTGTGAATATTGCCTTGATGATACAGAGGCTCTGAAGAAAAGTATGGAAGAGAAGAAGTATTAGACTGACTACCAAACTGAAGGTCTACAGAGTCATTGTGCTGACCTCATTGTTATATGCCTGTGAAACGTGCACTGAATAACTTCCTTTTGAACTGTCTTAGGAAGATTCTGAAGATCACCTGGCAGGATAAGGTACCAGACTCTGAGGTCTTCATTCAAACTAAGCTGTCAGACATTCAAACTATGCTTCAGAGAGCACAACTCTAATGAACTGGCCACATTGTTCAAATGCAAAATATACACTTGCCAAAAAGACTTTTATGGAGAGCTCACATGAGGCGGGTGATCACATGGTGGTCAGAAGAAGTGATACAAGGCCATTCTCAAGTCTCTCTCAAGAACTTTGGAATTGATTATGTGACATGGGAGACACTGGTACATGCTCGCTCAGCATGGTGTACCCACCTCAGAAAAGGTACTGTGCTCTGTGAGCAAAACAGAATTGAAATAGCTCAAAGGAAATGTAGGATGCACAAATTTAGATTATCCACCTCAAATTTTCACATGGACTATCTGTGCCCAATCTATGGCAGAGCACTCCAAGCTCATATTGATCTGATCAGCCACAGTCAGACACATTTTTGAAAGTTGACTTTATCATAGTGACGTCATTTTGGTCTTCTTCGAGAACAAAGGACAACGACCAATCAACTTTCCACCTGTTTTCTTCTTCTTGCTCTGAGAACAGTAATCAAGTTAATACTTCCATTGCTTTTGGAAAAGGCATGGAAATTGACTACCTATCTCTCTACTCCCTATTCCTAAGATTATAACTATCCTTTCTCATAACAATTACTTTCCTAACCATCATTATCTTACACGTTTTCTCCTTCCTTAGAATAGAAGCTTCTTGAAGGCAGGCTCTGTCTCAGTTTTGTTTTTGTATTTCAAGTATCCAAATCAATAGTTCTCAAATGCATATATTAGGTACTTGATAAAAGCTTTGTCAATCTTTAATTCACCCTATTTAATCTGTGGAGAGTCACATGAGAACATGGAGGTAAAGTTTTTTAAAGGAAAGTACTATATAAATGTAAGATAGCAATACTTTATCTTACAGCCAAAATCAATCTCAGAAAATCATTATGCATTCCCCTGACTTCAGGTTGATATGGCATTACTATTCTCATGGCTTAATCATGTCATCTCCTCAGAGAACCATAGGGTGCTATAAATACTTATTTAGAGACACCCAAGAGGATTGAGAAGGGACCAACTGTTGTTCTTGACCTAGTGACATTGAAATTTTACTCCCCAAAGTCTTGGATGTTTGTAGATCCCAATATTCCAAGCACCTTGCAATATGACTTACCTAGGGATACACATGGCAAAAGGAAGCACAGATATATGTGGGGAAAACCTCACTAGGTGTGAGGGTTTATAATTTTAAAACCACCCCAGACTTCCAGAGTAGAAGCTGCATTACTTTCTCACACAGGTCTCACCTGGCTTTCTTTTCCTCATTCCCAGATGCAACTCTTTAACCACAGCATAATGGGAATGACCTATGATGAGTCACAGTTCTAATTCCCACTACAGTTGGAGTCTGAGTGATGCTGAAGCTTGTATCATGACTGGATTGAATGGGGGAGGTGAGATCTCACCAGTGATCACTACTCTCCTATTGACTCTTTTCCATCTAGATGCTTTCTAATATGGTTTATTGAAGGTACAGGGGTCTCAATGTACCTTCAACCCTATGAACATGGGGTATGAACTGTGAGTTAAGGTTATAACAGCTATTGTGTCTTTGTCCCAGACTCCCTGTTCTACCATATTGACTGTAATAATGACTGACCCCTCTAGACAACCACTGTATGTAAGCTAGAATTCCTCTCTGGATTGTGAAGCTTGCTCATTAATAAGAAGAATGTATTGCACCAGAGATTAATAGAACTCATGAGTCATTTAACATGAGACTTATTTTTCTCATTCCAAGTATGTGTGTTTTCAGAAAATGTGCCAAATTACTTCTTCAGCAGGTCAATTTCACTCTATATTGGGATGAAAAGTAAAGGCAAACACATTGATTTCTACCCCCCTATTCCATCTCACTCCCATTTTAGGAAAGAAGTGCTCTCCTACCCTTATTATAGAAAATAAGTGTCTTTGGAAGACATCCATCTTCAAACCTGAGTGTGAATTCTATTGAAGTACCCTAGTAAAAGCAACATGGAGAGGAGGGGGAAGGAAAAGCAATTCACATGTATTAAATACCAGTTATGTACTAGGAACTGTACAAAATTTTTACAAATATTATCTCATTTGATCCTCACAAACGGCCCCGAGAGGTAGGTGTTTTTATTATCCCCATTTTACAGTTGAAGAAGCAGAGGTAGAAGTTAAGTGACACCCAAAGTTGAAAAGCCAATGTATCTGAAGCTGGAATTGAACTTGGTTTTTCTTGACTCTAGCCCTAGTTCTTTATCCACTGTGCCACCTAGCAGCAGCTAGAAATGTAGCCTCTACCCGTATTTTAAAGAAGAAGTATTTATAATGCTTAGGGTGTGATATTACCTGGTTGTGTAACCTGGGAAAGTCCTTACCCTCTGTGGGCATTAGTTTTCTCATTTGTAAAATGAGGAGATTGGAAGAGATGCCATCTATGGTCCCTTCTAGTCTGAATATTCTGGGTCAAAGAGTCATTGACAGCTAATGTGGCAGAGAAATATGGTTATAGGTAAGCACTTCTCCTGACCCCAACTGGACTCAATTTCCAATATTAAGTAGTCACTTTAATTTATCCCCTCTTTTTGTCATAGAAAGGCTAAAGTATATTCCCTATAGAAAAATTCTGCTGGCAACATAGAGCAAGAAAATTTAAGAGAAAATTTTGTAGGGAAAATGCTGCTTGAGTTTTGTTATTTTCCCTCTGCATTTTTTCTATGGAAAGAAGAAATTCACATGGGAGAAATCTGTGAATAAATATGTTAGTTTTTCATGTATTATTTTTTAACCTTATCCACGAGTAAGGTTTCTAGTGGGTTATTTAAAAAAGTAGTAGCTAAATAGCATAAGGGAGGAAATATTTCTAGAATCAGAAAATCTCAGAGTTTAGGGGATATTAAAAAGCATATAGGGAGGTAATACAGGATGAGGGGAAGGTTAGGGACAATCATTTATTAAGTACCTACTGTGTTCCAGACATTCTGCTAAGAGCTCTGCAAATATTTTCTTATTTGATTCTCAAAACAACCCTATGAATCAGGTGCTGTTATTATCCCCATTTTAAAGTTAGAGAAACAGAGGCAGACAGAAGTTTAGTAACTTGGTCAGGGTCACATAGCTAGTAAGCATAAGAGGCCAGATTTGAACTGAAGTCTTCCCAATTCCATGACTAGTATTCCACTCAGGGTACCACCTAGATGCCTCTGGTGTGGTGAATAAAGATCTGGCCTTAGGATCACAGAGACCTAGATTTAAATGCTGCCTCTAGCACAGATTGGCTGTATGACCCTGGGTAAATCATTTAATTCCCTGGTACCTCTAGATAGCTCCCTAAGATTTTAAATTGCACAGAATGTGCCAACCTGCAACAGTTAGGAAACCCATTCAAAGTTCCATACCCAAAATTAGGGTGCAAAGGGGAAAGAGGATTGTGAAAGGCAGACAAACAGAGAGGGGTGGGGAGAAACAGAGAGACAGAGACAGACAGAGAGAGAGCGACAGAGATAGAGACAGACAAGAAACAGACAGACAAATAGACAGAGAGAGGATCTGAGTTGAATTTCTGCATGTTGAATTCCTGTTGAAATCAACTATGTGTTCAAGTCATGTAAATGACTCAATTCTCTTAAATATGAAATGAAGAAGTTGAACTCAGTGGCACCTAAGTTCCCTGCCAGCTTACATCTATAAACCTATGAAAATTTTTCATAAAATCCTCTAGTTATGAGGAACTTACTACCTCTTGAAGCAGACTGTTTATTTTTGGGCAGCTTTAATAAGAGTAGCTAGATGAAACAATGGATAGAGTACCAGTCACAGAATCAAGAAGATTCATCTTCGTGAGTTCAAATCCAGTCTTAGACACTAACTTTATGACCCTTTAACCCTGTTTGCCTCAGTTCCTTCATCTGTAAAATGAACTGGAGAAGGAAATGGCAGACCACTCCACTGTCTTTGCCAAGAAAATCCCAAATGGGGTTACAAAGCTATGGACATGACTCAACAACAATGACTATTATAATGCTTGGACGCTCTGCCTCCCTGTAATTTCTAATCACTGATACCAGTTCTCTTTCTGGGCCCAAATAAAACAAATCTAAAACTTTTTTCCTATAATCATTTTCAGATATTAGAAGATGGGAAGTGACTCACTTCTATTGTTGTATCCCCAGTGCCTAGCATAGTGTCTAATAATAGCAAAACCCAATGAAATTCTGTATTCCCCATATAGCTTCTCTTCTGGACTCTTAATATAATCAGTTCTTCATTCCTTGTGTGGCATGATTGCCAGTTCCTTCATCTTGCTGGTCACTATCTTCTGAATTATCTCCAGCTTTTTATTACCCTTGTTAAACCATAGGTATCCAAAACTAAACACATTCTTCTAAATGTGATCTGACAAGGAGTGAATGCAGTGGGACTATGACCTTCCCACTCCTGAATGCTGTATTTATCTCAAGGTGGCCTAAGTCTGCATTGGCTTTTTTGATTGTGATATTGAACTTTTGACTCATATTATGTTTGTAATAGATTCTCCTGGACTTTTCTATAGAGTCTCAAAGAGGAAGAAACTATAAGCCCTCATGAAATTTTAAAGTCTATGTGAAGAGACTGAAATGAAAAAGAAGAGAGACTGATGAAAAGGGAGTGGAAAAGAAGAGAGGTATATTGCTAACCTTTGGTAGAAGATTGTGGTTGAATACTACATTGTTTTTGTTTCTGACATTTGTCAGATTTACAAAGGTACACTAGTAGTGATTTGCTATTCTATTTTCTTAATCCTCTTGCCTCCAAAGGAAGCGATTAGATTTAAAAATAAAAGTTCAGATAAGGATGGATTGGTGAAAACTAAAAATAGCAGTTTTTGTCTTTGAATGGGGCCAGTTAAGTTGGGAACTAAATGAATCCCAGATTAGTGACATTCTTCCCTGGTAGATCCTATTGTTGATATAACAGAGGTCAAATGAATGGAATAGGATCTCTGTCAATTAAAACCCAAAGATCATATGGAGTCCAAATACTGTTTGGGAAAATGGAGCTTTAAATAAATGTGAAAATGGAATATGGTACAGTCAAAAGTACTCTGGCTCTGAACTTCGAAGTCTTGGGTTCAATCTACCTTTTCCAACTATAATCTGTGTCTTTTAGTGGCTGTCAAGTCACTTAGCTTCCCTAGGTCTCAATTTCTTTCATTTTAAAATGAAAGGGTTGGATGATCTCTGAAGTAACTTCCAGAAATGTTGTGCTTTGAAGAAATGAAGATAATTAGATCATAGATTTAGACGTGGAGGGGTTATTAGAAGCTAATATTTCTTCATTTTACCAAAAAGGGAAGTGAGGTATGGAGACTTTAAGTGACTTGTCCAAGGCTATATAGCTAGTAAGTATCTAAGGCAAGACTTAAACCTATGTCTTCCTGACTCCTAAGCTAAACAGGAGTAACATATTTCATTTCTTTATATCCATAACACTTAGAATAGAGCCTGACAATAGTGGGTGCTTAATAACTGCTAATTGATATTGACTGAATGACTCCAAGTTCAGGGCACCATCTACTATGCCAATATATAACCAAAAAAGAGACTAGTAATGGAATGAGGAAGACTACAGATTGGAATTTTGCAATGGCATCCTGAATGGTTCCTATAAATGATTATGATTAATCTTGGGAATATCTTTAAAACTGGATGTTGTTGGCTGTAAAAGTCTTTATAGAGGAAACCAAACTCTGTGATGAAACTCACATGGGTTACCTTTATTAAGATCTATAGCTAAAAGGGAACTCAGGGCTGATCTAGTCTAACTACCTCATTTTATAGATAAGTAGACTGAGGCCCAGGTAGAACCAGCTAGACTTCCCTATCTCTCCAAGGTCACATATGCACCAGAGGTTCAAACCCAGGTGCTCCAAATCAATCAATCATCATTCAAGGAGTCTATTTAAAGTATTCTAGCATAGGACCTCCAATGTGCTTGACATAAAGACCCTTGAATTGAGAAGCAAAACGTTTGAGTTTGCGTTCTAACTCACACTCACAGATATACAAAGGATCTGTGGTATCCTTAAAATGGTAGAACTCATGAACTAGCAACCCCTTCCACCAAGGCAGATCCAGGATAAGGTGGAGTATGCTGCCTAAGGGACAACTAAATAACCTGTCCTGGGTCACACAGCTGGTAAGAATCAGTCACAGAGCATGAAGTTTGAAAATTGAAGAAACTGAGGCTTTGAGAGGTAAAATAACTAGTTCAAAATAACCCAGCTGACCAGTGTCAAATGAATCCAGGTCCACTGAACTGACTGAGTATAGAGATTTTTGCTATCACATGCCTATACAACATGAAATGCAGATACTTAACCTGAGAAGACCTTCTTCTTCATATTATTTGTTTCTTTTTATACTGTCTTACAAGGTAAGATGAGACACCCAACAGTTCATTTGGAAAAAACAAAAGCTGTCAACAAATAGGGGTCTGACACATTTACAATGGAACAGAAAAGTAATGGAGAGAAGGCCCTTAGGTGAGGCTTCCGTCCTTCTCAGGTCAAAGGAACCCAAGACATCAAAGGAAATGAGGTCACCAAAGGAGTTTCCATGAAACATTCATGTGTGAATGTCACTGGGCTGAATACTTCAAGGTCACTGAATTACAGTTGTTCCCAGCCAAAGCTTAGAGTCACAGCCTGAGCTATGATGGAGGAAATAGGAAGTGGCTTTGAGACGAATAATAATAGGGAAAACATGCAATCGAATGGAGCCTGGGAATGCTTTTTAAAGCAGTGTAAATAATTAAGCATCAGGCTAGCCAAGTCACAGTGCTGGATGGTTCCAGAATAAATGAATAGACAGCAACAAAGCAATAGAAGCATTTCAGCTCAAACCTTATTTTATTTTATTACAGCCCAGAACTGGGAGCAGAATCTTAGCATTTGAAGAGATAATAAGGCATCATCTAATCAATGCAATTCAACTTTTAAAAAATGCATTAAATGACTGTTTAGTACAAAACATTGCAAATAAGCCCAGGAAATTAAACAAAAACTGTAATATTTTTGGCCCTTTCATCATCTTGAGGAGATTCAACATGTACACAAATAAATAAACACTAAATTATTTGAGAAGAGAAGGGGGGAAAGAAAGGGAAGGGAGAGAGACAGACAGACAGAGAGACAGGCTAAGAACTAGGGCTCAAATAGGTGGAGCGATTTGATCAAAGTTAATTCTTACTAAAAGATATCCATTACTAAGCATCAGCATTTTACAGCTGGGTTCCTGCCAGAGACTTTATTCTTCTTATTTATATAATAATTTGATATCTAAGAGAATTTATCAAGATCTCTCTCTCTCTTTCTCTTTCTCTCTCTTTCTTACACTTACAGACACAGACACAGACACACACACACACACACACACACACACACACATCTAATCCATTGCATTCATAAGGCATTCAGGCTCTTAGTTCATCTTACTTAGATACTTAACTGCCTTGTAACTAGTTACTTGACTCTTGTTTCTTTTCTCCAACCCATGCTTTGCACAGTTGCCAAAATAATCTTCCTGATATGCAGAGACCAGCTCATTCCATTGCTCTATTAAAAAAAAAAAATTCAGTGCCTCTAAATAAAATGCAGTCACCGCTTGGGGATTTAAAATCCTTCACAATTTTACCAACTTGACTTTCTACCCTTATTTTATTCCCCCTATACCCCTCCCTTCTACTACTCTGCATCTAAGTCAGACTGAATCCCTCCCCAAATTTATCTGGCAATCTTAGGCCTAGGTATTCGGGAAGTCTTCCTCTAGGGACATTTGTGTTGAAATCCTTCTCTTTTTTCAAATGCCAACTCATGTATCCTTTCTTCTATGAATTTCTCCTGATTCTCCTAGATGATAACAAACCTTTCCCACTTTCTCTTTTTTTAAACAAATCTTTGGGGGCAGAGATAAGATGGCAAAATAGAAGCAGGGTCTTGCCACAGATCTCTCCCCAAACCCTTCAAAAAACCTGTAAAAAAATGACTCTAAAGAAATTCTAGAACAGCAGAAGCCACAAAATAACAGATTGAAACAAATTTCCAGTCTGAGACAATCTGGAAAGTTAATGGGAAGGGTCTTGCACCACACTGGGAGCACAGCATAGTTTAGCATGTGCCACACCAGCGTGGATTGAATAGGAGCAAGCCTGAGGGGACTGAATCATTGGTAGCTGCTGCAGATCTCTGACTTCTTAACCCCACAAAAGCTAAAGACAACTTAAAGGTCAGTGGGAAAGGTCTCTCACATGACTGAGAAGGGAGCTTCTTTTTATTCATGGAACAAAATAAGCATTTCTCCAAACATATGAAAATACATTTGAATGAAACTAATTGGATTTTAAATATTATGTAGTTTTCTAATAATGCTATAATTTTAAGAAATCCATGTAAATATTATTGTTATCCATTGTAAATAATGTGGAATGTACTTTTCATTTTTTTAACATTTATTTATTTTTAGATTTCAACATTCATTTCCACAAAATTTTGAGTTCCAATTTTTCTCCCCATCTCTTCCCTCCCCTCAACTCCTCACACCTTGTATTCTGATTACCCCTTCTGTCAATGTGCCCTTCCTTCTATTACAACACATCCTTCCCTTATCCCCAACTTCTCTCTTTTCTTGTATGGCAAGATAGATTTCTATAGCCCATTACCTGTATTTCTTATTTCCCAGTTGTATGCAATAACAATTCTTAACACTGATTTCTAATACTTTGAATTCCAACTTCTCTTCCCTTCCTCCCTCCCAACCCATCCCCACTGAGAAGGAAAGTAATTCAATACAGGTTACATAAGTGTCATTTTGCAAAAGACTTCTATAATAGTCATGTTGTGTAAGACTAACTATATTTCCCTCCATCCTACCCTGTCCTCCATTTCTTCTATTCTCTCATTTTACCTTGTCCCTTCCCAGAACTGTTTACTTCTAGTTATTCCCTTCCCTCCCTTCTATCATTCCCCTCACCTCCCTTGTCCCCTTCTCCACTACTTTCCTGTAGGGTAAGATAGATTTTCATACCAGATTGAGTAAGCATGTTATTCTCTCCTTAAGCCATATGTGAAGACAGTAAGTTTCAGTTTTCCCCTCTTGCTTCATCCCTTTTCTCCTCCATTGAAGAAGATTTTTCTTATCTCTTTTATGAGTGATAATTTACCCCATTCCATTTCTCCCTTTCTCCTACCAATATATAGATATTATCCCTTCAGATTCAATTCAAACTGTGCTCTCTGTCTATATGTGTGTGTGTGTGTGTGTGTGTGTAATCCCTCTATCTACCCAAATACTGAGACAAGTCTCAAGAGTTATAAATATTATCTCTCCATGTAGGAATGTAAAGAGTTCAGCTTTAGAAAATCCTTTATGATTTCTCTTTCATGTTTACCTTTTCATGCCCCTCTTGATTCTTATGCTTGAAAGTCAAATTTTCTCTTCAATTCTGGTATTTTCATCAAGAATCCTTGAAAGTCCTCTATATCATTGAATGATCATTTTTTTGCCTGAAGTATTGTACTCAGTTCTGCTGGGTAGGTGATTCTTGGTTTTAATCCCAGTTCCTTTGACTTCTGGAATGTCCTATTCCAAGCCCTTTAATTGTTTAATGCAGAAGTTGTCAGATCCTGTGTTATCCTGATTGTATTTCCACAATACTTGAATTGTTTTTTTCTAGTTGCTCACAATATTTTCTACTTGATGTAGGAACTCTGAAATTTGACCCCACAATATTCCCAGGAGTTTCTCTTTTCAGGTCTCTTTCAGGAAGTGATTGATGGATTCTTTCAATGTTTATTTTACCCTCTGGTTTAGAATACCAGGGCAGTTTTCCTTGATAATTTCATGAAAGATGATGTCTAGGTTCTTTTTTTGATCATGGCTTTCAGGTAGTCCCATAATTTTTAAATTATCTCCCCTGGATCTATTTTCCAGGTCTCTGTTTTTCCAATGATATATTTCACATTATCTTCTATTTTTTTCATTCTTTTGGTTTTGTTTTGTAATTTCTTGGTTTCTCATAAAGTCATTAGCTTCCATTTGTTCCATTCTAATTTTGAGAGAACTATTTTCTTCATTGAGCTTTTGAACCTCCTTTTCCATTTGACAAATTCTGCTTTTTAAAAGCATTTTTCTTCTCATTGGCTTTTTGGACCTCTTTTCCAATTGAGTTAAGATATTTTTAAAGGTGTGCTCTTCTTCAACACTTTTTTGGGTCTCCTTTAGCAAGCTGTTCACTCACTTTTCAAGCTCTTCCATGGCCTGAGACCACTGCATACTTTTTTGGGAGGTACTGGATGCAGAAGCCTTGACTCCCTCTGACAATATGCATTGTTCTTCCTCACCTGAAAGGATGGAAGGGAAAATACCTGTTCACCAAGAAAGTAACCTTCCATAGTCTTATTTTTCCCCTTTTTTGGGCATTTTCCCAGTTAGTTATTTGACTTCTGAGTACTTTGTGAAGAGGAGGGTCCTGGTGTTCCTGCTCACCTGAGGACCATGTTCAGCTGCTCAATACCCCCAGGGGCTTTAGGCAGAGTGCTTCACAAATGGATACTGCAGCTGCTGCCACCACTGCTGCCACCTCTGGCCAGTGCTAGGGAAGGACCTTGCTCTCCTCTCACCCAGCTGGGAAAGACTTCTCACTGACCTTTGAAGCTTTCTTTGTCACTTATGAGTCGAGGGATCCAAAGTCTTCTGCTGCTACTGGGGATTCTGCCCTGGAGGCCTGTTCTGGTCCTGTTCCTCCTGGTGCCAATGCCTCGCATCCAAGGCTGGGCTCAGTTCTGTTCTGAGTCTCATGCAATAGACCTTTTTTTTCAGGCTTCCAGGTTACCTTTGGCTGGAAATCTCTTTCACTCTGTCATTCTGTGGCTTCTGCTGCTCTAGAATTTTAGAGAGTCATTTTTTACAGGTATTTTATAGTCTGTGGGGAAAGAGCTAGAGTATGTGTATCTTTCTACTTGCCATCTTGATTCTACCTTCCGGAATGTATTTTTAAAATTGTTATTCACCTTTCTGCAATCAATTAAATAAGGGGCATTAGAAGTAGACTGGATAAGAGAAGGAAAGAAGGACTTTAAAGCACTGATAACTCTTCAGGTTATTTTTACTTCTGTAATTTAACCCATATTATTCACCTTGTTCAGAAAAGAGCCAGACTGCAACAAATTCTAGAACACTATAGAGCTGTTCCTTGTCTTCTTTTTCTTTCTTTAAAAAATCAGCATGTATGCATGCATATATATTGTATGTATTTTATAGTATACACCTCTTCTACTGCTCCCCTCATTGAACAACCAAAAGATAAAAAGAAATAAAAATAAAACCCAGTATAATGCAGAAAATTCCAACATTGATCATGCCAAAAATTTATGTCTCCCTTTCCATTTTAAGTTTACCAGTTCTTTGGAAGGAGGAAGGTGCTTTGGTTCATCTTCACTCTTCTGGATTCCTGGCTTATCATTGCATTAAACAAAGATAAAAAAATTTTTCAAAATAATTTTACTTTATGATGTTTGATAATTCTATAATTTTTCTTCTAGTTTGCTCAGTTTGCTCTGTACAAGTTCATAAAAGTCTTCCCAGTTTCCTTTGAAAATTGTCCATTTTCTCATTTCTGGTAACAATAATATTTCACCATATTTATATACCATAATTTTCTTGATCAGTTCTCAATAGAAGGACACAACTTAATTTTCCAAGTGTACATAGAGGTCATTTTCTTGCTTTCTTTAAACTCTTTGAGGTATAAACCTAGAAGCAGTCTAACTAGGTTAAAAGTTTTGTACAGTTTAAAAACTTTGGAGGCATAATTCCACATTGCTTTCCAAAATATCTGGGCTAATTTAATTTGCACATGCACCAACAGTGTACTACTATACATTTTTTTTCTGATTCCCTTCATGCCAGCATTTTTTTCTTTATCTTTTGTAATCTTTGCCATCTGATAAGTGTAAGACACAATATCAGAGTCACTTTCATTTGCATTTCTCTAATAATAGGGACCTTGTTTTAAAATTTAAATTTATTTAATTTATTTTTAATTTTTCAATTTAATTATATTAATTATATTGATTTACTTAAATTTTAATTTATCTAATTAAATCTTAAAGTTAAATTTTAATATTTCCTTCCATCAAATTGTTGATAGATTGAATTTCATTCTTTAAAAATTTCCTGTTCATATCCTTTGATAATTTATCTATTGGGAAATTGTTCTTAGTTTTATGGATTTGAAGCAACTCCCTATATATCTTGGAAAAGAGAAATTTTATTAGAGAAATTTGCTGCAGAGAGTCATTTTTTATTTGTTTTTCCTGCCAATTTTCTATTATAGGGTCTTTTCAATGAGATACATGGTTATGGAAAATAAATCAGTATAATAATTCACATAGGAAAGATTAAGTCAGTAATGAGTCAATATTTTTTCAAATTTGATATGTGATTGGATGAGCAGTTCATCAGTGTATCCATCCTGGGAAGACGCTACAGATAGACAATGAATTAGGATCAAATAGGGTGAAATAGACAGATTCCATTGCATTTGCAAACCATTGCTCCTGCCCTCCTTCCATGTTCAACTTCATTTTCCTTCCCCACTGAAGCCTTGGAATTTGATCTTAGGACAACCCTATGCACTGATAAGTGAACTTTCATTTTATCTTGTCCAGAACCAGGATTCCATGTCACTTTCTGACTATCATTTCCAAATCATATTACTGCTCTTTTCATTAATCTCCCTCATACCACCACCTTCTATGCTGTCTCTAGTCTCTGACCATTATGATATAAGCTGCTTTAGGATGGAGATTTTCTTGATTTCTTGCATTTATATGCTTAGTACTTACCACAAATGAATATCAGGCCACTGAACCCAGATGACTCAGGAGAAGAAAGTGAGACTGGTGACCTTGCACAGCCCTCCCTCACTCAAATCAGTCAACTGTAACTCATGTCATCACCCTTATTTTGAGAACAAAGGACAAACACAGCTTATCACAGAGCTTGACATATAGTAAGTGCTTAATAAATGTCTTCTTATTGATTCATTCTTTTCGGAATTTGTGCAGTGCTCTCAACTCTCAGCCTGGCCCCTTACGCAAAATGGCGTATTTTGAACACTCATATGACTATGAATCTTGCAATACCACATTCCATGAAGAATCAAAATTATGGGTAAAACAAAGGACTGAAAAAGGCTGAGTGCTGAATTTCCATGAGACTATAGCTTATGTATCAATGAGAATTTGCATGAAAAAATGGCAGAAATGGATCATTCAGGATGCATATAATTGGAAATGCTGGTGGGTTTCCCATACAGTGAGAAAGAGAGTATGTATACAACCCTGGTGCATTATTGAT
This sequence comes from Bettongia penicillata ogilbyi, assembly GCA_023548195.1. Classification (NCBI taxonomy): domain Eukaryota; kingdom Metazoa; phylum Chordata; class Mammalia; order Diprotodontia; family Potoroidae; genus Bettongia; species Bettongia penicillata. The sequence continues at coordinate 639,033 of JAJHZJ010000783.1, read as the reverse complement.
AAGACCAGGTCAGAGTAAGTTTCTCTAGAATAGTGATGTCAAACTGAAATAGAAATAGACCACTATATGTACATAAGAATTCCTATTGATTGCATATTGACTTAGAAAAATATATATTAACATTATTTATATTCTATTGTATTTTTATTGATTTTGGGAAGAATTTCCTAATTACAATTTAACTGATTCTAGCTGCACTCAGGAGTGTTGTGGGCTGCATTGTCTGACTAACCCTGTGTTTGACATCTGTGCGTAGTACAAATCACTGGATTTGGAGTTGAGGGTATAGTTATGGCAGTGCAGTGATTCACAAAAGCTGTGTGACCAAGTTTTGAATGGCAATAAATTTCATTGAACCCCTCCCTGCAGTAGCTGTACTTTTAGTAGCTTTTGATTGAGAAAATACATAGTGACAAAAGACTACTCAATTAAGTAAAGCTTTTCAATAAATGAATATATTATTAATCACAATGGATTTACATACATTTGAAAAGAATGTGTGTGTGTATATGTATACACACACACACACACACGAGAGAGACATAATAATTCCTTCACCTCTAAGCCTACCATTCACCCAGATTTTAGTTGCTAGTCTTTTATTCTCAAAGAGCACCAATGACATCATGAGGGGGATGTCTTGACTTGCCAGGGAATTGGATGCTAGTGAGGTAGGATTATGCAAAGTCATCAGCCTGACTCTTTCCTCCAGAGGCACTAGGGCCCAGTGGCAAGATATAGGTCAGAATGACTGGTGATGGCCCCAGATACAGTGGGAGACCCTGACCTTTTTAAGCTAAGGTCTTTCCCAGATCTCAGTTTATCTGAGGCAGTACCTATTCAGTGATTAAAGACTAGGTAATGATTGAGGCAAAGGATGGTATACTTTCACTTCCCAAAAGAATGAATCTGGGAAGTGAACACCCTCAGAGTTTCTGGTCAGAAGAGAAACAATTGTTATTTACATTAACTCTGAACGAACAAACAACATTTCCATCCATTACTTGTATGAATCAGGTGATGTATACGAGAAGGTAAGTTCTTTAGGACAGCAATCTTTTGTTTTGTTTGTTGGTTTTACTTCTTTGTATTTATCCCTAGTGCTGAGTGAAATATTTGGCACATAGGAGAAACCTAATAAAAGCTAGTTGGTTGATATACTGTCTATAGAATATATGGTCACATGTGTATATTTGCAATCCTTTGAAGTAACCATACAGCCCCTCTGTGGCCTATAGTTCATGGGTTGGGAGACATCCAAGAATTTAAGAAAGAATTCCAAAGCTTCGTACAGATGTTGAATATCTCTGGCACTCTTTGGAGAAGTAGGGTAGGAAATGGGAAAGGAAATGTGCTGACCTTGAGAAGTGAGGAGGGATCTGTTGTATTCATATTCTGACATTTCCTAGTTGTGTTACCATGGGTAAATTTATGAACCACAGTTCCTTTATCTTTAAAAAGAGCTAATAGTCCCTAAATAACTTAACTCATGGAGTTATTATAAAGTTTAAATGAAAAGAAAAAGACAAAAACTTGTAAACCTTAAAGTATTCTGTCAATATGAGCTATTATCATTTCCTTTGAAGTATTTATGGAAAGATATAAAGAATTATACAAGATGAGAAGAAATGGAGTTGGTCTGTACTGGTAAGTGGTTTAACTATAATAAAAAAAAAAACACACCATGCATCCATTGAGTTGCCCTGCCATGTAAATCAGAATTTATGAATAAATCCACTAGAATGGAATAAAATGCTTGTCATTATTATGTGTGTGATATATTAGTAAGATTGAAGTTATAGTGGGGGGAAATTAGGTCTTGGAGTCAAAAGAGATCTGGGTTTAATCCTGCCTTCAATAGTTACTGAATGCCTGACTATACACAATGCACTTAACATTTCTGAGTCTAAGTTTTCTCATCTAACTTCTGTGGGGGAAGGAGAGGTGGTAAAATCATGAAAGGTTTCTAGCAGAAGAGAGGATTTGAATTGAGTCTTGAAAGAAGTCAGAGAATATAAGATGTGGAAGTGAGGAGAGGGATCATTCTGTACGTGGAGTATATTTGCTGTAAAGACAAGGAGAGGGAAACTATGGGAAGAACAGTAAACATGGCACTTATGGCCTGTTCATAGAATATGTGGAGGGAGTCAAGTGTAAGACTGGAAAGGGAGGAAAGGACAATGCCTAAATAATTGTCAGTTGAAACTCAAATGGGACTATGCGTAAGTAATGTCTGTAAGTGTTAAAGAACAAGGTAAATACTATCTAGTGTTATTTAAATTATAACTAATGAGATCTAGATCTGGTTTCAATTCCATCAAGTGACTTTACCATTACATTGTTCAGTAACCCAAGGACATGCCTTAAATCTTGGTTTGTTTCCTTATATATACCTCAAAGACCATCATTAGTAATAAAAAATCAACCTATTCACCTCTCTATTCATTAATTCAACAAACTTTTATTAAGCATCTACTTTATGCTTAATGCTCATGGTATACTACAGATGAAGGCTTTTCTATGACTAGTATATGGTATATGTGAGTTGTTTTGGTCATAGAAGTTCAATAGCTATCATCATACTTTCTGGAGATGATCCTTTCTAATTGATTCACAGAAACACAGGTTGTACAAGGGCCCATCTTGGAACTAAGAATTTTGTACAACCTGTGAGATTTCACCCCATCCATACTTGCTAAACTAAGATGCACTGCCATCCAACTTGGTGATAAGGAGTAATAAGTTACAAAGTATTAATGATCAGTCCCCTTGAAGTAATTAAAAACAAGTTAAATGATAATGTTCTGTATAATTTCTATTAAGATGGGGGAGTAATATTCTATGTCATAAACAATGACTGATACATAGGGAGACATTCGCTAGTGACAAGATATTAACTCTGACAAATTAAAAAAATAAATAGAGAAGCCTTGGGGAAATAAAACTAGAAAGCAGTGATGCCCCAGCAGACTCTGGAGGGAAAAAATAAACATGTTTCAGAGAGTGAAAAAGTTCTGTGTGTCCTGAAATTGATTGCCTCTGAGATCCTTCCCTAAGTCTATAAATGCAGAAGTGAGGCATGTTCCAGATAGTAAGGTTATATCTACAAATTCCTTTGTAACTTATCCTAGTAAAGGAGGTAGAGACAACGGAGTCTTAAGAGAGTTCAAATACTAATGCAATGTTTTTCCAATGTTTTCCAGAAAGTTCCATCTAGATAGTTGACATATACATCAGGCTTGAAGGTTAAGCATCCATCACCTCATTTGGTCCCTACAACTACTCTTGATGAGGGCTACCACAGGGATTATTAACTATATTCTTTTTGTTAAGGAAACTCAGTCCAATAAAATGTTCAGTAATTTACCTGTGGTGTTGTATAAGTAACACACTTTAGAGATGGAATTAAAGCCAAATCTTCCTGACTCCATGGATACTATCTATTACATAATAGTATCAAAAGGCAGTAAAGGGCACATGATAAATGTAAGTAGATACATTGTATTTACACTGAAGAATTACACAGGAGAAGTAGCATAAAAAGATTTCGTCAGAGAAGGATATGATAGAACCTCCACTGGTATGAATGGATTACCAGGAGTTTATTCCCAACTTTAACTCTGCTTTTGCTCTTTAATGGAAGAAATGAGACTTCTGCGTTACTGGACAAAGGATAGCAACTGATCTGATCAGTAGGTACATAAAAGTAATAGATAGTTTTGATTTAAGATTCGCAGAGTTCTTTAGTGATTATATCTTTAGTGATTATATATGCCTTTGGGAAGGCATGTTGATTGATGATAATAACAGCTTGTTCAAAACACATATATTATTACACTTGTACCTCTATGTAATTTTTTAAAACAAATAGCACAAGTATATACAATTCCATTTGGCAAACTGGGAAACTGATAGGTAGTTGATAGTAGATGAGGAGATCTATTTACTTGCCTTACCCTATAAACAAATCTCTTCATGAGTATAAGCAAAGAGAAAACAAAGTTATCACTTTTTGCAGATGATATGATAGTTTACTGAGAGTACCCTAAGGAGTCAACTAAAAAACAACAGCAGCTAACTGAAGCAATTAATAACTTCAGCAAAGCTTCAGGATAGAAAATAAATTCACACAAGTCACAAGAATTTTTGAATATCAACACAACCTAGCAGGAAGCAATAGAAAGTTTTGTATGTCAAGATACATACAAAAACTATGTGAGCACAATTACAAAGCACTCCGCACAAATATAGATTTAAATATTTGGGAATATACTAAGTGTTCATGGGTGTGCCAAACTAATATAATAAAAAGAGAAAATGCTAACTAAATTAATTTACTTATTCAGTGTCATTCAAATCAAACTACAAAAGGATAACTTTAGAGAATAAAGAAAAATAAAATTAATCTGCAAGAACGAAGTCAAGAATATTAAAGGAATTAATGAAGAAAAAATAAGTGAGGAGGAAGGGGGCCTTACATTATCAGATCTCAAACTCTACTACAAAGTTGTAGTCATTAAAATATTTTGACTCTGGTTAAGAAATAAGGAAACTGGCCAGTAGAACAGATTAAGTACACAACAGATAGCCCAAAGATCTCAGCTGTTGGGGAAATAACTCACTATTCTATAAAAACAGTTGGGAAACTGGAATTCAGTCTAGAATAAATGAGGTATAGATTACATATGGTATAATGGACTTTAAGGCTCCTTTCCTTATCATTTCTACAAAGTCAAACTCCAAATAAATGTATGGTTTGAACTTAAAGGGTAGTGTCATAAATACATTAGAGGGTCATGGAAGAAATTACCTGTCAAATTGTTGATAGGGAAAAATCCATAACCAAGCAAAAGGCTGAAGGGTTTATAGGGTAAAAGAAACAACTTTGATTACACAAAACAATTTTTTTTAAAGAGTGTTCATACAACCAAAACCAGTACAGTTAAGTTAAGAAGAAAAGCAGGAAACAAGGAGAAAAATTTAAGCAACTTTCTCTGACAGAGGTCTTCTTTCTCAAATATATAGAGAGAACTGAGATAGAGTTTAAAAACTCTGAACCATTCATTCTCCAATTGAAAAATGATCAAAGGAAAAGAGTAGGCAGTTTTCAGAAGACAAACCCTAAGCTATCAGTAGCCATATGAAAAATAAATGTTATAAATCACAAAAAAATGCAAATTAAAAACAACTCTGAGGTACTATATCATACTCATCAGATTGGCAAGGATGACAAAAAACTAAATGGAGGGGTTGTGAGAAATTAGATATATTGTCACTTGACTGAACTGTGAAATAGTTCAGTCATTCTGGAAGGCAATTTGGAAGTATTCCAAAAGCACCACTAAACTATGCATACCCTTTGATCCAGCAATACTAGTACTAGGTCTCTACTCCAAAGAGATCAAAGAAGGAGGAAAAGGACCAATATATTTAAAACAAAAAGTATTTATAGTAGCTCTTTTCACAGTACCATGAGGAGAATCACTGAATGTGTTATGATGGAATACTATTGTGCTATAAGAAATGATGAGGGGGATGGTTTTGAAAAACTTCAAAAGGCTTGTATAAATTGATGTAAAGCAAAATGAACAGAACTGTGAGAACAATTTATGCAAGAACAATATTGTAAGGATAATTTTGAAAGACTTAGAAACTCTGATCAACACAACAGAACCAACTACAGTTCCAGAGGACTTATGAAAAAGCATTTTATCTACCTTCAGGCAGAGAGTTAATGGACAGTTAATGGACAGAATATAGATTGAAGCATATTTTCTTTGGACATGTATAAGTGGAAACTTGTGCACATATGTGTGTATGCATATATGTATTTGCATATACATGCAAATATACACACATACATATATATGCACATATATATGTATGTATATGTGTACACACATATATATCTTTTTAATTTTTGGTTTTACTGATTTCTCAGTAAGTGAAGGGAAATGAAAGAAAAATAATTCAGAACAAAAAAAATTAAATTAAAAAATCTGTTTATGATTCAAAATTTGTAAGACTGTATTCTTTGAAGGGGCATTGATGGCTATATCACAGAAAATGGGTGGACTCAGATAGTGACATTTCCAGTTCATATAGCGGGAATGTTGTGCCAGAGGCCCAAGTAATTATAGCTAACCTTTTCTGTTGAGAGGGATTCTCTAAGAGAGTGTTATGTATGTTTCTATGATTATATCCCTGCCTCCAGTCTTTTACTCTCCATATTTTTCTCATTGTTGCCAAATTGATATTTCTGAAGTACAGATTCAACAATGTGACTACTGTTCTCAGGAAGCTTCAATGGCTTCCTATTGATTCCAGGAAAAATGCAGAACACTCAGATTTTGCATTTAAAGTTCTTCAAAATCAGAACCCAACCTATTGTTCAAATTAAACAAGCACTTAATGTGTTCTTGCCATATGTCCAGTACAGTACTAGATTATGCAATATAGACACAAAGGAATGAAACAGTGCCTTCCCTCATGGAACGTTTCTTATGTTATGGGGTAACAATATGTACTTAGATGATTATGTGAAAAAAATATTCAAAATAATTTCAAGGGAGGCAGAATTGAGAGTATTTAGGAACTGATTGGGTTTTGGACAAGGGTGATGGAAAGTGAGGAGCTGAGAATGACTGGCATTCTGAGTCTCAGTGACTAGAATTATGCTAGTAGCCTCAGAAGAAATAACTGAGTTAGAAGGAAAGGAGTAGCTAGAGGTGGGGGAGTATAATGGATTTGTTTTGGAAATGATGAGTTGAAATGTCAATGGGACATGTAGAAGAAATCTATTAGTGAAGTGAGATTGGATTTATAGAAAGAGAAGGGGTCTATGCAGAAAAATTGGGGAGTTTTGTGTGTAGAAGTAATAATTGAATTTTTGTGAGCTAATGAGATTATGAAGAGAAGCAAGCAGAGAAGAAAGTCCAAATAAAAAACACCAGGCACATTCACCTAAAGCAGGCAAGAAATAGTTGAAAATCTAGCCAAGGATAAAGATAAGGCATGGTTAAAAATGGTCAACATTATATCAAAGGATGGAGATTGTGGTGGGGAAAACTGCCGGAGATAGTAGTTTCAGGTGAATGATGGAGTCAAAAGTTAGATTACAAGAGGATGAGAAGGCAGTGGAAGGAGAAGTAGTTGAGGCATACAGTTTCTCCCCTAGGAGATTGGAAGTTGGGGAGAGACAGAGAATTATTGCTGTAGAATATGTTTGTGGACTTGATTTGATGATAGAGAATATCAGAAGTTTTGAGATCCAAGATCCAGGTAGAATGATCATCCATGACAAGAAACTAAAAGAAAACTTTCTCTAAGAAAGGTCTTATTTCTCAAATATATAGAGAGAACTGAGTTAAATTTATAAAAAATCTAAGCCATTCTCTAATTGAAAAATGCATGGATAAGAATAGGCTGTTTTCAGAAGGCAAAAATCTCAGCTATCAATAGACATATGAAAAATAAATGTTCTAAATCACAAATAATGCAAATTAAAACAACTCTGAGGTACTATATCATACTCTCAGATTGGCAAAGCTGACAAAAAAGAAAATGAAAAACTTCCACCTTTCTCATTTGATTTCATATTACTCTACCTCAATTATGATAGGTTACAAACTGTATTTACTATGCTTCTTACAAGAAATTCTATCTCAGGGCTTTCTGCTTTCTGTCTTTTCACAGGCTATCCCCAAAGTCTGGACTGCTCTCCCATCTCACTTCTACCTCCTACAATTCCTAGCATCCTTTAAGTGCTACTTCTAAATAAAGCTTATCCCAGTCACTTCAACTTCTGTATCTTCCTCCTCAAAATATCTTGTATCTATATTGCATCTGTTTCGTGCATCTCTGTATGTTATAAACTCCTCAAGAGCAGACACTATTTCACTTCTGTCTTTGTATCCCTCATGTGCATGGTGCCTGGCATGTAGCTGGCACTTAATTTTTTTTGATCGATTAACAGAGATATTTTCTGTATACTCATCAATGCACACATTGTTCTTCTCCCTGGTAGATCATAAGCTCTTTGAAGGCAAAGGCATATTTTTTTAATATACTCAGTGCTTGGTATATATTCAGTGTACAATGAATTCTTCAATTAAATTGAATGGATAAAAATTGAGATATAATCTTATATTCCAATCTTTATATTAGCATTTTGCTAAATCGTTAACATTTTTACCTGATGATTTTTCCAGGGAAGATTTCTACCAGTTCCTAAGTGCCATTAAACAGTACTATTTAATAAGGACACTAAGGTGATAATTGTGTCAGGGACATTTTTTGATAACATACTTTATCATGTCCTACTCCCACAGCCTTTCTCTTCACCAACTTCCTATTAAGTAATTGACTGACACTGAATGGGGGTCTGTGGTGATAAAGAATAACTGTCCAAGGCATGCAATGTATCATAGATATAGATGAACCAGTAGCATTCAATAAGGGCCTTGCTCACTTGTAAAATGGAAACTTACAAAGTGAATTACGATTCTGGTTCCAGGCTGGTTTGCCCATCTCTCTGTTTCTTCAGGAGCAAGATAGGAGGAAGGTATAAAATTTTAAAAGTGCATAGAGTTAATTAAAAGTAACTAAACAGTCCCCTCAGGATCTCAGAGGCCAAGTAATCTACCTACACAGGAATTCCCTCTACAGCATCCCCAATAGTTAGTACCCTAGATTCTGCTGGAAGATGTCCAATAAGGAGGAAGTTCACTGGAAAGCGTAAATGTAATTTTTTGTTGTTTTTCAGGCATGTCCCACTCTTTATAACTCTATTTAGGTATTTCTTGGCAATACTGGTGTGGTTTGCCATTTCCCTCTTCAACTCATTTTATACATAAGGAACTGAGGCAAACAGAGTTAAGTGACTTGTGCAGAATCACACAGCTAGTAAGTATCTGGAACTGGATTTGAATTAATGAAGATGAGCATTCCAGGCTACAGTCCTGGGACACTATCCACTGTGCCCTCAACTTATTAACCTTTATTTGCTGTGTCCTGCTTCTAGGAAAGAGGGGAAAACAATATTAAAAAAAGAAACTTTGATCATATTCGATAGATTAAGGAGTATGGTATAATGGCAAGGTCATTGGATTCAAGACCAGAGAACAAGAGTAAGGTGGAGAGGGAGACTAAGAAAATATTGATCCTCTTGAGAAAATAGAAAGAATAACCTAGAGGTTAATATATTAACAAATAACTATAATGATATATAAATTAGCTGAGACAAAGTAAAATAATAAGCCTTGCAACATTTTACAGTTCTTTAAAATTAATATCTCACATATATCCCTTTGCCTGTAATTGCTTGCTCAGCATGGTCTTGTACTGAATTCACAAGATCCTGATACATATTTGAATTCTCCATCATGAAACCACATGTCACTTTGGCTATTAAGCATAGCTCTGTTCATTTTTTTCAAATAAAGTCCTAATTTTAAACCATAGAGTTTTTTCCCATTTTTATAATTTTACTTTTATTCTCCTATCAAGCAATTTTCTTTCCTTCCATCTCCCTCACTAGAGGCAAATTCATACAAAACAAATTTCCTTGCTGTTTTTCAATGAGGCAGAACTGAAACAAAGGAAATGCAAGGTCCACAAATTTACAAAATCCACCCCAAATATTCACACCAACTATTTGTGCCCAACCTGTGGTAGAGCATTCTGAGCTCATATTGCTCTGATCAGCCACGGTCAGACACCCTGAAACTTGCTTCGAGCAATGTGATGTCATTTTCTTGGTCTTCAAGAGTGAAGAACAAAATCCAACCAACCAACCAAAGCCAGCACATTCTCAGGCCATTACAGTGTGTTTATTTATGTCTCAGGAAATTTTTCTTAGCTTTTCAATATGTGCAGTATAACGCAAGGTCGTATTGAATCTTTTGTCTCCATTTAGGATTTTGTACAATTCTAGAACATATCTTCTTCTCAGAATATCAATATCCTTAATAGAAATCATCATTCTTTCATTAAGGACAAGATTTTAAAGACTACTCTAAGTAAAAAAAAAAACAAACAAATAAACATATTTACATGGAAAGACACAATCATTTATTAACTGCCATTTGTAAGATAGGTACTATACTAAGCATTTCATAATTATCCACTTATTTAGCCCTTGCAACAACCTTACAAAGTAGACACATCCTATTCTTATTCCCATTTTATAGTTGATGAAACTGAGGCAAGCAGAAGTTAAGGAATTTACCCAGGATCACATAACCAATAAGTGTTGGAAGCCAGATTTGAACTCATTTCAAGACTCCAGTTCCAGTGCTGTTTCCACTGCAATATGTAGCTGTGTCTAGAGGATTGTTTTAAAGTATGATAAAGAGACCCACTTCTCAAGTCCAACCTGGACCCCTAATGATGTTTTGGAAATAGCTTTGAATATGAAATTGATATTCATACATAAAAATTGCCTTCATCCAATATTTAGTACTTCAGCCACTGTATTGTCTTGATCACAAGAAATTTGTTTTTTTCCTTCATACCAACAGTTAACCTGATTTTTATTGTGGTTTTTTAAATTGGATTTCTTACTATTCTTTCAACTTCAAGAAGTCTAAGCCACACTATGAAGCAATCAATAACAAGCCCTCCAGCTTCCTAGTCCTTTAACCAATCTTTACTTATTTTCCAAGCATTAATTAGAAGGGTTTGCAGAGTTTTTCAGTTCTTGGCTCTGTTTTTTGGCTGTTATTTGTTTTGCTTTCAAGTGCATTTTTCTTTCAATTTCAGTGTGGCTGATCATGCTTCAGTGTGGACTTGAATAATTCACAAAATACTTGACTTTTCCACACTATCATCTGCTGAAATATCACCAGTAGTGATAGAAGTGGATTCCTTAAGAGCTCTAATTTTTACTAGTTTCCTTGGAGTGGCATACATTGTAAAGGAGATGATGATCTATTTCCCTGTGGCTCTAACCAGAATTCAAAATCCCAAGATACACTAGCTGAAGCTCCTGTACTGGGTATGTCTACCCATCGATGCTAGGCCTATCCCTTTCATTTCTTTATTTTGGCCCATTGTTTCCATATCCTAATTTCTCTGGAGTTTATCCTTCCTTGTGCCCTCTAGTACCCTAATCTATTATTAACAAACTTCCTTTCGTGTTGTATAGAAAGATACTTAGATGATAAAGAGATCATAGATAATAATAATAGCTAGCATTCATATAAAACTATAAGATTTGCAAAGTACTTTATAAATATTACTTCATTTTATCTTCACAACAATCTTGAGAGATAGGTACTGTTATTATGGACAGCTAGGTGGCACAGTGGGGAAGTGCAGGGTCTGGAATGAGGAAGACTCATCTTCCTGAGTTTAATTCTGGCCACAGATACTTATTAGCTGTGTGACCCTGGGCAAGTCATTTAACCCTGTTTGCTCAGTTTTCCACAGCAATAAAATGAACTGGAAAAAAATGGCAAATCAGCCCCATATGGGGTCATAAAGAGTCAGACACAACTGAAAACAACTAAGCAACAACAGCTATTATTATCCTATTATATTATTGTAAAGAGTAAGAAATTGTGGCAGATACATATACATATGCAGATATATACATACACGTGTATACAAACACATGCACACACAAGTATGTATGCATGTATATATGTGTCCTCAGTTCTTAGCACAATGTCAGATCCATGGTAGAAACTTGAGAAATGTTCTTTGAATTGAATTTCTTAGGGGTGGGTATTTCTATATATACACATACAAACATACATACATATATATTTAAAAATTTAATACATAAAAATCAACTCATATTGCATCTTTTCCATAGGGCATTGACATATAGCTTTCACACAATTAAGATTTTGTTAAGTCTCACCACAACTATATTACTTATAATGATTGTCAACCACAAAATCCCGCCCTCACACATACAGAGACACCAAATAGGGTAACTGCATCAATCGCAATTGCAGGATGAAAAAAATCTTTGTAAGAATATCTACCCCTAAGAAATTCAGGCCAACAAATGTTTATCATGTTTCTACTCTGGGCCTGACACAGTGCTCAGTACTGAGGATACAAGGAAAAACTTAGAGTATATACATACATATATACATACCTTTTTAAGTCATTCTATTTCTTGGCATATAGTTTTTTATGAATCTCTGGCTGGAAAAATATTATTCCCTCCTATCCAGTACTTGGAGATAATCCTCTCCAAGGTTAGGGAGGCCAATTCCAAGAAAAAAAGAATGCTACCTGTCACCTAGCTAACATTCAAAGATTTCCTAGGTGGTAGGTTCCTTCAGAATTTTTACTGCATTCCTATAGTGTTTGAGAATTTAAGGTCACCTCTGTGGAATAAGAAGGCATTAGAACAAGGTGCTAGCAAAGGGAGGAAAGAAAATGGTCAGATAAAAACAGGAAAGGAAGCAAGTGTGTTTGGAATGATATACAAATCACAATTGTCTCAGGTTCAGTTTTGTCATATATAAAATGGGTTAAATATATATTATATCACAGGAAGAGAACTGGGGCCTTTAAAATGGTAGATAGTGGAAATGAAGCTATTAGGTCAACCAATGATACTTTAAACATGACACGTGTGTTTGGTAGATGACAGTCTGACATATTGGACTTTAGGAGGAACTGAGTAGTCACATATTGGCAGTCTCACTCTAATAAAACCAGTAGAAAAAAGAAATGGGAAATTCTTGTCAGAGAAGCAAATAAAGGAACTGGCACTGCTGGTTTTATCTTGTCACATAAAGATCACAAGAAAGTAGTTCAGGGGATCATCTCATGTTGCCATGTTCCCAACGAGCTCTTACACGGAACGGTATAGAGACAATTATAGGTTTGGCACTGTCTTCACTGGTCAGGCATCCCTGTTAGGTTTATCTGAGTACACATTGTCTTCTCCACCATTAACATGGAAACCCAGTGACATCAGGGATTTTTTTTTCCCTTTTCCTCTGTATCTCTAGAACTCAGAACTGTGCCTCACATAGAATAATTCTTGTCTAGGCTCTTTTTTTGATCATGGCTTTCAGGTAGTCCCATAATTTTTAAATTGTCTCTCCTGGATCTATTTTCCAGGTCAGTTGTTTTTCCCATGAGATATTTCACATTCTCTTCCATTTTTTCATTCTTTTGGTTTTGTTTGGTGATTTCTTGGTTTCTCAGAAAGTCCTTAGACTCCATCTGTTCCATTCTAATTTTGAGAGAACTATTCTCTTCAGTGAGCTTTTGAACCTCTTTTTCCATTTGGCTAATTCTGCTTTTGAAAGCATTCTTCTCCTCATTGGCTTTTTGAACCTCTTTTGCCAATTGAGTGAGCCTATTTTTCAAGGTGTTATTTTCTTCAGCACTTTTTGGGGTCTCCTTTACCAAGGTATTGACCCGTTTTTCATACTTTTCTTGCATCTCTGTCATTTCTCTTCCCAGTTTTTCCTCCACCTGTCTAACTTACTTTTCAAAATCCTTTTTGAGCTCTTCCAAGGCCTGAGCCCACCCAACAACCCCCTGGGATGTCTGGGATACAGAGGCCCCGCCCTCCACATCTTTCCCTGATGGCAAGAATATTTTCTCGTCATCGTCAAATCCGAAAGTCAGGATCATTTGCATCTGCTCAAAAGAGCTCTCTATAGTCTTATTTTTCTTTCCTTTTCTGGGCATTTTCCCAGCCAGTTACTTGACTTCTGAGATTCCTCTCCACCCCTGCCTAGATCTGCCCAGCTAGTGCTTGGGATCTGAGATTCAAATGGGTTTTCAGCAGCAGGCACGGCTGCTATTCGATGTGAGCTTTAATTCTGGTGCTGGGGTGGGGGCAGGGCCGCCTCCCAGGCTCAGTTCCCTCAGGGGCTTTATGCAGAGATCTTCAGTGATGGAGGAGGTGGGGCAGGGCCATCTCCCAGGCTCAGTTCCCTCAGGGGCTTTATGCAGAGACCTTCAGTAATGGAGCGGGTGGGGCAGGGCCGTCTCCCAGGCTCAGCTCCTTCAGGTGGTTTATGCAGAGATTTTCAGTAATGAAGATCCTGCCTGCCTGCTCGGGGAGTCCCGGGGCCGCTGCTGCTGCCTCTGCCTCCGCCGCTTCCCGCCCCTGCCGCTGCCTCTGCCGCTGCCTCCCGAGGTGGCCTGAGCCACGGAGACACCCCGCTCCCCTCTCGGCCAGCCCAGACGTGTCTCTCACTGACCTGTAGAGTCTGTGGGCGGAGAGACCTTCCAGGCCGCCAGAGGTTCCATCCCTGAAGCCTGCTCGGTTCTGCTCCTCTCAGCCACGTGGCCAGGGCAGCGCTGGGGTGGACTCCACTTTCTGGGGCGCGACGAACCCTGAGGATGGCTCTCCAGGGCTCTCTGGAATGGAAATCTCTTCCACTGTGTTTCTGCACACCCTGCAGTGATCCAGAACTTGTGGGGAGCTCTTCTTACATTAAATCTATGGGCTGTGGGTTCGGAGCTCGCATACGTGAGTCTTTCTACTCTGCCATCTTGACTCCACCACATAGAATAATTCTTAATAAATGTTGATGGATTGATTGATTGACCTCAACTCCAATCCTTGTTAAGTAGGTGGCCATAGGCAGATCACTTATTCTATCTGAGTCTCAATTTCTTTGTCTGTAGAATATATCATTTGTACATTATTATAAGGATCAAAGATTTAAAACTGGAAGGGGCAGCACTTGCCTGGAATGTGTGCCAAGGCAAGTTAACAGATATTTTGCTAATTCCCCACTATGTGCTGAGCATACAAGAAAGGCAAAAGTCAGTCCCTGCTCTCAAGAAGTCCATAATCTAATGAGGGAGACAACAGGCAGACAATTATGTACAAAGCAGATGTGCATGGGGTAAATTGGGGATAGTCTCTGAGTGAAGGACTAAGATTCAGGACCAGGAAAGGTCTCTGACAGAAGTAGAATTTTAGTTGAGAGGTGAAAGAAGTCAGGAAGCAGAAACAAAGAGGAGGACCATTCCAAGTATGGAGGAGAGCTGGTGAAAATTCATTATTAGAAGACATGCATGGAGTATAGCAAGGAGTAAAAAAAAAAAACTGTGCCTAACATGGTGCCAAAAACTAGAGATATAAATATAAAAAAAGAGAAACAGCACTTTCCCTTGAGCCTTTGAAAACTTATGAACTTAAGGTACAATACAAGTTCATTCTGTATCTCCCTCCAATCAAAAGTTAATCCCTCTCAGAGGGAATCAGCTCTTAAATTGGTATCCTCTGAATTGGAACTCTCCCATCTCTAGCTTGGTTCACCTCTTGACTGGCTACTGTTTCTGTATTTTGTCCCAAAGGCATATTTATTCTTTCATTCAACCTCAAAGACATTTCCTTTGGATATCTACTACCTTCATTCACTGGTCAAATCACTATAGTCCTTTTGTGTTGATTAAAGGTTTATTCGCACCTCACTTAAAGGCCTTTTCAAACCATAATGTAAAACTGAAAGATAATTCATTAATAATTGACTGACTTACTGATTCAAGAGAAGTGTCTGGGCTTTCTGTTATTACATTAAGTGGGTGGTTTTGGATTCTATACCCCTTTATAGAATCCTACTCCTCAAAATCTTTTATTATCTTCCTTAGAGTTTACAAATAAACTTTTATTTTATATTGGTATTATAATTGATTTCCATATCTCTTTGCTTAGCCAGGTGAACAAATGTGGCCTGGATGAAGGTGTTTCTAGGTCTATTTGGTTTTTTTTTTATTTCTTTTTTTTTTGTGGTGATTGATATCAGTTAAACTTACTTAAGAATTATATTAATATTTGTTCCATTTCTCAATTAACGTTGTCAATAGTTTGTTTCCCTACGTCAAGTGATCTACTTTACATGTACACCATATCCTCCTCTCATTTCTGTTCTTCTAATTTGGTATCGATTTGGATCTTTCCTCTAAAAAGTCGATGGTCTAACTGTACACAGACCTCTAATTCACAAATGACTCCCACAACAGCAATCAGTCATTTCCTGTCCATTAAGTTAGAGCAATTTCATTTTATATGATGTTATCTTATACTTCATATGCCTAGCATTCCCCAAGTGCTTTCTTGAAGATAAAAATTACATAGATGTATCTTATGTGAACTATACAAAACTTAAGCTTCTTCAATTTCTTAGTCCTGAGCAATATTTCCCCACATACACCCTCTGCCTTACATTTGCCGTGAATCCAGAGCATTAACATGTATGTAGATTTTATTTGGAGTATCCTATCAAGTGATTGATAGAATTACTCAACTCTACTAAAAATATTAGTAGTCAGAGAGAATGGATGAGTAACAGAGAGTGCATTCAGCTGGTGAGATTGGACCAGTAGGAGATAACTCATCTAGTAAGGAGTGACAATCTCTAGAACAAAGGCAATTTTAGGGATTGTGACTCCTCAGGGTAGAGAGAAGATCCAGCTCTCAGTTCTCAGTGTCTAACAAAGAGCTGAACCTAAGGGAAAATTCATGAGGATTCTCCAAAAGGAGACTCGGACTAAGTTTTAGGTTACTCTTTGCCACACATGTTCTTGACAGTTATATCTCACCGCCTTCTACTTTAAGGTTGTGCTCACTCTCCTCATGTAGCTTTGTGTATTTGTAGAGGAGTGTTCCTCATACTTAGAGGAGAATTTTTATTTGTATTATACCATATTAGTGGTAGCTTTGCTCAGAAGCTAACCAAGCACACAGGAGATAGGGTGAGGGTGAGTGATCAACATTACTAGAAAGTTAGACCCTTGAGTTACTTCTAGAACTTCCATCTCCCTCTTGGAACCAGTCCTACCAATGCATATAGAATTACGGAAGCAGCCCCTGAAGGAGTAGTACACTTCCTAGAGATAGGAAAAAACCAGTGGATTGAAAAATTTACTGAAAGTTTAGAGAGTGATACAAGTAAGTCACATCATCCCAAGGGCATTTAAGGATGAAACCGAGAAAACAAACTAAAGATGAAAAGGGGAAAATAACTGTAACAAACAATTCCCTCCATCACAAAATGATATCGCATTTGAATGTCAACATCACAGTCCCTGATGTAGAAATAGAAATAACACCGAAAGGAATAAACTTAGAAAGATCAGTTTAATAGAAGGAAATGTTTATAGAATTAAGCACTTGATGGCTGAAAGTTAGAGAAGTTGGAGAAGGAAATAGCACTGGAGAGGCAGGATTTAGAAGTCATTTTTTTTTGCTACATTTGGCAGTAATGAATAGGTTAGACCAGGAAACAGGAAGATTTGATTATAAAGCCTACCTTAGACACTTAATAGTAATAACAATGCTAACATTTGCACAGCATCAATATGCCAGGCACAGTGCTAAACACTTTACAAATATTATATCATTTAATCCTGACAACAATTCTGGGAAGTAGATGCTATTATCACACTGATTTTATAGCTGAATTGTTTGTCCATCGTTCTTGAAGAGGACCATGAAAGCAGGAAGATGATGCCAGGACTTGCAAGTGAATCAGATTTAAGTGAGGGACGTGTGCAAGGTCACCAGCTTGTCTTTCTGCTCTGGAGCCATCGGGATCTACTGGCAAGACATAATTCAAGATGCCTGGAGGTGTCTCCCCCACTTACAGCTGAGGAAGCTAAGGAAAAAAGAGGCTAAGTGACTTGCCCAAAGTTACACAGCTAATAAGTGTCTGAGACCGTATTTGAACTCAAAGACCTTTAACATTGTCAAGTCCTGGCTGACTCCAGGTCCAGTGTTCTATCTACTGTGCCACCTAGCTGTCTTTCCAAATTATTAGCAACATGATCCTGGGCAAGTCATGTAATATCACTTTGCATTCCTCACTTGTAAAGTAGCACCTACCTTCTAGGGTTGTTGTCAAGACTAATGACATATTTGTAAAGCTCTTTGCAAACCTTCAAAATATATAGAAATACTAGCTATTATTACTACTTCCCATGGAATTATGACTGCTCTTTCCCAAGAAGACATACACACATATATGTGTGTATATGTTTACATATATACATATATACACATATTTATATAAAACACACACAAGCGTGTATGTATATATAGATGTGTGTGCATATATGTATATATATATTTGTATATATACACATATATGTGTGTATGAAACATATTAAAGTTACAGAAGAAAGCTTAACTTCTCTATTCTCCATATATATGTATATATATATATGTGTATGTATGTATGTATGTATATACATGCATAGTAGCAGCTAGGTGGTGCAGGGGACAGAGCACCAGTGCAGGAGTCAGGAGGACCTGAGTTCAAATCTCACTTCATACACTTGACACTAACTAGCTGTGTGACCTTAAGCAAGCCACTTAACCATAATTGCCTCATTTTGGGTCATCTCCAGTCATCCTAATGAATATCTAGTCACTGGATTCAGGTGGCTCTGGAGGAGAAGTGAGGCTGGTGACCTGCACAGCCCTTCCTCACTTAAAACAAAGTCAAGTGCAAGTCATGTCATCATTTCTCTGATGGCATGGTCTTCTTTGGCAATGAAGGATGAACACACACACACATATGTACATATATATATATATATATATACATATATACTTATATATATATACACATAGAAAGCTTCATTCTTAGTGCACTGAAATATTATTTTAAAGTAACACATACTAATGTTTAAAAATACGAGAAAAGTACTATATATTATCTGGCTTAGAGACAAATGAGATTTTTGGGACAGGCAATGTTTTTCAACCGAAGGAATTCAAATTCAACAAATGTTCAATGACCACTTTCCATGTATGAGATCCTATCTCTTCCATGAGAAAACTTATAATTCAATTCATTTTAGGAACCTTGCCATTGAAGAGAGAGGCAGTCTTGGGTAAGTCATTTCATCTCCGTGGGCCTGTTGCCTCATCTATCAGTTCAGGAAATTGAAGTAAATAATTTTAAAGGTCTCAGCCTTAAAAATTCTATTAATTACATTTTAAAAAACAATGTTTTTCATTTTTGGAATATTGGAGACATTTATCCTGCAACTCTCACTTACAGTTTAGTAGCTTCAAAAGTCATACATTAATAATTTCTTATATTTGTATGGTACTTTAAGTTCATAAAAGCTTTCAAAGACTCAAGGGAAAGTTGTTCTTTTTTTATATTTATATATCTAGTTCTTGGTTCAGTGCCTAGTACAGCTCTTTTATACCTTACTACCCTCCCTTTATGCTGTGATCCAGTGACTCTGGCCTCCTTCTTGTTTTTCTCACAAGAACACCATCTCCTCATAATGCATTTTCACTAGCTCTCCCCCATGCCAGGAATGGTCTCCCCCTTTGTGTCTGCCTCCTGGCTTCCTTCTCTTCTCAACTAAAATTCCACTTCTGTCAGAGACCTTTCCCAGTCCTGAATCTTAGTCCTTCACTCAGAGACTATCCCCAGTTTACCCTATGCACATTTGGATTGTGCATAATTGTCTGCATATCATCTCCCTCATTAGATTAAGGACTCATTGAGAGCGGGGACTTGCTTTTGCCTTTCTTTTATGCTCAGTATATAGAGGGAAATTAGTAAAATATTTGTTGACTTGCCTTGGCACACATTCCAGGCAAGGGCTACCCCTTCTAGTTTTAAATATTTGATCCTTACGATAATGTTTTATGGCACAAATACGATTTATATTCTACAGTCAAAGAAACTGAGGCTCAGATAGGATAAATGACTTGCCTGTGGCCACCTACTTAGTAAGGATTGGAGATGAAATCAGCAACTAATTCATCAATATTTATTAAGCATTATTCTATGCCAGACACTATTCTAAGCTCTGGGGATACAGAAAAAAAAAAAAGGAAAAAAATCCCTGCTGTCACTAGGTTTCCATGTTAATGGTAGGGAAACAACGTATACATAAATAAGCCTAGCAGGGGTGCCTGACCAATGAGGCCTACACTATGTTCTGCCTGCTGCTGATACATATGGAATCTACTGAAAATATTTGATGGAGGAGCCTATGTGTGCTACATGGTGTAAACAAGGTACACATGGAACAGATGAAAAGAAACCATAGAAGGGAAACCACTAGAAGCTTGGAGTTGGAAGGGAGTCCCCCCAAAAAATTGCTTGCAAAAGGTGGCATTTCAGCTGAATATTAAAGAAAATAAGTGATTAAAGGAGGCAAAAGTGATAAGGAAGAACATTCTACAAAGGGGACAGAGATGGGACAGAGAATTGTGTCTGAAGAGTGGAAGTCCAATATCATTAGACTGTAGAACAGGATTGGGGAACTTGCAAACTAAATGCCAGAGGCGGCCCTCAAGTCCTCAGGTGTGGTCCTTTAACTGAATCCAAACTTCACAGAACAAATTCCCTCAATAAAAGGATTTTTTCTGTAAAACTTAGACTCAGTCAAAAAGTCATACCCAAGGATCTAGGATGCTAAAGGTGGCATCAAGGCCTCAGGTTAACCACCTCTGCTGTAGAGTACGTAAGCAGGCATTAGGTTTAAGAAGGCAAGAAAGATGGGTAGGGTCCAAGTTGTGAAGAAATTTCAATGTAAAAGAGGAGTTTGTAGTTGATCCTAAAAGTAATAGAAGGCCACTGCAGCTTTCTGAGCATGGAGTGGGCGGGCAAAGGTAATATGCTCAAACTGTGATGTGCCCAGTGTCATAGAACTAGCAAGTCTGATGCTGGATTTGAACTCTGGACTCCAAGTCCCATTCTCTGCTATGACACTAGAAGACTTATGCCACAAGTTGACAATCATGAACTAAACAAACATCCAACAAACAGGACTGAGAAGTGGTTAAACAAGTAGGATAAGAGCCAAGAGAATTCATTATCATTAAAACCCTAAAAGTTGATACTTTCTAGGGGAAAAAGATGGGCAGCTAAGTGTGCAATGGATGGAGTGCTGGACCTGGAGTCAGAAAGATTCATCTTTCTGAGTTTTAATCTGGCTTCAGACACTTACTAACTGTATGACTCTAGGCAAGTCACTTAACCCTAGTTTTCTGTTTTCCCATCCATAAAATGGAGAAGGAAAAGGCAAACCGCTTCAGTATCTTTGCCAAGAAAACCCCAAATGGAGTCATAAAGTGTCAAACACAGTTGGTTGAAATGGTTAAATGGTTGATTAAAATGGTTAAACAAAGAAACAAGTGGAGGAAAGAATGGTCAAATGCTGCAGAAGTTGATAATAGAGGCACTACTCTGTGTAGATGAAAGGAAACAGGATAAATGACACATGTATACAGGGGTAATCCTTAGAAATAAATGACCATCCCTTCTGCATAGACTATAGCTAAGGAAGTGATAATACAAAATTATATCAGAGAGATATGAGAGAAGAGAAGAAGGGGGAACTCCTGACAGATTTTTCAATGAAATATGAAGTGAAGGCCTCATTAGAGAGAATCAATGGAGAGAGAGCTTTGGGAGTCTTGAGGAGAGAAGACAAGCTTTGAAAACTGTGATGAGTGGAAGAGAGAATCTATTAGGGACAAATAGAAGGTTTATATTGCTGCAGAGAAGTCCCCTGACCTCAAATTCAATGCCCTTTCTACTTACTCTTTAGACTCTTGCAGACACTTAATTCAGTCTTTCAAAGTTACATTTTTTGTCAATATGGGCACTTCCTCCATCATCTCAGAGCACAACACCTGTAGGACTTAGCAGACTTTTTCAATTGCTTCGGTCCCAGATTTCATTATCTGAAGGTGATTCTTTTGGTGTTGAGCTTTATCCAGCTTAGATTGAAGCCTGTAGATGCACAGTACATCTCCTGGGCCATCCTCAAAGTCATCTTTGCCTTAGCAGGACCTTTGAGGGCTTGAGCTATACTCCAATAAGCTTTGAGAATCCAGGGTCAGAATTATTTTCTGGAGAAGTACTTTGGTGGAGGCATGCATTTATCATATACTATTTTCATTAAAGTTATTTGTGTATGTGTCATAAACTCCTCCTAGACTACACTTCACCAAGGCAGGGGTGAGAGTCTGATCTAAACATAACACTGTATGTAGCAGACTTGCTTACTTCATGTTCATTCAGTTGAACTGAGACCAAGAAGAGGAAACAAAAAGTAGGGGTTATCCATGTTAGGCTACTAGCAGTACAGAAGTAGCAGAATTTCAGGCAGATAGAGTAAGGGCGAGCCAATTAGATCATATAGGGTGGCAATATCCCACCTCCACTCACATTTGAATGGCACTTGGAATATTAAAAATGACTTTCCTGGATAAAAATGATGTGATTGGCAGGAAAAGGACCATGAACCTCATTTTACAAATGATAAAAGTGAGGCCCAGAGTTTCAAAGTGACATATATATCTGTATAGATAGGTAGAGATTAGATGGATGGATAGATAGATAGATAGATAGATAGATAGATAGATAGATAGATAGATAGACAGAGATAGACTGATGGATAGATATAGCTAGATATGCGACTACAGCTATAGAGAGGGAAATATGTGTGTATATGTATGTATGTATATGTGTGTACATACACACATATTTGTATATACAATTACAACTTGATAGGACCCTCCAAATGAAATCAGTATACATTAAAATACATATTAATACATGTATACGTATATACATGCTCAGGTACATATTTATATATGTGTTTGCATATATATAATAGACAAAGATATGATTTTTAAAACTTTTTTTCTTTATTGGTAGAGGGAACTCCAGGGGAGTGGAATTTTTCTACTAATGCGTATTTGTATCAGCTCTAAAACTTAAAGTCTTAAATAGTTTCCTGGGGCTATGAGAGACTAAGGTGCTTACCCCAGATCAAAGAGCTACTATGTGTCATAGACAGGATTTGAATCTGATTACTTCCTGCTGTGAGGCCAGTTCCACTATATCACTATACCACTCTTATTCATTCAATATTCAAGTCAATTCAATCACCATTTTTAGACCTACTATGTGTTAAGTATTGATGGCATTAAGATGAAAATGACAGTCCCTGACCTTAAGGAGCTTATATTCTAGGGTAGTGTTGGAAGAGAATACAACATGGACACAAGAAAGCAAACAAAAAGTATTTACAAAGTAGTTTCAAGAAGGACGGAGGGTTAATATACAGGAAGATAATGAGATGGTATTTAATGGTAATAATGTTAGATATTCTCGGAGACAGAAGTGAGGAATGAATCTTTCAGGCATGGGAAATCACTTGTGCAAAGTCACAGGATGTGGAATAATGTATATAAGAACAATTAATAAGCCAGTTTGACCTGGGAGGAAGATTATATGAATGACAGTAATAGAGAGTAAGTTTAGAAGAGTGGTGGAAGCCAAGATATGGAAGCCTTAAATGAGAGGTTGATTTTGTACTTTATTCTAGAGGCAGTGGGTAGTCACTGAAAAAAATTTGGGAGGCTGCATCGTCAAAGTGATATACACAGTGCCTATGGTGGTCATGAATATGCCTGTACAATTCTGAATTACAAAGAACAACAGACTCTCCACATAGAAGGCAGAACAAAACATTTATTCAAATACCAGAAAGTCGAATTTCAACACCAGAAAACCAAATCCATCACAGCAACAAAGAAATCCATCATCCACCAAGAAGTCTATACACATTGTCAGGTCTTCCCATAAACAAGCACTCACAATCCTAATTGCCTGCTTCCTCTGTCCTTCCCAGCTCTGACTTGTCTGACCAACTTCTTCTAAGCTCTACTCTACCTCCACCTCTTCCTGTTCCACAGTTCAGCAAGCTCCCACCACATGAGACTTAGATTTCCTTGTGATTTAAGCAGGTCACATGGGCCTATTAACGAATGGGAAAGATCTTCAAATTAAGCAAAAAATACATTAACAATATAAGGGACTGAAGAAGATTGGAAGGTTACATTTGTGTTTTAGGTTTATTGACTTGGCATCTATATAAAATAGTAAAATAAAGGAGAACACAGTGAAGAAATGATTTAAAGCATAGTTCTCTATCTAGTACTCCTCTTTCCACCATACTATACTGTCTCCATTACACTCTAGCTAGTGTTTATATATTGCTCGAAGACTTACGAAGCACTTTGTGTTTTACTTCATTGATCCTCATGACAGTTCTGAAATGTCAGTACTATTATCCCTATTCTGTAGATAAGAAGACTGAGGTAGAGAGAGGTTAAATGACTTAGGGTCACACAGCTTGAGGCCATATTTATAGTTATATTATATTATGTTATTAGTTATATTTATAGTCTAGTGCTCTGTCTACAATGCCACTGTGTGATACACTATGTGCATTCAAAGTATTCTCAAGTCAAAGAGGGGATAGCCCTGCTCTAGTTATTGGGCTGCTGGGGATTGCAAGGTGCTAGAGATCATGAAAGTTAGGGGTAGGGTGGGAACCCTAGATGAATACTGGTTTGACAGTTGTCAGTGGAACCATGGAAGTGTGCATGTAGAGGATGATAATCTGGGAGAATATGGAAGAGTCAGGACACTGTGGATCATAATAAAGATGAAATGAAGCCAGTCAACAGGCATTCATTAAGTGCATACTGCATTGTAGGCACTGCGCTAAGCACTGTGGTTGCAAAGGAAGGGAAAAAAAGTAAACAAATAAGAAAAACAATAAGTAGACTTTGTTCTCAAAAAGAACATAGTCTATTTCTGAGTAGGAAAATAGTGGGAAAAGTGGTCGGTCTGGTAATTGCATTACATCTGTTTATTAATATTTGCTATCTTCACAGGGAATGCTTTTAAATCATGTTTTCATTTCAGGTGTATCTGTACCTAGAGGCAGTTGAAGTGGTCAAAATGCTGAAATTGGCTTCAATTTCCAGCAACATCCAACAGCTCTGTAATCTCCCTCATCCTTTTGGTTCATCCCTAGAGATGTGACCTTAATCTCAGCAAAAATTTAATAGATATCCACCACCAAGGTGGGAAATTAAAATTACAATAAAGCCTTAAATTCTCCTAACCTTCAATGCAGTCAGGGTAAGTTCATGAGAAACGTGAAATAGGTATACTTTTTGTAGGAAGTAAATTTATTACTTTCAAAATTTACTGTAGCTTTGGATTGCAAATACACAACTTACCTCCCCCAAAGGGAACATAACTCCCCATGATATGTCACAGAGTTTCATCTGCACCAAAAAATTGTGTTCACATTATCCAGTGCAGTCAGGGCTGTAGATAGAACACAACATACTTGCTTTTTCTGTGACATTCTATGCAGAATGAACTGCCTTCCCCTGTTCTTTCTGCAGCAATAAAACCATGGAAAGGTTATTAGCAGATGGCATGAAATGTGTATTCATTTAAATTATGCAGCAAAATCCACAGAGTAGATCTTTAAAGGCACATACTTATGCTTAATCCATGGCAATAATTTTGTGTGTTATTGCCCTAATGTGTAAAGAGGGAAAAAAATAACTTTCATCCATCAATACCATATCCTCTAATAACATACTGATGAACCATTCTTATCTGTTCTTAATGAAGTGATGCATCATATATGCATGAACTGAATATAAAACAAAATAATTATGTCCTCACTGGCTTGTAGTGGCATTTTTAATTAAGGTATAGATAGAGTGCTCTGATTTCTAAATAGGAAATCTAAAAGACAGGAGATAAAGAAAAATAAATTGGAGACCCTTAATCATAGAACTGAAAAAATAGATTTTATCTCAGTGAATTCCAGGAAGATCAAGGGATCTGTTCTGTCCCAAGGGGACTGAATGTGTTGTGGTCTTCACTTGGAGAATCCTTGAGCGTCAGACTGGATAAGGGCCAGTGGGTAATGTTGCTTGGATGTGGAGCTGAAACCCAAGGTCCTAAGTCATCTGAGGATTTCTGGGAAATGAATTCCCAAAGCAAGTCAAGATCTGATAAGTAGTTGCAATTAGTTTTGGGAAGTATGAGAGATATTGGACCGTAGAACATAAGGTCTTGGTTTGGGGGGAAGACCTTAGGATACCATCCATCTTGGGAAGGGGGGAAACAGAAACTCTGGGGCTCTTCAAGGTCATTATTGGAGGTCACAAGTGGAGAAAGCATCAAGAAGAGGAAAAGTTGGTGAGGAGTTGATCTGGAGTACCTCTTGGGGTTGGTTAGGGAAGGAGTAGGAGGAGGAACCAAGCCATTTAGTAGTTTCCTATTTTTGTTAATTATTTTTGTTATCCCTTTGAAGGAAATATTTAGAATTTTATATTACTTTTATTTCCCAATTATATCTTTCCCCACAGATCTTTCCACAGAGTTATCCCTTGTAACTATAGATAATTATTCTTTCCAGCCAAAAACTGACCTCAGTTTTTTCTAGCTATTCACATAATATTGAGACTCTTAGTGCTCTCAAGTCAAAGAGGCAATAGTCTGCACCAGTCATGGGTCTTCTGAAGGTGCTAAGGATCACAAAAGGTAGGGGTAGAATGTGAACCCTCGATGAATGCAGTTGGCATAGTGGTGGTAATGTAAAAGGGCTGGACTTACTCAGCTTACCATTATAGCAGCTAATGATAATGTTTTATCTTTAGATTTTCTTTTTTTATAAAAACAGGGTTAACTACTAAGGGATGCCATAGTGGGAAGTCCTTATCAAGTTCAAATTGGACTTTATAAAACCTTTACTATATACCAGAAACTGTGACAAGTGCCCAAGATGAAAATACAAAAATGAGACAGTGATGCATAAATGGATGGTTGGATAAACTGCTAACTGTCTAGAATGGGCTAACTCAGCTCCAAAACAGGAATAATAAAGCTAAATAGATTCATCCTCTGTGAAGAAAAATTATCTGGAGGTTCATGGTTTCTGGAAATTTTGTGATTGTCTTAAAATCACATCATTAAAACTGATCACCTTCTTGGGATATTGAATATTATTCTTTCTGTAACCTGATATTTGAGTCAGCTGTCATATCACAACTCTGTGGATTTGGTCTTTTTTTGTCTTGGATGTCCATTTCTGAGATTTCCAATGTTGCTGTAGAAGGGACATGGTATTTCTACTTGACTTATAGAGCTCATAACTAGGAGTGATAGGCTATTGTTGAGTTAAAAAAAGCAAGCCTTAACATAAGGTGATACTGACACATATGCTAGCTCCTAAACCACAGCCCATAAAATACCTGTAAAGAAGAACTCCCAACAAATTCTGGAGCAGCAGAAGCCACACATCAATGGAGTGGAGGAGATTTCTGTTCCAGAGAGCCCTGAAAAACCAACACAAAAGGTCAGTTGCACACCGGACCTGGAGCAGAGCCCAGCCCTGCTGTGGCTGCGTGGCACCAAGGGGAGTAGATCTGAGCAGGCTTCAGGGACAGAATCTCCAGTGGCCATGCAGGTCCCTCCACCCACAGGTGCACAGGTCAGAGAGAGGGTCTTTTCAGCTCACTGAGAGGGGAGTGGGGTGTCTCCATAACACAGGCACTCTTGGGAAGTAGCAGCAGAGGCAGCAGCAGACAGGGGTTCCCAAAGCAGACAGGAGCTCAGATCCATTGTTGAAGGACCCTGCATAAACCCCCCTGAGGGAACTGAGCCCCAGTGGCAGTCCTGCTCCCAGCCAAGCAGCTGAACTTAATCTCACACTGAATAGCAGCCCCACCCCTGCTGAAAGCCCTGAGACTGGGAAGCAGCATTTGAATCTCAGACCCCAAGCACTAGCTGGGGGGAACTAGAGGTGAGGTGGGTGTGGAGAGGAATCTCAGAAGTCAAGTAACTGGCTGGGAAAATGCCAAGAAAAGGGAAAAAATATAAGACCATAGAAGGTTACTTTCTTGGGGAACAGATATTGCCTCCCTTCCTTTCTGATGAGGAAGAACAATGCTTACCATTAGAAAAAGACATAGAAGTCAAGGCTTCTGTATCCCAAGCATCCAAAATAAATATTCAGTGGTCTCAGGCCATGGAAGAGCTCAAAAAGGATTTTGAAAATCAAGTTAGACAGGTGGAGGAAAAACTGGGAAGAGAAATGAGAGAGATGCAAGAAAAGCATGAAAAGCAGGTCAACACCATGCTAAGAGACCCCAAAAAAATGCTGAAGAAAATAACACCTTGAAAAATAGGCTCACTCAATTGGCAAAAGACGTTCAAAAAGCCAATGAGGAGAAGAATGCTTTAAAAAGCAAAATTAGCCAAATGGAAAAGGAGGTTCAAAAGCTCACTGAAGAGAATAGTTCTCTCAAAATTAGAATGGAACAGATGGAGTCTAATGACTTTATGAGAAACCAAGAAATCACAAAACAAAACCAAAAGAATGAAAAAATGGAAAGAATGTAAAATATCTCATTTGAAAAACAACTGACCTGGAAAATAGATCCAGGAGAGACAATTTAAAAATTATGGGACTATCTGAAAGCCATGATCAAAAAAAGAGCCTAGACATCATCTTTCATGAAATTATCAAGGAAAACTGCTCTTGATATTCTAGAACCAGAGGGCAAAATAAGCATTCAAGGAATCCACCAATCACCACCTGAAAGAGATCCAAAAAGAGAAACTCCTGGGAACATTGTGGCCAAATTCCAGGGTGCCCTGGTCAAGGAGAAAATCTTACAAGCAGCTAGAAAGAAACAATTCAAGTATTGTGGAAATGCAATCAGGATAACACAAGATCTAGCAGCTTCTACATTAAGGGCTCAAAGGGCATGGAATAGGATATTCTAGAAGTCAAAGGAACTAGGACTCAAACCAAGAATCACCTATCCAGCAAAACTGAGTATAATACTTCAGGGGAAAAATGGCCTTTCAATGAAATAGAGGACTTTTAAGTACTCTTGATGAAAAGACCAGAGTTGAAAAGAAAATTTGACTTTCAAATATAAAAATCAAGAGACGCATGAAAAGGTAAACAGCAAAGAGAAGTCATAAGGAACTTACTAAAGTTGCACTGTTTACATTCCTACATGGAAAGATAATATTTGTAACTCTTGAAACTTTTCAGTATCTGGGTAGTTGGTGGGATTATACACACACACACACACACACACACACGTGCATGCACACACAGAGACAGAGAGCACAGAGTGATTTGAATAGAATTGGATCATATCTGGAAAAAATGAAGTTAAGCCGTGAGAGAGAAATGTATTGGGAGGACAGAGGGAGAAATGGAATGGGGCAAATTATCTCTCATAGAAGAGGCAGACAGGAGACTTTAGTGGAGGGAAAAAGAGGGGAGCTGAGAGAAAAACATGAAGTTTATTCTCATCACAATCGACTAAAGGAAGGAATAAAATGCACACTCATTTTGGTATGAAAACCTATATTACAATACAGGAAAGTGGGGGAGAAGGGGATAAGCAGGGTGGGGGGGATGATGGAAGGAAGGGCAATGGGAGGAGGGAGCAATTTGAAATCAACCGTCTTGGGGAGGGACATGATCAAAAGAGAGAATAGAAGTAATGGGGGGCAGGATAGGATGGAGGGAAATATAGTTAGTCTTACACAACATGACTATTATGGAAGTCATTTGCAAAACTACACAGATATGGCCTATATTGAATTGCCTGCCTTCCCAAAGGGAATGGGTAGGGAGGGATGGGAAAAATTTGGAAGTCAAAGTTTTAGGGACAACTGTCGAGTATTGTTCTTGCTACTAGAAAATAAGAAATACAGGTAATGGGGAATAGAAATTTATCTGGCCCTACAGGACAAAAGAGAAGATGAGGACAAGGGAAGGGAGGGATGATAGAAGTGAGGGCAGATTGGGATAGGGGAAATTAGAATGCTCAGTTTATTGGGGTGGGGGGAGGGGAGAAATGGCAAGAAAATTTGAAACCCAAAATTTTGTGAAAATGAATGTAAAAAAGTTAAATAAATAAATTAAAAAAGAAAACATAAGGTGATACAGGTAGGGGATACAGGATAGAGAGCTGGACTTGAAATCAGGAAGATCTAAGTTGAAATGTGACGCTAGAAAAGGCATTTAGCTTAGTGAATCAGTTTCCTTTACTGTAAAATGGAGACAATAATAATACCTATTTCTCAAGGCTATTATTAGGATCAAATGACATAATTATTTGTGTAACACTTAGCAGTGCCTGGCTCATAAAATGTGCTTAATAAATACTTATTTTCTTCCCTCTTTCCTAATAATTCAAAATGCTCCAAACTAGAATAGACTGGTAGAGTGTTTATTCAATATTGGAGGTGATAGAAGTGGAATTTGAATGACCACTGGTCAGGGATGGGTTAGTGAGGATTCCTTTTCAGATTCAGGTTAGAATGCATGCCCTCTGACACTTCATCCACTTTGGAAATTCTGTGATGCTCTTACACTTTGTAATATTCAGTTTTGTTGAGTGTACCAAAGTAATAATCAAGTCAATGGTTTCTTGGTATCATGAAAAGTGGCAATACAGCTTTGCCAGTGTGCCTCCATGTGCCCTAGGAGTATCTGGGAAAATTTGGCTCAATTGCCACAGAACTGAGAAAAACATAGACATATAATGTTTAATGATCTCCCTGTGCTCTTTAAATCATCTTTCAGAAATAATTTCTCTATTGGTGCCAGATTAACACCGCTCCAGACCACTTCAGCTAATAAATCTGAATTTCCTGCCAACAGAATCAGATCGATTTTTGGCTTTTCTTACTGCCTTTTTAAGCCATGGGCTTATGCCTGGGATTGTTAATATTTACCAAAGTTCCCAGTGAGTAGAACATCAAATACAGAGAGAGTGTCACAAGTTTTGAACTTCTGAAATCTGATTAAAGTGTAGGGTAATGAGATGTACTGTTCCTACGGCCTGTGGAAATTATACTCATTCCACTTTCTTAGGGACATACATTTAGAGTTGGAAGGGATTTCAGAAGTCATTTAGTTCTACTCTCTCATTGTGGAGAGCATAAAACAAGGGGCAAGGTAGGTTAAGTGACTTTCCCAAAATCACAGAGCAAGGCTTTGAGCCCAGATGGCCTACTACCAATCTAGCATTCTATCTATATTCTGACCTTCAGAATCACTACTGGGCTTTCAAGGGCTAGAACTATTGAATTACTCTCTCTTCTGCACCCAGATATGTGGTTTAGATCAGCTTTAGTCGCTGGAAAGCCTGGTTTCTAATAAGAGGGAGCACCCTTTGTTTACAATCTGGCTCATAAAACCCCTATCTTAGCATTCCAGGAATGGTTTTACTTAAAGTACATGTCTAGGGCCTCTCTCCAAAATGAGAAAGTGAAAATGAAATCAATATACAATAGGATTCATATAAAAGACAGATAATTTCTTTCTACATATGAGAATAATATAAGTATGGAATATTTGTAATTAGGGGGGACTTGACAGAAAAACAAAACAGAAGCTTAAAATGGAATTCAGCATCTTAACGTATAACTACTATTGACAGCTGGCTCAGACGCTAATGTTTAAACTTCAGTAGAAGCTAAAGCTGCTTGTAGAATTACAAATTGGGTATTTTACATTTCACCTTGGCTTAGCACTGTCAAGACTTCATATACATGTCTATTGGTAAAAAGTCAGGTTTAGGCCAATGCTTTTGTTAGTAACTGTCTTCTCTATTGTCAGTTTTCCTTGCCACAAACCTACTTTGGTTTCTACCATGCCTAAGCATCTTCTCATTGAACTCAGCACTTTTAGACTCATCAGCCACAAAATATTGCCTCTAATATTGGAAACATTCAACTGCAAGACTGGTTAACTTGTGATCATGAAAGAACAAATACAAATTAAGGCAACTCAAACCTAGACTCATATTTGTCTTGTAACTACACAGAGCCTAGGATAGGGGATAGGGTCAGTTGTACCTACTTTGTTGAGAGTGGGGGCACAACTTGGAACAATCCTGCATGAGTCAGAGCTGGAAAGGAAGAAAAAAGTGGAAAGGCTTCTCTGGATCCAGTCCGATAGAAGCTATTAATCATTTGAGGCCCCTCAGTAATGACCCATAAATGGCCAAGGCTCTGAAAACTTCCCAAAGCTTCAATGAGGTTGCACAAAACCAAGAATAGTGACTTTGAGCATAGTCTGTGAGGGTAGAGTTGATGATCTTTATTGTACCATGCTTTTTCACTACTATTTATAATCATTCTAGTAGTGATGTTTGAAGCATGGTGAAAGGAATCTTACTAGAAGACAACTTTTAGAGAAAAAAAAAGACTAAAATTAATTGAAATGGTATAATTTGAATATAATTGAATCAAACTGAAAACAAATAAAAAATAAAAGACTGGTAGTATTTGGGATTACTGTAACCATGGCTGGTTCAGTTGAAAGGCACCCAAAGTTTAAACTGAGGGGATGCCATGGTGGAAGTGTCAGTTCTAGGAAGCATTGCAGGTGTCACCCATATCTTTGTGAAACTAGCTCCTAAGATCTTTATACTGAAGCTAAGTAGTGCCAGACAATATAGTCACCACAACCACCACCACCACCACCACCACCACCACCACCACCATCATCATCATCATCATCATCATCATTCCAGTATGTACATAGGTTTGTTGATGTTGATTAATTTCAGTTGTTTGGGGTTTTCTTGGTAAAGATTTTGGAGTAGTTTGTTATTTCCTTCTCTAGCTTATTTTACAGATGAGGAACTGAAATAAAAAGTGTTAAATGACTTGCCCACAATTACACTGCTAATAAGTGTCTGAGGAAAGATTTAAATTCAAGAAGATGAGTCTTAGTCGAGCCAAGATAATGGAGTAGAGGGATGGACCTCCTCTAGCTCTCCCCCCATTGTCTGTAAAACACCTGTAAAAATGACTCCAAACAAATTATATAGCAGCAAAAGCCACAAAATGAGAGTGAAACTGATTTCCAGCCCAAGATAGCCTGGAAGGCCAATAGGAAAGGTATATTTCTTCTTTTAAATTTTAAAAATTAGAATGGAGTGGTACAGACAGGATTGGAGCAGGTTTTCAGATGCCAAATCACATATAGCTGCTGCAGTTCTCAGATTTCTCAACCCACAAATGCCAAAAACAGCTTCAAAGGTCAGTAAGAAAGTTCTTTCACCTGGGTGAGAGGGAAGCATGGTGCAGCCCTAGTCACAGCCCCAGGACAGCAACAAACACTGCAGCAGCAGTTTCCACTTTTGGAGGCCTCAGAGCTAATGACCCTGAAGGAAACAAATGACTGATCTGGGTCTTAGTCATGAATGGCAGTCTTGGGGTGAGGAGGACCACTGGCCTAGCAGAGCTAGTGGTGGCTGTGAAAAGGAAATCCTACTTGCAGTTCCAGAGCAGAAAAGACTGCTTTTGGCTGTTCACAGACTAAAGTGCAGGCCAGGAGAGGAGTTTACCCTTGATTGTGCCACCTTGGAGGAACTGAGAACTTGCAGTTCCCTAGAGATATCTCAGTGAACAGCTACACAAAACCTCTGAAGCCTAATGTAGTACACTGTCTACTTGACAAAGCATTCAAAAGTCAAGTAACTGGCTGGGAAAATGCCCAAAAAGGGGAAAATAGGACTATAGATGTTTACTTTCTTGGTGAAAAGGTATTTTCTCCTGCTTTTCAGATGAGGAATAACAAAGCATACCACCAGAGGAAGATAGTAAGATAAAGGCTTCTGCATCCAAAGCCTCCAAAAAAATATATGCAATAGTCTCAGGCCATGGAAGAGTTCAAAAAAGATTTTGAAAATCAAGTAAGAGGGAGCGGAACCAAAATGGTGGAGTAGAAAGACATTCATACTCTAGCTCTTCTCCCACAACCTATAAAACTCTGTAAAGAAAGACTCTCAACAAGTTCTAGAGCAGCAGAAGCCACAGAACAAAGGAGTAGAAGAGATTTTCAGCCCAGGGTGACCTGAAAGGCCTACGGTACAGGTCTGTTGTACTGGACACAGAGGGAAGTGGAGTCCAGCCTTGGCCTCATGGCACTAGGAGGAGAAGGCTCAGAGCAGGTCATGGGGGTGGAATCCCCAGCAGCAGTGGAAGTTCACAGATCCCTCAACCCACAGGTGCCAAAGACACTTCAAAGATCAAGGAGGGAGCTTTTTCACCTCTGTGACAAGGGAACAGGGTCTTCCCCTAGACCTGGCCCCAGGTGGCAGCATTAACAGCAGCAGTGAGCAGTAGCTACTGTCATGGCGGCCGTGGCGGGCAGCAGCCAGCATACATTTCTGGAGGCTCAGCTTAAAGTCCCTGGGGGAATTGAGCAGCTGATCTGAATCTCAGCCATGAGCCAGGTCAGCAAACTCCTCTCCTTTCATTGTGCCACCTTGGAGGAACTGAGAACTTACAGATCCACAGAGTATACCCTACTCTTGACAAAGAACCCAAAAAGTCAAGTAACTGGTTGGGAAAATGCCCAAAAATGAGGAAAAAAATGAGACTATAGGAGGTTACTTTCTTGGAGAATAGGTATACTCACCCATCCTTTCAGATGAGGAAGAACAATGTTTACCACCAGAGGAAGACATAAAAGTCAAGGCTTCTGCATCCAAAACCTCCAAAATAAATATACAATAGTACCAGGCCATGGAAGAACTCGAAAAAGATTTTTTTTTTTATGGTGCCAATTCTAAATAATTTTTACTCTCCAGGACAAGAATTGCATTTCCACTTGTTTTCAGTACTGATAAAGGGCAATGTTGTTCACTTCTCTCCTTCTGCACACATTCAAGTATTCAGAATGCTCAGATTTACACAGCAGCTTAAATATTACTTTTAAACTGCTGCTGCCTTGGCTACAAATTTTGAGTCCTTCAATTTTTGGAAAAGCTGTGTGGAATGCTCTTTCTTCTGTTGTTTAGTTCATCTCTTCAATGGTGGGTCCAGAAGAAGTACCTGCAGATGGGGCTGCTCCACCCCCTGGGAATCCACCAGGCATGCCTCCTGGAATGCCCCCTGCACTCTGGTACAGGTTGGTAATTGATGGGGTTGCAGACCTTCTCCAACTCTTTCTGCTGATGCTCAAATTCTTCCTTCTCAGCAGTCTGGTTCTTATCCAGCCAGTTGATTATTTAATTACATTTGTCAAGGATCTTCTGTTTGTTTTCATCACCAATTTTGCCTTGCAGTTTTTCATCCTCTGCTGTAGCCTTCATATTGAAAGCCTAAGATTCAAGAGAATTTTTGGAAGACACCTTGTCTCTCTGCTTCTCATCCTCAGCCTTGTATTTCTCAGTCTCCTGGACCATATGCTCAATGTCTTCCTTGCTGTCCTTTAGCATTGGCGATGGTGATCTTGTTCTCCTTTCCTGTGCTCTTATCCACAGAAGAAACATTGAGAATGCCATTTGCATTAATGTCAAATGTTACTTCAATCTGAGGAACATTCCTGTGAGCTCAAATTTGCCAAGCAGATTGTTATCCTTTGTCATTGCCCTCTCACCTTTGTAAACCTGAATAAGCACACCAGGTTGGTTGTCCAAATAGGTGGTAAATGTCTGTGTCCGCTTGTTGGGGATCGTTTGATCAGAACAGTCATAACTCCACCAGCAGTTTCAATTCCAAGGGAAAGAGGAGTGACATCCAACAGCAAAAAGTCCTGCATATTCTCATATTCATCTCCAGACAAAATGGCAGCCTGGACAGCTGCACTATAAGCAAGAGCCTCTATCAGGATTGAGCTCCTTGCATTTGAAGAGGTCTTGCAAAAGCTTCTGGATTTTCGGAATTCAAGTGGAAACATCCACCAGGATGATGTCATGAATCTGTGATTTATCTAGCTTGGCATCTCTTAAGGCCTTTTCCACAGGGTCCAGTGTGCCACAGAAGAGATCAGCATTCAGCTCTTTGAAACAGGTTCGAGTGATTAATGTATAGAAGTTGATACCTTCACAGAGGGAGTCAATCTCAATACTGGTCTGGGTTCTAGAAGAGAGGGTGTGTTTTGCATGTTCACAAGTGGTGCAAAGATGGTGAACAGCCCTCTTGTTCTCACTGATGTCCTTCTTGTGCTTTGCTTGAACTCTGCAATGAAATAGTTGACCATTCGGTTGTCAAAGTCCTCCCCACCCAAGTGGGTGTC
The DNA here is from genome assembly GCA_023548195.1 of Bettongia penicillata ogilbyi. Classification (NCBI taxonomy): domain Eukaryota; kingdom Metazoa; phylum Chordata; class Mammalia; order Diprotodontia; family Potoroidae; genus Bettongia; species Bettongia penicillata. Next base: position 603,162 of record JAJHZJ010000783.1, on the reverse strand, counting down.
CCCAGCTGTGGACTTGACCTCAAAGATACCATCTTCAATGGTAAAAATGGAGACATCAAAAGTACCACCTCCAAGGTCAAAGATCAACACATTTCTCTTGGCACCAACCATTTTGTCCAAGCCATTAAGCAATAGCAGCAGCAGTTGGCTCATTGATGATTTGGAGCACATTGAGACCAGCAATGTTTCCATCACCTTTAGTGGCCTGATGCTGGGAATTGTTGAAATGGACTGTTACTGTGATGACCCCATTTGTGACGGTCTTCCCAAGGTAAGTTTCAGCAATTTCTTTCGTCTTGGTCAAGACCATAGAAGACACTTCTTCTGGATAGAAACTTTTGGTCTCCCCTTTGTACTCCACTTGGACCTTAGGCTTGCCTGTGTCATTCAGCATTGTAAAAGACCAGTGCTTCATGTCTGACTGTACAACTGCATCATCAAATCTGCGACCAATCAGACATTTGGCATCAAAAACTGTGTGAGGTTCATTGCAACTTCATTCTTTACAGCATCACTGATTAAACATCTGTGTTGGTGAAGGTGACATAACTAGGGGTGTTCCTGTTTCCTTAGCCATTAGCAATGATCTCCACTTTCCCATGTTGGAAGATGCCCACACAGGAGTAAGTGGTGCCAAGATCAATGCCAACTGAGGGTCCCTTTGACATGGTTGCTGGGGAGTCAGGGGTTGAAGATGACCACTGTGGAGGAAGAAGGGCTGCTGCTGTGCTGAGTAGCTCGAAAAAGATACTGAAAATCAAGCAAGAGAGGTGGAGGAAAAAATGGGAAGAGAAATGAGAACAATGCAAGAAAATCAAGAAAAGTGGGTCAACAGCTTGCTAAAGGAGACCCCAAAAATTCTGAAGAAAATAGCACCTTTAAAAATGGGCTAACTCAATTGGAAAAAGAGGTCCAAAGGACAATAAGGGGAAGAATGTTTTAAAAAGCAGAATTAGCCAAATGGAAAAGGAGGTTCAAAAGCTCACTGAAGAAAATAGTTCTTTAAAAATTAGAACGTAAAAGATGGAAACTAATGATTTTATGAGAAACCAAGAAATTACAAAACAAAACCAAAAGAATGAAAAAATGGAAGATAATGTGAAATATCTTACTGGAAAAACAACTGACCTGGAAAATAGAACCAGGAGAGACAATTTAAAAATTATGGGACTATATGCAAGCCATGATTAAAAACAAAGAGCCTAGATATCATCTTTCATGAAATTATCAAGGAAAACTGCCCTGATATTCTAGAACCAGGGCGCAAAATAAATATTGAAAGAATCCACCAATCACCTCCTGAAAGAAACCCGAAAAGAGAAACTTCTAGGAATATTGTGGCCAAATTTCAGAGTTCCCAGGTCAAAGAGAAAATATTGCAAGCATCCAGAAAGAAACAATTCGAGTATTGTGGAAAGAGAATGAGGCTAATATAAGATATAGCAGTTTCTACATTAAAGGATCGAAGGGCTTGGAAAAGGATATTCCAGAAGTCAAAGGAACTAGGATTAAAGCCAAGAATCACCTACCCAGCAAAAGTGAGTATAATACTTCAGGGGAAAAATGGTCATTCAATGAAATAGAGGACTTTCAAGCATTCTTGAAATACTGAAATGAGAGTTTGACTTTCAAAGACAAGAATGAAGAGAAGCAAGACAATGTAAACAGGAAAGAGAAATCAGAAGGGATTTACTAAAGTTGAACTGCTTACATTCCTATATGGAAAGATAATATTTGTAACTCTTGAAGCATTTCTCAGTATCTGGGTAGTTGGAAGAATTATACACACACACACACACACTCAGATGTGTGTGTATGGGGGGTGTATAAAGAGAGAGAGAGACAGAAAGACGTGTGTGTGTGTGTGTGTGTGTGGGTGTGGGTGTGGGTGTGGGTGGGTGTGGGTGTGGGTGTATAAAGAGAGAAAGAGACAGAAAGACAGAGAGAAAGAGAGCACAGGGTGAGTTGAAAAGGAAGGAATCATATCTAAAAAATAAAATTAAGAGGTGAGAGGGGAATATAGTGGAAGGAGAAATGGAGAAATGGAATGGGGCAAATTATTTCTCATAGAAGAGGCAAAAAAAACTTTCCAATGGAGGGGAAAAGAGAGGAGGTGAGGGGGAAAAGTGAAGCTTGCTTTCATCATATTTGGCTCAAGAAAGGAATAACATGCACACTCAATTTGCTATGAAAATGTTACACTACAGGAAAGTAGGGGAGAAAGGGACAAATAGGGTGGGGTGGGAGGATGGAAGGGAGAGCAAATGGGAGGAGGGAGCAATTAGAAGCAAACACTCTTGGGGAAGGACAAAGTGAAAAGACAGAATAGAAGAAATGGAGTGCAAGGTAGAATGGAGGGAAATATAGTCTTACACAACATGACCATTGTGGAAGTCATTTGCAAAACTACATATATACAGCCTATATTGAATTGCTTGTCTTTTCAGTGGGGATGGGAGCGGGGGAAAGAAAGGTAGAGAAGTTAGAACTCAAAGTTCCAGGAACAAATATTGAGAATTGTTTTTGCGTACAACTGGGAAATAAGAAATACAGGTAATGGGGTATAGAAATTTATCTTGCCCTAAAGGACAAGGGAGAAGATGGAGATGAGGGAAGGGAGGGGTGTTAGAAGGGAGGGCACATTGGTGGAAGGGGCAATCAGAACACAAGGTGTTTTGGGGTAGGGAGGGGAGAGATGGGGAGAAAATTCGGAACTCAAAATTTTGTGGAAATGAATGTTGAAAATTTAAAATAAATAAACAACAAAGAAATAAATAAAATCAAGTAAGACAGGTAGAGGAAAAATTGGGAAGAAAAATGTGAGCAATGCAAGAAAATCATGAAAAGTGAGTCAGTAGCTTGCTAAAGGAGACCCAAGAAATGCTGAAGAAAATTCCACCTTTAAAAATACACTATCTCAATTGGCAAAACAGGTCCAAAAAGCCAATGAGGAGAAGAATGTTTTAAAAAGCAGAATTAGCCAAATGGAAAAGGAGGTCCAAAAGCTCACTGAAGAAAATAGTTCTCTCAAAATTAGAATGGAGCAGATGGAGGCTACTGACTTTATGAGAAACCAAGAAATTATAAAGCAAAACCAAAAGAATGAAAACGTAGAAGAAGATGTGAAATATCTCATTGGAAAAATAACTGACCTGGAAAATAGATCCAGGCGAGAAAATTTAGAAATTATCAGTCTACCTGAAAATCATGATGCAAAAAAAGGACCTAGACATCATCTTCCAAGAAATTATCAAGGAATACTTCCCTGATATTCTTGAACCAGTGAGTAAACTAGAAATGGAAAGAACTCACCAATCACCTCCTGAAAGAGATCCCAAAAGGATCTGACTGTATGACTCTAGGCAAGTCAATTAACCCTAATTTTCTGTTTTCTCATCCATAAAATGGAGAAGGAAAAGGCAAACCACTTCAGTATCTTTGCCAAGAAAACCCCAAATGGAGTCATAATGTGTCAAACACAGTTGGTTGAAATGGTTAAATGATTGATTAAAATGGTTAAACAAAAAAAAAAGTGGAGAAAAGAATGGTCAAATGCTGCAGAAGTTGATAATAGAGGCACTAATCTGTGTAGATGAAAGGAAATAGGATAAATGACACATGTATATGGGGGTAATCCTTAGAAGTGAATGACCATCCCTTCTGCATAGACTATAGCTAAGGAGATGATAATAGGAAATTATATCAAAGAGTTATAAGAGAAGAGAAGAAGGAATTCTTGACAGATTTTTCAGTGAAATATGAAATATTGTAGCCAAATTCCAGAGTTCTCAAGTTGAGGAGAAAATATTTCAAGCAACCAGACAGAAACAATTTAAGTATTTTGTAAATACAATCATGATAACACAGGATTTAGCAGCTTCTACACTAAGGGATTCAAGGGCTTGGATTATGATATTCCAGTGATCAAAGGAAGCAGGACTAAAACCAAGAATCACCTACCCACAAAAGTGAGTATAATACATCAGGAAAAAAAGTGGAATTTCAATGAAATAGAGGATCTCCAAACATTCTTGTTGAAAAGACCAGAACTGATTAGAAAAATTGACTCTCAAATATAAGAATCAATAGAAACAAAAAAAACAGGAAAGAGAAGCCTAAAGAACTCACTGGAGTTAAACTGTTTACATTCCTGTATAGATAGATGTTATTTGTAATTCACGAGTTACAAATGAGTTTTTCAGTATTAGAGTAGGTAGCAGAAATATGCATTCATATATGTGTGTATGTATGTGCGTATCTATAGATTTATATATATGTATCCATATATATGTGTGTATATATGTAGGTATGTGTATATTATATATGTGTAGATTTGTATGTGCACATGGGTGTATGCTGTGTGTACATAAATATAAATGGATAGAAGGTACAGTGTAAGCTGAATATGAAGGAAGAATACATAAAAAAAATAAAATTTACTATTGAGTGGAATGTAGTAGGAGTAAGCAAAAGGAAGAGGTAGAATGTAGCAAATCATCTCACATAAAAGAGAGAAGAAAGAGCTTTTACAATGGAGAGGAGGAAGGAGGAGATGAAGGAAAATAAATGAACCTTAATCTCATGGGATTTGGTATGAGGTGGGAATAAAACACACTCAATTGTATATGGACGTCTATTTTACTCTGCAAGAAGGCAAGGAGGAAGGGGACAGGACAGGAAAGACAATAAAAGGGACAGCGAATTGGCAAATCAGAAGCAAACATTATTGTGGGAGAATGGGTCAAGGGAGAAAATGGAATAAATGGAGGGCAGGATGGGACAGAGGGAAATGTTGTTAGTCCTTCACAACATAACTATTACACAAGTGTTTTGCATTGTCATGCATGTATGACCTATATTGAATTGCTTGTTTTCTTAATGAGACTGAGTAAGGAGGGAGGAAAGGAGAGAATATGGAACTCAAAGCTTTAATAATTCATGTTAAAAATTGTTTTAGCATGCAACTGAAAAATAAAATATACAGGCAGTGGGGTATAGAAATCTATTTTGTCCTACAGTAAAATAGAGGGGAAGGGGATGGAAGAAGGATGGATAGTAGAAAGCAGGACAAAGTGGAGGAAGGGGTGGATAGGGTGCATGCTGTCCTGGAGTGGGGGTGGGGAGACATGGGAAGAAAATTTTGAATTTTAATTCTTGTGGAAATGAATGTTGAGAACTGAAAAATAAATAAATTATATACTTAAAAAGAAGAAGCACCAATAAGCAGGAAAACTTTGAAAGCTACAGATTTGACTTCTAAACTTAAAAGATAAGGAATTTTATAAAACAGAAATGTGCTGTTTCATTTTGAAAAAAAAAAAAAAAAAGTCTTCTTGATTCCAAGTCCAGTGCTTTGTCCACTGGGCTACCTAGTTGCCTCACACAGTGCTTTATGTTTAAAAAAAGTCCACTCAAATATCAAGTCACCTGGGCTTGAGATAAAGGAAGAGATTGAATGAGGACCTGCAAGCCCATAGGCATTTTAAAAAAATCCCCTTCAAAATAAATTGAAATCTGCTCCACTACTATTTCACTGGCCCTGGTGCTATCCTTTAGGGCTGAAAAGGAAAACATCCATTTTCCCTTTCAGAGCCTTTCAAATATTTAAAGACAGCTATTATGAACCCCACCTTCATCTGAATAATCCTTAGCATTTATATTGTGCTTTAAATTTTGCAAGGAACTTTACAGATATTATCTCAACTAGACTTGTTCTATTTTAACTCTTCTCTCCAAAATTACCAATGGATCTTTTAATTGCTACATCTGATGGCTTTTTCTCAGTCCTCATCTTTTTTTTTTTACCAGTTGGCAGCATTTTGTACTATACTGACCACCTTCTCCACCTAAGTACTTTCTCTGAGTTGTCAGAATTCTATTTTCCCTCGATTCTTTTCCTACACTTAATAGTCTTCTTTGAAAGATAATCCTATCACGCCCCTAAGAATGAGTACCTCTCAAGATTCTGTCCTGGGCCCATTTCTCTTCTTTATCTAGACTTTCTCACTTAGTGTGCTCAGAAGTTTGTTAGGTGTCTTTATCATCTGATACTGATGATGCACAGATCTGTAAATCTAAGCTTAACCTCTTTCCTGAGTTCCAGTCTCACATTACCAACTGCTTATTGGACATTTCAAATTAGTTGAGCCATCAGCAGTTCAAAATCAACATGTCCAACATCCTTAAAGGAGAACTTTCTATCTTTCCCTAGGGATGTCATAAAACTCAAAAGAGATAATGGATGCAGAGAATTTTGTAAACCATAAAGCACTGTATAATTGCTAGTTTATTATCGTTATTTATATGATGATGATGAGGATCCTACAGTCTGGCTCCACCAGGCCATCAGTGTGGTGACAATTTCATTTTCAGTATTTTCTGTAGCACTTCTGCTGTGCTCAAGCAACGTTTATAGGGCTATACAGGGTTATATTCATAAATGTTTAATAACCAGGCTCTCTGAAAAAAGCCATCCAGAAAAAAATATATTTATGCATACAAGCTTTTAGGTTTAATTTGAATTGCGAATACTTTTTTTAAAGTTAGACAATAAATCAAGCCTGGACATGTAGAAATTGTTGATTTGTGTTGTACAAATACTCACACTGAAAACTTAATAATTAGGTCTGGCAAGGGGTTAGATCTGGCTCCAGCTTACTCCTATCTTTTTCCCCACAACATACCCCCAGTTAAAAAATTCTTCATTCCTATTGATGCCTTGACTTTCCTTCCAACCTGTCATGTTTAGATCTCTGAGGTTACCCTCAACTCCACACTCTAATTTATCCAACATACCCAATCAGCTGTCAAAATTTGCATCTTTCTGTATGATATATTTCATATTTATTCCCTTCTCTTCACTCACATAGCAACCATCTTAGTTCAAGACTTTGTCACTTCTATTTTATACTGTTGCAACCTCTTTGTTATTGGTCTCCCAATCTTACTTGTCTCCCAAGTCTATTCCATCTTTCTCATAGTTTCCAAAATGATAGGGCACCGCCCTATCCAGTGGACTCTTATCAGATGGAAGATGAAATAGAAATTTCTTGTTTTGGCTTTTGAAATCCTTTACAGTCTAGGTCCAATCTATTTTTCCAGGCTCAGACAAATTTGTCTTCTTTCTGTTTCTTATAAAAAAACACTCCAAAATCTGTCACCCATGTCTGGAATATACTGTATGTTTCCATCTCACCTTTGCCTCCTAGAATTTTTCCATGAAGCCTTTCTTTACCTTCTTTCCAGGTACAACTGTTATCCTCCAAATAACCTAATTCTCAGGCAGAATTGAATATCAGAGTGTTTGGCATAGAAAATCTTTTACATAAAACATTAATTAGGGGATTAGTGTTAACCTGGGTGGGATGGAGAGACCTCTAAGAATAGAGCAGTGCTTTGGGGTTCTATAAAAAATGACATGCCCTTAAAACTTTCAGATAATCAGAAACTGAAATGAATAACTAATTCATTAGATGACAGAACTGGTATTCTAAAACATCTCAATAGGCCGAAATTGTAACATCAAGCTAAAAAGAAATTAAATTTAAGATAGATTAATGAAAAGCTACACTCTGCTAAAATCTCCCCTTGGATGTTTGTGAGCATAGAATCTTATATTTAGTGATGGAAAATATTTTAGAAACTAACACTTTCATTTTATAGATGAGGAAACTGAATTACCCAGAAACTAAAAGACTTGTCCAGGGTCATAAAACTAGCAAGGATAAGAGGCAGGTTTTTAACATGACTCTTCTTCATTCTTGGTACACAGTTCTATCCCCTTTGATTTCCTGCTTCTGCATGACAAGGAGTTGATCCTGGGTTCTTAAAGGCTATGCCAGCAAAGTACAAGTTCTGGAAGATTCCATCAATCAGGGTAGACTTCCAGTACAGGTCCAATGCTAGTCTTTATATCAGATAACCTAGAACTAATCTAGCTAAGTTAAGAGAGATTCATCATTATATCATTAAAGATTCTTTTTTTGGTCACAACTGTGAAAGATTACATACCAACTGTGAGTTATGATAGTGAAAAGCATACTCAAAATAGTGATAATGATAATAATGATGATGATGATGATGATAACTAGCATTTATAGAGCAAACAACTAGTAACAAACTACTTTATGTGTATTATTTCATTTGATGTTCACAATATCTATGGAAGATACTTGGTACTCAAGTAAATATGAAGTCATTGGATCATAATTATCCTCATAATAGCTAGTATTTATATGTCACTTAAAGGTTAACAAAGTACTTTTCAAATAAGATTTATTTTATTATCACAACAACTGAAGGAATTAGGTGCTATTATTACCCCTATTTTATAGAAGAGGAGACTAGGACAGGTAGAAGTTAAGTGACTTTGCCAGGATCATAGGGATAGTGTCTGAGTAAGTTTTCCTGACATCAAGTATAGCCCTATCTCCTTGGCATCACTTATGTGCCTGATCAAAATATAATAGGTTTAAAGAAAGTAGGAACTTAGTCCTCTTTTCCCAAATGAATAAATTGAGGTTTAGAGGGATTAAATGACTTTATATAGTTTTTGAACTTGGGTTAGAAAAAATGTACCTTGCTGATAGAGTTATGAACTGATCCAACCACTCTGGAGAGCAATTTGGAATTATGCCCAAAGGGCAATCTAATTGTGCATACACTTTGATCCAGTAATACCACAGTTAAGTCTGTATCCCAAAGAGATCATTAAAAAAAAAAATGAGAGGGCTGAGCCAAGATGGTGGAGTAACAGCATGGACTTGCTAGTGCTTTCCCCCAAAACCAGACAAATACTTGTAAAAAATGACTCTAAACTAATCCTGGGGTTGCAGAACTCACAGGATGACTGAGTGAAGCAAATCTCCAGCCCAACACAGCCTGAAAGGTCACCAGGAAAGGTTTTACACACCATACTAAGAGCAGAGCACAGTGCAGCATGAGCTGTACCAGCACAGACTGGACCTGAGCAGGCCTTGAAGGGACTGAATCTTGGGCATCTGTGGTATTTTCCAGATTTCACAAACTTAAAACACCAAGGATAATTTGGAAGGTCAGTGGAAAAAAAAAAAACCTGTGTGAGAGAGTAGAGTAGTTGTGCCCCAGCTCCAGGGAGGTGGAGAGGGTGGAAGAGATTGTAGAGAAGGAGCCTACAGCAGCAGCAGGGGCAGGAACTGTTTCTGGAACTCTCCTCCCACAGATTTGGTAGGGGGGGAGGATTGAGCCTCTGACACCACACCCCTAAAGCCCACTAGAAGCAGAGAACTACCTTGACAAAGAGCTCAAAAGTTAAGTAAACAGCTAGGAAAATGAGCAAAAACTGAAAAAAGAATCAGACTACAGAATCTTATTTTGGTGACAAGGAAAATCAAAGTAGACAAACAGAACATAACAAAGTCAAAGTTTCTCCATCCAGAGACTTCAAGAAAAATATGAATTAGTCTCAGGCCATAGAGGAGCTTGAAAGGGATTTTGAAAACCAAGTAAGAAAAGCAGAGCAAAAACTGGGAAGAGAAATAACAGTAATGCAAGAATATCATGAAAAATAAGCCAACTGCTTGCTATAGGAGATCCAAAAAATGCTAAAGAAAGTGCCACTTTAAAAAATAGACTAACCCAAATGGCAAAAGAGATCCAAAAAGGCAATGAGGAAAAAAATGCCCTAAAAACAGAATTGCTCAGAAAGAAAAGAAGGCCCAAAAACTCACTGAAGAAATTAATTCCTTAAAGATTAGAATGCAGCAGATGAAAGCTAATGACTTTATGAAAAATCAAGAAATTATGAAGCAAAATCAAAGGAATGAAAAAAAAAAGCAGAAAATGTGAAATTTCTCATTGGAAAAACAACTGACCTGGAAAATAGATCTGGGAGAGACAATTTAAAAATTATGGGACTACCTGAAAACCATGACCCAAAAAAAGAGCCTAGACATCAACTTTCAAGAAATTATCACGGAAAACTGCCTTGATATTCCAGAAGCAGAGGATAAAATAAATATTGAAAGAGACCACAGATCACTTCCTGAAAGAAATGCCAAAAGGAAAACTCCTAGCAATATTGTAGCCAACTTCCAGAGTTCCCAGGTCCAGAGGTCAAAGGAGCTAAGATTAAAACAAAGAATCACTTACCCAAAAAAACTGAGTACAATACTTCAGGGGAAATAAATGGTCATTCGATGAAATAGAGGACTTTCAAGCATTCTTGATGAAAAGATCAGATCTGAATAGAAATTTGACTTTCAAATACAAGAATCAAAAGAAGCATGAAAAGGTAAATAGGAAAGAGAAATCATAAGGGACTTACTAAAGTTGAACTGTTTGCATTCATACATGGTATGAAAATCTATCTTACACTGCAGGAAAGTAGAGGATGGTAGGGTCTAGTGAAGGTTTGTGGATTGGCTTTTTTATTGTTTTTTGTTTTGTTTTGTTTTTAAGGGTGTAGAGAGTTGGAAATGTCTAGAGTAGAGGTTTCCAAATTTATTTGGCCTATTGCCCCCTTTAAAAAATATTACTCAGTGCCCCACCAGAAATATATTTAAGCCATCAATGTGGTTTTTCTGGAAAATTTGATATCATTTATATATATATTAAATGACATGTCTTAAATTTAGTAATTTGTTGTAGGGGGAGTTCCTGCATTGAAATTTTGGTGACACAACATTGAGTAATGTAACCATGTAGTATGGTATTGTAAACAAGTCATTACATGCACACATTCATGCCAGTGATTGCTGGACTTCCCAACAATGTGCCACATGCTTGCCTGCCAACACTTTCTTGTTAAGATCTGTCAGCAAACTTGACCACTGACCAGCTATAACTTGCATTTTGTGTGTTTATTTGGAAAATAATGTAGCCACTATGACTTTAACTCTGTGACACAACAGACAAAACATATATAAAAAGTTTTTCAACAATGGAAAAAGTACTACATGTACAAATATATTTATAGCAAGAAGAATTGGAAATATAGTGGAAAAGAATTGGGAGTTGAGGGGCTGCCCATTAATTGGGGAATAGTTATGATGAGTGTAATGGAATAGTATCATGCTATAAGAAATAATGAGCATGTGGATTTCAGAAAAAACCTAGAAAGACATATGAACTGATGCTGAAAGAATAACCAGGAGAGAATTGTATATTGTAATAATAACATTGTGTTATGATCAACTATGACTGACTTAGTTCTTCTCAGTAATACAATTTTCCAAGACAATTCCAAAAGGATCATGATGGCAATTGCTATCAAAATCAGAGAAAGAACTGATAGAATTTGAATGCAGATCAAAACTTACCATTTTTGCTTTTTTGTTGATTTTTGTTTTCATGTTTTTTTCTCACGTTCTGTTTCTTCTTTCACAGCACAGTTAATGTGGAAATATGTTTCCCTGACCCCACTTGTATTACCTATATCATATTGCTTACTATCCTGAAGAATGGGGAGGGAGAAAAATTAGGAACTCATTTTTTTAAAAAAAATGAATGTTGAAAATTATCTTTGCATATAATTAGAAAAAAATAAAATAACTACTAAATCAAAATCAATAAATAAATGCACCAACACAGGTTAGGAGAGCATAACCATTAAACAATTTATATGAAGAGACCTCTAAGTACTAGGGAATTGTAAAGGAAATAGTAATCACAAATGTGATACGGTGTCCAGTAATACCAACACCACCACCACTAACACCCTAAATGAACACAGATATATGCAAGTGATTTTCCTCTCAGCTACCCTGGTTAGAGTACATTTTTGAGTGTTGGGTTAAGTTGTGGTGACTGCATTTTAAAAATGGCATTGACTAGTTCAAGTGTGTCCAGAGAATGTTGACCAGGGTAGTGAGGAGAGTGTCCAAGTCTTTTTACCTTAGAGATTCAATTTCCTCATTTTAAAAACAGAGGTAATATCAGCACATTCTACTACACAGGGTTATTGTACGCAAGCTGCTTTGTAAACTTTAAGTGCTGTAGAAACAGGAATTGCTAATATCACTATTGTTTATGAAAGTTTACAGGGAAGCATCTTACTGGGGTGAGAGGGAAGCCAGGTCATCCACAGCCCAGGAGTCAGATGATTCCTAGTCAAATGTATGACATACAGGCAGTATTTGTGAGAAAGATCCCACTTTTCAATGAAATGCAGTTCCCACTGTGTGGAAATCATGCAGAACTTCAAAGATTTAGTTCTATTATCAATAATGAATATTATTCATGCATATGCTAAAGAGGAAAAAACCCCTTTTTTTCGTACTATATATGACAATGCAATGGCCAAGAAACTTAGAAATGGTCCATTGAAATTCACCAGGAAGGAAACTGAAGAGAATCTCAGAATGGGAAAGGGACCTCAAAAAGGATATATTCTAAGGATTCTCATTTATCAGTTCAGGAACTCCTTGGGACTTCTCTACAATGGTGCAGGAAATTTCTGCTCACAATCCTTTAATGGTGTCTTAAACATGTGACCCTAGACAAGTCATTTAATACTGTTTGCCTTGGTTTCCTCTTCTGTAAAATGTGCTGCAAAAGCAAATAGCAAACCACTCTAATAATCTTTGCCAAGAAAACTCCAAAAAAGATCATGAAGAATTGGACACAGCTGAAAACAATTGAACACATACTAGTAGTAAATAATTGCTTACGAATAGTATGAGCAATGTATTAAATTACCCTGGGTATCTACAGCACATTTAGTTACTGTTGAAAGGGGTTTATGGAACAAAAATGTTTGGGAACAACTGACCTATTTCAACCAATTCCTGTGCATGAATCTCCTCCTGAAGGATCCTTAAGAAGTTGTCATCAAGCCTCTGCTTGCACATCACTAGCGAAAGGGAATTTGTGACATTTTAAAGAACCTCTGATCCTCAGGAAATTCTACTTGAGTATGAGATTAGAAGAATTATTGTAAATTCAGTCAATAGATTTTCATGCCAATATGAATACTAACTCACAATTATGCATGTAATATTACATCTTGCAGTTTTACATCCAATTCTGGGCATCACATTTTATTAAGGACATTGACAAGTTGAAGTGCATCTAGAAAGCAGGGATCAGGATGGCAGGGGGAGTAGTCAGGTGAACAGTGATCAGTCCTTGGAAAATGAGCTTCTACTACAACAGCATAAAGGATTATAATTGGTTAGTGTAGCATCAATATTTGAGTGCACAGGTTGGAATCAAAGAAAGTAGCAATCACATCATATATAGGTTCTTAGAATCTCAGAGACAGAAAGGACATTTCTTTGAGAACCATCTATTCTGCATTGGACTTGAAAAGGAATCCTGACCTACCCTATACTATCTTAGACTAGGAACAGGATAGAAGGGAATATTGCACGTAATGCTAAAATGTAAACTCTACGAGGGTCATGGTGGAGTAGAGGATGCAGGAGGGGCTGACTTTGGGATAAGGAAGATCTGGAAGAAGGAAGTGCTGGGGCCAGCTTATACTGACTCTCAAGAGGCTTTGTTACTTTCCAGTAGTGAACATGTACCCTTGGAAATGAGAGAATGCTACATATCAGGGCTTAATTTATTGGTTTCTTGACTGTTTCTAGACTTAAAAAACAATAGAGAAAATTTTAATAGTATAGATTAAATTTAAAAGTATGTCATGCATATGTATATTGCATGATATATACATGTCCATATGTATATATATGTATACATATGCATTCTTTCTGTATACACATATATGTGTGTATATACACATACATACATATATATGAGTATACACACACACCAATTGTTACACATTTATCAACATACCAATGACAAGGAAGATACCTTGTGTAAACTGAATTTCTATCATCCTGAAATAGTAATTTACTGAAAATAATGGGTGCTGAATAAATTTTTTTGAAGAAATATAGGAAAGGCAGGTAGGTGATACAGTGGATAAAGTGCTTGAGTTGGAGTCAGAAAAGACCTGTGTTTGAATTCTGCGCAAACAATTTTGCTGTTGTTGTGTCATTTCAGTCATTTCTGACTCTTTGTACCCCATTTGGGGTTTTCATGACAAAGATGCTGGAGTGGTTTACCATTTCCTTCTCCAACTCATTTTATAGATGGGAAAATTGAAGCAAACAGGGTGAAGTGACTTGCCCAGGGGCATAAGGAAGCAAGTGTCTTAAGGACACATTTGAATTCAGGAAGAAGACCCTTCCTGACCCTTCAAGGCCAGTACTCTATCTACTGTGCCCACTAACTACACACTCAAACACTAGCTGAGTGATTTTGAGCAAGTCATTTAACAATAGTCAGCCTCAGTTTTCTGATCTGTACAATGAGAGAACTGAAATTGATGACCTTTTAGGTCCCTTCAGTTCTAAATGTAAGACATTAGTGTATAATCAGAGGCAGCTGGGTGACTTGGGATACAGCTCAGGATAGATTTAAATCAGTCCTTAGACATTACCAACTGTGCAACTCCATGTAATTTATTTAACCTTTGTCTGCCTTAGTTTCCTCAACTGTAAAATGGGGGTAATACCTCTAGTTCCAAGGACTGTTATATTAAATGATATAAAATTTGTACTAGGTGGTTTTTTATCCCTTCCTTTTTTGCTTTGGATTAAATTGGATACTTTAAATCTGTTTGAAAACCTCCAGAACTAGAAGTACAAGACGAGATCTATGTTTTTGCAGAGCCTGTGTGTAGATTTGCCTGGAATAACTATACGTATTTGTTACATGAGAGGGCTTTTATTTATTTTGGGGAATGGGGGGAATAGGGTTGGGGATAGAGAGGGTAGGTAGTAATAATGATGCCAAAAAACAAGAAAATAAATAAAAGCATCAATGACACCTTTTAAAAATACATAGGATAGAGGTAAGTTCAAAAGAACTACATGTTATGTATATATGTACATATATATATTCATATATATGTACATATATATGTAATCAGAGTAGAGTTTGAAATGCTATTTTAAATTTAAGATATGCTTTCAACGTGAATCTGTGGGAATTAGTCATGCTTTCATATAGTCCTTTTCTACTTTTCATTGTATATGGAAATGTTAATGTCTATCAATATTTATCAGGATCATAATAATAAGAAATTAAATTTAAAATCAGTTCTCTCATCTACATGTATGACCAAAGGTCCCTCAGAGAAATATCCTTAAAGGTCAAGGTACATATTAGGTCCACTTCTTACGAAAACCATGGCTCAGTAAGATACAAAGTCTTTCAAATAGGATGTAAGTAGTTAAAAGTCAAAATGTTTAACAAAGTAGTATACTAAACTTTTGACTAAACTGCACCATTTTGGGAACTATGCCCCAAAGAGCTCAAAGGAAGGGGGAAAAAGTATAATACACACACAGATATCATATATATATATATATATATATATATATATATATATATATATATATAAAATCTGTGTGTATGCAAAAATATTTATAGTAACTATTTTTTGTAGTGGTAAAGAACTAGAAACTAAGAAAACATACAACAATTGGTGAATGGCTGAGCAAATTTTGATATATAAAGTAATGGAATGCGATTATGCTATTAAAGAATGATGAGATAAATGAATTCAGAGACCCATCCCTGAATGTAAAAATGTAAAAACTGACAAGCTCAATGATCAACCATGATGCCAGAAGACTAATGGTGGATCAAATGTCTTCTGCTTGTCAGAGAAGTGATAGACTTAGACTCATTTTTGGAATGAACAATATGGGAATTTATTTTACTTGATTATGTATATCTATAAGGTTTTTTTGTTTATACTATTTTTAATTTCTAATTTCCAGTGGGAGTGAGGTAAAGGGAAAAGTAAATATGTGATCATTAAAAAAAATTCATTAAAAATAGGTAAGGTAAGTAGAAACAAGACTTTTCTCTCACAAACCTGGGGAACACCGACTTACAAAGCACCATTTATAGAAAGAATGAAACTATTGAAGTATTATTGAGGTCTAGGGATTCTGGAACCCTGAAATTTAATGACATGGGTCCTACCTCGAATGAATTTGACCCAAGCCTTATTTCAGCTAGAGACAAGGATTATTAGAACACCAGTTGGAGTGGGTAATATTTTAAGAATCTGCTCTATTGGCCAAATTTTAAGAATCTGAGCATTTGTGATACCTATATTGACAAGTGGGCCACATTGAATCCAAGCACCTTAATGGAAGCAAGATAGACCTTCTATACAGAAGACGGTGAGAACAGAGAAGAGGTCTAGATGGAATTAGGAGTGGAGCTCTAAGGTTTGCCAGGTGCAGATAATGAGGGCAAAAAGGAAAGGGCAGTTAAGAGGATTATTTTCTGATGCCTCAGGTCATCCCCAGAGACTTGATCTTGTAGGAAAATTCAAGGCAAGTTGTGGGGTGGAGTTTTCCAAGGCCCATGCCCTGTTCAGTATCATATGTAGAAACAGCATAAGTTCGGAATAAGTGTAGGCCAGACAAACACATAAAGATAAAATTCACATTCTGATGTTGACAAGTTGTCCATGTTTTTTGGTTAAGTCATCACACTCTATTCCTTCAGGGCTTGTTTCCTTCTGGTTTCATGGGGCATGGGATCTTTTTTGGGTGTTGCTTCTTCTTCGTCTCACATGATCATTACTCAACATGGCTCTGATGGTCTCATGGGCACTTACAAAAGTGGTTTCACTGGCTAAGTGGTTGTGGAAAGTTTCTTTTCCTTCAGTTAGGAGCTCTAAGGCTTCATTATAATACATTAAGTCTCATAAAAATAATCAGTAAATTAAAAATCAGTAAAATAAAGGAAAGTCTTCAACTGGGGGGCTTTCATTTCTTCCATAGAGGAATAAGTTTTTTCATTGCTGTTTCAATTAAAAACTTCAAAGCTTTTTCTACTGCAGTTATTTTATTTTTTTCTTGGGGGTGGTGGTTGTACGCAGACATTCTTAGATATTCAGTCATTAAATTGGGTGGGAAAGATAAAAACCCTTGATGGCTCATTTCCAATATGTATGGTCTATTTTTCAGAGTTTTGACTAAAAAGGTAGTTTTCTCTCCAGAAGTAGATTCCCTGCCTCGGGTGCCAGGCTCTTTGGATCATGGAACAGAATTGCACTCCTACATTAATAATAAATGCTCTCAGTTTTAAATCATTTTTTAAAACCTGTGTATGTTGATCTCCAAGATCAAGGTCTGTCATAGCTGTGTCTGTAGGGTCAGAAAGTCCAACTAACCAGGCTGAAGATCCAACCACACCCAGTCAACAACCATTTCAAAGCCTTCCCTCCCAACACACTGGCAAAAGTTTTTAGTGTTAGTGTTATCCAACTTTTCCAACCCTCTAAATCTTTTTCTCTTGGTTACAAAGAAGTATGGGTCAGAGGCTGCAGAGGAACTCAGATTTTTTTTTAACTCCAAGATCCAGCTCTTTGTGACTTTTCCTATAACTTTAGGAGATATAAGGAGATGCAATGCAGAAAAAAAAATGCAAAAAATTAAAACAATTCTAGCTCTTGAGGCAACTAGGTGACACAATAGCTAGGGTGCTACACCCAGACTCAGGAAGACCAGAATTTGAAATGAACTTTAAATACTTACTAGCTCTGCTACCCTGGGTAATTCACTTAACCTCTATCTGCCTCAGTGTCTTCATCTCTAAAATGGGGATAATAATAGCATCTAATTCTCAAAGCTGTGAGGATAAAATAAGAAAATATTTGAAGTTCTTAGCACAGTATCTAGAGCATAGTAGGTACCTTATAAATGTTTTGATGGTGATGAGGGCTGGAAAGGGGGGTGATGAGACCCCCACAAGGCACTGGTGAGATCAAGATAAAGATTTATTACACTTTCCAGCAGGCAAGAGTTCTTAGGAACTTGAAACCTTACAGGGTACAAGTAAAGTTAATATTGGATATTCTAGAGTATCATTTGTGCCAAATATACTAACTAGGTGTTTTGGGGTGGGATTAGGGAGTGATTAAGGAGTGGCCAGTTCTTAAAGAAACATACATTTTTGGTGTCTACTGTGCAGGCATTTTACCTAGAGTTCGTCGGGAAATAACCCAAAGAAGGGGCTACATGGAGGTGTGGTATTAGACCTGAAATGTCACTAAGTCAACCAAAGGAAAGGGCTGGCTCAGAAATACCAGGCTGCTCTCATCAATGTCTTGTTGGACAAGATAAATGTAAGGGAGTATACGTATGTCTAAGTCTAGGGTACATATGATTGGTCAGTGAGTAGTAAATGCCATTATGACTCAGTGCACAGCCAATTCAGTCAGTACACAGCTGCTTCAGACTAATAAGTTCTATAGGTGCAGCTGGATACTATAACAGGAAGGGAAATAACGATTGTTGCTAGGTCAGGCAGTGTCCTTGAGCTGGGAAGAAACAGCCTGGGATAGTATTTTGAGGCTAGGGAGAAATGTGATTTTTAAAGAGAAATGTGATTTTAGAATTGGGGCCCAAGCACATACACCCAAGCACCACATCAGTAGTGGTCAATCAGTTGAGTTATATCTGACTCTTTGTGACTTCTTTTAGAGTTTTCTTAGAAACGATACTGGAGTGGTTTGTCATTTCCTTGGTCGTTTCCATTTGATTTGCTCAGCGTCACACAGATATTAATGTCTGAGACTAGATTTGGACTATGGAACATGAGTCTTTCTGACTCCAGGCCTGGTACTCTATCTACTGTGTCACCTAGCTACCCAGATAGATATAAAGGTTGACTATTATCATTATCCTTAGCTATTATTTGTACTTCTCCCTCAGAGGGATCTTATGAAGAAAGACTTTTGTAAACCTAAGAATGCTTTAAAATTAGTGTAGTGGTTTATTATGATTTTGATTATCAAAACATCATTCTTCTGACCTTATTTGAAGGAGTTCAAATGGAAAATGTCCTAAGATGAAGTGCTAACCTGTCATGATTGGTTTTTTTTTTAACGATTACATACCATCTAAATGAATAAAATAATTTCTTTTTGTAGCTGAAGAAAAATATTTGGATCTTAGCTTTACTGAAGCAATTTTTGGTACAACACTATTAGCTGACAACATGCCAAGGACTACAGGTAACTTTGTCTTTTTCTTTTATAATTTTAATTTCTTCTGCTAAGTCTTTAAATTTTGAAAGCTTTTCATTCTTACTGTTGTTGCTATAACTTTATGGATCATCCATAATCATTCAGGTTTATAACCAGCCCAAGGGACTTTGCATTTTTTGGCAAAATTTTAATGTCATTAGGTAGTATTTAGTAGTATGGATACTACTGCATTTTGACAGTATTTACAGTTTACGATTAAAGAATTCCATCCAATATATATTTATTAAGCAGCTAGTATAGGCAGCTAGATGGCACAATATCATATAGAGCATTGGACCTGAAATCAGGAATATCTGAGTTCAAATCCAACTTCTCATACTTACTAGCTTTGTCGCCTTGGATAACTTACTTATTCTTTGTCTATTTCAGTTTGTTAGGGGACACGGGATGTGGTGCCATGCCTGAAATCCAGAAGACTCATCTCTGTGAGTTCAAATCTGGCCCCTGATACTTACTAGCTGTGTGAACTTTGGAAGTCATTTAACCCTTTTGCCTTAGTTTGCCTTAGTTATCTATAAAATAAGCCTGAAAAGGAAATGGCAAACCACTCCAGTGTCTTTGCCAAGAAAACCCCAAATGGAGTCAAAGAGTTGGACATAACTGAAATGACTCAACAACAAAAATGGAGATAATAATAGTACTCATGTAGTTGTTGTAAGGATCAAATGAGATAATATTTCTAAAGTACTTAGTACACAGTAGTCACTTAATAAATAATTCTTCTCCTTTACCACTTGTGTGCAAAACATTGTACTTGGGATGGGAGTACAGGAATGAAAAATGACATGAATAGGGAGGGACAATTCAATTATATAGCACCTACTACTAAGTGCTTTACAAATATCCAATTTAAAGCTCACAACAGCTCTGCAAGGTAGGTGTTATTATCCCCATTTTACAATTAAGGAAACTGAGGCAAACAAGGTTAGGTGACTTGTTCAGGATCACATACCTAGTTAAGTGTCTGAGCCTGAATTTGAACTCAGGAATCCTGATGCCAAACCCAGAGCTTCATCCACTGTACCATTTGGCTGGCAAAGAAGAAAACAGAGTGAAAAAAATGGGAAGAATTTTCTATTGCTTAAAGTGATTAATTATTTTAAAGTGAGAAGTCATATTAAAAAGCAACAATTGGCCATATGTATCTGATATCTAGCTTCTTAGCACATAGCCTATTGAACTAGGTTTCTACCACAGAGGGCAGGTTTGAAGCAATTATCCAAATAATTCAAATACAGTTTGCTGCTTAACTTCCCTGGGAAGCTGCATGATTCTTTGACTGGAAGCAAGAGAAGGAGGTTGTTTCTGGCAGAGCTGAATGATTCCTGGTTTCAGAAAGACCTTGGAGCCATCCAAATACCAAGGACAGAATAGCCACAGGGAATGAACTGATGTTAAGCATGGTTATCTGATGAAGGAAGATACTGGAAAAGTCAGCTGGAGACTATACTGTCAGTCCTCCTAAGAGGACAGCTGTTCATGCTGATAAAAGGGAGGTCTGGCTATGCTTAGGCACGATAACAGTGTTTAATCACCTCTGAGGACAATGTGCTGTAGGAAATCAAAAGGGGACCTATGAAAACGCCATGGAAAATCAAAGTGGGCAAAAACAGACAAAATCACAGATCTAGAATATGCAGGAAGCCTCCTCTAAAAAGGCCTGTAAAAGAAAAATTCCTCAGAAACAGAAAAGTATTGCCTAGTCCAAGTAAATAAGATTTACTGAATGCTGAACTTGGGCCATTGGTAAGTTAATGCTTTTATGGATCTGTAATTCCATTAGTGGAGGCATTCCCTTCATGGGTGCAGATTGTAGAGAACAAACCTTAAGAATTTGGGTAAGTAAGACTATCCAGTCATCTGTGGCCAAGCTGAGAGTGACAGTCTCCAAATTTCACTACTCTCTGCTTTAGACAACAGACAAAGAAGCTGTCATGGATCATGTTTGAAGGGTTTCCAACTTGGTAAGACCTGCCAGAGCTCCCGATTTTTTGGAACAACCATCAGTAACGGGATGATATGTTGAAGTAGAACTGATTAATTATGAATTTTTTTTTTGGTAGGATGTGAGACCTCTATGTATGTTTCAGCTTGGGGTGGGATAGAGATGTCTTCCTATCATAAGCATAGAAACAGATACAAAATCTGAGTGGAAAAGATATTAGATTTCATTTAATCCAAACCACATGTGAGAAGCAATTTCTTTTAAATCATTTCAGGCTTGTTCAGGTGGGTATTGGGTCTCTACTTGATGGCCTTTATTGTTAGGGAGCTCAAATGATTCGTTCTACTTTTGGGCAGTTCTCTGATGTTCAAGATGTCCTTTTCTTTCATTGAGCCAAAAACTGTCTGTATCTTCCAATCTTTGATACTTCTTCTCCAGTTGTTTGTTTTTCCCCTCCCAGGGTCAAGAAAATCTAACCCTTTGTTTATGTAAAAACCTCTTAAATACTGGAAGACAAGTTTCCTATAAGTCTTAAAGGAGATGTCTCCATGTTGAACAATGTCTCCATGAGAAAATGTCTCCATGTTGAACAAAGAGCTGTATTAGCTAAATGAACTTGTTAGCAATATGAGTCAAAACAATTAAAACAGAAAAAGTTCCAGGAACTGATTCTCTTCTCTGTTGCAGGATGAGCAACCCACCAAACCTACCTACCAAAAGGTGTAAGCATTATAGATATTTTTTCCTGTTGATGTGTTAACACTCACCCAGAAGGCTAACATGTATCTATGCTTTGCCCAGTGGAAAATAGTGCTTAGAGCAACCCAGTACCATCTTCCTTCTTTGCAAGTCAGATTCTTGTTTGGCTTATGTGACTAGTTCCAGTCTTTTTCGTTGTCTGAATTTAATTGTCCAGGCTAATTTACACAGCTCTTCCTTTGTTAGAATTTAAAAAGACCAGTGATCATATAAAAAAGTAACACACAAGAATTCTGTGCCAAAATCTACCCTTTACAGGGCATATTTAGGAAAAGGGGGAGGAAAAAAAACTAGTTTGGTTGGAAGAGAATTTAGATTTTAACCCCCCACATCTACCCCACCACCACCCTCCCTCCCTAAGACAGCATACAATTCTATATAGGATCTACATATACTTTTCTATTAAATACATTTTCACTATAGTCATGCTATGTAGATGAACTAAAATAAATGGAAGAAACCAAATAACAAATCAAAACATAATACACACACACACACACACACACACACAAACATGATCTGCTACATTCTGTGAATGAATTCCATTGTTGTTTCTCTGAGTGTGGAAGGCATGTTGCCTTAGAAAACCATTGGGATTTTTTTTTAAGTTCTTGCATTATTACAAAGTTCCAAGTCTACCAGAAAAAACTCTTGCACACTGTGGTCATTGCTGTGCACAGAGTTCTCCTGGTTCTGTTCCTTTCACTCAGCATCAGATCATATAAGTCCTTCCAGGCCTCCCTGAAGTCTTGTTCATCATTTCTTATGGTGCACTCCATTACATCTAATGGTGTACTCCATTACATTCATATACCATAATTTATTCAGTCATTCCCCAATTGATGGGCATCTCCTTGACTTCCAGTTTTTGGCAAGTACAAAGAGTGCTGCTATAAATATTTTTGTACATGTGGGACCCTTTCCCATTTTGATGATCTCTTGGGGATACAGTACTAAGATATTACTGGGTCAAAGGGTATGCGCATTTTTGTAGCCCTTTGGGCATAGTTCCAAACTGCTCTCCAGAATGGTTGGATGAGCTCACAGCTCCACCAACAATGAATTAGTGTTCCAAGTCTCCCACATCCTCTCCAGCATTTATCATTTTCTTGTTCTGTCATGTTTGCCAATCTTATAGGTGTGATGTGGTGCCTCAGAGTTGTTTTGATTTGGATCTCTCTAATTAAAAGTGATTTGGAGCATTTTTTCATATGATTATAGATATCTTTAATTTCTTCCTCTGAAAATTGCCTGTTCATATCTTTTGAGCATTTATCAAGTGGGGGCTTCCAACATACTTTTGCATGGAGTGATGCTGAGTCTGCTTATTTGACTCATTCCTTGGTTTTCTTCCATACCTTTTCCATAGTCTCCCTTAGTGATCTCATCTCATTCCAGGATTCAATTCATATTTCTAAAGAATTTACTTCCAAAATTTGCATCTTTAACTCAAGCATCTAATCTCTTAAACCTTTCTCTTAAAACTACAACAGCCTGCTGAACATCTTTACCTGGATTTCTTGCTCTCACCACAAACTCACAAAATGAACGCATTATTTTTCCCCCAAAACTAGTTCTTTAGTATTCAAGATCCTTCTACAATTTGTCCTGCACAGGTCTTGCCTTTATCCCATCATCCTTTCTACTTTAAATTCTCTTTCAACCAAACTAGTTTTGTTTTCCTCTCCCTTTTCCTAAATATGCCCTGTAAAGGGTAGATTTTGGCACAGTATCCTTGTGTGTGACTTTTTTATATGATCACTGGTCTTTTAAATTCTAACAAAGCATTCCATCTATAATATTAAGATATAGTGAAAAAATCTCAAAACTCTAACTGCCTGATATCATTCATACAATTTTAAGCATGTACTTATATGTTGTCAATTAATCAACAATGACTCAAATTATCTACATGGCACAGGAGGGTAATCCATTCAGTGTTGACTTGCCCCTTTGCTTTTTTTTTCCTCTTCTTCCCACTCTTCCTCCGCCACTACCACCTCTTCTTTTTTCTCTTTCTTCTGCTCATTCTCCTCTTATTCCTCACCTCTACACAAACAGCCTGTTCAGTTTTTGGTAAAATTGTATGAAGCCCAAAAAAAGTAAGTCTGTAAGTTGTTAATGTTGTACTTTCTTCCTGAATCCACCTTTTCCCAAGGAAATACAAATTAACGCCCAGTTAGATCCTTGGATCTTGCAGAGGAAATGATGTCAAGATGCTGAGTAGTTTTATTACATTGTCTTTATGTGTCACCGTCCCTGTTATGAGGCCAGCAGGGAGAAAAAAAAAGGCAGATGTCAAGAATAACATTCTAAGTCATACCTCCAAAGTAGACTAATTGATCTCCATGCAAGATTGATGCACATCCAAAAATGAACCTAAGATAGTATTTATCTTTGAGAAGTTTACTTTCTATTAAATAGAATGAGTTTCTGTATTATTAGTGTCTGTCGATTAAGAAAACACTTGACTATTGTGAATTCAGTGTATTTGTACTTTAATCACAAGTTTTTATATATGTTTAAAATATAAATATGTACATGTGAAACACATATATTTAGCCTGCAGAATACTTGCCTATATATTATTGTGAGTTATTTAGTGAGATAGTAGCTGATATTGTTTTACAGCTTTCAGAATCACTTAGCATGGCATCCACAGTGATTTGAAGATCCCTTGCAGCAATATGGTGTACCACATACTGAGAACCTTCAAATTTGGGGTCACTGCTGTAGGCGATAGGGAGACAATAGTTCTCTTCTCGTGGGAAGACAGTGGCTGATCACATGTAAAGGTTGGCTCTGGTTTAAGGTACAATGTTGACAATTGTTGACTAAGAGGGAAACCCAGGAAGTTTTGAATTATTCTCTTTGGCTAGAGAAGGTTCATGTGGTCTACACGTGGACAAATTCCCCATGTTAGAATTTATTCCTTTTTCATCTTCACCTTATTTTTTTTTAATCTCTTCAATGATCAACTTGGGCACATATCGCTCATGAAGCATTCCTTGTTCTACTGTCTCCACCTTTACCTCAACTAAAACTGATTTCATCTAATTCAGATTTCCTTGTTTAAATCTTCTTTTTGCCCCCAGTAAATTTGCCTCATATGATACTTCTTTGTACATATGTGATTTGTGGTTTATGTAGATCTCTTCTCACAGCATGGAGATTCTTCTGCTACTAAAATGTATCTTTTGGTTCCTTTATCTGTAGAACCTAAATTTAACCTGATATACTATTTTTTTACTTTAGCCATGTACTTTTACCCATCTCATGACCATCATCCACTACCAGCCTCACACCCCAGTTTTTCACCTTTATTTTGTATATTATCTTCTCCATTAGATTGAATGGACATTGCCTGGGAAAGAATTTAGCTTTTAAAAAGGCAAAGATGTTCTACTGCATCTAGGGTTGTCTCAAGTCATTCTAACCTATATCTTACCACTGGACTCAGGTATCTTGGAAGGAGAAAGTGGTGCTCCTGACTTTGCACAGCCTTCCCTCCCTCAAATAAATTTACTTGCAAGTTTTGGCATCACCTTCCTGATATCGTGATCTTCTTTGGGGACAAAGAACAAACAAAAAAAAAGATTCTAAGCTAATTAAGGGCCAGGACTGTCTTTCTTTTTCATGTTTGAATCCCCAGAGCTTAGCATATAGGAGCCAATATTTATTGGCTATTGACATATTCCCCCAAGATTGTAAGCTTCCTAGGAGCTGGAGCTTTGGTGATTTTTTCTTTTAAATCCAAAAATGGGCATAGGATTAAGGACACATAGAAGTCATATAACAAATAAATAGGAAATGCATGAATGACTGTATGCATTGGATCTTCTTTTCCTCAAATGCTAGGATAACCCTTTTGAAAACACCCATACTTCCTTCCCAGATGAGATAAGAGGAAAGAAAGAGACATTCAGTTTAGGCTAATCCTATTACTAATAATTCATAATTTTGTAGTACTTAAAGATTTGTGCTTTCCATATTCTTTCATCTGAAACCTCATAATATACCTATTAGATAAATTCTAAAGGAATTATTTTCTGAGTTGTACCAATGGGAAGACTGAGTCTCACAAAGTTGAAGTGATTATTTTTAAAATTTTCTTTTTTTTTACTATTAACTTTTGAAATTTTAACACAAACTTGTCATTATATAAAAAACAGAGAAAAGATATTGTATATGAAACTGTGAATTTCTATTATATACAGTTTTATTAAAATGTATATTAGATTTAACACAAGGGTACAAAAATCTGTCCTGGTTTGTGTCCTTTTTCAACTTCCTTCTGCTTTCTACATGGTCATTTAAAAAAAGTTTCATTAACATTCTTTTCTTTTTTTTTTTGCATCACTATTATTACACACCCACTCACCTCCATCACCCTCAAAAAGAAACCCTCCATTGTGACAAAGAACAAAGCAAATTACCACATTTCTGATACTGAAGAGCTGTGTCTCATTCTGTCCCCTTCATTTATCACTCTTCTCTCAAGAGGTGGGTAGCATGATTCCATAACAGTTTAAGTGACTTAGTCAAAATTACATAGCTGGTGTCAGAACTGGGATCCAAACATAGGTCTTTCTAACTCCAAGATCAGCACTTTCTCCACTTTGCAATTCTTCCTATTAGGCTAGATAACTGCTTTTAGGGGAAAAAAAATAGGATACAGAAAAGATCATAAGCTAATGATTTTGAGGGACTGGCAAAAACAGGCCAAAGATAGAGCACAGAAGAAAAAAATTCCAGTGTTTTTGAGTCTAGTTAGGTTTCTGTCCTTCCTGTGGTCTTGTTTTCTTGTAAATCATGCTTGAGACCCCAAGGAAAAGAACTGTGGGAAAACAGTGTGATAAAATGGAAAGAGTGATGAATTTGGAGTCAGAGGACCTGAGTTTAAATCCTGGATATATCACTAACTACCTATGTAATTTTTAGAAATTAATTAGCCTTTTGAGCCTCAGTTTGCCCTTCTACAATTTGGAGAATTGGGTTAATGTATCTTCTAAATCTTTGATCTAGGATGGTTAAAGCCTGTCAGGTACTACAGTGGATAGAATGCTAGCCCTGGAATTAGGAAGGCTCATTTTCCTGAGTTCAAATCTGGACAAATCAGACACTTACTAGTTGTGTGACTGGGCAAATTTGCTGCTTTGTTTTTAATTAATTAATTTTATTCTATATTTAAGAAATAAAACAAGAATTTCTATAATATAATTCTGTTTGCCTCAGTTTCTTTGTCTGTGAAATGAGCTGGAGAAAAAAATGGTAAACCACTCCAATATCTTTGCCAAGAAAACCCCAATGAGATAAAAAAGAATCAATCATGACTGAAACAGCTGAACAAGAAAAAGGAGAGGCCTCCTAAAAGATGTAGTTTTTTAATTCCCTGAATGAGACTTGTATTCATGGAAATATTGCAATAGGGTCACTCTCCTAGTTTAGGTCCTCATCACCTCACTGGGACTGTAGCATCTCAATAATTTTCCATATATCAAGTTTCTACCTTTTACAATCTATCCTCCACACAGTTAGCAAAGTGATAGTCTTAAAGCACAGGTCTGACCATATCACCCCTCTGCTTAATCAACTCCAGTGGGTCCTTTTTACTTCCAGGCCCAAATATAAATGCTTTATGATATGGTTCAATAAAAGACAATAATCATAAAGAAAGGACCCTAGGAGCATAGACTCTCAGTGCCTGAGCTGCTTGAACTAATTGGACATGAAGTGTGTTGAGACAGAAATAATGCAGCTAAACCTTACCTCCTTCCAACCACTACCCCCAAGAGTATAGATCATCCCCTTTTTCCTTTCTTCTCCTGAGGGTCTTCATTGGAGCCTAAAGTTGTTTGTTTTTATAGGCACTAGATAGGCTGTGACTTTCTTTGTTTTCAGTGTTAAATACTTTGTCTTTATAAAAAACATTAACCTCTGGCTATTTGGGTTGCACACATTGGGGATACAATTTAGAGAAAGCAGCTGAGGAAAAAGCAGCTCCTGGAAAGAGACAGAGACAGATATAGAGAAGAGGGGCTGTCTCTGGCTAGGGACTCGGAGTTAACCAAAAATGAAAAGGAATCACAGATCCTGTGACACTTTTTCTTAGAATGGAAGAATATTTATATGGGAAGTCTATTTGGTCAATGAGTCAGTAGCAGGGTAAGAGGCACCATTCCATTAAGACTACTGCGTAAACAAAATATAATCTCTCAACAGGTTTCTCCTGTTCCTTTCTCCATAGATGACTCTTTTCTGGAATATCCTATTCCACGCCCTTCGATCCCTTAATGTAGAGGCTGCTAGATCTTGTGTTATCCTGATTGTATTTCCACAGTACTGGAATTGTTTCTTTCTAGCTGCTTGCAAGATTTTCTCCTTGAGCTGGGGGTTCTGGAATTTGGCCACAATGTTCCTAGGAGTTTCTCTTTTTGGATCTCTTTCAGGTGGTGATCGATGGATTCTTTCAATACTTATTTTGCCCTCTGGTTCTAGAATGTCAGGGCAGTTTTCCTTGATAATTTCATGGAAGATGATGTCTAGGCTCTTTTTTTGATCATGGCTTTCAGGTAGTCCCATAATTTTTAAATTGTCTCTCCTGGATCTATTTTCCAGGTCAGTTGTTTTTCCCATGAGATATTTCACATTCTCTTCCATTTTTTCATTCTTTTGGTTTTGTTTGGTGATTTCTTGGTTTCTCAGAAAGTCATTAGACTCCATCTGTTCCATTCTAATTTTGAGAGAACTATTAAATTCAGTGAGCTTTTGAGCCTCTTTTTCCATTTGGCTCATTTTGCTTTTGAAAGCATTCTTCTCCTCATTGGCTTTTTGAACCTCCTTTGCCAATTGAGTGAGCCTATTTTTCAAGGTGTTAATTTCCTCAGCATTTTTTTGGGTCTCCTTTACCAAGGTATTGACCTGTTTTTCATACTTTTCTTGCATCTTTGTCATTTCTCTTCCCAGTCTTTCCTCCACCTGTCTAACTTGGTTTTCAAAATCCTTTTTAAGCTCTTCCAAGGCCTGAGCCCACCCGACCCCCCCCCGGGGTGTCTGGGGTACTGAGGCCCTGCCCTCCACGTCTTTCCCTGATGGCAAGAATACGTCCTCATCTTCGTCAGACCCGAAGGTCAGGATCATTTGCATTTGTTGGAAAAAACTCTCTATAGTCTTATTTTTCTTCCCTTTTCTAGGCATTTTCCCAGCCAGTTACTTGACTTCTGAGATTCCTTTCCACCTCTGCCTGGATCCGCCCAGCTAGTGCTTGGCCTCTGAGATTCAAATGCGCTTTCCACAGCAAGCTTTAGTTCTGGCGCAGGGGTGGGGGCAGGGCCGCCTCCCAAACTCGGTTCCCTCAGGGGCTTTCTGCAGAGACTTTCAGGAACAGAGCGGGTGGGGCAGGGTGGGGGGCCCACCTCCTATACTCAGCTCCCTCAGGGGTTTTATTTAGAGGCCTTCAGTAATAGAGCAGGGTGGGGGCAGGGCTGTCTCCCAGGCTCAGCTCCCTCAGGTTGGAAAGACCTTCAGTATTGAAGACCCTACCTGCTGCTGGGGGATTCCTGAGTCCTGGGCCACTGCGCTTCAGCCGCCGCCCACGCCTCTGCCTCCTCCGCTTCCTGCCCCTGTCTCTGCTGCCGCTGCTTCCTCCCGAAGGGGCCTGAGTCACGGAGATGCTCCGCTCCCCTCCCCTAGCCCAGCCCTCCTTCTCACTGACCTGTAGCTTCTGTGGGTGGAGGGACTTTCCTGGCTGCCGGAGTTTCCCTGGAGCTTCCCTCTCTGAAGCCTGCTCGGGTCAGCTTCTCTGGGGCTGCGGCCAGGGGTGGGGGTGGGGTCCGCTTTCCGGAGCGTGATGGAGCCTGGGGATGGCTCTCCAGGGCTCAGTGGAACAGAAATCTCTTCCCCTATGTTTATGCACCCCCTGCAGTGATTCAGAATTTATGGGGATCTCCTTTTACCTCAATTCCATGGGTTGTGGGCTCGGAGCTCGTAAATGTGCGTCCTTCTACTCCGCCATCTTGGCTCCGCCCCCTAGATGACTCTTTTCTCAATTATTTTAGGGTGGCTTTAGCTTGTCTTTTAAAGGTCACCAGGGGAGTACTCAACTCATGTCCTTTATCAAATGTTCAAAGGCTTACAATGTCATAAAGTTATAATTTCTCAGTTATCAAGTTGTTTAACATTTTCTTTATTATTGGAGTGCTCACAAAAACTCTTTAATTTGACTAGAAACTACCTTGATTCACCTCTTTTACTTAATAACTATTTACTGATTGAATAAGTGAATTACTGATCTCATAAATGTAAGACTTCACTTACTTGATTCAGACTGAAACCCATCCACACATGAGTGGACACAAAGACTTTATCACTGAGTAGTCAGACTACTGGTGGCGAATCACTCCTTACTTAGGTCATTCTTCCAAAAGCAGATATGACATATGGCCATCTTCAGAGCCTTTTCAGCTTTGTAGATTCTGAAAGAACTTCTGTTTTCAAGGATTTCAAAAACCCAGGGTGGCCTCCATGTCAAAATGAAGGATCACAGAAATACATTTTATTATTTATAAACTTTATAAAGAAGCACAGTTTTATCTGGCGGGGGGGCTCTCTCTAAGCTTTAAATTCTATGAACTATTTAAATATTTTTATCTTCCACAGACCTTAGCCAACTCCCCTGCCTATAATGGGTCCTTAATAACTGTGCAGTGAATTAAAATGTGTCAATGTGTGATAGCGAAAAGAGTTTTTGATGTGGAATCAAAAGGAACCTAGGCTAAAAGCTCCCTCTATCAGTTGCTAGCTATGTAATATTTGTATTATTCATTTAAACTCTCTGAACCTCAGTTTCTTTATCTGTGAAATGAAGATATTAATGTTGAAAGG
Organism: Bettongia penicillata ogilbyi; assembly: GCA_023548195.1. Classification (NCBI taxonomy): domain Eukaryota; kingdom Metazoa; phylum Chordata; class Mammalia; order Diprotodontia; family Potoroidae; genus Bettongia; species Bettongia penicillata. The sequence continues at coordinate 572,509 of JAJHZJ010000783.1, read as the reverse complement.
AGCTATATATTATATCAGGACTGACTATATGAGTAATTCAAACATTCACAGCTAAAAGCTCTATGTGCAAATCATAAAATGGATACAATTTACAAAGGATTATAAGTTGAACCACCACATTACAGAACCACAAAACCTTTGAGGAAGAAAGAACTTTAAATACCACTTGGTGCAAATCTCTCATTTAAGAGACAAGTAAAATGAGAACTGAAGTAGGAAAAGTGACAGTTCAGGTACAGAACAAAGAACTAAAACCACGGTTTCTGATTGCAAGTTCAGCGATCTTTCTGTTATATCCTACTTCCCCTCTCTGATTACTTGTGAAGAGAATTTCATACTCAATCTTCTTTATAAAGATGACTCATGGTCAGAGAAATGCTTTGAGATTTCTTTAGAAAACAATTGCCCTGCTCTCTTATATCATGCCGGAATAATGGATTAAAGTAGGCTTTGCAAACCAAATATCCAAAAATAGAGACTTCTTACTGGTAAGTAGAAAGTCAGAGATCTTGGTCGGTGCAGGATCCCTGCTTTAGGGGACTTTTGACAAAGAAAGTAAGTTTGTACTTGTATCCATTATGGTAGTGTGATTTGCTGGGAACTTTGGCAGTTGACTCATTGCTCCCCAGACTATCTCCTTCTATCGAATGCAGATTGAGTTCATTGTGTGCATTGCACTAGACATCTGGTTTGGAGAGCAGGAATGCTCTACTGAGCATTCAGTAGGATGAGAGTAGGATGGTTTAATGAATTGGAAAATGAAAGTGGAAACCAGAGGATTTCAGTGAGAATATTTGGAATATTTTTATGTGGTAAACTCTTCCCTTCTTCCTTAGATACATTGAGGAAATTTTGAACACATGATGTCATTGGAAAGTATTACCATTTTCATAGAAACTTAGAGCTGAAAGTTACTTTCCATGCTAAATCTGACTGCCTCATTCTAAAGATGAAGAAAATTATGTCTAGAGAAGAGAATTAGAGACTAGAACCCAGGACTTTCTTGACTCAAGAAAGCCTTTTTTCCAGAAATCTGTTTTATTTCTATGGCTATCAAAGTCACTGATGGGTAGTCTCTTTAAAGTAAGCAACCAATCCTAAAAGGATCAATGTTGGGGATGTCCTAGAACAGGGGTTCTTAACCTTGTGCTGTAGACCTCAATTCTATGCACTCCAGTAAGTTCTGTTGCTTGATTTCATAACTAAAAGAAATACTAAATTTCACTTGGAGGTTAGTGAAAATTAAAATGTGATTTCTTTGCATCTAAGTTGTCTGCCATTCCCACCACCCACCATGAAGTCTCTCTATGGATCCAATATTAAGAACCTCTATTTCTGACATTGATCTAGACACATGCATCCATGTTGTCATAGGTACAAGTTACTCCTGTAGGGAAACATTTTTTTTGGTAGGCTTAAGCTGAATAACTATAACTCACATTTATATAGCACTATGAGGTTTACCAAAGAACAAACAAATAAATTTTCCTTATGATCACCCTGTGAGATAGAAGTTTATAACCGTTATTATCCCCATTTTACAGATAAGAAAACTGAGACTCAGAGAGGTTAAATGATTTGCCCATGATCACACAAGTAGTGAGTGTTAGAGGTGGAGCTTGAGTCCAAGTCTAGCTTCAATGACTTTATCACTATATCATTCCCTGCCTCTCAAGAAAGATGAATTCTTGGGAGCTCTCAGCTCACCAAAGTCTATAAACTCTATATTATGGCACCCTATATATAGTGTCCTATTTTATGATCTGTTTAGGTGCTTTACCTGGATTCTTTCCTGATTCATTGGAAAGAGTAATGGGACTTGGGTTCAGCTTTATGCTCTAACACTTTCTATTTTTGTGACCTTAGTCAAGTCACATAATCTATCTGTATCTCAGTTTTCTAAAATATAAAATGAGTTTGTTGTACTACTTGGCATTGAAAGACCTTTCTATCTCTATGATCTTTCAAATTTTATTCCCAGAATGGCATACTATGTATATTTTGGAGAAGACAGAGCATCTTGGTGACATCTCTTCTGATCTGGGTTTTAATGATAAGTAACAGAAAGGTAGCAAGGTTTCATGGAAGATGGTCAAATTGCTTAGAGAAGTAGTTACTGATATATTATCACTGCAAAGAAGTCTAAGTACACTTGAGCTTGAGAGTGAGTCTCTGAGGGCTCCCATCTGTACTCCTAAAGAACTTCACCTGGAGAAGAAAGAAGTCCTCTATGGTATGAATGTGCAGAGCAAAAGGAAAAGGTGAAGAAGAAAGTCATGTAGCTTTAAGAGATGGGACTCAAGAAGCTCAGGGGCTGATATATTTATATATAAAAAATATACATATATGTGTGTACATATATGTATATGTGCTCATGTGTATATGTGTGAATACATACATGTACATGTGTGTACATGTGTGTACATGTACACACAATTAGCCTCTCTATCCACCAACCTTGAGGAAAATCTACCCCCCATCTTCTAAGCTGATTGTCATCCTATAGTGACTTCCTGAAAAGAACATTAGCTGCACAGAAAAGCTGCCCTCCTCCCATCTGCTCCAGGGGAGGACCTCTGTTTATGTCATCGTAGAGAAAACGCTGCACAAGCGTTATGATTCCAGGAAGAGACTTGTGTATTGTTTGTCCTGGCCCTCTTAACCCTCTAAAAAATAAGAAATGTTTTGCATCTAATTGAAAGTTATTTTATTCAATTAAAGAATAGGAATTAAGCTGGGGAAAACAGTCACTGTTTGTTTCGGGGCAAATGTTTCTTGGCCTTGGGATGTGTGACTTTTCCTGAAATCTCTTTATTTACTGCTCGTCAGTGTTCTCTATGTTTATTTGCTTGTTTTCAGAGGATTTCACTTTCCTTTTTGAACTATTAACACCCACTGGAGAAACCCCAGGGTCTCTGGGAGAGGCTTTTGGACCCAATCCCTTCATGCCAACATACGTTATTTAATTCTATTTCTGGTGACTTTAGCCTTTGAATTGAAGCTTGGCTGCTCTGTTTTGTCTCCACAGATGGCAAACAGACTATTCGTGCTCCATCTAGAGCTGATGCTGAGTATATTTTTGACTTCAAAGTTACATGAAGAAGAATTAGATCTCTGTCAATCATTTGGATACTTGTTTTGGTCCTACCCTTCCTCCCTCAATTTCCCCTATTCTCTCTGACAGGTTGGTTTTGTGTTTAAACTTTCCATCTTCTAGTTTTAATTTTTTTGTTGTTATCTTGGTTCTGGTCATTTGAGATGATTTTCAAAAGAAGATGATTCAGTGTGCGTGCGCATATGCGTGGGTGTCTGTGTGTGTGTGTGCGTGTGTATGAGACAGAGAGAGAGACAGAGAGAGAGTGAGAGAAAGGGGGGGGGGAGGAAACAAGCTGTATGAGCACAATAGTTTTCAGAAAATAAGTACCCTGTGCTAATATATTTTTACTCATTACAATTTGAAGTAAGTTGCTTTAGTCATCAGTGCTGCCAGAACAGTGCTGCCAGAAGACAATTGAGGACGTGTGAAGACCTAATGTGAAGTTTGCATATTCCCAAACATATTTGTATGGGCATTAGTAGCTGGGGTACAAACTACCCACCTACTCATTACAATTTAATCTGTGGAAATCTTACCCTCCCAAAAGCTTCCCAGAATGTGTTCATAGTTTGCTATGGGCTCACTTACTGAATGAGGAAGACTGAGATCAGAAAATCTTGGACATTAAAGGGATTTTACAGACTATTTGATCAAACCTGCTTTTACAGATAAGAAAACTAAGGCCCAGAGAAAGGAAGTAACTTCCTTAACAGTGAATTGATGAAAACCTAAATTAGAACCGAGGTGTTACCAAATAACAGTATTTTACAGTTGGAAGGACTTCTAACTAGAATGAATTAAGAAGGACTACCCTTGATGGAGGTCAAAATCTTGGCTATTGGGGGGGAAGAGCCAAGATGGCAGAGGAGAAAGATACACATATGCTAGCTCCTAACCCACAGCCCATAAAATACCTGTAAAGAAGAGCTCCCAATGAATTCTGGAGCAGCAGAAGCCTCACAACAACAGAGTGGAAGAGATTTCTATTCCAGAGAGACCTGAAAAACCAACACCAAAGGTCTGTTGTTCACCGGACCAGAGCGGAGCCCAGCCCTGCCTTGGCCGGGCAGCACCGACAGGAACAGATCCGAGCGGGCTTCAGGGACAGGGTTTCCAGTGGCCATGCAGGTCCCCCCACACAGAGGTGCCAAAGGTCAGTTTACCAGGGGGTAGGGGGGGAGCAGGGTGTCTCCATAACTCAGGCCCCCTCGGGAGGCAGCAGTGGAGGCAGCAGCAGACAGGGGCTCCCAAAGCAGACAGGAGCTGGGATTCATTGTTGAAGATCTCCACATAAACTGCCTGAGGGAACTGGACCCCTTGTGGTAGCTCTGCCCCTACCTGAGCACCTGAACTTAATCTCACACTGAATAGCAGCCCTGCCCCTGCTGAAAGCTCTGAGGCTCTGCCCCCTTGCAATTGTACTTTTAAAGAAGTTGTTTTCTTCAGTGGATTTTCATCTCTTCTTTTCCAAACTACTGACTCTTTTGTCATAATTTTCCTGAATATTTTTCCCAATTTTTCTTTTACCTGCCTTAACTTCATTTTTAAATTCCTTTTCAGCTCTTCCAAAAGGACTTTTGAAAAGGTCTTCATACAAAATTTGGACCACTTTTTGCTTCCTGTGCTGTAGGAGAGGTTTTTGTTTAGGCAGATAGGACGAGTTGAATTTTGAAGTTGCTTACATCTCAGAGATTCAGAGCCTCTCTGATTCTGTATAACTATGTAAAATCACAAATGCTTAGATACTACCACTTTGTTCACTTTACTTGGGACATCTATACTTAATATATCGACTTGAGACCAACTCATTTTCCATTTCTAGGCTTCACATGGAGGCATTTTGACATCGTTGTTTTCTGAGTTTGATTTTGATCTTCCCTGGCACCATAGTAGCTTTCTGTGATCAGGGCTCTCTTTTGCTCATTTTTAAAAAGTAAGCTCTGCTCCCGAGGCACAGAGGCCACTGCTCAAAGCTTCTTGTGCTGGGAATCAGGGTCCTGCTCACTGGCTTTCTGAGCTGGGGCCTCAGGTGCTTGTGAGTTGCCCATTGATCTGGGGTAACCCAGTCTAGTTGCACCTGTTGTGTTGGAGTTCTAGGGTAGGCAGCATGCCTTCTGCAAAGGGGTTGGAGGTCTCACAGATGGCCTGCTATTCTGCTAGCCTATTGAACCAGGATGGAGGGGTCTAAGTTGGTAAAAGCCTTCAACTGGCTTGCCTGGACAGCATCTGCCCTGGGCTGTGTTCCCCTTTAACCCAAATGAGAGAGAGCTTTCCTGAAATCCTTATAAGTAATGTTGGGCTGGAAAATTGTTTCACCTCATCTTTTTGTGGGTTCTATCACTCCAAACTTCTTTTCAAGGCTTGATTTAATAAGTTTCTAAAGGAAACTAAGGAGAGCTTAGGCAACTTCCTTGCTTCTCTCCATTATCCACTCCCTAATTTTAATTTTTAAAAATGTTATATCATTTTTTATGGTGTAGTGTATTGAAAAATAGATTTAGAGTCCAAGGAAAGAATTATGGCCTGCCCTTTATTTTGTGATCTTGCACAATCAATCAAGTATGTATTAAATATCCACTATGTGCCTGTGCTGGAGTCAGAGACTACAAGAACAATGAATTCATAAAAGCTCAGTCATTTAATTTCTCTGAACATTAGTGTTCTCTTGTATGAGAAAGAATCAAGATTCAAATCCTGCCTTTGTCAATACCTATGAAACCTTGGGCAACACATAGACCTTCTCTAGGTCTCAGTTTTCTCTTTTATAATTTATGTGTCTGGATTAGATGGCTCTTAAGGTCCCTTCCAACTCCAAATTCAAGATCCTAGATCCTATGTACAAGCAAGTGCTGTTTTGGGAATAAACAAATCTATCCTCTTTTTCTTATGACCGTGAGACCTTAAACTTGTCATTTCTTCTCTAGTTTCCATATCTGCAAAATGGAAGGGTATATTATTCAATGTACCCTTTAGCTCAACATCTATGACCCCAACTGATCACTTGTAAGGAATATTGTAGAAAACCTACTTTCTACAAGAGGGTAGAGATTGAACTAGATAATTCCTGAAGCCCTTTCCAACCTTGTAATTCTATGGACGGGATGCTAGTCTTAAAAAGTAGTGGATTCTTTGTTATCAGATGTCTTCATACAAAATTTGGACCATTTTTTGCCTCCTGTGCTGTTTCTTAAAGGGACAGACATGCGAAATGCTAGGATGTATCAGTCTAGATTTTAATCAATAAGTTGCTTTTCAATAAGAGCTTTCACATTTGTAGACATAGTTGGGGAGCAGTATAACACTGGATATATAATACTGGACCAGCATTCAGAAGACCTGAATTCTATTTTCTGTGATTGTATGGCATTAGATAAATGATTTATTTTCTCTGATTGTTTCTTTGATAATGCATGAAATGAGAAGTTAAATAGTCTCTATTATCCTCTTCCATCTGTAAAAGTGGTCTATTCTTGTCCTTCATAATTGCATTAAGGTTATGGCACTTTGCCCCATATGTTTGCATGTAATGAGTGATGTTATATACTCTTCAAAATTGGAGAGAATAAATACAAATGATGATATGTCTATATTGCATTTTGAAATGGAGGTAGTTTGATTCAATCATTTCTATAGTAGGCTGCCTGCAATGGGAGGAATAAATTGGCCAATTTCTGGACAGTCTAATTCATTGGGGCTCAGAGAAAAAAACCCTTTGATATCTCATTGGATTGGAGGATTTTACAGAAGAGCTTGTGCATTAAAATGGCTTTTCCACTGAAATTATAAAATGACAATTCACAAGACACTTCTGCTGGTGATACAGGTTTTGTCACTTGTTTTTATTACTTGTAAGCAGTATATTTATTCCCTTCTGAGTGTGACATTTTTATATTTGTCTCTCGGATCTTCTTATCTTCTGAATAATATTTGAGTCAGATCAGACAGAGCCCAGTTAAGTTCAAATTGTTTCTATAAAGCAAGAGTTTTGATTAAAAACAAAAGACAAAGAAATAATAAAGTATTTGGTACCTAACGGCAATTTTCAGACATCCTGACAAAGGATATATGAAAGGTGCTAGCTTTTAAAAAATTTAACCTCCTTGATAATCCAAATAGACTGATGGACTTCAAATTCTCTAATTAAAGACTAGTTTTGTTAGCATATTACATACACATATACTTATGTGTAAAATGCTTCCCCTTGATGATATGAACCCCATAATTCTCTTTACTTTATCAAATCTTCCTAACCAAGTTAATAAATCTCTAGTATCAGTCCATAGAGTTACCAAATTTTAGAGCTAGAAGGGACTACACAGGTCATCTAGGACAAGTCCATCATCTTGCTTTCTTATTTTATTTAAATATCTTCACTTCCAAATATATTAATCCTCCCTTCTCCCCAACCATCAAGCTTTCTCTATTACAAAGAACAAAAAAGACAGAAGAAAAAGTGAAAGCAATCCAGTAAACTAAGCAAAACATCAACTGGGTATAACATTATATGAACAATTTTGTATCTATAGTTTCTCATCTTGGCAAAGAAATGAGAGGTACGCTGTCTTATCTCTTTTCCACTGACAAAGCTGGCCACTAAGCATTAGAATTCAGCAGTAATCAGTTAGGGAAGGATTCATTTTGGTTATTTTTAATATCATTTCTATTTACCCAGTTGTAGTCATTATGTATATTATTTTTCTGGCTCTGGCTTCTTTACTTCAATTTCATATAAATTTCTCCATTGTTGATCTAATTTTTCATACTCATAATTCCCTATCATTCAATAATATTGCATGATGCAAGAATACTACAGTTTGCTTATCATTTCCTTGATTGGTATCTACTCTATTTCCAGAAAATTGACTACCACGAAAAGTATTTCTGAGAACTTTTTTCTCCCTTTAATATTCTTGGGGTATACTAATAACAGTTGGATCTCTTGGTTAAAAAGTTTTGAACATTTTAAACACTTTCAAATCATTATCCAAAATTCCTTATGGAATGGTTGAACCAAATTACAATTATGTCTGCTATATATTAGTGTACCTATCTTCTGCAGCCCTCCTAAGATTGTTTTTTTTTTCCATCTTTTGTCATCTTTGGTAATTTACTTAATGTAAAGTAAAAACTCGCAGTTACTTTGATTTACATTTCTTTTCTAGCTAATGATAACATAGTTGCTAAAAATTTCTTTTGCTTTTGAGAATTATTCATGTACTTTCATTAATTATTCACTGGAGAGTGATTCAGTCTTATATATTTGAATTAATTCCCTAGGGATCTTAGATATAAGATCCTTCTCCAAAATATTTGAGATGAAGAATCTTTTCAATCAAAATTTTTTACTCTTTTATTTTTTCTTTTAAATACATTTAAGTTTTGTTAAATATTTCTCAATTACATGTAAACATAAAAATTGAGTTCCAAATTCTCTCCCTCACTCCCACATGACATCAACCTCATTGAGAGGCTTAGTAATTTTATATCAGTTATACATATGAAGTCATGCAATAATATTTTCATATTGGTGATATTGGAAAAGAAAAGACAAAAAGGAAGAACGTAAAGAAATGTGCTTCAATCTGTACTTAGAGTTTATCGGTTCTCTGTGAGGAGGTGGATAGAATTTTTCATCATGGTACATTTGGATTTGTTTTGGATCATTGTCTTGTTTAAAGTAGCCAAGTCTTTCAGAGTTTAATCATCCTTACAATATTGCTGTTACTATGTCCAGTGTTCTCTAGGTTCTACCCATTTCACTTTGCCTAAGTTCATATAAGCTTTCCCAGTTTTTTTCTGAAATCATTCTTTTCATCATTTCTTATAGCACATAACACAATAGTATTCTATCACAAACATATATCACAACTTGTTTAGCCATTCCCCAATTGATGGACATTTCTTTGATTCCAATTCTTTGCCACTACAAGAAAAATTGCTATGAATATTTTTGTATAAATAGGTTATTTTATGTGTTTTTTTTTTATTTCTTTGGGATATAGATAGGAGTGTTATTTCTGGGTGAAATGGTATGCAGTTTTATAACTCTTTGGACTTAGTTCTAAATTGTTCTCCAAGATGGTTGGACTAGTTCACTACTCTACAAATAGTGCACATTTCACCCACCACATCCCTTTCACCATGTATTATTTTCCTTTGTGGTCTTGGAAGCCAATCTGATAGGTATGAAATGGGGTCTTAGAGTTATTTCCATCTGCATTTCTGTAATCAATAGTGATGTAGAACATTTTTGTATATGAATATTGATAGCTTTGAAATTTTTCCTTCTGAAAACTACATTTTCATGTCATTTGACCAGTTATCAACTGTGAAATGACTCTTATTCTTATATATTTGGCTCTCATCTCCATCTATTTAAGGAATAAAGCCTTTATCAGAGAAATTTGCTGTAATTTTTTCCCATTTATTGTTTTCCTACTAATTTTGGCTGAATTAGCTTTATTTGTGTGAAAGCTTTTTAATTTTACTTAATCAAAATCATTTATTTTACTTCCTGTGATTCTCTGTATCTCTTATATTGGCATGCTCTTTTCCTATATAGCAGTTACATTTTCCCATGCTCTCCTAATTTATGTCTGGTATCACCTTTTATTTCTAAATAATTTTTCAATTTTTTTAACCTTATCTGAGTTTACAATGTGAGATGTCCATCTACATCTAGCTCTGTCAACCTGCTTTCTGATTTTGCAAGCATTTTTTTTCAAATGGTAAGTTCTCACCCTAATGATAAATTACTACAATTATTTACTACTGTGTATTATATATTTAATCTGTTTCATTAATCCACCCTCTATTTCTCAGCTGGTACAAGATTATTTTGATCTGCTTTGTAGCATAGAAAATACTGGAAATACTGGGCCACATTCTTTGGCATTTTTTTCATTGATTCTCTTTATATTTTGTTCTTCCAAATGAATTTTTTACAGATTTTTCTAGCTCTACAAAATACTTTCTTTGGCATTTTTTATTGGTGTGGTATCTATGGTTTATCTATTGTGTTTTCCCCATCACAAAGTTAGCTATTTGTCTTATTTATTAGTTCAATTCTTTTTTAATCTTTCAATTTCTTAACCTCCCCTTTGATATAAAGGATTATCATTTTGCTGTTTATTTTGAGATTATAAATTTGTTCTTGTTCCATACTTCTTGGTTTTTTTAGTTGCATGCTCGGTTCATTGAACTTCTCTTTATCTCTTATGCTGATGTACTCAAAGAGAGACATAAATTTTTCCCCAAGTGCTGCTTTGACTGCATCCCACAAATTTTGTCTCATGTTTTAATTCTTTTCAATAAAAATTGTTGATTGTTTCCATGATTTGTTCTTTGAACTACACATTCTTTAGAATAAGATTATTTGGTTTTCAATTAATTTTTAATCTATGTGCTCATTGCCTTTTGTTAAATATAATTTTTTTTAAAATTTATATATATAAATATATTTATTTATATATTTTAATAAATTTATATATTCATTTATATATTTATTTATTTAATAAATGTGTATTTATTTATATATATTTTAAATTTAAATATAATTTTGTTAAATATAATTTTTATTTCACTATGTTCTAAAGGGGGTGCATTTCATATTAAGATTTTTCTGCATTCCAAGCCCTAATACATGGTAAGATTTTATGAAAGGGCTATGTACTGCTGAGAAAAAAAAAGGGTATACTCCTTTCTAGTCTCATTCAGTGTTCACCAAAGTTCTATCACAATGTAGGTTTTCTAAGGTTCTATTTATCTCCTTGATTTTTTCTTATTTTGTGATTAGATTTATCTAGCTCTGAGAGGAAAAAGTTGAGATCTCCTAGTAGCATAGTTTTACTACTTCCTCCTGTAAATCATTTAACTTTCTTTTAGAATTTGGATGCAATTCCCTTTGGTGTATATATTTAGTATTAATATTACTTTATTGTCTATGCCTTCTTTTAGTAAGATGTAATGTTCCTTCTTTTCCCTTTTAATTGGGTCTATTTTAGTTTTTGCTTTGTCTGATACATTTAATTCATTGATTTTGCCTTCTTTTTTATAACGACTACTACAACTACTAATACCTTTAGTTCATTGATCTTTGCTTCTATTTTATAAATAACTACCAAATTGCTTTGACTATTTTAATGTAATTTTGATATTAATTAATCTTTCTGCAAGTACTTTTTTCTTTTATTATACCTTTAAAAATATTTCCCTTGATATTCTACACCTTTTTTGTATATAAATTATGTTAATTTTTGTCCCCTTTTATTAAGTCTCTTTTCAGTAGTTTTTCTTTCAGTAGGAGTAATATAGCATTGAATTTCTAAATTATTTTTTTAAAAAAATTATCAACTAAGAGTACTAAATGTATCTCCAATAATTTTTCACTCTTTATTTCTTTAGAGAATTTGACAATTATATTTATATGCTTTGAGTAGGCCTTGGTAGATTGATTAACATATTTTATACTTTTTGTATTCATTTTTGAGTGGGAATTCCCTTTCTATTTATCATAGAGTCATAAGGTCATCATTTAAAGATAAGGAAAGTGGAAGTCTAGGAAGTAAAGTGAGTTACACAAGTAATTAGTGATGCAGTGGAAATTGAAATTGGTTCCTCTGGTCGTATTCTCAGATCTATATATCCAGTCCTACTCTTTATCTCCTGAGCTCCAGTCTCATATCATCAACTGCCTTTGGGACATCTTGAACTGGAGACCCTGTAACTATGTCAAACTCAACATATTTAAACCAAATTCATTATCTTTTCCCCAAAACCCACTTCTCCTTCAAACTCCTCTCTTACCGTCTAGGGCACCACCACTCCTTCAGACTCCTCTCTTACCATCTAGGGCACCACCATTCTTCCAGTCACTCAGGCTTATAATGCACATTCTCAGCTCCCTTTTAGCACTTACTCCATATATCTCTTACATCTCTTACAAAATCTTCTCACTTTTGCCTTCATAATATCTTTCATATATGATACCTTCCTTCCACTTCAAACAGTTCTACAATACACTAGGCCTTGGTTATTTTATGATTGCACTTTTGCAATTGTAACACCAATCAAGGCACTGAACCTGAGGACTGCTGCTGTGAATAATTTTAAGGGTCTAATCACATAGTATAATGAAATCTGCATTCAGCAAATGAACAGTATATATATATACACACACACACACACACACACACACACACATACTGTTTATATATATATGTATATATATATATATACTGTTTCCAATCAAAGGCTCTTGATTCAACCAAAGGATCTTGATTCAATCAAGGGCAAGATTCAAAGGGATTTGATTGGCTAAAACTCTATTCAGAAAAACAGCAGAAAATTCTGCTTTTCTTGCTGTTACAACAAACCTTTCAGTTAATCTTCTCTCAAATCTCTCTCTACTCCAACTCACTCTCTACTCCATTGTCAAAGTGATTTTCCTAAGTGTAGGTTAACACACATTCAATAAATTCCAGTGACTGTTTTTTAACTCCAAGGACAAATATATAATCCTTTGTCTATCATTTAAAGCCCTTCATAATTTGTTCCCTTCCCACTGTCCTAGTCTTCTAATAGTATGGTGACATAGGTCTTCCTGCTGTCCCTCACATACAACGTTCAATCTCTTGAAACCATGTCCCTTCATTGGCTATCTCACATGACAGAAATGATCTTCTTCCTCCAACCTCTTGGTTACAGGAATGTTTATCATCATCACCATCATCACCATATCATTGTTGTTCATTGTTATTGGACCATATCACTTCTCACCTAAAATTAATCTGCAGTCTTTGATTTAGTGACTGCAAAGTTTTTGATGAAAAGTAGTGTCACATAGCTAAGACAGAACAATCTAATCTTGCTGCCTTGTTGATCATCAACAAAATTGTCAGCTTGTGTTTTACCCTCCTGATTATTGGGAATGATGTACCAAGAAGAAAGAACAGCTTGGCCTCTCAATAATAGACTCCATTTCATTTGTGCCAGAGATCAAATGCTCCGCAGCTTGTAGATTGGGAACCCTGGAGACGATTTTCGGTGTCAGAGCATAATCATGGTGTCCTTAGACAATTGAGTGTCATTACTCAGACCATTAACCTAATCACAGTCACTTATTCATGTTCATATTACTACTTTCTAACAGCTGACTGAAAGAGGTCTTAAGAATGGAAAGAAACCTGGTGATCTGTCAAATTTCTCAACAATTTAACGTGAATGGACTATTTCTTCCCTCTATGGTTAGATATAGATGGTAGAAGTGCACGCAGATGCAAATCTAGCATATTAACTTGAAGGAAGCTTTCATCGGTGGTCACTATTGCTGGATATTTAATCATCTGCTTCCCCTCCTGCCTCAATACCTCTGACTGTAGGAGGTTCCTCCTAGGTGGAGAACCTGTCCAACCTTCATGGGAGTTCAGTCTCAAAATATAAATGTGATAAGCTGAGTTCTTCTTGGCCATTTTAGGTGACCAGAAACAAACAACTAAAATCATTTGACATTAAATACATAAAGACAAAAAAGTATTTTTAGGCCTAGAAGACATTGTAATAACAATGAGACTGAGACTGACTTAAGCTAAATATGGGTCCAAGAGTGAAATGAGGAGTCAATTGGCAATGTATGCAGCAAATAATTAGCTATTACTGAGTTTTATTCCCTTGGACTCTATTTTGTTTCTAACACAATTGATGGATCCTTGAAAATGGCAAACAGGGAAACTAGTCATGGCTCTTCATCCTCCTTAGTCAGCCACAGTTGCTGCTATAGGAGGCAGTGAAGAGTACACCAACATGCATGAAATAATCAGTCCTCATGAAGGATTTATATTTTTCTATGGTGTCCTCCAAATATTTGTTTGGCTTTGTGTCACTTAAAATTCATATGATGATTCCTATAAAGGCACAGATGCCATGCTTATAAATTTGCAGATGACACAGGGATAGCTAACATATTGGATGACAGTTAGGATGGGATAAATTTTGATAGGACAAAAAATGATCTGAATGCAATAAAATGAAATTGTATGTGCATTAATATAAAATCATGAGTCTGAATTCAAAAATTGCTTTCACAAGTATGAGATAAGAGAGAAGTGATGGGACAGTAAGTTGTCTGAAAGAATATGTGAGGATTTTAGTGGACTTAAAACTCAATATGTTTCATAATTTCAAAGTTTAAGAAATACAAGGGACCTCAGGGGCCATTTCGTTCATTGTCCCTCTTTACAGAAGAGGAAATTGAACCCTGGAGAGGATAATTTGTTTTTTGTTAACATTTATATAGCCTACTGCTAAGTACTTTACAATTATTATCTCATTTGTTCCTCAATAATCCTTTGAGGTAGGTGTTATTATTATCCTCCTTTCACACATGAGGAAACTGAGTGAAACAGAAGTTAAATGATGCCTAAATAGTAAGTATCTGAAGAAAAAAATGAACTCAGTTCTTCCTGAGTCCTGGCCCAGATATCTATCCATTGCATCACATAGACTTGCCCTAAATTAACTAGGTAATAAATATTAGAAGTATTAGAAGTGGAATTTGAACTCAAGACTCTCCAGAGATAATTCTCTTTCCAGTGCATCATGTGTAATATATGTCAAAAAATGCTAATGTGATCTTGAGATGCCTTAGGAACTTCCTAGCACCTTATTGTAAGAAGCATTAATACTATTATCTTTTTTCATTTTAAATATTCTTAGTTTTCAACATTCACTTCAACAAGATTTTTAGTTCCAAATTTTCTCCCCATCTCTCCTGTCCACCCACACCCAAAGCACGCTCATTCTGATTAGCACTTGCCCCAATATGCCCTCCCTTCTAGCATACCACCCTTTCTCTTACCCACATCCCCTCTATTTTCTTGTAGGACAAGATAGATTTCTATACTCCATTGTCTATATATCTTATTTCCCAGTTGCATGTAAAAACAATTCTTAACATTCGTTTTTAAAACTTTGAATTCCAACTTCTTTGCTTTCTTCCCTCCCTCCCCATCCCCACTGAGAAGGCAACCAATTCCATATAGGTTATACATGTATACTTATGCAAAACACTTCCATAACAGTCATGCTGTGAAAGACTATCCATATTTCCTTCTATTCTATGCTGTCTCCATTTACTCTATTCTCTCTTTTGACACTATCTCTCCTCAAAAGTGTTTACTTCTATTGATCCCTCCTCCCATTTGCCCTCCCTTCTATCAGCCCCCACCCCCTGCTCATCCTCTTCCCTCCTACTTTCCTGTAGTGTAAGACAGATTTTCATACCAAATTGAGTGTGCATCTTATTCCCCTCTTAAGCCAAATACAATGAGAGTTCACTCCATATGAGAATCACTAAAAGGAGGGATGTTTAACCCACTGAAGAGAAAGCTTAGGGGAGATATGACAGTCATTTTTACAAATTCTGTGATCCAGTAACGCTTGCCTCCCTGCTTTTCCTCAACAAGACATTCCATCTCCTGATTCCATGAATATTTATCATGTATCCTTTGAATCTTCTACCTCATCATCTCTACCTCCTGTCTGCTCTGAGTTCCTTCAAGTCCCAGATAAACTCTCATATTCTGTGGGAAACCTTTCCTGGTCCTCCCTTAAAGCTACTACCTTCCCTCTTTGATAATCTCCAGTTTATTCCATATGTGTCTTGTTTGCATATAGTTGAATACAGATTTTGTCCCCACTAGACTGTGAGTTCCTTAAGGGTCAGGACTAACTTGTAGCCTTTCTTTGTATCCGCAGCACTTATCACAGTATTTGGCATATAGTAGTCACTTAATAAATGCTTTTGTGACAACCATGTGGAAGAGGGATTGGTCTTGGAGGAATGAACTAGGACAACGGGTGGAAGTTGCCAAGAAACCATATTAGGCTTGATGTAAGGGGAAATTTCCTAACCATTAGAGCTATTGAGGAGTTAATAGACAGCCTCAGTAGGAAGCAGGCTCTACTTCATGGGAACTCTTCAAGAAGAATATTGGATGACCCCTTCTTGAGTTTGTCATAGTTGGGGATTCTTTCCAGGTAGAAATTGTCATATTTCATCACTGTGCTCCCTTCCAATTCTGAAATTCTGTGATCTGCTTCTGTAAGACAAAATATCACAGCAGTCCATTAGACAGGTTCAAAACAAAGTGCTGTAATAAGTGCAAGGGGAAAGATTGTGAATGACCAGGGATCTCATGACAAGGGTTAAAGGAGGGCTTTAAAGGTTAACTGACCATTCCATCAGAATTCTGTACCCATACTTCAGGATGCTGAACTCCCAAAAATGTTTCCTAAACTCTAGCTCATCTTTAATCAGAAGGCTTTGTGACATGAATCTCTATGTTCTTTCTAGCCTGACTAATTCAGTTCAATTTACTCCAATTCAAGAAATACTAACTATATGAAAGTCACTGTATTAAGCACTACAAGTTCAAAAGCAAAAACAATATAATCCCTGGGCTCAAGGATATTACATTTTAAACACTTATTGTATTTTTAACATATGGAAAAAAATAAGCACATATAGTATAATAAGATAGTATATAGTATAGTATAATAAATATGGCATTATATGATATATAATAGAGAGTAATAAAATATAGTATAGTAAAATCATATGATATAATAAAAAGATAATTGCACATGAAACTGCAAGTCTATTATGTACAACTTGCTATTTCTTTTAAATATATAATCAAGTTATTATGTAAATTTATTTTTTCCTTTTTTCCCTTCCCCCTTTCTAGACATGGCTACCATTAAACATAAATATGTGTGTATGTATGTATACACATATATTATATATGTATTTAAAATCACTCTATACATCTATTTATCAGTTCTTTCTTTGAATGCAGACATAGTCTTCCTTCATAGGTCCTTTGCAGCTAATTTGGGTATTTATAATGGTCAAAATGACTATTCACTTGAAGCTGTCTTAAAACAATATCACTGTTATTGTACACAAGGATGTTGCATTTTGCTAGATTCAGTTTTCAAGAGACACGCATACTTCCTTCCATGGTACCCAGTTTTCAGTTATGTCTCTAGGCTCTACCCCATTCTCTATACTCTGCTCCCATTCACCTGTAAAACTTTCCAAGGCTTACCATTGTTGAATCAAGATAACCTCCTTTACTCCTATAATATCCCATAACAACCCAGAGGTAGAACTCTACAAGAACTCAGAGTTTTTTGATGCATCAGTTTCATCCTATCTATATGAATTTTGATTGATGTGGGAACTCTCAATCCTGATTTTCATTTTAGATTTTTGTTCCTTAGCCTTAGATTTTCTCCTAAATCAGACGTAATTCTGCTTTTCATGTTTTTAATGCTTTATTAAAATTCTTACATGATTTCTTCTAGAAATTCTAAATATTCTTATAGACAAAATCTACTTTTCTTTGGGATTTTTACTGTAAGTATTTGAGAGCTATTTTTTTCTGAGTTTGTATCTTCAGCATCACTAGCATCATAACATATCTCTCTCCTGTGTTGATTACTCAGTATACTTGTCTTAATTTTTACACTTGGATTTTGGGTTAAACACAGCTCTGCACACTTCAGATGGAGCTATCATGGCCTTGAACTTACTTGTTTGGGGTCCTGACACTATGGTCTTCAGGCATTGAACGTTTATGACCTTCAAATATCATAGAATTGGCTTAAACTGATGATCTGAAAACTTTCAGTGGGAACTATATGGTCAGATCAAAGGCAAAGTCTGTTTGTTGTCTTCCTGAGCTTTCAAGGCACCAGGCACCAGTTTGTGTTTGGACAACTCAATTGGAAACTTTCTCCTTGGAGACATTCTAAGAGACAGTAGTCAGCCCCAACCTTGGTAACAAGCCAGAAGGCCCACCAAGATCAGAGTTACTATGCTGTTCATGTAATATTGATGTAGAGCAAAGCATGAGTCCATGATCAGCTCTCAAGGAAGATGATACTGCTGGTACATTTCTTTTCAGAATCCTAGGGACTAGATCCACCATCATAGCTCTGTGCTGAAAGCTTGGTCTTGAAGCTGGATCCTCAAGCATCTCTAGGTTACTTCATACTGTTGGCTTAGTTTGGAGCTCTGGGGAATGAATTCACAATATTGGCACACTTGTGCCACAGTTCATGCCTTGCACACTTGGTGTGGGGCAGATTCTTCTCACTAAAATAATAATAATTATACCTATCTCACTGAGTTGTTATGAGGATGAAGTGAGATCAAAATAGGTAGGACTGTTGTTACATCATTTCAGTCATGCCCAATTCTTCATGACCTCATTTTGGATTTTTTTTTGCAAAGATACTGGAATGGTTCGCAATTTCTTTCCCCTGCTCATCTTACAGATGAAGAACTAAGGCAAACAGGGTTCAGTGACTTGCCCAAATCACACAACTAGTAAGTGTATATATATATTTGAAAAAAAATGAATCCAGAACTAAAACTCCTATCTCAGATGTGGTCTGACAAGGACTTTTCATGTAATAGCACAAGAACATGGATCTGACTTTACCTTTATGGGACTGCTGAACTGTTTGTTTATCGGTCCAGATTTCTTAATATCAACTAGTTAATGTTTAGTTGGTCAGATAGGTGGTGTCTTGTTTTTAATGACTTATTTAAGAATAATAATGTTAACAGTGTTAAGAATGAAAAGAGTTTTGGATTTGGAGTCAGAGGACCTGAGATGGAATCCTTGGGAGCAAATGACATTAGCAAGTGAAATAGTATAGAGAGAAAAGAGAAGAGGGCCCAATACAGAACCCTGAGGGACACCTATGGTTAGAGGGTATACCTAGAAGGAGGCATCAGGAGAACACAAAAGAGTCAGAGAAAAAGAAGTCAGATAGGTAGGAGGAAAACCAGAAGAGGGTGGTACCTCAAAAAACCTAGAGAAAAGACAGTACAAGGAGAAGAATTTGATCAGTAGTGTTAAAGGCTTGTAATTGTAATTTAAATGGGAAGATCTTCCCGTTCATTAATAGGCCCATGTGACCTGCCTGGGTCATATGGAAGCCTGAGTCACATGAGTCTGGTAGGAGGAGCTTGCTGAATGGGTAAATCATGAAGGGTGGAACAGGAAGAGGCAGAGCTGGAGCAGACCTGAAAGAAAGTTTGGTCAGTGCAGTCAGAACTAAGGGAGAGAGAGAAAAGCAGGCAGCTGGCTAGCGTGAATGAGTGAGCTTGTTTGCGATTTTGTTTAAGGGAACTGGTTTGTGGGAAGTCTAGTAGGGGGAAGGCTTGGGATGGTGTTGCCCTCTGCATTGTTACTGTGTATAGATTCTTTGTTGCTATGATGGATTTGGCTTTCCGGCATTTGAATAAATATTTTGGTTCTGTCTTCCATGTGGAGAGTCTGTTGTATTTCACGATTCAGAATTGCACTGGGATATTCATGGCTGCCATAGGCACTGTGAATGTCCCATTGGTGCTACAAGGCTGCAGATAGTTCAAAGAGAATGAGGATAGAGAAAAAAGGTCATTGGATTTGGAAATAAGGAATGCTTAGTCACTTTGGCAAGAGCAATTTCAGTGGAATAATAGGTCAAAAGTCAGGTTATAAAGGGTTAAGAGGGGAGTGAGAAGAAGGTGGAGGCTCCTATTTTAGATGAACTTTTCAAGGAGCTTAGCTGCAAAAGGCAGAAAAGATATAGGGAGCATAGAAGGATCAAGTAGGGAGTTTGTTTGTTTTCAGAACAGAAGAAACATGGGCAAAAGGAATGAGCCAGTAAACAGGGAGATATTGAAGGTAAGTGAAAGAGTAAGGATGACCTGTTGGAGAAGATGGGATAGAAGGGGATCATTTGAAGAAGTAGAGGTTAGCCTTCGTAAGGATTCATGAGAGACGTGAGTGAAGAAGAAGAAAATAGCAGAAGACATCTGACTGATAGGAAATGAGGAAGAGAGAAGAGGGAGATCACAGGTAATAACCTTAACTTTTTTTTCCTGCTAAATATGAGCCAAGGTTCTCAACTGAAAGAGGGGAGAAAGGGAGTTATAGAAAGTTTGAAGAGGGATGAAAAGTTTTGGAAGAGCTGCTATGGAGAATGGGATAGTGAATTGATAAGAGAGGCATAGTCAGATTTCTCAGAAGCAGTGGGGGCTCAGTTGTGGCTTTGTAACATAAATTTGCAGTGGATCTAGTCAGAACAATCATGTTATTTTCTCCATTTTCATTCAGCAGTACATGTGCCTCAGTTTTCTCCTCTGTATAATGAAATATATAGATTAGATAGATGATTTCTAAAGTTCTATCCATCTCTAAATACTATGATTTCTATGGCTAAAAGATTATGATTACTTTTTGACCCAATGTCGTATCCTAGAGACAAAATCAAATTTAAGTAGAATCTTGATTTTTGAATCTAGAAGGAGTATTGTAGAACTCTCTAGTGCAAAATGACTCCCTCTAGTCCAATGTTTCTTAATCTTTGTTCATAAATGAATAAAATAAAATCCCTAGGTTTACGAAAAAAAGCCAAAAGTTAGTGAAAATGAGAACAGATTTTCCCCCATTCAATTTCATGAACCTTCTGAAATTGATCCATGTACACTATAGAGGTGTGTGGAACACAGCTTTTTTTAGGTGTTAGTAACATTTAACAACCAGATCTCTAAAAAAAGTACACACAATACATTTTTAATGTACATTATTAAGGTTTCTTCATCATTTTCTTAAGTCTTACTGTAGCAATCCACAAAAACAATAAATTAATCCCTGATTCATAGCACTTGCCAGTTTCAAATGTATAAAAGTTTATAACAATATTTTTCTTAAGAGTTGAAGGATGCTCTGGCTACTGCACACTCCAAAAGGTGAGGAAAAATGAGTTTCAGCTCAGGAAAATGTTGGTTATAAGATGAATAAACATAGAAAATGGCACAAGTTATCAGCTTGGAACCTTCCCATTTGTTGGGCTCTTACAACTCTGGGAAAGAGATCCTGATGCTATGTGATACAACTTAAGGAAGTTACAGACTGCATCAGCTGTAGCCATGTTAATAGCAGACCTACAAATAGCAGGACAAATGTTAGGAAAATTGTATGGATGGGTATAATAGAAAAAGCCTTGGATTTGGCTTCTAGGAACACTCTCTATCTTTTTGACTTAAAAAAAGTCACTTAAATTTCTGAACCTCAATTTCCTCATCTGTTAAATGGAAAGAGTTGGATTAGATGGTTCTGAAACCCTTTTCATCTCTAAATATAAGGTTTTATTCTCAAATTTTGAAGCTTTAAGTGATGTGAATTAAGTTACATGACTTCTTTAAGCATGAGTGTCCTCATCTCTAATACTACTGTCCTATCTACCTCAAAAGTTTCTTGTGACAAAAGTAAGTTTAACCCATAAAACACTCTAGAATAATGGTGAAGTGATAAATGAATGGAAAAATAATGAGAGATAACTGAGGTACTAATATGCTAACCAAGTGTCAACCTCTACACAATGCAGGCATTCCTTTACAAAATTGTATTATGTCAGCTGTCAAAATTATATTATGATTGAGTGGGAAGGGAAGCTGGTCATTGGTGGAACAAAGACTGACCTCTAGAGCAGAAGTGTCAAAATTGCTGGGAATTGCTGGGCAGTGCAATTAAATGTAATTGGGAAATATTTGATAAATTAATTAAAAATACAGTAGAACATAGATAATGTTAATATGTAGTTTCCTGCATCAAAATGCAGCCATCAAAAGCATCTTCATGTATACTTTAGTAATTCTGATTTCTACTTGAGTTTGATACTACCTCTCTAGAGAATAAAAAGGGAATGTAGCTTCCATGGTATTCAGAAGTCACATAGAGCTAGAAAAGGGGAAGCTTTGAATCTGGAAAAGCAGATGTGAGCAGAGACAGCCAACATGAGACAACTAAGTGGCCTAAGGGTCTATAGTAAGGAAGACCTGAGTTCAAATCCAACCTCAAAAACATACCAGTTATGTGATTCTGGGAAATTCTACAATGAAAAAAATAATAAGACCTGTCTTCAAGGGTTATTGTGAATCTTAAATGAGACAATATTTGCAAAGTTCTTTGTAAAACTTCAAGCAATATGTGAATGCTAGATGTTATTAGTTATTAGCAAGATTCCAAAAGCAATTCTGTGAGGGCTAATTGCCATAGATGCAAGTCCACCTCTCCCCTCACCCTACCACCACCACTACATACTCCAAAGTAATTTCAGTAATTCTTTCTTTCCTTTTGCCCCTTGCAATTCTTCATGGGCTCCTTCTTCCAGATCCATATGACTTCTCCAATCCTCTCCTCCAGGATGGCCAGTGTCCAACTACACAATGATCAAGTGTTCTTCCAGTTCAATATGAGTATTTTTTCATATCATATGAGATGAAAGCAAGCCCAATCTTTGCACTTAATAACATATTGAAAACTCTATCATTTGTCCCAGTTTTGTGATTATGTCTACAAACTATTGGACCCTACTGTTTTGTGACTGCCTGTGAGTAACAGGGAGGAGTCAGGGAGCTGGTCTTATTGCATCAGATTCTAAGGGTGATCGTCAATGATACAATGCCATCTCAAATTAGTATAATTCTGAAATGCTGTTAATACCTACTAGAGAAAACACAATCCTTTTTCCATATTCACCCTGACCTCTGAAACCCTTAACAGTGCATAATCTGAAAACGTTACAATTTCTTCCATAGAGAAGTCTCTCAGCCGAGACAAATAGAAGAATTAGGAAAATGAGATGGACCATTTACTTACAACTTGGGAAGCTGATTTTTCCCCTCATTTGCTTTAGTACAATTAACAGAAAATGTATTACCCTTTCACTTTAAAAAACGCAAACTCTGTGCCATTGTTACCATTCCTAGGGAAGGTTATAATGTTAAATCAGTAATTAAGCTGTAGTTTCACTTCCAAAGACTCAATCCTGCATCTGTTCTGCTGAGACAGGTTATTCCTTGGGAGGAATAAATATACCATCACCAGCAGCCTAAGAGGGTCTGATGGTAGCAGCTATTAGACAGCTGAGACAAATAGTTCCAGTATCTACACACATCTGTCACATCCCAGCTTAAGCTAACCATTCATCAAAGTGTGACTGAAGAGGTCTGCATCCTCAAAGAGTTTTTTCAACATCTTGGAGCCCAGTTCTATCTCTCAACTTTGCAATCCTTATGAAGTCTGTGAATTGAAGACCTTGGCATCAGGCTCTACCCAAGAAGTTCCATGTTTGCTTTCATCTGGGGTCTGACCAAATATAATTAGCATATTAATTAGGTTATGGCCCATGATTTTGCCAACACACATGTTTTACCTAAGTTTATTTTTTAATGAAGATTAATTTGGTGAAAGTTAATCCCTCAGGGACTTAATTTGCCTTGTTTTGGGTGAAAAACCCCTATACTCATCATAGATTAAATCTTTAGGTCATCTTTCCAAAGTAATCAATTGTTTTCACAGAAAGGAGAACTGGGAATATTTCTCCCTTTGTAGCTCTTGGCCAAATCTGAATATCAGGCTTGGGATGACATGTTATTTCTGACACAGAGGACATAGGCCAAGGAGAGAGGCTTTTGACTGAATGATCTGTAGGCTTTATGATCACTGGTTTCCTCGTATTGTAGTGATTTGTTTTCAGTTCTTACCTTCCTATTACACTATAATCACCTAGAAAGCAATGACCATGTCTTATTTCCATGTGTGGGTGTGTGAGAGTGTGTGTGCATGCATGCATGCATGTGTGTGTGTGCATGTGTGTATACTGCACTGCATTATCTAACATAAAAGAAAAGGGCTCCACTTTCCTAATCTGTAAAATAAAGGAGTTGAATTAGATAATCTTTAAGGACATCCTTCACTTCTAAATCTTCTGATTCCCATACAGGCTTACGAAAATTGGTGGTTTTTTCCCTCTTTTATACTACACAATCACTTGCTATAACAGCCACTAGTAATGTTAAATGCTACCACTTAGGGGTGATACTACTTTCATTAAATTTTAAAAAAATCTAACAAAATCAAACTGGTAACCAAACTCACTTGGGAGGGTAGGCAGCAGAGAACAGAGTGATAGAATAAATAATAATTGAAATGGAGAAATAAGTAGATCAGGATAGGAAATGAAGTTTTTCTATTTGTAAAAAACTTTAGAAATGTCAAGATAAGCAATAAATTTAAAGTGATGAATAAAGAGCTTTGCCTTTGTTTATAATTTGAAGGAAAGAAGAAGGAAGGAAGGAAGGAAGGAAGGAAGGAAGGAAGGAAGGAAGGAAGGAAGGAAGGAAGGAAGGAAGGAAGGAAGGAAAGACGGAACGAAGAAAGATCTGTGCTTGGTCCTGTAATCTTTAACATATTTTATCAAGAAATGACACACTAGGTAATTAAGTCAATATTCATAAAGTTCTGAGTTGTCTAGAGCATTGGACCAAACTGAATAATATGAAAATCAAAATGGTTAAGTATAAAATCATACCCTTTAGTTTTAAGAGGAAATTCACAAGTTCAAGATGGAGAAGCATGGTTAGATACTAATTTTAAAAAAGGTCGAGGACTGCAAGCTCATTATGAGTCAATGTGATATGCTAGTCTAAGAGAATGGTATAACCTTAAGTGGCATTAAGTAAGGTATACTCTTTAGGCATAATGCAGAAATAGTCCTGCTTGTGTTCTGTCCTTGGCACACCATATATCAAGGCTACTGTGCTGAATTCTGTGAACTTTTTTGGGGGAAAGATAATGATAAGATAGAGAGTATCCAGAGGAAAGCAACCAAGATGGTGAAGTCTCAAGTTTACACCGTAAGGTCAAATGATCTAGAGGAGAAAAGACTTAGGAAAGATATGAAAGCTATCTGTAAATATTTGGAAAGTTATCATGTGGAAGAGGGATTAGGCATGTTCTACCTGTCCCCAGAGGATAGAACAGTGAGGAAAGTAGAAGGTGCAAGGTGGTGAATTTTACTTAACAAAAGGAAAAACATACATATGCACACACATATGGGATATATACCTACAACATGCATGTATACATATATATAAACATAATGGATATGCATACATACATATAATGTACAAGTATATAAATATATATACATACACATAAAATTACTTGTACTATATACATCCTTGATAATATATATATTTATATGTGTATATATTATAGAAATATACAGATATAGGTATAGATGATACAGATAGATGACAAAAAGGTTTTATACCCCAGAGTCAAATGTGTTGTCTTGGTTGGTTCCCCATCATTAGTTAAGTTCATGACCAGCCATGATGGATCTTTCAAGATGGTCAGTGACGGCCATTCTAAATCTTAAATTCTGTGATTCTGTGAATAACAAATATCCCATAGCCATTTACTTACAAAGCTGACAGGCCCACTCACACCACCTGTTTCTAGGTCCTAACTGGATTTCTATATCTATATGTGCCAGTGTCATCCTTTCACAGGCCCTCTTACTAAGAGAGAGAGAGAGACAGACAGAGACAGAGAGACAGAGACAGAGAGAGGGAGGAGAGAGGGAGAGAGAGAGACAGAGAGACAGAGAGACAGAGACAGAGACAGAGAGAGGGAGGAGAGAGGGAGAGAGAAAAAGAGAGAGAGAGAGAGAGAGAGAGAGAGAGAGAGAAAGCCCCTCTTCACTGTAGCACGATACAGCCCAGCACTAGTGCTGCACATTCACACAAGAGAAAGAAAATTCTGCTTCAACAGAGGATACGTTTCCCAGAAGAATAGGGGAAAAAAATCAAACTTAATAAATGAGTGGGCTTCCCCCACTTTTGTACTTTCATTGCTTTTATTTCTATGGTGCTCATCTTCTTTTTCTCATTCCTTTTTTTTGCTCTGTTCAATTCAAATCTATAATACAAGATGTTCTGTGATTACATTCTAAAAAAGCTATACATTAGGGATATCTAGAATAAGTGGGATGTTTAATGATCCTCTGTAGTTATTCTTACTTCTGCAAGTATATTAGGCACTCGTCATAATCCACACTAGTGATTTTTCTGGTTCTACAATCTTGCAACTTGTTTCCAACATAACCATGCCTAGCCTTCACCCATTATAGCCCGACATCCCCCCACTTAATTTCCTCCCATATAATTCAGGCTCCTAATATGCCCCAGGTAATTGTTCCTCAGGGCAGCTATAACCTAAATGTACCACAGGCACCCACAGCAAAAGCTTCGCAAATGTAGCTGGGAAAACTCTGACTTACCCTCTCATTATACTTGTTCCCCTCTAGACCACCTTGGGAAAGAGAAGTGTGCTCATTTTTGTTTGTTTTCTTATTTATTAGAGGGGTGCCTGATTTAAAAAGTTTGGAGACCACCAATCTAGAGGACTGTTGTGGAGGAGAGAGAATAGGCATATTCAGTGTGACTCTAAAGGGGAGAACTAGAATCAGTGTGTGAAAGTTACTAAAAAGCAGATTACACCTTACCATTAGGAAGAAATTCCTAACAGTCTGATCATCCAGTGATGAAATGGGATACCTTGAGAGGTAATTAGCACAAGTTGGACTAGATGACCTCTAAGTTCATGTGAATCTGTTGTGATTTTGTCAATGAATGAAATATTCAAGCAGAGACTAGAAGACCACCATCTGGTGGAATTCCTCCACTGGGTGAGAGGGCAGATTGCATAACTTTGAAAATTCTGCTACTCCAAAGAGTGCAGGAATAGAGTTGACTTTTAACACCTTAAAATTATGTATATATGATTTATTCTATATTAATATATTATGCAATATATTACATAAAATATAATTTAGTATATAAAATAAATATATCATAATTATATAATGTATACATGATGTATATATATATTCATCTATATTATCTTATTTGATATTTATAACAGTAATAAGTATTACTAGTCTCATTTTTCAGATGTAGAAAATGAGACTCATTCTTTTATTGACTTTTTTAAGGTCAAGAATTGAATGATAGTGAAACTGTGACTAAATATCAGGACTACTGCCTTCCAGTTCAGTTTATTTACATTGTTTACATTGTCTCCTTCCTGGACACACTAGTAGGGCTTTAAGATGTTAGTTGGATCTTCTATTTTATTTAGAACCTTCTTAGACATTCAAGGGGATCCAAAATATCTTAGCACTCTATTTTCTTAACTTTACTTGCTCTAATGGCATTCTTTCAAAGAATACTTATGCTACAACCATACTGTATTTTCTAAGCATGTTACATATGTGTAAATGTATATATATGTATATGTGTGTATAAATGTGCGTGCAGATTGTGTATATGGAGGTATGCATAGGGTGTCTTCATTTTTGTCTTTATGCCTCTGTTAACATACATCATCTGCCTCCCTATAGAGACTTTGACACTCTTCTCCACCTGTTTAAATGCTATCCATCCCTGAGCACCCAGATCCTGGTTGGAGACTAGTCTGATTGCCCTAACCCATATCAATCACTTTTTCTGCACTGTCATACTCTTTATTGTCTATATAGCATTATGTGTACGGTAGCATAATAATCAAATCCTTGTCATGTCTATGATAAGGAATGGAAAGGATGACTTCATCTAGAAGGTACTTCAATATTTGTTGAGTTGAATCTCCTCTGGATTGTTATGGAGCCTTTTCAGTTGTATCCAACTCTTCATGATTTCATTGGGGGTTTCCTTGGCAAAGATACTGGAATGGCTTGTTATTTCCTTCTCCAATTTGCTCTACAAATGAGGATACTGAGGCAAACAGGATAAAGTAACTTCCCCAGGGTCACATGGTCAGTAAGTGTCTGGGGCAAGTAAACTAAGGAAGATGAGTATTCCTGATGCCAGGCCCAGGGCTTTATCCTCTGTGCCACGTAGTTGCCTGAATATTCTCTACTCTAGGATAAATATGTACTTTTTCTTTAAGTCCCTTCATATTGCTTGGGCTGAAGGTATGTGACTCTTTTGAATGCTTTTCTCTGAACACTTTTCAGATAACTGGTGTTCTTTACGAAATTTGGGCTAATAACTGAACCTGGTATATCTAATCAGGTGTAAGTGATCCAGAGGAGAAAATAATGGAACTCTCATTTTGCTAGTCCTAGATTTGTCTTCAGGAAGATTAAAAATTCAGTAGAGGGGTTTTTTTTGGCCACTGTATTATACAACTGACTCATAGACCTTGTAGTTCATAAAATAAATTACAGACTTTTTTTCCAGACCAACTACTAATGTAGTTTTACTTTCTCATCCTTTATTTAAGTAGTTAATACTGTGAACTAAAGTATGAGACTTTATATTTTTCTATATTGAGTTTCATTTCATAACATTCAATGAAATATTCTAGTCTAGTGTGGGGCAGGGGGCTGATCTTTTATGTAACATGTTATCTCTCCTAACTTTATGTCATAAGAACACTTGATAAATATTATACTTCACCTTTATCCAAGACACAGATACAGTGACTTGGGACAAACATAGAGTCCTGGAGCACTCCTCCAGAAACCACCTTCCAAGCTGATATCGAATGATTAATAACTGCTGAAAATGTACCTACTTACACTATCATATGGTTCATAGGCCCCAACTTTAAGTACTTTGGTAAAATTTAGTTCAAATACATCTCAAGCCTTATGAGTCTAATGGTCCTTTCAAAAAAAAAGAGAAAGAAAGAAACGTTCATCTTTCATGACCTGATTTTGATGCGATCATGTTGACTTCACTCTTTGTGATAACTTTTTGATTCCTTTTCTAGGTGTTCACTATCTCTTCATTAACAAATTCTACATTTTTTTCCTGTAAATTGAAATTAAAGTCATTGATTCATAGCTTATAGATGCCATCATTTTCTTTTCTTTTCTTTTTTAAGTCAGGGCATTTATCCTTCTCTGTTCTTGTGGTACTGGATTATAACAGTTCACTCTTAGCTTTTGCTAGAAAATCTTCTACTTGCTGTTTTAAAGCCAGAGAATTTGTGAAGAAAAGCACTCCACAATTTCTTCTTTACAAGTGAAGGATGGACAACCTGCAGTTAGAGAAATTATACAAATAAATCCTTTATTTGGTAAATCAGGCAGCCAATACTTGTCAACCAGTTTATTACTTAGTTTTTCAAGCCTTGATGGTTTCTTTTTGACAAAGTTATGCAAGCCTTTTTTACATTTCCTCTGACCCATACTTGTGCCAAATAACTGACATTTCTCTACTTGGAGAACACATCATTAAAATTTCCATTGTGATTTTGGTTCAAGTATATCATCAGGGATGACATAACCTCTACAGTATTTCCTAGCTCTAGAATTTAATGTTAAAGTGTAGCACATAGTTTTAAGTGCTCCACAGCATCTATTTTGGCAGCCTTCGTGAATGTTGAACCAAATTGTTCTCATTGGCTCCTTCTGCACACATGAACCAACATAAAGCTACCCCAGGTTCAAGTCATTCTGTAAATTTCACTCAAAATCATAGCCCAGTAGCTGATATTTAAATAGTCATTTTCATTAGGTCAATGAGAAGGGACACATTCATTCAAAATAAATTACATTTAATCAAATAGTTAAATAAATGAAATGACAAGAAAATACAGTGATTGTACTATCCCATGTTTTCATTTAACCAATGGAGGAATGGACACATGTAAGGAACATATATGACCAGGGAATATGCATGTAGATAATACATGTAGCCAGAGAACATGTGTGGCACATATTGGAACGAAATTCATAGTCAAAGGGAATAAACAGCCAGAGAAACTCATGCCTATAACACTGAAGAGTGACAAATACATGCATCTTCTAGTAAAGTTACCAAGTTTCTCTCTCTTAGGCACTGTGTAATACTTCCAGGTTGAATAGTCTGTCTTTGGTGAATGCTGCACCTTCACTATCTCCTCCCTGGTAAGTATCTCATTAACTTTTCTGGGTGTTCACTGAGCTTCTCTCTGTTAACAGATCTATTTATTTTCTGTTTATTCTTTGCTACCTTTTCCTCCAGCACAACCACTCATAAGCTTCTCTCTTGCATGGGAGAATTATTTTTTTTTAGTTTGCATAATTCTAAGGGCTAAGACAACTGTACCTAATCAAGCCCAAGTAGCAAAAAGAGCAGAAGCCTTCAGGCTAGAATTCAATTTTGCTATTTTGTTTAACTCTTCTTTGGCTCCCACTTGAAGCAATTGCTCCCTGCCAACTAGCTGACCTGGATTTAGAAAATTTCTTTTATTTCTTATCATATCTCTAACCATCAGTCTGTCACTACTCAGACCATATCAGGGATGTACCCAATAAAAACTTAAAAAGAGGCTATGTGATTACTAGCATTAAAAGAATTTGTTTTATAGGTGTTTTTTTAAGGGGGAAGGGACAAGGTAGTCAATAACTATAGAGAAATGAGTCCTTTAATACTTGAACATACAGTCATTCATTTTGGGGAATTTGTCAGATATTCCAAAAGCAAACCCTCCATTGATTTCCAAACAGCTCTGCTCTCACAGCATCTGCTAATCTGGTTTGATAAATTATATGAGCACTCTTCTAACAGGGGCAGTTGCCACTAACACAAGATAGGATTAATGTGTTTTTTGTATACTTGTAAATGAAAGGCACATTTATAAGGATCTCCTGGTCTGTGTTGTTGGTGGTGATGGTGATGATCTTTTGTTTTAAAGAGGATCCATGATGTCTTGTCTTGCATGTGAATCTCAAGTATGGCAGACAGGTACAAAGTCGTCACTTCCTTCCACAATCTTTGAAGTTCAGTGGTGAGACAAAAGTCAGTACAGCTGGTGATGGCCCAGGATGACTTTGGCATCTTCAATGTCTGACTAAGTTTTAAGTGCTCCACAGCATCTACTTTGGCAGCCTTTGTGAATGTTGAACCAAACTGTTCTCATTGGCTCCTTCCATCAGAAAAAGTTCTCACATGCTTGGGGCAGACATTCACCTCACTACCTCAATCAGGGGTTTGAAGCCTGTTAGTTATCCTCAACCTGGTTTAACCCATCTTCTGGGAAGGTTTGCTGGGGCATGGCCACTAGGCATGCTACAGCTTCTTTGAGCTTCAGTTAGTGCTGGGTAAAAGATGGACACCAAAGGTGGATGAGGGGTCTTGAAACGGGCTCAGAAAATACCAGAGGTGTTAGTCCTCCCTGAACACACTCTTAGGAACTAGTATGAAATTTGTTGGGTCAACTTAATTCAAATCAAGGATTTATTCAATGCCTGCCATGTGCAAGGCCCTTTAATAACAACTTAATCATAACAATAAAAGTAAGAACAAGAGATCCGATGAATGTAGCTTTTTAAGGTTTGAAATACTTTAAATACGTTATCTTGTTTGACAATGTATTAGGGATACAAAGGAAGGAAAAAGACCGAGGTCAAAATGACCGGAGAGGAATTATAAACAAATAAATATTATAAATAAATAAAATTATAAAAAATATAAAAATAAAATGTTATTTTATTCCAGATGGTTCTGGTGTTGTTTAGCAAGACCTGACATCTCTCTCTTGAGGTCTGTACCTGCTTCTATGATTGCCTACTGGATATTTCTACCTGATTGTTGCCTTGGCATATTGGACCCAAAGTATTGAAAACTGAAGTCATCTTCTAGTCACTTGAACTAGATCCTTCTCTTGAATTAATTTCTGTTGGCATTATCATCTTGAAAGTCACTTCAAAAGCTTGCTATCTTCCTTATCCCCTCTAATTTTCTCATGCTCATACAGCTAAAGGAACACAAGGTTCTATTTTTTTGTTTGTTTAGACATCTCTTGCTTCTCTAAATTTGCACATATGCCTTCTCAAGAGTCCAGTCCACCACCTGGAATGCCCTCTTTAAAAGCATCTAACTTCAGGAAGCTTTGTCTTTATTCAAAGCTCCACTCATGAGACACTTCCTACAGGAAGCCTTTAGGAACTCCTCTGGCTATTAGTTCTCTGGCCCTTTGAAGATTATGATGTATATGTTGATGTTTACAGATTGTATCCTTACAATAGAATGTCAGCTTCTAGAACTCAAGGGTCATTTTGGGGGATCTTTTTTCCTGAGTATTTGACACAATGTCTTGCAGATCAAGAGTACTTAATAGTGGCTGAACTGGACTGGAATATCAATAAATGTTCATGGAATTGGTAAGTTAAAGGCAGGAGACTAGAAAAGAAATTTTATGTGATTGTATCATGGTGAGGAATGCCCTCTGTGACCATAAGTTACAACCATTCTATAATTCAGTAACTAAGTCTTAAGAAGTGGTCTCAGACACACAGACACATAGAGAGTATGACTTTCCCTGGAAGCTCAAGTAAGGGTCAGAGATGGGATATGAGAGTGTATTATTTAAGACTTCACCCCTACAATTCTATCTACCATATCATTATCCTTCAAGAATGAATAATGAAGAAGAATTATAAAAAGTATAAAAATTGCTTTTTAATACAAAAAATTGAAGATGTGGTGAGGAAGACTGGGTTGTAAAGCTGTAATTTTATCAACATAGGGGGTTAACAGTGAGGAAATTTCATCCATTGATGCAATGATTTCATTTAGAGATATTGTGATAACAATTGTCTATAATATATAGATATATCTGTGAGAACTAGGAGGTTATTTAATGTTACCCTTGGTAACAGAGCAGGTAGAATTTTAACTTAGATCTTCTTAACTCCAGTATCAACTCTTTAATCTACCATGTTACACTGAACTGTCAAGAGTTTATTGCCCATATTTTTTCCCACTGTGTATTTTACAAAGTACTTTGGCCTGTGAGGGAGGTGGGACCCTAGTGCATAGATAAGAAAATTGAGGATCAAAGAACCTAAGCCACTTACCTAACATCACAGAGTAAGTAAATGGTCATGATGGGATCTGATTCCAAGTACTACACTTTCTTCTGTAGTGCCTACTTGAACAATGCAGAGAGTAAGTGTTTTCACTGTAAGGTAGGAGGCATTCATGAACAGAGAAATCATTAAAGTCAGGGGTAATTCTGAAGTTCTTTAAGGTGATGATAAAAGCCAATTCAATTAAAGAAGTATTCATTAAGCAGCTGCCTTATGTACACTATTGAGAAATTTGACCTATTACAGACCTTGGAGAACTGGGAAAATTTGGATGGATAAAAGGAGGGAATGTAGCAATAGTCACATTCTGTATTGAAGGAGGTATTATTTTTTTAGAGTAAATAGCTGTCACAATGCAATAGACTAGCTGAGATGATTTGACACAAGGCTTGATTTAGGGCAAGTCAGAGTAATAAAAGATCTTGCCCTAACTCTGATGTGAGAGCAAAAGAGGAAACAATTTTTGTCATTATTGGGCCAATAGCCTTTTAGATCTTGCATATCTTAGATTTTGATGGACTGCAATGGATCTGTATGATGAGAACTATTTTAGGTCAAGATATGTCAAATTTTTTCCATCTGTGACTTAGCTCAGCTTTCTAATGCATTTGGCATCTCAAGCAATAGCTACTAAAATGAAAACTTTGATTCTCTCAGAGATTTTTTCCCCTGTGTGAACACACACTGCTTGTGAAGTACAATGTGGTATGAAGACACCATTGAGTTTGTGTGTTCACAAGCTAATTTTGGATTCCTTAAAGTGCCACTATCTTTGCTCTGAGGATGTTTCTTTCCTGATCTGCACCTTCTCTTCAGACAGACTGTTTCTGTGTTGCAAGAAAATGCAGAGGCACTATTCTGTAATGAATCCTAGGCCCATTGTTCCAATAGTGAATGAACTTAATCCAACATTACAGAACATTTAGTATACAAACTGTCGTTCAGTTATTTCAGTCACGTCTGACTATTTATGACCCTATTTAGGGTTTTCTTGGCAAAAACGCTGAAATGTTTTGTGATCTACTTCTACAGCTCATTTTATGGTTGAGGAACTAAGGCAAATGAGGTTAAGTGACTTGCCCAGGATTGCATAGTTAGTAAATGTCTGAAGCCAGATTTGAACTCAGGGAAATGAGACTTCCTGACTGCAGGCCCAGTTTTATCCACTGTGCCACCTCACTGCCCTAGTTTAGGATGTACAAATTTGCCAATATCTTGTTACTAGACACTGCGCAGTGTAAGCTAAAAATATAACCATTGCCCTCTACATGTTTGCAGTTCAAGACGAAAAAACAATAACGTTGTTGGAAAATATCTAGAGACAAATGATAAGGATTCAATCAATTCATGAGGATATAGGAATAGAACAAGTATAGA
This sequence comes from Bettongia penicillata ogilbyi, assembly GCA_023548195.1. Taxonomy (NCBI): domain Eukaryota; kingdom Metazoa; phylum Chordata; class Mammalia; order Diprotodontia; family Potoroidae; genus Bettongia; species Bettongia penicillata. The sequence goes on along the minus strand of JAJHZJ010000783.1, from coordinate 538,257 downwards.
CAATGTTTTAAACAAGGGGTGCTACAAGATTGGTGGAATGTAAATGCCCAATCGATCAATCAGTAAACATGTCCTAAGTATCTACTATGTGCCAGGCACTATGCTAAGTGCTAGAAATAGAAAAAGAGGAAAAACAATTCCCTGACCTCAAAATGCTTACAATCTAATAAAGGAGACAACATGAAAACAAACATGTACAAAGCAAGCTATGCACAGGATAAATCAGAAACAACAAAAGTATGTATTGAAATTAAGAGAAATTGGGGAAGGCTTCCTATAGAATTTGGGATTTTAATTGGATCTTAAAGGAAGCCAGGTAGATCAGTAATCTGACAACATTCTAGATATAGAAGAGCACCAGATGAAATCCCTGGATCTGAGAGACAGAATGTCTTACTTGTGGAATAGTCAGGAAGTCAACATCACTAGATCAAAGAGTAAGTGTAGGGGAGTAAAGAGTAAGAGACTGAAAAGATAAGAAGGGCTAACTTATGAAGGGCTTTGAACACTGGAGAGTATTTGATTCTGGTGCTGATAAGGAACCACTGGAAATTAGTAAATGAGGGGACTGTGGGGAGGATATTATTGGACCTGCATGTTAGGAAAATCACTTTAGTGAGTGAATGGAAGAAAAGTTGTCAGGCAGAACCACCAACGAACTATTGCAATAATCTAGGCATGAAGTGATGAGGGTGTGTACTAAGGTGGTGGTAGTGTCAGAGGTGAGAAAAGGAGTATATTCAAGAAATATTGCAGAGGTGAAATCAACAGGTCTTGGCAGTAACTTGGACATGGGGAGTAAGATATAATGAAGAATTCAGAATGACTCTTAGGCTGCAAACTTGAGGGACTAGGAGGATGGTTATACCCTTTAGAGTAATAGGAAAAGTAGGAGTAGAGGAACATTTAGGGGAAAGTATAATGCTTAATGAGGATAGAAAAAGTGATATGTTACAGAGAAACTTTGTTAAGATTATATGAACTTACTTCCTTTATCCTGTGGAAGTTATAAGCCATGTGCTCACCTCTTGGATGTACTATCCCTAAATAGGAAATAACATTGGCCACAAATAAGTCACTATTACTGAGTACTGCAGATAAATAGAAGCACGTACAGATTCAGTGATCAGGCATGGAAAATGCATTTTGCTATGATATTTACCCTTGGGAATGGACAGGGAGAACAAGAAAGAGAATTTGAGAATCAGGAGGAGTGGAAAAGGAGAGACTTACTCCAATGATTCACAGGATTATTCTCTATTATACTTCTCAAGGCCTGAGTAGTATGGTAATGAGGTGGGTATTTTGGCAAAAACTAATTCATGTGGTTAAAGGTAACTATCCTTTGGCACACACACACACACACACACACACACACACACACACACACACATATATATATATATATCTCAAACTTAAACTCTTGAAAAATATATTATATAGTTATGTGTGTCTAGAAGTTTCTCGATAAAATGCAAATACTTGTAGTCAACAAGTCAAGCCAATAAGCATTTATTAAACACTTACTATATGTCAAGCACTGTGCTAAGTGTTGCAAATACAAGCAAAAAGAGAGACAGTTCCTGTCTTCAAGGAGCTTACATTCAAAAAGAAGAAGTTGTTGAGTCATTTTTTCAATCATGTCTGTTTCTTTGTGATACCCATTTGGGGTTTTCTTGGCAAAGATACTGGAGTCGCTTGCTATTTCCTTCTATAGCTCATTTTACAAATGAAGAAACTGAGACAAACAGGGTTGAGTGACTAACCCAGGGTCACACAGATAGTTAAGTGTCTGAGGCTATAATTGAACTCAGAAAGATGAGTCTTCCTGATCCCAAACCTAGCACTCTATCCAATATGCCATCTAGCTACCCATAAAAAAGAGTGAGCACTGGGCTAGCTTAGGCACTTCCTCAAAATAGAGGTTCCAGGAAAAATACACTAATCAGAGAACAAGGCTGCAGGGATAGAGGGATTTTCCCTTATAGGAAGACTGCTAGGAAATGGGAGAAGTTCAGAGATTCAGAGTCAAAGCCAGGAAAAGTATGAAGGGGTGTCCACATCATTCAGCTAAATGAAACTGGAGTAGCTGTAGAATGAACACTTCACTATGATTAGAAGTCAACATAATTAGGTTATCTTTCATTAACATAATAAAATAACAGCTTTCATTTATATAGCTCTAGGAAGGAAGCATGGTATAATGTATACAAAGCTATTTAGGGGTCAGAAAGAGTTGGGTACAAGTTTTGCCTCTGATAAATACTGGTTGTGTGTGACACTGGATGAGTCACTTAATCTCTCAATGTTCTAGGCTTCGCTGTAGAGAAGGTGCTAAATTCTTTTGGAGAGGAAGTTCCTCATGAAAAATTCATTGTATCTATGAAATTGGAGGGAAATCTGACTTTAAAAGTGAGTGTGCATTTGTTTGGGGGGGGGGCGGATATACAAAGTATTTTACAGACGTTATTTCAATTGATCCTTACAACAACCTTGTGAGCTAGGTGCTATTATACCATCCCCACTAAGGTTCAAAGAAGTAAAATGATTTGCCTAGGTAAATGTCTGCAGTGGAATTTGAAGCAGGTTCCTGATTACATTGCTGTATCAACTATGCCATACTGGCTTAATGAAATGACAATACTGCACTGAGGTTCCACATCCTCAGAAATAAAGTGAGAAGGTTGAATTGAATAATATCTAAGACTCCTTATGGTTTTTACTCTACACGACTCTAGGATTCTTGACCATTCTAGTGAAGAAATTACCCTTCTGAGGGTATATATTGTAATATAATGTCTTTATTTCTTGTGCTAGGCACTAATGAACCAATGATGGAATGACACACACTGGTCCTGTTCTCAACCATTTTCTGGTCTTAGTGGTAGGTGCAGGGATCAAAACAGGAGCAACAATAAACAAAATATAGTATAAATTGGAACTGGTATTTACAAGCTCATATTATGAAAATTTGTATTTGCTTAAGGAAAGCTTTAATTAATGACTCTAATAGTGGCATTGTTGGGAGAGATAATTCTGGTCAAGGATGGCTTTTAAGTAACCTAATTTAGATTGCTGATAAAAGTATACCTGGCATATTTGTCCATGTTCTAGCCTAATGACACAGCATGGCATCATAGTTTCTTTCATAAACATATTTTTCAATTTCCCATTTTTTCAGTGGCCTGTCCTATTCTCTTTTAGACCCTTGAATCCCAGGTATTGATCCAAATGATACTCAGGGGTTTGTGAAGTCTCACAGATACTCTCTGTGCAAATCTTCACACATATAAGCTTGGATGAGGAAAGAAACACATGCATTTGTCAGAGGACGTAGATTCGATTCTTTCACTAAACCACTCTAATAGAAAAGTATTAATCCTTTGTAATCTATCAAGCTTTAGTCTATGTCCTTCCCACCTGTAAAAGAAGGAAGATATGGCAAGGAAAGAACAGGGAAGGGAAGGGAAGTAAAGGAAGGAGACATGGAAGAACTGAAAGAGTGAAGGGGAAAGAAGTGAAGAATATTGGAGGGGAAGAAATAAAAAGGGAGGGGAGTGAAAAGGAGGGAAAGAAGGGACAGAGAAGGGAAAAGAGAAGGGAGTAAAAGAGAAGGATAAAAGTGAGAGGAGGAAAAGGAGAAAGGGAGAAAAGTGACAGAAGAAGAGAGGAGAGAAGAGGGAAGGGGAAAATGAGAAGGCTCTTCCACTTATTTTCAGTCTCATTCTGATTACTGACTACTTTCCTAGTGACTATATAGAAAGCTCCAAGAAGCTGTAGCACATGCAGCAGCCACATCCCAGTAAAACTGTCTCAGCCAATGGGCTAACCCAGTTCACTGGTAACTGGCAGGCTTCAAACCTGTTGGTGAGTTAGGGGAATATCTACTCCAAGTACGTGAAGACTTCCCCTGGTCAAATGGGCAGATGGGTATAGTTTGTTCCAACATCTATGAAGGCAGCTGAGCGAAGCACTTAGGGCTTGGTTAGACATCAAAAATACCAAGTTTAACCACTTCATCCTGGGCCATCCCAGTCATCATGACTTTTGTTTTGCCACTGGATCTTTGGCAGTCTGGAAGAGGGAGTGAGACCGATGAATTTGCGCAAGTCTGCCTCACTGAAATCCAATTCATGCACAAGTCAGGACATCAGCCCATGATGTCATTGATCCTTTACAAGACCAAAGGATGAATAGGAACAACTGACTATGAACATGCCAATGTTTTCCCCATCTTTAACAAATCATTTTATTTGTCCATTCTCACTAGTTATCATTCCACATTTCTCATCTCTTTTGTTGTTATTCTCTTGGAGAAAAAAGCCAAAAGTTGATGCCTCTATTTACCTCTTTTTAACTCTTGTTAATTTTCTATAGTCTGGTTTCTGAACTCATCATTCAATTGAAACTATTCTCTCCAACATTACTAAAGATCTCTTAATCACCAATCTAATGGTCTTTTCTCCATCTTTATCCTTTTGGCCTCTCTACAGCTTCTGACACAATCACCCTATTATCCTTGGTACTCTCTTCTCCCAAGGTTTCTGTAACATTCTTTAATCCTGCTTCTCCTACTTGTCAAATCATTCTTTCTTAGTTACCTTTCCTAGACATTCATCCAAGTCATGCCCTCAAGCATGGATGTCTCCCAGGGACTGTCCTGAACACACTTCTCATTTCCTTTTATCCTATTTCATCAACTCCCATGAACTCCCATGAATCTTCTCTATGCTGATGATTCTCAGATCTCATCCATTCCTCACCTCTCTTCTAATCTCTAGACTTACATTTCCAACGAACTAAAAATCCTCTCAAACTGGATGTTCTGTAGACTTCCTAAAATGAAACTTATGTCCAAAACTGTACTGCCTCTGTTCCTCAAAAATTCCCCTTCTTAATTTCCCTATTATTCAGGTCACCATCATGCTCCAAGTCTCAAGTTCACATCCTATCTCTCTCTCTCTCTCTCTGTCTCTCTCTGTCTCTGTCTCTGTCTCTCTGTCTCCCTCCCTCCCTCTCTCTCCCTTTCTCCCTCCCTCTCTCTCTCTCCCTCCCTCCCTCTCTCTCTCTCTCTCCCTCCCTCTCTCTCTCTCCCTCCCTCCCTCTCTCTCTCCCTCCCTCCCTCTCTCTCTCTCTCCCTCCCTCCCTCCCTCCCTCCCTCCCTCCCTCTCTCTCTCTCTCTCTCTCTCTCTCTCTCTCTCTCTCTCTCTCTCTCTCTCTCTCTCTCTCTCTCTCTCTCTCTCTCTCTCTCCTTATGTCCAATTTACTGAAAAGTTCTACTGATTTAACCTTTCATTGACATTACCTTTGTAACACCTGTGATGTGCTCCCTTCTCTCCTCTGACTTTTCCACCCCGTTGGTTTAGGCCCTCATCACCTTACATCTGAATTATTATATTAGCCCACTGATTGGTCTGTTTCAAGTTTCTCCTCACTCCAGGTCATTCCTTATTCAGCTGTCAAGAGTCAGGAATGCAAGTCAGAGAAGAAGGAAGAGAAGGCTATCAGTGGTGTTTTGTTTTTGTTTTTTTTTTTTTAATGGAGCTTTCCAGAAGAACCAACCAATTAGGAAAGGAGCCAGAGAGACAGAGCATAAATCATAGACTTAAAGAGTTGTGTGAGTCATTGAGAGTTCAAGGGAAATCCATGGTCATATAGTCACCATGGGCCAGAGGCAGAGTTTGAACACAAGCTTTTCAATAGTGAAATGGCCCAGTAGATCAAGCACTAATTCTAGGAAAAGGCACTAACTAGTTCTGTGACAGTGAGTGAATCACAACCTCTGCTTTGGTTTCCTTATTGATGAAGTGGGCATGAAAATAGTGCATACCTCCCAGGGTGTTGTGAAGTTCAAATGACATAATAATTGTAAAGTGCTTAGCATAGTGCCTGGCACTTAGTAGATGTTACATGAATGCTACCTATTTCTTATTTTCTCATTTCTTACCTTCCTTCTTTCTTTCTCCTTCCTCTTTTCTTCATCATCTTCTTCTTCTTTGTCATCATCATCATCAGTATTGTCATAGTACTCTAAAGACTATACGAAGCTTAGTTATTACTATTCCTGACTCTAAGGTGGACTGTCTATTCTCTTCTCCAAACTACATTGTAATTGGTAAATATTGAATTGAATTGTATTAATAGATCTAACAGGAAGTCTAGTCCTTAAGGCAAAACAGGATGCTAAGGAAACATGGAAGTAGGAAACTAAGAAGAAATATTGACATCTAATAACTGGCAAAAGGGAAGCAGATGAAAAAAGGAAGCAAGGCTGGGGATTGTAAAGGAGCAATTAGTATCCAGAAGGCTAAATTTCAAAATTAGGAGGCAATATGATAGAGTGGCAAGAGTATAGATGCTAAAGTCAGATGACCTGAGTTCAGATCTGATGCTTACCACCTGTAGGAGTTTAGGTAAATCACTTGACCTCCCTGGTCCTCAATTTTCTTAAGTGTAAAATAAGTAGAGAGGGCTCATTGTCATCTTAGGTCCCTTCCAGCTCCAGTACTGTCATCCTAACAATCATCTAAGACTTGAAAAACAAAACAGAACCCAAGGTCAGCAAAAAGGTCATTTAAGTTATGTTGGAAGCAAGAAGAAAAAGAGAGGTCTATTTCTTAGGGTAGATTGTGTGAGATGAAACAAGATGAATTCCTATTTTGTCTCCTTTTGTCTACAAAAGACAATAATCTGGGAAAAGGATAGAACTAAAGGGGGTATGAGGAAAATGATAGAAATGAGGAGATGGTATAAGAGGAATCAATGGATTCAACTCAACAATTGTTAATTGGATGCTTTATTTTGTGATAGATACATGTGCTAAGCACTGTGAATATGAAGAAAAAATGAAACATTTCCTGTACCTCATAGTTTTCTATTCTACTAGCCTAGCTTTATTGCATCCTAGGGATATTGAAAGTATTTGAAGCCTTGATGACTACCCTGCCATATGTGAAAGAATGAATAAATGAAGGATGGAAAGAATGAATGGAATGAATGAAAAAAAGACGCTTATTGCTAATTATGTGTCATGGACTACATTAAGTGCTGGGAATGAAAAGGTAGCTAGTTCCTGCTCTTAAGGATATCCAACCTCTGCCTAAAGTCTTCAAATGAAGGATACCTCTGAAGGCATCCTTACGTTGTAAAGGTTAGGAAAGTTTTCTTTATGAGCAAGCCTTAATTCACCTCTCTCCAACTCTCCCAATTCTTCCCAGTTATGTCCTATTAGACCAAGCTAAAAAAGTCAAATCCTTCCACATGACAGGCCTAACCTGTCTGATGTTATTTGCCTTGTGTGTTTTGTGCACTCTGACCTTCTTAAAGCACTAAGTGATCTTTGGGGAATGGCATGCCAGGCAACAAGGAAACCACAGGCAACAAACATTGATTAAGCATTTACTATGAGTTAGGCACTAGGCTAAATACTAGAGATGTGTGTTCATCCTTTTTTGCCAAAGAAGACCATGCCATCAGAGGAATGACAACATGACTTGCACTTGACTTTGTTTGTGGAGGATTGTGCAAGTCACTAGCCTCACTTCTCCTCCAGAGCCATCTGAATCCAGTGACCAGATATATTCCCAGGATGACTATAGATGACCCAGGATGAGGCAACTGGGTTTAAGTGACTTTGCCCAAGGTCACATAGCTAGTGAGTGTCAAGTGCCTGAGGTGAGATTTGAACTCAGGTCTTCCTGACTCCTGCACTGGTGCTCTATCCACTGCACCCCCTTGCTGCCCCTAATACTAGGGATAAAAATACAAGGAAGAAAAAAGACAGCCCCTGTCTTCAAGGAATTTATATTCTAATGGAGGAAGACTTGGGGAGAGTGTGGGGAAAGAGAAAAGACACTGCTTGGGAACATGGTAGAAAATCCAGTCACAAGTTCAGTTATATTCTTGACTCATTTTATGTTTTCAGTGTTAGGATATATTCTAAACTTCCTTTTAGCCACATTTCTCCATCCTTTACTTGCTTATTTGATTTTTTTGGAAATGAAATTTGGGGTTTTACACTTATCTCTAATAGCCCATGAATCCTGCCTGCCTACAACTTTAGGATCCTGATTGATGAGGAGCAGGGGAAGCAAAGATTTAGTGAGAACCTAATAGTTGTTTTTCAATATTTAAAAGACTGTAGGAGAGGGATTAAATATATTCTGCTTGTTCCCACAGGGGAGAACAAGGGCCAATTAGGTGAAAGTTACAGATTTTTCTACAACATGAGAAAGAAGAGAGGAAGTTGTGCCAAGAGGATTATGAAACTCTCAAGAAGGAAATTCTGACAACATAAACATGAATGCTTCCAGAGGGAAGGTAAAGAGACTTACTTATGTGGATGCACAGGGAATTCGTTCACCAAGTTGAATTTTAAAAGGATATATACAGAAAGGGCAAATAACCAAGAGTGAATACAAAATAAAGCCATAGTCCACTCACTGTGTCCAGAATACCAAATTCAAAATGAAGTGAGCCAAGCAAGGAATGTTAAGAAGAAAGTTTATTCATAAAGTTATACTGGGGTCCAGAAGATCAAAAAACCCAGTCCTACTATGCTGAAGTGAAGAAACAATAAAAATAGCAATAACTAGCATTTATACGGAACTTCAAGGGCTGCTTTACACATGTGATCTCATTGTATTGTCACAATAATCCTGGGTGAAGGGAAAGTTGAAGGGGATGAAAATTTATTATAATAGAACCCACTATGTGCCAAGTGCTTTGCAAATATAATCTCCTTTGATCCTAATGGCCACTCTGTGAAATAGTTGTGATTATTGAGGTAGCTAGATAGTACAGTAGATAAGAGTGTCAGGAAAATCCAGCCTCAGACACTTCCTAGCTACATGACTCTGGGCAAGTCATTTAACCTCCTTGTGCCTCAGTTTTGTCATCTTTACAAGGGGGATCATCATCATCACAGGTAACATTTATGTTAGTCTTTCTACATGCTGAGCACTGTGCTAAGTGCTTTACAATTACTACCTCACAACAACCCCTGTCTTTCTACTGTGCCCGCTAGCTGGTTTTGCTGAAGAATTGAGGGTCCTACTATATTAGATTGATGAGGCAATGATACTATATAACAAAGGGAAGGCAGAACTACTTGATTTGTATATTGACGGCTTTCACTAATAACAGAAGACAAAGTCAATGCAGACTAGGTGTTCTCAATAAATTTAAGTCATCAGGTCCAGGATGACAAATTAAGGTATGAAAAGACTTGGTGGGTGTGATTGAGAAGCCACTGTAAGTGATCTTTGAAAGGCTGTGGAGAATAGCATGGGTGCTGCAGGGATGAAAACTGTCATGCTGTTCCAATTTTTGAAGAAGGGAAGAAGATAGACTCTTTGAATTATATGCAGGTGTTCATGACTTACAGAAAAAGGACTATTAAGGCAATAGCTTGAGAGCTTATAGAGAGGAAAATATTGCTGACTAAGAACCATCATGGTATCAACAAGAACCGGTCATACAACACTACCTCCCAGTCCTGGGGCTTCTGGATAGTTCATCAGTATTTATTATTAGTAGTATTATTAGGAATATTTTGTTCTTCATATTGAGACTAAACCATCTCTATTTTTTCAACACCTTTTTTTTCTAGCTAGTTCCTTCCTCTGAGGCCAAGTAGAACAATTCTGGCACCACTTTCACATTATAGATCTTCCAATATATTTTAAATATAGCAATCCTGCTCCCTCTACAAGATTCTTTTTTACGTCAAACATTCACAGTTTTTTGACTAATCATAGTTAGGTTTTTATATAGTTCTTCTTGCTAAAGGAGAGTTTCCAGGGCTGAATAAATTGATCAGAAGTTCCTAATGACTGATAAAAGATTAATAGATCGTCTATCCCAGGATGATAGCAACCATGCTGGTCTATGTGCTGTTTCTTACTCATTGCTACCCATCTCCTTTCACTATTCCTTTCCACTGGCTCACCCCTTTACTGCAGTGTTCTTCCTGCTCATCTATCTTCCCTTTTTGTGCCTTTTCACTGGTTCTTCTCCATGTCTGAAATGTTCTTTGGTATCCTGTCTCTTAAAATTCCTAGCTTTCTTCAAAATTCAGCTCAAATGATACATTGAAAAATCTGGAGGCTATTTCCAATAGGGAAGGCAAGAGTGCATAGCCCTTCCCTCACGGGGCACAAAGAAGCAGCCAGGCAACTCAATTTCCTCTCAAATGCATCACTAAAATCTCTACTTTTGATTAATTTGATAAAATCATTCTTTGGGTTAAATCTCTGCCTTATATTGTTCATGGCTCTTATAGTCAAAGATTGACATATTTTATGCATTTCCCTGTACCAGTAAGTCCCTTTCTTCTCCAGCTGTCTTGTAAACTGCCCTGTAATTTCCTGAATCAAATGGAAAAGCAGAAATGCAGCAGCACATTTTTCAGCCAAAGGCTGAGGCACACAGTACCTTGAGTGTTACCCCACTGTATCTGTTTTAATTAAAAATTGACCCAAGGCAGCCAAGTGGCCCCCTTCTCCAGGCTTGTTTTTAGAAATTATTTTCTATGTTTCGTTTCACTCTTTGTATGAAGACAGCACCCTCCAAAGTTACTAGATGAAGACTTGAATTCTAACAGCAATACCAGGAACATGTAAATGAGGTCCCCAACCTGGGCAGGTGTGAATAATAATCCAGTTAGCAGATTACAGAAAAAGCATCACTGTTCAGCCATCAGGTGAAATGAAGATACACAGTTCAAAAAACTGTAGAAAGGCAGTATTTTGTCAAACTCTTTACTGAAGGAAATTTCTAGAAAATCATGAAGTTAAAAATCTCTCCATCTCTTAGTAGCTGATATTGAAATCATCAATATTCAAATTTATAAAGCCCCTTTTGCTACATAAATACTCTTGAGAAGTATATGGAGCATATTTTGTTACTTCCATTTAGTGGATAAAAAAAGTGATTCAGAGATTAAAATGACTCACCAAATGTTAAATCAAATAACCAATAGTAGAAACTGGGTTTTCTGTAAGGATCATATTTATATTTGGTTTTTGGTGATACTGATTTTAAACAAATTTAGGATGACAGGACAGTAGGAAGGCCTATCATCACCATGGACAGTCACTTGTGGTTCTCTCCTTGCTTTTTTACTTCTCTCTCTTCTCATTGTGGGAGAGTCAGTGAAAGTCCAACCCCTTCCCCAACCATGCTGCCCAGAACCCAATTAAGCTAACTGGCTGCTCAGATTTCTTGGATGAGACTCAGAGTCACTCATTTTTACTGATGAGATGGAAGATGATCAGGTCTTAACCATCATCCTCTGCCTCTAGACTTTCATTTTATTATATCCTAGGATTTTCCTTCTATGCTTTACCTTTGGGATTTCCAAGTTTTCTCATCTGTTCTGTAGTTGAACTTTCTTTTATATCTTGTTTCCATAAGCAGAATGGGAGCTTCTTGAAAGCAGGGGTTGTCTAACTTTTTCCTATTTGAGTTCCCAGTGGTTACTTAAGCTTGGCACATAGAAAATATGCTTCAACCATATTTGTCTTTGGACTTTGGTGATTTGCTTATCTTCTCAATGGGGTGGGGAAGGACCTGGAGGGAGGGAGAGAATTTGGGACTCACTTTTTTAAATGAATATTAGAAGTAATTAAATAACAAATAATTTTCAAAACCCAGAGCCATTAAACCATACAGTAAGGATCCCGGCAGTCACATGTTGACTTAACAAACCAAACATTAACATTATCTGTTTTTTATTTTACTTTCATGTATTTCATTCAATAGTTCCCAATTATATTTTAATCTAGCTAGGACACTTAGAGTGTTGGAGACCACAATGCAGCTTATGAGCAATGTGCTTAATACATTTTGTATTCATTCATTTGTTCATTCATCCAGAGACTATGATCTCAATTATCTAGATCACTTAGAGTTATTTGTAATATCAATGAGGTTCAGTGGAAAAAAAAAAAAGCTTGATTTGCAGTCAAAGGTCTTGGTTCCTGCCTATTACACTTATGACCAGTGTCACTATATGCAAGATGAATTTAAGTGTGTGTAAGGTGGGTTTTTTATTATTCTTTCTTATAGTTTAGTTCCCAGGATCCATAGCCATAACAGTCTCTTGTTCCCAGGTGTTAGATATGAGTTCTCATGATCACAGTTCTAAACGTCACCACTACACTTGGGCAGTGTTATATAATGATAAATAATATAAACATTTGTGCTTGAATTGTAAATATCCACCGTGACTGTGCAGTGAGATATAATAGTGAGATAATGTAAACTTGTGAGGTTATTGCTGGCAATATACCTTTTTTTGTCTGTTTCCCTATAACAGGTGGGCTCTGGTCAGTGGATGGGGAAGCCTTATGGTTGAATGCACAAGCTGAAATGCTGTGTATGCCTTGATCAGCTCCAATCAAGGTTTGGGAGAATCTGTGTTTGCCTCAGCTGACCCCTGCTGAGGCTTGAGGGGATTTAGGAGAGTGTACGCCTGCCTATCCCAATTGACCGCATCAAGATATAGGGGTAGTTATCCCCGTCTTCGCACTGGTCTCTGCAAAAAGGGTGATTAAGGAATGCTGTAGGAATTAGTGCTCCCATTATCAGCAACCCTTTTGAGAAGACTAAAGTAAGATAATTAACCTTTCCAAAGCTGTCTTCCTGTCCTTCCTGTCCGACCAGATCAAGAGTGAACCTATTCTAGCAAGTCCTCCTTTGTGTTTACCTGTCTTACTGTCACCTTGATCAATTCTTATAAATTCTTCAGTTTTAAAATAGACTGCACTAGATTGGACTTAAAAAAGAGAAAGCTTATTCTGACCTTTCAGTACTGTAGGGAACATACCTATTTCTCCTTTATCTCCCTACAACAGAGAAGGACCATAAGTTTGTGAAGATGGCTAGTGATGTATTAAAAAAAGATGAAGAGCTAGAGTCGCTGGTGTGGCCAGGCTGGCTGAGAGCTGAGAGGACAAGGACAACCCATTTAGCTACACCAAAGAAAGTGATGTAAGGGTTGTTATTTTTCAGTATCCTAGGGAACATTTCTCAAAGAATAGTGTCAAGAAAAAGAATAATCCATGATGAATTTTTGATTCCGAAGCACAATTCCTGGCTCTTAGTGGGAACTTAATAAATTGTTGGTGAACTGAACTGGATGGCATTTTAACAAAGGAGGTGCTTTTATTGCTGTATTTCATAATTCCATCCATACCTTAGAAGAAGGCTTAATAACACTAGCATTCTTCTAGCCAAGGCCAATTAATCACTTGTCTGGCATAATACAGAAAAGATTCTTGTTCAGTATTGTGTTGGACTAGAGAGCTTTCAAGCTTCTGAATTTGCTTCTGAATCTCAGATACGATGATTTCCGGTTACTCCAATTAAAAAAAAAAAAGTCATCACCTGGTAGTCTACCATGTGGTGAAAAATATCTCTGAACTTAGATAGGCCTATATAGAGGGTACAATCTGTCAAAACTTGTGATTGGCTGACAAACTTTAAGAATCCAGAATCATTCCCATATGTTTATGAGGTTAGAGAAAGATCTGAATGGAGAAAAATGATAAATAAGAGTTCATGTTCATGTTCATATAGTGCTTTTTGGGGTATAAATGAATCAATTCCGTTAGCTGTCTTAAAGCAAAGATTGGACTTGGCTATATGATAGTGGGATTTTATGAAAGGATATGAAAGGATTAGTTGTAAAGGAGATTATTAAACTGAATAGATGCTTGGGCAGGTGATCTTTGAGTTCCCTTCTAAATCTGAGAATTAAGGATTTGGAAATAGACTCATCTGCTTGAATTCAAATCTGTCCTCAGACACATAAGCTTTGTGACCTAGGGCAAGTCTCAGTTTCCTCATTTGTAAAATGAACTGAAGAAAGAAATTGCAAATAGTTCCAATACCCTTGTCAAGAAAATCCCAAATGGGGCCATGAAGAGTTAGTCTGACATAACTGAAACAAGTGAACAGCAATAACAAATTGAAAACCAACCTGGGTCTATGGATAGACACAGTAGGCAGCTACCCTTGGTAAGACAAACTGAAAAATCTCAAGTGAATGAAAATGTCTCCTATTTGGCCAATCTAAAATTCCGTAGTTTCTCCTTTGTATTTCCCAGAGACTCCTGATAAATTACAATGTTATATTGGAAAGACTTGGAATACAAAATAAATGTAACCCATTAGCATTTATACATTAAGCCTTATCCTCTGAATATAAATGGGAAGATGATCTGCAGGTAAGGTAGATAGACAAATGACAGCTTTTTGTACCGGTAATTATTTCATACTGGACCATCAACCTCCTACCCCAACACACACACAGACACACACACACTCACACACACACATACCTATAAATCAAAACAAGTTTTTTCATATTTAAAAATCAAGATGAATTGTAGGATCACAAATGAAAAGGCATTTCACCACATGTAGAAGGAAGGCTTTAGAAGTGTTTGCTTGTAAGTATTTGTCAGATAAAATCTTTCAGGATTCATGTGGTGCTTGCAAATCCCGATGAAATCAGGAATTATTATCAGGGACTGCTATAACTAGAGGTTTTAGTAAATTGCATTTCAATCCATTAGCTCACCCGTTTCTTGACAAGAATCCCATGCATCATCTAGAGATGTGTTTTTCATGCGAACACACCTTTGCTGTTCTATATTTTAGGGTGTTTCCGGATGCAAGTTAAGCTTCCAAATTTTTTTCCAGACAAGAGAAGTAGTACCCCTAGCATGCATCAGCTTAGATCAGTGCTTAAGGTGATTCTGCTTCTCCCATAGGGCTGCAGTGGGAAATCAATTGACCCACTACAGCCCTATGTACCCCCCTCACCCTTGCAAACATGACAATGCTCACTTCCATAACTATAGTTTCATTTGTTTTGTTTTCCCCACTTTAATGCCCTTATGTTTTCACCTATCCAAACTCCACCCATGTTTTAAAAGCCAACTCACATTTGATTTTATGAATGAAAAGCCTTTATTAAGTGCTTACTCCATCCTAAGTACTGGGGCTCAAAGAATAAAAAAAATAAGATAACCCCTGTTCTCAAAGAAATCACACTCCCAGTAAAGAAGGCAACAAATATGGGAGGGTTCTGCCACAGGTAGGCTAGAAAAACCAGAAGCCCTCCGAGTTTAGTATAGGGGCATATCTCTCAGTCAGTATATATTTATTAAAAGTCTACTATGTGTCAGGCATTGTTTTAAGTCCTAAGGATAAAAAAAAAGCTAAAGACAGTCCCTGACAGCAAGGAGCTCACAATTTAGCGGTGAAGACTGTTGTTGTGGTTCAGTTGCTTCAGTTATGTCTAATTCTTCATGACCCCATTTGAGGTTTTCTTAGTAAACATACCGCAGTGGTTTGCCATTTCCTTCTGCAGTTCATGTTATAGATGAGGAAACTGAGGTAAAAAGGATTAAGTTACCTGCCCTGTCACACAGATAGCAAGTATCTGAGGCTGTATTTGAATGGGGAAGACTACAAGCAAATGAACATGCACAACTTATAGGCAGGATTAAAAGGAGACAATTAGCAGAGGAAAAGAATAAAAATTAAGAAGGATTGGGAAAGCACTGTAGGCACCAGAATGGATGGCTGTGACGAGCAACATCAAGAAAATCAATTACATATCTTTATTTATCTCTTTAGAAATTTCCTCTCCTGGTCTCCTGTGGAAGCTTGGTTTGAAGCTAACTGCAGAGGTCACAGGCATTAGCCACCCTGTTCACATTGCTGTTCCAGGTGGGGAAGGAGAGTTGCCCACCACCTCCTTCTTCTCTTCCTGTTCTCTCCTCTTTCTCTCAATGGATTCTCAAGATTCCTGGTGGACTGGAAGAAAATCTGCCCTCCAGAACTAATCTACCATTAGTTTCCAAAGCCTAGAAGAAATATAGCTCCTAGTATCTTTGAAAGGGCTGTTGACCAATTTTTTTTCTGTATTATCCAGAGAGTATTAGCTTGGGCTAATGTTTTAACAATCAGTACCTTCAAGAACTCTCCATATGACAAAAATTGTGGGTTAAACTGGAAAGCAATATGGCGGAAACTAGGCATGAGCCAATATCTCACAATGTATACTACGATAAGGTCAAAATGGATAAAAACATAGATATAAAGGGTGATATCAAAAGTAAATAAGGGGAGCATGGGAAAAAATACCTGTCAAATCTGTGGGCAAAGGAATAGTATGACTAAACAGGAAATAGAGTGGATCACAGGAAGCAAAACAGATATTTTTTAATTACATGAAATTAAAAAGTGATTGTACAAATAAAACCAACACAGTCAAAATTAGAAGGAAAATGGGAGATTTAGAGGAAATTTTACAGCAAGATTTTTCCAATAAAGACTTCATTTCACAAGTACATAGGGAACTGAGCTAAATTTATAAAAATTAAGAGCTATTTCCCAATTGATAAATGGTCAAAAGATATTAACAGGCAATTTTCAGAAGAAGATTAAAAGTTATTAATAGGCACATAAAAATGTTCTAAGTCATTATTGATTAGAGAAATACAAATTAAAACAACTCTGAGGGACTATCTTGTACCTATCAAATTGGCTAACATGACAGAAAAGGAAAATGATTAGTGTTGGAGGGAATGTAGGAAAATAGGTACACTAATGTACTGTTGGTAGAGGTTTGAACTAGTCCAACCATTCTAGAAAACAATTTAGAACTAAATTTGTGCATGCCCTTTGACTTAGACATGTCACTACTAGTTCTGTATGCCAAAGAAACCAAAGTAAAGGGAAAGGAACCAATATGTACAAAAATATTTATAACAACTCTTTTTGTGGTGGCAAATAATTGGAAATTGGGGGGGTTGGATTTGGAAATTGGGCTGAACAAGTAGTGGTTTATTATTGTGAAGGAATACTATTGAACTATATGAGAAATGATGAAGGAGATGTTTTCAGAAAACCAGGAAGACTTATATCAACTCATGCAAAGTAATGTGAGCAGAACCAGAAGGTCATTATACATAGTAGAAGATATTGTGAGGATGGTCAATTATGAAATTCTTAACTAGTCTAATCAATACAATTACTCAAGACAACTCCAAAGGATAAATGATGAAAAACACTCTCCATCTCTAGAGAAAGAACTGATGAACACTGAGTACAGATTGAAGTATACTTTTCTTACTTTCATTTGCTTTTTGCAACATTGTCAATATGGAAATATGGAGAGAGAATCTGGAACTCAAATTTTTAAAAATGAATGTTAAAAATAATTTTTAAGAAGTGGAAAAATAATCATAACTTTTTTAACCTTTGCTTTCCCTTTGCCCCTGTGATTCTCCCTACTTACCCTTACAAGGAAGAATTATAAGATATAATATAAGATAGTATGATACAGTAGAAAGAACAATGGATTAAGATCTGTTTTGAAATCCTTTCTTTGCTACTTTGTACCTATATGACCACAGTCACATCATTTAATCACTCTAGTTCATTTTTTTTAATTCTTTCTAGGCCTAAATTTCTTTATCTATTCTCCTAAAGGGCTAGACTAGATAATCTCTAAATCCCTTCCAACCCAAGTCTTTTCCATTTCTCCTCACAGCTGCCAAATTGATACACCTAAAGCATAACTCTAACCACATCATTTCCCTACTCAAGAAGCTTTGGGGTCTCCTTATTGCCTCTAGAATAAAATACAAAAATGGCATTTTTAAACCTTCTGTAAACCAGATTCAATTCATTTTACTAGACAAGTTTCACATCATGCCCACACAAGTGAATTCCAACCAAACTCACCTCTTTGCTATTGTCCATATAAAATATTTCATTTCTCACCTCCAAGTCTTTGCACAAGCTGTTCCTCATGCCTGGAATGCTCTTTTCTTCCACCTTTCTGCTTTTTTGAATCCCTCATTCTCTTCAAGAAGGAAGAGGAAAGACCCAGAACATAAGAAAACCTGGAAAAATGTAGGCTTGAATAGAGTACTGTTGTGTCATTCCTTGGAAACTAGTTGTGACTTGAGGTAATGAAATTTCAAAGAGAAATTTCAGTATCAAATGGATAGAAGTTTGAATATGAACTTAGAATAATATAATCCTAGTTTAGGGAGAAATCTTACAAGTTACCTAGTCTAATGTGATATCTAATATAGAATAGCAACCCTGATAAATGCTTTATTTCAAGATATTACCTACTTTGAAATGCTGCCTAGATCTGTCCCTGGATATATTTGAAATTTTTTATAGAAAGCATTTTCATAACCACAGTCTTACTTTAGAACATTATTTCAGTAACAAATACACTTGCCAAATTATTCAAGATTGTGATAAAGCAGGTGGTGTCCGAATGCAGATTCAAAATGAGGAGAAGAAGTAAAAAGGAGTGCCCTGAAATGTGGACTATTAGTTGATCTTCGAATAGAAGTGTTCACCCAAGCAGATTCCACTGTACATATAAGCAGATAAGCTAGGAAATAAAGGAAGTTATCAGGGCTATTGACCTAATGACCCCAAAGTGAGGTCTCTCTCTAATATGGAATTTGAGTATCACTACATCCAAACTGACTGAATGAATGAATCATTTAAAAAAATTACGTAATATTCATGCTTAGATGGTGGGAGTGGGACATGGGGGTGGAGGGAGGGAGGGGAGATATATCATGAAAACTAGGAAGTAGCAGAATAAACTCTGACTGGAAGTCAAGAGATCTGGGTTCCAGTTTTAATTCAGTCACTGATTAATTCTATGAACTTAAGATGCCTTGATTCCCTGAACTTTATTTTCCTCATCGGTCAAATGGGATAATGGAAACTATCCCACCTACTTCAAAGAATTTTCAAAAGTTTACACTGATGAAACACTTCAAGATCTGAAAGTGTACTTTACATTAACTCATTTCATCCTTATAGCCCTAAGAAGAAGGCAGCTAGGTGGTACAATGGATAGAGTGATCACAAGTCCTAGAATCAGAGAAACCTGAGTTCAAATTCTGCCTTGGACATTAACCGTATGACTCTGGCTAAGTAACACAATGACTTTCTGCTTCAATTTCCTCATTTGCAATGGATAAAAGGATAAAACTAAGGATAAATTTAAATCTTTGTAAAGTATTTTTGCAAACCTTAAGAAACTATATAAATATTACCTATGAGGAAATAGGTTCAGACAGGCTAAGTGATCAAATCACCAGGGTCACACCACTAATAACAGTTCAAAATGATATTAGAACCCAGCTTTTCCTAATCCCAGCTCCAGTGCTTTGTTTACTCTCTTTATGTGCCTCTGAGATAAAGGACATGAAAGTACATGGAGCAATTTAAAAGGATTTATAAATGTAAGGTAGTATTACAACATCAAATTAGATATTATGCTTCTCAAAATTACACTGAGAGTTATTCAGGTTGTGGGCATGTTTTTGAAGGTTAAGTTTGATCTAGGTCCGCAGGCGAATGTAATAACAGTATACCTAAAGACATATTTTCTTGCTCTTGAAAAACATTGTGACTGTAATATCAATCTCCCTTTTTCAATAGTGATTTTTCTAGAATGCTTAATTTGAGTCAATAGAGTATCAAGAAAGAAATACAATTCAAAATTCAATAAGCAAGTTTTATTAATCACAATACTTTTTTAAGTGCAAATACCTGTTACAAAAGAACATACCACCACACACAAATATTTGATGGGAGTGTTGACTTGGGAGTATTCCAGTGTGAAGTTTTTGTCATTTAAAAATAAAAGCTTTTCAATCTGTCCTAGATCTAGAGAATCATAGGTAAAAATGCCTTTGGGACTCTCTTAGTTCAGTCTTCAGGTCAGCATATCCTTGATGGATGATCCTTCAGTTTTTAGGAAGACTTGGTTCAAGATCTGCACCCCGCTCTTGCTACCTTTGAGAAATTGGACCATTGGGTTCTCTGGGCCTCAGTTTCATCATCTCTAAAAGGGGATAGAAATATTCCTATCTGATAAGGGTGCTGTGAAGATGGAATAAGATTGTGCATGTAAAACCCTCTGCAAACAAAAATGTGAGCTAGTGCAGAAATGTGTCCCATTGTTAGGGACATATACGTATATAGACCTTCACTTATTCGTATGTAAACGCTTATTCGTATGTACCATGTGGCCATAGCAAATCGATGCACTTCTCTGAGCCTTCAATATTTCTTCTAAAAATGAAGAAAATATTAGCATATGTGTCTGTCAGTCAGTCAATAAGCATTTATTAAGTTTGTTTTTGTTTACTTGGTTTTCCAAGTAGGCTTTCCTGGAGGGAAGTGCATATTTAAGGAAATAAATCTGTCTTCTCAGTGGTTGTGTTTCTTTAGGTAAATGAGTAATTTTTTTTGTTATCAACCAAACCTTTCCATGAATAATTATCATAGAGTCTAATTAACTTTAGGTGACTGATAAACATAAGAGAATAATTTGGACAGAATTGAAAGAAAACTTAAGGTTCATTTAGTTTAACTCACATCCAAAACAAGAATTGCATAGTGGAAAGATTGGATGCAGATTGGGGAAGCCTTCCATCTTGGAAATTTATTACCCGTGTGACCTTAGAAAGTCATTTAACTTCAAAGCATTATGACAGATAGATGGATAGATAGATAGAGAGATATATGATAGATGGATAGAACATTTCTTAAGGATTCATTATGTACTAGGCACTGTGAGAAATTCTGGGAGCACCAAAAAATTTAAGAAAATAAGATGGTCCTTACTCTCACAACCTAGTAGAGAAAAATGTTATAATAGTTTACAGTCTAAAAGAGGAAGATAAAATATAAAAAATAGCTAGAAAGTGAGGAGGGAAGAAGAAATGTTTGTGAGAATGTGGAGAGAGAATTGATTTGGGAATGAAGGGATTATGGTCAGGATCTCTCACAAAATGGTGATGCCAGCTAAGGACTCACCCATCAGGAAAATCAGGGAAAATTCATAATAAACCATGACCAAACCTCAGCTTAGGCCCTCTGAGAATGGGGAACTTAATACCAGCTAAGATTGCCCAATCTACAATCAACCAGGATGTTTTTAAAGTAAGAATTGATAGGGATTTTTTTTCTTTGTATTCCACTGAAATCTGCCTCTCCAACTTTCGTCCACTGGTCCTTGTGAGGCCTAACAGAACCTAACGGAAAATATCTAAACCTTCTTCTAGATAACAGCCCTACATTTATTGGATGATTATCCTGAGCACATGCAGCACTTTTGCAAGGGCACTGATCACCCTGGTTACTCCCTTTTGAAATGGTCTAGTTTGCTAATTTGATTTCTAAAGTGCGACAATCAGAACTGATACCACAATTTCAGTTATGGCCTGACTACGATTGAGTACAATAGAACTGTGATACCTAAAACTAGACAGTATGATTCATTTGATGTCTTTTAATCAAGCATTAGCTCTTTTGACTGATGCATCAGTTACTAATTGAGTGTAGTCCATTATAACCCATGCTTTGTTTTTGTATCTGCATGAATTCAATTCTAAGATGTCTTTTCTCATTCTGAACTTGTACAACTATTTTGCTTGTGCAGAATTCTTGAAAATTCTTGAAAATTGCAGAAATTTACATTTATTCATCAGACCAATGGCTCTACTTCTAATCCAGCCTTTATGAGCTTCAGCAAGGAGAGCAATCCTCATGGAGAAAGGATCCACCAGTCTCACCATCATCAATATCCACCATTGACTAACTTCCACTGATGGGAAGTAAGTCCAGGAGACCTGGGAAGAACAGTCACCCCAACTCCTAGCCCTGCTTTTACTCAAGCATAGGAACCACTATTGAGGGGAGCAAATCTGGTGGGGAATAGGACCACCAACTTTATTACCACCCAAATCAACTAACACTAGTTGATGAGGAAAGGTAGCCTAACTGAAGAAGTAAGGTGCTCCAAGGGAGAAACAGGAGGAATCAACCAGACAGGTCATACAAACTTGATGACTACCTCTCCTCTCATCTTAGGAGAGGGATCACAGAATCCTCAAGAATAGCAATTGTCCCTGTACCGTTAGTCTTTTCCAACTCTACCCTTGTAGCCATCATGGTGGGAAGGAGCCCTCCTAGAGAAAGGAACTGCCTCCTCATCCACTAGCAATACTAATATCTTATCAACCACTGACAGGCCGATAAGCCCAAGAGCAGCCAGAATGCCAATGCTCCCTAAACCAATGACCTTGTTTCAAGTATGTAAAACAGCCCAATATTAAAAACCAATATAATTTTATTAATGAAAATGACATTTAAAAGAACGCATTTCTATCTGCTTTGCTGATGTACTCGGAGGTCCAAAGGGTTTTGTCATATGCCTTTGTAGCTGAAAGTCCTATGTGTGTTCCCCAACCCCCACCATATTAGACTATGATCTCCTTGAGATTGGTTGGTATATTACTGTTCTGTGTGTATTGCAGGGACTAATTTCAGGGCTTTGTAGAGTAGGTACAAAGATATTTCTTCCTTCTTTCTTTCTTTTCTTCCTCCCTTCTTTCCTTACTTCCTTTCTCCTTTCCTCTCTTTCCTCCTTTTTCCCTTTCTTCCTCTCTTCTTTCCACTCTTCCTTCTTCCCTTCCTCCCTTCTTTCCATCCTTTTCTTCCCTTTTCCCTTTCTCCTTCCCTCCCTGCCTCCCATACCTTCCTCTGTCCTATACCACCCCCCTCCTTCATTCCTTCCTTCTCTCCCTCCATCCCACATCAGGCTGTTTCAAGTCCAATTTAGCTTTCCAATGACCCTCTGAATGACTCTTTAAAAATAATAAATGTTTTATTGGAAAGCAACAGTAAACATCAATACAAATAGTTAAACTAGCATAACTTTTAACATTTAAAGGAATTCATTTCGGTGTATTAAAAATGAAAACACTTTCTTAGTCTATCAAAGAACCTGTTAGTATTCTTTGCGCCTTCATTCTTACTCATTTTCCTTCATAAGATCATAGATATTGCATGCTTCATTCTCATGACTCTACTTTTCTGTGTATTATTTCTCAAATGCCTTTCTGTGTTTCTTTATATTCCCTATGAATACTCTTAATTGTGCTGTAGTACTATATTAATATACTGTGATTGATTTTATTTTATATTATTATATATTATTTTATATATTGTATTTTATTCATATTTATTTTATTTTAGATTTGTTTCTTGAATTTTTTTGAAATTGTATATGATTCTATTATATTTAACCATAAAAAGATTCTCAATGCCTCTTACTGATGACCTTAAGTTCCTGAAGGAAATTAATTCTTTCTGAATTTGCAAGGAAACCTTATAATATAGAGTATTTTCTAGTGATATTTCTCTCTTCTCTTTTCTGGCTTTACAATGACATCCGTTCTTAAAAACTCAACACAAATCCTACCATTTCCAAGAAATTTTCTATAATGTTTCTGCCTGAGGCAGTTAGGTGACACAATGAATATGAGCAGAATATGGGCCTGGAGTCAGGATGACACTTCCTTCTTGTGTGATTCTGGAAAAGTCATTTAACTTCATTGTGCTTCAGTTTCCTCATCTATAAAATGGGGATAATAATGTAGCCTACTTTACAGGGTTGTTGTAAAGTACTTTTCAAATCTTACATTGCAATATTAATGATAACTATTATTGCTTCACAATAACCTTTCTCGTATCTCAATTATTTGAATGCCCAACTAATTATAGACTGTTTTGTATTGTTCTCTGATGGTTTCATGTCTCACTTCCCCAGAACACTAATTGCCTTGAGATTGGAGACTGTTATAGAATTCATTAATTTATTTAATCATTTAGGAAATATTTATTAGGTTCCTTCTATATGAGAGAGAAGTTAGGTGGTGTGGTATGATGGATAGGACACTGATCTTATAATAAGGAAGACTCATCTTTCTGAGTTCAAATCTGGCTTCAGACACTTACTAGTTGTATGACCTTGGGTAAGTCATTTAACCATGTTTTTCTCAGTTTCTTTGTCTATGAAATGAGCTAGAAAAAGAAATGGTAAAGCACTCCTGTACCTTTGCCAAGAAAACTCCACATGGGATCATGAAGAGTTGGACATTACTGAAATGACTGAGCAAGAACAAAATAGAATACACCCCCACTCAAGCTCTTGTCTAATGTCTCATCATGGCATTAAAGTTGCCCTGAGTTCTGATAATTCCTAATGACCTGGAAAAACTTTGAGTTTGGATCTGCTAATGGAATTTTACCTGAATAAAAGATGGTCTAAGTTCAAAGAGGTTTATCACTGGGTTATTCGAAGAGTTGTTAATACTCACAGTCTTTCTCATAGGCCATATCCTAAGTCACAGGTAAGTTTTAGCGGCAGGAACTTCAACACCAATAAGATCATTGATTTGAAGACTTCTGGGTCAT
Organism: Bettongia penicillata ogilbyi; assembly: GCA_023548195.1. NCBI lineage: Eukaryota > Metazoa > Chordata > Mammalia > Diprotodontia > Potoroidae > Bettongia > Bettongia penicillata. The sequence goes on along the minus strand of JAJHZJ010000783.1, from coordinate 513,927 downwards.
GGCACCAATAGGATAAAGGAGGATAGGATTAAGTACTTTTGTAGTACCTACTGTGTGCCAGTTACTGTGTCAAACAATTTTACCAATATTATTTTATTTGAACTTCACATAAATCTTGGGAGGTTGGTACTATTATTATCTCCACATTTATTATCTCATCCACAATTGAGGAACTGAAACAAATCTCTGTTCAGTCACTTGCCTGGGATCTGAGACAGGATTTGAACTCAAGCCTTCCTGAATCTGAATCTAATATTCTTTTTTTTTTAAATTAATTTATTTGTTTTCATTTTTCTACAATCACTTCCATTGGTCTTAGATTTTTTACTCCTCCCTTCCCTCTCCCTCCCTGAGACGGCATGCAGTCTTATATGGTTTCTATACATATGTTCTTATTAAGCACATTTTCACATTAGTCAGGTTGCATAGAGGAATTAAAATGAATGGTGGAAACCATGAGAAAAAACAAAGCAAAACAAAACATAACATAATGGAAAATATTCTGCTTTATTCTGCATTCCAGTTTCATAGTTCTTTCTCTGGATGTGGATGGCATTTTGCCTCGAGTCCTTTGGGAATGTTTTAGGTCCTTTTATTGCTGTGAAGGGCTAAGTTTACCAGAAAAATTCTTCACACACTGGTTTCTACTTCATGCAATGTTCTCCTGGTTCTGCTCATTTCATTCAGCATCGCTTCATATAAGTCCTTCCAAGCCTCTCTGAAGAATCTAATATTCTAACTACCGTGCAACTCCCTCACAGAGAATTGAGCTTAAATGCTAGTGTGTGATATTCAGGATCATATTGGTAAATGGTTAAGAATCAATTGTCCAAAGCAGGACACACTTTTAAATTTAATCAGATTAACGTTTCCTCCATCACTTACTTATGTCTAGACAAACAAGAAAAAAATAAGATCAAGTCCTAATGTAGCATTTGCTGATTTTCAAAGTGTAAATGCTTACACTGAAATTTTAATAATGAATTTTTGAGAACTAGTACAGCTGGCTTTAAGGGACCTGGCATTTAGTTGTGCTGTCCCTCACCTTCCTCTCAGAAGTCATTTGAGGAAGAGACCAAGGCTAGTGAAATGTGAATTCTCTGGCTGGATTAAAGGTATGAAATGTTGGATCATTTTTAGAGCATATTTCCAAATTGATTTCCAGAATATCAGGAACTTGTCACATCTTCACCAACAATGCACTAGTGTGCATATTTTCCTGAAGCTGTTCCAAAAATTTCATTTTCCTCCTTTGTTATAATCACCTATCTGATGGATGTGACTAGAACCTCAGCTTTGTTTTAATTTGCATTTTCTATTAGTTATTTGGAGCATTTCTCTTTGATTTAAGTTGCTTAAATGTTTTTCCCCCTTTTGGGGGAAAATGTCTGTTCATATGTCTGACCATTTATCATATTAGGGAAAGGATCTTATGCAACTTATAGACTTAGAGTTGCCCAGAATAGAGGTGTGAAAGTCAAATAAAAATGAGGCCACTAAACTATATATGAGGATCCTTGTGGGCATATATTTATATTACTTATGCTTTTGTCTTTTTATTAACTATTTCAAAATTATATTTTAATCTGGTTATGGGCATTTTCTGAAATTTTGGGACAGGCAACACGTTTGACACTTCTCACCTAAAGGACTTAGAGAGTCTGATAGGCAGTCTGTAGCAGATGTAAGATTTGAACCCAGGTCTCCCTGGCTCCTACTCAAGTTCTCTGTTTACCTTTTCCTGATGTCTCTCATTACAAACTTAATTTTAATATTATACTGCAATTTTTATTATGATTTTAGCAATCATCAATAAATAGATATTTCAATACACAAAGATATAAAATTATATATATATATATATGAATCTGTTAATCTTTTGGGGTTTTTTTTGAGGTGCATATTAAATTTCAAAGGATAGCAAAAAAATTGCCCCATTATAAGCTTCTATAATTTTCTTTTGCATATTTAGAAATATTTTATTTATTAAATTAAAATTTTCCATATTGTGAGAACCACAAACTAGGAGGAAAGTTGTAAAAGATGTCTGCTAGCGGGGACATGAATTAATGACCAAGATTATTCATTAATTTTTTTGGTACATGTCCCATTTTTTAAATGAAAACAAAATTTAACTAAAAGTTAGCAAAAATGATATTAAAATGGAGAGTTTGTTCCAGTGGACAGTAAAAGCAGTACTACCATCATTTAATTTGGTACTCAAAAATGAGGCTAAATGGAAGTCAGTAAATTATTAAATCTTACCTCAAGTGAGTCCACTACCCTCATTATCAGTAAACATAGACCCACTGCACAGAGAAGCTCTTTTACTTCTGTATTTGCCTCAGTTGAATATGAAGTGTGTAAACTCGAATTAAAGCCTTCTTTATGGGAAAACTGAATATCATATTTTATTTCTAGTTATCATTGATTTCAAATACTACATAATTATCTAATTTCCTTAACATGCAACTTTTAAAAATTGAAATAACTTGAAATGTTATAAGTTGAAATATCTTATTTTGTGTCTCTCATTTTTGATAGTGAAATAATACGCCTTTATTGTCAATAAATGCAGATCTGGTTTGAAGAGAAAATCCATTGGAATAGCTTGTTAGTCAAAAGAAAGGAAATAAAGAGTTCATTTAGTAGAAGTAAAGATGTAGAAAGTATAAAAGCCCAAATCCAGAAGATGTCATCTGTAACAAATTTGCAGGTTCAGGCAGTAAAGAACTCATTTGTCATGGAAAAGTACAATATGTTTTTATTATTCCATTTGAAAAATAAGGATTAATAGTAGAATGTAGAAAGAAAGAAATTTTATTATGTTTTGGTTATAGATGAATATGTTTCACTACCCTTTCTAACTTCTTCTTTTATGCAACTCTTACAAGAAGAAAAAATCGAATTTCAGGAAAGGGTTGAGAAAGAATTATGAGTAATAATATCAATGATACCAAGTTTTGAGAAAAATTGTGCTGGAAAATAAACCTATCCAAAAAATTAATGATATTAAGTTTATATATTATGTAAATAAGCTTGTGCATCGCAAACTATTTAATCAACAATTTTCCATGAATATTATTTTATTGTATCTTTAAAATTACTTTGTGTTGTTATAAAATTATAACAAATTCTCAATTCATTTGAATAAAATATGAGATAATTATTAGCAGAGATTGTTTTATGAACAAAAGGGACAATATCAAATGCAGTTTAGAAATTACTGGTCTTAGCAAAGGCAGAATATAAAAGACACAGAAAGGAATAGGGCATTCATGGGGATGTGCTAAGTAGTCCATTTTACTGGAAAATAAAATAAATAAAGATGATTAGCAAGAGATAAAGCTGGAAGTAGATGGAGAAAGATCAGAGAAGGTATCAAACACCACATCCAGTAGCTGTTTTTTATTTTATTGGAAATATTTACTGCAGCTCCTAGTCTGGGTGCTTATGCTTTTTTTGATGGTTCTGAAGTTATTATTTGATTTTGACAAATATGTATTCTGATCAGATGAAAACTTGTTTTCTGTTGATTCAGACTCCATTAACAAGACACCTGGATTTATCAGAACACCATGCTCTCTGACACTGCTACATAAGAGCATTCATTGTTCTATAACCTTCCCTGCTTCTGATACATACATGTCTTTTCAAACATATCTTGGAACATTTCGTCTTTTCTTGCAGAAGTTTCTGTTTCATTTTCTCCCAATCAAAGCATGTCACAGAGATCATGCAGGGCAAATGTTAATAGCTTCATCTTAGAAATAACACTGAAAGAACCTTCTGAGTCAGGTCAGATGCCATGCAGGGAGATTGCTAGGGCATTTACAGATATTTCCTGTCTTATCTTTCCTTTTGGAATTCAATCCATTTTTTAAGACGTTGCAGTGGTTCTGTTAAATGTATACAGGTTAACTCTAATCAGTTATTCCTGATGCTTTTAGAAAGTAGTGGGGGGGGGGGGAGGAGAGGGCAAATGAAAGAGAAGAATAGAAAATGACAAAACTTGCTTAGTCTTTCCAGAAATTAGGAAAGTAAATTGGAGACATTACGTAAGCTTTCTAAATTCTCCTAGCAAAAAAAAAGACTGCTTCTTTGCAGGCTTTTCATGTGGATGGCCTGGGTAGCTGCATTCCCAATTGTATAACCCTGCACCTACAATTAGAAATCCTGTGGGGGTCTCAAGATTTCAATCAGTGACAAGTAGTTAATTAATTGACCAATCAATTAATGAGCAAATATTTAGGTAGTAATGATAGCTTAAATTAATATGCTGCTTTAAGTTTTTGATGTGGTTAATATGCTTTTTCATTTGATTCTCACACCACCACTTTGGAATAGGGGCTATTATTATGTTCTTTTTTACAGATGAGGAAACTGAGGCCAAGAAAAGCTAAGTGACTTGCCCAGGTCTTACAACTAGCAAATGTCAGGTGTAGGGTTTGAACTCAGGACTTCCTGAGTTTAGGTCATATCCATTAGGCTCCCTATCACCCTTATAAACCAGTTGTTTCAAACTGTATTTGATTGGAAATGCTTTTTTTATATACTACTGAGTAGCTAGGTGGAGCAATGGATAGAGGGCTGGGACTAAAGTCAGGAATACTCCTTCCTGAATAAAATCTTAGCCTTACATACCTAATATCTGCGAGACCCTGGGCAAGTCACTTAACCCTGTTTTCTTCAGTTTTCTCAACTACAAAGTGAGTTGGAGAGGGAAACATTCCAGTATCTCTGCCAAGAAAATCCCAAATGGGGTCATGAAGAATCAAATGTGACTGAAATGACTGAAGAACAATGGGGTATCCAAATGGAGATTCTGAGCAGGCACTTGGAGATGTAGTAATGGACCTAAGCAGAGAGATGAAGGGCACATGTGTAGATTATGAGTGCTTGTTGCATAGAAATGAGAGTTGAATTCATTGGAGCTGATTATATCACTGATCCTGTAGGTACAGAAGAGAAAGGGCCAAAAGACATAGCCCTAAAGCACACCTAAGCTTATGTCAAGAGATGGGGTTAGCACATAGATGATGACATTTGGGGAAACTGAGAAGGCTTTATAAGAAAGGCAGGAAGATGATGATGAGAGGGCAATGTCACAAAAGCTTAAGGTTGAGAAGATATCCAGAAGGAGCATTTGGTCAGCAGCACCAAGTGAAGAAGTCCAGAAGAACAGGGTTTGAGAAAAGGCTGTTGGATTTAGCAATTAAGAGATTGTTGATGATTTTAGATAGAGAAGTTTCAGTAAAGTTAATTTCAGTTGAGGTGTTCCTTTATATGCCTTGCCTGTCAAACCCTCCCTTAAAATAAAGAAAAATAGTTTAGAAAAACTGACTGACAAAACAAAAATAACTATTTCAGCACCACCCTATGGACAGTATTCCACCACCACCCCACCTCTCAGCCAACAAGATGATGGTGTATTTCAGCATCTGTTTACTGGAACCACAATTGGCTATTGTAATTCACCTGAGTTCAGCTGCCTTTTAGAGTTGATTTCATTTATATTACTATATCATCATGCTTGTTGTTCTCTTGTTTCTTCTTTTTTTTGTGCTGCCTCTAGACAATTTTTTCCATATTTCTTTGAATTTCTCATATTTATTATTTCTTACAGTGTAAGAATATTTCATTACATTCACATCCTACTATTTGTTCAGCTATTCCCAAATATCTGACCCAAAATCTGTTACTGTTTTTTGCTGTAGTTGCTGCTATCTCAAAAAGCACTGCTTTGAATACTATGTGACATATGGAAACTTTCTGCCTTTGATCTCCTTGCTCTACGTGCCCCAACGTAGGACAGGTAGGTTAAAAGGAATGAATAATTTTGCGGTCTCTCACAATCAGTCGATCAACAAAACTTTGTTAAGTGCCTACTATGTAGCACTGGGATAAGTGGTGAGCATAATTTCAAACTGTTTTCCATAACAATTGTATCGATTCACCACTGTGAATTGTGTCTGACTTTCCTTTCACCCATTCTACATTTCTTGCAAACTGTACATTAAGTGATGCCCTAAATACAATGTCTTATCTCCTATCTCCTAATATTTCTACAAGTCTTATCCTATGCCTTGGGATGAAAACTGCCTTTAAAATCCACATGTTCTTTCAAGGCTTACTCAAGTTAATACATCTTTTCATGAAGGCTTTCCTGACATCTCCGTTCTCTGCTGTTAATACTTTTTCCCTTGTCAAATTTTGTATTCACTTATTGGTGCACATGATATATCTAAATTAAATGTAAGCTCTTGGAGGATAGGCACTTTTAATTCTTCTCTTTATAACCACAGTGGTTCATATTCCTATCATTAGGTCAAAGACTGGTGATTTCCACTGTGAGGGACTCCACATGTACATAGTCAATATTTCTATAACTGAGAAACAACAAAAAATAGCAACTAGTATGTATATAGTGCTTGAAAGTTTGCAGAGAACTTTATAAAGCTTATCTCATTGGATTTTTCCTATGACCTTGTAAGGAGATTAGGTCAATAAACTATTAGATAGGAGTCAGGAAGACCTAAAACCAAATCCAACCTGATAAACTCACTAGCTGTGTGAGCCTAGGCAAGTCATTTAACTCTTATTGCCTCAGTTTCCTCATTTATAAAATGAGCTGGAGAAGGAATAGGAAACCACTCCATTATCTTTTTCCAGGGAAACCCCATGGGCAGTATGTTCCACAGCGTGGCAAAGAGTCTAACACAACTGATCTTCTGAGGTAGGTGATATTACGCTCTCTACTTTGCAAATAAAAGGAACGAGACTTAAATGACTTGCCCTGAGTCACATGTGTGTTTCTGCTAGTGTGTTTCTGAGGCAGGATTAAAATTTAGGTCTTCCTGACTCCATGTCTGGTACTTTATTCATTCTGCCACCAATTTTCCTTAATCTTTTAGGTAAGTCTAGGAAAGCTGCCCAAAACCCAGAGAGGTTATTTGAATGGTCAGTCATTACAGAGCTAAGCCTTCTGTATTTCAAGTCTACAATTCTATCCTCTGTGCCATAACATCTTAGCATATTGGGGATTTATCTGTTGGGGTTTTGTTATTGAATAGAACTTAATTACATTGAATTTCAGTTAGGAGAGGTTGTGGTATTATAGGTTCAAATAGTTGGCATGAATTTTGAGACTGGAGAGAGTTCATTTAACTTTTTTTTTTTTGAGGCAATGAGGGTTAAGTGACTTGCCCAGTGTCACATAGCTAGTATGTGTCTGAGGCTAGATTTGAACTTAGGTCCTCCTGACTTCAGAGTCAGTGTTCTATCCACTGTTCCACCCAGGTGCCTCTCATCTTTCAGGGATACTTAATCCCAGGGTTAGTTTAGGCTCTAGAAAGATTTGGATCCACTGTTTCTAAGGAAAGAATTCAGTGTTCATAACTGAGGAGAAAAAGTTGATATTCGTTCCATTACTCATGATTATTGTGATAAGGAGTTGGTCTTTAAGTCAAGAAGACGTGGGTTCAAATCTCACCTCTGACTTGGCTCGCAGATGGGGACAAGTCAACCCCTCAATGCTGTAGGCTGGGGTTTCTTAAACTTTTTCCACTCACCGCTTTTCATGTTTTGGCAGCATTTGCATTGTGTGGGCTGAGGGCATGCACAGGGCAAAATGCATATACTATGTCTTCAGAATCAAGGCTGCAGTGAAGTTGAAAGATGCAGCATGGGTAAGTGCTGGCAGAAACACCTTGGATTGACTAGGCATTTGATTTTTAATGAACTTTTGGTCATTTCCAGAAACTTTTTACTTTTGCTAATTTTTTTGTGACGCCATATGGAGTCGCTGCCCATGGTTTAAGAAACATTGCAGTCTAGGTCACTCTCTAAGTTGGTTAGAAGATGCTAATCTTCTTTGCTAGAGGGATTTCCTCACCTATGATGTCCCTCTACTGATGAAATCATAAGGTCAGCCATTGTTCTCATGATGGGCACATATTTGTGCCTTCAGAATTGCTTTTCTCTTTAAGTTCCTATTTCTCAGGAACTAACTTCCTCTACCTCTAACCATGTAACTAACTCCTTGCTCACAAGGTCCTCATATTCTACTGTCTGCAACCCCTGCCTCTACTAAGAAGATCTTCTGTACAAGACCTTTTCAGAAAGCTAAATACTGACCTCAGTCGAGGAGCATATTTATTTCAACAGGTCAAACTAGCTTCTGTTTGGGACTATGAATGGACATCATACATTCCTTTTCTTTTCTTCTGATAGGCCTTTCATCTTCTTAATTGGCGGTAGTAATATTTGTTGATTTTTATGCCCATCTGCTGTCGGGAATAGAGGGGAGAAGGGAGGCCACCCTTCTCACTGGCCTAGGGATTTGTTGAACTTACTAGATGCAGATCTAGTACGGAAACAACATGGCGGAATGTAGCCCTGGATGGGTAACTCTCAGAGACTAACCAATCATCATTACAAGGAAAAAAGATCCAATGGTGCTTGCTGTCCTTGCGATTTTCTTCCCATAGGAAGACTGAGTCACAAAGGAAAGCAATTATGAAAATAAAAATGGGATTTATCTGCAGAAGGTGTGGCATATGCAGAGAACTCACCAAGTAGGTTAGATTTTTTTTTTTTTTAATATACAAAGGTATAAACAAGGACAGGTAAAAGAAAATGCAAACAAAAGCATGGTATAATGCTGTTAAGTACGACTATTGAAATTCAATGGGAACTGAGACAAAAAACTTGGGACAAATTTTCTTTTGTTTAATGTTTAGAGAGGAAAAGAGAATGATAAATGGATGAATAGAGCACTGTTTGGAGGTGGGCAGAATAATTATAATTTACTACATAGAAATAGAAGAGGTGCCTTATTCATTCATTCATCACTTCTATTTTCTCTGCTAAGGAGAATGACCTTTAGACTGGAAAGGATAGAATAAAAATGGTTCAATACAGAATTGATATCTAAGATAAAGAAGAAAATAGTAAGAAAGCACTTTGCTGCCCTTTGTAAATTAAAGTCATCTGGCCTAAATGAACCTCATCCTTGAGCACCAAAAGAACTACCAGATAGGATTACAGAACCACAGTCAGTTTTATCTGACAGACTCTAGAGCACAGGAAAATTACTGTAAAGTTGGAAAGGACCAATTAATGTCCTAAGTCTCAAGAAAAAAGGAGAAAAGATTCTGCAAACTTAAGGCCAGTGAATTTGACTTGGAGAAATTTTAGAAAGTACTATTAAACAGGTAGTTAGTGAACATTATTAAAAAGAAATGACAATCACAAAAAATTATCATTCCTTTGTCAAGATACGTCATGCCAGACTAATTTTATCTCCTTTTAACATGTTGCTGAGATAAATGATTATTATATTAATAAAAAATTATTTGGGGAGATGTAGAGTTCCTTTTTTTCTGTAATTAAGGTTCTTTGGAGGACATTTCTGATAATGAGACTGAATTAAGTTTCTTAACAATATTGTTCACAGCCTCCCCAGACCAGGAAGGCCATTGTCTCTACTCAGGTTTGGGTAACTTAGAAGTAAATGACGTAACCAAAGTTCACTAGAATAGGTCTAACTCTCATTATAATATTCATTCATTAACTGTTAATCAGTCAGAAATAATTGACACCCTGAGGTGGCACCCAGGAATACCCCTCTTCCAAGGGCATATTAGCTGTAAGCCCACCACCATGGTTATTTTTGGCATTTGAAAATGCCACTGTCCTTCTATTAAAAGGCTAGCATTATTAATGAAATGACTAATTATCCAGAAATTATGTTTCTCAAACTTTGTAAATGTCACGCTACTAAACTGGCAGATCAGAAGAATTCTATGGATCATTTTTGTCTAGATTTTAGTGAAGCATCTGTTAAAAGTAGCTTCTACTGTTCTCCTGGGAAAAGACAAATATATTTAGATGTATAAATTAATGTGGAATAGATTTGAAACTGACTTAATGGCTAGAAATAAGCGGTATTAATTATTGACTAAAGGCCATCTTGTCAACAGGTCCTTATCGAAGTATCCTGGGGATCTGTGCTTGTCCCTACATTGTTAACATTTTTATCAATGGTTTGATTAGAAGCATTAATGGCATGTTAATCAAATTTGTAGCTAACACAAAACTTGGAGGGATGATTACTACACTAGCTGATAGTCTTGATGCAAAAAGTTTTGGAGAGGTAACATGTAGGACCGAATCTAAGAAGGTAAAATATAACAAGGCTAAATGTAAAGTCTAACACTTAGGTTCAAGAAATTGGCTTCCCAAGAACAATTTTGGAAGGCATATTTAGACAATGCCTGGCATGCAAGCAAGTGCATGCAAGTACTTAAATGCTTGCTGAATAATTTGTTATGTGTTTATACAATGTTCCATCTAAAAAGCTAATGCCATCTTGGACTACTTCAAGAGAGATAGAGTGACCAAAAAGACGGAATTGATAATACCACTGTATTTTGTTCTTGTCGGATCACATCTGGAACACTGTGTTCATGTATTTAGGAAGGGCATTGAGAAACTAGAGACCATCCAAGGAAGATGCAAATATGGAATTCATGCCCTTGAAGATGAGTAAAAAGAAGCTGGGGATAAATAGGCTGTAGAAAAAGACTCGTAATGGACACTGATAGTTTTTTCAACTATTTTGTAAAATATATGCCAAATACAGAGAGATTAGACTTGTTCTGTTTATATCTAGATGACAAAAATAGGTAAAAACTATTATTATAAAGAAAAACTGGGTGAAGAGAGCGTGGAGAAAAATTTAGTTGTAATCTCAAGAATTAGAGCAATCCAAAAGTAGAACTGGCTATATTTGAAGGTAATGGGTTTTGCCTCAGTAGAGTTCTCCAAGTCAAGGCTCCATGGCAGCTTGTGGAATGTGTAATAGCCAGAAGTCTTCTTAAGATTTGGGTTGATCCCTTCTAATGTTGAAATTTGAGGGAGAGGAATCTGGAAAGATGGTGGAGTAGGTCAGAAAATTTCAAACTTTCCATATTTCCCCCACAAACAAGAAAAATAGCACCTCAGGATGAATAAAGAGCAGTAAAATAAGCAAGAGGTGGGGGGCAGAACAGGGGTTCTCCTGGAACAATTACAGAAGATCCCTACAAAAATCCCAGAACAGAGATTTGATCACTGTGAAAAGTAAATACGTCCAAAATAGTTCCACTGAAAGAGCAAGTGGCAAGCCCTGGGGTAGCTGGGTTGGGAGGCAGTCTCAACTCCAGTCACAAAAGCTTTCAATTCCTGGATAGTGTTTCAAGTCAGGAGTCTGAACCAGGGAAAACTGAGAGAGCCTCTGTTGATAAAGAATATCAGACCCAACTTTGCTGTCAAGACACAGCCCTGAGCAAGAAGAAACCAGTACACATCCACTGAGTACCGAAGCAGTGGGGTAGGGATACTGCTCACTCTGGACATTTCCAGCAGGGCAGACTTCTTTGTTTAGGTCCCCAGCTAGAGGGGAGAACTAAAGGATGACCTGTGGCCAGAAGCACCATGACCCATCCCCCAGGACTGAAGAAGGTTACAAGAAATAAAGTGAGGAGGCAAAAGAGAAAGAATCTAATCATAGAATGTTAATACGAGAATAAAAAAAGACTAGGGTTCATCTTCAGAGGGGGATACTGAAATAAAAAAAAGCCTCTCCAGTCCCAAAGAGTAATGTCAAATGAACACCTGTGCAAAAAGAATTCATAGAACTTTAAGAAGACTTTAAAATCAAATGAGAGAGATTGAGGAAAAACTAAAAAAGAAAAATAAGAATTCAAGAAAAACAAGATTATGAAAAGGAAGTCAACCAATTAAAAAAGGAACTCCATAATCTTAAGGAGGAAAATGATTCCTTGAATTTGAGAATTGGGCAAGAGAAGCCAGACAAGTTACGAGACCAAGAAATAATAAAACAAATATAAAGAATGGAAAAAAATAGAAGAAAATGTAAAACATCTTATAGGAAAAACAGCTGATCTGGAGAACAGATCAAGAAGAGAAAAGATAAGAATAAGCAGAGTACCTGAAAACTATGACCAAAAAAAAGTCTTCATATGATAATACAAGAAATGATCAAAGATAATTGTCCTGAAGTGGTAAAACAAGAGGGGAAAATGGAAGTAGAAAAAATTCGCTGATCAACAGCCGAAAGAGATTCTATGGGGAAAACCTACAGGAATATCATAGTCAAATTCCAAAACCTCCAGCTCAAGGAAAAAATATAACCAACAAGAAAACAAATTTAAATATGGCGGTGCCACAGTTAGAATCACAAAATACTTAGCAGGAGTGATAGTGAAACCTGCAAGTCTTGCAATACTGTGTATCAAAGAGCAAAAGAACTGGGTTTTCAGCCAAAAATGCCATACCCATTAAAGTTAAACATAATCCTGAATGAAAAAATAAATTGTCAGACTTCCAGAATTTGGGTTAAAAAATAAACCTGAACTTAATTGAAGATTTGACATAAAAGATCCAAGGGAAATATAAGGTACATATCTATGATTAATTTTCAAGGGACTCAATAAGGACAAACTGTACCTTTTATATGAGGAAATGTGAAACATGAGTCTAAGATTGTTATTAGTAATCATGTGGTTCATAAGAAAGATTGGGGTAGACCTAAATATGATAACATTTTTTTAAAAGTAAAACTGTTTAGAAAAGTAAAAAGAGTAATTATTTTATATAAATGAGGTGCAAGATGAAGAATTGACACGGGAATTAGAAGGGGGATGAGTAGTTCTGGAAGTGTTGGGAATGGGTTTAAGAGGGAACAGTACACATATATCTAGAAGAGTATAAAAGTTCTAAATTCAGAAAGAAATAAAAGCCTAACGGTATAGGGAGTGGGGAAAGAATAAGGGAGAAATTTTTAGAGGGGAAGGTGAGAGAATAGCATAAGGGCAGGGTAATAGAAGGGTACTTATATCAATAGGAATGGGAGGATGAAGGAGGGATCCTTGAAAGGGGGGTGGGTTAGTTAGGAGGGCAAGACAGTGCGTAAGAGGTAAAGTAGAGGAGTCAGGAGGGATGGAAATAAGAAATACACACAAACATAATAAAGATCAGGAATAGAATTTATTAGAGGTAGAGTAGTAATGATCTCAGACTAGTTAAAAGTTAAAATAGATTTAATCAAAAGAAAAAAACAGGGAAACTACATTTTATGCCAGCCATATTAATCAATATTATTTTAGACTATTAAAAAAAAAACTAGGCAGTACAAGGGTAGAATATTTCTGTGGTGTAGGAAATGGTGAACTGGTGGATTTAGAAAAATATGGAAAAATTTGGACTTATGAAGGAAAAGGTTATCCACTCTCAGTAAAAAGAGGACAAATAAATATAAACAGTCTTATATAGATGCATATGAATGTACATGTCTATATGTGAGTATGATTCTAGATATTTATGTATATGTATGTGTATGTAAGTGTATGTGCATGTGTACATGGGTATATGTATATATATGTATATATGCATGTATGTATCTGTGCTTAGTTGTACCTTCTTGGGAGCTGGATGGGGGAAACGGGGGGCAAAGGAACAAAGTAAAAAGCACATAGCAGAGAACAAAAGAAAACTTACAAGGAAGCAAAGAAAAGGTATACAGCTCTGAACACGATGAGTAATATTTACTATATATGCTTTCTTGACATGAAAATTTATTAGTATACATTCTGAATCCTCTCTTATGTTATACTGAGTGTATGGCAATGCTTTCTTTTTCTTTTCTTATTTTGTATTTCAGCTTTAACATTTAAATTTATATTTTTTCTTTTTCTCATTGTGTATTTAAATTTAAAATAAATAAAAGAAATTCTGTCATAGTTTTACTGAAAAGGAGAGTAAGCTGGTTCAGAACTGAAGAAGATTCCAACCTTATCAATACCTATTTGATTTCAGTGGGATTCCCAGAATATTTTCAATTTAAAGAGATGACATTTGGGGCAATTTTTTCGCAGAATCATAGAGCTGATGGGAAGGTACCTTGGGGCTTCTAATTTTCACTTAATTCTGTATATACAGTAAATAGTGAGAATAGCTCGTGAAGTCTTGGACTTCCTAGGAGACAGGTTGATCTGAGTTCAATTGCTATGTCTGATATTACATTATGCATGTGGCCAGGGTTAAGTTTCTTAACTTCACTGACTTAGTTTCCTCATCTATAAAATGAGGATGATACTTATAGTACTTATCTTACTGGGTATTTGTGCAGTTCAAATGAGATAATTTTTAAAAGTGTATTGTAAATCTTAAAATACTGTGTAAATGTCAGCAAGGGAGTAGGAAGGTTTTGTTTTGTTGGATTTTTTAAAATAAATCTTTATTCAGCAGCTGACAGTGTCCAGGATTTTAGTGATAGGAAGATGAAAGAAATTTTTGCTTTGGATAAAATAGTGTGCTCCCCAATAAGGATAACACATGTTAGACCAGGAATGTGGCAGTGGAGAGCTCAGGAGAGAACCCTGGAACATTTTAGGTGAGCAAGCCCCCTTTTAGCTGGGCACATAAAGGAAGAATCCATGGAGGTGAGAGCTGAGACTTGTAGGAAGGAGGAAGAGGTAATATTCACCTGACTGACCACCTATGCAGGTGCCGGGCAAAAGGAAGCTATGTCCTGGGGAAGACAAGAGTTTAAAAGTCTCTACTTGTGTTGGTCATCATCTCTCTGCTTTTTGGGGTCTGCTTCTATCTCTTCTCTCTCAGTCTTTTTCCTCTTAGACCTTGCTCCTCTCCTCTCAGAATTTCCTTTCTCTTTCCCTCTTGTTTTCATCCCAGGCCCTGCTGGACTCTCTTTCCCATCACCTCTCTCTCCCCCTGTCGAGGTCTCACTCCCTGACCCTCCCATCCCAGGTTCTCTCTTGGGACCACTCCTTCTTTTCCCTCTGGCCTTCTCCATAGAAATTACTTTTGAAAACTGACAAGTTAGTGGGTTTTCTAAAAGGCTGGTTCGCCCACCAAGCCTCAATTGTCCAGATTCTTTTTTTCCACCAAACATTCTTCCAAGTCTCCAAGGGATCCACCCTTTAAGGATTCTTTCCAGCTCATAGTCAAAAACTTTGTGTTGATAAATCATCAGTCCATTTGTATCTCTGTAAGTTTTTAACATACTGTTCTTCTCTGTATGCAATAAAATCATATCCCTTTGAAAATCCTGTGACAACACCCTGAACCAATTGTAACTTCTTGATGTCACCATATCTGCTGAAGACATCTTTCAACCTTTCTTCTGTCCTCTGTAGGTTCAGCCAGCCCACACAGAGGATAAGGTGAGGGGGGCGGGTCTCTGGACACCTCTTTGTTGGGCACATAGGCACCAGCATCACCCTACCGATTGCCCAGTCATGAGGCTCTCATCAGTACTGTTGATGATGCCAATCTTGAGGGGATCATACTCTGGTGATGGGCATCTACTCATTCATTCTTCTCTACTGGGATTCATGCTTACTCTTTACTCGATGACAAGTCCGGCTTCCAACTTCTGGGAGGTTCTCAGGAGCTTGTTTTTAAAAATATCTTTGGTCTTACAAATATCAGTATGATTATTTCTAATATTTTAGAATTAGAACCCAATCATGGGTCTAATGATCTAATTCAATCACTTTACCTGTTTAAATCTTATAAAACTCTGACTATCTTCTCATCGGGAGGAGAAATAAAAATGAAACAGCAAGGAGAATAGGACAGGAGGGATTCACATTTGGGGCACAGAAAGAATAATAATAAAAATCCTCCATTAAAATCTTCTGATATCTGATCCTGAACCCAGGTATAACTCATGGTAGTGGTAAGGCAGTCACAGGTTTGTAAAATACTTAACATAAATTCTATTTCGATTCTCACTACACCTTATAAGGGAAGTACTACATAAACTTAGAGACAACTGAGTGGCACAAAAGAGAGAGAAAGGTAAACCTGAAATGAGAAAGACTTGAGTTCAAAATCACCCTCAGACACTATGTGACCTTTATGCAAGTCCCTTTACTCTACCTGTCTCCAGTTTCCTCATCTGTAATGTAATATGATCATCCTGGGATCTTAACTATAATGCCAAGAGAGGGCAAGCTCTTGTCAGTCATGGTGAGGTAAAAAGATTTCTACAGGAGGACCAGCAGTGGACTGCATGTCCAGTTTCCAATGAACAGAACAGCTAAATTCAGAGAAATACCATCCCTAAACAATTCCTCTTCCTTTCCTCCATCCCTTTCTTAACTTATTTCCTTTCTCTCTTCCTTTCTTTTTCTTTCTTCTTGTGTCATCTAATATGATCGAATGTAATGCACTTGAGTCCAGAGAATATTTTGGTATTGCTTTCTATCCCGTGTTTGGCAGGTCAAATTGTCCATTTCCATTAAATCAGTTACACAGTGGAGAAAACATTGCCTTTAAAACTCAAGGAATTGAGGTATGTTAGATTATATCCCAAATGGGAAATAAGAAACCATTACACATGAGAAAAGACAGGGTATTTGTTAGGACCAAGTGTTTCCTGGATGTCTAATTTGTGAATATCCTGTGGTTGTAGAATCAGAAGGAAAAGAAAGTAAGAATCACTTACTCAGGCAAATACATGCACTTACAGGTCACCTTGACAATATAACCATTGTTCCTCTCCTATGGACTGCCTACCTCTGCAAAGGAGTGGGGGAAGAGGTTCTCCTATTTCTCTTCTTTGAGTCCATGCTTAATCTTAGTAATTTTGTAACATAAATATTTTTATTGTTTTGTTAATATTTTTCTTTCCATTTACATTGTTATAATCATTGTATATATTGTTTCCTTAGTTCTGCTTGCTTTACTTTGCACCATAACATTCTATACATTTATGTAACAAAATTTAGTCATTCCCCAATTGATGGATATCTACTTTGCTTCCAATCCTTTCATTCCACAAAAAGTACTGCTATAAATATTTTGGTGTAAACAGAACCTTTATTTATATTGATGACCATCTTTAAGTGTATGCCTAGCAGTAGAATCTCTAGGTTATAGGGTTTGGGCATTTTAACAATTTTATTTACATATTCCAAAATGCCTTCAGGAATGATTGCACTGCATTTAAAACTCCACCAATAGTGTGTAAATGTGGTTGGCTAATGCTTTTAAAAATCAAGGCAATAGAGTCCTGGTAACTGGTGTTACAAACAGTGAAGTTAACCAGCTGGGCCCTAGTTTATCAATACTTTTACCTCAGCTGCCAACAGGAAACCTCCTAAATATCTTATGTATGAACAATCTACCTAGCTACTGATGCTGGGCTTCTTATTGTAGGTAGCAGCATGGTTGGGAAGTGTTTCAGGATACTTGTGACTGGGGCCCCCTCAAATATTATTGAAGAAATTGTTGGGATTATGGGGGTTTCATTAATGTGGAAACTTGAAGACTGAAGTCATTTCCATAATATATGTTACAGGAAGGTAATTTGTGGTTAGCTAATGCAAATTATCTGTGATTCTACCTCTTGAAAAAGAAACTGGCACTTGTTCTGACTCAGGTATCTCTGAATGAAGAGGACTTCTTCAGTAAGTAGATTTAGATTAGGCACTTCTACAACTTCCTAAAGAAGAAAAAGGGCTATGATAAACTGTAATGCATTGCCTTGAAATGTGGTGAGTTTTTATTCCTTTGAGATCTTTGAGCAGAAGCTGGATAAACACCTCTAGGGTATATTACAGTCAGTCTTTCTTTTAGCTATGAGTTGGACTAGAGGGCCACCTAGGGATCTTCCAAATCTCTACTCTGTGATGTGCTTCTGTGATCTTCTGACCAGATTTTTTTAATGTTTGTAAAACACTTTCTTCACATCAACAAATTGAATTAAGCAAGATATCAAATCAGTTTCAAAATATGGTTAATTTTTTGGTGAGAACTGAATTTTTCATGCCTTTCTAAGCAATAATTCAAAAGAAACCCAACTTCTTTTCTCTTTATATATACTTGACTCTAGGCAATTCAAGTTCATCTCTGTCTTCCTCTATCTTTCCTCCACTGACTAGTTTATTTCATCTTTGTCAGACATGAATAAGATTTTATTTTGCACCTGGAGCAATTGTTACAGGCTTGGGATCAAGGAAGAGTTCACTTAGTGTATAGTTATCAAAGGGATGAAGTGGGTACCAGGAGAGTTTAAGGCTTCTCTGCTGCTGAAGTGTGGGTTACTGCTGGGCAAGTTTGTGGAATGGCAACTGGGGATAGAGGGAGGAAAGTACCATTTGGGTTGGAGCTACTATTTCTGAAAAAGGGGTATGGTTGGGCAGAACCTTGCCTATGGTACAACCTCTGGTGAGAGGAGAATATTCTGAGAGAGTTGGGGCTTTCTAAGTATTAGCTGTTGTTGTGTTTGTCCTTTGTTTTCTAAGAGGGATATGACATCAGGGAAATGATGACATGACATGTAGTTGACTTTGATCTGATTGAGGAAGGGCTGTGCAAGATCACCAGCTTCAATTTCTCCTCCAGAGCCATCTGGATCCAGTAAACAGATATTCATCAGGATGACTAGAGAAGACCCAGGATACAATGGGAGACCTTGACCCTTTTAGGCTAAGGCCTTTTCAGGTACTCACTTAGAGTGAGGTAATGCCCATTCAGTGAACAGGCCTCTTTAAGAAGTAGTCATGGGATGGCCCCTTTAATTAGAAAAAGAAAAACAAATCAAGTTGGGAGGTCAAGACCCTCAGGGTTGCTGTTGCAAAGAGAGACAGTTACCACTGAGATTCACTCTAAGCCAAGAGGATCCAAGAAATAGTCATTAAGTAGAGCTTGGGCAGGGATCTATTGTGGTTTAATCTATGAACTTCAGAGTGAATGGGTTTAAGGTTTTAGAAAAGAAAGAAAGAAAAAAGAAAGGAAAAAAGAAAGAGAGAAAGAGAGGAGGAGGGAGTGAGGGAGAGAGAAAGGAAAGAAGAAAGAAAGAGAGAGAGGAGGAGGGAGGGAGGGAGGGGAGAGAGGAAGGAAAGAAGAAAGAAAGAGAGAAAGAGAGAAGGAGGGAGGGAGAGAGGAAGAAAGAAAAAAAGAAAGAAAGAAAGGAAGGAAGGAAGGAAGGAAGGAAGGAAGGAAGGAAGGAAGGAAGGAAGGAAGGAAGGAAGGAAGGAAGGAAGGAGGGAGGAGGGAGGGAGGGGGAGGAAGGAAGGAAGGAAGGAAGGAAGGAAGGAAGGAAGGAAGGAAGGAAGGAAGGAAGGAAGGAATAAAGAGAGAAAGGAAGAAAGAAAGAAGTCTAGCTAGTAAACCCCAAGTTAACTGGGCAGCTTCTGGCCACCAAAATTTATCTTCTTTGGAGAGGTGAAAGAAAGGGAGAGGAAGAGGGAGAGGATGAGCTGAGTTACCCAGCTAGCTAGCCACTTAATGATCACTTAATTAAGGTCACTTAATGGCTGTTTTTTGGACCCTCCTGGCTTAGAGGGAATCTCATTTGTAGCTGTTTCTCTCTGGAACAGCAACCCTGAGGTACTTGCCCTCCCAGCTTGATTTTTCTTTTCCCAAATATTGGTACTCTAGGGAGAAAGCTTAGTTACCCAGCAACATTGTGCAGTGACTATCTCTAGAGATAGACTTATCTCTACTTTGCAATGCAGGGATCTAAGACAACTCTAAGACTCATGATAGAAGATGCTATCCATATCCAGAAAAATAACTATGGAGTCTAAATGCAGATTGAAGCATAGTATTTGCTTTCTCTCTCTCTCTCTCTCTCTCTCTCTCTCTCTCTCTCTCTCTCTCTCTCTCTCTCTCTCTCTCTCTCTCTCTCTCTCCCATTTTTTTTATTTTCATTCCTCTTTCTCATGGTTCCTCCCATTGGTTCATAATATTTCTTTACAACATGACTGTGAAAAATATGTTTAATATGAATGTATATGTAGAGTCTGTATCAGATTGCATGCTGTCTTGGGGTAGAGAGAAGGGAGTGATAGAGAGAAAATTTGAAACTCAAAATCTTATGGAAATGAATGGTGAAAACTAAAAATAAATAAACAATTTTAAAAGCCTAGTTATCCCACCCTAGTTAGAGTTCTTTTATCCATATTTTGTTTCAGATATCTATTTCACCTAAGCTACTATTCTTCCTTCCTCTTGTCTGACTTTCCAAATCCTACTCACCCTCCAAGATCAAAATTCCAACTTCTTCACAAAAATTTTTTTTTCAGCTGCTTGAACTACATATGACTCTTCCTTCTCTGAACATCTGGAGAATTTATTTTTTTTCTATACATTGGAGTTTCTCTCCTTAGCTAGATTCTAAAATTACTAAGATAAATCATGTAGGATGCTCAATAAATGCTTATAAGTGTAAAATCAATCTCTGGAAGTGAGTATAAGGATCATTTTGTCCACCTTTCTTTTTGGTGCCTGAATTCTCTCTACAATCTGAACAACCGATAATTCAAACTGAACTTATAACAGTTCAAATGATAGGGAATTCATTGATTCATTGACAAAGCAACTTATTTCATTATTGAATAGCTATAATTGCTAGGAAATTCTTCTGTATATCAAGCTCACTATTTTACTGGAATCCACTGGTCTTAGTTTTGCACTCTTTAACTACTTAGAAAAAGTCAGTTCCAGAGAGAGCCCATCAGATACGTAAAGCCAGTAATTATGGCCCCAGTAAGACTTCTCTTCTCTAAGCAAGAAAGTGGAGGAGAGAAATGAAATTAGGAAGATCATAGTTCAAATCTGGTCTCAGACATGTGATAGCTGTATGACCTTGGACAACTCATTTAACCTTGTTTCCCTCAGTTTCCTCATCTGTAAAATGAGCTGGAGAAGAAAATGTCAAACCACTCCCGGATCTTTGCCAAGATGGCCTCAAATAAGGTCACAAAGATTTGAACATGAATGAATAGCAAAAATAACTCCTTCCATTTTCCATGCTCCCTTTCTGAGAACTGTACATGTAGGGAGTAATGGATATTAACCAACAATTTTATTTGGATTCATATAGATTCACCAAATGAGACATATTGAATCTGGGAATCACAGAATCCAAGAGTCCAACTTTGCCCTGAATTCAGGAAGCCCAACTCCTCTATTTACCTTTGCTTGAACATTTTTAGTCATGGCAATTCATTCCCTTATACTTTAACAACCTACATTTTTGGAAACCTGAAAATTTTAGAAAGTACTTCTAATAGTGAGTTGAAATATGTTTCCTTATAACTTCTCCTCATCTTTTTTCTGGCAACAAAAAGTTACAGGATATCAATCTTATCTCTCTTCCTTATGATTATGTGCATCTATTTTTGTTCAGACATCAAGTTTATTAATGAGAAGAACCCATACCACCAATGAAGATTAGGATTTTTTTTTTTTAACAATTGGGGTAAAATGACTTGTCCAGGGTCACACAACTAGTAAATTTCTGAGACTGGATTTGAAGTCAGGTCTTTCTGGATCCAGGGCTTTATCCCTTGGGCCACCTAGCTACCCAAATATTAGTAATTTTCTTAAGTTTGTTGTCTTAAAAAATTTTCCTGGCAGATGAGAGATCAAGAGACTTCCCCAGTTAGTAGGTGTAAATATTTGTCAAAGATAGGATTCAAACCCAGTTCAAAACTTCCAAGGGTAACTCTCTATCCCTTACACTACACTGTTTTTCTCCTTCTTATCATAGTCTGTCATGTATGTAAAAAGCGGTATTTCTCCCACAAACATCTCGCCTCCAAACTAAATATCTCATTCCTTTAACTTTTCTTCATAAGTCATATCATGTTTCCTTCTCCTCATTCTCCAGATGAACTCCAGCTTGTCAATATTCTGCCCAAAATGTGATGCGCAAAAATCAATGTAATATTGTAAATGTTGTCTGAGCAGGGAATGGGGCATGTGGGAACATCACTTGCATGAATTCTCATGTCTCTTATGATATAATCTGTATGCTGCTTCCTGAAATCATCTCCCCCAACTGGGATTTTTGCCATACCCATTAATAGGTACTCCTCCCTCATATGTCTCCTCTGTCTAACCAATCCTCTATTCAACTGCTAAATTGATATCTCTAAAACATGGATTTATCCATTTCATCCCCATACTCTTTTTTAATGATTCCCCATAACCTCTAGTAGAAAACACAACCATTATGACAGGAATTTAAAACCTGAATCCCAGTTTTCAGTTTTTCTTTGTTTATCCCCTATTTTTCACTTTCCATTACAGTCAAATCAGCGTGATTTTCCTTCCCCCTATATAACAACGCATTTTTCATCTCTGGGCATTTGTACAAGGTAGCCCTCATGCCAGGTAAGTACTTCCTTTCTCATCTATTTACCTTAAAATTTTTAACTTCTTTAAAGTAGCTCAGCTGCCACCTCCTAAATAAGCATTTTCTAGGCAAACTCAGTCGATAAGTTATTAACACCTTCTCTTGAATTTATCTGTTTCATTAATCTCTCTCCATATATATATTATTATATTATATCATGTTATGTTATGTTATATTACATTATGCTGAATTATAATAATATTGCATTATATTACATCACATTATAGTACATTACATTATCTTATTTGTAAATGTATTCATCCTTTGTTGCTGAAGAAGACCATGCCATCAGAGAAATAATGACATAATTTGCACTTGACTTTGTTTTGAGTGAGGGAGGGCTGTATAGGTCACCAGCCACACTTCTCCTCCAGAGTTATCTGAATCCACTGATCAGATATTCATCAGGATGACTGGAGATGAGCCAGGATGAGGCAATTGGAGTTAAGTAACTTGATCAAGGTCACACAACTAGTGAGTGCATCTGAGGTGAGATTTGAACTCAGGTCCTCCTGACTCCTGCACTGGTACTCTATCTACTGCACCACTTAGCTGCCCCAGTTTGTAGATATTCCCACAGGAGAACATAAATTTCCTAGAAGAAAATGACTATCAGTTTTGTCTTTTCATTCTCTTACATTGCCTTGTACATGGTAAACACTTAAAAAATATTTATTTAATCAAATTGATCAGCATTTTGCCTGTTCTGCACATTATCTTGCTAACTAGCCCTAAGATCACATGATTTTGCTGTTCTGTCGCCTCAGTACTTAAAGCCTAGTCCCATTCTGTTCCATATGTCAAACTGCCAAGTCAGTGCTTGCTTATGCAGCCCAACAGCTACCCCCCCCCCTCCATTTTTGCTTTAATTTGCTTGCATTTAGGATTATTTCCTATTATTTGAAACCCATACCATTCATAGAGGCTGAAGTCTGAGAGGGAATAGAGGATCCAGAGAACAAATAGGTTGGTTTTTTTCCCCTATATCATGACTTTCCATGATTTAGGGGACAAAATGAGAGAAAGTCTCATTAAAGGTCACAGTCAATCACAATTCATCAAGGAAATCTACCTCATACATACCATTTTTTTCTCCACTTGATTTCTAATCTGAGGAAACAATGACAAATGATCTAGTATTCCCTTTGTACTTCTTTCTAAGACACGAATGGATTGACTAATAAATTTTCTGCCACCATTATGGTTATGTGACTGAAGCCCTTTTTTATCTCAAAATTTCTGAATGAATACAGTTAAACCTCACAAATTGGAAAAAATGATGATGAAAACGTTCTGATTTAGTAAACCTTTGCTTAAAGTGCATGGAGGACATATTTTAAAATTCTTACTGGTTATTTCTTTGTGAAGACATGTACTTTATACTGAATATATACTATATACTGATATATACTATATACTATATATACTGATATATAATATATACTATATACTGATATATACTATATAATATACTGATATATAATATATACTATATACTGATATATACTATATACTGAAGTACAATAACTTCAGTGCTGTTCAATTGTTTCAGTCATGTCCAGCTCATCATGACCTCACCGGGGTTTTCTTCAAAGATATTGCAGTAGTTTTCCATTTCCTTCTGTAGTTCATTTAACATATTAGTAACTGAATTACTAAACAGGGTTAAGTGACATACCCAGGGTCACACAGCTACTAAGTGTCTGAGATGAGATTTGAACTCAGTAATCTGAGTCTTCCGGACTTTAACCTCAGCATTCTATCCACTATGCCACCTAGCTAACTATTAACAGAATTACTAAGAAGGAGGCTTGTTAGAGTTATTTTAATAAACAGAAAATAATGGTTTCTAGAGACTACATCATTTGTTTCTACACAAGAGCATAATAGAAATATAAAAATAGGATCATAGACTTAAAATTGGAAGAAAATTTTGAGACCTTAAAGGTCAATTCTTTAATTTTACAAGTAAAGAAACTGAGGAACAATGGCATAAAGTAATTTGTCCAGGATAACATGGCTGGCAAGAGTTCCAGGTGACATATTAATGCAGATCTTATTTTGAATATTGCACTCTATCTGTTACAACAAATATATTATTGATTCTTAGTAAAAAAAAAAATAACAATATATCTATAGGAGATATTTTCTGTATGCTGACCATCCAATGAGCAAAATTTCAGCCCCTTTAGAATATCAAAAACCTATGCCATAAAGCATCAATCATCAAATTGAGAACTACATAAAGGAGCCATCTCATGGAACTCCCAAAATGAATTCAAATTTATTTCTAGTTCTAAATTAGATCAACTTTAATAATCCTCTCCCAGTTAAATTCTTTATTGAAGGAGAATGCCAGATTACCTGTAGAGGCTGACCATCTCAATCATCCTATGTAACCGACATCTATGCTATGAATGTGTGTGTGCATGTGTCGTTGTGTGTATGTACCATTGTATATGTGTATATATACATATATATGTGTCTGTGGATACACAAACACACACACACTGAAAGTTGAGGTTGTTTTGCTTTTTGGTCATCTCCAGCATTCAATTCACTGTTTTTTCCACATAATAATCACCATTAAATGCTTTTTCATTCATTCATTCATTCATTCATTCATTCATTTACTCGTTCATCCACAAGAGAATGTAAGCTCTTTGAGGCAAGAACTGTCTCACTTTAATATTTGTATCTCCAGAAACGTCTACAATGCCTGGTATATAGTGAGTGCATGTTAATTAATGTTGATTGAGTAGTTTATTAATTTTTGCCAAACAGGTCTCCAATATACCCCCCCCACACACACAAATACTCACAACCACTTTTTCATATCAATATTCTCCTAGTGATTATATCTGACTATAAATCATGAATCATGACAGTCTCCAAAGAACCAAAAATGTAGACAACCAAAAGACTAATGGAGAATATGCTATAAGTTGTTAATGTCCAACATGTTTTCTCTCTCTCTCTCTCTCCTCTCTCCTCTCTCTCTCTCTCTCTCTCTATATATATATATATATATATATATATATATATATATATATATATATATATATAAAAGACCTAAAAGAAGTTTTTCAATATAGTCTACCATCCATTGTCCAAGATTTATAAGAGGAAATGGGCAAGGATGCCATATAAACATGTATGTTGGGTTATGATTTGTACCTATAGAAGGTATACTTCATTTACCTACCAGGACTATCAATTAAATTGGACAAGCAACCTAACCTTTGGGTCTATAATGGTAATTTAAATGGGGAGATATTTCTCATTCATAAATAAGCCCATGTGACTTGCCTGGGTCACATGGAAACTTGAGTCATATAAGTCTGAGTCACATGGAGCCTATGGTGGGAGGAGTTTGCTGGAGGGGTGAAACAGGAAGGATGGATAAGGGAGAGGTGGAGCTAGAGCAGAGCTGAGAAGAAATTAGTCAGAGTCAAGTCAGAGCTGGGAAAGATGCAGGCTGCTGACTAGTGTAAATGAAAGATTGTTTGTGATTTTGTTTTGGGGAGCCTGCTTGTGATTTGTTTAATGGAGCTGGTTTGTGGGAAGCCTAGCCGGGGGAAGACTTGGGGATGGTGTTGTCTTCTGCACTGTTACTGTGTTTAGATTTTTGTTACTATGATGGATTTGGCTTTCTGGTGTCTGAATAAATATTTTGGTTCTGTCTTCCATGTGGAGAGTCTGTTGTATTTCACAATTCAGAACTGTACAGGGATATTCATGGCCACTGTAGGTACTGTGAATATCACATTGGTGCTACAGGGTCTGTTTCTTCATCTATATAACAGGGTCCACCAACCTCCAAGATTTTAATATTAGTAGCTATAATATTAATTCAATTAATATCACATTTTATACTTCAAAAAACCACTTTCCTTATAGCAACTCTGTTAAGTCAATAGGCTTTTTGTTTTTATTTGTATTTTTGTTTTTTGCTGTTGTTTTTGTTTTTTATAATTAGTAGATGCTTTGTTTGCTTTTTGAACTATATTTTCATTTATAAGAATTACACTGATACAAGCCCTGGGTGAGGACACTCTGTCTAACAATTCTGATTGGCATCTGTTCTGTGAATCATAATTTCAGAAAGTTCCCTGGGGCAGTGAGAGGATAAATTTACTTGCCTGGAATCATACAGCCTTGTGTGTCAAAGGCAGGATTTGAATACAGGGTTTTGTGACTCTAAGGCCAGTTCCTTGTCTATCATGTCACATTACTTCATGTGTAAATATTAATTACGACTATTTTCCAAAAGAAAAATGGAGGCTCATAAAGATTAAGTAACTAGCTCAAATTTGCACAACTAATAAGTTGTGAGGGTAGAGGGCAGGCAGAGCACTAAGGGTGAACATCATTTGTTTAACACCCTAAAGCTGTGTTTCCTCCCAGAAAAAGGCCCAGCCTGTTCCTTTAATTTTTCCATTACTCTTCAGGACTATGCAACCTGAAATATACTAAAAATGTCACTGTATTTCACATCTAAGTGTTTTTGCCCTGAATCCATTTCAGCAAGTTTGAAGGCTATAAAACCTGCAGTGATAAAGCATCCTGAATTGTGCTTCTTGCGTGAAAATTGCTAAATTAATTTTGTTATCATGATAACCTATTTCAATGCTGTTTCGATGCATTTTAATACCCACACTATGAAGGTTTCTTGTGTGCAGGACAATGATGAATACACCTTGTATTGTTAAAAAATTCAAAACACACATAGCATTGAATGAAATGAAAGTGCATGCAAGAACATCATTCTGTTTGATGTGATGTTCCGTTGCTGGTTATCAGTCAAACATCACAGTTTATCTAACAGCGACACTATTTAGATAACTCTGAAATTAGAAATTTTTATGTGCTGTTATGAATGACAGCAGTCATTCTCCAAAGAGCAGAGTAATTTTCAAAAGAAAGGTGCATATGATTTCCATTGTTCAAGGTGATATTTTCTATTATTTGGATATATGGCAAATGTGTTATAAACACTAAGCCAGGAATTTTAAATTGTCACCATTTTCTGTGTTGGTGGCCTTTCTCTCCCCCTAACCCACCCTTGGTAACAAGAATAAGAATATATCTTATACCAGTAATTGAAAATATATGATTTTCACTCATGAGATTCCACCATATGTTAGTCAGCTGTTTCATGGATTGCTCAATTCCCTGTCCCCTACCACCATCACCAGTTTGTAGTCAATATTCTGGTAATGCACCTTGTGGAATTTAGTTAAGCTGATTCTCACAAAATACACAGAATTTCCCCTCACTGAAACCTGGACTTGAACACTGGCCAGAATTATAGCTCCGCTGTATGTATCTATTATCTGATCTATATCTATTATTGCATCTATGTCTATCATCTATATCTAAATCTGCCCTTACATCTATATCTAATCTAAATTTATATTCTAACAATAAATAATTGTTAATGGGTCCAAGGGGATGAAGAATTGTAGCTATTTCCATTGCACTAAGGGGTCACTCAGCTCTGGACCCTCAAAAAATGGTTTGGACTGGGTTCAGACCTGTAAGAGCTCACCATCTAATGAACTGGGCTCCCTCTTCTCCCCTCATTGGCTTACTTACTACGCCTCAATTCCAGCACCTAAGAGGAAATTGCTTGTCTTCATTGCCAACTTCAGAGATCTCTTCTTAATCCTCATTCTTTTTAACCTCTTTGCAACCGTTGACACTGTTGATCATCCTTTTCTTGACATTCTCTTATCTGTAGGTATATAGATCTCTCTCTCCTCATTTGTCTCCTACCTTTCAGACAGATCTTTTTTCAGTTTCCTTTACTGGATTCTCATCCTTCTAATCATGTGTCCCTCAGAGTTCTGTCCTGAGCCCTTTTCACTTATGCTTAGGCACTACTTCACTTGGTAACCTCATCGGATCTTAGGGTTTAATTACCATCTCTATGCTGAAGATTCTCACATCTGCTTCTCCTGACCTAACCTATCTGCTGACCTCCACACTCATAACTCCAAATGTCTTTCAGACATCACAAACTCTACATCCAATAGACATCTTAAACTCTGCATGTCTAAACCTGAAAACATTATCTTTCCCCACTCAGCTCTTCTTTCCCTATGCTATAAAGGGCAATACCATCCTGCTCATCCCTCAAGTTCACAATCTAGGTTTCATCATTGATTCCTCACTATCTCATATCTAATCTGTTGCCAAGAACGGTCAATTTCAATTTTGAGACATTGCTCAATGATGCCTCTTATTTCCTCTGATACTGTCACCATCCTGGTAAAGTCCTATCACCTCATCCTCAGACTACTACCTCCTGGTGGGTCTGCCTATCTCAAGTTTCTCCCCACTCTAATCTTTTCTTCATTCAGCTATCATTGCCTGGCATCTGTGCATTGGTGATGGATTATTGGTATGAGGAATTGCAGATATAACTCTGAACACCATGACCCTCACTTCCTGGCAAGCCAGGTATCATTTTTGCCCTTCCACTAAGATTGTCTTGGATTCTCATGGTCATTTGAGGGTGCCTAATTCTGTGCAAATGACTCTGATCCCCACCAATGATGCCCTTCCATATGTAAAGGTGGTCCTCTGCAAGCTAATTCCATTTAATCATAGTCAAATTAGTTTTACAAAGAAATATTTACTTCAAAGATATAATTTTAAATATATAAATGTACTGCCTCAACACATAGAAGTCCAATCCCCTTTATCCATTCCACCTTATTCTCTGGGGAATGGAAGGGAATTAATTGAATAATTTATCTAAGTTTCTATAGAGCACAGTGCCAATGCAAGTCCAAAAGTCCACTCTGGCCTGAGTCTATACTCTGAAGATGGCTCTAACTCCAAATGATGGTGCTCTCCAAATGTAAAGATGGCCCTAGAAAGCCAGGTCCACTTAATTATGAACAGTCAGATTAGCTTTTAAAGACATATATACTTCAAAGATATAATTGTAAATATACAAGTTTATTCTTACTCTTCCAATTTATAAGAATCATAATCCTCTTCTATACTACTTCAGTCTCTGGGGAAGGGAAAGAGATTGGGTTCATAGATTAGTCCAGTTCCTATACAGCACAGTCCCAATTCCAAGTTTGTGTATAATTCCTTGGCTTACTCCAGACTTCCCTGCCAGGCCACTTGGCTGTACTATCCCATCTGGAATCCTGGCTTCAAATTTCCCATACCTTGAAGTCCAGTTCTACTGGATATTACTACCATCATCTGGACCTGAGAAGGACAAAGAGAAAAGAACACAAATGAAAGAAAAACCTCCAGGTCAATTTCTTATATCCAGAAATTCTCCTGTCTCTAGGTCAATTCACGGTACCCTTCCTATGGATTAACTGTGAACCTTACCTTCAAGACATAGTAGGAAGCAGTGTAAAGGGAAAGAGATTGTCTTGGTCTCACTAATTTAAAAGAAGCTGCCTTTTCTGGATGATTCAAGCTACATAGTCAGTTGAAGGAGGCTACCCCCACTGATGTAGCACTTCCATGCTGAGCAATCTAGGAATGCCCATGCAGGCCCTATTGGCGATACCTCCATGTTAGGTAACCTGAGAAAGCTCCACAGCTGTCATTGCACAAATAATGTCAGATTTCTCATACACTGAGCACTTTGAGTGATTTTTTTTATACCCATCTTGATATTCTTTGTTAAAGGAGGTAAAAGTGTGAAAGGCAAGTCATGTAAAAACAAAAGATATCAATATAAACTTATTTAAAAGAGAATAAAACCAAGTGAATACAATGTTAATTATAAAACTTATTTTAAAGAAATCATCTGTTTTAAACATGAAGAGGGCCATTGTAGTTAGGTTTCATAGAATGTTGCCACCTTGTTTCCTTCAATGATTCTTATTATATCATTTCCTCAAATCACATCAATTTGCTTTTAGGGATCTTACTATCATTATCATTCAAATGTGGCACCCAGAATATAAAGCAATAATCTGACTCAAGACACTATATTTTTGTTTGTAATTCAGCCTTAGATTATTTCTCTGTTCTCAAGCCCTCCTTTTATGCCTAGTTGTAGCATGGAGGTGATTTTAATTTCCTTTTCAAATACTTAATGTTAGGAAGTTGTTTCTGAAGGTAAACTCAAATTTGCTCCTTTGCAACTATCTCTTTTTAAAATTCTTCCATCTGAAAACAAATAGATTAAAGAAGATTCTTTTTTCATACAATAACCCTTCAAACAACTAAAAAAAGATATCATGCTATTGCACATTAAATCTTCTTTAATCTAGGAAAATTATCACCAGAACATTCAATACATTTTCATATTATGTGACGTTGAGATTTTTCATCATCCTAGTGGCTCTCCTTACAAAATTCCTCAGTTTACCAATGTTCTTTAAAAATGTGATGTCTCAATTTAACCAGAACTAGATACACAGTAATAGCAATAATAAAATGTTTAATTGTGAAAGCTACTCTAACGGAGACAATGACGCAGTGCATATTAAACCAACTCTCACATACCACTTCACATTTATCTCATTAACTAACATGATAGAAAAGGAAAATGATAAATACTGGAAAAAATATGGAAAATTTGGGGACCCTGAAGCACTGTTGGTGGAGTTGTGAGCTAGTTTAAGAGTTCTGGAGAATAATTTAGAATTATGCCCAAAGAGTCATGAAACTGTGCATACTATTTGACACAGCAATCTCACAATTATGTTTGTATCCCAAAGAGATCAAAGGAAAGGGGAAAGGACCTCTTTGCACAAAAATACTTCAAGCAGCTCTTTCTGTGGTGGCAAAGAATTAGAAATTGAGGAGATACTCATCAAATGGGGAGTGGCTGAACAAATTGTGTTATATGAGTGTGATGGAATACTATCATTATATAAAAATGATGAGTAGGATGGTTTGGGAAAACCTGGAAAGAATTATATGAATTAATGCAAAGTCAAGTGATTAGAACCAGAAAAAGCATTGTACGTAGTAATAGCAGTATTATAAGAATGATCATCTGTGAAAGACTTAACTACTCTGGTCAAGACAATTCCAAAGGACCCATGACAAAACATGCTATCCAACTCTAGAGAGAGAGAACTTATAAACTCTGAATTGTGATTGAAATATATTTTTTAAAGTCATTATCTTTTTTCCTTTTGCAAGATGTCTAATATAGAAATATGTTTTGTAAGCCTTCACCTGTGTAATCAATATTAAATTACTTGTCTTCTCAAGAAGGGGGGAAGGAGAGAAGAAAGAATTTGGAACTCAAATGTTCTTTTTAAAAAATAAGTGCTAAATTTTTACATGTTTTTGGGAAATATTTAACAAAATAAATAAAAATATATCAAAAAGGGAAAAATACAATGATCCAGGACAATTCCAAAAGACTCAAGATGAAAAACTATACGTGCCTCAAGGTAGAGAACTGATGGATTCAGTGTACATTGAAACATATTTTCTGTCTGTCTCTCTATTTTTCTTTTTGATTTTGATTTCTACATGTTTAATGTAGAAATGTTTTGCATTATTTCAAGTGTATAATTAGTATCATATTTCCTGTTTTCTTAATGAGTGGGGGAGGGGTAGTGAGAAGAAGAAATTTGAAACACGAAAAGAAAAATAAAAAAAAATTTAAAAATGTAATGCCTAGAGCTTAAAATGATTCAGATATGATCTGAACATGGCAGGCCACAGCAGGCTTCTCCCTATTTTATTCCTAAAATTTATTCCCTCTCTGAATGTATAAATTGATATATTAATATTCTTTCTCTGTACTGAATTGCTTTCTCTCCAGTTATGAGAACACTATCAATAAATCTATAATACCAAAAACTCTCCTGTTTGTCTACAACTTTCCAATATATATTACCTGCTCCTATTGGAATATAAGCTTCTTTAGGACAAGGACTGTCTTCTTTCCTTGCATTCATGTCTCCAACATTTAATAGGGCCTGACATAGAGTAAATATTTATTAAATTTACTCCACTTCACTCTTAATACAGACAAAGCCCATTTTCTTGAGGAAACCAAAATCTGAAAATTTTGATACAATTGGAGATCCATACGAGATTTTATGTAATTTTGTAATACAGATCAGAATTACTCTAGGAGTTCAAAGAAAGGTTTAGATCAGTAATTTCAGAAAGGCTTTCTGGAGGAGGTGGGACTGGAACTAGATTTTAAAGAATAGGCAACATTTAGATATGTAAAGAAGACAGAGAATAACACTTAAGTCACTTAAATAAACATTTATTAAATTGACAATTATGTGCTAGACACTGTGCCAAGTGATAGCTATAGAGAGATGAAAATTACCCAGATTCCTATCTTTAGGGTTTAGAGTCTTAGGGGGCACTAGGAAACACAAATATCACATAAAAATATGGTAAGGTGAAAAACAATACCTAAACAAATTGCTTTAAAGAAATGCAATGAGAGGGAGCATTTTCAGTTAAAATGATCAAAGATGGCTTGAAGGAGTGAGTCATTCAGGAAATAAGCATTTATTAAGGACTTACGTGGTGTGAAGCACTGGGTTACAAAGGTGAAAGCTTGTTCTCAAGGAGCTTGCTGTATAATGAGAGACACTAGGTAAAACAACTATGTATGAACAAGCTAGATGAAGGATAAATAGGAAATGACCAACAAAGGGAAGATAGTAGAATTGAGGTACTGGGGGAAATTCCTGTATGTGGGATTTTATTTGGGACTTGCAGGGAGGAAAAAAAAGATTGTCTCACCAGTTTTAAAGATGCAGTCTTTTCTGGCCTATTCAGACTATGCAGGCAATCAAAGGAGGCTACCCTCACACACACACACACACACACACACACACACACACACAAGTAGGAATGTGAGGGAAATAAGACGGGAGAACATTAGACATGGGAGAAAACCCAAGAAATGCCCAGAGCAAAGAGATGGATCATCTTATTCACAGAACTGCCAAGAGGCCTAGTGTCACTTGATCAAAGACTATATGGAAGGGGAATTAGGTACAAGAAAACTGGAAAAGTAGGTGGGGGTAAGCTATGAAGGTGATTTAATATGAGACAAATGATTTTGTATATGCTCTTTTTAGAGCTACTGGAGTTAGATAGAGAGCCATGGGAGTTTATTGATATGTGAGTGACATGGTTGGACCTAAAGGAGGTTGGACCTGGTCTGAACCTTGAAATCCTTGAAGGATTTTTATAGAATAGTAACTCAACTTAACAAGGTACTTCTGTGTTTCCTAAATGTGTATTGTTGATGACATGCAAAGTTATTTCTTTCTAATAACATTGTGCAACTAGCGAAGGTATTGATGTCTTTATTTCACAGAAGGAAAAACTAAGCTTCTGACATACTATGTAAATTTCAGTGTCATACAGCTGGTCAGTGTTGGAACCAGGATGGGAGAGAAGGAAGTAGTGCATTTCAGATATAGAGGTTAGTCTTCATTAACTACACAAGGTCAGGAGAAAGGAAGCAAGATTTTTTCATTACTAGTTGTCCATTTTGACTGAAATATGGAATGATTAAAATGAAGATTGTCCTATAAGGCTAGAAAGGTAGGTTGGTGTAAGATTGTGGAGGATCTTCAGTAGAAAATCTAGGAAACCATATTTCATCCTATAGGTGATGAGGAACTGCTAAATACTTTTAAATGTGAGACTAACCTAGGGAGAATTGAGAATTACTAAAATTTTCTTGGAGGTTTGGGGAAGAATTGCTTGGAGCAGTTGATTTTTACCTTTTTGTGTGTCAGGATCTTCTGAGTCTATTGAAATTTATGAATTCTTAGAATATTATTTCTATATTATTAAATTTATAAACTCATAAAGGAGGCCATTTATGCTGAAATATAGTTAGCAAAGTGTTTTTCAAAATTTTATGGACACCCTCAGAACCTTACTGGTTGTGTGACGCTGGGCAAGTCCCTTAACCCCTATTGCTTCCAAATTAATATTTTTAAAAAGTTTACGGACCTCATGTTAAGAATTCTTGTATTAGAGAGAGTAGAAAATAAAGGCAGGAAATGTCTATGAGCTATTTATGGTGCTCTTGTCCATAGTTGATAAATAGATGCATAGATCCTGACTAATGGCTCTTCTATTAGCTTGATATTTAAGGGATTTTAAGCATATAAAAATGATGTTCACATAGTACACAATTAGCTTTAATCAATCAAATTTTTATTGATTGATATTAAAAAAGTGCTTATAAATCTCACAGACAATAAGCCTTAATAAGACAGTAATTTGAAATATCCATTTGTCCAGATCCAAAACCACTTTGATGGACTAATCCCATAAAGACAGTAATTTAAAAGGTAAACTACTATATTCACCTGTGAATGAAACTGACACTTCAGTAGGCAATCCATGGCTTGCCAATCCACTAATTTGATATAAAGTTAGTCTATGCATTTTTGGTTTTTTTGTTGTTTTTCCTAATTCAGCCGATAAACCAAGGCAATATTATGGAAGTTTTCTGATAACTTCTGTGAAAGCATGTCAATCATTACTGTCATGGGACACATACTACTCTGTTTCATTAAATATCTCTCTACAAAATATAAGGCAATATTGAGTACCTTGAATGTATTTTTTTCTTAAAATTGTGCATTTACAGAATTCAAGGAGATATTATGGATCCTACCCATTCATTCAAGAGAAATTAATTATCTTTCCTATTTCACACAACGTGCTATTAACCAAGGCAGGATTGATCTGAATCTTCAAAGTCATAGTAAAGCCGACTTTTTATTGCACTGCCAACTTTGCTTGAGCTTTGCAATGATGGATAACACTCTAGGTCCTTCTATTTTTGGACAACTTTCAGGATGTGGCAATCCCTCAACTAATTAATAGCAAAGAACAACAAAGGATCATATATTTAGAACTAGGTGGAACCTTGGAAGTCATCAAATCTATCTTTGTCATCTTGTAGAATAAGAAATGTAGTCTCACAGATGTTTAATTACTTTCATAGGGTGGTGTCAGAAGTAGGATATGAATATAAATCTTGGTGACTCTAAATCTAGCATCTTATTTACCATAGCACATTGCCTCTTTTGGAGGTAAGAAGAAGAAGTGGGAAAAGACAGGAGTTGAAGATGGGCAGGATGTCTACAGTGGTAAGACAGCCTTGATGACTTTTATGGGGGACACTGGCCTATAGATAGTCCTCTCCACGTATCAACAGCTTGATGAGTGAATGAAATAGATATTTAGGCCCCGACGTCTTGGGTCCCAGTTAGTTCATAACCAAGGTTAGTGATCTAGCTGCAGCAATGGAGATATTCCCAGAGACTCAACATGGTGGTTGAAGATTTATCTGAAATTACTGAAGTAGAAGAGAACTTGAAACTAAGGCAGTATCAACCAACTAGGGAATGGATGAACACATTTTTATGTATGAATGTAATAGAATAACAATGTACTATAAGAAATGAAGAAGTGAATTGTTTAAGAATGTCAACCCTGAAAAAAAATAAACAAAGAATCATAGAGGTTTTTCAATTGTTATAAATTCTGAAAATACTAAAGAGATCACACAGCTTATCACCACTGTAGTCAGCTCTGAAAAAAAATAAATAAATAAAACAGTGTTCATAAACAAACAGCTTTCTTTATTTCATTGAAATAGCAAAACTAGACCAGTATGCCAGGTCCTAGAGGGGTGGTCTTGGCATGGGAATCCTGCCCGGGGAAACATAGGAAGACTTTTATGAACTAAGGAAGAGTGAAGCGAAATCTGGCGTATAGTAGTTACTTACCAAATGCTGATTTCCTAACAACGACGTTGCAAAATTGAAAAACTTGGAGTGATTTAAGCACTCTGAACAATACAATGGTCAACCACGATTCCAAGAGACTGGTGATAAGCAATATTACCTACCTCCTAACAGAGAGAGGGTGAACTAAATATTCAGAATCAAACACATTTTTGGCATTGCGATGTGGGAATTTGTTTTGTTTATTTAGGTATATTTGTTACAAGAGGTCTCCCCCTCCCCCATTGTTTTTTTCCTGAGAAGGAGAAGAAATGGGAGGTATGGGAAACAAATATTCGTTCATTGAAAAAAGCAACTATGATTAAAACAAAATAAAATAAAATGTCATCTACAACTTTGGAGAATGAAGCTTCAATTAAATGATGAAATCAAAAGCTAAAGTATAGAGATCCTTTTTTATCATGGAGTCCTTTGACAGCCTTGTGAAACAACCCCCTTCTCAGAATACTGGTTTTAAATGCAAAAAATAAAATATACAGGATTTTAAGTAAAGGTGATTGTGCTGAAATATAGCTTAAATATAACAAAATGTTTAAAAGATACATTTGTTATGAAATAGAAAAAAATGAAAGAGGTGTGATCTAATAGCAGCTCTTGAGATTTTTTTTTTGACAATACTAACTAGGACATCAAATGTTGACAAATATGTAACACCCTAAAGAAGACTAATGAAAAGCAATTAGCCTTTTTTCTCTGGCAAGCATGAACATAAAATGGTTCATCTTTCCCCCTCTCCCTTTTGATTCCATTTAATTCCTCTCTATGGGCAATTATCCTATTAAACTAGCTCTTTTGTTTTTGTATTAGGAATTAAACATTCAAAGCTTGAAATGTCTTGTTATAATAGCAAAAATGGTCTAGTGGATTGCTTCATGCTTTAAAGAAGGCAAAGCACTTACAAAACAATGAACTATGTGCCACTGAGCCTGTGGGAGGAGGGGGAGGGAAAATGAGCCCAAAGAAACCTGAGAAAAGTAGCCATCCAAAATTGTGCCCTTGGATTTTAGGAAGGGAGGCCTTTCTCCTAAAATCTTACTCATCTTGAATATAAGAATACTATACCCATTTTTATGATGGCTTATAGTTTACAAAAACATTTTCCTCAAAACTAACATAGGTTGAAGATTATATAGTAGTATTATTCCATTTGATACATGTGAAAATTGAGGATCAGAAGGGTTGTATCTTCCCCACAGTCAATTAGTAATAGATATGAAACTCAAACGCCATTCTTTCAGCCTCAAATTCAATGGGATATCTAATACTGCTATTTTTCAACACACACATATTAAAGCCAGTGCTAGGAAATGAAATGGAGTAAAAAAACAAAAAAAAAAAATGGAGTTTCTTTGCCATGGAGGCTGAAGGTGGTTCAGTGGAAAGGATGTTGAATATAGAGTCAAGAAGACTGCAAAATGAATTCATGCACTTAGCTGTGTGATCCTGAGCAAGTCAATCTCTCTCTGTCTTATTCTTAAAATGGGAATAATAACAGCATTTATCTCATGGAGTTGTTGTGCGTAAAGCCTACATAATATCAAGACTATCGTGAGGACATTGTGGTCTGGTCCTTGGGGTTGCTTTTCTCATTAATGTCAATACTCTCCAAACTTCTCTTTCTTCCTTTTCCCTGGACCTAATTGTCCCCCTCAGGTAGTAATATGATGTGGTTCACATCTACCAGTATCATATCTATGTCTATCTCCTGCCAGTCCAAGTCATGCTATGAACAGGCAACTGAATTTTCTGGCCAGTTTTCTGACACCAAGTCAAATTTGGGGTAAGCACTAGCTATCATTGTGCCTGACCTTTGACAGGTTTCTAGTAATGCATTAAAATGGATCTAGAACAGTGTCAGAAGAGATGACTGCCTAGGGCCCTGCATATGGCAGAAGATCAAGAATGGTTTGGTGGCAAGAGCACTAAGCCTTAAGAGTCCTTGCTTCTAATCTTAGCATTGCCACTAACTAGTGGTATAACCATGGACAAATAAATCAATCACTCAGATTCAGATTCTTCATCTGTCAAGTGAAAATTTTGTTTAAATGTTCTCAAGTTCCTCCAAAGGTCTAAAATTTTATCTTCTATGGTCCTTTCCAGCTCATAAAGTGCTATGCTCTAAAGACCATTCCAGCTCTAACATTATATGTATAATCTCTGTTTAACTGATAATAGGCCTGAAAAAGGGGAACTGAAAGGAGGTTCCTCTTTCCTCCATATTTGGAAACATCCTTCTCCAGTAGCGATGGGAAAATGATGTTCAATCTTTCTCTCAAGACTTTATTAAAATAATTAGCTACTAAGAGGAACATTGTTTATTGAAATCATCAAACATTTATTAGAATGGCAATGGGGAGACTGGAAACTGAAAACCATGACAATACTAAAGGCTAGAGATGGTGAGAGTCTGAACTGGTGATGGTGAGGGTCATGGCAATGGAGAGAAGAGGACAGGTGCAAGAAATACTGCAGAGGAAAAATAGCTAAGATTTGGCAACTGACTGAACTTGGGAAGTAAGACAGTAAAGTAAAGCAAAAATAGATCCCCCAAAATTTCATACGCAAAAATATAAAAATAAAACATAGATATAAATATGTTGTTAGTCATTGTAGAGAAACATTCCTTTCCTTACAAAAGGGTACACTGGAAAGTTTCAATAGAAATCTCTCTGGTATGTTTTAAAGTGGGTTGTGTTTGAGCAAATTAAACTTATATAATGATAATGAGTTTCTATAGGACTTTAAGGTTTACAAAGGACTTTTCTCAAAAGAGAAGGAACAGACGATAAAGTTAGTGCAAGTACCCATGTTTACAGATCAAATATCTGAGACTCAGAAGTGAAGTAACTTTGCTAAAAGTCATGAAGGCTGTTAAGTGTCAGAGACAGCACAAAAACTCATCTAATTCTAAATTTCTTCATCTTTTGACTATACTGTTCTGACATACATTTATTGTATAAGAAAACAACTGAAATTTAAAACCTCCACAAAAATGACCTTGGCTCAGTAACCTAAATTTTAGAAAGAGAATAATGGAGCTAAGTGAATTTAAGTATAGCAAGGGCTATCCCCAACAGGTAACATGACGGTGTCATTGTGTGACTCA
This sequence comes from Bettongia penicillata ogilbyi, assembly GCA_023548195.1. Taxonomy (NCBI): domain Eukaryota; kingdom Metazoa; phylum Chordata; class Mammalia; order Diprotodontia; family Potoroidae; genus Bettongia; species Bettongia penicillata. Next base: position 474,821 of record JAJHZJ010000783.1, on the reverse strand, counting down.
AAGGAAGGTAGAACAGACATCTCTAACCTCTTCTCACTTCTCTAAGGGAGACTAATTCTCTCCAGGAAGAGAAGAAAAATTTCAAGGCCGGAAGGATTTGCCATTCTGTTTTCCTCACAATCATAGGGTTTTGTTCTAACATTATATTTATTTGTTCCCTTAAATGTTTTTAGTCTAGTAAATGTACTTTTCAGGTTCAAACTAACTTCTGATCACTCTTTTATTATTGAGGGGGAAGCAAAACCACAAGATTTATACCTGAAGCTTGACTTCTTTCCCATCAAATATCAGTTTCAAAATGATTACTCAAAGCAATTATTTTTAAAAAGCCCATTTGTCCAATTCAGTATCTAAACAGTATAAAAAGAAAGTCTTCACACATGCAAATATATAAAGAGAAGGACATCTCCCATTGGGAGTAAGGTAACTCAGCTCAACCAAGAGCAACAGTCCCAGATCTCACCCAGTGATGAGTTCCTCTAATTCTGTAGTATAGCTTCTTTCCAGAGTCTCTTTCTTCCACAGTTTTTAGTGGGATTTGCACCTGCCATTTTCTTTTTCAAAGCTGAAAGCCAAATGCACTTGAAGAGACTGCAGGGACCAAAGGGACTCAGCAACAGAAGAAAGCTAAATGAGCACTCCTCTCCTACTCACATCAGCTCCATTCTGGGCCTCACATGGGTGTGGGGCAATGATCTCTACCAATAAGGAAAGAGTCCCGTTCCAATGAGGAATTGTTCAGAGTCAAACAATGCAATACTAGAGGAGGAATAAGAAACAGGACAATGCATAGGAAGGTGCATTGACTTGGAGATCAAAAACTGTGGGTTTGCACCTGGGCACAGCTCCTCACATAGTTCTATGCTCACAGGCTACTCACTTCGTCTGCTAAACCACAGTAGCATCACCATTAAATAAAGATAATAATGCATATTCTGTTTTGTTCACAGAGCTGTTATGAGGAAAATCCTTTTCAATCTATTGTGGCTTATAATATGAAGATAATTTTGCATAGATGTCAATACTGAAAGGGTCATGAAAATCTGTATGTCTTGGGGAACTTACAATGTGAATTCATTTTCAAATGTCACAGCAAATTCAAGTCAATGCAATTCAACCAGCATTTTTAAGATGCCTAATATGTGAGAGGTGAGAGGATAGAGAGTATGAACCAATCAGTCAAGAAGGATTTATCAAGTACTTATTATGTTCAAAGTATCATATCAAGTACTAGGAGCACAGAAAGAGACAAAAGATAATTCTTACCTTCAAAGAGTTTGCACTATAATGTGGGAGATAACATGCAAAAAAAAGTATGCAAAGCAAGATATACACTATATATATATATATATATATATATATATATATATATACACACACTCATATACTCACATATAGGCATACACACATATATTATACATATATGTTTTACATATATTATACATGTATACATACATATATACATACATATTAAAATTAGAAAATATTAAGGAAAAACTCAAATTAAGAGGTTTGGGGGAAGGCTTCCTGTAGAAGATAAGAGTTTAGCTGGTACTTAAATAACCCAAGCAAATCAATAGTCAGAGAGAAGGAGGGAGAACATTTCAGAGACAGAGGTCAGCCGAGGAAGACTATGTTCTAGTCCTTTCTCTGACTCTCATTCCCTTTCTGAAGCAGGATAAAATCACAAAACCTCTTATTGCCCTAGGCAACTTGCCAATACCTCAAGTTTTTTGGAAGGTGGGGGCCTGCATTAGATAGATGAAGTCACTTCCCTCATCTGGACCCCTATGTCAGTGGTCCCAAAGATCTATCCTAAAATCATCATTGGAATCATTAGCAGCAGCAGCACTTAATGTATTATGTATCTAGAATTATGTTAGACATGAGACTAGAAAGACCAAATGAAAGAGATGCTCATTCTTTCAAGGAGTTTCTGTTATTCAGTGTGGGTGGAGAATGGTGGGAAGAATAATGATAAATTCAATAACTTAAAACTGCATTGAAATTTTTTGGACACTCTAGACCATTAAAGCTTAAAATTGTACTAAGACTTTTGGTACACCATTTATTATTAATTTTCAAATACCCTGTTTATGTAAAGTCAGACTTCTAGCCACCCTTATCAAGCATGCATAGTCATGCTTTACACAGAATTCTATTAAGACTGGAGACTTGTTTTACTAGTTGGGAGCAGTAACTTTGAAGGAGGAAAAGATACTTCTAAAAGGTAATATATTGACCATCATAAGCAATGATAAGTTACAGTCTGATAATGAAGAAAGTAATAGAATTATATTTTTTTTAAAAGACAGAAGTCTGGGGACCTTTGATGAGTGATGAAATAGTTGCATTTACCTCAGTAGGTTCTCACTATCTCAACGTCTTAACAGGATTGATGTTTATAATAATTACCCTGGGCCATCATGAAATAATTATATTATCTCAGTATGTTTTATTTAAAATGGTAGGAAGTATATTAAACATTTTTGGATAAATTTCCATATTTTGTGATTAAAATAGAAAAAAAAAGTTTGTGCATAGAAAAGGTTAGACTTTAGTCATCTAGAAAACTCATTTATGTAAAACATCATGTTGTTTAATGAGCAGTAACCTTAAGTTGACCTTTCTGGTATAATTAGATTACTCACCTTCCTTTATCCATTTTTTTCCATCACTGTACATTTCTCCCAACTGCCCCCTCACACTTTCCTCATTCCTTTCCTGCTCTCAAATACCTACATGTATGAAATAGACAACTTTTCTCATTTTTGTCTGGAAATTTGTTCCCCTTATTTTTCATGAATCAGGTAAGGTCAAAGATTAAATAAATTATCACTGCAGAAAGGTAATTCCTTCATTCTACACTTATTCATTCTCTAACTCACTTTCTATCAGGGCTAGTACAAACTTTCATTTCTCTCTTCAAGCCTCCCATAATACTACTTCTTCCACCCTCTCAAATGGGAGCCCTGACTTAATCTTTATCAAAAGAAATAAAGTTTTTCACCATAAGGTTCTTTAAGCACATAGATGGAATCTAATAACTGTGATGTGATGGATTGATTAATATCATCGTCTTCCATGAAGTCTTCTCTTCCTCACATTTTCTGAAATCACTTTGGATCTCTTTTTTCCCCTGAATAGCATGTTAATTTATGTTGTTTATAAACATATCGGATATCCCTTCCAGTAGGATGTAAACACCCCGAGTATAGTACAGGGATTATGCATTTTCATCTTTGCATCATTTTTTCCTAACTTAGAGTAGAATTTTAATAAGGATTGTCTAATGGGATATTAGACAAGATGTGAGAAGTGTTGATGTTTACTTTTACTTGAGTTTTATGCAAAGAAACAAACAACAGCTAGTTGTCCATCACCGCAATACATTGCATGTAGGAGATATGCTTAATAAATGGTGATAGAACAAAATTAAACAAGTAATGATCATCATTTGGTGCTATCTCAAAATAACACAAATTCTCTAAGCAGAAAAGCTCAGCTTATCTCAGATCCTATCACTAATCATCTAATTTAATTATGATGCCTCCTCTCTCCATTTCTAATATGCTATTTCCATTCTGCTATTAAATGAATAACTTGATATAAATCTTTGTTGGAATACTATGCAAAAGATAAATGGATAAGTTTTGAGTGAAAAATCTGAGAAGCTTCCCAATATAACATACAATAAGCCAACCCTGAAAGAGTACCTGTGATTAAAGCTGTATTTCATAGGTATATAAATTAGTAGACCCTGATAAGGATAGAGAAAGGTTTTTAGGGTCGGATGCTATTTGTAGGAGGAGGGAACAGTATAAGTCTAGGATAAGATTCCTAAATAAATATCACAATTCTAATTAACAGAGTTGTTGAATTTTAGTTTTTGCAAAGTGTTTCCCTTGAAATAATCCTGTGAAGCAGGAGTGGAGAAATATAGCATATAGTATATTAGGTATATTTGGAACTGGACACAAATAGCATTGGTTAATAGATCAATATTCATCTGGGGAGAGGAATATAACTGAATTCTACAGGACTCTATTCTTGGCTTCACATTTTTATCAAGATTCAGATGAAGGTATAGATGACATATTTATCAAATTGATGAGTAAGGCACAACACTGGTAAGGATACCTAATGCATTTGCATGACTGAGTCAAGATTAAAAAATAAAAAGATTCACTAGGCCAGAATGATGAAACAAATTGAATAATATAAAATTGAATATGAATAGGTATATTTTTAACTTCTTACTATTGGATAACAGAAAATAGTTAAAATATCCAAAAGTACAAGATTAAAAGACGTGGGTAGATCGTGGTACTTATGAAAAATATCTGGAATTTTTAATGTACTGCACCATGAGTCAACAGTATACCATGACAAGGAGAATGAGTGTGAATAAATTTGATCACAGACTACACAGAATCCAAAATGGTTGAAGGAAACAATTTGGTACCTAGTATGTTTCAGGCATTGTGCTAGGAGCTTTACAGACATTTTCTCATTTGAGCCTCATAACAACCTTGAGATGTAATAGGTACTATCAGTTAAATTTTACAGTTGAGAAAACTGAGCAGACATAGAATAAGTGATTTTCCCAGAGTCACACAGCTAGTGACTGTTTGAGGCTGGATTTTCTTTACTACAGGTCCAGGGCTCTTTCTAGGGGCTACCTACCTACTCCAGTAAGGCCACATTTGAGGGAAGCTGTGCTTTTTCCCTTGCCAGAAAATAGCTAAAGCAGCTTGTTTGGTTCAGGGCATTCAGTAAAGAGAATATGATTAGCATGAAGAGTATCCAGAAGATAGTCAAAGATCTATTATATTTTTTAAAAATATAATTGTTATAGTTATCATTTATATAACACTTTGGGGTTTGTAATTATAAAACACATGGGTTTATAATTATAAAATGACAAAATATTTTGAGAAGTACTTAGCATGTGTTATCTCATAGGATCATCAACAATTCTGGGCAGTAGGTACTATTGTTATCCCCATTTTCGAGTTACCTTTGGCTGGAGATAGGGGATACTGTGAATGGAGAACAATTAACTGAGTTACCTATAGTCAGTAGCTACAAAGTACCTGAGGCAGTATTTCAAATGAGTCCTGGGCACTGATTCTACTGTACCTAGTCACAAAATGTAAACTTCCTGAGTATAGACATTCTATTTTTGTATATGTATCCCCACTACCTAGAAAACATATTCTTCCTTCCAGAGACAATGGCCTCTTGGCTGTTTCACTAAGACTATCTTTCAGCTCCAGGCATTCTCTCTGACTGTCCCCTTGCCTGGGATGGTCTCCCCCCTTCTTGACTTCCCTGGTTTATTTTAAATCCCAATCAAAATTTAACTTTCCATATGAAGCCTTCCCTAACTCCTTGTAATCTGAGTGTCTTTCCTCTCAATTACTTCCTATACTGTATGTACCTTACTTTTTATTTGTTTGCATGTTGTTTTCCTCATGAGATTTTATGTTCCTTGAGGGCAGCGACTATGTTTTGGCTTCTTTTTGCCCCCAGTTAGCACAGTATCTAGCACATGGCATAAACTTATGATGTAGTGATAGGCTCATTAATTTAGTAATAGAATCATTTGAAGAAATGGTATATTCACCCTACAGAAGAAAAGACTTAGGACAAAGCATCATAACTGTTTAAATCTTTGAAGGAGGGCTACCTTGCCATAAAGAGGGATTAGACTTGCTCGTGCCACTCCCATGCTTCTCCTTCCTCCAAAGGACTCAAAGGGGGAAGCCACAGGTGGAATTTGTAGGAAGGCAATTTCAGCCTCCTCACTAGTATCGGAGAAGGGAGAAAATTTCTAACAAAAGTGGAAGATGCTGTCTCCAAGGTGGTTAGTTCCTTTAACTCAGGAACACAATCTTTTTGATGGCATGGATATCCTTTGGCATTTCTGGCAAAATCTATGAATCCTTTCTAAGAATTTTAGGTTTTAAAATGTAGCTAGGTGGCACAGTGAGCACCAAGTCTGGAGTAAATTTGGAAAATATTTGGTAAATAGTGGTCACTACAGACTCTCCTCCATCTGTCCACGTGGGGAGTCACACCCTTACACATGGGTTGTCTGTCCAAAGGAATATAAATTTGGATCACTTATACTTAGCAAGGCATCTTGGGGGTTTGGGGACTGGATTTCTTTTCTTTCCTATTTATTCTATCATTTTTTTTCAAAAACCTAGCACTATTAACTTTTTTGTCCCATGTAGTTTTCATTTATGAATTCCTGAATTATAGCTCCAGAAAATCAGGCTTCCATAAAGTCCATTGGGATTCAAATGGAGCTACATGACCATGATTTTAAATCGAAATCAGTCTAACTCTCACAGATTGGCCAATAATAGGTCCCAGCCCAAGTTGCACTTGCTCATTGTTTGGGTTTTGATAGTTAAAAGTGAGTGTAAATAGCATTAATTTTTGTTCACAGGGTGTTTTCTCCTCTCACATTGAATTTTTTGGGTTTTTTTTGGTAAAGGCAAACCAAACCTTCTTTTGCCCAATTCTTACCTAGCCTTTAATTGCTGAATGGGCATTGCCTTAGACAAACTGAGATCTGGGAAAGACCTGAGCTTAAAATGGCCAAGATCTCCTACTAATTCCCAGCCACTGCTAGGCATCCTGACTGAGACAATTTCTAGTCTTCCTGATCTATGTCTTGCCACTGGACTCCTATGACCCTGGAGGAGAGAGTGAGACTGATGACTTTGAACAGCCTTCCCTCATTTAAATCTAATTCACTTGTAAATCAAAACATCAGCCTCCTAAAATTATTGGTCTTCTTTAAGAACTAAGGATGAATAGGGGCAGAGCCAAGATGGTGGAGTAGAAAGATGCACATAGACTACCTCTTCCTACACAGTCCATAAAATATCTGTAAAAAATAACTCTCAGCAAATTCTAGAGCAGCAGAAGCTACAGAGTGACAGAGGGAAAGAAATTTCCAGCCAAAGGTAACCTGGAAGGCCAACAGGAAAGGTCTATCCCATGGGACTCAGCTCAGTGGCTTGGCACCAGGAGGAACAGCACTGGAACAGGATTTGGGGCAGAATTCCTGGTAGCGAGAATCTCAGATCCCTCAACTCACAAGTGCTAAAGAAAGCTTCAAAGGTCAGTAAGAGGGCTTTCCCAACTGGATGAGAGGGAATTAGGGTCCCCCCCAGCACTGACCCCAGGAGGTGGTGGCAGCAGTAGCATTGGCCACAGCATGGATGGTGCAGCAGAGCTCATCCATTTGTGAAGCACTTGGCCTAAAGCCCCTGAGGCAATTGAGCAGCTGATCCCAACTTCAGCCTTGAGCATGGTCCTGGGGTGAGAAAGAGCACTAGGACCCTCCTCTTGACAAAGGATTCAGAAGTCAAGTAACTGCCTGGGAAAATGCCAAAAAAAAAGGGGGGGAAAAATAAGACCAAAGAAGGTTACTTTCTCAGTGAACAGGTACTTCCTTCCATCTTTTCTGATGAGGAAGAACAATGCATATTGTCAGAGGAAGTTAAGACTTCTGCATCCAACACCTCCAAAATGAATATGCAATGGGTTCAGACCATCCAAGAGCTTGAAAAGCAAATCAAGAGCTTGCTAAAGGAGACTGAAAAAAAAATGCTGAGCAAAATAACACCTTTAAAGATAGGCTAGCACAATTGGGAAAAGAGGTCCAAAAAGCCAATGAGGAGAAGAAGGCTTAAAAAAGTAGAATTAGCCAAATTGAAAAGGAGGTTTAAAAGCTCACTGAAGAAAATAGTTCTTTAAAAATGAGAGTGAAGGTTGGGGTAGCTAATGACCGTATGATAAACCAAGAAGTTAAAAAACAAAACCAAAGGAATGAAAAAAAAATAGAAAATAATGTGATATATTTCATTGGAAAAACAACTGACCTGGAAAATAGATCCAGGATAGACAATTTAAAAATTATGGAACTACCTGAAAGCCATGATCAGAAAAAGACCCTAGACATCATCTTTCATGAAATTATCAAGGAAAACTGCCCTGATATTCTAGAACCAGAAGGCAAAATAAATACTGAAAGAATCCACTGATCACCTCCTGAAAGAGAACCAAAAAGAGAAACTCCTAGGAATATTGTGGCCAAATTTCAGAGCTCTCAGGTCAAGAAGAAAATATTGCAAGCAGGTAGAAAGAAACAATTTAAGTGTTGCAGAAATACAGTCAGGATAACACTGGATCTGGCAGCTTCTACATTAAGGTATCAAAGGGCTTGGAATAGGATATTCCAGAAGTCAAAGGAACTGAGACTAAAACCAAGAATCACCTACCCAGCAAAACTGAGTATAATACTTCAGGGGGGAAAATGGTCATTCAATGATACAGGGGAGTTTCAAACATTCTTGATGAAAAGATCAGAGCTGAATAGAAAATTTGACTTTCAAACACAAGAATCAAGAGAGGCATGAAAATGTAAGCAGGAAAGAGAAATCATAAATGAGTTTCTAAAGATGAACTGTTTACATTCCTACATGGAAAGATAATATTTGTAACTCTTGAGACTTTTCTCAGTATTTGGGTAATTGGAGGGATTACGCACACACACACACACACACACACACACACACACACACCACAGAACAGCACAGGTTGAGTTGAATCAGAAGGAATGATATCTATAAAAATAAAATTAAGGGATGAGAGAGGAATATATTTGGAGGAGAAATAGAGAAATGAAATTGGGCAAATTATCACTCATAAAAGAGATAAGAAAAATCTTTTTTAATGGAAGAGAAAAGGGAGAAGGTAAGAGAGGAAAAGTGAAGCTTACTCTCTTCACATATGGCCTAAGGAGGGAATAACATGATCATTCAATTTGGCATGAAAATCTATCTTACACTATGGGAAAGTAGGGGACAGACGAGGTGATGGAGGTGATAGAAGGGAGGGCAAATGGGAGAAGGGGGTAATTAGAGGTAAACACTTTTGGGAAGGGTCAAGGTCAAATGAGAGAATAGGAAAAGAAAGGGGGGACAGGGTAAGATGGAGGGAAATGTAGTCTTATACAACATGACTATTATGGAAGTCTCGTGCAAAATGAGACATGTATAGCCTGCATTGAATTGCTTGCCTTTTCAGTGGGAATGGGTGGGGAGAGGGGAAGGGAGAGAATTAAGAGCTCCTCCTTTAAGTAGAAGTTAAGGACAGATGATCAGGTACCAAATTGTATAATAATGGTTATTCAGGTGTAGGATATTATATGTGACTCTGAGTTCACTTCCCACACTGAGATACTGTGAGTCAATATATGTAGCCTGAAAAGCTAATGTCATCTTAGTGTATTTTTTAAAAAATATTTTTAGCTTTCATTTAGCATTTTATTTTTCCTCAGCTACATGTAAGAAAACTATTTTTAACATTCATTTTTAAATCTTTGAATTCCAAATTCTCTCCCTTCCTCCCTCTCCATCCCCCATCATTGAGAAGGCAAACAATTTGATATAGTTTATATATGTGCAGTCATATAAACCATATCTATAATAGTCATGTTGTGAAAGAAAACACAATTAAAAACTCAAGAAAAATAAAAATTAAAAAAGTATGCTTCAATCTGTATTCGGATGCCATAAATTCTTTCTCTGTGGTTGGATAGCATCTTTCATCACAGGTCCTTCAGAGTTGTCCTGGGTCACTGAATCCCTAAGAATAGCTGTCATTCACAGGTAATCATCTTACAATATTGCTTTGTACCCAGCATGTTTCACCTTGCACTAACCCATGCAAATCTTTCCAGGTTTTTCTGAGAGCATCCTGTTCATCTTTTCTTCTAGTAGAATAGTATTTCAGCATAGACATACCAGAACTTCTTCAGCCATTCCCCAGTTGATGGACATCCCCTCAACTATTTCTGATTCTTTACTTCCAGAAAAGAGCTGAGATATATAGATAGATAGATAGATAGATAGATAGATAGATAGATAGATAGATGATAGATAGATAGATAGATAGATAGATAGATAGATAGATAGACAGATAGATATAGATATAGTAGATCTATATCTATATCTATATATACATATTTAGGGTTAGGGTTAGGTAGAGTATTTTCTCATATGGCTATAGATAGCTTTGATTACTTCATCTGAAAGCTGATTATGCCTTTTGATCATTTATCAATTAGGAAATGGCTCTTATTTTTATAAATTTGACTCAGTTCTCCATATGTTTGAGAAATGAGGCCTTTATCAGAGAAACTTGCTTCAATTATATTTCACAGTTACTATTGCTAACTGTATTTCCAGCCATCCTATGTCCCCATTTATTCTGTTTTCTTTTCCATTTCACCCTACTGTGCTTCAAAAATGTTTTCCTTCTGACTACCCCTTCCCTTAATCTACCTTCCTTTCTATCACTACCACCACTCTATCACCATTTTTGTCCCCTTCCTCTCCTACTATAGGGTAAGATAGATTTCTATACCCAAATGAATGTGTATATTATTCCCTTTTTGAGCCAATTCTGATGAAAGTAAGGTTCACCCACTTTCCCTCACCTCCCCCTTCTTCCCTTTCAGAGTTAAAACTTTGTCTTTCCTATTTTATGTGAGATATTTTACCTTATTCTGTATTTCACTTTCTCTTTCTCCCAGGACATTTCTCTCTCATCCCTTAATTTTATTTGTTCTTAAATAACATCCCTTCGTATTCTGAGAAAGGTCTTATGAGTTACAGATAAGTATATTTCATTGAGGAATGCAAACAGTTTAAATTTATCAAGTCCCTTATGATTTCCCTTTCCTGTTTACATTTTTATATTTCACTTGTATCTTGTATTTGAAAGTTAAATTTTCCATTCACCTCTGGTCTTTTCATCAAGAATGTTTGAAAGTCCTCTATCTAATTGAATATCTACTTCCAAGTTGTCTCGGACTGGAAATTTATTTCACTCCATCTTTCTGTATGTTGTGCTGCTCTAGAATTTGTTTGAATTAATTTGTTTTCTTCAGCATTTTTTGGGTCTCCTTTAGCATGGTGTTGACTTGCTTTTCATGCTTTTTTTTGCATCTCTCATTTCTCTTCCCAGTTTTTCCTCCACCTGTCTAACTTACTTTTCAATATCCTTTTTGAGCTCTTCCATGGCCTGAGCACATTGTTTTTCCTCAACTGAAAGGATGGGAGGAGATATCTGTTCCCCAAGAAAGTAACCTTCTGTGGTCTTATTTTTTTTCCCTTTTCTGGGCATTTTCCCAACTAGTCACTTGACGTCTGAGTTTCCTCACCATTCCCACCTCACCTCCAGTTCCGACCAGCTAGTGCTTGGGGGCTGAGATTCAAATGCTGCTTCCCAGCCTCAGGGCTGTGGACGGGGCAGGGCTGTTATTCAGTGTGAGATTAAGTACAGGTGCAGGTGCTCAGGTTGGGGCAGGGCCGCCACATAGGCTCAGTTCCCTCAGGGGGTATATGGGGAGATCTTCAACAATGGATCTGAGCTCCTTTCTGCTTTGGGAGCTCCTGTCTTCTGCTGCCTCCCAAGGGGGCCTGAGTTATGGAGACCCCTGCTCCCCTCCTGGGAAGCTGAAAAGGCCCTCTCACTGACCTTTGGCGCCTGTGGGTGGAGGGACCTGTGCTGCCACTGGAGACCCTGTCCCTGCAGCTTGCTCAGATCTGGTCCCGTTGGTGCTGTGCAACCAAGGCAGGGCTGGTCACCACTCCAGGTTCAGTGCACAATAGACCTTTGGTGTTGGTTTTTCAGGGCTCTCTGGAACAGAAATCTCCTCCACTCCATTGTTGTGCAGCTTCTGCTACTCCAGAATTTGTTGGGAGCTCCTCTTTACAGGTATTTTATTGTGTGGGAGCTCCTCTTTACAGGTATCTTATGAGCTGTGGGTTAGGAGCTAGAATATGCACATCTTTCTACTCCACCATCTTGGCTCCTCCCAGGATTAAATTTTTAAAGGTATTAGAAGGATTTTGGGGGAGAGCTCAGGTGAATCTCTGACTTGTATTCTACCATCTTGACTCCACCTCCCCTTAGAGTATTTTAATAAACGTCTACTGGCCAGTGTGAGGGAGGTGATGGCCCTATCATATTCAACTCTTCTGAGAAAACCTGAAGAGTGTTGTTTGCAGTTTAGAAAAGACATTAACAAACCCTGAAGTCTCATTTCATCAGAGCCAATATCTTCTATTTGTCTCTGTGACTAAAATTCTCAGAGGCTTAACTAATATGTACTTAGACCTCAAGGATTCAACCATGGTCATACTACTACTAATACCACTATTGTTTCTATAATTGTTTTTGTTCAGTTGTTTTTGGTTATGTGTGACTCTTTGTTTATCCCATTTGGGATTTTCTAGGTAAAGATACTGCAGTGGTTTGCCATTTCTTTCTCTAGCTCATTTTACAGAGGAGGAAACTGAGGTGAGCTGTGCTAAATGACTTACCCAGGGTCACATGGCTAGTAAGTGTCTGAGGCCAGATTTTACCTCAGGATGAATCTTTCTGATTCCAGGCCCAGTATTCCATTCATGGTGCCTACTAGTGGCCACCTACTCTTACTATTAGCTAGAATTTATATAGTGAGACACTGTGCTAAGTGCTTTACAAATATTATCTTATTTGAGACGCGCAAAAATCCTGCAAGGTCAGTACTATTATTATTCCCATTTCATAGTTGAGTAAATTCAGGCGAACAGAAAATTTTCCTAGGGTCACACAACTAGTGTCTGAGAACAGATTTGAACTCAGGGCTTCCTGACTTTAAGGCCCAGTGCTCTATTCACTGCAACACACTAGAGAAGCTATGCCCTCCTAGGTTCTTTCTTAAGGGAGAGGATTTTAGGTTGGGCACAGGACGGAATATTTGGAGGAATTCCTCAAAAATGAATTCTCCCTTTCCTCTTTTCCTGGGTCTGGCCCAGGTCTTTACCCTCCTTACATCATCTCATTCGATGCCAGCAAAATGTCTGGTCTCATGAACAATGAATCAACATCACAAATATGGAATTCTCTCTACAGCTTTAACAAATAACTATTACTGAGAAGAAATATCTGGCACAGTCACAGCTGCTCCCTATCTCATTTGATCTTTCTCCTCCAAAGAATTTATGAGGAAGACAAGGAAGACATTATCCCCATTGAACAAATAAGAAATTTTATATGAAGGGAGGCCTTAAAAGCTAGTTAATGGTCAAGTTAGTACTAGAACCCTGATCTTTACTCACTATGAAACTAACTCTTTATGGGTGACCATTTTGGCCATGTAACATGCAGTCTGTAATCATATTCATTTAATCCTTATTCAAAAACTCACCTTTTTATTCCTCAGAAATTGACATAGTCCCATCTTGATTCCCATCCTCCCCATCCATTCCCCAAACTCTGGTCTTGTTCTATCAATACAGTTCCTGCCCTCAAGAAACATGTTATACGTTACTGTGGATCACATATATAAGATGAATACAATGCAACTTTAAGATGAAAGGCACTAGAAGGGAAAGAGATCAGGAAAGGTTTCCAATAGGACATGGTCCTTGAACTAAACACTGAGAGATTGGGTTCTAAGGTGGGGGCGTCTAAGAAGTGAGGTAGTCCTGTCCAGTTTCTTTTCTATAGAGTATTCTCACTACATCTTGTAATTTAGCTATCTCTCTGAAAATGGTTCACACCCCTTTTTATCCCTACCCATGTCATTCATTAGATTGTAAGTTACTTGAGACCTGAACCATGTATCAGTGATCTTTTTTTGCCTCAGCATCTAGTCCAGAATCTTGTAGAAGACAGATCAGTCATTGTTTGTAAGGCTAATTTTATCTGTTCCCTCATGTGGATAGATCCTTTGACGTAATGGAGATTATAATTCCTATTTTACAGATCAGCAAAATGATGATTCCTACAGAAATAAAACAGCTTCACCAAAAGTCACTAACTAGAGTGCAATAAATATCACCAACTATAGTCTAGTTACTATATGAACTTGACAGAAATCAGAAAAATAGAGCTTCTCTATTTGTGACCTATGGGTTAAGGTTTTTCTATTCACTGAGAGTTCATCATCAAAGAGCAAGCTAATAGTTAATGAGATACATTGTAAAGACATTAGAGTCATTGCTATGAGAGAACTTATAGAAAGATTTAAATTAAATAACCAGGATTTGAATCTGAGCTCTATTTAGCTGTGTGACCCTGAGTAATGCAAATAATCTCTTTTGAGATTTGGTTTCCCCATCTACAAATGAGGATCACATTTGGCTTACACTTCCTCAGAGGATCACTGCTGATCATTGATGTATTATACTCAGGAATTATAAGGCACTACATAAATCTCAGCTATATCATCATTATTCAAGAACATTTCTCAAATACCAGTGAATGCTAAGTCATCTCACATATTAAAAAAAAGGCCAAAACAAAACTCATCTTTTTGATGAATCAGTTTATCATTACTCGAAATCAGGTCATAGATCACAATGTCTCTGATGATTTGAATACCAAAGCTTTAAAAAAAAGCATATTCAAGTGCAACACTTCCAGTCTCTTTTCTTGTATTCCAAAAATAGCCCATTACCAGTCAAGGTTAGTCATTTACTCACCCATGACTCAGTGATCTTCCTCACAGTACTGAAGTACTCTGAGTAAAAGCTGTAATTATGTAACCAACTTGTCAAGAGGCAATCCAATTCCCTGGACTGTGGAGATTTTGTATTTCTGTAGGATGTTTTAGTGAATTTGGTTAGAATAGTCAGTAACAAATGCATGGATTTATTTAGAACACAGCTGTAACTGGAGTCAAAAGTCCTGGGTCTAACTTCAGACTTAGCCACTTACCAGACACGTGACTAGGTTCGTCAGTTAACCTCCCTGAGCCCTACTTTTCTCATCTGGAAAATAGGGGTGAAAATAATGGCTCTATAGTCCCCACATGGTTTTTATGGGGATCAAATAATATATGCAAAAACTTCATAACTGAAAAACATAAATGTCAGCTAGAGTATGTATTATCGTCATTATCATCATCACCATTATAATCAAAGTCATCATCATCATCATTCAGCTATGGAATTTTCCCAAAATGTTATCACTTGCAACATACAGCAGATGTGATTGGCCTGGTTGAAATATCATTTGGTATTCAATTCATTGTTTTCCCCCATCCCTTGACATTTTCATTGTTTTGTTAATGTCTTTCTTCTTTTCTTCTCTTCTATCCCCACTTCAAATTTAACCAAGCAGTGCCTCTATTGGCCTTCAGCTATTTAAATGAAATCGGAAGGAATTGAAAAATGGAGTGGTCATTGACAAGGAGGGGAGGTGGAAGGCAGATATTTTTCAGGGGAACTGGACAGCTGAAGGCCTGATGGGTTTCAGTTCTGAAAATATACTTGTCTAAAAATAAATCTGCCTTTGCTTGCAGCTCCTAGTCTGGAAGGGATGAGTCTGAAGGCAATAAAGGAAGGAGCTGGCTGGATGAAATGCTTCCAAATCAGATGGAGAGTGGGTTCTAGGAGTCAGTAAAGGCAACAGACAGGTCAAGTGGCTAAGTTTGGGTGTGTTTTCTTTTAGTTTAAAGTCCCCAGTATATTCAAAAGAAAAATAAATTAACCATCAGAAAGGGAAAGAGTACTGACAGACCAACTCCACAGATTCCTGGACTGCCAGTAATTTTCCACTGATGCAAAGAAAGAGCAAGTGATACATTTTCATAACAACCCCCCTCCTCAACAGCAGAGAGTCAGCTCCCCCTACCACACTGTTATAAGCAATTCCCTATGACACAACCCCTGGGAGGACTACAAGCTTCCATAAGTAAATTATTAAACACCCATTACTAGCTCTTGGCACATAGTAGGAGCTTAATAAATACCTGTGGATGGATTGATTCATTTACCAGACTATAAACTCTTGATATATGACAGTAAGATATCTCCTTGAGAGATTGCTCACATGGCATCCATGAATTACTTTGATAGTTATTTCAATATAATTAATTTCCTTTGTACTTTGTTTTATGAATTTAAAAACAACATTCTGAGAAAGGATCCATATGCTTTATCAGACTGCCCACAGTCTATAACCCATGAAAATGGTAAAGGATCCCTACTCTATGAAACTGAAGATTTGTAGTACTGGGTAACCTCTCCCTATCAATCCCAAGCATTTTAAAAAATACATCATTAAGTTCCTATTGCTTGCAAAATTTGTATGGAGAATGGTGTAGATACAAAGCTTTGATTAGATAGGATCTCTTCCTTCAAAGAACTTATAGTCTAGTAGAGAGATAAAACTAGTTCAGATTCCTATAAAACACAAGATAGCATGATAAACACATTACCAAAGAGAATTATTAAGGAGATTCTGAGTGAGAAAGGCTTTACCCACTAGGAGCATTAAGAAAGGCTTTCTGGATAAAGCATTTGAATTGTATGTCAAAGGATGGATAGAAGTTCAATAGATGAAGATAGAAAGAAAAAGCATTCCAGGCATAAAAAGGTTGACAAAAGGCAATGGAGAGTGAAAGTCTGGTGTGTCTGTTGGAGGGCAGACCTGCCCATTTTGCTTAGAATGCAGAATGTGTAAAAAAGGAATGAAATAAGACTAGAAAGTAGACAAATCCAGGTTGTCAAAACAGTCTATCACTATCTGCATCCAAAGAGAGACTTGATAAATAGAAGTATGTATAGAATAATTTTACATGCATATACCTATTTATGTCTAAAGGTAACTATCTCTAGGGTGGGGGTCAGGGGAGAAAAGAAAAAAATAAATTTACAGGATAATTTTGTTGTATATTTGAAAGGAATAACAAATTGTATATAGTAGATTTGCCGTTTCAAGTGTAATCATCTTTTTTATTTCACTATGTTATGGAAATACTTGTTTCATTTCATATATATATATATATATATATATATAGGCAATCAGTGACAATCAGAAGAGATTTAACTTTACTCTGGAGGCAACAGTCATTGAGAGTTCATTGTGATTGCGGTTGTGTTTTGTTGTGTTTTTACCAGAGTGACATGGTAAAATCTATCCATAAGAAAGATAAATCTGACATTAATATGAAAAAGGATTAGAGGAGAGAGTTGAAGACAACTGGAACAGCTCAGGTAAGCGGCCATAAGGGCCTGAATTAGGACAGAGGCCGGGAGTCCTTGTTAGATTCAAAACTTCCCCTACAAAATTGCAATTTCCCTTCCCCCCTAAATTTTGTGAGCTTTCCCGCTAGTAAATTCTCAGCTCCCATTCAATGTCCCGGTAGATTGAAAGGCACCTCTATTCCACCCTTCAATGATTTTTTTAATTGATAGGCTGGTATAAAGAGCTTACATAGGAAGGTATAAAGAGTTAGAATCGGACTATTTGAGGGGATGTTCTAGTTCTGCCGCTGAACAGCAGGATGTCTCTGCAAGTCTTTCTGAGTTTTATTTTCTTCATCTCTAAATAGAAGATAATACTTAAGCCCCTTACTTAACAGAGTTATTATGAAAAATGTATGGGAAAATGCTTTATAAATATTAATAATAGCTAACATAGTTTGAAGATTTGCAATGTGCTTTATGTATAATCTCCTACTTTATCTTTACAATAACTCTATGAGGTATGGGTTATTATTGCCCTCATTTTATACACGAGCAAAGACAGACTAAAATTGAATGATTAGCCCCAGGGTCAATGGCTAGAAAGTATTATGTTTGGATCTTAGCCAATACTATTTGCCACGTAGCCATCACAAAAGTCCCTTATCTTCCTGACTCCAAGTCAAGTTCTCTATCCACTACACCACTTCTACAACTGTAAGTTGTTATTATTATAAATCCCATAAAGATGAGGACCATGATCATTCTACTCTCTACATTGCCTGGCATTAGGCTTTGTACTCAGTCAGTTCTAATAGTATTGCTCGAATCGAGTTGAAATGAATTCGTAGCTAATAGGCTAGAAGTTCTCGTTGACAGGGTCAATCTTGGCCTTGCCTTTGCTTGCACATCTCCACATTGGTAGTTCCTAATGGTATTTTCCATTGTTCATTTGTAGACCTGCACCTAAGCATTGATCAAAGTATAAGAATCACAGGATATGAAGTAGAAAACAACCAAGGAGATCATTTGGTCCAAAACTCATTTTCTAGATGAAGAAACTGTGAGATCTGGAGAGGAGGAAGAGATTTGTCTAAGGTCATGTCATGTGGATAGTATGTGATAAAATTTGGATTTTTGTTCAGTCATTTTTAAGTTCTGCCTCCAGTCCATGTGAACCCATTTGTGTTTTTTTCTTTTTTTAGGAAAACTGATGGATTGGTTTGCCATTTCCTTCTCCAATTCATTTTATAGATAAAGAAATTAAGGTAAATAGGGTTGTTACTTGTTCAAGGTCACACAACTATAAAGTATCTGAGGTCACATTTGAATCCACTATTCCATTTAGCTATCCAAAACTTGGATACAATTTCCCAACTGGTCTCAATTTTACTCTTCTTGTTATTTCATCACACATGAGTCTGCAACTTAAAAGAGAAAGGAAAAATATTATAATGGAAAGAGCCCTGGACTTGGAATTAGATAACCTAGACTCAACCTCTCATCCAACTACCAAATCAAGATTTATTAAATATCTCCTATGTGCCAGACTCTGTACTGGAGACTGAAAGTGAGACCCAGGATAGCTCCTTTAATTTAAAAAAAAAAATCAAACTGGGAGGGGAAGACCATTGGTGTTGCTGGCCAAAAGAAAAACATTTACATTCAATCTGAGCCAGGAGGGCACAAAAATAAGCATTAAGTGGTGCTTGGGAAAGGACTGTCTAATCCATGAAATCCAGAGTGAATTGGGTTTAAGGCTTGGCCTTTGAGAAAGAAATCTAGCCAGTAAACCTCAAGTTGATAGGTATAATTTTAAGGAGGCCTATTCCATGATTTTAGAAAAATATGGAAAGACTTGTATGAAATAATGCAGAGCAAAACGAGTAGAACAAAGAGAACATTGCATACAGTAACAGCAATTTTGTTTTAAGAATGACTTTAAGGAAATAAGTTGTTTTGTCTATTGTAAATACCCAAATTAATTATAAAGAAAATATGAAGAAAGACACTATCTTCATCCAGACAAAGAACTAATAAATAGGAGTATAGAATAATTTTACACACACACATACACACACAAATACGTATGTAGGTGTGTGTGAATATAAATATATATGTATAAATTTGCTTGTGTCTAATGTTAGACACCTCTGGGCACAGGGGAGGGCAGAGGGAAGGAAGAAAAAAGTAAATTTACATGATAATTTTGTTGCATATTTGAAATAATAAGTTGTACATGCATAGTATATTTGCAGTTTCATGTATGATCTTTTTTTATTGTACTCTGTCATGGAAATGGCTGATTTACTCCATAAATTTAAAACAAAATTTAAAAAATATAATTGGAAAATTTTTAATAAAATAAAATATAGAAAATGTTAACGAGTCATGTTTTAAGTCAATATTCAGCTGCAGGGATCCTTATGTATGGATTAGTGGCCTGCATTTCTATATGAGCTTGATACCACTGATCTAGACAGTCAACACAATACTTAATCATGCCCTAATTTTTTGGGTAACTCAGGGTGAATAATAGTGCATGGCAAGAAGCAATAAAAAAAAAGTATTACAAGAATTAAAGTTCAAAATGTACTAAGACAAGTGAGGAAATGTGAGAATTTCAAGGAAAGGGCATATTAATTATACTTGGGGGATCAAGGAAGAGGCAAGAACTGCTTGGTTCAGTAGGGATAGGACAACATTCGCTGACAACAGGGAAAGAAAAGCTGTGCAATTCTTATTTTGATTCCATCTTTGGCAATCAAAAGGAATGTTATTTTCACTAGAAAGGACAAGAAACTGCTGAAACTTAGAACATCTACAGACTGTCCATAAATAAAACTAGTCACAGAGAGGATAGGATCCATATTCCAGTTGGTTCACCTTTAAAGGCAAATGGCTTTCTTGAAACCCAAACAGAAGATCATATCTCAGAGTCAGGAAGCTAACATACAATTAAATTCCTTTGAATAAACTTTATTTATAAATAGAGTCAGCGAGATTTAGTTGATACTGAATATGGGTTCAAGTGTTAACTCTAATAATTATTAATCCTCGGAGCTTCCATTTACCAATCTGTAAAATGTAAAGGTTAGAATAGAAGTCCAGAAGGGCCAGACCCAAGATGGTGGAGAAGAAAGGTGAACCAACTCTAGCTTTCCCCCTAAAACCCATAAAATACCTGTAAAAAATGACTCTAAGCAAATTCTAGAGCAGCAAAAGCCACAAAATAAGAGGGAAAGAGACTTTCAGCCCAAGACAGCCTAGAAGGCTGACAGGAAAGGTCTATCAACACCAGGCTTGGAGTGGAGCACAGCCCAACCTTGGAGCAGGTTTCAGGGCATGAAATCACAGGCAGCAGCTGTGGTTCTCAGATTCCTCAACCCACAAATACCAAAGACAGCGTCAAAGGTCAGTGAGAAAGTTCTTTCACCTGGTTGAGAAGGGAACACAATTCAGCCCTGGCCCCAGGGCAGTGGTGGTAGCTGAAGCAGCAGGTCCATTTTAGGAACTCTTGGCTAAAGACCCTGGAGGAATAAAGCTGTTGATCTGAATCTCAGCCCTGAGTGGCAGTCCTGGGGTGAGGAGGAGCACTGGCACGATGGAGCTAGAACCAGCTGTGGAGAGGGAACCCTACTTGCAGATCCTGGGCAGAAAAGTTTGTGGTTGCTGCCAGAAAACTCCTCTCCTTTGATTGTGCCACCTTGGAGGAACTGAGAACTTACAGGTCCCTAGAGTATACCCTTCCCTTGACAAAGGATTCAAAAGTCAAGTAACAGGTTGGGAAAATGCCCAAAAAAGGAAGAAAATAAGACTATAGAAGGTTGCTTTCTTGGTGAACAGGTATTTTTCTCCATCCTTTTGAGTGACGAAGAACAAAGGATGCCATCACAGGAAAATACCAAAGTCAAGGTTTCTGCATTCAAACCCTCCCCCAAAAAATATTCAGTGGTCTCAGGTCATGGAAGAGCTGAAAAAAGAATTTGAAAAGAAAATAAGAGAGGTGGAGGAAAAAGTGGGAAGAGAAATGAGAGTAATGCAAGAAAATCATGAAAAGAGAGTCAACAGCTTGCTAAAGGAGACCCAAAGAAATGCTGAAGAAAATAATGCCTTTTAAAATAGAGTAACCCATATGTCAAAAGAGGGCCAAAAAGTCAATGAGGAGAAGAATGCTTTATAAAGCAGAATTATCCAAATGAGGAAGGAAGTTAAAAAGCTCACTGATTAGAATGAAGCAGATGGAAGCTAATGACTTTACGAGAAACCAAGAAATTACAAAACAAAACCAAAAGAATGAAAAATTAAAGACAATGTGAAATGTCCCGTTAAAATAGAAGTCCACTGAAGTCCCTTCAAAATCTCAGTAATATCTAGCCAATACCATTTATATTTCACATTATAGTTTGCCAAGCACTTTAAAAACATTTTCTCATTTGATCCACAGAACATCCCCGAGATGTAGGTGCTATAAACATCCCCACTTTGTGGATGTAAAAACTGAGACAGACAGCAGTGAAGTGACTCACAAAAGGTCAAGAAGAAACAGTGGTGTACCTGAGACTATGTAAATGCTATTTGTGCCTCAGGCTTATTTAAAGGTGTTGAGAATGAGTCTTGAGGTAGGAACTGATCATGATATGTATGGACATTGTGATATGGTTGTCTTCCAGTTAAGATGCTATTGTGAAAGGACCCAGTAAGTCTCAAACTTATGTACACTCCTACAAATCTCAGAAAGACCAATAATGAAGGAAAATGAAAAAACTAATATGACCTCCTCCATCCAGTCCAGAATTTCACACAAAGGTGGCTATAAGAGGAGAGAAATTTGTCCAACTGTGGAAAGAAGGAAGGAGGAAAGGAAGGAAAGAAAGAAAGAAGGAATGAACAAAGGAAGGAAGGAAGAAAATAAGGGAGGGAAGGAGGAAAAAATAAAGGAGTAAGGGAAAGAAAGAAACAAAAAAGAGAGAGAAAAAAGAAAGGAAGAAAGAAAGAAAGAAGCAAGGAAAGAAAGAAAGAAAAAAGGAAAGAAAGAAGGAAAGAAAGAAGGAAAGAAAGAAAGAAAGAAAGAAAGAAAGAAAGAAAGAAGGAAGGAAGGAAGAGAGAGAGAGAAAGAAAGAAAGAAAGAAAGAAAGAAAGAAAGAAAGAAAGAAAGAAAGAAAGAAAGAAAGAAAGAAAGAAAGAAAGAAAGAAAGAAAGAGAAAGACCTTTTTGGTGTAGGGCCTGGATTGGTGAGGTGAATATGAGCAGAGGAACAGGAACAATTGAGATGAATGGAATACACTCACACATAAAGCAGAGGAAGGTAGCAGAATGGATTAAAAACTGGAAGATAGCATTATGCTGTTGAAAAGAAATATACTTAAAATATAAAGAATTACATGGTGGGTTGCTTGGTTGTTGTCCTTCATTCTCAAAGAGCACCAAAATGACATCACCATGACAAAGTGAAATTTCAGTGTGTCAGACTGTGGCTGATCAGACCAATATGAGCTTGGAATGCTCCACCACAGATTGGGCAGAGATAGTCTGAGTGAATATTTGGGGTAGATACTCCAAATTTACACATCTTACATGTACTTTGTGTTGTCTCAATTCTGCTTTGCTCGTAGATCACAGAAGCTTTTCTGATGTGGGCATGCCATGCTGAGTGGTTCTGGGCCAGTGTCTCCCATATTGCACAGTCAAATCCAAAGTTCTTGAGGGAGACCTTGAGAGGGTCCTTGTATTGCTTCTTCTGACCACCATGTGATCGCCTGTCCCATGTGAGCTCTCCATAAAATAGTCCTTTTGGCAAGCTACACTTTGCATTCAAAGGTGACCAGCCCATCGGAGATGCACTCTCTGAAACACAGTTGAATACTTGGCAGTTTGGCTCAAGCAAGGACTTCAGTATCTGGTACCTTATACTGCCAGGAGATCTTCAGAATCTTTCTAGGACAGTTCAAATGCAAGCCAATTGCCTGGCATGTTGCTGGTAGACTGTTCATGTTTCACAAGCATACAACAATGAGGAAGCATTTAATTCCTTCGAAAGCAAAGTAAAAGCAAAGCTGAGAGAGATGTCGGATTCCTGGCTCAATAAGAAAGCAGATGAAATTCAGTTTTATGCTGATAGTAACAGTCCAAAGCACTTTTATGATTCCTGGAAAGTTATTTATGGACCAAAAACCTATGGTGCATCACAACTATTAGTTCTGATGGAGACACATTGATTAGTGATAAGGATATGATCCTAGAGAGATGGGCTGAACACTTCCATAGTGTTCTCAACTGACCATCATCAATCAATGCTGAGGTCATTGACCATTTACCTCAGGTTGAAGTTGATGCCTCCTTAGCTCAACTTGCAACTGAAGAAGAGGTTTTGAGGGTTTGCCCAAAATTTGGTTGCCCAGAGTAGTTCATCAGTATTGTATGTCAATTTCATGATGACATGCTTGCCCAGGTCCTGGATAGTGGACAATGCTCTCTGTCCTTCCCTGTCACCAATGGAGTGAAACAGGGCTGTATGCTTGCTTCCATGCTTTTCAGCATGATGTTTTCAGCCATGTTGTCAAATGCTTTCAATGAGGAGGAACATGACATCAAGGTCAACTACCATACTGATAATAAGATCTTCGATGTGAAAAGGCTACAAGCCAAGACTAAAGTGGAAGGAGTGTTGGTGCATGATTTTCTGTTCGCAGATGATGTGCATTCAATGCAGACTCTGAGACTGAGATTCCATGAAGTATAGATCAGTTCTCTGCTGCCTGTGCTGATTTTACCCTAATAATTTACACCAAGGAAACACAGGTGTTCCATAACCCACCACCACACAAGTGGAACCATGGGTGGAGAAGTTTTGAATGCCGTGGATTGGTTCATTTACCTTGGTAGTGTATTTTCCAGAGATGTACTCATTGACGATGAGGTTGACACACACATTACTAGAACTAGCTAGTTCCCAGTGTTTGGGAGGCTCTGAAGAAAAGTATGGGAGAGAAGAGGTAGTAGACAAACTATCAGACTAAAGGTCTACAGAGCTGTTGTGCTGACCTCACTGTTGCATGTCTGCAAAACATGGACATGCCATTCTACTGGTGCCATGTGAGGAAAGAATTGCATAGAGTCAAAATGATGGGCTAGAGCAAAATTCATTATTCTTTAGATGATTCTTTTTTAAAGTAGTCATCCTGATCTCAGATTAGACTACATTAAAACCAGTAAAATACATAAGCAAAAGTTAAATGCAAAAGAATTTTCATTAAAAAAATACTATTGACAATGAAATAGCAATATATATATATAAACACATATACATATATACACATACACATATACACACATATACATACACACATATATACATACACATGCACATATATATATATATATATATGCACCAAATAGCACAATTGAAAGCAAAATTATGATAGTATTATGATAGTTTTCTCTATAAATTTCAGGACCAAAGTTCTCTTTCTTTTCTAGGATAATCATATGTGTGGTGCCTCTGCTAGAAGAATGCAAGTTCCTTTGATATCAGGGGCTGTCTTTACTTTAAATTTTTGTCCCCAGCGTTTTTTACAATTACTAGAATGTAACAAGTTCTTAATCATTTTTATTCATTCATAAAATGTGCAGAAAAGCCAAATCATTAAAAAATAGTCTTCAGTGATGATAGCAAAAATGCTAACTAAAAAAGAGCTTTTGAAGAAAGAATTCAAACTTAAATGAAGAGTAAATAATTTAATCTTAAAAACTGGTGAACCAAAAAACAAATCATAAAAATTATTCATTAAAGAAAATCACAAGGCATCATATCCAAACTTTTAAAATGTAGTAGAAACAATCCTTTGGGGGGAAATTTACATCTCCAAATGCTTTCATTAACAAAAGAAAGCAAAAAAATGGATCAAAGACTTGAGCACACAGTTTAAATAAAACTCAATGTAAGACAAGAAATTTCAAAAATTAAAGAAGACATCAAGATAAAAGAAAAAGTTTTGAAGTTATATAAAATCAGGTGCTTAAAATGTTAACAAAAGGAGAGAAAAAACAAATTGTCAAAATGAAAAATGAAAAAACAACTCAAAACAAATGAAGAAGTAATTATCAATAATAGATTTAGACATGGAAAGAGACTTAGATGCCATTAAGTCCTACTTCATTTTACAGATGAGCAAAATAAGTCTGAAAGAATGAATTGTCCAGTGTCACACAGCTTGTAAGAGTCTAAGGAAGGATTCAAATTCATATCTTTCTGACTCCAGCATTAGAGCTGTATATCCATTGTATGATTTATGAAATTATTAGAAAATATTTGCTTAAATATATGTTAGTAAAAATATAACAAAAACAAATGAATTTCAACAGAAATACCCTGATTACATTAATGAGAAATAAGAGAAGTTAAATAATCTGATCTTGGAATAAAATATCATAGAAGTCCTGAATGAACCCAAAAACTAACTGGAATCTTTTTTATCAACTCCAATTTAACATAAATTGTTTGAAGAAATAAAGAAAACAGGAATACTTCTTCAGGAAAAAATATAATCCTGATACCTAAAATGGGTAGAGATAACAGAAAAGCCACTAGAGAGAAAAATGTCTAAAGAGTATCAATGTAAAAATACTGAATAAAATATTAGTAAAGAGGTTATATAGCATCTTATTAAAAAGATTATACTAATAATCAGGTTGGATTTTTATACAAGGAATACTTGGTTGGTTCTATATTTAGAAAACTACAAATGTAATAAATCAGAACAAAAATAATAAAATTCTACTCTTATGTTAATAAATAAAATATAGCTTTTCACAAAATACAAGAACTTTAAATGTCAAAAACTTTGGAAATTTTAGGAGGAAATGGATTTTTCCTTAATATGGTATGTAGCATTCATGGTAAACAAACGACAAATATAATCTGTAATGGTGAATGATAAGAGACTACCAATGAGATCAGGGTAAAAAAATTTTGCTCATTGTCACTACTTTTTTATTATACTTCTATGAATTATATATCATTATAATTATATGTTATCTTTCTATAAATACCAGCTGTAGAAACAAAAAAGAAAAAATTCTAATAACTTAATTTTTCAGTATCCCAGAAAGTGTTCTAACTGTAAATAAGCAAATTTCTTTTTGGTGGAAGGAATGTGTAAACTGGAGCTCCTGATATTGATTGATAAAATCAGATATTTGACCTTCCCCCACCCCCAAAATATAATTAAAGACACTATGCTAGGAACTTCCATAGTAATGGCAAAAGCACTTTATTTGGAGTTTGGGAAGCCTGGATTCCAATATTGTCTCCAATGTTTATTACCTATGTGTCTTTAGACAAATTGCTTCACCTCCATAGGTGAAGGAATCAGATTGCCTGGCTGCTGAGATCTTCTCCAGCCATAGATCTATGGTCCTATGATTTCTTCATTAAAATATTTGTGTCCTGTTCTCTCAGTGCTTTTCTCTATGATAGCTGGCACTGGTCACTTGTTAATCAGACAATAGGATCTCTGATAATAGGTTAGATAATTAATGTGCTAGTCCCTATGGTATAAGAATAAAGCAAGCTATCAATCATAGAACCCTAGAGTGTTAAAACTGGAACAGATTTAAGACATCAGCTATTCTAGCCACTTCAATTTACACTCACATTTTTGCATTGTTTTTTCAGAATTTCCCTAATACCAGCCCATTACATAAATAGCATAAGGGTTATTATCATTACTTTATAAGTTGAGCAACTCAAGTGCATAATGGTTAAACTTACTTAAGGTGACAGTAACTGATATATCTGGTTCTTTTGGTTGGATGAAAATGCTTTCAGAAACAGTGCAGTACAAAAATTCATGCCTCTCAACATAGCATGGTGTCATTCAGTGGATAAATTTTCAGCAGCACACAAAATGGAGATTTTTCAATGGACAATAAGCTCTATCAGTATCAGCCTTTCTCTGAAACATGTATGACCTTCTGATCAGTGAGCAGAATGGCTACAATTAATTTGACAACCAAGCAAATGATGTTTTAATGAGAGGTCAGACTAGCAGGGCCATTTTTCTTTTTTTGTCAACAGAGAAAAATAGATGACTGAAATGATTAAGCAAATTAGCTAGACACACTGATTTGGAAGTCATGTATCCAAGACTATATTTCTGAAGAAGATAAGACCATCTTCTATTCATATGCTGGTGATTGTTTTCTTTCCTTCTCATAGAGGAACAAAATGATATCACCATGATAAAGTGAAGTTTCACTGTGTACAAAAGGAGTTGAACAGACCAATATGAGCTCAGAATGCTCTACTTCAGGTTGGGCACATATAGTTCCGGTGAACATTTGGTATGGTTATTCAAAATATGCACATCCTACATTTCCTTTGTTCTGTTTCAGTTCTTCTTGGCTCATTGAGCATAGAACCCTTTCTGATGTGGGCATGCCATGCTGAGCAGTCCTGTGCCAATGTGTTCCATAGCGCACAATCAAGTACAAAATTCTTGAGAGAGACCTTGAGAGTGTACTTGTATCATTTCTTCTGATCAAAATAGGAGAGCCCATGTGAGTTCTCCATACAATAGTATTTTTGGCAAGTGTACGTTTTGCATTCAAACAATGTGGCCAGCCCTTCAAAGTGGCACTCTCTGGAACATAGTTTGAATGTTTAGCAGGTTAGTTTGAGCAAGAACCTGTGTCTGATACCTTATACTGCCAGGTGATCTTCAGAATCTTCCTAAGACAGTTCAAATGGAAGCAATTCAGTTGTCTGGCATGGCTCTGGTAGACTGTCCCTGTTTTACTGGCATATAGCAATGAAGTCAGCAGAATGGCTTTGCAGAGCTTCAATTTGGTAGTCATTCTAATACCACTTTTCTCCCAATTTTTTATTTAGAGTCTCACAAACACCGAGCTAGCTCTGGCAATGTGTGTGTCAACCTCATTGCCAATGTGCACATCCCTGGAAAGTACACTACCAAGGTAAGTGAACTTATCCACAGCATTCAAAACTTCTCCATTTGTTTTAACTGATGGTCTACATATGGATGATGTGGTTGTGGGTGATAGAGCACCTGTATTTCCTTAATGTTAATTCTTAGGTCAAAGATGGAAAGACACATATACTATAGTTCTTCCCCCACAGCCCATAAAATACTTGTAAAAAATGACTTTCAACAAGCTCTAGAGCAGCAGAAACCACAGAAAGAGAGTGTGAAAGAGAACTCCAGCCAAGGGTAACTTGGAAGACACAGGCAAGGTCAATCCCACATGACACTGAGCAGAGCAGAGCCCAACCCTGGCTGTGCACTGAGAGAAACAGGACCGGAAAATACCTCTGGGTCAGAATCCCCAGCAGGGAGGGTCCCAGATCCCTCAACACACAAGCGCCAAAGAAAATTTCAAAGGTCAGTGAGAGGGCTTTCCCAGATGGGTGAGAGGGGAGCAGAGTCACCCCCAGCATGGGCCACAGTCAGCAGTGAAAGCAGCAGCAGCCAGGCAGCTTCAGCACTGTGTGGCAGTGGCCGAGTCAGGTAGCACTTTCCACTGTGGGAGCAACTCAGCTTAAAGCCCCTGGGGGAATTGAGCAGCTGATCCAAACTTCAGCCCTGAGCATGGTCCTGCATGGAGGAGGAGCACTAGGAACCTACTCTTGACAAAGGATTCAGAAGTTAAGTCACTGGATGGGAAAATGCCCCAAAAAGGGGGGAAAAAATAAGACCATAAAAGATTACTTTCTTGGTGAACAGGTATTTCCTTCCATCTTTTCAGATGAGGAAGAACAATGTATACTGTCAGAGAAAATCAAGGCTTCTGCATCCAGTATCTCAAAAATGAATATGCAATGGACTCAGGCCATGGAAGAACTTGAAAAGTGAGTCAAGAGCTTGCTAAAAGAGAACCAAAAAAATGCTGAAGAAAATAACACTTTTACAAATAGACTAACTCAATTGGAAAAATAGGTCCAAAAAAACAATGAGAGAGGAAAATTTTAAAAAGCAGAATTAGCCAAATTGAAAAGTAGTTTCAAAAGCTCACTGAAGGAAATAGTTCTTTAACAATGAGAGTATAGTTCAGAGTAGCTAATGACCACATGATAAACAAAGAAGTTAAAAAACAAAAACCAAGGGAATGAAAAAATTGAAGAAAATGTGAAATATCACTTTGGAAAAACAACGGACCTGGAACATAGATCAAGGGGAGACAATTTAAAAATTATGGAACTACCTGAAAGCCATGACCACAAAAATAGCCTAGACATTATCTTTCATGAAATAACCAAGGAAAACTGCTCTGATATTCTAGAACCAGAGGGCAAAATAAATATTGAAAGAATCCACTAATCACCTCCTGGAAGAGACCTGAAAAGACAAATTCCTAGGAATATTGTGGCCAAATTTCAGAGTTCCCAGGTCAAGGAGAAAATATTGCAAGCAGCTAGAAAGAAACAATTTGAGTGTTGCAGAAATGCAATCAGGATAACACAAGTTCTGGCAACTTCTACATTAAGGGATCAAAGGGCTTGGAATAGGACATTCCAGAAGTCAAAGGAACTGGGATTAAAACCAAGAATCACCTGCCCAGCAAAACTGAGTATAATGCTTCAAGGGAAAAAACATGGTCAATCAATGATATAGAGGACTTTCAAGATCTCATAATGAAAAGACCAGAGCTGAATAGAAAATTTGACTTTCAAACACAAGAATCAAGAGAAGTATGAAAAGGTAAATAGGATAGAGAAATCAGAAAGGACTTTCTAAAGCTGAACTTTTTACATTCCTACATAGAAAGATAATATTTGAAACTCAAGACTTTTCTTAACATTTGGATAGGTGGAGGGATTATATACACACACATATAGATACAGCACAGTTTCAGTTGAATCAGAAAGGACGATATCTTTAAAAAAATAAAATTAAGGGGTGAGAGGGGAATATATTTGGAAGAGAAATGGAATTGGGCAAATTATCACTCATAAAAGAGATAAGAAAAATCTTTTTCAATGGAGGAGAAAAGGGAGGAGATGAGAGGGGAAAAGTGAAGCTTACTCTCTACACATATGGCTTAAGGAGGGAATAACATGCTCACTCAATTTGGTATGAAAATCTATCTTACACTACAGGAAAGTAGGGGAGGAGACAAGTGGGGTGAGGGGGATAGTAGAAGTGAGGGCAAATGGAGCAAGGGAGTAACTAGAAATAAACACTTTTGGGAAGGGACAAGGTCAACTGAGAGAATAGAAAAAGGAAGGGGGGACAGACTAGGATGGAGGGAAATATAGTCTTACACTACCTGTTATGGAAGTCTTTTGCAAACGACACATATACAGTCTGTATTGAATTGCTTGCCTCCTCAGTGGGAATGGGTGGGGAGAGGGGAAGGGAGAGGAGTTGGAATTCAAAGTATTAGAAATGAATGTTGAGAATTGTTATTGCATATAACTGGGAAATAAGAAATACAGGTAATGGGGTATAGAAATCTATCTTGCCCTACAAGAAAAGAGAGAAGATGGGGATAAGGGAAGGGTGGGGTGTGATGGAAGAAAGGACACATTGAGGGAAGGAGTGATCAGAAGGCAAGGTGTTATGGGATGGGGGAGGGGAGAGTTGTGGAGAAGAATTGGAACTCAAAATTTTGTGGAAATGAATGGCGCATTCTAAAAATAAATAAATAAAAGAAAATAATTATTAGGTCAAAATTAGCACAGGCAGCAGAGAATTGATCCATACTTTATTGCATCTCAGCTTCAGAGGCTGCATTGAATGCACAATCATCTGAAAACAGAAAATCATACACCAACACTCCTTCCACTTTGGTCTTGGCTTGTAGCCTTTTCAAATTGAAGAACTTATCATCAGCATGATAGTTAACCTTGAGGCCGTGTTCCTCCTCATTGAAAGCATTTGACAGCATGGCTGAAAACATCATGCTGAAAAGCATGGAAGCAAGCATATAGCCCTGTTTCACTCCATTGGTGACTGGGAAGGACAGAGAGCATTGTCCACTGTCCAGGACCTGGGCAAGCATGCCATCATGAAATTGACATACAATACTGATGAACTTCTTTGGGCAACCAAATTTTGACATAATTTTCCAATAGCCCTCATGACTGACAGTGTCAAAGGCCTTGGTTAGCTCTACAAACACTGTGTACAGACCCCTGTTCTGCTCCTCATGTTTCTCCTGGAGTTGTTGGGCAGCAAACACCATATCAACTGTAGCTCAGTTCTTTCTGAAGGCACATTGGCTCTCAAGTATATGACCAGCTTTCAGGTAAATGATCAGTCTATTAAGGAGGACTCTAGAAAGAATTATGCCAGTAATAACTAAGAGCAAAACCCCATTGTGTTTGTCGCAGGCCAATCTATTCCCTTTACTCTTATAGAGATAGAAAATGGAGGCATCCTTGAACTCCTGTGTGATAACCTCCTTTTGCCATTTAACCTGTAAAATTTCAATCAGTTTTTGTATAAACAATGGTTCCCCTACCTTGCAAACCTCAGCTGGAAGAGAATCAACACCAGGTGCTTTGCCACATCTCTAAGAAGGCAGCATTTAATTCCATCAAAAGCAAAGTACAAGCAAAGCTTAGAGAGAGTCACAGTTTGTAACTCAGTAAGAAGGCAGATGAAATTCAGTTTTATGTTGATAGTAACAATCCAAAGCACTTTTATGATTCCCTGAAAGGTATTTATGGACCAAAAGCCTATGGTGCATTACAACTACTCAGTGCTGATGGAGCCACATTAAAAGTGATAAGGATTAGTGATAAGGACATGATCCTGGACAGATGAGCTGAACACTTTCATAGTGTTCTCAACAGACCATCGTTAATAAATTCTGAAACCACTGACCATTTACCTCCTTGCCTCTCTTCATATAAGGGTAACTGAAAAGATCAGTATGTGAATGAGGATGGAAAGAGCAGCTTTATACCCACTTTTCGTACTCTCATAGTCTGAGTCATGCACTGAGTCAAGTCTAACTTTTGGGCCATAAGAACACCACAGTCAAAGCAAATTCTCGATTTATAACCCCATCCTTATTGAACATATGGGAGATCTGAGTCCTACAGGGAAGATTTGAGTACTCTTAGGGGACAGGTTATTACCAAAAGTCTTAAACACTTATTGTCCCAGGGTAGATGTAGAACTAACTTTAAACTTCATGGACTCCAAAAAGCATTTCATAATTACTATTATTTTCATTTCATTCTTTTGATATTTATATTTAGAGGAACATCGAAATAGTCATAGAATAAGGTGCCATGTGTTATTGTTATTTATATTTAGTCTTAAGCAAATGATTTTCCAGATGGATAAAATAATTTTGTAATTTTGTCCATGACTGAATACAAGAATTTGGATGTAGTCTTATATTCTATAGAACCAAGGAAAGAAAATTTGGGACAACCCTGAGTTGGGCTGTAGAAAAGATAATGGGATTGATACGTACTACTTACATTTATCATATGGTTTTAATTTTTTCTGTTAGCTCTCTATAAGTTGAGGGCTTTTAATTCTATATAGTTTGTTGATTATAAATGTTTGGGAAGACAATACCTTTTTAAAAAATTTATTTTGCTAAATATTTCCAATAACTTTTAAAAAACAATTAACATTCATTTTTTTTTCAATTTGAGCTTTAAATTCCCTCCTTTCTCACTGCATGGTTTCCATATATAAGGGAGGCTTCTGCCTCAGTATCTATTAATGCCCTAGTTACAGTAGATGATCCATTTTTTTAAATATATGTTTAAACTGATATATAGTATCAGTACAATATATGTATAAATTGACACGAGGGCTGTAATCTCAGCTGTGTATTTCTTTAATCTGAGCTAAGGCTTAGCCAATTTCCTATTCTCCCTGCAGGTGTGTCGAATTTGGATGCAATGATTCCTACTTCCATCTAATATTGAGTCCCTTTTCTTAGTACATCTTACATAGTTCCTTAGTTAGACTACCATCCCTTCTTCCAAAATCTACCCCTGTTCTTAATAAAGCAGTAATCAATTATTCTGACTTTGAATCCACTAACTATTAGTTCTTCTATCTTGAGGATCTTTTCTTCATTCTGCTAAGGCACCTAACTGAGAAATCTTATTCAGCTCTTTTGAAATAGGGTGTCCTATTTCCACAATTAGTAGAGTCAGAGCT
Source organism: Bettongia penicillata ogilbyi (assembly GCA_023548195.1). Lineage (NCBI taxonomy): Eukaryota > Metazoa > Chordata > Mammalia > Diprotodontia > Potoroidae > Bettongia > Bettongia penicillata. The sequence goes on along the minus strand of JAJHZJ010000783.1, from coordinate 441,616 downwards.
AGGTATTTATAAACAGGAGGAGCATATTTCACTATTATATTCCTATAAGAAACTGTTAAGGGAGTGCTATGATAAGCCTTGGAGTCACTGATCATAATTGCCTTTTTTATTATCTCTTCCTTTAACTTTCTCTTATAGTATCTAAGAGAATACCAGGGTCTATCTCCACTAGATCACATAGAGCCAGTGGGATACTGCTTACTACATGCCCTGGCAGATAAAGCTGACAAATTAGTTTCATTTTTACCTCCTTGAAAATGGTAATCCCTAAAAATTTGTTGTACAAAAGGATTCTGACTAATACCAATGAAATGAAAACGATCTGTTATCTCTCTATACTCCTTTGGCCCCTTCCTCACTGATTCTCACTCTGCAAGATGCAAATGATTCTCCCATATGGGGGGTAAATCAACTTAAAATATCAATGACCTACTGAGTAAAATCCTCAGTTACTTCCTTAGACACTCTGTGCCCCCCACCTTGGTTCTCCTGTTTCCTTCATAGTATTGGATATGTACCCACATTCCTAGAAACCTCCTCATCTAAATTTGTTTTATTTTCCCTGCACACCTCTTCCTCCCAGATGTCTGGGCCCCAGTCAGGCCCCACAGATGGAAGGATTGCATTCCCTTTCTTACTGCTAACTTTCCCCTTCTTTTTTTTCTGAGCCACTCTCAAAATTATCATTTCTATTACCACCTGATACTTTTTAGCTTACTCTTGTAAAGGAAAGATCGGATGCTGTAGTGTATAGAAAGCTTCCTGTGCAAAATCAGCTAACTCCTTTTTCAACTGAACCTTTTCCTCCATCAATTTGTCTCTACTTCTACATATAATATGATAGCCTGTTAACAATGTCCATTCACTTCTACATGCTCCTGTCATTTCTTTCCCTGCTCCTATCAGTATTTCTTGTAAACTTCTTTCTAAATCTCTGGGTTCTCCCTTCTGTATCCTCAGTTCCCAGTTTTCACAAAGTCCTATGCTTTTAGGCCACTTTCTCACCAGGAAGGAATAAGGTAAATCCTCCCATCCCGGGATACTCATTTTCATCACTATAGCCTTCCTGTCTACTACTAGGAATCTAATAGTTCATGATCCCACCCTCGTCATCATTTGTTGTGCCAGTGCTATACCCAGAGTAGCAACTATGGATATGTAGGTGTATTTCTAGGCATTTTTAAAATTAGTTCTCAGGGTTCTACAATCACTTTCATATAACTTAGATTGTTCCCCCTCCCTCTTCTCCTTCCACCCTCCCTCCCTTCCCCTCCTGAGATGGCATACAACTTTATATAGATTCTATACGTACATTTCTATTAAATATATTTTCACCTTACTCATATTGCATAGAAGAATTAAAATCAATGGGAGAAATCACAAAACAAACCAGAACATAATATAAAAGAAAATGATCTGCTTCATTCTGCAATCAAATTCCATAGTTCTTTCTCTGAATGTGGAAAGCGCTTTGCCTTAAGAGACCATTGGGAATTTTTTAAGTCCTTGCATTGCAATGAAGTACTAAGTCTACCAGAAAAAATTCTCACACACTGTAGTTGTTGCTGTGTACAAAGTTCTCCTGGTTCTGCTCCTTTCACTCAGCATCAGTTCCAGGCTTCTATGAAGTCTTCCTGTTTATCATTTCTTACAGCACAATAGTATTCTATTACAATCATACACTACAGTTTATTCAGCCATTTCCAAATTGATGGGCATCTCCTTGATTTACAGTTTTTGACCACCACAAGGAGAGCTGCTATAAATATTTTTGTACATGTGAGACCCTTTCCTGTTTTTATGATGTCTTGGGGATACAGTCCTAGAATCAGTATTGCTGGGTGAAAGAGTATGTTCATTTTGAAGTCCTTCAGGGCATAGTTCCAAATTGCTCTCCAGAATGGTTGGATCAGCTCACAGCTCCACCAACAATGAATTAGTGTTCCCACTCTCCCACATCTTCTCCAACATTTATCGTCATCCTGTTTTGTCATGTTAGCCAATCTGACAGGGTTGATGTGGTATCTCAGAGTTGTTTTGATTTGCATCTCTCTAATCAACAGTGATTTAGAGCATTTTGTCATATGACTAGAGACATCTTTAATTTCTTCCTCTGAAAACTGCCTGTTCATGTCCTTTGACCATTTATCAATTGGAAATGACTTGTAGTCTTGTACATTTGACTCAGTTCTCTATACATTTTAGAAATGAGGCCTTTATCACAGAAAGTAGTTGAAAAAATTTCCAGTTTTCTGCTTTCTTCCTAATCTTGGTTGCGTTGAGTTTGGTTGTGCCAAAACTTTTCAGTTTAATGTAATCAAAATTATCCATTTTGCACTTCATAATGCTTTCTATCTCTTGTTTAGTCAAAAATTCTTCCCTTCTCTATAAATCTGATAAATACACTATTCCTTGCTCCACTAATTTGTTTATAGTATCAGTCTTTATATCTAGATCATATACTCATTTGGAATTTATTCTTGTGTACAGTGTCAGGCATTGGTCTATGCCTAGTTTCCACCATACTGTTATCCAGTTTTCCCACCAATTTTTTTCAAACAGTGAGTTATTGTCCTAGAAGCTGGGGTCCTTAGGTTTATCCAACAGTAGATTGTTATATTCACAGATTGCTATATTCATTGACTACTGTGTCTTGAGTACCTAACATATTCCACTGGTCTACCCTTCTGTTTCTTAGCCAGTACCAAGTGGTTTTGATAACTGCTGCTTTATAATACAATTTGAGATCTGGTAGAGTTAGACCACCTTTAGCATTTCATATTCTGCACCTTTTGTTCTTCCAGATGAATTTTGATATTGTTTTTTATAGCTCTATGAAAAAATTATCTAATAGTTTGATTGGTAAGGCACTGAATATGTACATTAATTTTGGTAGAATAGTCATTTTTAGTATATTGGCTCTGCCTACCCATGAGCAGCAGATGTTTTTCTATCTTAAATCTGACTTTATTTGTGTGAAAAGTATTTTGTAATTGTGTTCATATAGTCTCTAGGTTTGTTTTAACTGATAAACTCCCAAATATTTTATAGTGTCTACTGTAGCTTTAAATGGGATTTCTCTTTCTACCTCTTGCAGTTGAACTTTGTTAGTAATATATAGAAACGCAGAAGATTTGTGTAGGTTTGTTTTGTAACCTGCAACTTTGCCAAAGTTGTTTATTATTTCAAGTAGTTTTTTTTTTACTTGATTCTCTGGATTTCTCTAAGTATATCATCATATCATCTGCAAAGAGTGATAGCTTCGATTCTTCTTTGCCTATTCCAATTCTTTCAACTTCTTTTTCTTCTCTTATTGCTACAGCTAACATTTCTAGTACCATACTGAATAAAAGTGGTAATAATGGACATTCTTGTTTTGCCCCTGATCTTACTGGAAATGCATGTAGCTTATCCGCATTGCATATAATGCTTGCTGAAGATTTTTGGTAGATACTGCTTATTGCTTTATGGAAAGTTCCTACATTCACCAGTGTTTTCAATAAGAATGAGTGGTGTAGTTTGTCAAAAACCTTTTCCACATCTATTGAGATAATCATGTGGTTTCTGTTAGTTTTATTGTTGATATAATCAGTAATGCTAATAGTTTTCCTAATATTGAACCAGTGCTATATTGCTGGTAAGAATTCTACCTGATCAAAATGAATTATTCTCATGATGTTACTGTATTCTTTTTGCTAAAATCTTTTTTAAAAAATTTTTTTATCTATGTTCATAAGAGAAATTGGTATATAATTTTCTTTCTCTTTTTTGACTCTTCCTGGTTTAGGTATTAAAACCATATTTGTATCATAAAAAGAATTTGGAGGACTCCTTTCCCAATTTTCTCAAATAGTCTATATAGTATTGGAATTAACTGTTCTTTAAATGTTCAATAGAATTTACTTGTAAATCCATCCAGCCCTGAATATTTTTTCCTAGGGAGTTCATTGATGGCTCATTCAATTTCTTTTTCTGATATGGTTCTGATATGGAGTTATTTAAGTATTCAACTTCCTCTTCTGTTAATTTGGCTATTAATATTTTTTAAATATTCATACATCTCATTTAGATTGTTGAAATTATGGGCATAAAGTTGGGCAAAGTAATTTCTAATTATTGTTTTAATTTTCTTCTATTTGGAGGTTAGGTCACCCCTTTCATTTTTGATATTGGTAATTTGGTTTTCTTCTTTCTTTTTTTAAATCAAATTGATGTAAAGTTTATTAATTTTATTGTTTTTTTTCATAAAACCAACTCAGTTTTATTTATTAGTTCAACAGTTTTCTTAATTTCAATTTTATTGATCTCTTCCTTGGTTTTCAGTATTTGTAATTTGGTATTTGCTTGGGGATTTTCACTTTGTTCCTTTTCTAGCTTTTTCAGCTGCATGGTCAATTCATTGATCTCCCCTTTCTCTGTTTTATTCATGTAGGCATTCAAAGATATAAAGCTTCCCCTAAGAACTGCTTTTTCAGTATCCCATAAGATTTGGTAGGTTGTCTCATTATTGTCATTCTCTTTAATAAAGTTGTTGATTGTTTCTATGATTAACCCGCTGATTCTTGAGTATTAGATTGTTTAGTTTCCAGTTAGTTCATGTTTTATATTTCCATGGCCTTTAATTACATATAAGTTTTATTATATTATGATCTGAGAAGGATGCAGTGACTATCTCTGCTTTTCTGCACTGGATTGTGAGGTTTTTAGGCTTAGTACATGGTCAATTTTTGTATATGTGCCATGTACCACTGAGAAAAAAGGAGTATTCCTTTCTATCCCCATTCAATTTTCTCCAGAGATCTATCATATCTACCTTATTCAGAGTTCTATTCACCTCCTTAACTTCTTTTTTGTTTATTTTTAGGTTAGATTTATCAAGTTCAGAGAGGGGGAGGTTGATGTCCTCCACTCATATAGTTTTGCTGTCTGTTTCTTCCTGTAACTCCCTTAACTTCTCCTCTAAGAATTTGAATGCTATGCCACTTGTAGCATATGTGTTTAAGTAATGAAATTCCTTCATTGTCTATGGTGCCTTTTAGCAGGATATAGTTTCTTTCCTTATCTCTTTTGATTAGATCTACTTCTGCTTTTGCTTTGTCTTTACATCAGCTGAAGCACAATATATTCTGCTCCAATCTTTTAGCTTTCCCTTGTTTGTATGCCCCCATTTCAAATGTGTTTCTTGTAAACAACATATTGTTGGATTATGGCTTTTAATCCATTCTTATGCAGGTGTATTTCCAGGGTAAATTCCCAAAATATAAACTATCTTCCTCAAAGACAAAACCAAAATATTTATTCAGACACCAGCAAGCCAAGTCCACCATGGTACCAAGGAATTTTGTACACATTGCCAATTGAGGGAGGATCACCATCTCCAAGTCTTTCCTCTGTCAAGCCTCCCCACAAACAAGCTCCTTCAGGCAAAATGTCCCTCTGTCTCTCAGGCTAAGTCTTCTACTCTGCTCTACTCTCCTTAGTTCAGCTCTGCCTGCTGTTGCTCTTTCCACCTCACTCTCTCTTCCTGCTGCATCTTTCCCATTTCACCTATTCAGCAAACTCCTTCCATCATGGCCTTCATGTGACTCAGGCTGTGGAGTGGGCCAAAGCTCAAGCAGGTCACATGGGCCTCTTATGAAGTAGAGAAGATCTCCAAATTCCTCTAAAATTACACTAGGCCATCTTCCTTGATATTCTTTACCTTTTCTTCTTCCAGATGAATTTTATTATGATTTTTTCTACTGCTATAAAGTAATTGTTGTTGGTTAGTAGGTATGGCAATGAATAAGTACATTAACAGGTAAAATTATCATTTTTATCACATTGGTTCACCCTACCCATGAGCAATTAATGTTTCTCCAGTAGTTTAGACATGACTTTATTTTTGTGAAAAGCATTTTGTAATTGTGTCCATATAGCCCTTGGCTTTATCTTGGCAGGTAAACTTTCAAATATTTTAGATTATCTACAGTCATTTTAAATTGAATTTCTCTTTCTATTTCTTACTAATGAGTTTTACTGGCATAGAAAGGCAATATCTATTAAAAATGCTGTTCACAAATTTTTGTGCATCAATATTTGAACTGACTGATTATGGGTGAGAATTTGATATGTGATGATCCTTTGATTTCAATAGATTTTATTTATTGAAACCTCAAGAATATTTTGAGATTTATGTTGGATTGTATAGGTACAGTCATATTAGCTTGTGAAGAATAATGACCCTCTGGGCTTATAATTTTGAGCACTTGATCATGTCTTGTATTGATATTTGATAAATTTTTGCAATTTTCATTGTCATGCATTTTCCATCATTTCCTTATAAAGTATCAATCAGTAAGTATGAGTTCCATAGAATTAATTTTGTGGATTGTTTAGGAGCAGAGTTCTCATGAACCCCTCCATTTTTGTAAAAATAATTATTAAAATATTGTTAGTTAAGTTTCTCTGAATGTCACTAATCATAGGTCATTTCATTTCAGAGTTGGATCCCAGCCATTTCAAAGGCTCAATTTAGTGATAACCCAATGTTAATTGTATCTAAAAGTCAATTAACAGCAAATTTATACAGACAAATGGCTTGCAAACATTTAAGATTCTTGATCAATACAATAGGCAGGCACAATTCCAGAGAACAGATAAAGATCAATGGTGCACACCTCCTGAAAGTGTGATGAACTAAATGTGCAAAATAAAATGTATATTTTTGAACATGACTAATGTGGGAATTTCTCTTGCTTAGCTATGTATATAGATTTTTTTAAATATTTTTTTTCTTCTTTTTTTTAGTTGGAGAGGTATTCAAAGAAAGAAAATAAATACCAGTTGAAAATATTTTAAAAATAAAATTCAAATTTTAAATTGAACACATTAAAATATTTTTAAATTGATCAATTTGAATCTATTAACAGTCTTTCCCTTTTGCTCTGTGAAGTGGTATATGTTTGCACCATTAAGTTACATAAAGGTAGCTATGTAGCTTAGTGGATAAAGTGTTGGAACTTGATTCAGGAAGCTGCTATTGTTCTGTTGTTTCAGTCATGCCTGATACTCCATGAATTCATTTGAGGTTTTCTTGACAAAGATCCAGGAATGGATTGCCATTTCCTTCTCCAGGGCAGCCAGGTGGCATAGTGGATACAATGCTGGTCCTGAAGTCAGGAAAATCTAAAGTCAAATCTAGTCTCAGATACTTACTAGCAAGTCATTGAACACTGTTTGCCTCAGTTTCCTCATCTGCAAAACGAACTAGAGAAGAAAATTGGAAACCACTCCACTATCTTGCCAAGAAAACCCCAAATGTGGTCATGGGGAGTCGGACATGACTGAAATACTTCTATAACAACAAAACTTCTTGACTCCAGACCTAGTGCTCTATACACTGTGCCACCTAGTGGACCTTAGATTCAGGATGACATTAGTTCAAATCTGGCTTAGGTTACTTTTTAGATCTGTGGACAAGTCTTGGGCAAGTCAGTGAATCTTTCTGCTTGAGTTTCCTCATCTCTAAAATGGGAATAATAGCAATACTTACCTCCTAGAGTTCTCTAAAAATCTATTTTTAAAACATTTTGATAACCTTAAAGTAAATGGCAATTGTTATTATTATTCAGAAAATACTTCTATAGATTTTTTTATCCAGTTTGTAATACAGTCTGAAAACATTAGTTGATCTCCTTACACATTTTTGTAAAGGAAGTCTCCATCTTTTATAGCCATGTTAGAGTTGTTGGACCTTGTTTCTTTAATATCAAAGAAGTTTCTTTTTGAATACTTTTTAAATTGGTTGTCAGACATTTTACTATTGGAAAGGTACGCATTAACTGTGGTATTATGATGAAATTAATTACCAAGAAGACATTTTTTCTTCGGAGATTTGACTTCAGGATTTCATTGTATACCTTTGCATATACAAGTCATTACTTTCCCATTAACAATTAGTACTTATGGAAAGATCAACATCAACTGATGCAGAGCAAAGTCAGAAGAATCAGGAAAACAACTGACACAATAACTGCAAGAATTTACCTTAAAAGAGCATGCATACACAAATCAAAAGGAATATAACTCTATTAATTATAAAGTTCAAGCAAGGTTTGAATCAAGAGATGCAAGACTGCTCTTCCAAATCCCCCTTCATGGAGATAGAAGGTCCACAATTGTTGCAAATTGGACAATTTTAGACCTTTTTCAATGTATTGCTCAGTAGTGCTTATATTTGTCCCTATTTTTGCCCTTAAAATATTATTTGCTGTATGGGATGGTGTAACAGAAAGTGAAATAGAACTTTGTGCTGTTTTTCTGGATCAAGTCTTGGCCAAACGCCTTTGCTTTAATCTTGCCTTTGACCGAATCAAGAACCGTTGATTAGAAATTGTATTTATATTGAATTTCTTGGAGGGCGAAGAGAGAGGAGAGAGAGAAGCAGAGCTGAGAAATAGAGAGGAGTGAGTGAGCGGGCTAGGGGAATTTCTTATGGGGAGGTCTTACAGAAAGAATGCTTGTGATATCAGAGCTCCCTCTTTTGATCTGTGTTGATTTTTTGGACAGAAGTCCTGTCTGTTAGTCTGTATTAATTTCTCAGAAAGAAGTCCTGTCTATTGATTTTTATGAATGAGTTGATCTGAAAAGTAGAGTTCCACTGTGGGAAGGAGACTTAGCTTAAGCCCCTTTTAAGAGGTGTTAAAGTCAATTGAGATGATGGCACTGGTAATGTGTATAAATATTGTTATCACCCTGTTAAGCTTTGTTTTCTAGAAACAGAAATTACAGGCAGGAGCCCCTGGGGCCTGCTGTCAGGAAGAAGCAGGAAGAGTTTGGAGTGGAACAGTCTTTGTGAGTTGAGACAAGGAGCAGGAGCAGAAAGCTTCCTGTGCATGAATCCAAGCAAGACCTGGGAGTGGTTGACCCATGAAGGACGAGCCATGGGGTTTGGAAGGTAGCCTTGAGTCAAGATAAGAGACAGGACTTTACTTGGACACTGTGACCCAAGGGTGGATGGTGTGGCATTTTCCACTCCCCACTTAAGTATGTGAAAGACTAAGGAAGACCCTTGCCTGGGAACCCATGACCAGGGATGCAATGATTTTTGTTATGCACCATATGGCATATTGGGTATTATAAATGTATTACACGATATGTTTTGTTTAAGGGTATTGCTATGAATGTTATGCTTCACTTTACTGAACAATGTGTAGTTTATTGCTGAATAAATAGAAAGTTCATTATATTATGCAATTAGACACTTAAAATTCTTCACAACAACAGTTCTCAGGTGTGGTGCCATGATTGCCATTACAGATGATTCTCTGGAAAATGGAGGAGTGGGAGTAGATGTGGATACTATAATGATATGCAAAACAGAGGACATCAATAAAAACTTATTTAAAAACATAAAGTAGCTGATGACACCTGAAGTCTAACGGGTTCATTGATTCTATTTGATCTCTCAGTACAAGCTACTGTTTTTGTTATTGCTGTTTTTAATTACAGTTTAATTTATTATTACTGATAATAAGCAGTCAGAAAGCTTTATTAAGTTCCTATTATGTTCCAGGAAATATGCTAAACATTAGACATACAAAAAGATGCAAAAGACAGTCCTTGCCCTCAAGAGCTAACGGTCTTAGTTCTCATTTCTCTAGTGATTTTTTTTCTACTTACAACAACCCTATGCGACTTACCTAAGGCCATGTGATCCATAAGTATCAGAATATTAAGACCAAAGGGCTTGCCAGGGGAGAGGTAGCCATATACCACTGATTATCAAATTCTCATTCACAGGTTCATAGGATCACATATTTAGAGTCAGAAGTAACTTTAGAGGTCATCTAGTTTTACCCCTTTACTTCACTGAGGAAACTGAGTCCAAGGCAAGTGAAGTCATTGGTCCACATTTACATAGGAAATACATGGCATAGCTGTGATCCAAAACAAAATCCTCTCACCCTAAATCTAGTTCACTTTCCAGTGCAACACATTACCTCCCAATCAGAAAGATCACAACATTGAAAGTTCTTTATAATATTGTTCTTTAATATAGCATCTTCTTCCACAATGTTTATTTTTTTTTCAAATAAACTTGCATTATACTACATCAGTGTCAACCTTGGCTGGTATTTCTGAATGAGGCAGTTTCTGATTTTAGGCTGTGATAACAGAAGTACATCATTCTGATGAATGCACTTACTGTACTACTTTCCTCTACACCAGTCATGCTAACTCTGGAGTTTTATATTCAACTATGGACACCATATTTTAGGAAGAACATTGAAAAATCATAAACTGTCAGGTAAATGTGGATACTAGAAGACATGCATAATATGAACTGTTGAAAGAATGTAAATCTTCTATAGGAAGCCTTTCCAAATCTTAATTCTATTGTCTTTGGTTTTTTTTTTCCTATTTATACTGTATGTAGCTTGTTAGGATATGCTTATTTGCTGTCTTTCCTTTTCAGCTGTAAGTTCCTTGAGGAAAGGCACTATCTTTTGCCTTTTTGTATCCCCAGCCCTTAGTACAATGACTGGAAAAATACAGGCACCTAATAAATGCTGATTGATTGATTAGTATGGAGCCTGAGTATGTTAATACGTAGGGGAAGCAAACACTCCTTTTTTCTCACCACATAATATAGTACAATAAAAAAGATGAAACTGCAACTCTATTACAAACACTTTGCTATTCCTTTTAAATATATAATAAACTTACGAACATTTCTTTTTTTCTTCCCTCCCCTGCTCTAAAGATGGAACTATTAGACACAAATAGGTATATAGAAATATATACATACATATATAAACACATATACCTATGTGTGTATAGGTATATATGTGTATATGTATGTTTATGAGTAAACATATCTGTATATATTATGTATATACATATACATTTATATATAAATATATTTACATGTAAATATACTTATATTTAAAATGTACATATGTAATGTAAAATTTGTCTATACATCTATTTATCACTGATACATGCCTAACTTTGAAAGGTTCCTGACTCACACATGTGAGAAACTTGTTTTACCTGTTCTTAGAAGGCAAACAAGGAATAAGCTTTTGGAAGCTACAGTGTGATGGATTTTAAATTAATCTACTGACGAACTTCCTAAAAATCAGAGTGCCTAAGAGTAAACTGGGCAGTTTCAATCAAATAAAATAATCGTTGTAAAATTCTTAGCACGGTGTCTGACACATAGTAGCAACTGAATTATTGCTTAAACCTTTTCCCCTTCCCTCAGCCTCCTTTAGTAGGTACTAAGTTTCCAACCCCTGCATCATCCCTGGAGATATTCAAAAAAAGCCTGGAAGAGTACTTGTTAGGGATTCATGGTTCCAGGTTTAGACTCATTGACTTGAAAGGTCCCTTTCAGAGCGCATATTTGATGTTTCAGTGTTTCTAGAGTATAAGTTCTTTGAGCACATGGGCCCTTGTCTTTTTTTTATTGTCACCCCCATGGTATTTAGCCTTGGACTGGGCACAAAGCAACATCTCCAGAGACACTGATTGATGGATATTAGCAGTGGCTGGTACATGGAAATGTGAAAATTTATCGCCAAGACACAGTTGTTTCCAATTTCTACAGAAAATTTTGACAATAATAATTTAGTATCATGTACATGGATGAACACAGCTGAGGGAAACCAAAGGGGAGCATTTGAGAAAAATTACACTTTGACAACATAATAAAAAGACTTTTTGTCCGGTAGAAGTGGAATGAAAGCAAATGGAAGACAAAAGAAAAATAATCAACCAATGCACATTGATATGCAAGCTGCCCTTGTAAATTTCACCAGCATTTCCCCTAGGATCATTATTCAGGGGCCAAACTGGCAAAGTGTAATTGTTTTCTTCTCCAATGCTTCTGAATTACTTTAGCCATTATCTAAAATAGGAACAAGCTATTACCCAAAGCACAGCAGCTTAAATACACATTTCAAGATTCGTTTGTAGCTCATTTCAAGTTATAGAATAGTGATGTTGGGGAAGAAAAACAAATCATTATTTGGTATTGAATCATCTCTTTGGAGAAAGTGTGAATGATTGATTCTCCTTTTTTGTATTAGTTGCATAGTCACATAGGTTCCTCTCCCCAAATCCTTCTCTAATGTTTCATCGCCACATGACAGGAGCTCTTGATTCTTCCATGTAGAGCAGAAGATTGCCAATGGTAGGGTTTACTAAGATTGATAGGCTTCCAGTGTGATTCTGTTAAGGAAGGAGAAATTCATTCCAGTAAGCTGACTTGCTAGGTGAAGTATTGCTTGGCTATGATGGTTTTTATTTTGCTTTGTTTCTGAAAACAGCATCATGTTTTAGAGTGAATATTTACTTTCATCTTTATAGGTAATATCTGGGGAAGAACTATCCTCACCAGTGAAGGTCAGTATCTTTTCTGCACCTTACAGTTTGGAACACTGACAGGCTAAGTGATTTCCCATGATTAACACAACCAATAAAGGAACTGGAAGAGAATAAATATTTATATAACATAAACAATGTACTGGATACTATGTACTACTATTTTATTTGGTCTTCACAACAACATCGTGAGGGATCATCCCAATTTTACAGGTGAGGAGACTAAGGCAGACAGAAGTTTAATGACTAGCCCAGGGTCAGTAAGTGACTGATGGTAGATTTAAACTCAGATCTTCCTGACTCCAGGCCCAGTGCTCTATCTACTCTACTACCAAATGCCTTTAAATGAATATGGATCAAAGGTAAATCTTGAACCCAAGCCTTTCTGAGTCTGAACCTAGCTCTTTATTCACTAAACAAGGATACCTTTTATCACAGTGGTGGTCCATGAAAAAAAATGTCCTCAGTTCTTTGTAGACCTTTTTAGTTCTACAGCAATAGCAGAGTAGAACAAGTATATATTAAGCCTCTTATATGTGAGGTGTGGTGCTAAGTACTTTACCAAATAGTATCTTATTTCATCTTCACAATAATCTTCTCTATTTATTATTCTGCTATTTATTATCATTATGAGGCAGATAGAGAGTAAATAACTTTCCCACAGTCACAAACAAGTAAGGGAGATTACATTTTGATTCAGGTCTTTCTGACTCTTGACCAACTTAGTTTTCAATGGCAGGGGCAGTATGATAAATAATGGCTTTCCATCCTGTGTAGCTTTTTGTTTTATGGTAACAGTGATCATGAAAATATAAATAGGGGCAGAGGCTTATAAGAAACATAATTATTATAATATCTATAAATATTGCTTTAACTACAAGTAAAGAGTGAAGTCTCTAATGATGAAAAATGTATATATACCACTGGAGAAATTGAATAATACATACATAAACACAGACATAAATATGCACAGAGACATCTATATGTATATATACATATATACATTTACATACACACATATATATCCAGAAAACATAGAGTTGCACCTCAATGGAATGATTACTTCAAAATACTCAAATAGTTGATTAAAAGAAGATAACATCTCTTTCTCAGCATTTTTTTCTGTTTGTGTCTTCAAAATATCATTACTAAGGTCTTCATATCCCTTCTATGACAACTTCTACCAAATTTTTGTCCATTGGCTCCTCCATTTTTTCTCTAAATTCTCTGAAATCTTCTCTTCAAAATTCTAGGGTGCTAATATGGCTTTGATTAACTTATACCCAAAGGCAATAAAAACTGTTATTTCATGGTGTACATATTAACATCTAGCCATGATCACAATAAAGGTAAGTAAAAAACATTGGAGGGCAATTAAAATTGTATGTCAACATCTATTGCATAAGTTGTTAAAGTAGAGAAATTTTTCAAATAATTTCACAAGATTCTCTACACAAAGTTAACATACTTTCATATTTAGTGTCTTCAATGGAAAAGGGCATAGGCAAAAATGGCAAGTAATATTTTGATAAATATATTTTGGGATTAAGTTATAAAAATGTCAAAAGCTTATTGGTAACTCAGAAGTTTCACATTTGTACATACTAGATACTTCCTTCAAGAAGAAACTCTGAGAACATTGGTCATGGTAAGCAGTGAATACTATCACACACAAATAAATAAAATTGATAATATTTTAATAGATTGAAAAGATTGATGATTTTAGAATTGTTTATAAATCATGTGTAAACAGATATTAGATGAGTTAGTTAAAAGGTCAAAATCAAATTCCATGTATCCTTTCTATTATTTAGGAAGTCATAAGGGAATTATTCCTTGACACCTGATGTTGAACAAAAACTGGTTAAGTGGAAACTATTAGAATCTTGGGGGAATTGACTAATATATTTAGAGTATGTACTTGGGAAGGAAGTATAGTAAAAATAAATTATAATAAGATAGTAAGAATGTCTCAAAGAAAGCTTTCAGATGAAAGTCCTAGGAAGAATGGACAAAGATGATAGTCAATAGGAGAAAAACAGAATTTTCCAACCTCATTTTGCTTCTGTTTTCTTTATGAACGATAGTATAGTTTGGACTAGAAAGGATGGGATAGAAATGGCTAATGGGGAATCAAAATTTAGCATGATTAAGGCAGGTATAAGTTAACACCAATCTGCTCTGGTTGAAATTGAGTTACTAAGCCCAGAAGAACTCCATACAATGAAAGAACTGCTTGACTTTACTTCCTTACAAAATCCTAAAATTCATTATTTAAGAGACGATTAGTAGAAATCTAAAAAAGAAAGCAATGATTACAAAAGACCGTACATGACTTAGTTAACGAAAGGATAAACTAAATTCACCCCTTTTTACGTTGATCAGGAGAATGCTGTCTATAGAGTTTATTGACATTATAGCTAGCGCTGAACAAAATCTCTGATACTATTCTTGCAGATAAGATGTAGAAATGTCTGTTACAATCTCTTTGGCTTACAGAAAATTAAACAAGTGTTTCAAAGTGGTAATGGGGCTTAGTCAAAGTTATTTAAGCATTAAAGGACAGGACTGAGATTTCAATCTAGATCCTCTGACTCCAAATCATTTAATATTTCTCTTCTACTTTGCCATGGATGAAATATTGCACCAAATCTAATAACTAATAGTCAGAAATAATGCATTTATTTGTTGTTCAATCATTTCTCAGTGGCGTCTGACATCATGACTCCATGTGGGGTTTTATTGGCAAAGGTGCTACCATTTCCTTCTCCAGTTCATTTTACACATGTGGAACTCAGGCAAACAGAATTAGGTGACTTTGCCCATGGTCACACAGCTAGCAAGTTTCTGAGGCTGAACTGGAACTCAGAAAGATGTGTCTTTCTGACTCCAGGCCTGACTCTATCCACTGCACCACCTGGCATGAAATTAAACTACACTAGATGGGGAAGCCTGGTCATATATGCAGAAGTTTGTCCTAACCAAGGGTTTTTGTGGGTGGGATGTGGATAGCAATCTCAATATCAGTTAGAAATGTGATAAGCTAATAAAAATATTGTTAATGTTGTGTGAAATGGAACTGAGAATCATGTCTTCCAGAATGAGGAAGGTGATAGCTGTTGTATGAGAGAATAATAACTGACATGTGTAGAGTGCTTCACATCTATAGATAATTTCATTTAAGTTGCTACTCATGTTATTTATGCCCATTTTGCTCAGACAGTTTAAGTGAATTATCCATGATTATATAGCTAGTATTTATCAGAAGAGAGATTTGAATTCATGTCTTTCTGACCTCAGGTTGTCACTTCTCTGGAGATGAATATCTTGGGGATTTATAGTTTATCATTGTGCTGCTCAAAGTTTTAAAGTCTTTCAAAAGTGTTTTTCATTAAAATATTATCATTTTATATATTATCCTCCTAGTCCTGCTCATGCTACTCTGTAACAGTTCTTAAAGATCTCTCAATTTCCTTAGAAAAATTTCTGTTTCATCATTTCTTATGGCAGCTAAATGGTACAGTAGAGAAAGCAGGGGACCTGAAAGCCCTGAGTTCAAATCCAGCTGTAGACATTTAATTGTTGTATGACCCTAGGCAAGTCATTTAACCTCTATTTGCCTCAGTTTCCCCATCTGAAAAATGAGCGGGAAAAGGCAATCCATTCCATTATCTTTGCCAAGAAATTCCAAATGGAGTCATGAAGAATCAGACATGACTAAAACAATTGAACAACACATTCATATGACATGATTTGTTTAGTCATTTCTCACCTCTATATTTTAGCCACCATGAAAAGAGATATTATGTACATATTTTATGCATATAAATTCTTTTTGTTTGTTGTTTTCAATTTCTTTGGTGTACAAATCTAACAAATGCATAGCCAGGTCAAAAGGTGTGTAGTTTGGTCATTTTCTGGGCATAGTTCTAAAATGCTTTCCAGAATAACTAGATCAGTTCACAGCTCATCCACAGTCTACCAGGGTACCAGTTTTCCAACAGTCTCTCAAATAATTGCCTTTTTCCTCTTTTGTCGTATTTGCCAATCTGATGAGTAGAAGTATTTTCAATTTCTTTAGTCATTTAGTGATTTAGAACATTTTTACATATGATTATTGACTTTTAAATATCAATGATATTATTTTATTAGTGAGAGTTGAAAGAGAGGAGGGACACTTTTTTGTGGGGTGGGGATTGAGCTTATTGGTTAAAAAAAGATCTAAGTTAATTTCATTATGAACTTACATATATTATCTCATATGATTCTTACAACAGCTCTGTGAGGTAGGTGCTATTATTTTCTTGATTTTACAGATGAGAAAATTGTGGCTGACAGAGTTAGGTGGCTTAATCAGGATCACATGACTAGTTAACATCTGAGGCAGGATTTGAATTCAGGTCTTCCAGACTTGAAGTTCAATACTCTATTCAATGTGCCACAAATGTTGAGGGAGAAAGTGAGGGAGCAAGTGAAAAGGGAAGAGAGAGGAAGGAGAAGGAAATCGAGAATATAATATAACATTGAGAACCAGGTTTATATGTCAGGGGGTGCCTAGCCTAATAAAAGTTTGTAGATTCACTGATCACTTTTCCTTGAGCTGCAACTCCTGCAGGCAAAGAAAACATAATATACAGAAAATGACCACATCATCATCACTATTAGCAGCCACAGCAGCACCATCATCACCGTTATTCAGGAGCAGGAAACATCAACAGTAATAGCCGGCAAAGAAAACAATATACAGAAAATAATTACATCCTCATCATTATTATCAGCATCAACACCACCACCACCATCATCACCATCATCCTCATCATCACTGCTATCATTATCGTCATTGTCAAGACCATCATCATTATCATCAGTAATACAGAACCTGTTGTTGATCTCCTAAGCCCAGAAGAACCAGTCCTTCCATAAATACTAAGGGACTACTAATCTGGATCTTGGATCCTCCTAGAAGTGTTGGTCATGGACTTGGCATCTGGTATAGATTGAAGCTCCTGTAGAAAGGTGCTTTTTGTATCAGCAGTGGATAGAACACTGACCTGGAGACCTGAGTTCAAATAGAGTCTCAGATACTAACTGTGTGACCCTGGGCAAGTCATTTAATCTCTGTTTGCCTCAATTCTTCAGACACTAGATGGAAATGTAGATAAGAATAGTATTTACCTCACAATGTTCTTTTGAGGTCCAAATGAGATATTTGTAAAAAAACATTTAGTGAATGGAGGGTATTAGGTGTTATATAAATGCTACAAAAGCATTGCCATATTTGATCTGTTTTTGTTATAAGGAATTGAAATTATCTTTTCAGCTCCTTAAGCAAAAAGACCATGTCTTATCTATCTCTATGTCACCCATAGTTTTTAAGCAAGGTCTCACATTTGGTAGGTGCTCAATATGTATTTCCTGCTATGATTCGCATTGATATTATTTCTTCTGCAAAATCCCCAGGCATGTTTGCAATGCCTCCATTAAGCAAGATATTCCCAACAAGGAACAACACACAAGCCACACACAAAACATACACTTTTTCCATCCCTTCCCTGGCTGAGAACAGCAGAGGTGTTAACCAGTCTGTAATCAGATCTTTTCTCCCTGGTTTTGGGACTCAGTTTTGACTGGGCTTGTTTCCCTTAGGATGACTAATCTGAAGCACTATTTCTTAAAAATTCTTTTCACATTCAACCTTTTTGTGTAAGCAGCCATGACTCCTCAGGAATATTCAGACACTGACTTTGTTTTTCAAGGTTTTGTTCTTTTTTTCGAGAATCATAGCCTTGCAAAGTCATTCTAAGAATTCTAGGGTTCATTAATTCGTACACTTGTTGTCTTCCCTGGGTGTGCTATTGACACATTAAACTCAACACATCCATATTGAACTCATTATCTCCTCTTATAGACTTGTCGCTCCTACCAAGATTCTGGTTTCCATTCCTGGCCCTGTCAACCATCTATCCACCCATTTCATAGGCATGCATTACGACTCTAACTTGCCTTCCACATCTGATCAACACTCAGTTCTGTCACTGCAAACTCTATATTATTTCTCATTCCTACCCCTCCTTTCAATTCCCATTGCCACTGGCCCCGTATGGGTCCTGATTACCTCTTATTTGGACCCTTGTGATAGCCTACTATTTGGTATTCCTACCTCTAGTTTCATTTCGTTCCAATCAGTCCTCCATGAATTCTTCCCATATCAAAGTCTATGCCAGTCCCTCAATTAAATGGCTTTCAGTGGCTCTCTATTGTCTACCAAAGAAAATACAAATTGATATTTAGCACCTGACGTTCAAGGTCTTTCAAAAATGTGATCCCAACTTACCTTTCTAGCCTTGTTTTAAACTATTCTGACCTAACCAGACCACTTACTATTCCAATTATTCTTGACATATATTATTTTTCATACATATGTATATATATATATATATATATATATATATATATATATTCTGCTTTGTTGGTTACTTTTCAATAAGCAACCTGCCTCTGTACCTTACAATAATATAGAGAAAAACACACAATCACACAAAGGTAAGGAGAGGAAATAACTATTGTAATAGAATAGTTTTTTGTCTTTTTTTTTCTCCTGGGTGCTGTATCATTTTGCATACAGCCTTTCACAGTTGGACTATTGTCTCCCCCCCTGCACACCCCACCACCTTCCCCAACTATATCTCTGTCTACTGAAACTTTTCCTTTCCATCAAAGGCCAACTCTTTCTTGAATTCTTCCCTGAGCCCACAGGTTAAGCTTCTCGTGTTATCCTTGAGAGAGGCAACAGAGGGTAGTGGGCAGAATGCTGGATTTGTAGTAAAAAAAGAACAAGATTTTAATCTCACTTCAGACACTAGTTTGGTGACTAAAGATAAATCACTTAACTCTGAATCTAAAATGGTGAGAATAACAAAGTACCTACCTCACAGTGTCAAAGTGAGACTTTAATCAGGAAATGGATGAAGAGTTTTAGAAACATTAAAATAATATGTAACCTTGCTTTTCCATTTGGAATTGTCCTATATACTTTTACAATAGAATTGCTGAATTAGGAGAGATCTCAGACATCAACGAGTCTAGCCTGAATTAGAATCTAACAGGCAGCTAGGTGGTACAGCATGTAGTGGGTCATACCTGGAGCCAGGAAGATCTGAGTTCAAATCCATCTCAGGTACTTCCTTGCTATGTGATTCTGGGCAGGTCTCTTTACTTCTGTCTGCCTGTTTCCTCATTAGTAAAATGAGGATAACAATAGCACCTACCTCCCAAGATTGTTGTGAGGATAAAATGAAATAATATTTGTAAAGCACTTTGTAACCTTAAAACACTATAAAAACGCTACCTATTATCATAATTACATCATTTTCAACAAGTAGACATTCTGCTCTTGCTAAAAAAAAAAAAGCCCCAGTAAGGTATCCCAAGGTGACCCATTTCATTTTGGAACGGTTATAATTGTTAGGAAGTTTTTCCTTACACAGAGCAGAAATTTGCCTCTCTGATATGCATTTCTCTCAAACTTCTATCCATTTCTCCTGACTTTGCCCACTGGAGTCAAGAAAAAAGAAATCTATTCTGTCTTCCCCATGGTGTCCACTCAAATATCTGAAAGCAGCTGTCATATGTCCCTACCCCAATCTTTCTTTCTACAATATAAATATCCCTCAGTTTTTTGAACCAAAACTATTATGGCATGAGGGCAGTAGGTCTCTCAGTGGATAGAGAACTGGGTCCAAAGTCAAGAAGACTCACTGTCATGACCTAAAATCTGGCCTTAAACACATACTGGCTATGTGAACCTGGACAAACCACTTAACCCTGTTTGTCTCAGTTTCCTCATTTGTAAAATGGTCTGGGAAAAGAAATGGTATACTTCAGTATTTCACCAAGAAAATTCCAAATGTGGTCCCAAAGAGTCAGATATAACTGAAATGACTGAACAACCAAATTATGGCATGATCTCCAGTACTCTTTTCCCTGGAAGCAGTGTGACATAGTGGGTATGTCGGAGTCAGAAAGATGTGACTTCCAGTCTCACCTTCAACATTTGCTATCTGTGTCTTGGTCATGACTTCTCTGTGACTGTTTGTTTGTCTGTAAAAGGAACATCATGATACCTGAAGCATCGAACATGCAAGCTAGTTTTGGGGAGAAAATATATAAGTACACTGCAAACCTTGAAAGTCTATGTAAATTTCTGTTTTTTATTATTATAATTATCCATGTTAGTTTGTCAATATAATTGTTAAACTTCAGCACCTAAATGGAATGCTCTATGTCACATGTAGACTGCCTAGGACAGAGTACAAGATGGCTACATATAATCCTGGAGCAACAATCTAGAAAAAACTAGCATGAAAGTTGTCTATGCATTCATCTTGCCCTACTAGTAGATTCTTTGTTCCTTGAGGGCCTCCTATACAGTGCATTCTTTTATCATTGGATCATGCCTGGCACCAAGTACTTGTAAGGAGCTTAACAAATATTTATTGAAATGAATCCCCAGGACTACCATTTACAAAGGTGACAAAGTAGACACAGTACCAGACTTGGAATCAGGAACATCAGAGTTCAAATCCTACCTGAGAAACTGACTAGACATGTGATCTTGGGCAAATCATTCTCTCTGCCTCAGTTTCCTCATCAGTAAAATTGGGATAATAGCAGCACCTACCTTCCAGGATTGTTGTGAGGATGAGATGTGATAACATATGTATCATAGTTCTCATGTATTCATGAGATACATATGCTAACTATTGTTACTATTTTATAACAGGAAATGTAATAATGGGCAGTTAGGTGGTACAATAGATCAAGTGCCAGATCTAAAGTCAAGAAGACTCATCGTCAGACATTTACTAGCTACATGACCCTGGGCAAGTCACTTAACCCTGTTGGACTTAATTACTCATCTATAAAATGATCTGGAGAAGAAAATGGAAAACTAATGCAGTATCTTTGCCAAGAAAACCCCAAATGGGGACACAAAGAGCTGGATATGACTGAGAAATAACTGAAAAATAAATGTAATGATACCATTATTATTACAATTACTATTAGTTGTATGACCTAGGAAGGCTGCTTCTTTCTGATCTTGTTTCTTTATCTGCAAAATAATGAATAATTCTACATAGCCCGAAAGGGTTATTGTGAGCATTAAAATGGAATATATATATATATATATTTATATATAAGTATATATGAAAGGTCTTTACAATTGTTAAACAAAGTATAAATGTAAGCTATTAGTTGTTATCAATATTTCGTGGATTAAATATTCCATTTTGTTGTGTTTAGTCATTTTGTCATACTTAATTCCCAATGAGATTTTTAAGTAGTTTATTAGACTATAAAATATTTTCCCTCATTCAGTCTAGTTTCTTGCACCTCAAAAATGTAGCAGCAAATGCTGCCCTCCTCTGCATGCAAAAGTAAGAAAGAATCATTGTATCATAGAACTGGAAGAGGTCTTTGAAGTCAAGTCCAACTTCATCACTTTGTAGATGAGGAACTGAGGCCCAGAGAGGAAAGTAATGTATCTGTGATCACACATGGGTAATGAGAAGAATAGTAAATATTTGAACTCAAGTGTTTTGATTTCAAAACCTACACCCTTTCAACTGAAGATACCATGCTACGTCCAGATCTTGGTTGGTAACTTCCTTACTATGAAGTAAGGCAGTTTCACTCAGTCTAAGGGTGTCTGGATCTAGGGCTCTGAGGTAACTGTTACCAGGTGACATATATTCTCAATCTTTTAAGCTGCTTCAGCCCCTGAGGATATGGAGCTTTGGGAGGTTACGTAAGACTAAAAATTGACAGATAGTGGAGCTGGGATTGCTAGGATAGATCGTAAAACTAGAGTTGAAAATGACCTTTTGTGTCATATATTTATATAACCTTTGTAAAGATGAAGAAGGAACCAGCCTAATAAGAGGAAGGGGATGTGAATTTCAATCTTTTGCCTCCAAATCAAGCCTCCTTTCTTGTGTGCCGTGCTGACTTTCTAGAGCATATACAAAACTGATAAGATAACTGTACTAATCATTTCCAAAATGAGATTCTGTGATAATATGACTGCCAATAGACACTCTCTTGGCTTCTCAAAATGACATCTCTTTGTTAAGGGGTATCTTTGGAAATTCTAAAAATATATTTATGTTACTTGACTTGTAAAAACTAACACTACTGGCTCCATAAAATGTTTCCTGGACAGGCTTCTTTGTTCATTTGCACATTGCACAGGCACTTCACAGGAACCCCAGAGAACTGTGATAAAATTCACAATGATATAAAGTAAAGCAATAACAAAGGATATCAGAATTTAGATCATTGTAATTACCAATCTTCATTGAATAGGAATGATGGAAATAAGATTCTTCTCTCCTCTCTTGAGAGAGATGGGGGACCACAAATGTGAAATGAGGCATGCACTGAAGCATACACATAATGAGACAGATATGGTCAAGTTGTTTTGTTTTTGATAAATTATATTTCATTGTTACGAAGGAAGCAGTTCTATGATGGATAGAGGGGATAGGAAAGTAAGTAATGTTACAAAAAACAGCAATAATGAAACATTGAAAAGAACCAGCAGCACCATGATTTCTAGAACCACAGGTTCCTGAAAACCCAAAGGTTCAAAATCAAACATTATTCGAAAATAGAACTTCTCCTGGAATCTAGAAAATGAAATGCATTTATCTGGGCATTGATGGAGAAGTACAACCCAAGTCCTACTTCTACTGTTACATTATTCTATGTGTGTATTTTTTCAAGAGAATTTATTTAGGATAATGGGTTTTGAACCTTCTGTTTCAGAATAATTTACATCATTTCTGCAGTAAGTACTCCCCTGAGTATAAGTAAAATGAGACAGCCATTGCCTGGTGCCAGTAGGAGATGTGCTACTTTCTGTTTGAAGAAGGACAGGTTTCTTCACTTATTAAATATCATTTAATATGCTGTACCTTGAAGCTGGTAATTCTTTGTAACTCATGTACAGTGGCATAAAATGATGAATTCCCAGGCTGGCTATGTACAGACAAAGAAGAAGGCAGAATTTGAAAGTTTCCAGGTGCTTCATTCATTTAACCCATTTTTATTAGCTGACAATAGCTATATGACCTCAGTCAAGTGACTTCCATTATCTGACTTCCATATGATGAGGTGAGGTAACTTGCCCATGATAACGTGACTAATGAGGGGTAAAGGTAATACTTGAACCAAGGGTTCCTGATTCAAAGTCCAGTTCTCACCACCCTGATGAAATTGATTCTGGGATTCCAAAGAGAGGCTACAGCAGGGGTCTGGGGAATTCAAAGCTATTTAAAATCACAAGAGCTGTTCTCAATACCTGGTATTGAGGTATTCATGCCTGAAGGCAGGATAGCTCAGATACTGTTGCCTATTGATTGGACAATTTCACCTTGTACTTACTTACCTTAACTCTTCTGTTCCTAGGTTAAGAAGGGAGTTACTTGACTCATATGGAGACTTATCACTGTAGAGAGGGAGCATGCCCATCACATAGATTTCAAGGCTTAACAGCAGAAAAACTTGGATTCAAAATCTTCCCCTTGAAGCTTACTTACTATGTTACCTACCTACTTTGGTAAATCAGTTGATCTCTTTATGCCTCAAATGACTCCCTCATCTATTAAATTGTATATACTTTTCCATCTTTGATTGGTGTTGGTAGTTTTCAGTTAGGTTAAATAATAGCTCTTTCCTAGATTCAAGTCTGAGTGGATGAAGAAGACCTCAATACATTTCGTATGCTTTCTAATGCACCAAGTAAAAGAATAATTTTGTATTTTAGTTAGGGAGGCAGGTTTCAGCTCTTGATCCCTAGATGGAGTTTAAATTTCATTGTTTCAGATAACTCTCTGCCTAGAAAGAACTGAACACTGCTGTGTCTCTCAGCTCACCATAAATACAAACATACTAACAATAAAAACCATCCCAAAAAGTGAGTTATCTGGGAATAGGGGAAAGGGTGGGGAAAGAAGAAATGAAAGGGCCTATTGTTGCTAGAGGTATTTAAACGCTGAAAGTAAAACTGATCACTTTTCCAGTCTGTTGTAGATAGATATTGCTTATCATGCTTCAGGCAAGGGTTTGGATAAGATGATCTATGGACTCCCTTTGGAACCAAGATTGTGAAATTCTATAGAGTAAAGAAATTAAAACAATTTCACCTTTAGGGCTGGGAGGAGCAAAAACTGTGTGATTAAATTCCTATGTAGGTTTACCCCTCCCCTTCCTCCCAAAAAAAGAGACGTTCAAAGGTAGATTTAAAGTTTGAATGGAATTGAGTTCAATTCTGTCACTAGCTGTGTAATTTGAGCCAATTCACTTAAACATTTAGAACCTCAGTTTTCCTGTCTGTGAAATAGTGATAATAATCCCTGTGCTACCTGCCTCATCATGTTGTTATGATTAAATGAGTGTGTATGAAAACACTTTGTCCCTGTAAAGTACCATGGGAATGTAAGCTATTATTATTCTGCACTGACTAAAAATAAACCAACCTTTTTCGTCTTCCAGATGTCCTATTTCATCTTGCTCATTTGCTTATAAAATATTGCTATAAAGAAAACAGTCTGCGGAGGCTAGAACAAGGAATGATGGCAGTCATGCAGAATCACAGCTTAGCCTGGGCGAACAGAGTCACTGTATGCAGTCTGTTAGCTGTGACCTAGCCTGAATAAGCTGCAATCTCCCTTCAGATTTTAATCAAGGTCAAGCCCCATCTCAATTTTCTAACAAAGGCACCATCAGTGGTGGAAGCAGGAGGCTTAGTCACTCATCATCACCAAGCATTCATTAAGAACCCAGATAGGCACAGCTCTATGCTGGCCATCGCTGTCAGAGAACTGACGCTTTTGAGTAAGATGGGAGATTAGGCTGATTTGGTGCCACAAATCATTGCAGTCACATAGAGGAAAAAAGTAGAAACGCAGAAAGGAAGGTATTTGGACAGAGACAGCTCTGCTTATGTTTCTTTCCTTGTCAATTCTCTTTTGGCTGGGAGAGTGGAATGAACACTAATTGCGGAATCCCAATACCAACATTTAAGTCAGCTTTCATATGTACCTGTCCTCCTAACTGCCAATGTCTAGGCTCTAACTCCCAAAATGACCTAGTATTTATGCTGTCTACTTTTATACGAATAACTTGTCCTCCCAAATAGACTCTAAACTGCTCTAAGGCAGAATTGTTTCCTTTTCCTACCCCCAGCTACTAGCACAGTATCAATAAGTAAATACTTCTCAATTGAATAAGACTAGCAGATCAGACTTTGTGCAAGAAATTTCACCTCTCAGAGGTTCAGTTTCTTCATCTATTAAAAGTAGTACTATCTATCCCACGGAATATTTGTGAATAAAGCCCTTATAAACTTAATGCTGCTTATAAAAGTGTAAGCTTAACTCATACATTGTTTTAGCAAGGGCTTATGAAGAGTAAGGTGGAGTAAGCCTTGTCTGCAAAGCTCCCTGACTCCAAAACCTCAGCAAGGAAGGGAAATAAGCATTTATGTAATAACTGCTATGTTCCAGGCACTGTGTAGTTACAAATAGGATCTCCTTTGGCTCTCACAATTACCCTGCAAGGCAGGTATTATTATTATCCCCATTTTACAGTTGAGCACAGTGAGGCAAACAGGTTAAGCAACTTGTTCAGGGTCACACAGCAAACAAGTTTCTGAGGCCAGATTTGAACTGAAGTCTGCCTGACTCCAGTCTCAGTGTTCCATGAGCTACACAAAAAGGAGATTATTCATGACATACACAATAACTTCAGATGAATCTAAGATAAGAAAAGAAAAGCTTCCAACCAATAAAATTATATTAAAGCAGATTTTCTGGTTCTGGGAGCCAAGATGGTGGAGTGATCAGTAATTGTTCCCTCCCCTTGTTGACCTTGGGAGCCCAGAGAATAGTTCCCCAGGAAAAACCCTGGAACAGGAACAGCAGAAGGGGTAAACAGACTCTCAGCCCATGAGACTAGAAAGATTGCTATGGAGGGCTCCTCTGTGACTGAAGGTGACCAGTGCAGGATCAGAGCTGTCTCAGACAGCCCCACCTCAACAAACTGGGAAAAGAACCTAAGGCCCAGGGGGAGTGAAGCCAGCAACTGCCAACACCAAGACCCCAGGCAGGCCTCAGCACCTCAGGGGAATCAGGAAGACACTAGCATGGACAGCTGAGCTTGCCTATGCTCTACCTCAGTAAAGGAGACCTCCAGCATCCAGACCACTTCTCCCCCACACTTAATGAGCTAGCTCCAGGGTAACTGTGGGGAAACACAAAAAGATGTCACCTGGCTTCTGCTTTCAAATGCCAGTCAGTTCAGCACCAGGTAAACTGCAGTATTTTAGCATCTAGCTGAAAGAACCAAAGTCCACAACACACAAAGCCTCAAGTTTTAGGCACAAGAGCTGTGGGACAGAGCTCCCTGTGCCACTGAGGCAGAAATGTATTTAAAAAGCTAGGAAAAGGGTTATTATCATGAAAAAGAAGCAAAACAGAAAAGACCATAGATTCTTCCTATAAGGACAAGGACCAAAACACAAATACCAAAGAGGTAAGCATTGAGACTGCACTCCCATCTGAAACTTCAGAAGGGAATATGAACTGGTCAGAAGCACAAAAACTTCTTGGAAGAGCTCTGGAAGGATTTTAAAACCTAAGTTAGAGAAATAGAATAAAAACTTGCCCATGATTTTAAAAATATGAAAAAAGAATTCACTGAAGAGAATAGCTCCTTAAAAAGAACAATTGGACAGATGGAAAAAGACATGCAAAAGTTAACTGAAAAAACCAATTTGATAAAAAACAGAATCAGGCAAGTAGAAGCTAATGAATCTATGAGACATCATGAATCAGTCAAACAGAATCTAAAGAATGAAAACATAGAAGAAAATATAAGATATTTAATTGGAAAAACAGCTGTCCTGGAAAATAGATCAAGGAGAGAATATCTAAGGATTATTGGTCTACCAGAAAGCCACAATGGAAAATCATCATGGACAATATCATCCAAGCAATCATCAAGGAAAATTGCCCAGAATTTCTAGATCCAGAGGTCAAAATAGTCTTCAAAAGAATTCACCATTCTCTTCCTGAAAGGCACACCAAACTTAAAACACCAAGGAATAGGGTGGCCAAATTCCAGAACTATTAAGTGAAAGAGCTCAGGCAGCCAGAAAAGAAAAAAATTCAAATATTGTGGAACTGTAGTCAGGATCACACAGGATGTTTTAGCTTCTACATTAAAATATCAAAGGAATTGGAATATGATATTCCATAAGGCAAAGGAA
This sequence comes from Bettongia penicillata ogilbyi, assembly GCA_023548195.1. Classification (NCBI taxonomy): domain Eukaryota; kingdom Metazoa; phylum Chordata; class Mammalia; order Diprotodontia; family Potoroidae; genus Bettongia; species Bettongia penicillata. The sequence goes on along the minus strand of JAJHZJ010000783.1, from coordinate 413,913 downwards.
TTAAGACTACAAACAAGGATTAATTACTCAGTGCAGTTGAGCATAATATTTCAGGAAAGCAGATGGACATTCAATGAAATAAGGGATTGCCAGACCCTCCTTATGAAAAAGCCAGAACTCAATAGAAAATTTGATCTTCAAAAGCAGGTATCAAGAGAGGTATAAAAAGGTAAACAGGGGGGAAAAAAATCTTGTTATACAATATGGGCAAACTGTTTACATCCCTATAAGGGAAGATGATACATGTTAATCTTGAGAGTCGTACATTTATTATGAAATGTAAAAGGGATATACACAGATAGAGGAAGTGGGTATAAATTAAATGATGTGATGATAACAAATGTGATTTAAGGGTGTGAAGGGATTGCAATGGAAGATGTGAAAAGGAGGAGGTAGAAAAAAATAAATTCTATCACAGGAACAGGCACAAAAATATATTACAGTAGAGAAAAAGAGGGGAGGGAGAGGAGTATTGTTTGAGAAGCACTCACATCTGATTGGATTCAAGGAGTGTACAAGAAACTCAGTTAAATATAGAAATACAACTAGCTCTATAAATAATAGAAGGAGAAGGGGAAAAGAAAAGGCAAGGGAGGGAAAAAGTAGTAAGGGAAAAGGAGATTAAAAGGGAGGGGGACTGAAAGAAGGGAGGGAAGATTGAAGGAGGCTGTGGTCAAAAATTAAAATTCTATTGGGGAGGGGAAGGGAGAAGGCATAACTAAAAGCAGAAACAAGGGGAAAGGAGATGGAGGGAAAGACACAAATAGTAATCATAACTGTGAATGTGAATGGGATGAACTCTCCCATAAAATGGAGACAGATAGCAGGATGGATTAAAAACTATAATCCAACAATATGTTGTTTACAAGAAGTACGTTTGAAATGGGAGAATACACACAGGGTAAAGGTAAAAGGTTGGAGCAGAACATATTGTGCTTCAGCTGATGTAAAAAAAGCAGGGGTAGCAATCCTAATCTCAGACAAAGCAAAAGCAGAAGTAGATCTAATCAAAAGAGATAAGGAAGGAAACTATATCCTGCTAAAAGACACCATAGACAACGAACCAATTTCATTACTAAATATATATGCTCCAAGTGGTATAGTATCCAGATTCTTAGAGGAGAAGTTAAGGGAGTTACAGGAAGAAATAGCAAAACTATACTACTAGGGGATCTCAACCTTCCCCTCTATGAACTTGATAAATCTAACCTAAAAATAAACTAGAAAAAAATTAAGGAGGTGAATAGAACTCTAAATAATGTAGATATGAAAGATCTTTGGAGAAAATTGAGTCGGGATAGAAAGGAATACACCTTTTTTCTCAGTGATACATGACATATATACAAAACCTGACCATGTAGTAGACCATAAAAACCTCACAATCCAGTGCAGAAAGGCAGAGATAGTCAACATATCCTTCTCAGATCATAATGCAATAGAACTTATATACAATAAAAGGCCATGGAGATATAAACCAAAAACTAACTGGAAACTAAACAATCTAATCCTAAAGAATGAGTGAGCTAAGCAACACATTATAGAAACAATCAACAACTTCATTCAAGAGAATGACAATAATGAGACAACCTACCAAATCTTATGGGATACTGCAATAACAGTTCTTAGGTGAAGTTTTCTATCTTCGAATGTCTACATGAATAAAATAGAGAAAGAGGAGATCAATGTATTGGGTGTACAGCTGAAAAAGCTAGAAAAAGAACGAATTGAAAATCCCCAAGTAAATACTAAATTAGAAATATTGAAAACCAAAGGAGAGATTAATATAATTGAAATTAAGAAAACTATTTAACTAATAAATAAAATTATATTACAACACTCATATGCATCAAAGTCCCACTAGGTTTCCCACATCTCTAACCCCCTCTGGGTGCCAGAGACAGGCAGCACAAGCAATCCCACAGACTTTGGTTTTAGCATGAAGACATAGTGTCACCATGTCAGTGGCTCAATCCCAAACTTCCCAAATGCTCTCAAAAAATGGTCCGGAAATGCAGAGAAGATGTAGAACAACTAGGAGGAAGTCAGGCAAAAATGCTGACAGAACAGAGTCACTAAAAGGGAAAGCATTTCAGGGCCTAAAGGATAAGAGACTGAAAACCTTGTAGGGATTGGTCTTATCACAAAGTTTATTCATTGTAGGAATCAGAGACAAATCCAGGTAGCCCTTAACACTTCCTAATGTGAGTAGAGATCTCTGAAAAAGGAGAGGGTGAAAGAGTAAAATGGAAAATCAGAATTAAACAACTGTCTAGATTCAAGAGAAAAAAAAATGGGAGTCCAGAAGTTCAAAGCAGAAAGTTTGAGAAGAAAACCTCATTCACAAACACATAAACCATCAAAAAATCTCCTAAAGGCATAAGAATGAATGAGTAAAAACCCAGAAGGACTAGAAAATAGTGCATATATACAATCCAAAGGAGAATGAATAAAAATATCTGTCTCTAAAACTTTATTTGAAATATCTTGAAATTATTTAACAATAGTCTTTTGTTGTTATTTGCTCATGTTAGTCATATCTGACTCTTTGTGACTCAATTTGAGGTTTTCTTGGCCAAGATGCTGGAGTGGTTTGCCATTTTCTTCTCCAGCTCATTTTACAGGTGAGGAAGTTGAGACAGAGTTAAGTGACACACAAGGTCACAGAGCTAGTGAGTTCTGAGGCCAAATTTGAATTCAGGTCTTCCTGGCTTCTGTCCTGTTACTCTATCCACTGTAACAATAAACAAACTTCAAAACAGTTCAAAAGAAAAATAAGAGCTTTAAAAGGAAATATCCAAAATAGCATTATTTGAAATTGAAGGAATTAATGAAGGAACAATTTGCAAAACTTTTGAATTTATAACTTTTTATATTTGTATCTCCAGCACTTAACAGAAGATATTACATATAAAGTGTTTAACAAATGCTTTTCATTCACTTTTCAAATAAAAAAATGCTAATCAATTTTGTCTCTGATTGGGCCCCAAAGGAAAATCAATGTTAAATTTATGTTTTATTATTGAAGTTTTAACATTTAACCATTACAGATATTAGACTTGAAACTTCAACAACAAAACATAATTCTTAGAACCAAGAGAAAGACTTCTATCTAGTTCAAATACCCCAGTATTACTTCAGAGTAATAAACAAAGGAAAAGAATGGAATGATATATTCCAAAAAGCTAAAGAGGTCAAGCTGACAACCAAAATAACATAACCTGAAAATCTGAGCTTAATCATTAAGAAAAAAAGAATCATATGAGCCATTCCTGCACATAAAAAAGAAGCGTTCAGGACATTCAACTTGAAAACACCCCCAAAAGAGACCAAAAGAATAGTAAATGATATCAGTGTTCAGGAAAAGACTAAGTAATTAAATCAATTCTCTCATGTTTATATGTTATTTTAAAATTTTAATTGTGAGGGATAAAAGAAAGACTAAAACAGGATTTTTCAGGGACAAAAATAAGCTAAAGGGCTCCAGCTTAAGGGAATTTAATGAATCAGAAGGTAAGGAAGAATAAATGAATTAGTACCCACTGATTGCATCCTTCAATTCTTCTAAGAGAATTGTGGTATTTTGGTGGAATGGATAATGCAGTGTGAAGCTGCACAAAATAGAGAACAAGGAGATAAAAGATGGAGAGGTAGGAAAAGTGCATGTATACAGGCTAAAAGTGAACAAGGAAGCTTTGTACGATATTTTCCCTCTAAAGAATAGGAGGGAAGATTGGAAAATGGATAGTGTATAACAGAAGAACTGTTTTCAAGATGATAGAGGAGAAGTAAGCCTATGACAAAAGAAAAAGGGTAAAGATAAATCATAGGCTAATTTCCCTAATGAATCTTGATGCAAAAATTTTAAATAAAATACTATCATAAAGATTAAAGCAATATAACGCAAAGATCATGCACTATGATGAGGTGGAATTTATACAAAGAATACATGACTGGTTCAATTTTGGAAAACCTATCAGCATAACTAACCTCATCAATAGATGCAGAAAAAACTTTTGACAAAATAAAACACCTATTACTATTGAAAATGCTAGAAAACAGAAATAAATAGAGTCTTTCTTAAAATGATAAGTAGTATCTGTCCAAAACCAAGAGCCAGCATTATCTCTACTAGGGATAAGACAGGAGTCTTTACAAATAAGATCAAAGGTTAAGGAATAATGTCCATTATCACCACTACTATTCAATATTTCATTAGAAATATTAACAATGGCAATATGACAAGAAAAAAGAAATTAAAGGAATAAAAATATTGAATGAGAATACAATCCTATCATTCTTTGTCAATGATATGATGGTATACTTAGAGAATATTAGAGAATCAACTAAAACAACTAGTTGAAACAATTAACAACTTCAGGAAAATTGAAAGATACAAAATAAGTGTGCATAAATCCTTAGCATTTCTATGTACTTCCAACAAAACCTAACAGCAAGAAATGTAAAGAGAATTTCCATTTAAAATAATTTCAGACCGTGCAAAATACTTGATAGTCTGCTTGTCAAGACAAACTCAGAGACTATATGGAAATAATTACAAAACATTTTTCAGAGAGAGAGAGACAGAGAGAGAGAGAGAATGCATAAGCAATAGGAGAATTATTAATTACTCAAGGGTAGGCTGAACCAATAGAAAATCCTACTTCAGTTAATTTGCTTAGTGCCATGCCAATTAGACTATTGAACCATTATTTTGTAGATGCAAAAAAAAAATAATTCATCTGGAAGAATAAAAGGTCAAGAATATAAAGAAAATCAATGAAAAAAACTGTGAAGGAAGGGCACCTCATGTTTTCAGATTTCAAACTATTATTATACAGTAGTAAACATCAAAATAATCTAGTACTGCCTAAAATATAGAGGTATGGAATAAATTATCTATACAATACACAGTAGTAAATGACCATAGTAATCTAATATTTGATAAACCCAAATATCAAGCTTTAGGGGCAAAAATTCATCACTTGAAAATATTATTGGAAAACTGGAAAGTAATTTGTAGACATAAACTAACATTCACACTGTATACCAAAATCAGGTCAAAGTGGATAAATGATTTAGATATAAAAGGTGATATCAAAAGTAATTAGGGGAACATGGATACATGTACTTGTTATATCCATGTTACAGGGCAAAGGTTATGGCCAAATAAGTGATTGACAGGATCACAGGAAGGAAAATGAACAATTTTGATTACATGAAATGAAAACCTTTTTGTACAAACAAAAGCAATGCAATCAAAATTAGAAAGAAATCGGGAAACTGGAAAATAAATTATATTTTTCTAATAAAGTCCCCATTTCTCAAAAATATAAAGAACTGAGGGAAATTGAGAAAAATGCATCATTCACCAATCAATAAATTGTCAAAGAATATGAACAAGCAAGTTTCAGAAGAAAAAAAATTGTCAATAGTCACATGGAAAAAAAATGCTCTAAGTCACCAATGGCTAGAGAAATGCATATGAAAACAATCCTGGAGGGGCAGAGGCAAGATGGCAGAGTAAAAGCAGGGACTTACTTGAGATCTCCCCCAAACTCCTCCAAGTACCTGGAAAAAATGACGCTAAACAAATTATCAAACTGTTGAGACACAAAATGAGAGTGAAACAAATCTTGAGCGTAAGACAACCTGGAAGGTTGACAGGAAGGTGTATATTACAACAGACTGGGAGAGGAGGACAGTCCAGTATGGGTTGTGACAGCACAGACAGGGCCAGAGCAGGCCTCTAGGGACTGAATCACTGGTGGTTGTAGACTTTCCACACTTCTCAGCCCAATGCCAAAGACTGCAAAAAAGGTCAGTGAGGAAGTTCTGTGGGACCTGGATGAAAAAGAAGAATTGTCTGCCTGGGATCTGACCCCAGCCATAGGATGGCAGAGGTGATGGCAGCAGCAGTGACAGCTTTCAGAGTTCTGGGACCACAAATGTTGGGGGATAGAGCAGTTGATACAAAATCCCTAAAGCCCGAACCCATACACTAACTTCCATCTACATTCCCACTGGAAGCATAGTCCTACCTTGACAAAGAGTTTGAAAGTCAAGTATTTGGTGGGAAGATGAGCAAACAGCAGGGGGAAAAAAATCATATTATAGAATCTTACTTCAATGACAAAGAAGATCAAAACATACAACCAGAAGAAAACAACAAAGTCAAAGCTCTCATATCAAAAGCCTCCCAGAAGAATATGAATTGGTCATGAAAGAGCTCAAAAAGGATTTTGAAAATCAAGTAAAAGAAATAGAGGAAAAATTGGGGAAAGAAATGAGAGTAATGCAAGTAAATCATGAAAAACAAGTCAACATCTTGCTAAAGGAGATCCAAAAAAAATTGAAGAAAATAACACCTTAAAAATAGATCAACCCAAATGGCAAAGAAAAGTCCAAAAAGTCAATGAGGAGAAGAATGTCTTAAAAAGCAGAATTGGCCAAATGGAAATGGAGGTCCAAAAGCTCATTGAAGAAAATAATTCCTTAAAAATTAGAATGGAGTAAATGAAAGTTAATGACTTCATGAGAAATCAAGAAATTATAAAACAGAAACAAAAGAATAAAAAGATAGAAGACAATGTGAAATATCCCATTGGAAAAAACAGTTGACCTGGAAAACAAATCCAGGAGAGATAATTTAAAAATTATTGGACTACCTGAAAACCATGAAAAAAAAACCAACAAAACCTAGATATCTTCTTTCAAGAAATTATCAAGGAAAACCTCCCTGATATTCTAGAAGCAGAGGGTAGAATAGAAAATGCAAGAATCCACCAATTACCTCTAGAAAGAGATACCAAAAGGAAAACTCCTGGGAATATTGTAGTCAAATTCCAGAATTCCCAGGTCAAAAAGAAAATATTGCAAGCATCCAGAAAGAAACAATTTTAGTATTGTGAAAATACAATCAGGATAACACAAGATTTAGCAGCTTTCACATTAAGGGATTGTAGGGCTTGGAATATGATATTCTGGTAGTCAGAGGAGCTAGGATTACAAGCAAGAATCACCTAACCAGCAAAAAACTGACGTATAATATTTCAGGGGGAGAAATGGATAGTCAATGAAATAGCAGACTTTCAAGCATTCTTGGTGAAAAGACTAGAGCTGAATGGAAAATCTGACTTTCAAATACAAGAATCAAAAGAAGCATGAAAAGGTAAACAGGAAACAGATATCATAAGGCACTTATTAAAGTTGAACTCATTATATTCTTACATGGAAAGATGATATTTATAACTCATGAGACATTTCTCAGCATAAGGGTAGTTGGAGGGAAGAGAGAGAGAGAGAGAGAGAGAGAGAGAGAGAGAGAGAGAGAGAGAGAGAGAGAGAGAGAGAGAGCACAGAGGGTGAGTGGAATCTATATTTAAAAAATACAATTACAAGGTGAGAGAGGAATATATTGGAAGAAGGAGAAAGGAAAGATAGAATGGGGTAAATTATCTCCTATAAAAGAGGAAAGAAAAAAGGTTTCACAATGTAGAGGAAGAGTGGGGAGCTGAGAGAAAATTAGTGAACCTTACTCATCAAATTTGGTTTAAGGAGAAAATAACATATGCAATCAATTAAGTATCTTACCCTACAGAAAAGCAAGGGACAAGGGGATGTGGGGGGATGATAGAAGGGAGAGCAGATTGGAGAGGGGCAGTCAGAAGCAAACACTTTTGACAAGGTACAGAGTCAAAGGAGGAAATAGAATAAGTAGGAGGGAGGTGAGATAGGATGTAGGGAAATATGCCTTTCACAACATGACTATTATGGAGGTGTTTTGCATAACTACACATGTATAACATATATTGAATTGCTTGCCTTCTCAATGAGGGTGGGTGGGGAGGAAAGTAGAGGGAGAATTTGGAATTCAAAGTTTAAGACAAATGTTAAAAATTGTTTTACATGCAACTGGGAAATAACATACAGACAATGGGATTTAGAAATCTATCTTGCCCTACAAGATAGTAAAGGGAAAGGGGAAGTGGGGGTGGTGGTAGAGGGGAAGGTTGACTGGGGAAAGGAGTAATCAGAATGCATGCCATCTTGTGGTGGGTGGTAGGGGAGAGATGGGGAGAAAATGTTGAACTCAAAATCTTGTGGAAATGAATGTTGGAAATTAAAAATAAATAATAAAAAGAAAGAATAACCATACACAATTTAAAAGTATGAAAAGAAAATACTATTCTATTTCCCTCATCAAAAAAGATATAAATATTATTTATTGCATGAAGTAATATTTTAAAAGTCAATGGGAGTAAAAGCAAATGTATTAATCTTGCAAGCACAATAGTGAGTACAGTCCACATGGAAGAAAACATGGCCTGGAAATAAGAAGACTTGAATCTTCTGAAATCAGAAGATTCAGACCCAGCTCTGCCACTTAACCATTTGAATGTGGACAAGTCACCTCCTTTTGGTTTTCTTGATTTTCCTCTCATTATTATTAAAATTAATAATATTGCTGCTGTTACTTCTGATAGCATTTTTATAGTGTTTTAAGGTTTGCAAGGTACTTTATAAATATTATTCTATTTTACCCTCACAATTTTGGGAAGTAGGTGCTAGGATTAATCCCATTTTACAGATGAGGAAAATGAGCAGAAAGAAGTTAATTGACTTGATTGAAGTCACAGAACTTGGTTAAAATTTTAAAGGAAAGCAACTCTGAGGTATCACCTCACATCCATCATATTGGCTAACATGACAAAAAAGGAAGGTGATAAATGCTGGAGGGAATGTGGAAAAATAGGTACACTAATTTACTGTTGGTAGAGTTGTGTGGTCCACCCATTCTGGAAAACAAATTGGATCTATGCCCAAAGAGATGTGACACTGTGCATTTGACCCAGCAATGTCACTACTATGTCTGTATCCCAAAGAGGTCAAAGAAAAAAGGAAAAGGTCCTATATGTGTACAAAAAAAATATTACTTATACATTGTATTATGTATACAAATATTTTTGGTAGCAAAGAGTTAGAAATTTAGGGGATGCTCATCAATTATCAAATGCTCACAAAGTTGTTGTGTATAACTGTGATGGAATGCTATTATAATAAATTATGATTTCAGAAAAAATTTGAGAAGATATATAAGCATACAAAATGGAGTAAGCAAAACTGGGAAAATATTGTACATAGTAATGAAGATCGTAAGTGAAAATAAGATGATGATATGTGAAAGACTTAGCTATTCTGAAATATGTAATGATCCAAAATAATTGCAGAGGACCCATGATAAAAAATACTTTCCACATGCAAGGAGAGAACTGATGAATTCTGAATGCAGGCTGAACTATACTCTTTTAAACTTTCTTCATTTTACTTGCTTAATAACATGGTTAATATGGAAATATGTTTACATAATTCACATGTATAGTTGATGGCATATTGTTATATAATAGATGCCTTCTCAATGGGTGGTGAAGGGACAGGAGAGAAGGAAAAAATTTGGAACTCATTTTTAAAAAATTAATGTTAGAAAAATAAGAAAGAACAATGTAACTAATGAATGTTGCATAAAATAGCTTTACACAAAACCTTGGTAAAAATATAGAATGTATATCAAAGATGAAAAGATGGTTCAATGTAAAAAACACAATTAACAAAATTATATTATATACCAATGACCCCAAACTACATAATTCTATCAATAGATACATTAAAAGCCTTGAGCAAACTGCAATGCTCAGTTTTACCAAATTTCTACAGAGTATAGGAATAGAAGGGCCCTTTTTAATATCATAAATATATGTATCAAAAACTAAGAATACATACTAATACATAGCTATTATATTAATGTATATATAAAACATTGGGAATAGAAATCATTAGAAGCAGTATCAAAAAATACAAGAACAAAGTAAGAATTACTCCTTTATCATTATTACAGGTAGCTCTAGAAATGCCAAAATTAGTTCTATTTGCAAATAATAGGCCAGCTAGCACGGCCAGCATATTTTAGTGACTAACGTGCTGGTATTGGTGTCAGGAAACTTAAGATGGAAATCTACTCCTGCCATTTATTGTGTGACTATGTTCAAATCACTTGGCATCTCTCAGCTTGTTTCCTTGTTCATGAGTCAATGATAGAACAAGTAACTTCCTCATAAGGTTTCTATGAAAATCAACTTGTGCGCACGTGTGTGTGTGTGTGTGTGTGTGTGTGTGTATGTAGCATTTGGCAAATCTTCAGTGCTTTATAAATGCCAGCTACTATCATTATTATTTAGAAATATTCATAGAATAAGAAAAGAAACTAACAGACAAATATTGACTTCTATAAAGTTCATGGCTACAAAATGACATTTCTCTATAGCAATAAAACAATCCAAGAGAAATAACAGAAAGGGAAATTCCATTCAAAATCACTATGGTAGGCATAACACAATGAAGAGTCACTAATTCCCATGGAAAAAAAGCATACCTATGTATATATGTGTTATTATATCTACAAATACACATACATACATGTACTAGAAAATCACTATTTAAAGAAATACAGAATAAATTAATTATAGAGATAACCATATATTATGTTTGAGTCATGTCAAAATGATACAAATGGTGGTAATACTTCAATAAGTGTGTAGTTTTAGTGCTATATCTATCAAATTACCATGTAGTTACTTTATAAAGATAGAAAAATAACAGAATTAACTTTGAGAAGCACAACATTCAGAATCTCAAGAGAGACAATGAAAAAAAAGTAATAATGAAGGGGTCACAGTACTTGAGACCTGAAATTATACTATAGTGCAGAAATCATTAAAAACTAGTTGGTGCTACTTGAAAGCAAAAGAACTGAACAGTGGAATAGTCTGGGAAAGAAAAAAAATCAATCTCAATAAAACCCTGCTCAATATGTTCCAAAACATATTCTAATTGCTGGGTGGGGGGGTCGGGTACCCTCTGTCTTTGATAAGACCTGTTGGAAAAACTAGCAAGCAGTTTGGCAAAAATAGTTTCAACAATCAACTTTAGAAGATACATCACAATTTTTTTAAATCAATTCTCAATTTAAATACTTTAATTAATTGAAAACAAATGGACAGGGATTTTGTTAACAAATGAGCCTTTAAATCTGAGGTAGGTACTAATGTTAGCAAGAGTTGCTCTAGGTACTGGGTGAAAGAGAATGTTCTGCTTTGAAAATTCACTTTGGTGTTTGGGACCTGTAACTAGAAGATGAGAACGATCAGTCACCAGCGAGCTTCCGCCAATCCAGAGGTTAAGATGTAACTACTGGGCAAGGAAGAAGTCAAAAGCAGAGTTTTAGTTGGCACAGATAAAGACAAAGGAAGCTTAAAACTACATAAACACTTTTGGGACACCCTGCAATATTTGAAAACTGATTAGCATCCTGGCTAGTGATGTGGTACGTATATTAGTCTCATTTAATCTCTTTCTACTCCATCACTTTAATATTTTAATGAATCTTTAATTTGATCAAAGTGGGTACACCGGACAACGTCAGGTCACAGCCCGTCTCTTCTCATTCATCCTGGGCTATACATTTGGAGGATAGAATGTGGACTAGGAACTTCATGTAGAATTTGATTGGTATGAAAGAAAAACCCTTCTACCAGTGTAGGTTTGTGCTTCTTTCCTAGTTCTATTCTGAGAGTTACTGAGAGTAGTTGTGTCTTGTCCAGGGTCACACAGCCAGTAAGTAACAAAGGTAGGATTTGAACCCAAGTTTTTTCTGGATTTGATGCCCTGACACTGTACAATCACAATGCACAACAATATAATGTGAAATTAAAATCGCAAGTAAATGAGAATTTTAAAAAGTTGATTTTTGGTGAGCATCAATGTCTTTACCTTTTTTAAAAGTGGTATGTTCTATTTTATTATTAAAATAAATCAGACAGCTAAGCGGTGCAGTGGACAAAGCACTGGGCTTAAATTCAGGAAGACCTAAATTCAAATCTGGCCTCAGATACTAACTTGGGCAAGTCACTTAACCCTGTTGTCTCTGTTTCCTCATCTATAAAACGAGTATCTTTGCCAAGAAAACCCCAAATGGGATCATAAAGAGTTGGACATGATTGAAATGACTAACCACCAGCAAAAATGACAAATATCAACAAATCTGAACATTTCAACAAAGGGAAAGTAGAATTGTATATAAAACTGAACTGCTACATAGCTTGTTTTATTTAAAACAGTACTCTAGATTGAACAAATTTATCTTTTTCTTGTACAATTCTTTTTTTTTCCTTTTTCTTTAACATCTTTGTCAAATTCTTCATTTAGCTAAGTCCAACATGAGAATGTAATTACCATTTATGGAGCAAAGAATCAGTGCCATATTTTACTGCTCCTGGATAAAGTAGAGAATAGAAGGGAGGGGCGAAGGAAGAGAAAGGAAAGAGAGAAGATGGGAGAAGAAGCCTTTGATACAAAGGTTATATATTTAGCATTTTAAGAGAGGACCTGAGTTCAAATCCAACCTCAGAGCTTAGGCATGTCACTTAACTGATCTCTTTCTCAATTTTCTGAACTGCAAAATAGGAATAATAAGACCTGCCTCCCAGGGCTGTTGTGAAGAGCCATAAGATAATATTTGCAAAGTATTTAGCATTGTGTCTGACACTGAATAAGTGCTGTTTAATTGCTTGCTTCCTTCTTCTTGTGAAGTAGATAGCATAGGTACAGTTTTCATTTAATAGATGAGGAAATAGTGACTCAGAGATGATGTGACTTACCAATTGTCCTATCTTTGTAAGTTCTCACTTTATTGTTGCTAATATAGTTACTAATTTTTATTTGACTTGGGTGTACCCCATCGTTGCATAGCCTAAGCATGACCGGGAAGCTCTCCATGACCATTTTATGTCTTTCATTTCTTCTAGGATTCAAATATAAAGCACCTGTGGCTTTACAATAAGAATATATATCTTTATTCATTTTCCTTAAGGGATCATAGAGCTGGACAGTCACCTAGAGGTCACCTAGTACAATGCCTCATTTTACTGATGAGGAAGCAGAGGCCAAGAATAACTGAGTAACTTCTCCAGGATCACACAGGGAGGGATGGAGGAAGCCAGGGTTCAAACCCATATCCTCTGACTGGGAGGATATGGGCTCTCTATTGGTCTTTCCACTGTAAACTTCTGCCTGTCTAATTTTTACTACTTACCTTCTTTTCAAGTGGGTGACATTACTCAGCCAATTTCTTTCCAGTAGTCTGTTACCCACTTCCCATGAGGGCTTAGAATTTTACCCCTAAAAAGGTTATAAAGTAAGAGAATAATAGGCAATATCATAACTCCAACACCATATATACGCTGCATCTGACCAATCACTTTCTTGACCAAGAGCAAGTATGGTTTGCCTATACTCATCCACTTGGTTCCCATTTCCTCTTCCTGACAGTTGTGGATCTCCTTCTAGTTGGACTTTCTCTGGCTTGATTTATTGGAAAGTGCATGCATGAAAAGTCAGAAGACTTGCATTCTACTCCTAGCTCTATTATGGATTAATTATAAAACCTAGGACAAATTGTTCAGCTTCTCCAAGCTTCCCAACTTGAAATATCTTCATTTGTCCATGTGAGAAGTGTATCTTGATGATTAAAGTTTTAGAATCCTTATACATTAGTACTAGCCAGTTGCCAGGCCTTCCTCTAGCAGATCATCTTCCATTTCTTTGGTATATACTTATAAATATGCTGCCTCCACTTCCCCCTTGTAGAATGTAAACTCCTTGAGAAAGAAAGAAGGAAGCAAACATTAATAAAGCACCTACTATGTGCTAAAGACTGTGCTAAGTGATTAACAAGTATTATGTCATTTGATACAAGCCTAGGAAGTGGGTGCTATTATTATTTATTCCTATTTTACAATGGAGGAAACTGAGGCAGAGAAATTAGGTGACTTGACTGGAATCACTCGGCTACTAAGTGTCTGAGGTTTGATTTAAACTCCCCTTCCTGATTCCAGGCCCACTGTGTGCTGCCTTGAGAACAGGAATTGACACTGTTTTTGTTCAATAGTCCCAGTGTGTAGTACACTGCCTAGAATAAGTGCTTGTTGGTTTAATGGAGGAAACTTTGGAACACATTAGTCTAACCCACAGGTGCTGTTGCATTGGCTAGGAACCTTTCAGGTGGCCAGCCATACTTGTACCGTGAAATCATTCACGTTAAAGTAAAAAGATTGTATTTGTGTCTAGGAATTCTCAGGAATAAAAGACTTTCCCAAGCATTACCTCATTTGATCCTCCTAACAACTCTGTGAGTAGGGGCAGCACAAATTATTATATCTACTTTAGGAATCAGAAAATTGAGAATCAAAGTGTCTCTGTGACATCCCTACAATTATAATTGGCAGAGGTCAGACCTGAGGATATCTAGGTGTTATGGTTTTTCTACTGAAGCAAGGTGTCTTCTATTGGGAGATATTACTGATAGGTGAGTAAATAAAGGACTAACCATTTACCATTAAGTCTAATTGAATCATAAAACACTAGAGCTAGAAAGGACCATAGAGAACATCTAGTGTGGCCCTCTCATTTAACACATGAAAATATTAAGGATAAAGAAGTTAGCTGATTTGCCCACAGTTATGCAACTAGTTAATAGAGTGGTTGATTCCACAAATAATTACTATGTCCCCTTTCATTCAAAGATTATGTTAGAGATTTGCTACAATTCCAATTCCAATCTCAAATCAGAGAATCCAGAATTTGGAAGGGAATTCAGAAGCCATTAATTAGTCAAACAGAAACAAGAATGTCACTTCTATCACTGTTAATGAGCGCTCATCTAGTCCCTACTAGGAGACTGCCAATGAAGGAAAACGCACTTTTTAACATGTGAACCCATTCTAGTTTTGGATAGCTCTATCTGATTTTTTTTTCCCTAAAGTTAAGCATAAAACTCCTTCTCTGAGAGTTACACCACTGCTTCTTGTTCTGACCTCTGGGGTCAAGCAAAATAGGTTCAGTTCCTCTTTCTCATAATATCTATTCAAATGCTTGAAGGCAGCAATCATGCACCCCTAGATTCTCCTCTTCTTTGAGCTAAACTTCAACTGATCCTTTCATGGAATGATCTCTATTCTTACCATCCTAGTCAATTTCTTTTGGTCATCAGTTGTTTCTTTCTCTCCTAAAAGGAACACAATATTATACACACACACACACACACACACACACACACACACACACACACACACACACTCCACAATACAATCAGCTATCTTGTTGATTCTGTCTATAAGTCAATCTCTTTTGTACCTGTAAAAATTTAACTCATTCAGCATATATGTTAAGGACTTAATATGTGTGTCAGGGCAGCTAGGTGTACTGCAGTAGAGTCTGAATCAGATTTATTAAATTATTATCAAATCAGAAAATTTAAATAAGCAATGATGGGTGAATCAAGTTAGCATTCAAACATGTAAGAAGAGAAATAATAAAAAAAACTTGTTGGTACAAAATCAACTCATTCTCTATGATAATCTTATTTTTCATAAGGATCATGAATCTAAAATCAGATATTTACAAACTGTGTGACCCTGGGTAAGTAGCTTAACCCCTGTTTGCCTCAGTTTCCTCATATGTAAAAAGAGTTGAAGAAGGAAATGATTAACCACTACAGTATCTTTGCCAATAAAACCCCAAATGGAGTTACAAAGAGTCAGCTATGACTGGAATGAATGAACAATGGTAACAGCAAATACTATATTTCAGATACAATGAAGGTGTCAAATAAAAAAAATTAATAGTGCCTGATGTTAAAGAGCTTACTTTCTAACTTGTTGGAAAATAGTTTGCAAATAGCAAATATTTTTAGCTAAAATAAACAAAGTTTAAATTATCTCATTTTTGCCTCGTTAAAAGAAGCACATGAAATAATGAATTTATTAATATTCATTTAACAGATAGGAGAACTGAGGTACAGAAGTCTGTTGTCTCTTTCTAAAGAATTCACAACTATTCAATTGCAGAACCAGGATTTAATGCCAGATTTATATGACATATATGGAGTGGCCTGTTTGTGCAGTAGATAAAGAGCCACCCCTGGGATCAGAAAGTTCTGAGCCCAAATACATCCTCACATGCTTATGAGCTGTGTGACCCTGGCAAGTCACTTAACCCTGTTTGCCTCAATTCTTTATCTATAAAGTGAACTAGAAAAGAAAATGGCAATCCACTCTAGTATCTTTGCCAAGAAAACCCCCAAACAACTGAACAATATATAACTAATATTGCATACATATATATGTGTGTGTGTGTGTGTGTGTGTATATATATATATATATATATATATATATATATATATATACTTACCATTATACCTCAGTTACCTCCATTTGAAATGAGATAATTATTTTAATCAATCAAGCACTGTGAGCATATGTATATACATGCAACATAGGATGTGAGGATGTAGAGTAGAGTAATATCGTAGAGATCATGTTGTCTAATCCCTTCATTTTATTGACAGGAAATGGAGATCTAGAGAGACAAGGTGATTTGATCACAGTCAAATGGGTAGTGGGTAGCAAAAGTAGGATTTGAAGCCAGATCACCTCACTCCAAATCCACGACATCATTTTCAGCGTGTATACCATTTCTTTATATCAACATGCATTCCCATAAGAATCCTTGCCACAAAAAAACAAGAAGCAGAAATTTCCTACAGGAACTCTCTTAGTGTAGACCATCCATCAAACCACACTTAGCATTCTGAGAATGGACCCTCACAGCCATGATCAATAGTAATAGGCATCATAAATGTCAATATGCTGAAGGCCTCTTCTTTCAGAAATAGCACAATACAGGGACAGTTTTGTTCTATAAATGGTAATTACATTCTCACATTGTGCTTAGCTAAATGAAGAATGTGACAAAGATGTTGGAGGAAAAAAGTGAAGTATATAAAAAGGTAAATTGTGTTCAGCTTAAAGCAAAATTATTTTGAATAAAATAAATTCTATGACAGAAGTTCTAAGTTTCATATGCAATCCTACCTTCTCTTTCTATGATCAAATGTTCATTATTTGTTATTTTCATAACAAATTAAGAAATGTAACCTTAAAAAAGGTAAATGTATTGACAGTCTCATCAAAGAGCATCTGGTTTTGGTACTAGTTAATGTAGCAATTGTGATTTCATATTGCATGTTGTATGCTGACACTATTATCTAATGGCTAGAGAGGTGGCATTAAAGTCCAAAAGACTGGGCTTCAATGTCTCCCTCTCATGCATACTTGTTTTGTGACCCTGGGCAAATCTTTTAACCCTCAGTGCTTTAGGAAACTCTCAGATTATAACTTGAAAAGAAACTGCCAACCTGCACTGGTTAAGGGAGTTTCCTGACCAGGATTTCTTTACACCAATCAAATCCTACATCCACTCTCTATATTCCTTCCTGTCCCTAGTCCTGTTCCTGTATTATAGTGAAAAGATGAACATATTAGAGGCATAAAATTAATAGTAAGCCTATGTGTGCCTCTGAGATCCTTGTAATTTCAAGAAAATATGAGAAAGGTCCCTAGCATACAGCATGAAGCCTCCTAGACTTATAGCAGAATATGAATAAGTGTTGCACAGGATGGACAGGTAGAAATAGGTTATGGGCTGACTCATTCTCAGCTGTATCCACTTTGATCAAATCACAGATTCATTGAAATATTAGAGAAATGGAATAGAAAGAGATTAAATGAGAGGACATATGTGTAGCAATTATTAGTACAGTTTTAAGCTTGAATAGCTTTTGAATAGGTTAAAATTTCACAAAGACTTGTGGGACATACTGTAAGTTAAGGATGGGTACATTTTGAAGCAGAAATCTTAGAGAGATAGAAACAACTGGGTTCAAGTCTTGCTTCTGACACATAACTAACAACCTTCCAAGAAAACACTGTAGCACAGAATGCACCAACCTGTATTGGCTGTGGGAGTTCCTCACCAAAAGCTCTCCACACTAATGAAATCATAGGAACAACTCTTATCTTTAATCTTTATAAAGAAGTATACAGCCATTAATGTGCTATGCCAGTGTCAGCTATATGAAAACTGTTGAACCAGGAATCAAGAGTCCTGAGTTCCAGTTCCAGCTTGCCTCTTGCTAGCACTGGGACATTTGGCAAGGTATGGTACTTTGTCACCCTAATAGCTTCATCTCACAGGGTTGGTTTCAGTAAAATTTAGGACAATATGTGAAAACATTTGAATATCAATCTTACACAGCCTTAATTTATTTACAAATTAAGGAGCCAATTTACAAATTGGCTTAATGTCAAGTTGATATTGCTTGATCTTCAAAGTATCATCAAACCCAGATATTCTAAAGCAGCATCATATAGTGGAGAGGATGCTGAATTTGAAGTCAGTACTGAGGATGACTGATCTTCCATTATCATGCTGAATATTGTAAAATGTTTCTTAATCTGTCTGGTACAGAAATAGGTGCAATATTGCATTTCTTAATTGGCATGTGTATAAACAAATGCACATATGTGCACACACTTAATAATAGAGATTATTTGAGCCTTGTTTATTTAGCTAGGATGAATTTTATTTGACCCTTAGAAAATATTCCTTAAGTCTTCTATTGCAATGTCTAAAATTGCACTAATTATCTTTCCCCTTAAACCCTCCTCCCTTCCAAACGTCCCTATAACTAATGAGAATGCTCATCCTCCCAGTATTCCAAGGTCACAACTTAGTAGTCATCCTGGATTCCTCACTATCTTTCATCCCCTGTATTCAGTCTCTTGCCAAGGTCTGTCAATTTTCCCTTAACATCTCTTGAATATGTCCCCTTCTCTCCTCTGACACAGGCCCTCATCACCCCATGCTTGGACTAATTCAATAGCCTGCAGGTGGGTCTACCTGTCTCAAATCTCCCTAATCCATCCTTCATTTAGCTACCGAAGTGATTTTCCTAAATCATAGTCCTGATCATGTCACCACCACATATATACCCTGCCCATTCAGTAATCCCCAGTGGTTCCCTATCACTTCAACGATCAAATACACTTCTATGTTCAAAGTCCTTTGTTACCCAACTCCCCCCATTTCTAATCTTCTTTCACCTTATTCTTCACCATGTACTCTGATCTGGTGACACTGGCCTTGCTCTTCCATGAACAAGGCATTCCATTTCTCAGCTCTGGCCATTTCTCTATCTATCCCTATGCCTAGGATGCTTTCTCTCCTCACTTCCGCCTTCTGGCTTCCCTGGCTTCCTTTAAGACCCAGTTAAAATCTCATCTTCCACCAAAATATTTTCTCAATCCAACTTAATTTTGTTGCCTTCCTTTTTCTAATCATTTCCTTCTTATCCTGTAAATAGTGTATTTGTATATGTTGTTTGCTTCTTACTTTCCCCATTAGATTGCACATACAATCACACACACACGTTGTATGTCTCTCTATTAGACTATAAACTCTGGTTTATCCTTTTATCTTCCCTCAGCACTCAGGTTAAGTGCTCTGCCTTTAGAAGTCTCTTAAAGTGTCTGTCTAATTCTTACTGAATTGTTACTGTATATTTTGTTGGGCAGGGGCACATCTCATCTATTCCAATAGAAAAGACATTTAGAGAAAGGATGTACAGCTTGCCCGAAATGTACAGCTGGTCAATGGAAGAATTGTTAAACAAAGATAGAAGTATTTCACCTCACGGTCTAGAAATCCTTAGAGATAGTTGATGGCACAGGGAATAGAGTACTAGAATTGGAGTAAGGAAGACCTGGGTTCAGATCTGGCCTCAGAAACTGTTTAGTTTTGTGACCTTGGTCAAGTCACTTAATCTCTGTATTGTCTCAGTTTTTTCAACTGTAAAAAATGGGGAAAACAATAGTACCCACCTCATAGAGTTGTTGTGAGGATCAAAACAAGAAAATATATATATTTTTAGAAGCACTTAGTACAGGGTATGGCATATACTTGGAATTATATAAATGCTTTTTTCCCTTCCCCTACATTTACCATCCTCCCTCAAGGGAAATCTTTAGCCTAATAATGTAAATAATGGTTAATATTTTTATAGAACTTTAAAATTGACAAAGTACCTTACATATTATCTCATTTGAGCCCCACAACAACCTTATGAGTCTGGTGCTATTTTACAGATGAGGAAACTGAGGCTGAGAGTAGCTTAATGACTAGCCTATGGTCTCATAGTTCCTAAGTGTCTGAAGCAGGATTTTAATGCAGGTCTTCTTGATTACAAGGTCATCTCCGATACCTACCTCCTTTAAATTTCCTTCTGGGGCTTTTGAGACCTTTTGCCATTTAGTACCACATCACTTTCCTAGTTTATTTCATGGAATTCTCCACGCAGTTTTCTTTCCAATGAAATTAATTCTACTCTATTTTCTGAATGTGCCTACCAGCTCCATGACTTTGATAATGCTGGCTGGTCCTTATATATGAAATGTTTTCTCTCCCTTCTCAATTAATCTTGTTTAAAGAATGGGATGTAAATCCTAATTAAAATACCACCTGTTCTTGGATTCCTTTTTAATCCCTCCAATTAGTAACAACCTTAGACCATATCACTTTATTTCATAATATATCTGATCGAAATCTCTTATCATTCCATATTTCCCTTTAGTTTATTCCTCCCCAATCTATTTTTCATCCTAGCTGTGTTCTATAATCTCACTCCTCAGTACTTCAGGTCATCATTCCAGCTCTTCCTTCCCAGTTTTAATTCATCAGTAAATGTCCAAATCTACACTATCCTCTAACCATGAATCCCTGTTCCATCATCCTATTACCACTCATTCCTTGCCCAAGCCCAACACTTGGTTATTTCTACAATTTTCATCATCTACCCCCACTCAAAAAATGTGGAATGGAGGTAAAGGAAGGCATGTAGTTGTGTTGATTGTGTTAATAATGATGATATGTAATTAGTTCAAAACTGTACCCTCACTGTACCAAGGTATTCCTTTCTATCTTCCAAAATTGACTTTCTACTTTACTCTCCATTAGGATTATTTTAGAACTTTTCTTCTATCTTCAGACATCCCTCAGTAGACCTTTCACTCTTCCTGTAAATTGAGATATTGGTCTCATACTTTACCCAAAAAGGCAATACCATTCACCATGAGTTATGCTATTTCTCCTCTTCATCTCATGACCTTTTAACATTTTCTCCCCCATTTCTTCCTTTCTACCAGTCTCTCATTAAAAGCTAGGGCTTCTCATCAGCAAGGTCACTCTCTCTATTTATATTTTTTATTCCGTCTCTTTCCATCTCCTCCAACAAATTATATCACTATCATTCTGTCCCTCTTACTCTCTTCTTTATTTTCTATCTATTGGTTCTTCCTTAGTGGGTGAGATATAGAGATAATATATGTACATTCTTATATAGGTATATACATATATACTTACATATGTGTGCATATATATGCATGTATATCTAGAAAAATTATAATATATAATATAAAATATAAAGCATATGTATTCTCCCATAAATTTATCACTGTGCATATTCAAAGGTTCTGCTATCCTTTACCTGTGTTTTTTTAATGAGAAATAGACACCAATGGAGTATTGTAATGCCAATACGATACCCATAGCAGCTGCTATGAATATGCATACATATTTCCAGGGTAAATTTGCAAAATATAATAAACTCTCTTCCTCAAAGACAAAACCAAAATATGTATTTAGAACATCATTATTAGGATACCAGGAGGAAAGATTTTGCAAGTACTCATCACCAATACAGAGAGTGCTGATATCTTAAACATTCTTTCTAATTAGGCTTCCCCACAAACGAGTTCCACTAGGCAAAACTCCTCCCTCTGCCAGGTCAGGTTTGCTTCTCTCTCCCCAACATTCTATTTCAGTTAACATTCCATTGGGCAAGCCCCTCCCACAATTGGCTCCATGTGACTCAGGCTCCATGTGACACAGGATGTAACACAACTGTGATCTAGATCAGAGCTCAAAGCAGGTTACATAGACCTATTAACGACGGGGAAGGATTTCCTGTTCCATTAACATTACAAGTATTCAGGTTTCCTGTAGATCATCTCTTCCTGTATATTTTTTTCCCCAGATGTTCATTTCATTGATGGTATACTTTATTGAATTCCTTCTGTATAATTCCATATATTGTAGTCTAGTATCACCACTGCATGCCTCTCCATTGCCCTCTGGGTGATTTTCAGTTTCAATTCTTTAGAGATTATAGTGCTACTTGACTCATAGTCATAGAGCATCATCAAAGGAATATTAGCTTTAAGAAGGCCAAGCCTTTGTTTCAGAGATAAGTTAAAAGTGAATAGAAACATTTTGCAATTTCCAAATGCATTCCATCCCATTAACTTCATGTACTTGCAGTATCTGTCCATGATATGTATACATGGATAGGCAACCAAGGTCTAGACAATAATCTTTCTTTATCCACTTAATTTTTCCCTATCTTTTATCTCCATGCCTTTACAAAATCTACTCTCCAAAGAGCTGAGAAACTCTCTTCTTCACCCCTCTCTTTTGCAATTTCTAATCTTCTTTTACAAAGTTGCACTCATATAAAATTTCCTACCTAAAATTCAATAGTGATAAATCCTTACATTTGGGTTTAAAAAAAAAAAAACTAAAAATACAAGATGACTGGGATATCATATAGAAGTTGTTTTAGGAGAAAAACATTGAGATTTTGAAGTATTACAAGTATAATCTGAATTAGCAGTGTGAAGTTGGGATCCAATAAGCTAATGTGATACTGAGTGGCATTGAGAGGCATAGATTCCATAAATATGAATGCAATGATTCCTTGATACTCTTCCCTGATCAAAACACATCTGGAGTATTACTATCAATAGTAGGTGTCCATTCACAAAGCATAGCAATGAACTGGAAAAAAAATTCAGAGAAGTTCAGCTAGGGTAATAAGGAATCTAGAGTTCATGAAATATGATAATTCATTGAAGAAATTGAGGATGTTCTCTTGGAGAAGGAATGACTCAGGAGGGACAGGATAGCTGTCAGCAGTTATTTAAAAGACTGTTATGTAAAAGAGGAATTCAACTTGCTACTTTTAGTCCAAAAGAACAAAAGTAGGAGCAACACCTCAATGTTGGAAAGGGGTAAATTCAGACTTGCTGTGGGGAGAATCTTCAAACCAATTAAAACTATTTAAAAAAAATGGAATGGGCTGTCTCAGGAAGTGGTCTCCTCCTCATTGGAAATTTTCAAAGATAGGCTGGGTTGCCACTTGTTGAATATCTTACACTGGAAAATCATTTGGAATATGGTTGGACTAGATCACTACTGAGATCTCCTCCATCTTTGAATCATTATTGTATGCTTATATTAAAAAAATAAAGAATCTAGAAAGTAAGCATAGAGACCAATAATAACTGAAGAGATCAAGGAAAGCTTTGCCTGGAATGTGGAAGGTGAGCTGAAGTAAGGCGAAAGTGATGGGTAGAGAATTCAAGGCATTGGGGACAGCTATGCAAAGGCATGAAGGAAGTAGACAAAATATTATATATAGGAAATCATAGTAAGGAGGCAATTTCAACTGCAAAGTGAAGGATGTAAGAAGGAATAAAAAGAAATGTCTGGAAAGTGAGATGTTTACAACATTGAAGAGACATGGTTTCTGGGTAACTTAATCATTTTATTAATCATACCAACATTTTAATAGAAGAATAGTCATATGGTCATCTCTCTTACACCAGAGGCAATCGCTGTGTCTGACTCACAGCTTATATGCCCATTTGAAGAGGGGTGTCCAGAGAGTAATCAACTCTGGTTAACAATTAATGATAGAAAGAATATTAAAATGAGGAGCTGGATCTATTCAAATGAACTTTGATTATGTCATTTACTTCTAAGTTTACCCTAGCCTTGGACTGTCTAGTCAAAAAGTTCATCATTACTCAGACCTAAGTAGAACACAATGGTTTCCCCAACTGGGGGTGGGGGTCTGAACATGATTATTAAGAATATTTGTCAGGGGTAGAGTCAAGATGGCAGAGTAGAAAGAAGCATATACTCTAGTGCTTCCCCCACAGCCCACAAAATATCTGTAAAAAATGACTCTCAACAAATTCTAGAGCAGCAGAAGGCATAAAAAAACAGAGTGAAAGAGAGCTCCAGCCAAAGGTAACCTGGAAGACCAACAGGAAAGGTCAATCCCACGAGATGCTGAGCAGAGGAGAGTCCAGTCCTGGCTGTGCACAAGGAGGAACAGGACCAGAACAGGCCTCTGGGGCAGAATCCCCAGCAGGGAAGGTCCCAAATCCCTCAACCCACAAGTAATAAAGAAAGCTTCAAAGGTTAGTGTGGGAGGGCTTTTCCAGTTGGGCAAGAGTGGAGTGGGGTCCCCCCAGCACTGGCAGAGGCAGTAGTAGCAGCAGCAGCAGCAGGCAGTAGACAGCTAGGTGGCCACAGAAGCAGCCTGGGTCCATTGTCTGAGCAGCTCAGCTTAAAGCCTCTGGGTAAATTGAGCAGGGGATCTGAACCTCAGCCCTCAGTGGTGGCCCTGCCTACATGCATGCAAAGCCCCTGGGGGAATTGAGCAGCTGATCTGAATATTAGCCCTGAGCATGGTCCTGGGGGAAGGAGGAACATTAGAACGCTTCTCTTGACAAAGGATTCAGAAGTCAAGTAACTGACTTCCCAAAGAAGGGGAAAAAAAATAACACCACAGAAGGTTACTTTCTTGGTGAACAGGTATCTCCTTCCATCCTATCAGATAAGGAAGAACAATGCATATTGTCAGAGGAAGTCAAGGCTTCTGCTTCAAGTACCTCCAAAATAAATATGAAATGGGCTTAGGACATAGAAGAGCTTGAAAAGTAAGTCAACAGCTTGCTAAAGGAGAACCAAAAAAAAATGCTGAAAAAAATAACACCTTTAAAAATAGGCTAATTTAATTGGCAAAAGAGGTCAAAAAAACCAATAAGGAGAAGAAGGCTTTACAAAGCAGAATTAGCCAAATGGAAAAGAAGGTTCAAGAGCTCATTGAACAAAATAGTTCTTTAAAAATGAGAGTGGAGTTCAGGGAAGCTAATGACTATATGATAAACTAATAAGTTACAAAACAAAACCAAAAGATTGAAAAAATCGAAGATAATGTGGAACATTTCATTGGGAAAACAATTGACCTGCAAAATAGGTTGGGGAGAGACAATTTAAAAATTATGGGACTACCTGAAAGCCATGATCAAAAAAAGAGTCTAGAAATTATCTTTCATGAAATTATCAAGGAAAACTGCCCTGATATTCTAGAACTAGAGGGCAAAATAAATATTGAAAAAATCCACTGATCACCTCCTGAAAGAGAACCAAAAAGAGAAACTCCTAGCAATATTGTGGCCAAATTTCAGAGTTCCCAGGTCAAGGAAAAAATATTGCAAGCAGTTAGAAAGAAACAATTTGAGTACTGTGGAAATACAATCAGGATAACACAGGATCTGGCAACTTCAACATTAAGGGATCAAAGGGCTTGGAATAGGATATTACAGAACTCAAAGGAACTGAGATTAAAACCAAGAATCACTTACCCAGCAAAACTGAGTGAAATACTTCAGGGGGAAAATGGCCATTCAATGATATAGAGGACTTTAAAGCATTCATAATGAAAAGACAAGAGATGAATAGAGAAATTGACTTTCAAACACAAGAATCAAGAGAAGCATGGAAAGGTAAACAGGAAAGAGAAATCATAAAGAACTTTCTAAAGCTGAATTGTTTACATTCCTACATGAAAGATAATATTTGTGACTCTTGAGACTTTTCTCAGTACTTGGGTAGGTGGAGGGACTGTACACACACACACATACACACACACACACATGTATAGATGGAAAGTACTGATTGAGTTGAATCAGAAGCGGTGATATCCATAAAAAAATTAAATTAAATTAAGGGGTAAGAGAGGAAAACATTGGGAAGAGAAAGGGAGAAATGGAATGGGACAGACTATCACTCATAAAAGAGATAAGAAAAATCTTTTTCAATGGAGGAGAAAAGGGAGGAGGTGAGAGGGGAAAAGTGAAGCTTACTCTCTACACATATGGCTTAAGGAGGGAATAACATGCTCACTCAATTTAGTATGAAAATCTATGTTACACTACAGGAAAGTAGGGGAGGAGACAAGTGGGGTGAGGGGGATAATAGAAGGGAGGGCAAATAGAGGAAGGGAGCAACTAGAAGCAAACACTTTTGGAAAGGGACAAGGTACTATAAGATACTGCGATGGTTTGCCATTTCCTTCTCCAACTCATTTTACAATGAAGAAACTGAAGCAAGCAGGGTCAAGTGACTTGCCCAGGGTCACACAGCTAATGAATGTTTTGGACTCAGGAAGATGAGTCCTCCTAACTCCAGACCCATCACTCTATCTACTGTGTCACCTAGCTACCCCCAACTATTGTATTAGGCCATTGTAAGAGACAATGAAGTGAAGAACCCCAGGACCACACAATAAGTTTGAACTATAATAAGTGATGATTGGGGAGATACATTGCAAGGATAAAATTAATAACACTTGTCAAGAAGTCAAAATGTGGGGTGGTGGAAGACTGCCCCTATAGTTTAGAATGAAGCATCATCATGGAAGGAGAGATCTGAACCAACAGTTAGGCAGATGAGATTGGAATGTGTACTCTGAGTTCAAGAGAGGGGAGTGTTGATCACAGTGCTCTTTAGAGACAAGATCAGAGCGCTTTTCTTTACTATGCAGAGTGTTAGGTAGCTGAGTCATTCATTCATAACAACTGGCCCAGCTCCTCTCTTCAAAACTGACACTTGGAATATCTATCAGGACATCAGAGAAAGGTGTTAACTATTTAATGGCAGTTAGGGCCCCCTGCATATCTCCCTGTCACAAAGAGGCAGCTTTAGCTTTCTGAGAAATACCATGGGAGACATACTACAGAGCAACCTTTCAGCTATTTTTGATACAGCCCCAAATGTTAATTATTTGCCTGAAATCAACAGTTGACTTGTTTGTGTTCTGCTTGTCATAAATCAAAGACAACAAACCTTTTTTCCAATTTCATTGTGAGCCAGTTTTATTTTTTTCCCAAATTGACTCTGCATTTTTGTTGTGATTAATCAAACGTATGATTTCATCATTTTAGGGAGCTCCTCATGAAGAATTTTCTTTTACCAATGAAAAATAACCACCATTCTCTTATATGATGACTGGGACACTGAGAGATCAAATGATCTGCCCAGGAGTGGATAAAATATATCTATTGAAGGAAAGAGTTGAATTTACTTACTTTACCAGTTTGATTTTTGGAGGTAACTGGAATTTAAATACAGTTTAGTTTCTTCGCAATTTTTATTGCAATAATGAATGTTGCCTCAAAGAAAAAAGTAATTGACACAAATACATAAGCACAAGAAATATTCACCAATATATCATTTGTCAAAGGTTACGAACAGGCAGTTCTTAAGAGAAAAACCCAAGTTATCCAACTCTGAGGTTCTACCTCACATTTATCAGAATGTCAAAGGTGACAAAAGAGGAAAATGACAACTGTTGGAGGGGCTACAGGAAAGCAAGCGCATCAATACACTGTTGGTAGAGGTCTGGATTAGTTCAGTCATTCTAGAAATAAATTTGGAATTATGTACAAAATATTTTTGAACTGTTCATAACCTTGGATCTAGCTAGATAATTACTAGGATTATGTACAAAGGGGATATATGTGCGTATGTGTGTGTGTATAAGTATATAAGTATGTATGCATTTCTTCTAAAAATTAAGCTTCTGTAATAATATTTCAAATGAGAATCTGATTATATATATAAATTCTTGGATATTTCTGACTTCTGAAAGATATTTCAATGCATTTTGAATTTGAATGGAAAAGCCTCCAAATATATCCTGGTTAAGAATCTGAGAGTATCTTATTTAGGTTCTTTAGGATAGGATGATTTTCTGTTTTCTCCCTCTTACCCCTTTTCATCAAAACCCACCCTTTCCATACTTTTGTATTGTATTGAGGTTACTACCATCTTTCTGACTGCTTAGGTTCATAACCTCATAAGCGTTCTTTACTCTTTCCTCTCCATTACCCCCCCACACACACCAGTATATGGGTTGATCAAGGAGGATTAGTACCACTGATGTGGGGGTTTACTGAGCCCTTTACAGGGTTGTTCATCCACTTTTGATGTCCACCTGCTACTCAGCTCTCACCTTTGGCTCCAAGAAGCTATAGCATTCACAGCAGTAAACTGTCTCTGCAGATGGGCTAAACCAGACTGAGAGTAGCTAAAGGGACTCAAACACATTAGTGAGTTGTGGGGGAGGGGCAGAAATGTCTATCCCAAGCATGTGAAGATTTGCCCCAGTGGAATGGATAGATGAGCACAATTTGTTCTAAGACTCCCAAAAATTGCTAAAGCAGGCACTGTGGAGCACTTAAAGTTAGGTCAGAGATCAAAGAAATCAAGGTTATTCACTGCATACTAGGCCATCACTAATGATCTTGAATTTTGCTTGCCACTGGACTTTGATGGAAGTCCATGGAAAAGAGACACAACACACACACACACACACACATACACATATATACATATATGTGCATATACATATATGTATACATATATCTGTGTGTGTATATATACACATATATACATACCTATACATGTATGTGTAACTATGCATTGTATAGTTGCTAAAATTTAGAAATTAAATGGGTTCCACTCTTTGGGAAAGGATGAAACAAATTGTGATACATAAATGTAATATAATATTACTTTATTATATAACAAAATGGAAAGTTGCAGAGGGAAACGGAAATGATGCAAAGTAAGCAGAACTAGGAGAACAATTTGTACAATGATAATATTTTAGAGAAAATGTTCAAATGTTTTAAAATTCTTGTTGGTACAATGCTAAACCATGAGGCTAAAGGACTGAAAATGAAAACATCTACCTGCTACCAGAGAAGTGAGCAACTTAAAATGCAGAATGGGACATACATTTTTAATACATGACCAATAGGGGAATTTACTTTGATGGACTATAGAAGGAAGGCATGAACAACCATTTATTGTTTCTTATGAAGGTTTTATTGTCCATTATTTTTAAATTGTTGATTGAGAAAGCAGCACAAGGATTGATAATAAATGCTCATAACAACAAATACATAAATTAATGATTTTTAAAAATCTAATTAATCAACAACAGTGAAAATTGCTTCAATCAATAATATATGAGAAATGAAAATCAAAGCAACTCTCAAGATCCACTTTACACCCATAAAATTGGCAAAAGATAAGTAAAATGACAGTTGTTAGAGGAGATACAATACCAAAGGCACACCATTCATAAAGCTATGAACTGATCAAACAATTCTAGAATGTAAATTGGATCTATACCCCAAAAGTTATTAAATTTTACATGTACTTTGACCCAGTGATGCAATCATTAGAAATATACCCCAAAGAAAGGGCTAATAAAAGTGACTAGTGAACATACATAGACTACAAGAAGCTGGAGTGTCTCCTTCCAGAAAGGGAAAATGATAGGTAATGACAGGGGGGAGGAGCCAAGATGGCGGAGTAGAAAGATTCACATATGCTAGCTCCGAACCCACAGCCCATAAATTACCTGGAAAGAGGAACTCCCAACAAATTCTGGAGCAGTAGAAGCTGCACAACAATGGAGTGGAAGAGATTTCTGTTCCAGAGAGCCCTGAAAAACTGACACCAAAGGTCCATCGAGCACCGGACCCAGAGCAGAACCCAGCCCTACCTTGGCCCTGCGGCACCGAGAGGAGCAGATCTGAGCAGACTTCAGGGACAGAATCTCCAGCCGCTGCGCAGGTCCCTCAACCCACAGGCGCTACATGTCAGTGAGAGAGCCTTTTTGGCTAGCTGGGGGGGAGCAGGGTGTCTCCATAACTCAGGCCCCCTCAGGAGGCAGCAGAGGAGGCAGCAGCAGACAGGGTCTCCCAAAGCAAAAAGGAGCTCGGATCCATTGTTGAAGGTCTCCACATAAACCCCCTGAGGGAAATGAGCCCATGTGGCAGCCCTGCTCCAACCTGAGCACCTGAACTTAATCTCACACTGAATAGCAGCCCCACCTCCACTGAAAGCCCTGGGGCTGGGAAGCAGCATTTGAATCTCAGACCCCAAGCACTAGCTCAGGGGAACTGGAAGTGAGGTGGGTGTGGAGAAGCATCTCAGAAGTCAAGTAACTGGCTGGGAAAATGCCCAGAAAAGGGAAAAAAAATAAGACCATAGAAGGTTACTTTCTTGGTGAACAGATATCTCCTCCCATACTTTCTGATGAGGAAGAACAATGCCAACCATCAGGGAAAGACATAGAAGTCAAGGCCTCTGTATCCCAAACATTCGAAATAGATATTCAATGGGCTCAGGCCACAGAAGAGCTCAAAAAGGATTTTGAAAATCAAGTTAGACAGGTGGAGGAAAAACTGGAAGAGAAATGAGAGAGATGCAAGAAAAGCATGAAAAACAGGTCAATACCTTGGTAAAGGAGACCGAAAAAAATGCTGAAGAAAATAACACCTTGAAAAATAGGCTCACTCAATTGGCAAAAGAGGTTCAAAAAGCCAATGAGGATAGGTAATGACAGCAGCCTGTTTTCTGATTTGGGATATGTGAAGATATTCTGTCCATTCATCATGTGTCAAAGACGAAACTTTTTGATTCAATACACAGCCTGGAATGGGGACATTCAAAAGGTATGAATCACCAAAGAAACTTGTGTTGTTCTGACTCTTTCTTGTCTGGTGACGAAGTTGTCTCTCACTTGAATGTAGCAAGAAATAGACCTCATGGCCTTCCTGTTGTTTCTGTCTCTACAGAGACTCTTCTTTCCTACCTTTAATGGAAAGGGCCTAGAGGTAACTATGTCCTTGGGAGACTTGAAAGCTCAGGATAGTGAACCGCCAGAAATCTAGGAGCTGAAATCCGGGCTGGATTTGCCAGCAAGAGTGGAGCAAAATACCAAACAACTTACCAGTCTTACATTTGCAGAGATATTGACTGATTCATCTTTGGCTATAATGTATTTGAAAATGAATTTGGTAAGGCAAATGTTATGTAGAAAATCAAACATTAAGTTTAACTCTACTCTATCCCATGACTGAAATGATGTGGAGAGTATGTCCATGTACTTGGAGAGAAATATGAGGACTGAACAGAGGCCTGGTATGTACATTAGAGAATGAAGAATTTAGCATAAAGGGACTAGACATTTGCAGGAAGGAAAGCTCTGTCACTCACATATAAGAGCTGGGTAGCAGATCCAATGAAAAGTGAATAGGGGAACTTCATTTACCTAGTTGTGGCAGACCAGAATAAGGAATGATGACTAGACTATGCCTGTATACTGCACAAGGAGCAAACACAGAAAGGAGGAGAGCTGTTTGGTTATCACCTTAGCAGGAAGATGGGGTCTCATATTCAGATCCCAGGCAAACCTAAGGACCAGAGCAAAATAACCATGGCCGGGAGTTCAGAATAAAGGGGCTTTTCAGTTTTGTCAGTCTGAACCTGCTGATACTTCAAGCTATCTGATAGTGGTTAGGTCTGGAAGTAGTCTACTGGAGCTCTAAACAGGGGAAAAATCCACAGTTGTGCACCTTATATCTCAAACCTGAATCAGAAGCTTGAAAAGATCAGACCAGGAGTCATCAGTCAGACTTCACCACAGATAAGACCTCTCTGAGTGAACTGAAAGTTTTCAGGTACCCATCCTGAGTTGTCTGTAAGATCTATGAAGAAAATAGCACTTAATACCCCTAAAAAGCAGCAGCATGGCTCAGCACAATATTAAACAGGTCCAAGAAAGTCCTAGACATTACTTTAACAAGTACATAGAACCTGGCCTTAACACAAACTCTCAGTTTGGGAATTAAAGTTAGAATAACTAATAAATCATGAGAGAAAACTGCCATATTTCTTAGAAGAAGAAGACAAATGAAAGCAAAATAGAATTCACAATTCATTTCCTAAAAGAAACCCCAAACTGAAGACATTTTACAGGATCTTAGTCAAAATCTAGAGCTTCCAAATCAAAGCAAAATACTATAAGCAGTGAGAAAACAGGAATTCAAGTACTGAGGAGGCACAATCAGAATTGCAGATGATTTAGCAGCAATCATATAAAGGAGTAGAGACGTTGGATGTAATGTCAAAAAGAGAAGATTTATCATTGCAATTAGAGTGAGAGAAAAAAAGACAGGAAAAAAAGATCAATTTTATAAAATTATTTTTTTTTCACAAACAAATCCAATGCATCTAAAATCAGAAGAGAAGAAAGTCACTGGAAAAATATAGTAAGAGCAAGTTTTACTGATAAAGATCTAGTGTCTCTGGAAAACACAAAGTGGAAAACAAATCAACAGACATAAATTTGGAGGTTTTGCTGTGATCCTCCTGAGTTCCAGACTATTGTTAATGGAGATGACAAAACTCAGTTTCACATGGGGTATTTCAGAGACTCACCTGATGAACTTCCCGTATATGTTGGTGTAAATGAGGCAAAGATAAATTGTACAATTGTTCAAAATGGAGACAATGTGTTTGCTGCAGTCAAATTATTTTTGGTGAAAAAAATTCAGGAGGAAATAGATAAAAAAGAAAATTGATCTTTTGCAGAATGTAAATGAAAAACTAACTGAAGCTGCCAAAAAACTGGGTTATTCCTCAGAACAAAAAAGCATGAGCAAGAAACAGAGAGATAAAAAAGTAGTGACAAAGGCTTTTCACAGTGCAGGTCTGATTGTCCCAACAGATAAATATGATGTTGGGTACAGAGACCTCCCTGAAACAGATGCTAATCTTAAGATAGTTTGCGGAATAATTGTTGAGTCTTCCAGCAATGAGCAGAGAATGAAAGCATTTGCCCCATTTAGGAAATGGTGACTTTTATTCAATTTGCTAATGATGAATAGGACTTGAGCTAGGAATTGACCTTTTTTGCTATGGCTCCCAGTATTTTCACAAATTGGTCAGCTTCTACCTCTTGCCTATAAATCGTTGAAGAGGAATTTGTTTGCAGAGATCACTGAAGCTCCTCTGACCAACAGAAGCAAAGGGAACATAGATCAACTTGCAACATGAAGGAGAAAAAAGATGGTACAAAGCAGTATTGTAAAATGTTAAATGTTTTATAACGTTAGGAGCACTAAACTATTAAATAGTTTTGGTTTGGGGTTTTTTTGGTTGTTTTAAAAGAAGTTGAAAGCTATGAATAAATAAAGTTTATATAATTCCAAAATAAAAAGATCTAGGGTCTAAGATATATGGAGAACTGACTCAAATTCATTAGAATAAAAGCCATTCTCAAGCTGAAAAATGATCAAATGATATGAACAGGCAATTTCCAACAGAAAATTCAAGCTGTCAGTAACCATATGGAAAAATTAACCAAACCATGAGTAATTATAAGAATTAAGATTAAAATAAATCTGATACTCCCTCACACTCAAAAGATCAGCAAATTTGTTCCCCCAGAAAAAAAAATGACAAATGACCCAGAGGCTGTTTTTTCAAAAAAAGGTACAGAAAGATGGTATTTGTAATTATTGAGAATTTTCTCAGTGTTAGGGTAGTTGGAGGGAAACATATATATATATATATGTGTGTGTGTGTATATGTGTATATGTATATATATAATATTATATATTATAAATTCAACTCACCCTGTGCCCTCTTCTGTCAGAGGAGGGCACAGGGTGAGTTGAATTTGAAGGATGATACCTAAAACAATAAAATTAAGGAATATATTGGAAGAAGATAAAAGAAAGAAATAGAATGGGCTAAATTATCTCATATAAAATAGGCAAGACAAAGCTTTCACAATAGAGGGGAAGAGGGGGAAGGTGAGAGGGAATTAGTGGGTGAACCTAACTCTCATTGGATTTGACTTAAAGACAAAATAACATGCACATTCAATTTGGTATGAAAATCTACCTTATCCTACAGGAAAGTAGGGAGGGAATGAAATAAGAGGGAGAGGATTGAAGGGAGGGCAAATAGGAGAGGCAGTAATCAGAAGAAAACACTTTTGAGGAGGGACAAGGTCAAAAGAGAGAATAGAATAAATGGAGGGGCAGGATAAGAGGGAGGGAAATTAGTCTAATAATTGGTGAAAGACTAATAATTAGTCTTTCACAACATGACTGTTATGGAAGTATTTTGCATGACTACACATTTTTAACCTACATCAAATTGCTTGCTTTCTCAGTGGGGGTGGGTGAGGAGGAAGGAAGGGAAAGAATTTGAAACTCAAAGTTTTAAAAGCAAATGTTAAAATCATTTTACATGCAACTGGAAAATAAGACATATAGGCAATGGGGAATAGAAATCTATCTGGTCCTACAAAAAAACAGAGGGGAAGGAGATAAGAGAAGGGAGTGTGCAGTAAAAGGGAGGGCAGACTGGAAGAAGGAGTAATCAGAATACATACTGTCTTGGGGCAGGGAGAGGGGAGAGATGGGGAGAAAACTTGGAACTCAAAATCTTGTGGAAATGAATGTTGAAAACTAAAAATAAATTAATTAATAATAAAAAGCATATTAGTACACTATTTTTGCAGCTATGAATTGGTTCATCCATTCTAGGATGTGAACTGGATCTTGAGTAGCAGTGGTAGTGGCAGGAGAAGGAGGAAGAGGAGAAGTAATAATTATTAAATTATTAAAAATAATAAGCTATAAGGTTTGCAAAGTGGTTCATAAATATCACATTTTATCCTCACAAAAATCCCTGGGGTGTCAATACAATTATTATCCCCACTTTGCAGATGAGGAAACAGAGTTTCTTCAAAAACAGAGGTTGTGACTTGCCCAGGGACACAAAGTGTGTGAGTTAGGATTTGAACTCAGGTCTTCCTGACTCTAGGTCTAGCCCTCTACCAGCTACACCTGTATGTTTGACTCATCTATACCATTATTCATATCCCAAGGAAATCAAACAAAGGGGGAAATGATTCATATGCACAAAAGTATGCCAGCCCTTCTTGTGGTGGCAAAGAACTAGAAATTTAGATGAACAAACTATGACATGTGAACATAACAGAATGCTAGCGCTTTAAGAAATGATGAAAGGAACAATTTTAGAGAAACCTCCAAATGTTCACTTTAGCATAGTACCTGATACACAGTAGGTATTTAGTAAATGCTTAGTGGTTGATTGAAAGATTTGAATGAACTGATACATAGGCGAGGTGAACAGAACCCAGGACAACAAATTATGCAATAACAACACTGTAAAAAAGTGAATTATTCTGAAAAACTTATAAACTCTGATCAATACAATGATCATGATAATTTCAGAGGATTCATGCTGACATATTTGTCTCCTGGCAGGGAAATGATGGTTACAGGTGTAGATTGAAACATAACTTTTTTTGATTCAGGGATCATGAGAATTAATTTTGCTTGACTAAGATTTTTTCCTAATTGTTTCATTTTTCTTTTTTTCAACTGGTCAGGGGTTGAGGGAAGGAGAATAGAAAAAGATTTTTGCTAATTTAAAAATGAAATCAAGTTTTCAAAAGAAATTTAAAGTATAAAAAGGGCAAAAGGGTAGAGAAAGCCTATGTTGTAAAGGGCATTAAAAGCCAAACAAAAGATATTTTATTTGATCCTGGAAGTAATAGACAAGCACTGGAATTTACCGAGCAGGGGGTTGACATGATCAAAGTTGTGATTAAGGAAAATTACTTTTGTGATTGAGTGAAGGATAACTGTAGCAGGTAAGATAATGTACTTGAAACAGGAAATCTAATCAGAAAACTATTGCAGTAGTTCAGCTATTAGATAACGAGGGTCTGCACCATGGAAGTGGCTAGGACAGAAGAGAGAAGGGGATACATATGAGAGGTATTGAGAATGTAGAAATGAAAGGACTGGGCAATGGATTGTATTTATGAAGGGAATACATAAGAAGAAGAGTCAATGACCAAGTTAAGAACTTGGGAGAATGATGGTGCACTCCATAATAATAGGAAGTGGAAAGAGGGAGAGATCCAGGGAAAAGATTGTGTTTTAGATTTGCTGATTATGAGATGCCTAAGGTATATCGTGTTTGAGATTTCCAAGAGGTAGGTGGTGATACAAGGCAGGAGGTCAGAAACGAGATGAGATCCGGATGAATAGATCTGAGAATCACCTGCATAGATATGACAAATGACTCCACAGGAGTTGACAAGATCAACTAGTGAAATAGTATGAAGGGCAAAAGGGGAGGGCCTAGAACTGAACATTGGAGGTTCTCACACTTAGGGAGTGTGGCCTCGAGGAAGAATGAGCAAAAGACATAGAATGAAGAATCAGACAGGTAAGAGGAGAACTAGAAGAGGATATTGATTTGGAAACTAGATAGAAAAGAATATTTAAGAGAAGACTGTGATCAAAGTGTCAAAGGCTGAAGAGGTCAAAATGAGGATTGAAAAAAGGCCACTAGATTTGTCAAGAAAGGGATCACTGGTGGCTTTGGAGAGATAATTTCCATTCACATGATGAGGTCAGAAGCAAGACTACAGAGGATTTAAAGTGAGAAGAGAAGTAGAGGCACCAATTTTAGAATATTTTGGCAAGGAGCTCACCTAAGAAGGGAAGGAAAGATATAGGTCAACAGCTAGCAGACAACAAAGGATTAATGAACTGTTTTGTTTCAAGACGAGACAAACATGGATTCATTTGTGTAGCAAGGAAGGAGCAAATAAAGATACACTAAAGATCAGAGACAGTAAGCATGATAAAGGATCAATCTGCTGGAGAAAATGGGAAAGGATGGGATCAAGTATGCACATAAAGGTGTTTGCTGGGCAGAGTAGAGGCATCTCTTCCTCATAGACAGAAATGGAGGAGGAGATCTTAGGGGAAGATATTTGAGTAATGCCACATGAATAGGTAGAAAGAAGAGGAACCTCTCATTGAATGATCCCATTTTTTTTAATGACGTGTGACCTAATGTACCAAGTTGAGAGGATGAGAGGAGAGAATGCTGTTAGAGGCTTGAAAATCAGAAGATGTTAGAAATATGAATGTGATGGAATTTTGTTGTGCCATGAGAAACAGCAAAAGCGGGGAGGGTAGATTCAGAGAAACCTAGGAATACTTGTATGAATTAATTCAGAATGCAATAAGCAGAACCAGTAAAACTATGTATATAATTACCAAAACAAAGAAAGAAAAGGAAATCTGAAAAACTGCAGAACTCTTGTCTGTACAAAATGACCGATCACTAGTCCAAAAGAATGCTGATGAAGTACATTTCTTGATGTAGAATAAAATGTATTTTTAAGATAATTTTTTTTGCTTGAATATACTCCTTTGTTTTAAAGGAGCGTTTTTGTTTGGAAGTGGGGAGAATCGTGGAGAAAGTAGGTGGCAGTGAGAGTGGTCCAAAAGATGAGAAAATGAAGAAAAGAACATGAATGAAACATTTTTGAAATGCATAAAAGAGAGCAGAAGGTAGTTCAGAAAGGGACACAAACAAACAAGGCAGTTGTTAGCATGCCTTTAAATTTAATAAGATAGATATTGACTTGTGATTTTATTGGTGCAGGGAGATTCCAAATAAGGAAACTCCTATTACCAATGTAAGTTAGTATCTTCTCTAAAAGTTTTAGTGCTCTGACTAGAGCATTTAAATTTAAGTGCCTTCCCCCAGGTCACACAGTGAGGTTATTTCAGAGCCAAAACTTGATTCCAAATTTCTCTGGCTTTGAGTGATTCTCTCTGTCCTTAAAGTTATGATGTCCCTCCTAAATTTAATATATAATTCAGCTTAATATTTATTAAAGAAAATGTGTTAAAATAATTACATATATATATTCCTGTATTCTTTGTGTATGACACCATACTGTTTGAAAATTTTCTAGTTGATAATAAAAAAATTTAAAGAGATAAATAAGAATAACCACTCTAAAAAGAAATAAAAAATATAACAAAGCCCAGTCTTCCTATGAGAAAAATATACCTTACAAGGACCAGCTGAAGCCAGAAGCAGGAAGCAGATGGCATCTCCAGTTATGTGCACAATGGGATTGTGTTTAGCACTATTTGGCAGAAACAGACACATCCAGTAAAGTAGCATTATGGAAAACTATGTTTGGCAGAGACTAAATGGGTAGCAGAGATTAAACATTCAGGGCATTAGCAGCCAGGGGTGATTACATGTCCAGAAGAGAGAAATGGAGAAGAGATTTTGTGGGAGTAGCTTGATGGCATTACCAGAAGTTATCAGGAGCCCTAGAGTGGAATGGCACGAATTGCCCTCAAAGTGTATTTTTCATGCACACAATCTTATTAATAGTTATTAGTAGCTAAATAATTATTTATGGAAAAATGCGTCTCAGATTTATTAAGAAAATATCTTACACACAATGTCATTTCATTGTTTTTTCTTTGTATTGTGTTCCCTTGTTGATTGTTAAAAGTGAAAGCAAACATTACTACAAAAGATTACGAATATATTTTCACTATTTTCTAGTACTATCTTATGCTAAAAATTTACTATTAAAACTAACAAAACATTACTAGGAGCTGATAAAGTATGACTATGATGCAATAAAATGTTACTAAATACAGATTTAAATGGAGACTTAATAAAATCCTAAAAAACAGGTCAAAGAACAAATCATAAAAATAGATATGTGCAAGATAATGATGAGGCAGAATATCTAAACTGCTGTGGTGTAGCTAAAATAGGTCTCAGGGGAAAAGTGTATCCCTTAAAATATATTAACAAATAGGAAAATTATTAATTAACTGAATTAATTAATTAATTGAATATTCATTTTTAAGCTAGAATACTAACAAATAACATCAAAATAAAGAAAAAGAGTACATCTTGAAAATTAAAGGATAAATACACTGAAAACCAAGTAGATGAAAAATAATAACTAAAATGGAAAACTTTATAAAAATTAATAAGATTAATAAAGTATTTACAAAGAAGTAAGAGAAAAATGAACTACTGTCTACATAAAATCATAATAAAATCAAAAGAAACAAAAAGAATTATCAGATGTTACTATGTAGTTACATGCCAACAAAACTGAGAAATGAAAAGACATGGAAGATTACTCACCACATAAAAAAAATATCAGAATAAGGAATTAGAATAGCTCTAAATGACCTATCAAAGGAAAAATGAAACAAGCTACTACAGAAAGATTTTGAGAAAAAAAATCCTGTTAAACTTGTAAAAAATAATTAATACCTATACTTCATAAAATATTAAAAAATGAGAAAGAAAAAGTTTCTAACCTCATTTTATGAGATAAATGTAATCTCAATACCTAAAGAAAGAAAAAGAAATAATAAAAATGACAAAGCAATATCCTTGATGAAAAATTATTTTTATACCTTAAATAAAATTCCAGAAAAAAGGACTTTTTTAATTCTTTAATTCTTAATTTTTAATTTAATTTTGTAGATTAATTTTACAACAATCATTCACTTTGATCCTCTTGAAACCTTACTAGATGGTCCAAAGATGTTTCAAAAATAGGAAGAAAATAGTTTAATTAATTATATTATGAACAAAATACCCTAAAATGATTATATGAGTAAATGTAGAAAAAGTCTTTGATAAAGTATAGGATTCATTCATAAAAAAAAAACAAAAAAATAAAACCAAAAATAAACCATAAAGTATAATGATAAAAGAATCTTTTAATGTTTGGGAATATAAGTATTTACCTAAAATTAAAAACTAACATTCTATGTCATATTAAAATGCTAGAAGCTTTCCTAATAAATATATGAGTAAATAAAATTCCTGATTCCTTTGCAATTATTTGAGATAGTTTTAAGAATTCACATTATAGAAATTATAAAGAAAAAGAGAAATGTATTCTTGTTTTCTGATTATATGATGGTTTACTTAGAAAATCCTATGGAATCAATACAAAACTAATTAAATATAATTAATTAGATTGTTTATTAAAATATAAATATAAATAATTGAATAAATTATTTATAAATAAATATTGATAGCCCCAGCATAAAGTTACATAAATAAATTATTAATACTACCAGTGTAAAGTTATAAACTACAAAATAAGCCACAAAAATATACATTTCTACACTTCAGTAACAAAATCTGGTTTTGCTCTTCAATATTTTTTCAGTCCCAATTGACTATTCATGACTTCGTTTGGATTGTCTTGGCAAAGATACTGGCAGAGGTAAGTTTGCCATTTCCTTCTCTAGTTCACTTTATATAGTTAGACAAATGATAGATAGATAGATACATAGATAGATAGACAGATAGATAGATATAGAGATAGATATAGATGTAGATATATAGAAATATATAGAATAGAGCAAAACAGGACTCAATGACTTGCTTAAGGTCATACATCTAGTAGGTATCTGATGCTGGATTTGTATTCATGAAAATGTCTTTCTGATTACAAATTCAGTGCTCTATCTATTGAACCACCTAGCTGCCCCCAAACTGGAAGTGACAACCCTATGTTGCAAGTTTCATTCAGCTGTGTCCAAACTTTTGTGACCCCATTTAATGATTTCTTGGCAAAGATACTGTAATGGTTTCCTATTTCCTTCTCCAATTCATTTTACACATGAGGAAACTGAGGCAAAACATGAGGAAATGACCCAGGATGAGACAATTAAGGGATTTGCCCAGGGTCACATAGTAAATATTTTAGGTCAGATTTGGACTCAAGGAGATGAGTCTTCCTTTCAGACCAGACCCTCTATCCATTGTGTTACCTTTCCTCAGTAATATAAACAATAATAGAAAAGGAATTCCTGTTTAGAATAACTAGAAAATATATTTTAAAACAATAACAATATTAACAATTAGGAAGTGATCTATCAAAGAACACTCAGTACTTATAAAGATTCATTTTAAAATGTTCTATAAAAAATAAAGAATATTTTAAATAACAAGAGAAACATTCAGTGCTTATGAAACTAACATTAGTGAATTCCTCCCAGAAATTCCATTTTTAAGAAGACTACGGGCCAGAGACCCTTCTTTTCTTTCTTGACTCTACTCCTAACTTTTTGGAGCTTCTTGACCATGTCTCAGCGGTCTTGTCACCCAAGAGTTCCCTCAGTACCTGTGGCATCCTCACCCTGAAACATGCTTCTGCTCCTGTGATCCCCTTTACTTATTGGTGAGTTTGTCTCTTAACCACCTCCACAGGTTTTGTTTCCAGTCCTCTTGTGTTCTCTCTACTCCATCTCTCTCTCTCTCTCTCTCTCTCTCTCTCTCTCTCTCTCTCTCTCTCTCTCTCTCTCTCTCTCTCTCTCTCTCTCTCTCTCTCTTCTCTCTCTCTCTCTCTCTCTCTCTCTCTCTCTCTCTCTCTCTCTCTCTTTCTCTCTCTCTCTCTCTCTCTCTCTCTCTCTCTCTCTCTCTCTCTCTCTCTCTCTCTCTCTCTCTCATCTTTTATTTGTCATCATCCTACATCAGAATGTTAGCTCTTTGAGCCAGGACCTATCTTACTTTCGTTTTTTATTTGTAGACTTCATACTTCATGTTTACTTTAGTACCTCCACATAATAAATTCTTGTCATTGAATTGACTCATGACTGGACCATGCCAATATCATAAGAATACAATACAAATGATGTTGCCATATAGATTTGGATGCTACATAGAGCTAGTCAATATTATAACAAAATTTACTGGAAGGACAAAAGTTCTAAAATGTTAAGGAGAATATTTTTAAAAGATAGGAATAAAGAAAAAATAGCACTTTCAGACCTCAAACTATGGTGTAAAGCATTAATCATCAAAACCATTTAGTACTGGTTTAAAAATAGAATGGTAGATCAATGGAACAGACTAGACAAGGAAAAATCAGAAATAATTGAACTGAATAACTCAGTGTTCAATAAACCCCAAATATAAATTACCTGAGGAAGAAATTCCTATTTGACAAGAACTACTACAAAAAACTATAAAGCTGTCTGGAGAAAGTTCAATTTAGATTTCATGTGTATCCGCATATATAATACATTCTAAATTATATATAATTATATATGATATCCTACAATAAATTCAAAATAGACAAGTGACTTGAATGTTAAAGCTCATATGATGAATAATTAAAAGAAAATAAAATCATATATGTCTCACAGGATTGGGAGTGATTTTTTGGGTTTGTTTGTTTTTTTTTTTTTTTTTGCCTTTTACAATTAAGGAATGCCTGTGGAGACCTATAATAAATGGTAGAAATGTACAGAAGATATGGCAGATAATCTTCCTGTTTAGATCCAGCTGTGGGTTAGGGGAAATACTATTTGGCTTGAAGTAAAATGATCCAACCCTGGCACATCCTGTATAGTTGTGAGAAAATCACTAAAATTCCATGAGTCTCAGTTTCTTCCTTTGTTAAAATGAAGATAAGAGTACCTAAACATCCCAGGGTTTTGATGTGAAGAGAATGAGATAAAACTTTAAAGTAATATAGCAATGAATATTATTGTTTTATTTAGAGATACAAATAATGTCCCAAATGTTTGAAGGAGGGAATTAATCCCTTTTTTTTTTTAATTTGGATTAAGTGGAGTTTGGGTCAAATAAGCATTTTTTTCATAGTTGTTCTGGACTTATTGATATTACATTATCCATATCCAAAGATTCTTACTTGTATCTACCCAAATAAAACTTAAAGTAAAAGCTGAGAAAATCCCTTTCATTTGAAACCAAGAAACCAGACCCCAAGTCATGTTACCTGTCCCCATCCCTTTTTCTTTGTAATAAATTTTAAGGTGAAATGAGACTCTCTTTCCCTAGATACTGACTTTTAGCTCTCTATTTTACTGTGTCAACATAAGAATGCAGTAGGAAGGGCAATGAAAATGGAATCTGAAGACTAGGGTCCTAGTAGTGCCTTACTGTGTGAGCTTAGACAGCCTACTTGCCCACTCAGAGCCTCAGGTTCCTCATTTATAAAATAGGAATAATATTTAATAGTCAACACATGATATAGAGTCATAAGGTTCAGATAAAATTATTTAAAGCACATCACAACTATGATTCACCATATAAGGATGGTTATTATTGGCATTAAGAAAACAGCAAAGGCCATTTGTCCATCACAGAGCTAAATTTAGAAAGAATAGTCTGATAAGCTCCAAAACAAATCATTCCCTAACCATATGAATTGTTTGTTTGAATTTCATCTCTGATGAGATAAGACAAAATCAACAGTGACAGGGGAGGAGCCAAGATGGCGGAGTAGAAAGACTCACATATGCTAGCTCCGGAACCCACAGCCCATAAATTTCCTGTAAAAAGAATTCCCCACAAATTCTGGAGCAGTGGAACCTGTGCAGCAACAGAGGGGAGGAGATTTTCTTTCCAGAGAGCCCTGAAAAACCAACCCCAGGGGTCCGTCACATACGGGACGTGGAGCAGAGCCCCTATGCTGCTGCCCTGGCCACGCGGCCCCGAGAGGAGAGGATCCGAGCAGGCTTCAGGGATGGAACCTCCTGTGGCCATGAAGGTCCCTCTGCACACAGGTACTAAAGGTCTGTGAGAGACCCTTCTGGGATGGCCAAGAGGGGAGCAGGGTGTCTCTGTGACTTGGGCCCCCTCGGGAGGCAGCGGCAGAGGCAGCAGTGGCCCGGAACTCCCAGAGCAGAAAGGAGCTACACTCCATTACTGAAGTTCTCAGCATTAACCCCCTGAGGGAACTGAGCCTGGGAGGTGGCCCTGCCTGCACCTGAGCACCAGGACTTAAGCTCACATTGAATAGCAGCAGTGCCCACCACTGAAAGCCCAGACACTGGGAAGCAGCATTTGAATCTCAGACCTCAAGCACTAGCTGGGCAGCTCTAGGTGGGGGTGGACAGGAATCTCAGAAGTCAAGTAACTGGCTGGGAAAATGCCCAGAAAAGGGAAAAAAAATAAGACCATAGAAGGGTACTTTCTTGGGAAACAGATGTTCCCACCTTTCATTTCTGATGACGAGGAACAATGCTTACCATCAGGGAAAGACATAGAAGTCAAGGCCTCTGTACCCCAAACATCCAAAATAAATATTCAGTGGGCTCAGGCCATGGAAGAGCTCAAAAAGGATTTTGAAAATGAAGTTAGATGGGTGGAGGAAAAACTGGGAAGAGAAATGAAAGAGATGCAAAAAAAGCATGAAAAACAAGTCAATACCTTGCTAAAGGAGACCCAAAAAAATGCTGAAGAAAATAACACCTTGAAAAATAGGCTCACTCAATTGGCAAAAGAGGTTCAAAAAGCCAATGAGGAGAAGAATGCTTTCAAAAGCAGAATTAGCCAAATGGAAAAAGAGGTTCAAAAGCTCACTGAAGAAAATAGTTCTTTCAAAATTAGAATGGAACAGATGGAGGCTAATGACTTTATGAGAAACCAAGAAATCACAAAACAAAACCAAAAGAATGAAAAAAAATGGAAGAGAATGTGAAATATCTCATGGGAAAAACAACTGACCTGGAAAATAGATCCAGGAGAGACAATTTAAAAATTATGGGACTACCTGAAAGTCATGATCAAAAAAAGAACCTAGACATCATCTTTCATGAAATTATCAAGGAAAACTGCCCTGATATTCTACAACCAGAGGGCAAAATAAGTATTGAAGGAGTCTATCTATCACCACCTGAAAGAGATCCCAAAAGAGAAACTTCTAGAAACATTGTGGCCAAATTCCAGAGTTCCCAGGTCAAGGAGAAAATCTTGCAAGCAGCTAGAAAGAAACAATTCCAGTACTGTGGAAATAAAATCAGGATAACACAAGATCTAGCAGCTTCTACATTAA
Source organism: Bettongia penicillata ogilbyi (assembly GCA_023548195.1). Taxonomy (NCBI): domain Eukaryota; kingdom Metazoa; phylum Chordata; class Mammalia; order Diprotodontia; family Potoroidae; genus Bettongia; species Bettongia penicillata. The sequence goes on along the minus strand of JAJHZJ010000783.1, from coordinate 369,191 downwards.
GGGATCGAAGGGCGTGGAATAGGATATTCCAGAAGGCAAAGGAACTAGGACTCAAACCAAGAATCACCTACCCAGCAAAACTGAGTATAATACTTCAGGGGAAAATATGGTCTTTCAATGAAACAGAGGACTTTCAAGCATTCCTGATGAAAAGACTAGAGCTGAAAAGAAAATTTGACTTTCAAACACAAGAATGAGAAGAAGCATGAAAACGTAAACAGTAAAGAGAAGTCATATAAGGGACTTACCAAAGTTGAACTCTTTACATTCCTACATGGAAAGACAATATTTGTAACTCTTAAAACTTTTCAGTATCTGGGTATAGTTGGCAAGACCACACACAAACATACACACATGCGCACACACACACGTATACATGTGCACACACACACATACACACATGCACGCACATACAGAGACAGAGAGTACAGAGTGAATTGAATAGGATGGGACCATATCTTAAAAGAAATTAAGGTAAACAGTGAGAGAGAAATGTAGTGGGAGGAGAGAGGATGAAATGGAATGGGGCAAATTATCTCTCATTCAAGAGGCAAGCAGGAGACTTTTTAGTGGAGGGAAAAAGAGGAGAGCTGAGAAAAAAAACATGAAGTTTACCTTCATCACATTCGAGTAAGGAAGGAATAAAATGCACACTCATTTTGGTATGAAAATCTATCTCACAATACAGGAAAGTGGGGGAGAAGGAGATAAGCAGGGTGGGGGGATGATGGAAGGGAGGGCAATGGGAGGAGGGAGCAATTTGAAGTCAACACTCTTGGGGAGGGACAGGATCAAAAGACAGAATAGAAAATCAAAAGTGACTTAAAAAGCTAGAAATTATTCTTGATAGGTTAAAAACTTATCTTTAATTTAGGCTCCTACTGTTCCTTATAATCAGCTCCATAGCAAAGTTTTACTTATTCAGCAGCTAACAAGGAATGTTGCTGAATAACCAATGGGAGCCATTTGGAGGAAGGGCAGCTGCTCAAATAGGTAAGTTAATTTATCCCTGGACAGTTCTGATTTAAAGGTTAATGCATTCAGCATCTACTTTGGAAGTTTCACAAGGATAATTCAGAGTAACAAAAGGAGAACCACCCAAGTTTTGAAGCCATGTGAAACTGCATTCCTAGAAGATCCTCAAAAATGTAAGTCATCAATGGTCCCTAGCAGAGCATTTCTAAAGAACAATTTTTGAATAATACCTTTCTTTTTAATAGAAAGATTTTAAGTTTAGGAAGTAAAGAAAATCAGTCAATTAGCATTTATTAAGCAGCTACTGTGTGTCAGACACTATGCTAAGTGAAGGTATGGAAATGGTTTCTGGTTCTGTGTTATTCCTACTTAAAATACACATATGTAATAAAGGTATACAATAAAGCCTTGGGAGGAATATTCAACTTGCCTTCATAAAACTATTGTGGCATAACGTTGAACACACTGAGTTTAGAGCTATCCAAAAGTAGAATGCATTGCTTTCGTTGGTAACACAAATTGGAGGCCTTCAAGCAAAGGGTGGATGACTACTTGTAAAGGATATCATGCAGAGGATTCCTATCCATGTATTAGTTGGGATAGGTGATACTTGAAATCCCTTTTAGATCTGAGATTTCTTGATATCATGAATCAAATGCCATCTATGTCAATTGCTACCTCTCTGACCTAGGGTAATTCACTTTTTATTCCTGGAATGTTACCAATATAGTCAATAATTTAATTAATCTCTAATTAATGATAATTAAACACCTACTATGTGCTGAGTACTGTACTATGGTTGAAAAGTGGGAAGTAGAAAAAAAGGATTAAATAAGGTATTTTCTAAGGTTCCTTCAGTCTCTTAATCCTATTATTCTAACCTGGCCTGTGACCTTGGACAAGTCAGATAACCTCTATGAAATTCTGTTTCTTCACCTGACAAATGAGGGGTATAGTACAGACACTGTTTCTCTCAGGATTATATGTAGAATATTTTAGAAGTTTTAAACAATATATAAATGTTTGAGGAGAAGGGGTAAAAGGAGAAGAATGTTAATAGTTACTATGATTGGGGAAGGTCAATTAAGGTAATGGATGGGAAAGTGCTTTTAACCATAATAGATGTACAAATGGGAATTTTATTACAAGTGATAACCAAGAGCGTCCTAAATAATCAGAGAAATTTTAAAAATGGAACTCATCATCTTTCCCCAACATCATCCCTCTTCACTGCTTTCCTGCTTCTGCAGACAAAACAATAATCCTTTCTGTCATGTAAGTTCACTTCCTTAGAATCATTTTTACCCCTTTACTCTCTCTCACTACTTTATCCAGACAGTTGCCAAGCTGTCAATTCTACATCTAAAACAGGGATTCTTAACATTTCATGTGCCTGAACCCCTTTGGTAGCCTGGTGAAACCTATAGAGCCCTTCTCAGAATAATATATTTAAATGAATAAAACAAATATATAGGATTGTTAAGAAAATATATATGATTACAAAGGGGGAAATGCTAAAATATAGTTATCAAGTTGTTTCTTAAATATTCTCAGGTAAAAATTCTTTGACTTAAAAAAATTTCTAATCTCTCTCTCTCTCTCTCTCTCTCTCTCTTCTCTCTCTCTCTCTCTCTCTCTCTCTCTCTCTCTCTCTCTCTTTTTCCTTTCCTTATCCCTCTCTTTCTCCCTCTCCCTGTCTCTCTTCCTCTCTGTTTTTGTTTTTTGTCTCTATATCTGCCTGTCTCCCTGTTTCTCTTTCCCTTCTCTAGCTTATTTTGCAGATGAGGAGACTGAAGCAAGTAGCATGAAATTACACTTGTTCAACGTTGCACAACTAGTACTGTCTGAGTAGTAGTAATGTCACTAGTAGTGTCTGAGACCAGTTTTGAATTCATGAAGATGAGTCTTCCTGAGTCTAGGCCCAGCACTCTCTCCACTGTACTACTTGGCTGCTGTCTGGCAAGTAATACCTGCTTAATAAATATTTTTAGTTTATAAATTTAGTTGATTAATAGTGATGACAAAACCTCGATATACGTAAAATATTTAAATCAGTGTCAGAAAAATTCCCAATGGCAGGAACTCTGTCTTCCTCATCTTTGAGGAATCATCATCATCTCTCTACAGAGCCTAACAACAGAGCTCAGTACTATGAGGTGTTCAGTAAGTATGGGAACAATCTGTTTTTCCATTTACTGGTACAATCGAAATCTAAAAGATAGGCTAGAGTAGTCAGGAGAGACATCACAGATGAGGAAGGCTCTGAATTACACCTTGAAGGGTAAGTAGAAAAACCACAATTCCCACAGAGGAATTATTGTTCCATGGTCACGTTTTCATTTTTCAAAGCAGTCGGCACAGAAACAATAATTAGACCTTATTCAATGTTTGTGGAACAGGGAGTTAGGTACATCCATCAAATAAAAGGGCACAGAAGTGACATGCTTTCACGTGAGAGAAAGATGTATGGCTCTTGGGTAGTGACTTGAGTAGTATCCACTACTGGTCTTGGATATAAGGACTATAATGAGTAAATAAAGCCCAGTCATCTCAGGTGGGGCAAGGCAGGCAGTCTTGGTTGTCAGGAGTCAGTTCAGTACTAATGGTCTCACTTCTTACTAGCTCCCTGACGTTCTTTTCATCTGTTCCTCACAAGAGCCTACTAAGGTAGACATCATGATCTCCATTTTAAAGATGAGGAAAGAAGCTCAGGGAGATGAAGTCATTTGCCCGTATTCTGTTCAGTGGCATAAATGGATCTCAAAACAACCCAATCTAGTCAAATAAGCATTCATCAAACAAGGCACTGGTCTACACAGTGGATATAAAAACAAAATTAAGACAGTCAACAACAAAAAGACCTTCTGCCTTTAAGGAAAGAAACAAGCAATTACTCAGCACTTGTATGTTACAGGCACTCCTTATAAGTATTATCTCCTTTGTTTCTCAAAGAAGTAGGTGCTATCATTATACTCATTCTATAGCTGAGGAAACTGAGACAAATGGGGTTAGGCAACTTACCCAGGGTCACAGAGTAAGTGTCTGAGACAGGCTCTGAACTCAGGTATACCTGACCCCAAGCTCCATGATCTATTCACTGTGCCACCTTCTTATTCCTTTGAGGAATTTACATTTTGCTATGGAGATAGAACATGTAAGAAGATACATATATATGAGATACTTTGATGTAAAGAAAAGATTATATCATAGAATTAAAGCTGGGAGGGGCATTATTACCTATCAAGTTGAACCACTTATTTTAAAGATGAGAAAGCTGAGCTACAGGGAGTTTAAGTGATTAATAAAAATTACTAACAGCTAACATTAATATAGTGTGTAGGGGTTTCAAAACACCATACATATTCCCTTTGATCTTCACAGATCAAATTGAATTCTCCTTCCACCATGATAGCCCTTCAAATCCTTGAAAAGAACTCAAAACCTCTTACCTTCCACCACTGTTAAGTCTACAGGTTAATCATCCCTAGTCTCATCCTTATACATGGAATTAAGGTCCACAACCATCTTATAAGTCCAACTCTGGATGCCTCAGTTTATACTAATGTCCTCATAAAATATGATGCCTGAAATGTAGCATGGATGGAAAGAGCACTAACCTAATCTGACCTAATCAAGGTAAGTGACATTATTTCTAATTTATAGATGAAAAAGGGAGGCTGAGGGATGTTAAATAACTTACCTACAGTGCAACTCCAGTATTCTAGCCACTAACTACACCAAGTAAGTGACTTGCCTGGGGGCGCTAGCTGGTAAATATCTGAGGCAGAATTTGAACCTGGGTCTTCCTGTCTTCATGTCTAATGCCCTGACTATTACATTACACTCTCTAGAATTCACCCACACCCTAGGAGATCAGAAAAGACTTCATAAAGGAGTTCGTTTGATTACAAGTGCTGTGCTCCTCTCACTCTACCTTCCCCACTCTTTGCCTCACCCAAAAAATCTAGAGATGAGGGGGGAATCCATTCTGGAAAACTGACTTGGAAATCTCAGCACCATCCCTCCCTTATCATAGTTATTCAGTCACTTCCAATTTTAGTGGGCTTGTGTGTCAGTCCTTATCACAGATTTTAAAATCTAAGTATGAAAGGTATCACCAATATCCCCGGTAACATTGGTGTCAGATGATTCTAGTGCTAGGTGTCAGGCACTGTGACAGGACAACTAGGCCACTTGGGGAATTGGAGTAAATAGATTTCCTGAAAGAATTCAAATCTATGGCAGGATCCTGTCATTTCATAAATAAACACCTGGTTATTCATTTATGAAGTCTAACTAATTTAAACAGAAAAATTAGTAGATGAATAATTTGTGATATGGTTAACAAATGAGCCAATTATAGAAAAATAAAGAGCGAAACCATTTTAACATTAAAAAAATAGCTGAAAACACTTGAATTCTCTCCTTCCTATAGTTATATTAAGGTGTCTTTTAAAATATATATACACATCTGTCACTAGTCACAGCTCTCTCATTGAGAAATCGTCCTTTCTTCTTGGACAAGAATCTGATAAAAGACTTGGTGTTGTTTGAGATCTGATGCTTGGAATGCTGAAGAATCTTAGATAGAGAAGGGTACTTATAGGTCATTTAGTATACGTGAATACATGAGGGCCCCTTTAAGTGAACCTAACAAGTATTGATCTACCCAGAATTCCCTTGATGATTTCCAGTGGCCATGACTTACCACTTCCTTAGGCAGCCTATTTCACTTTTGAATACTTAGGATTGTTAAGCTTCTTCTTCTTTATGTCAGTGTCAGATGTCCTCTTTGTAACTGCCATTGATTTCTCCTTGTTCTGCCCTGTGGGACAAGGCAGAACAAATTCAATTCCTCCATGACAGCCTTTCATATCCTTGAAGAGAATGACCCTCCATCACTGCTAAATCTTTTCTTCTCTAGGTTAAGCAACCCTGCTTCAATTATTATGGCATAGACTTGAGGCTCTATCCTATAAGCCCCCAACTGGACCCTTTCCAGTTTATTAATGTCCTCTTAAAATATGGTACCTGAAATGTAGCAGGGATGGAAAGAGAACTAGCCTAACCTGACCTAATTAAGGAACTTTACCTTAATCTGGTTAAATTTATCCTCTTTCTGTAGATATCAGTCTATAATCTAGAAATGGACATTTTTGGAGTAACTTGTCAAGGTTTTCTTTGCAACCCTCTTCTAGATGGCTCTTTCTGAGAAGCTTATCTCAAACCTTCCTCCATTTAATTAGCAAATGGATCTATAGAGGATTACACTTGGTCTACTTGGCCCCAAAAGACAGAGCAAAGGGCAATTGATGAATGCTTCAGAGACAGATCCTTAGTAGACTCAATATCAGGAACACGAACAAAAAAACCTCGTAACAGTTAATCAGAATTCAAATAGGCTACCATGGGAAATAGTGAGTCCCTGCTCATTGTAGGCCTTTAAATAAAATATAGACCCCATCTTGGATATCTTTATGTATCACACACCCTGTACATTAAAGTAAGTTTAGAGAGATAGTGTGGTGTGGTAGAAAGAATGCTGGACTTGGGAGTCAGGAGATTTGAATTCAAATCCTGCCTCAAATGGTAACTGGTGATGTTACCAAGGACAAGTCAGAAAACTTCTCAGACCTCAGTATAAAGTTAAATTCCACCCTTCCAAAAATTAAATGGGACACCTAGAGAGGTAATGGACAGAACTCTTTAAGCAAAAGTTAGGTAATCATTTGAGGGTGTTACACACACACACACACACACACACACACACACACAGACACACACACACAAATATATTCAGTTCCAGGTTGGAATAGATGACATCTGAGGTTCATTCCCACATTGAAATACTATAATTCTATGATTTCTCCATTGGTGCCAAAGATCATCACCAGATAGAATACATTCTAAGCTTAGTTTATGCCTGATCTTGAACTTAAGTTCATGCTTCAAGTATCATGATTTCATTTAGGACCTTGTAGTATAAGGGCAAAAACAAGCTAAGTGTCATAAAAACTGGGATCTTGTTTTCAAGCATAGTAACACCAGTCACTGTTTGATAGAAAAGTCAGGTGGGACAAAAGGGAGAACATGAGAAGGAGGGGACTGAGTTTTGGCCCAGTTTATTGAGGCTGCTATTTGCACTAAAAGCAATTACACATTGGCAGGAATCAGCTAATTATGGATTATAAAATAGAAATAGAAAAAAATGAAGCTCCTGGGCCCAAATTGTCTGTGAACATTTGTAGCCAACAGGCAACCAGGTTGTTTCCCAGAGTCATTAGCAGTGGAAATAACAGGGGAGCTACTGGCAGCATATATTTTCAGTAGGTGTGGAAAATGAGGGACCTGTTCTGTTGATTTATATCAATATTGCCACCTTATTGGCTTTTTCCATGGACAACCCATGGACAACAAAGCAATATGCAGTGACTACAAAAAAATTCTTGCTAAATGGGAAAGGAAGGATAAGGGGGATTCACAAATGTCCCCAAGAGAAAGCAATATGTTATTAGAAGTGTCCTGGTGACTCTCCTGAGAGGCACTAAAATAGTCATTTGCTAATGTTGCATGAATATTCAGGAAGTTGACTTTCTCCTAGAACATGCATTCTGGATATAACCTGAAGACTAAATATATACTACCAGTGATCCACCTGGGAGTACATGGTATTTCCAAAAAGAAATAGGAAAGAATCTTTATGGATAATAAAAACCTGTGCATGAAAGCAAAGGACTTGGAAGGAAAGGTGGCTGCATTTATTACTGTTACTCATTGAAGGTAAGACTCTTAGAAGAGAAAGTAGGATTTGAGAAATGAACAGTTGAATAAGTACATGGTGTCAGAAAATTAAATGTGAGTCTCTGCCTCATGACAAAAAAATTGTGGAATCATGAATTCTTGGCCAAGGACACTTCATAGCTAAAGAGAAAAAGGTACAATAAGCTTACTTGAAGATGAGCCGTTCTCATTGTTGAGATCTGAAGCTGAAAAGAGAAGGGGAAGAGGGAAAATATAGAGAGAGTAGAGTAGCCCTTAAAGCAGAAAGAATAAGAGCAGTGGAGCTGCTATGTAACTACCTAGAGATAATGACAGAGAAATAAATACATACAATCATATAGTGTATAGATGAGAAATAAATTGAGCCAGATAGCAGATAAATATACTTAGTAGGCATTACCATGACTTGAAAGGATGAGACATATGTTATATGCTTTTTAGGCTAATAAATGCTAGTTGATTACTTGATTGACTAGACTACAACCATGGAAGAGTTGTTTAGTCATTTTGTAGTCATATCCAACTCTTCATGACCTCATCTGGGGTTTTCTTGGCAAAGATACTGGGATAGTTTAATGTTACCTTCTTGAACTTATTTTATACAGGAGGAAACCAAAGTACATAGGGTTAAGTACCTACCCAGAGTCACACAGCTAGTAAGGTCTGAGGTCAGATTTGAACATGTCTTTCTGACTCAAGACCTGGTGATCTCTCTACACCCTGTTTAAAAGGAACAGATTAGGTAGTAGGGGAAATGGTTTTATATTACATATCGAAAAGATATTCATTTCTCTGGAAATACAAAGATCTGAAGGGGTAGGTACAGTGGAGAGTATTTGAGTGAAATATGGAAAAAATAAAAAGATGGAGAAACAGAAGGGATATCGTGACAGAAATATACTGTATGGAATGAGGGGTGATATAGTCTCTTAGTACTTTAGTCTGCTCAGAACACATCTAGAGTTTTGCTTTCTCTTCTAGGGGGACACATGTAGGAAACTAGAGCATGTGCAAAGAAGGGAAAAAAAGAATGTGAAAAGAATCAAAATCATGTGAGAAAATGATCAGTTGAAGGAAATAGGGAGATTTAACCTGGAGAGCAAAACAAATAAAGGAGAAAATGTAGGTATCTTTAAGTATTTAATGGGCCATCATTTGGAAGGGGGATTAAACTCATTCTGCTTGGCCATGGTTGGTGGAAGATGCAAAGAGATGGAGTTTGACTTGATATAAAGAAAGAAATCTGAACATATAAATGGTCATACTTAGATGGAATGGGCAGCCTCAGTGTATGTCCAAGCGTAGAATAGATGACCACTTATTGTGCATGATAAGATGAAATTCTTCAGGTGTGACTTTGGATTAGATGGCCTCTAAAATCTCTTCCAACTCCATTTATTTTTTGCATCTAAGCATAATACAGGTTGCCAGAATGACCAGAGGAAATGCTCAGTTCTTGGAATGCTCTTTCTCTTAATCTGTCTCTACTGGCTTTCTAAACTTTTGTTAATTCCCAACTAAAATCCAATTTTCCGTAGGAGGCCTCTCTCATCTTTGCTAATTATTATTAATTATTAATTATGCTAATTATCTTGTATATAGATTGTGTGTACACATTTGTTTACTGTCTTTCCCATTAGATTGTGGGCTTTTTGAAAGCAGGGACAGCTTTTTTTTGCCTCATTTGTAATCTCCAGCACTTAGAGTAGTGCCAGGTATTAAATAAAAGTACAGGTGCTTAATATGTGTTTATTGACTGACAAACTGAATGATTAGTTAGCTGACACATATCATACAGCTGTCTGAGGAGGAAGGAATAGCTGTCCTAGAATCTTTACAACCATTTGAACATAGACTGTGTATACTAAAAGCAGAGCTTCTGAGAGATTCTTAACTTCCTAGAGGTAATTTCATCATTCAGAAGGTGGAGAAATCAAAGAGTATTATTGTACTTCTGGACTTGATTACAAGGAAAAAAAGGAATAACTGATTGGTGAAATAAAAATGACTAAACCATAGTACAGTTAATCATGAATTAGGAGAATTCTGCCATATTTTCATGTGTATCAGAGAATTTAGGGGCAATCAATTTAGGAGTTTGGGGAAAGGAGAGGTAGGATTCTAGGTAATTGCTAAAGTCATTTGAACTCTAAATCTGTGATCTTGGGATAAACTATTGCATTTCCAGTAATTTCATGAGTAAAGCAAAGATGCCTATTATTGTCACTAATATTTGATATAGGGCTTTAAATGCTATTTACAGTGATAAGTGGAGAAAAAGAAAGTAAGAAAAAACATAGGCAAAGATGAAAGAAATTATTGCTTTTTGCCAATTATTTGATGATTTATATAAAAAATCTAGTAAGCCAACTAAAATTAATGGAAACATTTAATAGCTCTCTTAAAGTTGCAAGATATATAATAAATACTCATTTCCTCAGCATTTCTAGACACTAACAACATCTGCTATATAATATAGTAGACATCTGCTAGTAGAGATACCATTTAAAATAACTACAGAATGTGTAAAATTTATGGAAGTATATCAACCAAGATACACACAGAAAGATACTATATGAATATAACTACAAATGCTATGTGAAAATAACTATGAAACATTCTTTACAGAAATAAAGACAAATAAATAATTGGAGAACTATTAGTTGCTCATATTTAGGATGAGCCAATATAAAGAAAATGGCAAAACTCTTTAAATTAGATTGCCTTTTCAGTTATGTAAGAATCAAACTTTTGACAAAGTAATTTTGTATCACAAATAATTACTTTATTGAGTTAGAAAAAAATGAAATTCATCTGAGGCAACAAAGGTCAAGAATCTCAAAAGGAAATAATAGGAAAAATTGGAAAGAAAGAGATCTACCAAGTCTCAAACTATGTTATAAAGTAGTAAGTGTATAAAAGCAATTTGATACTGATTAAGAAACAGAAAGGTCAAGCATTTGAACAGATTAGATGCACAACATATAGAAGCAAACAGATGTAGTAGGTTAGTATTAGATAATCACAAAAATCTGAACTACTGGGGTGAGAACTCCCTATTCAATGAAAAAAAACTACTAGAAAAAACTGGAAAGCAATCTGGAAGAAATTATGTTTGTTGATCAACATACCATAAACCAAGACAAGTTTCAAACAAATACAAGACTTAGATATTAAAGGTGATTGATTGGCTGTTCTCCTTCATTTTTGAAGAGGACCAAAGTGACATCACCATCGTAAAGTGAAATTTCAGTGTGTCCAACTGTGGCTGATCAGACAAATATGAGCGCTGAATGCTCTACCACAGGTTAAGCACTGATAGTCCGTATGAATTTTGGGGGTGGATACTCCAAATTTGCGTATCCTACGTTTACTTTGTACTGTCTCAATTATGCTTTGCTTATAGAGCGCAGCACCCTTTCTGATGTGGGCACACCATGCCGAGCGGTCCTGTGCCAGTGTCTCTCACGTTGCACAGTCAAATCCATAGTTCTTGAGAGAGACCTTGAGAGTGTCCTTGTATTGCTTCTTCTGACCACTACGTGATCACCTGCCCCATGTGAGTTCTCCATCAAATGGTCTTTTTGGCAAGCATACATTTTGCATTTGAACAACATAGCCAGCCAATTGGAGTTGCACTCTCTGAAGCACAGTTTGAATGCTTGGCAGTTCAGCTTGAGCAAAGACTTCAGTATCTAGTACCTTATTCTGCCAAGTGATCCTCTGATTCTTCAAATGGAAGCGATTCAGTTTCCTGCCATGGTTCTGGTAGACTGTTCATGTTTCCCAGGCATTCAACAATGAGCCAGCACAACGGCTCTGTAGACCTTAAGTCTGGTAGTCAGTCTAATACTTCTTCTTTCACAAAATTTTCTTCAGAGTCTCCCAAACACTGAGCTAACTCTGGCAATGCGTGCATCAATCTCATTGTCAATGTGTACATCCCTGGAAAGTATACTACCAAGGTAAGTGAACTCATTCACAGCATTCAAAACTTGTCTATTTGTTATAATCGATGGTTCTATGTATGGATGATGTGGTGGTGACAGATGGAGCACCTGTGTTTTTTTGGATAGTGGTCAATGCTCTCGTGCCTTCCCAGGCACTAATGGAGTGAAATAGGGCTGTGTGCTTGCTTCTATGCTATTCAGCATGATGTTTTGAGCCCTTTTGCCAAATGCTTTCAATGAGGATGAACCCAGCATCAAGGCTAACTGCCATACTGATGGCAAGTTCTTCAATTTGAAAAGGCTACAAATTGAGATCAAAATGGAGGGAGTGTTGGTGCATGATTTTCTGTTTGCAGATGATCGTGCACTCAATGCAGCCTCTGCAGCTGAGATGCAACAAAGTACGGATCAATTCTGCTGCCTGTGCTAATTTTGGCCTAATAATTAACACCAAGAAAAATTAAAGGTGATATGAAGAAGCCAAAAGATCAAGAAAGAAATTATTTTTAAAAAAACTAAACAAGAAAGAATGAGAAACATAGAATATAAAACATATAATTTTGGCTACATAAAATTAATGTTTGTGCACTAACAAAACCTTTGCAACCAGAATTAGAAGGTTGACACAAAACTGCATAGGAGGGAGAGAATTTTACAGCCTTTCACTAATTGTCACTTTCAAGGCATATTAGAAACTGAATCAAAACTATAAGAACAAGATCTATTCCCTCAATTAATAAATGACTAATGGACATCAACAGTTTTCTAAGGAAGAAATTCAAACTATCAATAGCCATATTTTTAAAATGTTATAATTAGCTAATAATTAAAGAAATGCAAACTAATACAACTTTAAGCTTTACCTCACACAAATGAGATTGGCAAAGTTGCCAAAAGAAAAGGAAAATGTCAAGTTTTAAAGTGCCTTCAAGAAAACCGTCACATCACTAAACTGTTTCTAGAATTTTGAATTGGCCCAGTCAGACTGAGAACTAACTTGGAACAATGCTTTAAAAATTACTAAACTGTATATACCATTTTAAAAGAATTAATATTGTATTGTTCCCCCATTAAATGTTAAAATAATTTTTTTTTAAATTTTGAGTTCCAAATTCTTTCACTATCTCCTCCTCTCTCCACCTCATTGAGAAAGCAAACAATTTGATATAAGCTATACATGTACAATCATGCAAAATGTCTTTCTATATTAGTCATGTTGTGACAGAAAACACAGACCAAAACAAAATCAAGAAAAATAAAAGTTTGGAAAAGGGTGTTTCTATCTGCATTCAGACTCCATCAGTTCTTTCTCGGGAGGTGGATATCATTTTTCATCCTAAGTCCTTCAGAATTATCTTGGCTCATTGTATTGCTAGAAATAGCTAAGTCATTCATAGTTGATCATTGTACAATATTGCTGTTACTATGTACGGTGTTCTCCTGGTTCTACACATTTCGCTTGGCTTCAGTTTATATAGGTCTTTCCAGGTTTTTCTGAGAGCATCTTACTAGGCATTTCTCATAGTGCAATAGTATTCCATTGTAATATTTCTACAAGTTGTTCAGCCATTTCCCAACTGATGAACATTCCCTCAGTTTCCAATTCTTTGTTACCATAAAGCGGCTATAAGTGTTTTTGTACATGTAGATTCTTTCTGTTTTTGTTTTTCCTCACCACCTAGTAGTGGTATTGCTGAGTCAAAGCATGGTCTTAAGTCCTTTGGGCATACCTTCAAATTCCTCTCCAGAGCAGTTGAATCAGTTCACAAATTCACCAACAATGAATTCTCCTCACATGCCTGCCAACATTTGCCATTTTTTCCTTTCTGTGATATTAGACAATCTGATAAGTGCATGGTGGTACCTCCAAGTTGTTGTAATTTGCATTTCACTAAGCAATAGTGATATAGCATTTGTTCATAACTTTAATTACTTCATATGAAAACTATGTTCATATCACTGGACCATTTATTAATAAGGAATGGCTCTTATTTTTGTTAATTTGACTCTATTCTCTATATACGTGAGAAATGAGACCTTTATCAGAGAAATTTACTGCAGAAACTTCACCATTTTAATTACTAAGCATGCATTTCCCTCCATCCTACTTTCCCCTTGTTTATCCTTCTCTCTCTCCTTTCACCCTGACCATCTTCAAGAGTGTTTTGCTTTTGACTACCAGCTTCCCCAATCTGCCCTCCTTTCTATAAGCCTCTCTTCTTGTGTATACCATTTGATCAATCATTTCCACTAGTAATCTTCAGTGAGATCAAGGAAAGATGAAAGGACCCATTTGTACAAAAGTATTTATAGGTGAAAAAAGTGGAAACAAAGAGGTGCCTATCAATTGAGAAATAACTGAGCAAATTATGGTATATAAATGTAATGGAATAGTATTGTGCCATATGAAATAGTGAAGGGGACAGTTTCAGAGAAAACTTCAAAGGTATATAAACTGATTCAGAGCTGAAACAGGAGAATAATTTATATAATATTATAAAAGAAACTAACTTGCTTTTGAACCCTTATTGCAGATGATCGATGATGAAGCATGCTGCTCACCTCCTGGGAAAGTGTAGAATGATAGATATATGTTGTGAAAACAACCAGATTTGGAATTTGTTTTGCTTGACCTTGTATTTTTGTTACATAGGTTTCACTTTTCAATGATAGTGGGGGTAGAAGGGAAAATAAATGAAAATAAAATATAATCAAAATTCAAAAATAAACTTCATATCTATGGTATTACAATCCCTTAGCATGAGATTCTAAAAGAGAAACCTGCTCACTAGGTATGTGAAACTCCCAAGAATGGAAATTTAGTTGATTTGGTTGTAACTGATACTAGTTAAGAGGAAAAACCAAAGGTAGCTAAAGGAATGGATGTAGGTCCACGGGCCATCTCCAGTCATCCTGATGTATATCTTGCCACCGGCTACAGATGACTTCAGAAATGAGAGTGATACTGGTCATTTTGCACAGCCATCCCTCACCTAAATCACATTCACTTGCAAGTCACGGCATTATCTACTTGATTTCATGGTCCTCTTTAAGAACAAACCAAGGAAAAACAATAACTCTCCTCTCCCTCCCAACTCTCCTTCCCTGCTCCTTCTATCCACCTAGGGAATCATACCCTTAGCTGCATGTACTCTGCCCAAAGGAATATCAATTTTGATTGCTGAAGCCTCAGAAGATATCTTGATGTTGATGGGCTAGATTTATTTTTAGGGGTCATTCCTTAAACCTAAATCACTATGATACTCATTGAAAATGGCCAACAATAGGTCCCAGCCCAATCCTCACTCAGTCATCTTGACTCCAAATGCAAGTGTCATTCCCAATGCTTCATTCTCTTCAATCCTACCATATTCGATCTGTTGCCAAGGTCTGCCAATTCTACACTCACAATAGATTTTCATACATGCCCCCTTCTCTCCTCCGACATAATTACCTCCCCAGTCCATTCCCTCTTCATCTCACTGTCAGACAAGTGCAATAACCTAGAGGTTTGTCTTCTTGTCTGAAGTCTCTCCTCCCCCTAGACCATTCTCCATTCAGCTACCAAAGTGATCTTCTTAAAGCACAGTTCTAGCTATGTAACCCTCTACTCAATAAACTTCAGTGACTCCCTATTCCTTAGAGGATGAAATAAAAATATATTTATATGTACATATGTATATATAAATATGTATATGTATATATTATATATATTCCTCCATTTGACTTTTTAAGAGTCCTTTACAAGCAGGTCCCTTATTAATTTTGCAGTCTTCTCACACTGAACTCCTCTCCACATACTAAATAATCAAGTAACGTTGGCCTCCTTGCTTTTCCCCACACAGTATACTCCAGCTCTTTTACAATGGCTGTGTTTCATCACTTCCCTGGCTATCTTCAGGGAACTTAGGTGACAGAACAGAAACTTGGACCTGGAGTTAGGAAGACTTGAGTTCAAATCCATCCTTAGAAATGTAATCAGCCTGACCCTAGGCAAGTCACTTAACTTTTGTCTACCTCAGTTTCCTCATCTGTAAAAAGAGGATAATAATTGCACCTACTTCCTGAGGTTGTGAGGATCAAATTATATTTGAAAAGCACCTTATAAACTTTAAAGCACAACATAAATTCTAGTTTTTATTAATTCTTAATAATAATTCAAATCCCACCTTCCATGTAGGATTTCTTGGTCTCCCTCATTACTTGTACCTTCCCTCTGAAATTATCTCCAATTTGTCCTGCATATATCTGTTTACATTTTTTTCTCCCCCACTGGACTGTGAGCTCTTTGACAGCAGGGAATATTTTTGCCTTTCTTTGTATCCCTGATACATTAAATTGCCTGGCACATAGCAGGTGCCTAATAAGTGTTCATTGATTTGAGTTGGCTTGGGGTCTTGAACTCCATCCACTAGATCATGCTGCCTCCTAATAGAGCAATAAACTCCTATTTGTGAAATTCCAGTGGTCTGACTCTAGTTATCCAATCATATTTCATCAACTGCAAAACCAGACAGAGGCTGTCTTAAACCTGTCTCTTGTACTTGGAGCTGCCTGGACCAATGGCCCCACTTCACCTCACTCTGTCCTTAACACAATCCTCACCTTCTGTCCAGTGATACAATGATGCCAATTCAATAGCTGGGCAGCTCCTCAGAGGCAGTGTTGACCATCTGGTATCCTCACCTGTACTCCTCTTACTCTCCAATTTATCTACTTTTTTAGACCACAGAAAATGATAGAATTCCAGAGCTGGAAGAAATCTTAGACATTATCTCATCTAAGTCCTTCAATTTACAAATGGGGAAACTGAGATCTAGAGAGATGAGGAGATTTGCCCAAGGTCACATATCTCCTCGGAACTCATTCTCCCTGAACCTGCACTGCTTAATTAGCTATCCCCAGACACCAACATTATTCTATTTTCTGTAAATAGGCATCACCTGGTTGGCATGTGGGACTACACATTTGTATATGAAAAAAAGAAGGCATGAGGTTACTTCATTTGTGCTGCAGTAATTATCTGGGTAATTACTTCAGTCTTTGTGGTTGTTGTACTGTAATTTGCAGGTGGCAAGCTTTGACTTAAACATTTTTTTAACAATTATCTGAGAGAACAGCAGCGTCTGAGTAAATAGAGGGTGAAATATTGAATGGCAAGAGAGCTGGGAAGTTCTCTTCACCCTGTTCTGCCATGAGCAAAGTTCCCAGGCTTTTCACGTTCCCAGAGGCTGCAATTACAGTGATGATACCAGGGTACTAGAGATTTTACTGAGCAGGGCCCCATTATGGAATTGTCCTTAATAACAACAGAGCCGTACATTTTTATAATTTACAAGGTACTTGCCCCTTTATTATTTCATTTCTTGCGCAGAAGCAGTAATGATATAGAAAGTACTAGTGGATTTGGAAATCCTCCAATGCCACTTACTAGCCATATGTTCTTTGGCAAATAACTTAGCCTATTAAGTCCTTCTCATCTATAATATATGGAGGCAACTATACTATCAACTGTACTATAAACATAAGAGACAACTCACCTACCATTGAGAGGTATAACAGAAAGAACATTAGATTTGGAGATGGAGAACATGGATGCTAAATCTTTTCTGTTGCACTTCACTACAGTGGTCATCTTTGGAAAGCCATAGAATTATTCTGAACCTAAGATTTCTCATTTGCAAACTGAGGGAGTTGTTGTTGATGCCCTTGTGATCTTTTCTGATGATTGGTTGGGTCCTTCCAGAAACTCCAATTTAAAAAAAAAAAAAACCACCTAGAACTTCCTTATCTTCATTCCTTTCCAGGTTCCATTCCTGACTTCCCTGTCTCTACCATACCGCAATATAGCACTTATCTTGCCCTCCCTGTTCAGTTTTCTTTTATGTGTTGTCTTCCTCTAATCAAAGTTCATCGAGGCCAAGGATTGTCTTTCCTTTCACCTGTATTTGAAGCTCCAGAGCTTAGCCCTCTGTCTGACACATAATACTGGCTTAATAAATGCTTCTTGATTTGATAATCTCCAGTATCCTGACTGAATCCATGATCTATGATTTTACAGTGATATGAAACTAATGTAGCATAATGTAAAGATTTGCTTGACTATGCATATTTGTAACAAGGGCTTTATTTTTCTTTTGCTGTTCAACTGGAAATAAGAATGGAAAGAGTCTCTTCCTAGATTTCAATAGCAAGAGTCCTCAAAGATGGGCAGTGTGAATAGTCCTGCTAAGTCATAAGAGCAGGAACCCCACCTCACTGAGATTTTTTTTTATATCTTCCAACATAGTTTCCTGACTACAAGGGAGTTGTCAGGGAAAAAATGTTTATATGACAAATCCCTATGTGACTAATCTCTGGATTCTCCTTTTCTTTTACATCTGTTACTTTGACTAATATCCTCCTTCCGATTTGTTTTCTTTTGCTGTTCTTCAGTCATTTTTCAGTCATTTTCAACTTTGCATGACCTTATTTAGGATTTTGTTGTAAAGATGCTGCAGTGGTTTACAGTTTCCTTCTCCAGTTCGTTTTACAGATGAGGAAAATGAATCAAACAGGATAACGTGACTTACTCAGGTTCATAGAGCCAAGAAGTGTTTGAGAAGGGATTTGAACTCAAGAAGATGAGTCTTCCTAACTCTAGGTCTGGCACTCTCTCCACTGTGCCACCTAGCTGCCATCCTTCACCTACTTTAATGCTTACTACGCCCACTGCCCTTAATGTGCTTTCTCATTATTTTTATGTAATCAGGACATAGCTGGGATCTTTGTAGTACCTGGCAAAAGTCTGCTACATCTTCCTCCACTCAGTGAATGAGAAAAACTAAGTTGCTTTTTTTGGAAAAAGAATGAGAGAAATCATAGTTAAATCATGAATTCTGTCAACTCTGACAACAAATGACCAAAGAGTCACAGAGTTTTTGCAATCTCTTTGTTAACTCCAAAAGTACCAAAGAGCTTACATAGGTTATATGCAAAAAATTTTCTTTATGCCATTGTGGGAGGGAAATTGGACACGTGTCTGGGCCTCCTCTAGTAGTAGACCCAAGACAGTGGGGCTAAACTTTGATTTATATTACAAAAGGCTATGTATATGATAAATTACAGATAATCAAACAAAGATGGCACTAGCATTAAGGGGGATTTGAAAGATTTATGTAGATATAGATACAGATATATATATATAGTTACAGATATATATAGATACAGATATATTTTACAATAAGGTAGGGTGGAAATGAAATAAGTCCAGGCATAGAGAAGAGTCAGTGAAAATGGAGCTGAAAGATGAGTGTCTTGGAAGAGCAACTGAATTGTCACTGAACTGCAGAATATTTGTGGGTGTGGGGATGGCAGAGTAAGCTGTAAGATAGCTGAAAGTGTAAGAAAGGTCAGGTTATCAAGAGCTTTGAATGCTAAACAGGGCTTTTTTATTTGATTCAAAATGAGATAAGGAACCACTGAATTTTATTAAATAGGAAGATGATATGGCCAGACCTGCAATTTAAGATGATCAGTTGACAGCTGAAAGGAGGGTAGACTGGAATATCAAGAGATTTCAGGAAGAGAGGCCGACTATCAGGCTGTTGCAATAGTCCAGAAATGAGGTGATGAGGATCTGTACCAGGGCCATGTTAAAAGAAAGAGGCATTTAGAAGAGATGTGGGGAAGATAACATTGATAGGATACACCAATAGATTGGTTATGGGGGTTGAGAGTGAATGAAAATTCAAGGCTAGTGTGTAGTTTGTGAGCCTAATTGACTGGTAGGATGGTGGTATCCTTTACAGTAATGGAAAAGTTTAGAAGAGGGGAGACTTTGGGTGGAAAGATAATGAGTTCTATTTTGTAGCATAACTATAATATAAAATCAATTCTCAAACCACATGGAAGCTTGTTAAAATATCAAAATACACATAATATACATGGACCATTAAAAATTAAATTAGCGTGGTGCAATCTGAATTTGTGGTTAGGAGACTTAGGGTTGAGTCCAGGCTCAGTTATTACCTGTATGACTTTGTCATTTGACCAATCTGAGCTTCCATTTATCAGTACAATGATGAAGTGGGTTATTGGGTGGGGCAAATTAGTGGAGGTCATGGGACAGAAAAGAGAAGAGCTGGATGGATTGTGGAGCTGTGGAGAAAAAGGAAAGGAAGCTAGATGTTTACTGCCAAGTGATTATGAGGTGATACTAGGTTAAAAAAGTCATAGGAGGTGCTTGGGAAGACGTATAGGTATGAGGGGAAAAAAGCTAGGCTGAGAATCTCCATTTGAGTAGAGAAAAGGGTAAATTTGTGGTCCTGTTCGTATTTCTGCCTAAGTCAAGAAAATGCTATGGCTATTCTAAATGTAGATTGGCTTGTCTTCCTGAAGAGAAGATGAAAAATATCTATAGAAATAGTTGTCTATGCTCCAAATAATCACTAACAAGGAAATGCTCTGCTCTCTCCCCAGAAATGGAATTAGGTTTCTCCTGGAAAAGTAAAACCAGAATAGTGGGGAAAAAATCTGACCCCTGTCAAATTATAGGATAGAGGAAAAAAAATATCTCACAGTGAAGGGAAAAAAATGGATAATTATGCAACTGTGTCTAAAAAAGATAATAATAGCTAACATTTATATATATATATATTATATAACATACACAGACATCATATGTCAGGCACTATATTAAGTACTTTATGAATATTATCTCATTTGATCCTCACAAATTTACAAATACTATCTCATTTGATCATCTTACAAGGTTGGAGCTATTATGTCCATTTTACAGTTGAGGAAACTGAGGCAGATGGAAGTTAAGTGACTTACCCAGGAAAACACAGCTAGATAGTGTTTGAGACCAGCTTTGAACTCGAGTCTTCCTAAAAAGTCCCAGAGCTCTATCCACTGCACCATATAACTGCCCCTATTTGAGGAGGATACTAGATGTTCTGAAGAAAAACAACTGTCTGTCCTACAAGCAATGATTTAATAGAATGACCTAAACCATAAAGTTAGAGATTATCCAGCAGGGAACAGACAAAGACAAGTCATGATATTTGTCAATCTGATAACACGGATAGGTTTATCTGGTCTCTTCTCTAGGGTACATCTCCAAGACACATCAGAGAAACTCCCTAGAGTTAACAAAATAACGACTACTACCCATTTCTGGCAGTTCAATTCAGCAAAAATCAGACTGCCAGAATGTTTTGATGAAGAATATGAAGTCTTGGGCAGGAAAACAAAAACCATAGGGAGCACAGGTTGTGTTTTCCTCACTGCTGCCCACTGAGAACAAGAGATATGAAGAAGGGGAAACAATTATGTCTTATAATACATTTCTACAACAATATAATTTCCATTTACATAGTTGTATTTATACAAATGCTCCCTACCATGGTTCCCCCATCCAACCTCTCTGTAGGCTTCTCGAATTTCCTCATATATCTTCTTAGTGTGCAGTGCAACAAATTACTTACTTCTCCACATGTCTGTCTATTCTGTTCCTTTTGAAAAAGGTAAATAATTCTCATCATGAGTCATATATCTACTAAGTCTCAGTGATACCTGGAAGGCTAAATTTGCCTCCTTTCATTAGAATTTCTACTTTATTCTTTTGATTACTCATGCTTTTTATACTTATATGTAGAAATCTGAGACCATCACTTTTATTGCTGAGCTTTTATTTGTATATTTCCTTGAATTGGTCACCTTGTCTGTTATTATTCTTTCATTATTATACCTGTTATCTCTGGCATAAGATTAACGTATCTAAGTATCTAGTTTCTGATCTCCTTTTTGATGTATAACCCTTTTTTGTGGTTCATATTGATTGATTGATTTCATTTTTTTTACATTTTTTGTTTATTACATCATTATGGTGATCTTAAGTATCTCAGAGAACCATTCCATATAAGAATAATATTTTCAGATAAGAAAAAAAATTAGCACAATTGATTGATTCATAAAGAAATTCTAGGGGAGGAGCCAAGATGGCAGAGTAGAAAGACCCACGTATGCTAGCTCCGAATCCATAGCCCATAAATTTCCTGTAAAGAGAACTCCTCACAAATTCTGGAGCAGAGCAAGCTTGCACCAATGCAGTAGAAGAGATTTCCGTTCCAGAGAGCCCTGGAAAGCCGTCTCCAGGGGTCTGTCACACTGCGGACAGCGGAGCCCACCCTGTGCTGCCCTGGCCATGGCCCCAGAGGAGCAGATGCGAGCAGGCTTCAGGGACGGAATCTCCGGCAGCTGGGAAGGTCCCTCCACCCACAGATGCTACAGGTCAGTGAAAGAGACTTCTGGGCTGGCAAGAGGGGAACGGGATGTCTCCATGGCTTGGGGCCCCTCAGGAAGAAGCAGCGGAGGCAGCGGCAGAGGCAGTGGCAGAGGCAGCAGTGGAGGCAGTGGCTGCCTGGGACTCCACGAGCAGGCAGGAGATCCATTACCAAAGGTCTCTGCATAAACCCCCTGAGGGAACTGAGCCTGGGAGGCAGCCCTGCCCTCACACAAGCACGAGAACTTAAGCTCACATTGAATAGTAGCCACGCCTGCGGTGGAAAGCCCTGAGGCTGGGAAGCAGCATTTGAATCTCAGACCCCAAGCACTGGCTGGGCAGATCTAGGTGGGGGTGGAGAGGAATCTCAGAAGTCAAGTAGCTGGCTGGGAAAATGCCCAGAAAAATGGGGAAGAGATGTTCCTTCCTCCCTTCATTTCTGATGAAGAAGTACAATGTTTGCCATCAAGGAAGGATGTGGAGGTCGGGGCGTCTCTATCCCAGACATCCGAGGTGAATGTCCAGTGGGCTCAGGCCATGGAAGAGCTCAAAAAGGATTTTGAAAATCAAGTTAGACAGTTGAAGGAAAAACTGGGAAGAAAAATGAGAGAGATGCAAGAAAAGCATGAAAAACAGGTCAATACTTTGGTAAAGGAGACCCAAAAAAATGCTGAAGAAAATAACACCTTGAAAAATAGGCTAACTCAATTGGCAAAAGAGGTTCAAAAAGCTAATGAGAAGAATGCTTTCAAAAGAAAATTAGCCAAATGGAAAAAGAGGTTCAAAAGCTCACTGAAGAAAAGAGTTCTCTCAAAATTAGAATGGAATAGATGGAGGCTAATGACTTTCTGAGAAACCAAGAAATCACAAAACAAAACCAAAAGAATGAAAAAATGGAAGAGAATGTGAAATATCTCATGGGAAAAACAACTGACCTGGAAAATAGATCCAGGAGAGACAATTTAAAAATTATGGGACTACCTGAAAGCCATGATCAAAAAAAGAGCCTAGACATCATCTTTCATGAAATTGTCAAGGAAAACTGCCCTGATATTCTAGAACCAGAGGGCAAAATAAGTATTGAAAGAATCCACACATCACCGCCTGAAAGAGATCCAAAATGAGAAACTCCTAGGAACATTGTGGCCAAATTCCAGAGTTCCCAGGTCAAGGAGAAAATATTGCAAGCAGCTAAAAAGAAACAATTCCAGTATTGTGGAAATAAAATCAGGATAACACAAGATCTAGCAGCTTCTACATTAAGGGATCGAAGGGCGTGCAATAGGATATTCCAGAAGTCAAAGGAACTAAGACTCAAACCAAGAATCACGTACCCAGCAAAACTGAGTATAATACTTCAGGGGAAAATATGGTCTTTCAATGAAACAGAGGACTTTCAAGCATCCTTGATGAAAAGACCAGAGTTGAAAAGAAAATTTGACTTTCAAACACAAGAATGAGAAGAAGCATGAAAAAGTTAACAGCAAAGAGAAGTCAGAAGGGACCTACCAAAAGTGAACTGTTTACATTCCTACATGGAAAGACAATATTTGTAACTCTTAAAACTTTTCAGTATCTGGGTAGTTGGTGGGACCACACAGAGATGTACACACACATACATGCACACACACACACATGTACATGCATGCATGCACACACACATACACACATGCATGCACACACAGAGACAGAGAGCACAGAGTGGATTGAATAGGATGGGACCATATCTTAAAAGAAATTAAGGTAAATGGTGAGAGAGAAATGTAGTGGAAGAAGAGAGGGTAAAATGGAATGGGGTAAATTATATCTCATTCAAGAGGAAAGCAGGAGTCTTTTTAGTGGAGGGAAAAAGAGGAGAGCTGAGAAAAAAACATGAAGTTTACCCGCATCACATTCGACTAAAGGAAGGAGTAAAATGCACACTCATTTTGGTATGAAAACCTATCTTACAGTACAGGAAAGTGGGGGAGAAAGAGATTAGCAGGGAGGGAGGGATGATGGAAGGGAGGGCAATGGTAGAAGAGAGCAATTTGAAGTCAACACTCGGGGAGGGACAGGATCAAAAGACAGAATAGAAACAATGGGGGGCAGAATAGGAGAGAGGGAAATACAGTTAGTCTTACACAACACGACTGTTATCAAAGTTATTTGCAAAACTACACAGATATGGCCTACATTGAATTTCCTGCCTTCCCAAAGGGAATGGGTGGGGAGGGAGGGATGGGGAGAATTTGGAACTCAAAGTTTTAGGAACAACTGTTTAGTATTGTTGTTGCTACTAGGAAATAAGAAATACAGTTAATGGGGAATAGAAAGTCATCTGGTCCTACAGGACAAAAGAGAAGATGGGGAGAAGAGAAGGGAAGGATGATAGAAGAGAGGGCAGATTGGTGATAGGGAAAATTAGAATGCTCGGTGTATTGGGGTGGGGGGAGGGGATAAATGGGGAGAAAATTTGGAACCCAAAATTTTGTGAAAATGAATGTAAAAAGTTAAATAAATAAATTTATATTTAAAAATGAGAAAAAAAACAAATAAAAGAAGGCATAGACAGGAAAAAAAAAAGAAATTCTAAAAACAGGTAAAATATAACTCACCTGTGGACCTCTCATCTTACAAAGGAGTTTGTTGGTGGTGTCTTTATATCTCTTTGAGTCCTGCTTGAACTTTATAATTTTAGTATTTTGATTCTTGGTGTGTCTTTATTCTTTTCATTTATATTGCTATAATTACTGTGTATATTGTTTTCTTGGCTCTGCTTACTTTATTCTGCACAAGTTCTGATAGATCTTTCCATAAATCTCTGTAGCCATGACAAACATCAATGCTTGCAGGATTTAAAACCCTTTTGATATGATTTGAATTTTTCTACTTGAAAAGCACTTTATCTCTGTCCAAAATTCCTTAATTCCAATGTTTTAAGCCATAGTCCAGTGCTTACAAAACATGTTATCACTGTCCAAACTTCCTTAATTCTTATGGTTTAAGCCATGGTCCAGAAATCCAGTTGATGGGGGTGGAATCAAGACGGCAGAGTAGAAAGATACACAGCTCTTCCCCTACAATCCACAAAATTCCTGTAAAGAAAGACTCTCAACAAATTTTAGAGTATCAGAAGCCACAGAATAACTGAGTGGAGGAAATTTCCAGCCCAGGGTGATCTAGAAGGACAACAGGAAAGGTCTATCACAACTAATGCTGAGTGGAATGCAGCCCACCCTTGGCTGCGAGGCACTGGGAGGAGCAGGGCCAGAGCAGGCCTTGAGGGGAGAATCCCCAGCAGCAGCAGGGATTCACAGATACCTCAACTCACAGGCATCAAAGGTAGCTTCAAAGGTCAGGAAGAGGGCTTTTTCACCTGAATGACAAGGGCGCAAGGATCTCCCCTAGCCCTGGACTCAGGTGGCAACTGTGGTGGTGGCAGTGGCCATGGTAGGCATTGCTGGAGGCTCAGCTTAAAGCCCCTGGAGGAATTGAGCAGCTGATCTGAATCTCAACCATGGGCCAGGCTGGGGAGTAAACTCCTCTCCTTTGATTGTGCCACCTTGGAGGAACTGAGAACTTACAGGTCCCCAGAGTATACCTTACTCTTGACAAAGGACCCAAAAGTCAAGGAACTGGTTGGGAGAATGCACAAAATAGGAAAAAAATAAGATTGTAGAAGGTTATTTTTTTGGTGAACAGGTATCATCCTTTCAGATGAGGAAGAGCAATGTTTACCATCAGGGGAAGATGTAAAAGTCAAGGCTTCTTTATCCCAAACCTGCAAAATAAATATGCAATGGTCCCAGGCCATGGGAGAGTTCAAAAAAGATTTTGAAAATCAAGTAAAAGAGGTGGAAGAAAAAATTGGGAAAATAAATGAGAGCAATGCAAGAAAGTCATGAAAAGTGAGTCAACAGCATGCTAAAGGAGACTCAAAAAAATGCTGAAGAAAATAACACCTTTAAAAATAGGCTAACTCAATTAGAAAAAGAGGTCCAAAAAGCCAGTGAAGAGAAGAATGCTTTAAAAAGCAGAATTAGTCAAATGGAAAAGGAGGTTCAAAAGCTCACTAAAGAAAATAGTTCTTTAAGAATTAGAATAGAACAGATGGAAGCTAATGACTTTATGAGAAACCAAGAAATTACAAAACAAAACCAAAAGAATGAAAAAAATGAAAAATAATGTGAAATATCTCATTGGAAAAACAACTGACCTGGAAAATAGATCCAGGAGAGACAATTTAAAAATTGTGAGACTACCTGAAAGCCATGATCAAAAAGAGGGCCTTGTTTCTCAAATACATAGATAACTTAGTCAGACTTTTAAGAATACAAATCATTCCTCAATTGATAAATGGACAAAGGATGTGAATAGAAAGTTTTAAGATGAAGAAACTGAAGTTATCAACAGTCATATAAAAAATTGACAGCTGATTAGAGAAATGCAAATTAAAACAACTCTGAGGCACCACTTCACATCTATTAGATTGTATAACATGACAAAAAGAAAAATGATAAATGAAGGGAGATGTAGGAAAATTGGGACCTAATTCACCGTTGGTGGATTTGTGAACTGATCAACCACTCTGGATAGTCATTTAAAACTACGTCCAAAGGGCAATCAAATTGTGCATATCCTTTGATCCAGCAATACCACCACTAGGTCTGTATTCCAAAGAGACAGTAAAAAGGGAAAAAGGACCTACATGTGCAAAAATACGTATAGCTGCTCTTTTTGTGGTGGCAAAGAATTGTAAATTGAGGGCATGACCATTAATTGAGGAATGGTTTAACAAGTTGTGGGAAAAGAATGAAATGGAATATATTTGTGCTATAAGAAATGATGAGCAGAATGCTCTCAGAAAAGAAAAACCCTGGAAAGACTTATGTGAATTGATGCTGAGTAAAGTGAGCAGAACCAGGAGAACATGGTACTCATCAACAGCAATATTGTGCATTGATCTATTGGGAATGCCATTGACCCAAGACCATTCCAAGATTACATTTTGAAAATTCCATCAACATTCAAAAAAAGAAACGATAGATTCTGAATAAAGATCACAGCATAGTATTCTTATTTTGTTTTTTGTTTGTGTTTTTTCCCCTTTGGTTCTGTTTCTTCTTTTACAACATGACTAATATGGAAATATGTTTTACAGTATTCCATATATATATATACACATATGTATATATATATACATATTTATATGTGTGTATATGTGTATATATATATAAATATATATATATATATATATATATATATATATATATATATATATATATATATATATATACCATATCAAATTACTTACTATCTTTGGGGGGGGAATTAAAGGAAGGATGGAGAAATTGGAACTCAAAATTTTTTCAGAATGAATATTAAAAATTTTCTTTACATGTAATTGCAAAAGTACAATTAAAATAAAACCAAATAAATAAAAATAAAGGAATACTGCTTTTTTTGCATAGGAAATCATGGTTATTAACAATGCTTTCTTCTTTCTTTATCTTTCCATGATTCCCCAGGAGTAGGTAATGGTCATCAGGAGTGACAAGTTTCCAAAAGCTCTCCTGGACACATGCCTTATATGTGCTCTGTTATTCATATAAGCGAACAACTAACATATGAAGTGGGGAATCATTAAATACCAATATTTGTCTCCTTTTTAATTTTAATATTTATTTTGTAACATTGTTATCATTCTTATGATTATTACTAGCCTTTTTATACTGTGTTAAGGTTTGCAGAGAACTTTACAAATATTATCTCCTTTAATGTTCACAACAACCCTTGGAGATGGGCACAGTTATTATCCCCATTTTACAGAAGAAATGGAGGCAGACAATCAATTTAAAAATATTTATTAAGCATCTGTTGTGTGCCAGACACAATGTCAAACACTGGAGAAAATAAGCAAAAAGTAGAGGAGAGTTTCTGCCCTGAAGGAGATTGTTATTCGGGTTCATCCTTCCTTCTTGAAGAGGACCAATGACATCATGGGGGTAAATTGGATTTAAGTGAGGCAGAACTGTGTAAAGTCATCAGCCTCACTCTTTTCTCCAGAGTAAATGGAGTCCAGTGGCAAGACAAAAGTCAGGATGATGGACCATGGTCAAGGATTCAGTGGATGACCTTGGCCATTTTAAACTAAGATTTTTCCAGGTTTCAACTTGTCTGAGACAATGTCCTTTCAATGATTAAGGGTTAGGTAAGAATTGAGGCAAAAGATGGCCTAGTTTGTCATCACAAAAGAATCAGTTTTGGAGAAGACTCTCAGAATTACTGATCAGAATAGAAAACAATTGCTATTTACACTCACTCTGAGCCATCAAAACCCAAATGATGAGCAAGAGAGGCTTGGATTGGGAATGATTATTAGCCAGAGTGATTTGGGTTTAATGGTGTAGTTAAGCAAATCCATTTGAATTACAATGGTCTTTTTCAAAGCCTATTTTTCCTGAGCTATATGTCAACAAATAGCAATAAATACTTTACAAGACAAAGAATTAATTGTTTCAGCTTTTGGAGAAAATAGCAAAATTAATGACTAAATAATTAGGAAATTTTTAAAAATCTAGTCCTCAAATCCTAAGATATCTTTAAAAATATCTTACAAAATATGTGACCTAAAACTATATTCCTATGAACAGAGCACTCACATGTAAGAGAATGACTTCCCATATGGGCCACAGGATTACATGTAATGAAAGAAAAAGGAGAGGAAGAAGAAGAAGAAGAAGAAGAAGAAGAAGAAGAAGAAGAAGAAGAAGAAGAAGAAGAAGAAGAAGAAGAAGAAGAAGAAAAAGAAGAAGAAGGAGAAGAAGAAGAAGAAGAAGGAAGAAGAGAAGGAGAAGAAGAAGGAGAAGAAGAAGGAGAAGGAGAAGAAGAAGAAGAAGAAGAAGAAGAAGAAGAAGAAGAAGAAGAAGAAGAAGGAGAAGAAGAAGGAGAAGGAGAAGGAGGAGGAGGAGGAGGAGGAGGAGGAGGAGGAGGAAAGAGCAGTTGTGCCCAACTCAAACTGGTAGGCTGGGTCTCCAGAGGGCAGCTATTATTATTCACAGATTATTGTTCATCCTTTATTCTGGGAGAGGATCAATGACATCATAAAATGATGTCTTGATTTGTAAATGAATTGGATTTAAGTGAGGCAGAACTGTGCAAAGTCATCAGCCTCACTCTCTCCTCCAGAGTCATCCTCAAGGAGTTTACAGTCTAATGGGAGAGACAATATACAAGCAAATATGTTCAAAGTAAGCTATATACAAGATAAGTAGAAAGTAATTCAAAGATAGAAGGTATTGGATTTAAAAGGGGTTTGGAAAAGTTTCATGTAAATGATGGTATTTAGTTGAGACTTACAGGAAGACAAAGAAGTCAGTAAGCAGAATGGAGGAAGGAGAGCATTTCAGGTATGGGTGACAGCCAGATAAAATGCCTGAAACCAAAAAATTGTGTGTCTTATTTATGAATCAACAGGGATATCAGTGTTGCTTTATTGAACTGTATATGGTGGGAACTAAGATATAAGAAGACTGGAAAGGTATGAGGGGTTAGGTTATGAAAGTTTTTCTATGCCGACATAAAATCTTGTATTTGATCCTGGAGGTGACAGGGAGCCACAGGAGTTTACTAAGTGAGTGTGTGTGTGTATGTGCAGAGGGGGGGCAGATGACAACATCAGATGTACACTTTAGGAAAATCATTTTGACAGCTAAATGGAGGAAAAATTGGAATGCAGAAACACTTAAGGCAGGTAGATATACCAGTAGACTACTGCAATAACCCAGGAATGAGGTGATGAGGACGTATAACTAGAATGATAGCAGTGTCAAAGGGGAAAAGAAGGGGACATATTCATGAGATGTTGCAGAGGTAAAATCAACAGGCCTTTGCAAACAATTGGATATGATGAGTGAGAGATAGTGAGGAGTCCTGAATGACTCTTAGGTTGAGAGCCTGAAGAACTTGAAAGATGGTATTGCTCTCTAAAGTAATACAGAAAGTGGTCAGGTAGGGCTTAGGGAGAAAATAATGAGTTCCGTTTCTGACATGCTAAGATGTCTACTGGACATCTAATTTGAGACGTCTGAAAGACAGTTGCAGATGCAAGATTGAAGGTTAGAAAGAGTTTGGGCCAGGATGGAAAGATTTGAGAATTATTAGCATAGAGATGCTAATTAAATCCATAGAAGTCAATAAGAACATCATGCGAAGTAGAATGAAGGGAAAAGAGGGTTGACCATTTTACACATTTTTTCTTTGTTTCTTCCCTAAGTCAATTCTTCTATTATTTCAAGCAACAATTTGGCTTGTTTCTTTGATAACTTTCAAAACAGAGTTGAGTTTCTCCATCTTTTTTCATTATTTCCTCTAGGATAGAGACCAAAAGACCTTTGTGTCTCCAAAGATGTTCTTTATACTGGAAGAAATATAAGCATAACACACTCTCTACAGATCACAGAGAAATTCTCCTTGTGCTCCATATTCTCAGTTCTTTTCTTTTTGTTAGCTCTACTGGCAAGTCATTATGGCTAATTACAAGTGGTGAAATGTCTGTTTTCCACAACTGTTTATTCTACTAAGGAATCTGACTAGAACTCTCTCAGCTTCCCATTAGTCTGACTTTATTTTCTCCCACTAGTCAGTCATCTTGATGGTGTACCCTGCCCACAGCTATTTTGGCGTGCTGTGAGGAGCTATTCGAGTAATCCTCCCAGAAATTCTACCTGCTCCCTAAGATCCAGAAGGAAACCTCTCTCCCCCAACCCCAGTTTCAGTGTCATATTCCCTGTGCTTGTTGCCTACCTAATAAAGCAGGACAAAAATAACTCTGAAATAAACTTGTTCACATTGAACCGGTTCATCTCATGGGGACTTCATAAGTACCTGATTGAATTACCTTCAGTAAATAAATTACCTGGGTCATCAGTCAGGTTTCTGAAATAGTTATAGGATTAAGCTACTCTGGGTAAAATTATTGCTTTAAAATGAGTAGTGTATAACTTCTAGAAATGAAATTAACCTGTGTCTACTTCTGAATGGTAGTAGTTACCTTGTATTCCTATTAGCCTTCCCGAGGCTCCATAATTGAAATATTTTAAAGGGAAATGGCTTTTATACAAATTAGTTTCACCATTGCTGGCAGTACTAAATGTTGTCATATGTCAACTGACAGCCAATGGACATCCCATCAATCAGCCAATATTTTTTTCCTAGAAAAAGGAGTGATGTTCATCTAAGTGATTCTAGGTGACAACACTCAGACTTAATGGCTAAGTGGTTTCAAACTCCAAAAAAAAAGAAATCCCCCCCCCCAAAAAAAAAAAAAAAAAAAAAACTAGAAAGAGCAAAGTGCTCTGGATCTGGGATACACAGTCCTAGTTAGAGTTGCTGTGTTTATCCTTTGTTTTTGAAGAGGACCATAACATCAGAGAAATAATGACATGACTTGCACACTTGACTTTGTTTTGAGGGAGGGAGGGTTGTGCAAGGTCACAAGCCTCACTTTCTCCTCCTGAGTCACCTGAATCCAGTGACCAGATATTCATCAGGATAACTGGAGATGGTCCAGGATGCAATGGAAGACCTTGGCCTTTTAGGGTAAGGTCTTTTCAGATACTCACTGAAAGTGAGGTAATGCCCATTCAGTAAATAAGCCTCTTTAAAAGATATTCAGAGGGTGATCTCTTTAATAGAAAAGAAAAAATAGATAAATAAATCACTCTGGAAGGGGCAGGAACCTCAGGGTTGTTGTTTGAAAGAGAAACAGTTAGCAATGAGATTCACTCTAAGCCAGGAGGGTCCAAAACTGGCCACTGAGTGGAGGTTGGGCATGGACCCTTCCCTGTTCAATCCACGGGCTTCCCCTGGTTAGGGTATTCAGCAAGTAAATGAGCCAAAAGTTTGAAAGGATATTGTGTTCTTACATTAATATAACAGACTTCAGAGTCCCAACCATTCCAGAACTCCCAATGTAGTAAAGCACTTAAAGCTACCCCTTCAGAGAGATGATTAATAGAGAGCATTTGTGTAGTGCTTTAAGGTTTGTAAAGAGCCTTACAAATATATCATTTGATCCTCACAACAACCCTGAGAGTTAAGTACTATTATTATTCCTGTTTTACAAATAAAGAAACTGAGGCTTGCAAGGGTTCAGTGACTTGTCCAGGATCACATTGTTTGAGGTTAAGCCCTTGTAATTGAATTATTATATAGGAGCTCTTGCTTACAAGGAAGGACAAGAGACTTCAGCCTTATGTTTCTAACTGCTCTTTAGGTCAAGCTTCTCTATGCAGAACTTCCAATTACCTGCCCCAGAATGATGATGAGTAGGTGATATTGACTCATATACTGTATTGCAGCTATTCAGTAAACATTTATTTTTCCTACTATGTGTAAGGTGCTACGGTAAATGCTGGTGATGGCAGGAGCAATATACGACTTTTAAATGTACATGGCCCAAACACACCATATTCAAAAATAAGTAGTTTTGTAACTTGTAGGCCTATAGAAAGGAAATATGTACATCACTAATATCAAATTATATAGTCTCAGTGAAAAACACATTAAACATCTTTATTCATAAAACACTTCTTCAATGCTATTAAAATGTGGACTTAAATAACATCTTGATGAACACCAAGGAAAAAATAGAAGAGTTGAAATTCAGGATTAATTTTAACCAATGAGTAATGTCAGTACTTGAAAATCCTTTGGATTCCTCCAGAAAAGACATATCAAGCATAAAAATATAAGGAAGAAAGTAGTGGCTTTGAAAATCAAGAAACTTATTACCAACCCAAAATCAAATTCCACTGGAAAGCAACGTTAAAGCAATTAACATGTACCTAATATTAGTCCCAGTATACACTGCTGAAAATATAAAATAGACAATAGGAAATTTAGAAAGCATTCCAACTATATGTATGTGTGTGTGAGTGTGTGTGTGTGTCTGAGTGTGTATTGCCTACTACTCTAAGGCAGCTTTAGAAAGATTCAGACATGTATCCAGAAGAAGGAAAATAAGTGATAGATTTTCTCAGAGCACATTAATAATACTCCATGGCCAACATTCACATGGACTCAGCCAACAATATGTCAACAAGGAAGTGTCTGTCAAATGACTGATGCATACAGACTTGTTTTTAGAAACAGAAATTTAGGATAGCAATTCAAGATCAGGTCATTACCACCATAATTTATAGAAGGTTGGATTTACTGATGAATGCAGATTAGACCAAAAAAAAGAAAATTCAACATATCTTTGATAGTTTGCAAAATTTTAGCATTTATGGAATACCTCACAAGGCATAATGATGACTAGAATGATTCATCAGAAGCTTCTGATCTTTCTTTCATCAAAGAAAAGAACATAAATCCCATATTACCAATACAGATAGCAGGATATCTATCCTTGAGCTTTCAACAAATAAATTGCATTGTTGCCTACAATTGCACAAACGTAATATCAATTTTTAAAACTAAGAAAAACATTTTTAGTAGATGTCACTAAACTAAATCCAATCTCAGTGCTTCATGCAAAGACTTTCAAAATATAAAAAACAGGTAGGAGAACTACAAATCATTTGGGAATCAAAATGAAGTACATATCACCCTACTGTCTTAACTACTAGTGCATTTGTACAGAGGATGAGTTCGGTGAGCTTACATAAGGTGAGTTTATTGTCTGCTATTTTTATTAGATTACAAGAAAGCAGTTATTTTATCCACCTTTGCAATAGTCCAAAGAATATTACCCAAAAATGACTAGGTGACGCATTGGACTTGGAATCAGGAAGACTCATCTTTATGAGTTCAAATCTAGCCTCAGACACTTACTAGCTGAGCAAGTCACTTAACCCATTTACTTCAGAAGGAAATAAAAACCTCTCCAGTATCTTTGTCAAGAAAATCCCAAACGAGGCCATGAAGAATTGCACAAGACTGAAAAATGACTGAATGCCAAGAACAGAACAGCAGCCTGTCCTGAGTTTTTAAGAATAACAAAATAGAAAAGCATAGATAACCACTTAATCTCTACAAAATATGGTTTACGTTTATTTTTCATGTACTGTATCCCCATTGATCCTTCCAACAACCCTATGATATAAGAACAGTAGGTTTTATTATTTCCATTTTGCAGGCCAAGAAAGTATAATTCAAAGAAATTTAATTACTAGGTCAGGGTCACAAATGAGTAAAAGGTGGATATGGGATTTAAATCTAGACCTTTGGATTGCAACTACAGTACTTTGTCCTGGGACTTGCAATTCTAATACTTTGTTAAATCTTATATACTATCTATTGCAATAACAACAGCAAAAAAAGGATAGAGAGAGAGATAGACAGACAGATGGATGGATGGACAGAAAGACAGACAGACAGATAGATAGATAGATAGATAGATAGATAGATAGATAGATAGATAGATAGGTAGGTAGGTAGGTAGATAGATGATAGATAGATAGATAGATAGATAGATAGATAGATAGATAGATAGATAGATAGATAGATATGCAAACCATTTATTAAAACCTTAATATGTGCCAGGCAATGTGCTAATTGCTAAAGACACAAATACAAGAATGCAAAATGATTCCTACTCTCAAGAAACTTATATTGTAATAGTTTCTTGTATTCTTATATTGTAATAAGGGAAGAAAAAACATAAAGAGGAGTTAGAAAGTGGAGCTTTGGGGAAGCCAGCTGGGGGTGAAATGGCCAGCATGCCTCGTTATTCTCAAGAAATGGAGAGCTGGAGCAGGGATTCACCAATCAGTTAGTGGATTTGAAGACAAATCATGGCTAGGTAGGCAGGGCAGCTAGTGGAGAGTTGGAGCAAGCTCTATCAGAGAGGGAGCTGAACTGGGAAAGAAGAATGAGATAATAACAAGCATTTATACAATTATCTAAGGGGCAGAGGTGAAGAACCTGCAGCCTTGAGACCACATATGGACCTCCAGGTTCTCAAGGGCAGCCCTTTGACTGAATCCAAACTTCACAGAACAAAAGGTGGAAAGTGTGAATTCAATCAAAGGTTCATAATTGAGGACCTAGAGGGCCACATGTGGCCTCAAGGTCATAGGTTCCCCACCCCTGGTAAAGTTTGAAAAGTCCTTTGAATGCACTGTCTCATCTGATTCTCACAACAACCTTAAAAGATAAGCACTACAAGGTTCATTGTCCCTGATTGATACAAATATCATTAATTTACCTAGGGAGAGAGAATGAAAGTTTACATAATACCTACTATGTGCTATGTCCTGTGCTTAATAATTTTTACAAATATTATCTCACTTGATCCTCACAAGAACCCTAGGAGGTAGGTGCTGTAATTATTCTTATTTTACAATTGAGTAAACAAAGGCAAATAGAGGTTAAATAACTTGCCCAGGATCAGCTAGTAAGTGTCTGAGGCCAAATGTGAACTCAGGTCTTCATGACACTAGTACAACCAATATTGCTGTCATTTTAAATTATCTCAAGCTATATAACTACCTCTATATAAGTAAAATTTTAAAACAATTAAAGATATAGTTTTTTTTTACTTCAAAGAAATAGATTTTGATTTTCTATTAACAATACAACTTAATTTAATCAAGGAAGGTATTTCTTCTCTAAGGTCACCACTTTCAATAATTCTAAAGACAGAATTAGAGGTTTAATCATCCGATGTAGTTTTACGTAGCTGGAAAACCCTAATAATTTCCAAAGTGGGGACTTGGCCTCAATTATAGAGATAAGTACCTCAGTTCCCTTTTGCAATTTTCCCTGATTCAAATACACTAAATGTTTAGTTTGGATTTACTCAAATTAGAATAATTCCAGTGTCTCAAATAAAAAGGCAATTTGTTACTACTATTTGTCAGTCCTACTGTGTGTTGTTTAAATTTTATGAAATCTGTCTTGGGTAAGGATGCGGGGAGAGGGTCAGAATATCATAGCCATGTATGTCTCCTCTAAAGCTATATGGAAAGAAACTTACAGAAGGAGAGATTGGGAAGATATGCTGTGGTTCAGTTGTTTTTTACTTGTGTTTGACTCTTTGTGACTCCATTTGTGGTTTTCTTGGTAAAGATACTGGTGTGATTTACCATGTCCCCCTTCAACTCATTTATAGATAAGAAACTGGAGCCAATGGGGTAAAATCAATTGTCCAGGGTCTTCCTGACTCCAGGCCCAGTATGCCTACTGTGCTAAATAGTTGCCTTCAATGTACAACATAGGGCCTGGCATTTCGGTTCCTCCATAATCTGACCCCCATTCACCTTCCTGGTCATGTTTCATATCTCTTCCTCCCATGTAGTCTTTGTTCTTGACAAAAGAAACCCTAAAGACCTATTGTCTGTATGTGACATTTCATCTGTCATCTTAATACCATTATACAGATGTACTTCCATGCCTAGAATACATTCACTTATCACTGACCTCTTAGAATCCTTAGCTTCTTTTAAGACACTGCTCAGGCACCCTCTCCCACACAAGATTTATTCCGATCACTCATAATTATTAATGTTCTCTTCCACTTAAAATTACTTTGTTTTATTATTTTATTATCTACATATCTATAGCATCTTATTATCTCTCTAAAAGCATATAAGTTTGATAGCAGGAACTGATTTATTTTTTTTGTGTGTGTCCCTAGCTCCTCTTTTGATACTTAGTAGTGATGGCAACTCTGGGTTCTTAAAGGCTATGCAAGTAGATCATAAACTCCAGCGGCTTCTACCATGCTTGAAAAGATTCACTATGGTCCTGGTAACATATTAAATCTATTTTCCATGGACTTTTCAACTTAATTACAGAGAGGAACATCACTAGAGGCCACTCAGTAATAATTTTAACAAGGGATGATAATACATAAAACAAAGAAAAATAAAAATGACTCAGTTCCATGCAAAAGCTCTCAAAATGAGTGATGCCATGCCATGTGGGGTGCTAGAAAGATCAAGGCGGGGCTAAAGTAGCCTTGGTTGCAATTGGGGGGAATCTCAAATAAAAATAAGGGGGCAATGGAAGCATAAGGAAAGAAGAAAAAAGAAAATTTTGAAAACAAACCATTCTAACATGTTTCATCTGTTCTGTTAAAGCTATGGTGATTATATTATTTTTCAAAGAAACACACGATATGCAAGTTCTAACCAATTAGTGGTCAAGTTTGCCAACAGGTCTTAACAAGCAAGCATTGGCAAGTATTGGTTTTTATGTCAAGAGGTCTAGCATGTAACAGCAGGAATATGTGCCTATTATGACTTATTTACAAAACAATACTATATGGTTACATGACACAATATTGCATCATCAAAATTTCAGTTCAGAGAAAAAACTCACAAATTTACAATAAATCACTAAATTTAAAATGTCATTTTTAAAAAAGTACATTTTACATTTTCTTTACATGACACAAACTTTAAAAAACATCATTAAAGAAAGTAGATTTCCAGGGGGCACTAAGTAATTATTTTAAATGGGGCAGTAGGTCAAATAAATTTGGAAACCTCTGATGTAGATCCTTTCTTCTTCTGGAGGTAGTATAGTGGGAAAGGGGAAGGAGGTGAAGGACGGAGAAGGTGACAATAATTATATAGTTCTTAGATCAACTAATTTTAATTTGACTCCTGGCATACTAAATGTGAGATCTTTGTCCAAGGACCAATGAGTAGATATGTTTTATATGAGCTAAACCGTATCAATCTTGACATTAATAATACAAATAAAATCATAAAAAAATAAAGTTGCCCCTAATTGGGAGGATTGCTCATGGGTTATCTTTGGAGAGGCAAAGGAAAAGAAGAGCAAATTAAAGTTTTACTGTATTCAAATACAGTCAAAAAGAAAAATTATTTCATGAGATGTTTAGTCATCAAGTGTAAGGACAAGGGAAGTAGGATCTTTTTCTGTTTTTGCTTTAGTATAATCTGATTGAATCTTGCCTTTATTATCTAACATAGGAATAAAGTACAGAATAAAGTACAGAAACAAAGAGGTTCTTCAACTAGAAACAGTATATGTATTTGCATTGTTAGTGTGATTAAAGATCTTCCTTACTCATTAATGGGCCTGCCCATCAAAGGGAATTTGATTAGGGAAGACTTATAGGAAGGCCTATACCTTTTGTTAATGAAGCACTGGTACTCAAGAGTTAGGGATGCCCTCTGGCTCTTAAAAAAGGTATAAATACTCTGAGGTTGAGGTTTTTCTTTGTGGCTTAGTTTTTGGAAGAAGGTTTGTGTGCCAGATGAGATTCTTGGAAGCCACTAAGCAGCCCTTCACTTTGAAAACCCAAGTGTTGGTGCTTCCCTCTCTGGCAACTATGGTCAGACCTATCTGTTTATTTGTGATATATGTATTGCTTATGTCAGACAATTTGAAAGCACTGTGTTGATTTCCTGAACTAAGTGAATGATATATGTGCTTGATTAAAGGAGATTGCTAACCCTTCAAAAGTTGCCTTTCCTTTTAGAAAAAGTACAGAATAAGAAAAAATGTATGAAAATACATGGTTTAGGAATAAGGAATGAGAGAAAATCAAAGACCTGAAAGCTATGTACAGCCTTTAAATATATATATATATATTATGAACCTTTTTTATTTTGCTTGGTTTGGTTTGGTTTTTAGGAAACAGGCAGAAATGGACATGAGATGCACCAAAAAGCATTATAAAAAATGAAACACAGGGAGGTGGAGCCAAGATGATGAAGTAAAGGCGGGGACTGGCCTGAGTTCTCCCCAAATACCTTCAAATACATTTTAAAAATTACTCTAAACAAATTCTAGAGCATTAGAACCTACAAAAAGATGAAGTAAAACATATTTCCAGCCCAAGACAATTTAGAAGGTAAAGAATTTTACCTTCTAGTAATTTACAATTTTACAATCTAGAATTTTACAATTCAGAAAGAAAGGTATGTTGCACCAGATTGAGAGAGGAGTGAAGTCCAGTGCAGGACAAAGATCAGGCCCCAGTAAATCTGGAGCAGGTTTCAGAGTGACTGAATCAATGGTAGTAGTGGTGATTTCCAGATCCCTCATACTATAGGT
Source organism: Bettongia penicillata ogilbyi (assembly GCA_023548195.1). Lineage (NCBI taxonomy): Eukaryota > Metazoa > Chordata > Mammalia > Diprotodontia > Potoroidae > Bettongia > Bettongia penicillata. The sequence goes on along the minus strand of JAJHZJ010000783.1, from coordinate 330,197 downwards.
GCCAAAGACAACTTAAAAGGTCAGCAGGAAAGATTTGTCTCACATGGGTGAAAGTGAAGCACAGCTCAGTGCAGATTGAGTCATCACAGCCCTGGTCATAGCAAACCAAAGTAGGCCTTGGAGTGACTGAATCAGCAGTGGGAAGCATTAGTGGCAATGGCAACTTCTGGAACTCTCAGATCACAGACAACAAAGGGGTTGTACACCTGGTAAGAAGGAGTTTATAGGGGTCTCTTTGCCTGCACTGGGGGCAGGACTCTGCTGATTTGCCCATATTCACAGTCACAGTCCTGGGTGGCAGTGTCAAGGTAAGAAAGAGCCCTAGCACACAGGAACTTGCAGTCACAGTAGAGAGGGCAACTTCCTCACGGTTCCAGGGCACAAGCTAGGAGAGTAGTAAATACCTCTCCTTAGATCATACTCCCTTTGAAGACTGAAAACTTACAGGTCTCTAGAAGTGTCACTGAAAGTAGCTATACAAACTCCTGAAGACAGTGAACCCTCTTACCTGGAAGAAGAACCCTATTTTAACAAAGAGTTAAAAGTCAAGTAATAGGCTGTGAAAATGAGCAAACAGAAAAAAACCTCTGATTATAGAAAGTTACTAGGGTGATAAGGAAGATAAGAAGAAGACAACAGTCAAAGCTCTTACATCCAAAATCTTCAAGAAAAAATATGAATTAGTTTCAGGCCATGGAAGAGCTCAAAAAAGAATTTTGAAAATGAAAAAAGAATACTAGAAGAAAAATTTGGAAAGAAAATGAGAATGATGCAAGAAAATCATTAAAAACAAGTCAACAACTTGGTAATGAAAACACAAAAAAAAAATAATGAAAAAAATAACACCTTAAAAATAGATTAGGTTAACAAATGGTTTAAAAAAAAAGATTCAAAAAGCCAGTGAGGAAAAAAAAATGCCTTAAAAGTAGAACTGACCAAATGGAAAAGGAGGTACAAAAGCTCACTGAAAAAAAAAATTCCTTAATATTTAGAATGGAACAAATGGAAGCTAATGACTTTATAGGAAATCAAGAAACAATAAAACAAAACCAAAAAAATGAAAAAAAAAACAAAAACAATGGGAGACACTGTGAAATATCTCATTGGGAAAACAAATGACCTGGAAAGTAGATCTAGGAGAGATAATTTGAAAATTATTGGGCTACCTGAAAGCCATGATCAAAAAAAGAGTCTAGATATCATCTTTCGCAAAATTATCAAGGAAAACTGCCTGATATTCTAGTCCTTGCAAAATAGAACTGATAAACTCCTAAAAGAGGTCCCAAAATGAAAACTCCCAGGAATATTAGAGTCAAATTGCAAAGTTCCCAGGTCAAATAAAAAATACTGCAAGCAGTCAGAAAGAAACAATTCAAGTATGGTGAAGACATAGTCAGGATAACACAATATTTAGCAGTTCCTACTTTAAGAGATCAGAGGACTTGGAATATTCCAGAGGACAGTGGTGCTAAGATTACAACCAAGAATGACCTACACAAAAAACTGAGTATAATCTTTCATGGGGTGGAAATGGATATTCAAGATAAAGGGCTTTCAAATATTCTTGATGAAAAAACAATAGATAAATAGAAAATTTGACTTTCAAATACATGAATCAAGAGAAGCACTAAAAGGTACAGGAAAGGGAAATCATAAGGGATTTAATAATTTTAAACTGTTTAAACTCCTACATGGAAAGATGATATTCATAACTAGTAAGACCTTCTCATTATTAGGGTAGTTAGAAGGAGTATATATAGACAGAGGGTACAGGTATGAGTTGAATATGAAGGGATTATACATAAAAAAATAAAATTAAGGGATGAGAGAGGACGGTTCTGGGAGAAAGAGAAAAAGAGAGGTTGAATTGGAAAATTATCTCACATGAAAGAGTCAAGAAAAAGCTTTTACAGTGGAGGAACAGTGGGGTGGGGGGAGGAGAGAGAGAATGAGTGAACATTACTCTCATCATGAGAACTGGTTCAAAACGGGTATCACATACACCTTCAACTGGGCTTAGAAATCTATCTTGCCCTACAGGAAAGTACAAGGGGAAGAAGCTAAGAGAAGGAGGGAGTGAGAGAAGAGAGGAAAGTTTGGGGGAAGGGGTAGTCAGAAGTAAAAATTTTTGAGGAGGGACAGGGTGAAAGGAGAAAGAGAATAGAATAAATGGGGGGAGAAATAGGATGGAGGGAAATAGAGTTAACCATAGTAACTGAAAAAAAATTGATGCAAATTTCTTAGATAAAAGCCTTATTTCTCACATATATAGAGAATTGACAAATTGAGTCAAATTTATAAAAAAATAAGTTATTCCCCAATTGATAAATTATCAAAAGATATCAGTTCTTAGATGAAGCAATCAAAGCTATTTATAGTCATATTAAAAAATGCCCTGACTTACTATTGATTGGAAAAATGCAAATCAAAACAATTCTGAGCTATATCTATTAGACTGGCTAATAGGACAGAAAAGGTAAATGAGAAATACTGGAGGGGATGTGGAAAAAAATAGACATTAAGGCACTGTTGGTTCAGTTGTGAACTGATTCAGTGATTCTGTAGAGCAATTTGGAACTATGTCCAATCAGCCATGTATACCCTTTGATCTAGCAATATCACTACTAGGTCTGTTTCCCAAAAGAGATAAAAAAAAACCCAAAAACTAAAAAGGACATACACATACATATATGCATATATGAAAATATTTATAATAGCTCTTTTCTGTGCCCAAAGAATTAGAAACTGAGGGGATACCTATCAATTGAGGAATGGCTCAACAAGATACAGTATGTGACTATGATGGAATATTAATTGTACTTTAAGAAATGATGAGAAGGATGCTCTTAGAAAAAACTAGAAAAGAATTGCAGGGATTGATACAAAGTGAAATGCATTGTGTACAAAGTAACAGCAATATTATAAAATGACCAGCTGAGGAAGACTTAGCTATTCTCAGCAATACAACAATCCAAGTCAACTATGAAGAACTTAAGAAAAAGCTAAACATCCTCAGAAAAAGAACTGACGGTACAGGTTGAAACATAGTTGTTGCTTTTTTTTTACTTTTTTATTTTTCTTGGGTTTATTCTTTATTTTTTTCTTTCACAACATGATTGTTACGGATATGTTTTGTATGACTACACATGTATAATCTTTATCAAACCACTTGATTTCCTAACTAGGGGTAGTGTAGGACAGTAAGTAGGGAGGAAGTGAGTGAATTTGGAACTCAGAGTTTTACAAATGAAGGTTAAAAATTGTTTTTACATGTAATTGGAGCAAAATAAAATGCTGAAAAAAAGAAAATACATTTATTTTAGTTGACAGAAAAAAGGCTAATTATTGTTATGAGATCTATCCCTGAGTCAGCTATCTGTAAACAATTAGACCATTAGCTAACATCAGAATTAGTAAAAAGAAGCTCAAGAACAGAATGTAATTAAGATAAAGAAGGAGAAAAGGAAAAATGAAGGAAAAGAGAGGAAAGAATGAAGGAATAACAAACAATAACAATAATACTAATAATAATAGAAAAATTATGGCATATTACTGAAACAATTTAGCCTGGAATTTTTAAACAAGTAATTGAACATTTCAATAGGGAAATGGGAGGATTGACCTTGAAAAAGAGCAGGGACATATCTTCCCTGATTTCCTTCAAGTCACAGATAAAGTCCAGTCTTCTCTGAAAAAAAAGACAAAACTTTTCCTATCCACTTTAATGTTAGTGTCTTTCCTCTATTAACTCTCTCTCTAATTTTTCTTGTTTATATCTCATTTGTACATCATAGGTTTAACATCCATTAGATGAAGCTTTCTGAGGGCAGAGACTACTGTTTGTTTGTCTTTCTTTCTATCTCTAGCACTTTGCCCAGTAGTGGAAAATAATAGATACTTAATAAATTCTTATTAACTAATTCTTCCTCCTTTATTGAAAGGAAGGAGAAAATGGGTATGATACTGAGGTCTTGTTTTATTTTGTTTTTATAGTATTTTTGTTCAGTCATTTCAACCCTATTAAGGAAATAATAAAGGAAAGAAGCTTAGTGAGTTTTCCCAAATGGTTTTCATTCGCTTGATGGATAAGAGGTTCAGTCATCTGCTATTGTTTGAGAATAGAAAAAATTGGAGATTGCTACTGTGAAGATTAGAAATAAGGAATCGACAAAGTGAAAAGAGTAGAAGGATTATCACGCAACAATGAAGACCTACCTGAGGTTATGCACAGTAAATTTTCAGTGGACAAAATCAGCTGGATTTTGCAAAATTCTCCCTGCAACGTTCAATAGGCTTGGAGAAGGAGCAAGGAAATAAAATGGCAGTATTTCCCAGTCTTGAGACTAAACATAAATAGACTAGAAAAGATGTCTGAGAGAGGCACATTTTACTTTTGTAGATAATGAAATATTAGAGTGACAGACTCTGGAGTCTGGGTTGACAATAATATTTTATTAGTGCCTCTCACAGGCATGTATGTGGTTTTAACTTATATCATATATTTAAATGTCAACTATAGTCTCTTATTTATATAATGAAGGGACTAGATTATATGATTTCTAAGAGATAGGCTATTATTAACATATTATGAATGTAGATGATTAGGTCCTTGAGGATAGAGTTTACTTATCATGTATCTTTGTATTTCATTCAGCACCTAGCATAGAATACAGTAGTAGCTTAGTAAATATTTGTTGAAATAACGTGAAATATTTTTACCATCTATATTCTTCCTGTGGCATTTTTATGGTTGAAATCCACAGAATATGATAGTACCCAAAGAATGAAAGTTGTAGATCACCTAAAGGGTAGATCCTCTCTCAGTGGAGAGGCACATGGTAAGTGTAAGTGGGTGACAATACTTTATTTTGACTATTTGTTTTATTTTATTTACATATTTTAACATTTTAAAAAAATTTTGCTTCAAGTATTCTACCATCCTCTTATACCTCTCTCCACTAACCACTGAGAAGACAAGCAAAATTATATCAACTAATTATACATGAGAAATTATGCAAAACATATTTCCACATTGCCAAAAAAAATAAAAAGAAAGCAAGAAAATTATGTTTCAATTGTGGCAATACTTTATAAATGGGGAAGAATGAAGCAGAAGAAATATGAAAGATGTCATCAGAGAAACATAAAAATAGGCTAGTTACATAGCAAGGGTGAGAGACAGTCAACAGACAGACACTGCCCTTCAATGGAAGCAGAATACTAGGAAGGTACACCCCCAATCCCTCAAGTGTTGACCTTGCTAATGGACATGGGGGAGAATAGCAAAGGATGGTTAGGTATGATTGGATTGGGAAGAGGAAAGGAGATGAACCCAATAAATCATTGCTTATATAGATTCCACTTGGTATTATCATATATATCTTTAGATTCCAGTGTTATCCTTTTAATTCCTTTAAAAATTAAAGAATGGATGTTCAGGAATTATACTATAAGGTTGATCAAAGAAGCTGATTAGAGTTAGGCAATAGATAAGTAGTTGACCATAGGTGGGGCAGGTCTATAAATCTGAGTCAAGGGCCAAATGGGTGGATGAGATGAAGGCAGTGTGTTCTTATTGGAGTAGTCCTGCTAAACATAGAAGACTGATAGTAGAAACCAAGATGCGGATGAGTACTTGTTCTTGACAAGTTCAGGGTCAAGGTGGGGGAAACAAAAGAGGGTAGGTAAGTGAGATGTAAGCCAACATCAGGGACAGCAGCTGTGCTTTGTTTCAAAGGGACATATTATGGTCATGGGGGATTTCTGTTACATCTTAACCATTGAAGAGTGTTTTTGGAAGCTCCAGATAGCCTGGAGGAGTGAGGAGGCATCAGTCTTTGTCTTTAAAAAGTATAAAATATTCAGAGAGATCTGGATCTGTGGAGTCCAAATAAAAAGAAAGTTTATTTCTCTTACAAGTTTTCTGAGTCTATCTCAGCAGGCAATAAAATTTTCTTAAAGGTAGCCTAGGGATTCTGTTAGGGCCAAGATGGTCACAGAAAACCCTTAAATGCATGAGGTTGTTGATATTCAAACTCTAGGACTTGGGATGTCAAACTTATACTAAGACATTTTCTTGGATCTCATGATTCACAAGTTTTCCTGGGATTATAGTGAAAAAAAATTCTGAAGTAGGGAGGCATTTGGTCTTAAGGTTTCCTCAGTGTCAGGAGCTCTTTGTTGGGAAATTTCTAATACTGACTGATGCCTATCAGAAGTCATTCTTTAACACATAGTGTTAAAAGAATGTGATTTTCCCATGCTCACTCAACCAGTATGTCAAAAGGAAGATTTGAACCTAGGCCTTCCTCAATCCAAGGTTGACACTATTCACTATACCACAATTATTTGAATTTTTTAAGATTGAAAACTAAGGAGATTTTTCATTCAACGAATTTAATTCAACAAACCACAAGTTCAATGTGAGATAGTTCTGTCAAAGAAAGATAATGAAATCTTAGGTTAGATTAATAGAGGCATGGTCTCAAAAGGAATAAAGAAATGACAATACAGGGGTATTTTGCTTTGGTTTGATGGCAGCAAGAGTGTTGTATTAAGTTCTAGATTCCAAATTTTAGAAAGGACAATAATAAGCTGGAGAATGTTCAGAGGAAAATAATTAAGAAGGCAAAGAGTCACAAACATATGCCATGTGAGGATAAATAGAGGGAACTGAGACTATTTAGCTTGCATAAGCCTTGGGGAAAGGGGGGATCTGATATTTCTCTTGACATATTTGAAAGAGTATCACATGGAAGAGAAATTAAGCTTGCTTTGCTTACTTTGAGATGCAAAACTATAAGCAACATGAAGATAAAAAGAAGAAAATCCAATTTTGATGTAATAAATAGCTTCCTAGAATCGATGGGTTGTGGAATTGTGGAATTGAATAGAGTTGCTTCCCTCTTCACTAGAAATCTTTCATCAGACACTAAATGGACCCTTACCAAGTGTGTTGTTACGCTCATTGACCTTTTTCTAGTCCATATGCTTGTCCACTAATCTACTTCATCGATGCTTTCCCCTTATATATCTTGGAAGCAGAAAAGAAAAACATTTTTTTCTAGCTATTTTCTTTCTTCTCTTTCATGAGTTTCTTATTTTCTCACTCTTATCAATATTTTCTCTTAATTAGTTGCTTAAGACATTTAACTGAGGAAGTGGTTGGTACTTTTTTCCTATTCTCCAACACAATCAGGGGAGAAATTGATTATCTATTGTCTTCCGCTTTCTAAGTCAGTCACTTGACAGCTTCCTCAGTGTGTGGCATACATCGACCGTAACTCAGATTAAACTCAGAGCCTTCTCAACGTAGAAGGGAAAAAGTAATTTATTACAATCTCATGAGAAGGGGCACTCCCCATGATGGGTGATGTCAGCAAGGGAGTACACCTGAATGGAGTGGAGTACAACATTATATAGCCCCTAGCCTCTCTTCCCATTGACTGGGAAGCCAGGCATACACTCTAAGCATGAGACTCTACACCAGAGACAAAGAACACCAAAGAATCATTGCTCACCAATGATGGTTTTTGTTACCAAATATAGAACTTAAGGGAAGAATGCCAATGTGGCATTAAAGGGGATGGTGAAGGGAAGGGTATACCAAGTCATGTGGCTGGAACTTTAGTGGTTCTCTTCTATCCTGGGGCATTTTATTTGCCTAAGGGGAATACTTAGTTATTTTAGCTTGGGCAGGAATGGTGGGGGTTTTGGGGAATTCATGCCTGAGGGGTCTTCACTTAACCTGATTTCATTCACTCAGTTCAAAAATCAGAGGTCTCATCTCTTTCATGAGAACTTCAATAGGGATATCTCATAAACCACACACTTGTATTATGAGAAACAGCACCATGTAAGGCAATATACTGTAGAACTGGCCTCAGAGTCAGGAAGATCTGAGTTCAAGTCCTGTCTCAGACACATACTACCTGTGTCAACCAATAGTCTCTCATTGACCCAAGTACAACCTAAGACTCCTAAATTACAAAGGAGTTTCTGCTTAGAAATCTCAAAAGAACTTGCACTGGGAGTTTTCTAGTTTGATGAAGTCAGAAGTATGATGTGATGTGTGCCTACATATTTGTCCATATATGTATATTGTATAAACATGCATATGTATTTACATACATGTATATGTGTAAACTGCTATTCAATTCTGTTCAATAAATATTTGTCAAATTCCTGTTTCATGTCAGGCGTTATCCTAGGTGCTAAGGATATAAATAAGAGAAAGAAAGATGGGTTCTTACCTCAAAAAGGTTTACAATCTAATAGGGGCAGATAATACACAAAAGGAAGCTCAGAAGTGGAGAGGATGGAGATAGGGATCCCAGGGAGCACTTGGTGATGGGATCATGATGTTGAATGGAGTCAAAACCAAGTTGAGTTGTGATGGAAAATGGAGAATTACCTGGAAAGTTCTGAACATTCTAAACTCTCTAAAAAAGGAGTATTTGAGGAGGAATTGTTTGCTCTATCTTCCAGCCCACCAACTGAAGGAGTTGAGAGGATGGTAAGTATCAAAAACTGACTGAATCAGCATGGTGATCAGCTTATCCTGGGAGAAGGCATGTGTTCTGTGGTATCAAAACCAAGCTCAAGGACTGATGGAAAATGGAGTTACATGAAAAGTTCTTTAAGTACTGAAATCACTATGGTCACATATAGGCACATACATTTTTAAAAATTATTTTTTCTTCTTCCCACCTTTGATGAGTGATACAAGAGTACACCAGACTCCTCCCTACATCCACTGCCCAATCCCCTGAAAGTCTCTCTGCTTGTTTGCCTTGTCTTCTTAAAGAAATTTCCACTTGACTTCTCTTACCTTAAGCTAGTCTAAATCTAAAGCACAAGGAAAGAAACTCTCTTAGCTCTTCTTACTTAAAGGAATATTTTACCAGTAGTGACAAAAAATAGAGGAGTAGATTTCCTGGTGAGTATTGTAACAATGACTTCCTTGTATACTACCTCTTTGATAAAGATACATTTCATTATTTGTATGACTTAGTCCTATATACTTTGCATTATAATGGGGAAAATATAAATGTGATTTTATGCACAGAGATATACTAAATTTGTAATAAAAATCTAGATATATAGATACATCTACATATAGATAATTAGATATAAATCTATCTATACCCATAGGTATGCATTATAATTTCAGAACTTTCCAGATAACTCTCCATATTCTATCAGCAGCTTTACTTGGTTTTGACTCCGCAGTATACCCTGACACTTCCAGGATAAGCTGATCATCTAAAATCTCATCACCATGCTGATTGACTCTATTTTTGATACTCAACAGCTTAACTCCCTTAGTTGAATAACACACACATATACACATGCACATTATACACCTACATATATACATACATATGTTACTATATATAGTTGCTGTGTATGTATGTATGCATCCATGTATGTGTATATGCATGTATATTTATACACACATATATTTACATATATATGTATGAGTGTTTGTGTGTGTGTGTATAGTGACCCCCATTAAATTATAGACTCCTTGAGGGCAGGAACTAACTTTCTTTTGTCATTTTTTGCATCCTCAGTGTTAAGCAAAGTCCCTTGCACAAAGAAGGCACTTAACAGATGTTGATTGATTGACTGGACTCTGAATTTGATTGGCTGGAAGTCTCTTCAAAATTCGAGGTGCTATTACTTTATGATTTAGCACTTTATTATGAATGGTACCAACCAATTTCAGAGATGAAAAATGGAATAGTGGTGACCCTTAAGAACTCAAGCAGTATGAGTAAGAATATAGCAGATAAACAAAGTCAACAAACACTTATTAAGCACTTACTACATGCCAGGCACTGTGCTAAGTGCTGGAGATAGAAAATAAAAACTAAAAAAAAAAGTCATTATTCTCAAGGAACTCACAGTATAATGTGGGAGAATGAGTAACGCAGTGTGTTAGAGGTAAAAGAAAAATTCAGATAAAGCTTTCTGGGAAAATTTCAGAAAATTCTTATTACACATTGGTAAAAAATGTGGTGTCAGGCAAAGGGATTGCAAATGTGTAGCACAGGTAGGTGGTAATTTCTTAAAGTCTCTTTCCAAATCAGTGACTGAAGTTAAATTTATGTAAAAATCCTCATGTCATTGCTGTGAACAAACAGAAAATATCATTAGCAAGGCAAAGGAGAATCAATTTATGTTTGATTTTTTCAATGAAAACTAAGCTCAGAAAGCAAGCTCATTCCTACAAAGCTGTCTATAAAGAACAAATTAAAGCAAAATATTTTTTAAAAGCAGCAAAAATAATTTTGATAATTGTTATAATGAATAATTGGTAGCATTTACATAATACTTTAAGGCTTGCAAAATACTTTTATATCTATCTCTCTTTCCATCTATAATCTAACTTGATCTTTACAAACAATGGGAGAGGTGCTATTGCTATTCTCATTTTACAGATTAGGAAACTGAGGTTGAGAGAGATTGTGACTTTTTCAGGAGCATATGGCTGGTAAGGATCTGAACTCAAGTCTCTTGACCTCAAGTCTAGCACTATTATCCACTGCAAAAGTTAGGATATGACTTCAAATCCCATCTTTGATACTCACTAACTCATAACTATGGGCAAGTTCATTTCCCTTTTCTAAGGTTAATTTCCCTCAACTGTGAAAAGGAGGTAATAACACCTGTAATATCTTCCTGACAGGAAGTGCTATTTTAGAGATTAAGATTTCGTCTCTGACATCTGTCTCTAAGGGTTCACTTCTCCCACTATTTGACTTCCACAGGGATTTGAGATCCACTTTTTGGGGGAAAGACTCTCACAGTGCAGCTGTACTGGTAGCTTGTCAATCCTCCGACTCATCACCACCATACTCCTCAAGCCAAATTTTCAAGGGCACAAGAATTTCTAATTATAGCTCTGAACAAATAAAATGCATCATAGAGATCTAGAGTTGTAAAGGATAGTAGAGGTCATTCTTTTCACCTTTTTACTTCATAGATGAGGAAACTGGGGCCAGATGAGTTAGGAGGTTTTCCCAAGGTCAGAGAGCAAGTCAGTACTAAGTAACAGACATGGGATTTGAATATAGGAGCTCTTATTCCAAATCTAGAGCTTTTCCCCACGACACTCTATTTCAGAGAATGTAGAACCACACAGAGGCAATCAGGACTCAGAAGACTCTAAGATAAACTATGATCCCCCACTGGCTCCTCATTGATCCTACCTTATAAAATGATTTGGGTAACTTTCAGAATAAACCTCTTTTAGACCATTCCGACCAAAAGGTGCTAGCAGACTCAGAGAAATAGAATCAAAAAATGTTATTTCCTCTGGGAGCTGTAGAGATCATTGAATCTACCACCTCTATTGCCATTCTAAAGATAAGAAAATTGAGAAAGGTGAAAAATAATTTATCCAAGGTCACATATTTAATTTGTAGCTGAAGTTTAGAGAGTGTCTAGTCCAATTCCTTTGTTCTACATACATGGAAAGAAGTGGAGTCATAGAAAGGTGAAATCCCTTGCCCAGAGTAACATGAATAACAAGGATCTAATCTTGGATTTGAACTGAGGTCCCTTGACTCCAATCCATCACTTTTTCTCTAATTATGTGATCCAATATACTTTCCATTAGACCAAATATTGCCTCCTTAAATAGAAATTTACTCTTTTCTTTCCAGCTCTGATCTCAGGGTAGTCAGCCACAGTGATAAGGCAAGAATGAATAAACCAAGCTGCCTGGAAACCAGTGCCTCTTCAGAGATGCTTTAAAGATAAGAGAGAAAAAACATGGTTTTCTGTGTCTGAAAAAGGTTTTTGATATACTCCCCGAAGGTTAAGGTGCTTCTGGCCTGATTCAATGTGAGTTATCTTTTGCTAGTATATTTCCATACCATAATCTTTTTCTAACAATGTAGATGTGGTATAGTCTCAAAGAATTCCTCTTTCCTGAGGCTTAACCACTGTAGCTCATAGAACTAGGTCATTACTGCTAATGCTCATAGCACAATGTTGCATCCTATATGATTTGAAAACTTTTTCAAAGAGCTTTTGGATTTCTATTATCCCATTTGAACTTCACAATACCCCCAGGGAAGCAAGTAGGACAGGCATTATTATTTCCATTTACCAGATGAAAAAACTTCAGAGTGGAGAATTTGAGTAACTTGTCTGAGCTCAGGTGGGGCCATCATCACCAGCAGCATCACAGTAGCATTTATATAGCATTTTAAGATTTGCAAATATATATGTGCATATGTGTGTGTGTGTTTTGTTTGTTCCTCACAACAATTCTCTGAGGCAGATGTTATTATCATCTTCATTTTACACATAAGAAAAATGGGGCTGGGAGAGATCAAATGACTAACCCAGGGTCACAAACCTAGTCAGTGACTGAATCAGGATTTGAACTCTTCCTGACTCCAAATCCAGCACTCTATTAGCTGTGCAACCTATGACATTCTCTCATCTGTAGGACAAACTCACTCTCTCCATTCCATTGGATCCCCTCACACGGATGCATAAAATGAGAGAGGGGAAGGCACCTTAATGGAAATCTAGACTTATGTTACCCTCTCCCAGTATTACAAAATTTGGGATATTTGGAGGGCTGTCAGCAGAGAATATATCAGACTTGTTAATTTCATCTTAAAGAGCTCAGTCAGGAGTGGTGTCTAAGAGGTTTGATGAAAAGCAAGGTTTCCTAACAAGTAGTACAATCTGAATAAAAATAGAATGGACTTCCTCAAAAGGTAATTGGAAGTCTCCAAGCAGAGACTGGAGGACTACTTGTCAGTTGTGTTATGAAGGGGGATTTTATGTACAGGCTGAACTCATGACTGCTGGTATCCCAGTTTCAAAATTCTGTATCCTTTATAATACTTTGAAATGAAAGTGACACAGTTAAAATGGTTTACCCAGTTTCACATATGGTACAAGGAGGCATGTCTTTGGAATTGGAGGGCCTGTATTTTAATCCCCTTTGTTGATATTTACCACCTCTGTGACCTTGAGCAATTCACAACCTCCATCAACATCAGTTTCTTCTTTAGTGAAATAAGATGGTTGAAGTAGACGTCTGCAGAGATCACTTCCAACTCTCAATCTAGAATCTTGATCCTATAAGATGTATTTAGCTTGGGGCAACAGAGGTGTGGCTACATGTAACAAGGCAGTTAGCCACAAATCATTGCAACAGATCAGTCAATGAACAACTTATTAAATGCCTGCCATGTGCCAGGCACTGTGTTGGGAATGCAAATTCATGAAAGGAGTCAATTCCTATTCTCAAGGAATTTACACTCTAAAAAGGGACATAGTGTTCAAGGTATGTGAAGGAAATGCAAGCACAAATAAGAACATACTTGAACATATGTATATAGTTGTTCTTCCTTTGTTTTGGAAGAGGACCAGTGATATTGCAGGGTGATGTCTTAACTTGCACATGAATTGGATTTCAGGGAGGCAGAGTTGTACAAAATCATCAGCTTCACTCTCTCTCACAGAGTCATTGAAGTCCGGTGGCAAGACAAAAGTCAAGATGACTGGAAATGGCCTAGGATACAGTGGATGGCTTTGGTGTCTTTGATATCTGACCATGTTCTAAGCACTCCATAGTGTCTGTGTCAGCCATCTTCATGGCCCTTAGAATAAATTGTTCTCATTTATCCATTCTGCCAGTGGAAGTCCTCCTGTGCTTGCGGTTGATATTTCTCTAACTCATCAATGTGTTTGAGGCCTGTCAGTTACCCTCAATTAGGTTTAGCTCATCTGTCAAGATGGTTTTAACAGGCTGTGACTGCTGTGCTTGTTACAGCTTCCTGGAGCCACAGGTAAGAATTAGGTGAAGGTGGGCACAAAATGTAGATAAGCAACCTTGAAAAGAACCCTCACACCAGAGGTGTGAGTCCTCCCTGAATGCCCCATACATTACTCTTTCTGTGTCTGTTTATATGAAATTCAAATGTATATGTATACACACATAGAAATAGATGAATGATGGTGTTATCTATGAATATCTATAGTATATGTATATATGTGAATTGATTGTTTGTTATCCTTTGTTCTCAAAGAAGAACAAAATGACATCACTATGTTGGAGTATATGTTCAGTGTGTCCAACTGTGACTGATCAGACCAACATGAGCTTGGAAGGCTGTACCACAGATTGGGCACAAGTAGTTCACATGAACTTTTGGAGTGGAGATGTATCTAAATCTGCATATCTCACAGTTCTTTTGAGCTACTACAATCCTGCTTCAGTCGTAGAGCACAGTATCTCCTTTGATGTGAGCTTCTGTGACTCAGGACGTACCACTAAAACTCCCTCATCTTCAGTCTCTTTGTACAAAACACTTTGCAAACATTATTGTGCTTTTTGGGCACATATGTATATATATGTGTGTATGTGTGTGTGTGCATGCGTGTATTCATATGCATATCTATATCTATCAGTACATCCATCCATCTACAAGTCAAGATCAAAGCAGGAGTGTTGCTGCATGATGTTCTGTTTGCAAATGATTGTGAACTCAGTGTAGCTTCTGAAGCTGAGATGCAGCAAAATATGGCTCAATTCTCTTCTACCTGTGCTAATTTTGGCCTAATAATGAATACCAAGAAAACACAGGTTTCCCATCAGTTACCACCACACCATCCATACGTGGAATCATTGGTTACAAAAAATGGAGTTTTGAATGCTGTGGATAAGTTCATTTACCTTGGTGGCCTACTTTCCAGGGACGTACACACTGACAATGAGGTTGACATATGCATTGCCATAGCCAGTTCAGTGTTTGGGAGGCTCTGAAGAAAAGTTTGAGAGAGAAGAAGTATGACACTGACTACCAAACTCAAGGTCTACAGAGTCATTGTGCTGACCTCATTGTTGTATTCCTGCAAAAAATGGACAGTCTACCAGTGCCACACCAGGAAACTGAATCACTTGCTTCCATTTGAACTGTCTTAGGAAGATTCGGAAGATCACTTAGCAGAATAAGGTACCAGACACTGAGGTCCTTGCTCGAACTAAACTGTCAAGCATTCAAACTATGTTTCAGAGTGCAATTCTGATGGACTGGCCATGTTGTTCAAATGCAAAATGTATGTTTTCCAAAAAGACTATTTTATGGAGAGCTCACATGGGGCAGGCAATCACATGGTGGTTAGAAGAAGCTATATCAAGAACACTCTCAAGGTCTCTCTCAAGAACTTTGGATTGGATTGTGTGACATGGGAGACACTGGCATAGGATCACTCAGCACGGCATGCCCACATTGGAAAGGGTGCTGTGCTTTATGAGTTAAGCAGAATTGAAACAGCACAAAGGAAATATAGGATGCTCAGATTTGGAGTAACCACCCAAAATGTTCACATAGACTATCTGTGCCCAATCTGTAGTAGAGCATTCTGAGCTTGTATTGGTCTGATTAGCCACAGTCATGCACACTGAAACATCACGAATGGTGATGTCATTTTGGTCCTCTTTGAGAATGAAGGACAACAATGAACCATCTATCTATCTGTCTATCTATCTGTCTATCTATCTATCTATCTATCTATCTATCTATCTATCTATCTATTTATCTATCTCTCCCGAGACTTTTCCTGAGTCTAAAGTGTTTTGTCCTCAGGAAACCTTATTCCCAAGCTAAAAGTGATCTCTACTCCCCTCGGATTTCTAAGGGAGTACTTTATCTAGATCACCCCTTTTTCTTTTCATATCATAGGTTGGATCTTAACCTATGACATCATTGCTATATGATACTCTCTCTTTCCATGCAGGTAGACATTTTATTAAGTCATGGCATTAAAGTTGCCCAGAGCACGGAGAGGTTACGTCAATTCCCTGGCATCACACAATTAATATGTGTCAGAGATGGGACTTGAATCCAGGTCTTTCTGACTCTGAAGTCAATTCTCTACTATGATACTCTACCTTTCTTTCACATCACATCTTGCAATTATCATGATCATAGATTATGTTTATAAAGTTCCTTTTAAATTTATCTATAATTTAATACTTTGTCCAAGCCTATCTCAAAAATTCTGAGCAAAATCTTGACCAAACAGAGGGTTTATGGTACGATCATGATTGTACCCAAAAAGGTACTGAGCATGATATGCCAAGCTTATTTTAGAACACAGGCACAGGAAGGTGGTGATAGACTCTGGGGACTAACTTTCTGAGAAGTTCAGCACCAAGTTAGGCACAGACAGAGGAATTGGGGACCATAGCAAATCACTGACACCATCTTTGGAGTCATATAGCAATTATCATGATTGTGGACCAAAAGGGGTGCCTATGGTGAAAAAGTCACAAATCTTTAAGGTATTGCCATGTGGTTACCTGTCAACGAAGTGAGCATGGAGTACTCAAGGAAGCCTGCAGGTCTTTGTGGATGTTCTCAGTAAACTTCAGAGTGATATCTCATCACATTACATGCTGAAAAACACAGCTGTTACATATACTTCCAGAAGCCATAGGTTAGGGAAAATTATAAAGGATGGTCACGATTAAGATAGTAGTAAATTTTTCTTTGTTTGACTAGCCTCAATCCAGGGGTATTATTTGGTGCTCAGAAAAAAGTGAAACTTAATGTTGCCAATTTTTTTATTTGAAATCAGTGGTGTTCCTAGAGGATCTGGATGCCAATCACCTTGTTGCACTTGGTCCCTTCCAGTTCTAAATCTGAGTCTTTAACCATAACTGGGATAAGTGATAAAGGTACAGGCCCTGGAACTAGGAGACAAGCTCCAGTCCTACCTCAGACATTTACTAGTTGAGTGAAACTGGACAAGGAACTTGTCAGTTTTTTCCTCTCTAAAACAGTGAAAAGATATTTTTATTTCTGTCTCTTGGACTGTTGTGAGGAAAGTGCTTTGGAAACTTTAAAGCATAAAAGAAATATGACTCATCATTGCCCTGTGTTTTGAATAGCCAAAGCTTAAGTCTGATGGCCTTCTGAAAACTGTTCTTTGGGTTTTAATAACTGCCCCACACAAGACTCTTTTTGTTTTCAGCAGTTAGGTAGGCAGCAAAGTTTCATTGGTGCAAAAAAGCTGCTGCTGCTCTCATAGAAGAATGGGTAGTGAAATACTGGTAATGTAATCAAGAGAATGACTTAAGTGACAAAAGTCACTTAATCTCTCAAAGTCTCAGTTTGAGCACCTGTAAAATGGGAATAATTCCTACACTCACAAGGTCTCTGTGAAGATGTCATTTTGCGGTCTTAAAAGCAATATAGAAATGTAAATTATTATAATTAATATGACTGGGTGATGTTGCATCATTGTTATTTGCATACCTATTATATCCCCCTCCTGTATTTTAAATTTATTCTTATCTTTCTCCTGGGGCTCAGCACAAAGCTCTTCATAGAGGAGGTGCTTAATAACACTTAATTAAGAGTCAGCTCAGTCACGGATCTTCTGCATGACAATCTTTTCTGGTCCCCACAGCTGCTAGTGTCTACCACTCCATAATTATCTTATATTTACCTTTATTTGTACACTGCCTCTCTTATTAGAATGTAAGTTCCCTGAGTGAGGGACTTTCACTTTTGTGTTTGTATCCCCAGAACTAGCATAATGCTTGACATTTGTTGGATAACTCATAAGTGCATGTTGTTTGATTAACAAGTATGTATCATATTGAATTTCATTTTAATAATGGGGGTTATATACAGAAGAGTAACTTTAAAACACAGAACACAAAGCCATAGGGGCAAAGGGGGAAGATACATCAGCACACTCCCTTATAGTAGGGTGACAGAGAGCCCAGAATATGAGGAGGCCACTGTTGTGACAGTCACAATGTGGAGATGGATGGTAAGGGGATACTTAGGATGTCCACTAGGGTATAAGGGAAGAAGTCTGCTATGTGTTAGTTTCGTATTTTAACTAGTTGTTGTTTCTGCCTATGTGAACATTAAAACTGCTACTATTGCCTTCTAAATTTTGCTTCCCAGAAACAAACTCTTGATTGCCTTGCCTTAGTTCCAGCTCTGACTATGAGTACCCAACATTAACAAGGTCATTCTGGCCCCACCGTAAAATTTCATTTCATTTGTCTTCATTGATTATGAGGCAGTAAAAACAGAAAATAGACCATTTAGTTTTGGATCTACTATGCACAGAGATTAAAAAATAACTCATTGATTTTTCTGGGTTGTTAGAAAGAAAAATCAATGCATTCCAAAAAGATACAATGCATTTACAGAACAAACTTCAGTCACTCACATTGGTAAGGAGAGTAAATGTTTGCCAACTCATCTCACCAGTATTGTTCTCCTATTGAGCTTTCTCATATACAATGCTATTAACACTGCCTGGAATATGAGTGAGTGAAATCCAATAAAATACCATCAGAGAGCTCTTGGATCTCAAAATAACTTGCCAAGCATCAATGAGTGTAAAGATGGATCAAGATGATATACCACTGGGAAAGTAATGTTCTCCACTTGTGGACATTCAGATGAAATGTAGAAATTGTTGTTCAGATCATTGAATAAAAATATTACCATCATCCACTTCTCAGCAAATGTACCTTGACTTGTTAATTGCCTGGATGCTTGCTATTAATAATTGAAGATCTGAATGCACTCTTACTGTGTAATCCAATTCCATGGTTCCTATTCAGAGTAATATGAACAAGTGCATTTCTCAGGAGGAAATGCATTAGGACAAGAATACTGCATTAAAGTGAAAAATGAAGACTTCTGGAAATGAAAGAAAGGAAGCAATAATGAACAAAATGCACTTTTAAAATAGGGAGGGAGTGATGAGATGAGTAAAACACACACAGCAAAAGAAATAGAGTCTAGAGAGGTCCTGTCTTTGTTTTATTAGTGCTTGATACAAGGGCGGTAAATGGGACAAAGTAAAGGTGTGAAGTAGTGGGCTGGGAGAATCCCTTATTTTTAGGCCTCAGCTCTTTCAATTATAAAATGAAGGAGTTGAAACTGATAGCCTCTGATTTTCCTCCCAGCTCAGACATTGTGTGATTCTTGGTCAGAAAGGCAAATGATGACTCCCTACATTACTCATCAATCTCATTCTAGACAATCAGAAGTAGCAAAGTATAGTGGATAGATGGTTACATTTAAAGTCAGGAAAATGGATTCAATTCTTGGATAAATTTAATAGCTGGGTGTCCCTGGTTGAGTCTCTTTATATCTCTTAGCCACAGTTCTTTATCAGTAACATAAGAGGCATGGAGCAGATAAACTCTAAGGTGACCTCTCAACTCAGAAATTATGCAATTCTGTTATTATAGACCAAATAAATAAAATAGGTTGTCATTTCCCCTATCCTATTATTATTGTTCCAATTGACTAGGGGCACCTAAGTGACACAGTGGATAGAATGCCAGGTCTAGAGTCAGGAAGATGCATCTTCAGAAACTTACTGGCTGTGTGACCCTAGGTAACTCACTTTACCCTGTTTGCCTCAGTTTTCTCATCTGTAAAATGTACTGGAGAAGGAAATGACCAACTGCTCCAGTATCATTGCCAAGAAAACCTCAAATGGGTTCACAAAGACATGACTGAAAAGTGAGACATTTTTAGCACATGCTTGGAATTATGTGTCTGGTGCTTAGGAGAGAAATTAAAAGCCAAGTTATACACACTTAGAAATCAACTAAATAGATATGATAGTTGAATCGTTTGGAGTGAAGATTACTATGGGGAAAAGTATGGAGACAGCCTAGAAGAGCTAAGAGGACAGAAAATAGAAACTTGCCTTTAGTGATTAGTAAGAGGATAAAGGACAAAGAAAGGAAGCCAAAGAAGGAATAGGGTTGCAGTATAATAAATCACCATAGAAATCAAGGGATATGAGAGTTTAAGCCGTGATCAATTTTGTCAAATGTTGGACAGAGGTCAAGAAAGGAGGAAACGTGACCATTAGGATGTGATTGTAAGACCTTCTGAAGAGCAATTTTTGTGAACTGGCATGGTTTGAAGCTAGATTACATGTAGTTAAGGAGTGAATGAGATGGTGAAGAAGGGGAGGGAGTGAGTAGAGACCACTTATTCTAGAAGTATGAATCAAATTCAAAATATAGTGAGTCACTGAAGTATCATTCTAGTTGCTTGAAGTTCACTGTGAAATAAAGGAGATAAATAAATCCCTGATAAATAAAGTTCAAAGAAGAGTTGGAGATGTAGAAAAAAGGTAAAAACCCAGCATCTAAGATTTGACCATTGATGACCAGAAAAAGAAAGGAGAGACGTCACTATGGCAAAAAACTGTCTATGTTGTAAAGACAAACTTTTTTGGTGATGGTTCTCTACATGCTTAATCAGGCTGATCCAAGGAATGAGCTTATATCCAATTTATTACCTTGGTGCATACTTCATCCAAATTTTCTAGCTTTGGGTGTGTTAATTAATACTCTGCTAAAATAGGTTCTGAGTACCCAGGTCAATCCTGTGCCATAATAAGGAATCATAGTGGAAAAATGTGACCTCCTTAGGTCACATTAATTAACCAGAGATATATGAAATAATTATTTCTAATTCTGTTTCTACACATTTTCATTCTATGTATGTATATGTATATGTATGTATACACATACATATACAAATGTATACCTCGGTATGTTTGTGTATATACATATATACATGTACACACATATACACATGCATATAGATACATATGTGCCCTCTCCATACATATGCATATGTGTGTATGTGTGTATG
Source organism: Bettongia penicillata ogilbyi (assembly GCA_023548195.1). NCBI lineage: Eukaryota > Metazoa > Chordata > Mammalia > Diprotodontia > Potoroidae > Bettongia > Bettongia penicillata. The sequence goes on along the minus strand of JAJHZJ010000783.1, from coordinate 309,501 downwards.
TATATATATATTTGTGTATATATGTGTATGTATATATGTATCTGTGTACATATATCTCACCTAAGAATTGTGAGACTTAAAAAGAGCCTAGGTGATGATGAGTCAGTTCTTTCAGCCTCTTACTCCAGAAATCTTAGATCAAGATAAGTCTGATTCCTTCTGGGCCTATAAAGAAAAATACAAGCAATGGACCCACCACAAGATAATTCCATTCTCCAGGGGAAATTATGCACCAGATACATCTCCCTGAAGCCAGTGCCCAAGAATCAACAAGAGCAGGACATCCATATTCAAGACCTTGAGATATGGTTATCCATCAGATATCATGCTGAGTGAGTTTCTTCAAGAAGGGAAGTCTAAGAAAAACTCATATACTTGGTAAAAAAGAATTTCTTGAAACATGTTATATGCAAGGCACTATATTATGTTCTGGGGCTACAAATACAAATGAAAAACTTCTTGCTTAACTAAGTAGACAGTCATGCAGAGTTCCCCCTCCCCACTCCCTCTGGGCCTCTGCTATCCAGAAAGCCTGACGGGCTTCAGTTCCTGAAGCAGAGGAGCCTTGCCATTGTTCACCTGAGCTGGAGAGGGGAGTCAAATTTGAATAAGACAAATTTGCCTAAAGCCAAAAGGGTCTATATAATTCATGCCCTCATATTAAGGATATGCAATATGTATGCAGATAAATAAATACATAATAATTGAAAAAGATGAAATGAGCACTATTAAACTAGAAAAAGAAGGATAGATTAGAAAGATGTTGTGAAAGCTGGCTTAATAATACCTACCAACTAATCACATATGCAGAAGAAGTAAAGAAAGAGACATCAGCTGAGAATGATTCCAAGGTTGCAAATCTGAAAAACTAGAATAATACTGGTGCCCTGAAAAGAAGTAGAGAAGTTTAGAGGGCAAGAGAATGAGTTATGTTTTGGCCATATTTTATTTTATAAGCATATTAGATATTCAGTTGGAGAAGTCCAACAAGCAGTTAATGATCCTAGGGCTAACTCTTGATAGAGTTAAAGGATAGTTGTATAGATCTGGGAGTCATCAAGATAGAGGTCATTCTTTTTCATAATTTGTTCCTCAGTAGAAACAGACAGACTTGCTATTACTCTATGAGGTAAAGGATCATAGATACCCATGTTAAGATCTCCTTCTTTTCTATACAATAACAAGACTCCATTGAATTGAGTGGTCACAAGAAAATGCATTGAACAATGAGGATGATAACAAAAGTCCGTTTGTCAAGGAATACTCCAAGGCAATGAAGCCATTGTTTGATTCCAATAGCAAAATAAGAATCTTCTTGAAGGCTCTCCACATTCTTCTTCAAGGCTGAACATATAATTAAACCCATAGAAGTTGATGACATCACCAAGAAAGAGAAAAAAGGAAAAATATACACCAAAAGGAGAAGGATTTTCTTGCTGGGGTTTAGCATATCTACCTTGATTGTTTCAGGGACTGTAACTCCACAATGTGATCCCAGCTATAGTTCTGAAAACTGTTTTATTATAAGTTCTATGCCTATGTCAAACCCTCCTTTCTATCAGTTCGACCTTTATAAGAACCAGGACCATAGACAGCTCCTATTTATATGCCATCAGCAATAGTGGTTGATTCATTCTGCCCTAGTCTAACATATCTAAGACACTTTATTTAGCTTTTATTTCACTTATTTGGGGGAATAACTATATAATCTGTATCTATAATCTGTCTAATATGTAATCCTAATTCTATGATATGTAGAAGAAAGCATCTATCAGACAACCTGACCTCTGATATGGGCAAGTCCAAGATAGGAGAGAAGGGTTAAACGGGTCTTAAGGAACATAACTGTAACTAACACTAAAATAGTATCACTATTGTCCAATGACTTTGTCACAATATAACATGAGATGACATATTTTGAAGAATAAAGAAGAAGAACGTAAGCATGGGCGAACTACTCAGTAACAACAAACCCTTAGATCCACACTCTTATAAGAAGAGATTTTGCTTTGTCCTCTTGTTTTCCTTTACCCCTCAAGAAAATCCCCTCTGAAGTCACAACAAAGCAGAACATTGGAAAACATCACATTTAGGAGAGAGGAGAAGGAAGAGAGAGAGAGAGAGAGAGAGAGAGAGAGAGAGAGAGAGAGAGAGAGAGAGACATACAGGGAGAAAAAGAAAGAGGAGAGAGAGAGACAGAGACAGAGGGAGACAGAGACGGAGAGACAGAGAGAGAGACAGAGAGACACAGAGAGAGACAGAGAGAGACAGAGAGAGACACAGAGAGAGACAGAGACAGAGAGAGACAGAGAGAGAGACAGAGAGACAGACAGAGACAGAGGGACAGAGACAGAGAGACAGAGACAGAGAGACAGAGACAGAGAGAGAGACAGAGACAGAGACAGAGAGACAGAGACAGAGAGAGATACAGAGAGACAGAGAGAGAGAGAGAGAGAGAGAGAGAGAAACTATTATAATGAAATAAACCATAAACTACATGAGGGCATAAAGTCTTATCTTATTGAAACTTTCCATTTCTCCCAAGGATTGTTATACACAAAAAATATTTAGTAAATATGTTTTGTGTGAATGAATAAAGGACTTAGAATGAATTGGTGCCCCTTAAATGGTATCAGCTTTCACCTCAACAAAAGCAAGTAGAGTTGCCCAACACTGGAATGGTTATTTCTTAGGGGAGTAAATTCACTTTGCAGAGATTATACCATCATATATTTAGAACTGAACTGGACCTAGTCTATGCTCCCTATTCTGACATTTAACATCTCTGATGCTCAGTTTTCTCAAGTGAATTGACCATATAGAAGCAGGACTTGATTTCATCTTTTAGCTTCAAATCTGCTACTCTTTCTACATGGAACAGACACTGAGGTATCTTCTCACTTTGATGCTAGGATTCCAGAACTCTATAACAGTAACATCAGCAGGATATTAAGATGTTCTAAATACAAATGTGGTTTCCTCAGGGTGAGTAATAATAACATTTAGGAACATTTGCATATTTTGGATTTTTCCTGCAAGATCCAAAGGGAATAAATGAAAATTAAAGTTAATTAAATCAAAGACAAGGGAAAAAGAAAACAAAACAAAACAAAAAAAACCACCCGAGATATCCAATTATTGAAAGGAAGTAAAATAGATTTAATGACTACCCAGAGAGGTAGTGGGCTCATGAAAGGTAGAATTGACTTGAGAAAAGCCACACAGGTCTAAAGAGCTAAGATGAAAGATTGAAAAGATGAAGATTCCATGGGGATATGGAAAGAATTCTATAAAATTTAAAACAGAACTAGGATGTCTACATAATACCGACTACAACTATCTTGGAAATGGTGTACATATGAATATATGAATATCCAATTACAGGATCAGGAATTACAGAATAAGTTGTTGACAGGTTTTTATAGATATCATAATAGAGAAAAAGCCACATGGGGAGAAATGGCAAATTATTTGTGGATGTGTTGGACCATGATTAAAGATTTTCTGCTTTCAAAAACAATCAGCATCTGTGACAAGAATGAATAGTAGAAATGCAGAAATGATCATGAATGAAATTCTGGACTGGAGTATTTACTTTTAAAAAAATTTGCTTATTTTCTAAATAAAAGAATTTCTCCTACTACTAAATATCTTCCTTTATTCTAGTGGTATGCTCATTTTCAATCTTGGTGAGCTGGCCCCTTTATCCCATTCAAAGTAGATCTTAGACTATTTAAAGACTAGAGCAATTGAAAAAAATTGAACAATGGACAGTAGGTTATTAAAATACTGAAAAGAAGTCACTACTAGACAATAATACTTTGAAAGTTCATATACCATGTACTCTATGACCTATTACATCCTCAAAAGAGTGACTGACTGTCTCTCTCACCTTACCTACAATTGTCAAGTTGACATACTATAAATTTACCTCTTCCTTTCTGCCTCTCCCTCTTCCTTCATCCATTCCCTTCATTTTGCCCTTTCCACTTTTTTTCTTTGCACTTAACCCACTTCAAAATTTCACTGAATATGTGATCTCATTTAGAAACCTCTAATCCTGAAGAATTTTTGCTATCTGGGTTTCCATGACACTGTCTCTCTTGGTTCTCCTTTTCTCCTGAATCAGAATCAAATCTCTCTCACTAACCATAGCTATATTCAGGGATCTGCTGGTGTTTAACAAACAGCTTTTCTGGAAAAAAAAAAAAAAAGATTGTACATATGACTTACTTTTAAATTTAATGTTTATTGTTAACATCTTTGCCATCATTTTCTTGTCTAAACCTTCAACAAAAAATTAAATCAAATCCTGATTTGTAGTATTTGCCAAATTCTGAAATGTAAAAGCTCACACTGAAAATTTAACGATTGACTTTCCTGAGCTGATTTTAGCTGGTTCTAGCACACTCCTGAGTATATTCAAGAGACTTTCTAAGTTTTCTTCTTTTCCCCCTACATTTTCTGTGCTGATGACCTCCTTAGCTTATGAGATTATCTATTACTTATTATACATACAGTGTTACACATATATAGACACACCTGTATGTTTGTACATGTAACAAATGTATACATATCATATATAATGTGTGTATCTGTATAGTCCTTTTTCTCTTTTTATCTCTGTGTAAATATAAGCCTACTAGTGCTATCTCCAGGTCAAAAGGCAAGCACTACTGAAAAACATTTTGAGTTTCAAATTGTTTTCCAGATCAATCTACATCTCTACTAAGAGTACATGAGTGTGCTATTTTGCCATAGTCCTTTCAACATTTGTTGTCCTCTTTGGTCATCTTTGTCAATCTGACGTGTATGAAGTGGAACTTCAAAGTTGCTTTAATTTGAATTTCTTTAATTTATTAGTAGTTTAGATCATTTTTATAGGGTTGTAACTTGTATTTCTTTCTTTGAAAACTTCTTATTCATAGCCTTTGACCATTCATCTATTGAGGAATGGCTCTACAAAAAAGATTTTTCTGAAGTCTAGGTGTGACCATATTACATTTCTTTAAATAAATTGTGTCTTCCCCACCAAATTACTTGTATTTATTTCGCATTAAACTATTCATGTATATATTGTCTTTCTTGATAGAGTGTAAGGACAGAGATTATTTCATTTCTGCTTTTTATCCCCAGAATCTAGAACAGTACCCTGCCCATAATAAACACTTAATAAATGTATATTAATTGATGAATTCATTGTTCTATATGAGTATTCTAATGAAGTAGATTGAAATTTATCTCTGCCCTATTATCCTGTGATACTCTTATTTAGTTACGTTGAAATTCAGAGAGCATGACTTAGAGACATATCCTAGTTAAACTTTATCTTTGGCCCAAGCTCCCTCTCCACATATTATAGACTTATGCCTAACCCATGGAGAGTGACATAGTAGCTGTGTTGATAGTCCTATGAAAGCTTTAAGCTCTGAGTTGTAGAGGTGTTGATATGCACTTTCATTCATTCATTCATTCGATGATTCATCCAACTGTAAGTCATGTCATCTTTCCCTGATGTTATGGTCCTCTTTGAGAACAAAGGACAAACACAAACTTCGAATAGTCTCTTTCCCTCTTCTACTCCTTTTCCCTCTCCTTCTCCTCCCTGACCTTCTCTTCACCTGAGGGTGTTCTGCCCAAAAGAAGGTACATTTTGCTGGCTGAAAGCAATCTCATTAACTTGGGGTTTGTTCTTTAGATTTTTGTCTCAAAGACCAATCTCTAAACCCAATTCACTCTGGAGCTGATAGATTGGACAACAATAGGTCCTTGCCTTCTAGAACAGAGCGAATGTAGATAGTAAATAGTAACTGTTTCTCTTAGCCAGCAACTGTCTCTTCTCCCAGTTTGATTACTTTTCTCATTAAAGGGACCATCTCTTGACTCACTTCTTAAGGAAGTACATTCAATGAATGGATATTACCTCATTCAAAGCGAGAACCTGAAAAGACCTTAACCTAAAAGGGTTAGGGTCTCCATTGCATTCTGGACCATCTCTAGTTGTCCTGTCCTGATGAATATCAAGGCCACTGGACCTAGATACCTCTGGAGGAGAAAGCAACACTAGGGTATAGCATCTACCCCACACTCAAATACATACAGCAAGTCATGTCGTCATACCCTGATGTCATGATCCTCTTCAAGGATAAAGGACAAACACAACACAACAATGACAATATTCAATGATTATTAACCAACAATTATAATCAAGGCCTTATGCTACCATTCAAGGAGGGCACTACACAAATATATCATGATACCTGCCTTTAAGGATATTTTAACTATCAGAAAACTGTCAGATGAGGTTTACACAGGAACATGGCTAAGAAAGAAATATAGTCATGGTAAATTGACTTAAATTTCAACAGGAATTGAGTCCTTTAAAAGATCCATGATTTCCTTAGAGTTAACATTTCTTCCATCAACTCAAATAACATCCCTTCCATGGTTTAGTAAATGGTATCATGAATTTATTACTTTATGTTAATCATATTTAGCTAGGACATCATCATTGACTCCATATGCAGATTCCAGATTACCAACAAATTTCACAGTTACTGTGAGGTTAAAATCAGACTTTATGTTCTTTAAATTTTATGTTCTTTGCAACTTGACAATATTACATAAATGTTATCTTTCATTCTATTTTGAAAGACTTAATATTGGCAAGGGTGCAGAGCAAAGACCATCAGACTAAGCCTTAGTATTGAATTTAAATAAATCACCTGTTCAGGTTTTGATGAATTGGGACACAGGACAGTAAGTTTTGATCAGTGAAAAAGAAGATAGACTGAGATAGACCGACTAAAGGGAAGACATAGGTAGGCCTTCCTGTTCAGTCATAACCCTAGTATGAGGGCAATGGGTCATTGGGGTAGAAGACAAACCTTCAATGTTTTCCTGACTTAGGAAATATTCTGAAGGGAGGTTTTGAGTCTAACATGGGTTTGGATTAGATGATGTCTAATAAAGATGGACATCTTGGTTTAGCACAGAACTTGGAGCCAGAAAATCTGACCTCTAGTCATATATTGTCCAGTTACTAGCTCTAAAACATTAAGAAAGCCATTTCATTTCTCATCCTCAATTTCTTACTACATTAAAAAAGATTGCTCTAAATCATATCCATGAACACTTTTTTAAAAAATTGTAGCATTTTGATATAATTGATTTCCTTTGTATTTCTGTTTATTTTATTATAATAATTTAAAAACAATATTCTGAGAAGGGGTTCCATGGCTTCCCTAGACTACTAAAAGGTATAATACAAAAAAGGCTAAGAACCAAGGTTTAAATAGCTCTGAAATCCTCCTTCAATTGTAACAATTATATTATTACTAAACCGTTTTGCCTGGGCCAAGCCTTAACATCTATATTATGGAATCTTTTTTTTTTTCTGGTGAGAGAGGAACATTTTGATTTGGGGGTTATTTTTTCACTCAAGATAAGAAAACATGTACATCATAGGCACTTAATGAATTCTTGTTGATCGATTAGTCAATATAGACAATCCGTATCACGGCTGGACTTTGTTTCCCAACAGGATGATTATGATAGCTTACAAGCCACATTTTCAAATCAGACCTAATTAAAATGATCACATTATTGCCTTCTTCTAGTATTTTACATAATGAAAACATTTGCTGGGAGAGATGAAATTCCCCCAGCATATGAAATTCTGTATTGAACCTATCTGACCTGGTTTTTTGCTGATTAATAAAGTTCTCTTAAGTATTTGTACTGCAAAAAGGATGATAAGCTGTGGTGCAGTGATGCATCAGGTGCATCGGAAAGAAGAATGAAAAAGAAAAAGTTGACCTAATTGTAGCCGCAGCTTAGGAGGCATGTTGGATGCTAATATTTTGCTATAAGGATAGTAAAACTTACAGAATTTCAATTCTACTTATGCTGCATTCAGGATAATTCAGACTAGATGAGGCTGATGTTTATTGGCATAATTCTCTGTAAAAGGGGGATTTGCTAAGCAAATAGAATAAATCACAGTGTAGAAGTTATGTTGAACCTACTGTAATTTAATTAGAGTTAAAAATCTTCCCCTCCCATTGATGGGCCTGCCCATTAAGGGAAGCTTGATTAGGGGAGGCCCACACCTTTCTAAATTTCTAACGCACAGGTTCTCATGGGTTGTGATGCCCTCTGGCTCTGAAAAGTGTATAAACACTCTGTGGTAAGGCTTCACTTTGGGCCTTGCTCATTGAAAATGCTTATTTGGCCAGACCAGGGTGCTAAGTTTGTCCCCTGAAACTAAGTGAATGATATATGTGCTTGAATAAAGTGATTGTTGACCCTTCAAAAGTTACTTTCCTTTTAGGAAAGGATATCTAAGAACCAGTACATTAAACCCTGCTGTGTATGTTGGGGTCCTTGCCGTTACACCTACTTTCAAAAACAAACTCTTCAATAGTTTGTCCATTACCTGCGATACAAATTCAGACACAGAAAGGGATTCTCAGAGTTGGAAGGGGCCTTAGAGGCCATTGAGTCCAATAATCCTTGGACTTTCTACCTTTCTACCACATCCCTGACAGGTCATGATCAGCCTTTGCTTGAGGGTCTTCAATGAGAAGTAACTCAGCATTAGCTGAATTTCCCATTCTACTTTCCAAATACTTCCCTTAATGGTCAGTCTTGCATTGAAGGACCTCTGAAAAGTATTTCTAATCTACCTCTTTATCCCTTTTCACCTCTTTAACCTTCACAATACCCAATACTTGAGCCAAATTCAACTGCCCTTCCTCAATCACATCCTGTACTTTATAGTAAAAAAAAACAATTTATTTCAATCACCTTTACAATGTGCAAGGTTCTATATCAGGTGCTGTGGGTACAAAGACACAAGTGAGAAAGTCCTTTCCCTCAAAGAGTTTGCACCTTATTGAAGGGACAGATCTTTTTCACAAATATTTTTGAAAGAGTAACATTAATACAGGAAAAAATGACCTTAAATAAACATCTGGTGTGGCATGGGAAATGTTGGGCTGTCAAATAATATTAGCGAACAGTGGTATGTGGAAGTCAGCTCCAGCTCACCCACTCACAAGAGCTGATTGTTAAATATTCATTATGAACATTTACACCTCAAAAATCAGCATATGCAATAAATCAGCATGGAATTACTGTTTTAATGACTGTCTCAACTTAAGAAAATTTAGGAGAAAATGTTTATAATACATATTAAATTTAAAAGTATGTCTAGTGAATTATCCCCAGAGATCTTTTTGTTAAATATCTCTCAGCACACCTTTGATTGTAGGGTTACTGTACTTAAACTAGAGATTCACATATTCTTCCTGAATTTGAACCTTGTAACAAAATATTGCTAACCATGTTAATAAATATTAAGTAAATAACAAAATCTCATCATCATGGAGACTGATTCATCTTTGATGATCAATACCTTCTAAATACCCTTATCTGCCTCCACCTCTCTGGAAGATATAGAAATAAACTCCACCCAAAACCTTCCTTTATAGAGTGCTCAGAACTTTCTGCTAAATTTCATTTTCCATCAGCTGCTATGTTTGGCTTTAACTTCACAAAGATCATGCTCCCAAATGATATATTCTAGCAATACCCCCTTTTCCACTTCATTTTGTATATCATCTTTCCCTTTTAGAATGTAAGTTTCTTGAGGGCAAGAGTGGAAGGGAAGGAGGAGACTGCTTTTTAAAAATTTGTATCCCTGGAATATAGAACAGTGTCTGACATATAGTACATGCGTAGTATGTATTGATTGACTGAGTTAAAGGAGAAATGAGTCCATAGAGAAAAGATCAAAATGTACCTATCAAGCATCTAAACATCATCAGGATCATTTAATGACATTTTTGTATACCAGTTCTTGACTCAGACATACTCTAAAACAAGGTCACATGGTATTCTCAACTCCAAGGGGGTTGGGAGAGGAGTCAGGAGAAAGGAGGGTAGGTGTTTGTCACGATCACAGAAGATGTCCAATACAGAATTCAGTGAGACAGATCCATGATAAAGAATGAGATTCTGGCTGTGGATAACATTGTGCAGATTGGATCAAGCCTGAAACACCGTAGACTTTCTTTAAAGCTATCTATTATTATTCACAAAAAATTTGGCCTAATGTTCCTTTCTCTAGTTTTGGGGACATTATTCTCACCTTATTCTCTTGCTATTTTTTCCTGCTCCTTCTCAGTTTTTTTTTTGCCAGGTCTTTGTCCACACCATTTCCACTAAGCATATGACCTGACCCTGAAGGCTTTGTCTTAAGACCTAATTTCACCAACTCATCAGTTCTAATGGGTTCAAATATTATTGTGATGCAGATGATTCCCAGATCTATATATGCAGAACGAGACTTTCTGTTAATACCATATCATATTACCAATTAGCTTTTGGATATTTCAGATTAGGTGTTTCATAGCTATTTGAACACTGACTGTGCTTAACCATATTAAAAACAAGGTTTTTCCTCTATAATTTCTGTTTTGTGGTAGAACTGTCTTAGTAGCAGTTACTTATCAAGTGAATTAAAAAGGAGCTATTTATCATATAACCATAGTTATGTTAACCAATATTTGAGCCAAATTCAACTGCCCTTCCTCAATCACATCCTGTACTTTACAGCAAGTTTCTAGTTTCAATTCATTCTCTGGCCTGCCAGCATTAAGTTGGTGCTAGTTGGGACTATGGGATCCCGGAACAAAATACTTCATCCATTATCCTGTAGGCTTCTCAGTAACCCAAATTCAGACCCTAAGGACCAGTTTCTGAATGGCAACATACTGGGCAAAATAATTTGGATTTGAACTTATAGGCTTCTGCATTTAGAGCTAGATAAATAAAAACAACAACCTTCTGAGAATTCAAAAAATTTAAGCTCATCATTTTTTACAGGTGAGGAAGTTGAAACCCAGACAGATGAAGGGATTTGCTAAAGCCTATATAGATTGGGCAGCACAGCAAGGGTTCTAAACCTTCTGACTCTAAATCCTGTGTTCTTTCTACTAGAGATCATACTTCATCTCATAGCCCATGAACTTTTGACATTGACTTTCCATAACAGCTATTCCCTTTCGCCTTTCAACCAAAAGAAAAAGATCCTACTATACTTAGAGAGAGAAAGAAACAATTGTCCAAGTCCCAGAACTTTGCAAATGTTCAAGACATTCAAACGCTTCTTTTTTCCCCTCAGGTCTGTCCCAGAGGGGTCCACCATATAATATACCCTGCTTGTTGTTTTCTTCTCCATTTTAGTTAATGGTAAGTGAAACTACTTCCATGAAATTGGGAATCAGTATTAATTACTGGATTTTCAATTGATGTACCCAATGCTAGCTAATTCAAATGATCACATAATCAACCTTTCTGAAGAGTATTTTGTTAAATGGAAATATTCATTGATACTTAGCTAAAATGGAGCTGTTGGTGGTCTGTGGAATGTGCTGACATGCAGCAGCAGATGGAACTAATTCCCAGAATAAAGTGCTGACCAATTCCCAAAGCTCCCATTATCCCTCACACAATCTTCTTAAAAATGAGCAAGTAAAGAAAAAGAAGCTAACATTTGCTAGCTAGTTTTCTGACAACATAAATCCTTCCCTTCTTTCCTCAAATGTCACTTCATGAAACTTCTCCTGCCTAAATCAAATGAGATGGTTTTATGAATGTTTTGTGCGAAGACAGGGATAATACAATTTTCAGATGGAATACAGTTGGGAGGGATATATAGTACCATGAAAGAAAGAGTTAAGATTGAAGCAAAACTTCACAAACTAGAATAGTAGACTGAATCTAACAAAATGAAATTAGTTAGGGATGAATGTAAATTCTGGCATTTATGTTACAAAAAATTTGCATAGCAACTGAATAGAGAAGTATGTGAAAATGACCTTAGAATTATTGGATGGCTAGCTGAATAAATGCAAGTATCAATTATGTTGGACCCACATACGAAGAAAATTTCTTAAGAAAAAATGGTGTCTGAAAGCAGCATTGTCTGCCTCATTAAGAAGTGAGCTCCCAGTCACCAGAAAATATTTGTTGGAGATATAATCAACTGACTAGAGCTAGACCAAATAGCCACTCAGAGCCTTCCCAATTAAAATTCCTTATATTACTTATACTAATATAATAGATACCTAGTATCCAGAATGAAACAAGCAATTTTATATGGTATATGACAGATGATGCCCTTTTAAAAATATCATAACTGATTCTCTTTTGAACAGCAACCCTGAGGGCCTTGCCCTCCCAGCCTGACTTTTTTGTTTTTCCAATTAAAGGGACTGTCCCTTAACTACTTCTAAAAGAGTTCTAGTCACTGAAAGGACATTTCTTCACTCTAGTTGAGTAACTGAAAAGGCCTTAGCCTGAAAGGACCAGCGTCTCCCATTGCATCTTGGACCATCTCCAGTCATCCTGATGAATATCAGGTCACTGGATTCAGAAGGCTCTGAAGGAGAAAGTGAAGTTGGTAACTTTGCACAGCCCTCCTTCACTCAAATCAAAGTCAAATGCAAGTCATGTCATCATTACTCTAATGTCATGGTCCTCTTCAAAAACAAAGGACAAATGCACACAATTACTTTGAGGACCAGGATTACTTCAAATGCACCTTTGGACCCATACCATTCTTATCCTCATTCTGAATGTAGTATAATGCAATGTAATGTTGAATGTAGTCTCCTTAAAAGCAAATACTGCATTGTTCATAGGGGGGAAAGTGTTCCCAATTAGAAAATGATCTAGACCAGTGATTTCACTGTCATATGGAAGCATCAGATCAAGCCTTACTTCTATCTCCTACCAATGAAAGGAAATATAAGCTTTCATTGAAAACTTACTGTCTTAGAGAATTACTTAGATCAGTGGTTCTCAAAGGAAGGTCTGAGGACTCCTAAGACACCATGAGATTCTTTCAAAGAAGCTACAAGGTTAAAATTATTTTCATAATAATACTAAGATTCTACTTGTCTATTAAAAATACTACTTTTGAGGGATGGAGCCAAGATGGTGGGGTAGAAACAGAGATCTGCTCAAGTTCTCCCCCCAAAACTCCTTAAATTACCTACAAAAATGACTCTGAACAAATTCTAAAGCATCAGAAGCCACAAAATGACACTGTGAAACAGATTTCCAGCCCAAGACAACCTGGAAGGCCTACAGGAAGGGTCTATCACACCAGGCTCGGAGTGGAGCACCTACCAGCATGGGCATGTGGCACCGATAGGATTGGATCAGGCTTCATGGTGCTGAATTATGGGTAGCTACCATAGTTTCCAGATTTCTAAACCCACAAACACCAAAGACAGCTTCAAAGGTCAGTGAGAAAACTCTTTCAACTAGGTGAGGGGGAAGTAGAGTCCAGCCCCATACCTAACCCCAACCCCAAGGTGGCTACAGCCACTGCCACAGCACTGGACATTTCTGGAGCTCTTGGCCTACAGACCCTGGGGGAATCAAGCACCTGATAGAGGTCTTAGTACTGAGTGGCAGCCCTGGGGTGAGGAAGAGTGCTGATGGTGTGGAGCTGGTGGTAGCTGTGGAGAGGGAGTCTTACTTGCAGTTCCAAGGCAGTAAAGTGTGCTTGTGGTTGCTCACAGACCAGAGTACACACCAGGAGAGGAGTAAACACCTCTCCCTTGACTATGCCACTTTGGAGGAACTGATAACTTACAGGTCCCTAGGGATATCTCAGAGAACAGCCACACAAAACCTCTGAAGCCTGGGGTAGTGAAGGAGTCAAAAGCCAAGTATTTGGCTGCAAAAATGCCCAAAAGGGGAAAAAATAAGACTATGAAAGGTTATTTTCTTGGTAAAAAGGTATTTTCTTCCATCCCTTTGGATGAGGAAGATCAAAGCATATAACCAGAGGAAGACCAACACATACAACTGGAGGAAGAAAGTACGATCAATGCTCCTACATCCAAAGCATCAAAAAAAATATGAATTGGTTTCAGGCCATGGAAGAGCTTAAAAAGGGTTCTGAAAATCAAGTAAGAGAGGTGGAGGAAAAATTGGGAAGATAAATAAGAGTGAAGTAAGAAAAGAATGAAAAATGAGTGAAATGCTTGCTAAAGGAGACCCAAAAAAATAGTGAAGACAATGACACCTTAAAAAGTCAATGAGGAGAAGAATGCCTTAAAAAGCAGAATTGGCCAAATGGGAAAAAAAAAAGGAGGTTCAAAAGCTCACTGAAGAAAATCATCATTTAAAAATTAGAATGGAGAAGATGGCAGAGTAGAAAGATTCACATATGCCAGCTTCTAACCCACAGCCCATAAAATACCTGTAAAGAAGAACTTCCACCAAATTCTGGAGCAGCAGAAGCCCCACAGCAACAGAAACCACACAGCAATGGAGTGGAAGAGATTTCTGTTTCAGAGAGACCTAAAAAAACAACACCAAAGGTCCATCATACATCAGACCCGGAGCAGAGCCCAGTCCTGCCTTGGCCATGCAGTACTGAAGGGAGCAGATCCAAGCAGGCTTCAGGGACAGAATCTCCAGCAGCTGCACAGGTCCCTCCACCCACAGGAGCCAAAGGTCAGTGAGAGAGTCTTTTTGGCTGGCCAAGAGAGGAGAGGTGTCTCCATAACTCAGGCCCCCTTGGAAGGCAGCATCAGACAGGAGCTCAGATCCATTGTTGAAGGTCTCCACATAAACCTCCTGAGGGAACAGAGCCCCATGTGGTGGCCCTGCCTCCACCTGAGCACCTGAATTTAATCTCACACTGAATAGCAGCCCTGCCCCTGCTGAAAGCCCTGAGGCTGGGAAGCAGCATTTGAATCTCAGACCCCAACCACTAGCTGGGTGGATCTAGAGGCAAGGTGGGTGTGGAAAGGAATCTCAGAAATCAAGTAACTGGCTGGGAAAATGTCCACAAAAGGGGGAAAAAATAAGACCATAGAAGGCTACTTTCTTGGTGAACAGACATCTCCTCCCCTCCTTTCTGATGAGGAAGAACAATGCTTACCATCAAGGAAAGACATAGAAGTCAAGGTTTCTGTATCCCAAACATCCAAAATAAATATTCGATGGGCTCAGGCCATGGAAGAGCTCAAAAAGGATTTTGAAAATCAAGTTAGACAGGTGGAGAAAAACTGGCAAGAGAAATCAGAGAGATGCAAGAAAAGCTTGAAAAGCAGGTCAACACCTTGCTAAAGGAGACCCAAAAAAATGCTGAAGAAACTAACACCTTGAAGAATAGATTAACTCAATTGGCAAAAGAGGTTCAAAAAGCCAATGAGGAGAAGAATGCTTTAAAAAGCAGAATTAGCCAAATGGAAAAGGAAGCTCAAAAGCTCACGAAGAAAATAGTTCTTTAAAAATTAGAATGGAACAGATGGAGGCTAATGACTATGAAAAACCAAGAAATCACAAAACAAAACCAAAAGAATGAAAAAAAATGGAAGATAATGTGAAATATCTCATTGGAAAAACAACTGACTTGGAAAATAGATCCAGGAGAGACAATTTAAAAATTATGGGACTACCTGAAAGTCATGATCAAAAAAAAAGAGCCTAGACATCATCTTTCATGAAATTATCAAGGAAAATTGTCCTGATATTCTAGAACCAGAGAGCAATATAAGTATTCAAGGAATTCACTGATCACCACCTGAAAGAGATCCAAAAAGAGAAACTCCTAGGAACATTTTGGCCAAATTCCAGAGTTCCCTGGTCAAGGAGAAAATATTGCAAGCAGCTAGAAAGAAACAATTCAAGTATTGTGGAAATACATACAATTAGGATAGCAGAGGATCTGGCAACTTCTACATTAAGGGATCAAAGGGCATAGAATATGATATTCCAGAAGTCAAAGGAACTAGGACTCAAACCAAGAATCACCTACCCAGCAAAACTGAGTATAATACTTCAGAGGAAAAAATGGTCTTTCAACAAAATAGAGGACTTTCAAGAATTCTTGATGAAAAGACCAGAGCTGAAAAGAAAATTTGACTTTCAAACACAAGAATGAAGAGAAGCATAAAAAGGTAAAAAGCAAAGAAAAGTCATAAGGGACTTACTAAAGTTGAATTGTTTACATTCCTACATGGAAAGACCATATTTGTAACTCTTGAAACTTTTCAGTATCTGGGTAGTTGTTGGGATTTACATACACACACACACACACACTCATGGGCGCACATGCATGCGCAGATGCACGCACACACACACATACACATGACAGAGACAGAGAGCACAGATTGAATTGAATAGGATGGGAATCATATCTTTAAAAAATGAAGTTAATCAGTGAGAGAGAAATGTATTGGGAGGAGAGAGGGAGAAATGGAATGGGGCAAATTATCTCTAATAGAAGAGGCAAGCAGGAGACTTTTTAGTGGAGAGAAAAAGGGGAGAGCTGAGAAAAAAACATGAAGTTTACTCTCATCACATTCGACTAAAGGAAGGAATAAAATGCACACCCATTTTGGTATGAAAACCTATCTTAAAATACAGGAAAGTGGGGTAGAAGGGGATAAGCAGGGTGGGGGGAATGATGGAAGTGAGGGCAGTGGGAGGAGGGAGCAATTTGAAATCAACACTCTTGGGGAGGGACAGGATCAAAAGAGAGAATAGAAACAATGGAGGGCAGGATAGGATGGAGGGAAATATAGTTAGTCTTACACAACATGACTATTATCGAAGTCATTTGCAAAACTACACAGATTTGGCCTATATTGAATTTCCTGACTTCCCAAAGGAAATGGGTGGGGAGGGAGGGATGGGGAGAAGTTGGAAGCCAAAGTTTTAGGAACAACTGTTAAGTATTGTTCTTGCTACTAGGAAATAAGAAATACAGGCAATGGGGAATAGAAAGTTATCTGGCCCTACAGGATAAAAGAGAAGTTGGGGACAAGGGAAGGGAGGGATGATAGAAGAGAGGGCAGATTGGTGATAGGGAAAATTAGATTGCTCGGTGTATTGGGGTAGGGTGGGGGGACAAATGGAGAGAAAATTTGGAACCCAAAATTTTGTGAAAATGAATTAAAAAGTTAAATAAATAAATGTTTTAAAAATTAGAATGGAGACAATGTGAAATATCTCACTGGAAAAACAACTGATCTGGAAAATAGATCCAGGAGAGATAAATTAAAAATTATTGATCTACCTGAAAAATGTGATCAAAAAAGAGCCTACACATCATCTTCCAGGAAATTATCAAGGAAAACTACCCTGATATTCTAGTACCCCAGGGTAAAATAGAAATGGAAAGAACTCACTCTTTGCCTCCTGAGACCCCAAAAGGAAAACTCCTAGTAGCCAAGTTCCGGAGTTCCCAGTCAAGGAAGGAGAAAACATTACAAGCAGTCAGAAAGAAATAATTCAAGATTGTGGAAACACAATAAGGATAATACAGGATTTAGCAGCTTCTACACTAAAGGATCAAAGGGTTTGGGATATGATATTGCAGAAGTCAAAGGAGCTAGGATTAAAACCAAGAATCACCTAACCAGCAAAATTGAATATAATACTTCAGGGGGAAAAATGAAATTTCAATGAAGTAGAGGATTTCCAAACATTCCTGTTGAAAAGAAGAGAGCTGAATCAAAAATTTGACTTTCGAAATGAAGAGAAACATGAAAAAGTAAACAGGAAAGAGAAACCATAAGGAACCCATTAAAGTTGAACTGTTTACATTCTTACATGGAAAGATATTTGTAACTCATGAGACCTTTTTCAGTGTTATCATAGTTAGAGAGAATATATATATGCATATGGGTATATATGTATGTGTGTGTGTAATATATATGTGTATGTATATTTGCATGTATGTATATGTACCTGGGTGTATGTGTGTGTGTATATATACACACACGTGTGTATATATACACACACACATACACATACGTGCGTGTGTATATATACACACACATACACATACGTGCATACATACATACATATATATATATTCACATACATAGACAGAGGGCACAGGGTGAGCTGAATATGAAGGGAGAATACCTAAAAAATGAAATTGACTATTGAATGGAATGTACTATAAGCAAAATAAAGAGAGAGGTAGAATGTAGCAAATCATTTCACATAAAAGAGGCAAGAATAAGCTTTTACAATGGAGGGGAAGAAGGGAGAGATGAAAAGGAATGTGACCATCACTCACATTGGATTTGGCTTAAGGAGAGAATAATACACACTCAATTGGGCATGGAAATCTATTTAACCCTACAGGAAATCAGTGGGGAAGGGGATAGGAGAGGGAAGATAATAGAAGGAACAGCAAATTGGAGAAAGGGATAATCAGAAGCAAACACTACTGTGGCAGGACAGGTCAAGGGAAAGAATGGAATAAATGGAGGGCAGGACAGGACAGTAGGAAATGTGAGTCATTTGCAACATAACTATTATGGAAGTGTTTTGCATGGCTACCCATGTATGACCTATATTGAATTGTTTGCTTGCTTTCTCAGTGAGGGCAGGTGGGGAGGACAGAAATGAGAGAATATGGAACTCAAAGCTTTAAAAATTAAAGTTAAAATTGTTTTTGCCTGCAACTTGGAAATAAGATATACAGGCAATGATGTATAGAAACCTATTTGGCCCTACAGGAAAATAGAGGAGAGGGGATCCAAGAAAGGGGGATGTGGAAGGGAGGATAGACTGGAAGGAGTGAATGGGGGTGCATGCTTTCCTTGGTGAGGGGGTGGGGAGAGATGGGGAGAAAATTGGGAATTCGAATTCTTGTGGAAGTGAACGTGAGAAATTGAAAAATAAATTAATTATATATTTTTTAAAAAGGAAAAGAGAAAAAAAATACTCCATTTTTCAAATACAAAGCTGTATGACATTAAATGCAGAGAAAGATATGAGAATCTAGCTATCTTTTATTAAGCTAGACATTAAAGAGGTTTTCCAAAATATATAAAGCAAAACTATTCATTTTACTGTCTTTTTTGTTTTGAAATTTCATTTTTAATTTTAAAGTTACTTATGTTAACATGTAATAGGTTTGTTATTTTAATTTTTAATGAATTAATAAACATTTTAGAAATTCATTAGTTTTAATTTCTAACACAGTTAAGTATAGATGGATATAACCCTCATAAATAAAAGCTCTTTAGGGTCCATAATCAATTTTAATGTGTAAAGGGGTCCTGAAAGAAAAACAAATTAGAACTGCTGGTCTAAAGCATGTAGCCAGTATGTGTCAGATATGGAAACTGAAAAAAGATGAGTGATTAATAAATGATATGGATCATCATTCACTTCATAGTAGGAGCTCACTAAATTAAATGAGTTAAATGAATTCACTTACGAATTACTGAACTTTCCATCTCATTCATTCAATGGTGGTGGTGCATTGGAATTGCACCTGATCACTTCAGACCCCTGGTTTGCCTAAAGAAACTCTCATTTTCTTTGAATTTTCATATGGCTGCCATCAAAATGATAGACCATGCTGTTTTCTCTATGAGTTCTCTTCTAGTGCAACATTAATTAACCAGATCATTACCTTAATGTTCCACCTTTTTCAGTGTCCCAGTCATCACATAATTCTAATTCCTTTGTGCTTGACATTACATACAATTCACTACCCCCATAATGGAGTCTAATAACTGGTGACATTCAAAATAAAGTGTAATAAAGTCTTTGTAGAAATAAAAGGCAAATGATGGGGGAAAAATGCTAGAGCTTGAAAACAAATTTTAAACACTGATGATGTTTCTTCAAAGCCTGTAAACGCATTGCTTTTGTGAAATCCTCTACAGTATTACACTCAAAATATAACAATTGTGAGAATATCTGGCATTATCAAGGGAAAAAGTAGTCTTAGGATGCTTATGTGGGTGTCCCTTATCTCTCAATACCACACCTACCATTGCCATATGTATTGCCAAGGCAATATTCACAGCACTGGAGATGACTATGAATTGGCCAACAGAGTTCTCAATTGCAAAGTATAACAAACTCTCCATATAGAAGGCAAAAGAAAAATTTATTCCGACACCAAAAAACCAAATCCCAAAACCAGAAAGCCAAATCCATCATAGTAGAAAAGCAGTCAATACACATTATCACTGCAGGGGACAAAGCCATTCCCAACATTCCTGCTCCCCCCTGGACCTCCCCACAAACAAAAATCCTGAGCCTAGCTGTCTGCTTGCTTGTGTCCTCTCTCTACCCTAACTGCTTTCACTCATTTCCTCTCAACTCTGTTCCACCCTTCCTGTTCCAACAATTCAACAGCTCCTCTCCTATGATTCCATGTGACTTAAGCTTCTATGTGATTTAAGCAAGTCACATGGGCCTATTAATGAATGGGAAAGATCTTCCCATTTAAATGACCATTACACCATACTATCAAAAGGAGGCATAACCAAAAAGAATGTGGAAGTGTGAGGAAAAAAGGGGAGCAAAAAGGCATGAGAAAGAGGATAGAAAGTGGAGGAAGAGGAGGGGAAAACAGAGGAGGAAAGAAGGAAGAAGAGTAGAAATGGGGAGAACATAGGAGGAAAAAGAGGAGAGAGAGAAGAAAGGAGAGAAGGAAGAAAAAAGAAAGAATAAAAAAATCTAGTATATTTCATCAAAACCCATATGCTAAGAAATTATAAACTTTGGCAGATTCTCAAACTGTAATGAATCCTCCTTCAAACACTTGTTAAGAGCTTTGCTCAAGGTCACCAACTTCTCTGAGTTTCTCCACAACCTCTTTGGATAAATAACTCAATATCTGATACACAGAGCTGAAAGATCTAATATAGATGAAACTGTTTGGAAGTGTTAGACAAACCTAGGATATCATTTCTGAAGGTTATGCCAGTGGAGGACAAGATAACAAGTGGACAGTATTTACT
Organism: Bettongia penicillata ogilbyi; assembly: GCA_023548195.1. Taxonomy (NCBI): domain Eukaryota; kingdom Metazoa; phylum Chordata; class Mammalia; order Diprotodontia; family Potoroidae; genus Bettongia; species Bettongia penicillata. The sequence continues at coordinate 288,685 of JAJHZJ010000783.1, read as the reverse complement.
AGCAAACTCACTTTTCTTAGACTTAGATCCTATCAAGATGAAGGGGCTTGAGTGTGGTCCCCATATGACAATGGGATTCCATTGTGTGAAAATGAATCTAGTTAAATATGGAAAGGCTTATCACCTGCCAAAAAAAGGTAGAATTCAGTTAATATTTGTTTTTGTTGTTAGCCACAGCAATCCATGAAATGGAGAAAAGAGTGGACTAAGCCTTCTATAGCAACAGCAGAGATATCATGAATGTGTCCCAAGAATTATATAATTCTTAGATTATCTAAAAATACAAATTTAGAGAAAGAGGGGGTAGAGTCAAGATAGCGGAGTAGAAAGACTCACGTATGCTAGCTCCGAACCCACAGCCCATATATTTCCTACAAGAAGAACTCCCCACAAATTCTGGATCACTGCAAGGTGCGCAGAAACACAGTGCAAGAGATTTCCGTTCCAGAGAGCCTTGGAGAGCCGTCCCCAGGGTCTGTCGCGCCCTGGAAAGCAGAGCCCACCCCTGCCCTGCCCTGGCCAGGCGGCCGGCAGCTGAGAAGGTCCCTCCGCCCACAGACGATACAGGTCAGTGAGAGAGACGTCTGGGCTGACTGAGAGGGGAGCGGGGTGTCTCTGTGGCTCGGGCCCATTCAGGAGGAAGCGGGGGAGGCAGAGACAGGGGCAGGAAGTGGCAGAGGCGGCAGCGGCCCAGGACTCCCCAAGCAGCAGGCAGGATCTTCATTACTGAAGGTCTCTGCATAAACCATCTGAAGGAGCTGAGACTGGGAAGTGGCCCTGCCCCCACCTGCTCCACTACTAAAGGTCTCTGCATAAAGCCCCTGAGGGAACTGAGCTTGGGAGATGGCCCTGCCCCCACCCGCTCCATTACTGAAGGTCTCTGCATAAAGCCCCTGAGGGAGCTGAGCCTGGGAGGCGGCACTGCCCCCACCCCAGCACCAGAACTTAAGCTCACATTGAATAGCAGCTACAGCCACCTCGGAAAGCCTATTTGAATCTCAGAGCCCAAGCACTAGCTGGGTGGATCTAGGCAGGGGTGCAGAGGAATCTCAGAAGTCAAGTAACTGCCTGGGAAAACGCCCAGAAAAGGCAAGAAAAATAAGACTATAGAGAGCTTCTTTGAGCAGGTGCAAATGTTCTGGCCTTTCAATTCTGATGAGGAGGAAATATTCTTACCATCAAGACGTGGAGGGCAGGGCCTCTGTATCCCAGACATCTCGGCAGATTTCCAGTGGGCTCAGGCCTTGGAAGAGCTCAAAAAGGATTTTGAAAAGCAAGTTAGACAGGTGGAGAAAAAACTGGGAAGAGAAATGAGAGAGATGCAAGAAAAATATGAAAAACGGGTCAATACGTTGCTAAAGGAGACCCAAAAAATTGCTGAAGAAAATAACACCTTGAAAAATAGGCTCACTCAATTGGCAAAAGAGGTTCAAAAAGCCAATGAGGAGAAGAATGCTTTCAAAAGTAGAATTAGCCAAATGGAAAAAGAGGTTCAAAAGCTCACTGAAGATAATAGTTCTCTCAAAATTAGAATGGAACACATGGAGGCTAATGACTTTCTGAGAAACCAAGAAATAACCAAACAAAACCAAAAGAATGAAAAAATGGAAGAGAATGTGAAATATCTCATGGGAAAAACAACTGACCTGGAAAATGGATCCAGGAGAGACAATTTAAAAATTATGGGACTACCTGAAAGTCATGATCAAAAAAAGAGCCTAGACATCATCTTTCATGAAATTATCAAGGAAAACTGCCCTGACATTCTACAACCAGAGGGCAAAATAAGTATTGAAAGAATCCATCGATCACTGCCTGAAAGAGATCCAAAAAAAGAAACTCCTAGGAACATTGTGGCCAAATTCCAGAACTCCCAGCTCAAGAGGAAAATCTTGCAAGCAGCTAGAAAGAAACAATTTCAGTACTGTGGAAATACAATCAGGATAACTCAAGATCTAGCAGCTTCTACATTAAGGGATGGAAGGGCATGGAATAGGATATTTCAGAAGTCAAAGGAACTAGGACTCAAACCAAGAATCACCTACCCAGCAAAACTGAGTATAATTCTTCAGGGGGAAATATGGTCTTTCAATGAAACAGAGGACTTTCAAGCATTCTTGATGAAAAGACCAGAGCTGAAAAGAAAATTTGACTTTCAAATACAAGAATGAGAAGAAGCATGAAAAAGTAAACAGCAAAGAGAAGTCAGAAGGGACTTACGAAAAGTGAACTGTTTACATTCCTACATGGAAAGACAATATTTGTAACTCTTAAAACTTTTCAGTATCTGGGTAGTTGGTGGGATCACACACACACATGTACACCCATGCATGAACACACACATACACACATGCACACACATACAGAGACAGTGAGCACAGAGTGAATTGAATAGGATGGGACCATATCTTAAAAGAAATTAAGGTAAATGGTGAGAGAGAAATGTAGTGGGAGCAGAGAGGGTGAAATGGAATGAGGTAAATTATATGTCATTCAAGAGGCAAGCAGGAGACTTTTTAGTGGAGGGAAAAAGAGGAGCGCTGAGAGAAAAAAAAACAAGAAGTTTACCCTCATTACATTCCACTAAAGGAAGGAATAAAATGCACACTCATTTTGGTATGAAAACCTATCTTACAATACAGGAAAGTGGGGAGAAGGAGATAAGCAAGGTGGGGGGGATGATGGAAGGGAGGGCAATGGGAGGAGGGAGTAATTTGAAGTCAACACTGTTGGGGAGGGACAGGATCAAAAGACAGAATAGAAACAATGAGGGGCAGAATAGGATAGAGGGTAATTCAGTTAGTGTTACACAACACGACTATTATGGAAATAATTTGCAAAACTATGCAGATAGGGCCTATATGGAATTGCCTGCCTTCCCAAAGGGAATGGGTGGGGAGGGAGGGATGGGCAGAATTTGGAACTCAAAGTTTTAGGAACAACTGTTTAGTATTGTTGTTACTACTAGGAAAGAAGACATACAGTTAATGAGGAATAGAAGTCATCTGGCCCTACAGGACAAAAGAGAAGATGGGGACAAGAGAAGGGAGGGATGACAGAAGAGAGGGCAGATTGGAGATAGGAAAAATTAGATTGCTTGGTGTATTGGGGTGGGGGGAGGGGATAAAAGGGGAGAAAATTTGGAACCCAAAATTTTGTGAAAATGAATGTAAAAAGTTAAATAAATAAATTTTTATTTCAAAAAAAAATACAAATTTAACATAAATACTCAACATATCATGTCATGAAAGCAAACAAGTAGACAGTCAAATGAAATGAAATTAACCTATAATGACTTTCATACTATAACCATAAACAGAAATTGTAATGAAATTAAAAGATTTATAATGGTTATCTATATCCTTTCTTCTCACTCATTTCTCAACCCCTCCACTTGGATGAAATGGTTCTCCCCAAAGTTATCAATGATCTATTTATTGCCAAATCTAGCAGTCAATAATAACATCTACTGAGACAAATGAGGACACTGAGGCAGACAAATGACTTGATTAAATGATTTGTTTATGGTCACACATTTCAATTATGTTTAAGACCATATTTGAATTCAGGTCTTCCTGACTCCAAGTCTAGGATTCTCATCACTGTGGCCCCCAGCTGCCTCTTTATTCAATCTTCTTACACCTGACCTTTCTGCAGCATTAACATTGGACATGATCTCATTTCCTGGCTCATGTGACACTTTCATCATTTTTCCTCCTACTTGTCTGTTTTTCCTACATTCTTGTTTGCTGAATCATCATCAAGCTCCCACTCATTGTGAGGATTTTCTCAAGTCTCTGTCCTGGGATTTCACTCCCTTTACTCTCTCACTTGGATATCTCATGAAATTTCATGGTTTTAATTACCATCTCTATGCAGATGATACTCGTGTAATATATTTCCTGTCTCACCTCTTCCAATAAGTCAATAAACATTTATTAAGCCCTTAACTATGTGTCAGGCATTGGACTAAAAGTTAAGGATATAAATATAAATTGAAAAAAGATAGTCCCTGACCTAAAGAAGCATACAATCTAATAGGAAAAGATAAGGTACAAAAGGAGGCTAAAAAAATAACCTAGGGGAAGGGGAAAAGGAAGGTATCCAGTACTTGGGACATAATAAAGGGTTCTAAAGGAGTTTAAAAGCAGGGTAACTGATGGAAAATGGGAAAAATACCATGCTGAAGTTCGCTTTTAGGCCCTGGAGTCCATGGCTCTGCCTTCCAGTCAAAGGGTCTAATCAGAGGAGCAGAGGGCATTGATGAGATGTGAGCAGCAGACAGATTCAGTCATGGCCTAATGAGATTTCTCAGTGATGAGATTCCTGAGGAAGGAAGGCATGATGGAGAGGTCCAGAAAGGTCTAAAAGTCGTAAATCTGTTGGGCAATTTGTAAGGCCAAGCAAAGTAGAATCCTTTGCTGTTTTTATTTAATTAAAATAATTAATGAATAATGTGATTAAAGAAGATCTTCCCCACACAATGATGGGCCTTCCCATTGAGGGAAGCTTGATTAGGGGAATTGTTTCATAGGAGGGTCCCAAGTACCTTTTGCTTTTTCTGTTGAGGCACTGGATCAGAGTGTTGTGCCCCATGGCTCTGAAAAGAATATAAGTACTCTCAGAGTGACATTTTACTTTGGGGCTTAACTTTTGAAAAGATGTTTGTGTTCCAGATGAGAGACTCTAGGAAGCCACCAAGGAGCCCCTTGGCTTTGAAAGTCCAGATGTTGGATGGGAGGAGGCAAGATGGTGGAGTAGAAAGACTCACGTATGCTAGCTCCGAACCCACAGCCCATAAATTTTCTGTAAAAAGAACTCCCCACAAATTCTGGAGCAGAGCAAGCTGCACAGAAAGGCAGTGGAGGAGATTTCCGTTCCAGGGAGCTCTGGAAAGCTGTCCCCAGGGGTCTGTAGCACACCAGACAGAAGAGCTGACCCCGGCCCTGCCCTGCCTGCTCGGCTCCTAGAGGAGGAGATTTGAACAGGCTTCAGGGACGGAATCTCCAGTGGCTGTGAAGGTCCTTCCACCCACAGGTGCTACAGGTCAGTGAGAGAGACATCTGGGCTGGCCGAGAGGGGAGCAGGGTGTCTCCGTGACTTGGGCCCCCTCGGGAGGCAGCGATGGAGACAGGGACAGCAGCAGACCCGGGCTCCCAGAGCAGGCGGGAGCTCTGCTCCATTACTGAAGGTCTCAGCATAAACACCCTGAGGGACCTGAGCCTGAGAGGTGGCCCTGCCCCCACCTGAGCACCAGAACTTAAGCTCACATTCAGAAAGCCCTGAGGCTGGGGAGCAGCATTTGAATCTCAGACCCCAAGCACTAGCTGGGCGGATCTAGGCAGGGGTGGAGAGGAATCTCAGAAGTCAAGTAACTGGCTGGGAAAATGCCTAGAAAAGGGAAGAAAAATAAGACTATAGAAAGCTACTTTCTTGGGGAACAGATGTTCCCACCTTTCATTTTGGATGATGAGGAACAATGCTTACCATCAGGAAAAGACGTGGAGGTCAGGGTCTCTGTATCCCAGACATTCGAGGTGAATGTCCGGTGGGCTCAGGCCATGGAAGAGCTCAAAAAGGATTTTGAAAATCAAGTTAGACAGGTGGAGGAAAAACTGGGAAGAGAAATGAGAGAGATGCAAGAAAAGCATGAAAAATGGGTCAATACCTTCCTAAAGGAGACCCAAAAAAATGCTGAAGAAAATAACACCTTGAAAAATAGGCTCACTCAATTGGCAAAAGAGGTTCAAAAAGCCAATGAGAAGAAGAATGCTTTCAAAAGCAGAATTAGCCAAATGGAAAAAGAGGGTCAAAAGCTCACTGAAGATAATAGTTCTCTCAAAATTAGAATGGAACACATGGAGGCTAATGACTTTCTGAGAAACCAAGAAATCACCAAACAAAACCAAAAGAATGAAAAAATGGAAGAGAATGTGAAATATCTCATGGAAAAAACAACTGACCTGGAAAAGAGATCCAGGAGAGACAATTTAAAAATTATGGGACTACCTGAAAGCCATGATCAAAAAAAGAGCCTAGACATCATCTTTCATGAAATTATCAAGGAAAACTGCCCTGATATTCTAGAACCAGAGGGCAAAATAAGTATTGAAGGAATCCACTGATCACCACCTGAAAGAGATCCAAAAAGCGAAACTCCTTGGAACATTGTGGTCAAATTCCAGAATTCCCAGGTCAAGGAGAAAATATTGCAAGCAGCTAGAAAGAAACAATTCCAGTATTGTGGAAATACAATCAGGATAACTCAAGATCTAGCAGCTTCTACATTAAGGGATCGAAGGGCATGGAAAAGGATATTTCAGAAGTCAAAGGAACTAGGACTCAAACCAAGAATCACCTACCCATCAAAACTGAGTATAATACTTCAGGGGGAAATATGGTCTTTCAGTGAAACAGAGGACTTTCAAGCATTCCTGATAAAAACACCTGAGTTGAAAAGAAAATTTGACTTTCAGACACAAGAATGAGAAGAAGCATGAAAAAGTTAACAGCAAAGAGAAGTCAGAAGGGACCTACCAAAAGTGAACTGTTTACATTCCTACATGGAAAGACAATATTTGTAACTCTTAAAACTTTTCAGTATCTGGGTAGTTGGTGGGACCACACACACACATACACACACACGCACACACGTACACGTGTGCATGAACACACATATACACACATGCACGCACATACAGAGACAGAGAACACAGAGTGAATTGAATAGGATGGGACCATATCTTAAAAGAAATTAAGGTAAATGGTGAGAGAGAAATGTAGTGGGAGGAGAGAGGGTGAAATGGAATGGGGTAAATTATATCTCATTCAAGAGACTTTTTAGTGGAGGGAAAAAGAGGAGAGCTGAGAAAAAAACATGAAGTTTACCCTCATCACATTTGACTAAAGGAAGGAATAAAATGCACACTCATTTTGGTAAGAAAACCTATCTCACAATACAGGAAAGTGGGGGAGGAGATAAGCAGGGTTGGGGGGATGATGGAAGGGAGGGCAATGGAGGAGGGAGTAATTTGAAGTCAACACTCTTGGGGAGGGACAGGATCAAAAGACAGAATAGAAACAATGGGGGTAGGATAGGATGGAGGGAAATACAGTTAGTTTTACACAACACGACTATTATCAAAGTCATTTGCAAAAATACACAGATATGGCCTATATTGAATTTCCTGCCTTCCCAAAGGGAATGGGTGGGGAGGGAGGGATGGGCAGAATTTGGAACTCAAAGTTTTAGCAACAGCTATTTAGTATTGTTCTTGCTACTAGAAAACAAGAAATACAGTTAATGGGGAATAGAAACTCATCTGGCCCTACAGGACAAAAGATAAGATGGGGACAAGAGAAGGGAGGGATGATAGAAGAGAGGGCAGATTGGTGATAGGGAAAATTAGATTGCTCAGTGTATTGGGGTGGGAGAGAGGATAAAAGGGGAGAAAATTTGGAACCCAAAATTTTGTGAAAATGAATGTAAAAAGTTAAATAAATAAATTTATATTAAGAAAACAAAAAAAAAGCCAACAGTGAGTGCCATAGGCATTATCACCACATTGCAGATAAGGAAACTGAGACTCAGAGATTAAGTGACTTGTCTATAGTCAAACTAGTAGGTGACAGTGGAAGGATTTTTCAAGTTTTTCCTGACTTCATAACCAGCTGTTCTTTTTATCCATGTGCACAGTCAAGAGCCTGGGATTTGAACACTCTGCACTTTATTTTGACCTCTATAAAATAAAATGATTGTGTAATCTCAAAAAAAAAAAAAATCCAGATGTTGGTGCTTCCCTCTCTGATAAATATGGTCAAACAATTGGACCTGTCTGTTGATTTATGATATATGTATTGATTATGATCAAACAGAGGGAGCCATGTCTGTTGATCTTTGATTTCTCTGCATTTTTTTTGATGTTCAGAGAACTGACTCCCTTGGACTGGGTGGATGATATATGTACTTGATTAAAGGAACGATATATATTGGTTCATTAAAGTGATTGTTAACCCTCAAAACTTGCCTTTCTTTTGGAGAAGCAAATCAAAGAACCTATGATTGCCAGCCTCCTTGTGTATGTCGGGGTGCTTACTGATATAGAAATGGAGGGCCAAGATCAGCTCAAGAGTCACCTCTTCTATAAGGCCTTGGTTGATTCCTCCAGGCATTAATAATTTCCCCTAAAAAAAAGATATCAACTCATTGATATATAAGGGGACAGCTGATTTTATAGTGGATGTACACAGTGGGTTTTGAATCTAGTATTAGTACCTGCCTCACATGGCTATTATAAGGATCAAATCAAATGTGATAATATAGACAAAGTACTTAGCAAAACTTAAACAATGTTAGTATCAGTTATTTTTAAAGTTATTTCTCTTTAATATTAAATCAATAAAATGATGCCTATGTGTCAGACACTATGCTAAGGGTTAGAGATATGAAGAAAGACAAAAAGCCCCTTCTCTCCAAGGAAGTCACATTCTAACGGGGAAGAAAACATGTAAGCAACTACATATGTAGAAGAAATTTATTGGGTGATTTGGGGATAATTTCTGATAGAAGTTAATATTATGGAGGGTAGGAACTACTTGGTTTTAATCCCCCAGTGCCTAGCACAGTGCCTTTCCCACAGTAACTTGATACATATATGTTGAATAAATGAATGACTAGAGTAAAAGTTAAAATAAATTCCATATTAGCATAAAAGAGAAAGATACTGAGTATAATTTCTGCAGCTCCAATATGACCTGTTTGAACAAGTCAGATAGATGCAGAAAAATAGAAAATGAACAAAAATTTAAAAAAATATTGATTCTACCACCATTTTCTAGAGAAGTTTAATGAATGCTAAATGGACAAGTCAAGTACACAAACATTTGCTAAGCAACTACATTCCATCTCCCAACTTCACGGCATTTTCTCTCCGCACACAGCTTCATCCTTGCCTCCTAGTTTCCCTGACTTCCTTCAAGTATCAAATAAATCCCTCCTTTTATGAGAAACCCTTCTTTCTTTCTTTTTTTTTCAGGACAATCAGGGTTAAGTGACTTGCCCAGGGTCATACAACTAGTAAGTATCATGTGCCTGAGGTTGGATTTGAATTCAGGTCCTCCTGACTCTGATACTCTTTCTACTGTGCCACCTAACCACCCCACAACCACCACAATCTCCCTAAATACTGGCACCTTCCTTTAGTTGGCCATTCACATTTATCCTACATATAGCTTGTTTCTACATAACTGTCTAAATGTTGTCTCCCCCTAATACTCCATAAGGTCCTTGAGAATAAAAGCTTCATTTTGCTTTTCTTTACGTCCTTAATGCTTAGCACAGTGTTTGTCACTTGACTCATGGATAGAGTGAGTGAAAAACCAGCCAGCAGAGGACTAAACATGAGATCCGCTAACCCAGCTCACCCCAAATGCATTTGTAGATGAAATTTCAATTATGCACAAAATGGAACAGATTTCCCAACATTTATAGTCTTTTCTCTTCATCAATGATCATGGAACCACTACCCATGATATCATATAAGGAAATGTCTTTGGAACTTAAGATAAAGACATGAGGAGTAGGAGTAGCCCTGAAGAAATGTGTGCTGGATATTACACCATTTAAAAATTGTTAGGGGACCAATTATCAAAGCAGCTCACAGAGAGGAGATTTTCCTCTAAATCAATAACGATCACACAGGGTCTTTTTAGAAAAAAATAATCTACCCCTGGGTTTATACCAGAGTCTTCTACCTTAGTAGGACTTGCCAGAGCTTATATTCTGTTAATATCACCCTCAAGAACGCAAGGTCATCTTCACATCACAGTGAAACTTTAGAGTAGGTCTTAGTTTGGAGTGAGGCTGAATGTACAAACACTATTTCTTCTTCAGTCTTCTGTGAATGCAAGAATAATGTCCCCAGTGGAACCAACCGAAACTCATCCAAGTCTACATGGACTCTAATGCATAATCAGGAAACCTTCCATAAGTATTCTTTAATCCTTTCCTATTTAATATCTGGCATGACATCAAGTATATGGGCTGTTCAACAATTACCACTCAACCTCATTATGTCAGTGACATCTTTTCATACTGCGGCACTTAGGTGGTACACTGTATAGAGCACTCAGCCTGGAGTCAAAAAAACCCATATTCAAATCTTGACTCAGACACTTAATAGTTGTATGACATTGGACTAGTCACTTAACCTCTGTCTGCCTCAGTTTCCTCGGTGGTAAGATGGGAATAATAATAGCATCTACTACCTACGTCTGTTGTGAGGATCATTTGAGATATTTGCAAAGTATCTAACAGGCCCAGTCAAAAGTAGGTGTTATATAAATGCTAATTATAATGATGATGATGGTGATGATGGTATCAGATATCACTCTGATAATGCTTTAAGTTGTCCAGTTCTTCAGTAGAAATGTTTTGCAGCAGCCTGGCATTATCTATAAGCTTCTACATTACTCAATGAACCACCCTCATCTTTAACTCTTTAAAGATCTTTTTCGCAATATAACATAGCTAGAAGAATATAGTTGGTAAATATGGACCTCTTTGAGTATGCCATACTCTTCTTTCTTCAACTTTCCTCAACTTCACCTTTCCCTTACTGAAGACAAGTCTACACTTACCTGAACCCAAGAAAATGAAAACGTATTTAGATTTTAAAGATTAGAGGGATGTTTTCACTTAGGAGTTGTCATTATCAATGAAGAATTAAAAAGAAGAATATAATAAACAAGGACATATAAGGACATGTAATTGTCATGGACCACCAATAAAAAAAAAAGAGTGAGGTATAACAGATGACCAGTCAGATTGCTGACTGGCATCCCTCAAACATCCCAAAAGGCAGAGGAAGTCCTCAGAATAATGAATAAATCCTCTATTGAGCACCTGGAGATTGTCGTGGACAAGAAGAGCATGGAATTAGAAGACGTGGATTGAGTTATTTGTACCAGTGAAGGGCAGGCACGGATTGATGATGTCACAGATGCATCAAAATATTTAACCATGAGGATCATTTTGAGAGATTTAACAAAAAAATCTATAGAAATTTTAAAATGAAAAGTGAGATAAAGTTGAGATAATCCAAAGTAATGAATAATCAAAGATTTAGAAGTAGGAAGAAAAAGTAAACCTGAAGAACTTGGAAACTGAGGAAACTAAGGTCTTGAGGTTTTAAAGTCAACATTCCTGTAGGAGAAGCTATCAAACTTCATGCTACACAGACAAATGGTAGGAATAATTAGTGCTGGCTATTTAGGTATTTCCCTTAAGTTCAAAATAGTTATTTATTTTAAAAATATTTATTTGTTCTAGTGGGAGCTATATTCCAATTTGAGTTTCCCCGAAGCCACAGAATTTTCTGCATGTTCCTTGTTGTTTCAACTCACCCAATTAAAGAAATATTTGTGTCACATGAGGAAAAGTTTATACTATCTGATGGTTCAGAGTTATTTTAATCATATTTGCTCAATATATTCCTCCTCCTTACAAACCTTCTACCCCAATCAAGTTAAACAGACAAAATATATATTCTCACTTCCAGGCCTTTGCTTATGCCGTGCTATTTAGGTCACATGGTGTTACAGGAAGAGCAATTGAGTAGGGAGTCACAAAATCTGGGATCTAGTCTCTCCTGTAACACAAAAGAGATGTGTAGTCTAAACAAGGAATCTAACTTCTGTGAGCCTCAGTTTCTTTATTGGTAAAGTGGAGATGATAATATTCTCATAGCATAAAATAATGGAAAGATAACGAATTAGACCTGAGTTCTGGCTCTGTCACTTATTATCTGTGTGACCCTGGATAAAAATCATTTAATCTTTCAGAAAAACAGTTTTCTCAACAGTAAAATAGGGCTATAATATTCCCATGACCTACTTTGCAGAATTGTCAGGAGGATCAACTAATATAATGGATTTGAAAATACTATATAAATTGTAAAGCAGTATATAAATTAAATCTTTATCCTTAAAATAAATATATAAACAGAAATTATAACTATCACAAAGATAAATAAGACATTTCTTCACTCAAGGAGTTTTTTCTAGTAGAGGAGAGAGTGAGCACATTGTCATTTGTTGCAGTAGGTGGATGAGAGGAAAGCAAAGATCTGGTGGGTTGGTTTGGTTGCTAAGAAATCTTAGATTTATAAGAAAAAATTTCTGGTCACTGTTTTACAGTAAGGCTATGTAGCATCTCCATAGCAACTAAAGGTGAACAGCCTGTGAGCTGAAAATAGAGCAATAGTTCCAGGAATGAGAATCAGTAATAAGTAAAACTGGACAGGTCTGTGTATTAATAAACTCAGCAGTTGAAAATACTAGAACTAACTGTTGAGTGGAAGGATATTCCCCACTGTCCCTTCCCTCCCCCATGTCTTCATTAGATATGCAATCAATGAGCAATTTCTTAAGAAGGGGGGAGGGGAGGGGCAGAATGATACAACTACAATGTTGAAAATTCTGATGCCAAAATTCAAGTGACATGGAGGAGTATGTTATGAAATGGCAGGGACATTTGCAAGCTAATTCATGATCCACTTCTGAATTCCTTGAAATGCAGTGTTCTTTCAGGAAACGATTATAAGTCAATATTTTGATGACAGGATCTGAGTTTGAATGCTGACCTTACAATTTACTATTTGTGTAAATTTGGGATTAACATCTCAATTTCATCAGGTTTAATCTCCTAAGAGCAACTTCTCAACCTCATAGACATTAACCTCTTATCTTTATTTGGGTCCCATCTATAAAATTATGGGGTTAGACTAGATTACCCCTAAGAATACCTCTAGTTGTCCATAGAAATGGAGTTAAGAATTGGTCAAAATAATGAATAACCAAAGAATTTAAAACTAGGAAGGGAAAATATATCTAGGCAAAGTTCTTCATTTTATAAATGAAGAAGCTGAAAGTTACTTAAGTGACTTAGCAAGTTCAAACAATATGTAAGCAGTAGAATACAGAATTCAAATTCATATAGAACAAAGATTTCTATTAGAGAGTGGATACCCAAGACAAGAAAGAAAGCAACTAGTGGTACTTGATAAATTCCAGTAAATTGATGGGGTTGAATTACAATTTATGGCACTGAAAGGAGTGATACAAGGGTAGGGAACCTGCGGCCTTAAGGCCACATATGGCCCTCTAAGTACTCAGCCGTGACCCTCTGACTGAATCCAAATTCACAAAACAAATCCCCTTAATAAAAGAATTTGTTCTATAAAATTTTGACTCAGTTAAAATGCTACACTCAAGGCCCTAGAAGGCCACATATGACCTCAAGGCTGCAGTGTCCCCACCCCTTAACTGGTAGGATTGGTCTTGAGCCACTTAGGGATACTAGATAGACGATAGGTAATGAGAGAGGTATCTTGGGACTTGGGACTTGGGACTTGGGATGTAGAATAAAAATGGCCTGATTTCACCCCCCCAAAAAAATTAAAATTAAAAGAGAAGAAAATGGAATCAGCAAGTGAATTAACAAGCATTTATTAAATATCTAGTATGTGCCAGCACAGTGCTAGACACTAGAGATAAAAGACAAAAATGAAATAGCTCCTCCCCTCAAAGAGTTTCCATTCTTTGGAGAGGGTGAAGAGAAAGGAGTGGCAGGGGTAAAGAATATGGATGTGTGTATGTATATATGTATGTATGTATGTGTGTATGTGAATGTATATGTGTCTATTTGTGTATGTATGTATACACCTGTATGTATAAATATAGAGTTTAGCATTTTATCCGTAATCAAAGTCAATCTCATTCCTCTACACAGTTGTTAAAGTTCTATCTTTATTTTTAACATAGATTTTTATTCCATATTTTGTTTTATATAACCTATATTCATATATACACAATATGTATATACAATATGTATATGTGTATATATATGTATATACACATACATAAAATATAGGTGTCAAACTCATGTGGACAATAGGCCAAACTAAATTAAAATGTAATTGGGAAATACTTTTTAAAATAAAAATTCAACAAAATGTACATAATGTTTATTTGCGGTTTTCTGAGTCAGTAAGTTGCCTACAGGGATCCATTTCTATTTGAACTTAACACTCCTGGGCTAGACCATAGTATAATTAAGATCATAGATGAAGAATCAGAGAAGACCATGCTTTGAGGTCATCTAGTCCAGCCCCCTCTTTGTATAAGAGGGGAAAATGAAATCCAGAGTGGTGTATTAGCAACCATACTAGCCACAGGGTGGGCTGCTAGCATCAGTTCTTTGATCGGCTTTTCTAAAGGAAAGACAGCTTTAAAGGGGTTAACAATCTTACTTTAATTAACAGACTGATAAGTATAGGTAAATAGTCTAAGAGAGAATCCAATAGACAGGGATTCAACTGTCTAAACAGAATAATATAACCACCTACATAAATCACCAGACCAGGAGAACCCCAACGTCTGAGTAGTCAGGGTGTTCTTAACAGGCAGCTAATCAGAGTCCCATCCAGGGAATCAAAAGGTCCTTCTCATGAGCGAGTCCCCAAAGCAAAATGCCAGCTTCTCAGAATATATGTAACAAAGACTCAGCCACTGATTGGTTCGGAGTCAGAAGGCACAAAACCTATGTGACTCAGCACAGCTGTGAATTATTAGGGTTCAAAGGAGATTAATCTTTCACATGTTTAAAATTTAGCCTGAGCCTGGGAAATTGAACTCTAAAAAGAAAACAACAAACATCCCACCTTACTTATGCTTACAAATGACTACATGATTAACTCAACATTTCACAGATTGTAATTGTCAGAGGCAGGATGTGAACCTAGGACACTAAATCTATTGAACTTTCCACTACACCATGCTTCTATACAGATTTGGAACTGATTGAATGACCGCAACCAAAATATTATCATTAATGAATCCAGTATAAACTTGGATGAGGGGCCCCAGAGATATAGGTTATTCAGCATGTCAACACCAAACCTTGGATAAGAGAATATATGGAAATCAAATTAAACAGTAGTCAGATTTCAAAAAGATTTTGCTGAGCTAGAACATGAGACTGTATCTAATAAAATGAAAAGTTAATAGTTATAAATATAGTTTCACAGTTTAAAAAGTCAACTTCACAAGTACAACGGGGTTAGATAAAACTTGTCTGGAAAAAATCTGTGAGTTTATGTTGCTCTACAGACTCACTACTTGTCAACATGATAGAGGGGGAAGAAAGCTGATGAAACCTTGAGCCCCATTAAAGAGTTATAGCTTACAATGGAAGAGGCAGAATTTGGTCAAGTCTTGAGACTATACCTAGAATACTGTGTTCAGTTTGAGCACCACATTTAAGAAAACGCATCAGTTAGCCAGACAATATTCAGAGAAGAGAGACCAAGGAGTGAAGGTCTCCAGTGTCATGTCAGTTGAAGGTCATTTGAAGAAAATGGATTATTTTCCAGAGAAGAATCAGGTGGAACTATCTCATTGTTTTAAAGTATTTAAAGATTTGTTATATAGAAGAGAGTAAGTCTGTTCTATTTCATCCCAGGGGATAGAAAGAATAATGGATTTCAAAGACACAAATGCACATTTCATATGAAGAAAAATTGCCTCACCATGAGTTACCCTCAAAGTAGAATGTGTTGACGTGGAAGACAGTGGCTTCCCCTTTATCAGAAAAGCACTTTTCTGCTATGTTGAGAAGGAAATTCTAATATATATTTATGAATTAAGTTAGATGGCCACTGAGGTCCCTTCCAACTTTGAAACTGCATGATTCTGTGAAACCTAATGTCACTTTCTACTGTAGCCCACTGTCTATGTAGGGAGCATGATGGAGATTTGTATGTTCATCTTTGAAGAGTCCCAACAGTGGATACCAATGAAGCAAACTGCTGTTTGGTTCGAATGACAAGAAACGGAGGAAAGTTCTTGATTTATTACCTAAGGTCCAAATAGTCTCCTGAGAGCTCCATTCAACAAGAAAAACAGTGGGCTTGGGGGAAGAGGGAGATTTTGACGTATCAAGTATTTCAAACATCCTCTTTCTGTTAGTCTTGAACCTTCCTGTTATTCTTTCAGAAATATTTCTCCTTATGTGCATGGGGTGCCAATGGGGTGACATATTTTAAAAAGGAGGAAAAATTCCATCTCTTCCATATAGTTCTCCCTTACCATCACCACCAAACATGAGTTGGAGCCTTAATTATTGTTGTTATAATTATATTAATTATATAAGTTGGAACCTTAATGAACTAAGTCTAGACCATCAGATCTTTGCCTCAGATTGTTGAAATTTAAATGACAGTAAAAGTACTGTCGTGGAAAATGCTTCCATAAAAATGCAATGCTACCTGAAGTGAACCTCAGCTTGCTTGAGTTCAGAAAGAGTGGCCTCATTTTGGACTCATTTCCTCTTCAAAGACAGCCTACTCCCAAGTCTCCAAATTCCTTCTTTTCCTTTTCCCAAAAGCATCTTCAGAAGTATAGAAATCATTAGGTATCTAAATATCTTCTTCTTCCCCTATGGACATCAAACCCAGAGGAAAATCTTGTTGTGGTAACCTCCCCCTTTTCCTGTTTCCTTCAGAAACAAAAATTCCAAGTTATAGCTGATATCATGCCTACGTGAGTTGGTGGAGATGATGAGAGCTGGAGAAAACAGAGAACCTGGTCAAAAAAGTAGTTATTGGTTTTCTTAGATGCCTGAAGGGAAAGTTTTGGTTTTTTTTTTAATAGACCAACACGTAGAGAATCCAGCAACCTTATCTTGTCACTGTTTCCAGCTTCTTCCATTAGAGACTTCAGGGAATTTCCTATTGGATGAAGTCTGAGATGTGCAATCTCCTCTTTCTCTCTCTCCTCTTTTCTCTCTCTCTCTCTTTCTCTCTCTCTCTCTTTCTCTCTCTCTCTTTCTCTCTCTCTCTCTTTCTCTCTCTCTCTGCCTCTGTCTCTCTCTCTCTGCCTCTCTGTCTCTCTCTCTCTCTTTCTCAGTCTCTCTCTTTCTCTCTCTCTGCCTCTGTCTCTCTCTCTCTCTGCCTCTGTCTCTCTCCTCTCTCTCTGTCTCTCTGTCTCTCTGTCTCTCTGTCTCTCTCTGTCTCTCTCTCTCTCTCTCTCTCTCTCTCTCTCTCTCTCTCTCTCTCTCTCTCTCTCCTTCCTGTTAGGAAACTGCCTTTACTCTGTCTTATCTGGTCTACATTATCCTTTGCATACATTCTCTGATATCAATTTTACTACTGATTTGAATAAATGAGTCTATTTACACTCTTTTTAAGAAGAGGCTACAGGTATCATAGAAAGAATGCTGAACTGGGAATCATAAGCTAGATTTCTTATATTAACCTGGTAGGCCACATCTTTGCAGTCATGGGATATACTAAAATAAAAGACCTTGTATTTCTTCTGTTGACTATAGAAGCATTTGATTGTTTAGAATGCAATGTCTCCTTAAAGGTCCATCTCAAGTAAGGTGCTTTTTTCCCCCTGCACATATAAACATAATACAAAATTTCTTGAAAAATCAAACACTTAATTAATAAGCATTTGTTAAGTTCAATGATGAGGCAGGTACTGTGCTAAGTGCTGGAATGTAGCAATAGAGATAAGAGTAATGGATCACATTTATATGACATTTTGAGAGTGCTTTCTTCACAGCAATCGCTGAGAAAGGTAACATATTGTCATCTCTATTTTTCAAGTTATAGCATCACAGAATTTCAGATTTTGAAGAGGTTTCAAGAGTCATCTAATCCAGTTCATACCTCTCAAATACATGTAATAAATGATCACATTTTTTCTGGAAGATCTTCACTGAGGGAGAACATCTTAATTGTTTTCCTTATGGGAAGCTTAATTTTCTTCAAAACTTCTCAAGCTTTCTGCTAATTCTGCCCTCTAGGCCAAAGCAGAACAATTCCCATCCTCTCCTAAAGGTGAGTTCATTTCAAATACTTGAAGCTATGCTATAATATATCCCTCTAAGTCTTCTTTTCCCCAGTCTAAACAATCCCATTTTTCTTTAGCCTATCCTGCTATGACAGGATCTCAAGGGTCTTCACAATTCTTTGAAATCTCCTCTAGATATTCTACAGTAGCAATAATCCTCAAAATGTGCCCCAAACTGAACCTACTCTAATATGGTCTGACCATAACATATGTATTCTTATCTGGGAACACACAAGACTAATCTATTCTTTCTTCCATGTGATAGACCTTGAAACATTCAATGGCTCCCTATATCTTTTACTGTCTAGATTAAGTATTCCTAACTCCTTTAAATGATCCTGGTATCATATAGATTCAAGTCCCTCATGATCTGAAATGTTATATTTCCTCAAAAATCCAACACCATTCTCTGTTATACCCTGGACATTTCCTAAATGTATATTGAATGAATGAATGTCATTTGTTCTCTTTTGGGTACATTCCATCTTGTAATGTCAATCCTTAAAAAAACAATGACACAGAAGTCAAGACCCTTTCCAATTTACCAGACTATTTCCAGCTAGAAGTTCTTCAAATTAGAAGAGACCTTCTAGGTTGCATGGTCCAATCTGTTAAGTTCCCCTTGCCTCTCTTCTCCCTCCATTTCTTTTGATCCTTAGGAATGTTCCCTGCCACTTCCCATGCTATGGAAGTTCATGTGTATATGGATAGCTGACGTCAAATGCCTGCATTTCAATTTGATTCATTTCACTGTGATTGAGTTCATACCCTAAAATGTGAAAGATTGATTACATATAAAATCAATTCTGTTGGCTTCTCACCCAACCTGGAATACAGGTGGGTTGAGAAACAAATTAGAACACCTTTCTACACAGTTCTATCACTGCTAATAGATTAAATGGACAAGAAAAATAATGCCCTAGAAGCTTTTAGCATTCCACCAGGGACATTACCTCCCATAGCTGTTTTGTGCAACATTTTAAAGTGAAGATGCCAAAACACAGAAGTAAATACCATGATAATCCTTCACTTGGGATACACAGGCACAAGAAGGGGCTGCTAGGTGGTTCAGTGGATAGAGCACCAGTGCAGGTGTCAGGAGGACCTGAGTTCAAATCTCACCTTGGACACTTGACACTCACTAGCTGTGTTACCTTGGGCAACTCACTGAACCCCAATTGCCTCATTCTGGGTCATCTTCAGTCATTCTGAGGAATATCTGGTCACTGGATTCCGATGACTCTGGAGGAGAAGTGAGACCTGTATAGCCCTCCTTCACCCAAAACGAAGTCAAGTAAAGTCATATCATTATTTCTGATGGTGTGGTATTCTTTGGCAACCAAGGATGAACACACATAGGCACAGGATATAGCAAAATATCTTCCCAGACAGATTTCACATTAACCCCTCATGCTTCCCTCACTTACTCTACATTCTAGCCAAGCAGGCCTTGTGTCTCCCACCCCAATGACTTTGCACATGCATAGGATGCTCTTCCTCACTTCTGCTCTCTTGAAAAATCTAGTTTTATTATTGTATCAGCAGATGACAGAGTAATCCTACCACTTCTGTTGCAGTCAGTCTTCATGAAATATGTCATCCTTCCCCATCCATCCTTATTTTAAGCATGATATAACCTTAGGCTGAGATATTAAATTTACAGCCCATAACATTCCCTAGTGGGTCTGAACCAGATGAAACTGTAATTGGGAAATATTTAATGAAATCAATAAAAATACAATATAATGAAATATTACATTTTAAAACTGTCCCTAGGGATCATTATAGTTAGTGGCTCGCTGTCAATTTGAGTTTGATACCATTGCTCAAAGGAAATATAGACTAGAAACCCAGAAGAGTTCTTGACTTTTCTCTACCTACCTATATCCTCACCTTAGGTATGACTGATAAGAGCCTGGGGTGGTGATGTAAATATCCCAGTGTATTGCTCAGTGAAATTCCATATGACATGAGAGATAATTAAAGAGGTATTGGAGTATTTCACAAGCTCTCAGAATGGTGAAGGGTGTTCACTTTTATAGGGCACACTCCTCCTGAAGCTGTTTAAAGAGATACACTGAGATTTTTAGACATTATATCTTTTTCTATCTGAAACTTTTTGTGAAAGATTCCTTCTCCCTAAGCAAACTTTTGTGACTCCAGAGGCAATGGAGAATAGCCTCAGGGAGAGGATATCCCTTAGTTTCACATTTATAAAGACCTTTTGGGTTTACAAAGTGTTCTCCTTAATAACAATCCTATTTCAGAGAAAACTCTATCTTCTGCTAGACTGAGAAGAAGGAAAGAAGGAAGTAATCATTTGTCAAATATCTTCTATATGCCAGGTATTATATTGAGCACTTTACAAATATTATCTCTCTTTTTAATTCTTAGTTATTTATTTTTAGTTTTCACAATTCATTTCCACAAGATTTTGAATTCCAAATTTTCTCACCATCTCTTCCCTCCACCCACCCCAAGACAGTATATATTCTGATTACTCCTTTCCCCAATCTGCCCTCCCTTCTATCACACCTCTCCCTTCTTTTATCCAATTCCCCTCTATTTTCTTGGAGGAAAAGATAGATTTCTATACCCCATTGCCTGTATATCTTATTTCTCAGTTGAATGTAAAAACAATTTTTAACATTTGTTTTTAAAACCTTGAGTTCCAACTTCTTTTCCTCCCTCCCTCCCCATCCATCCCCACTGAGAAGGTAAGCAATTCGATATATGTTATACATATATAGTTAGGTAAAAGGCTTCTATAAAAGTCATGTTGTGGAAGACTAACTATTTTTCCCTCCATTCCATCTTGCCCCCCATTCATTCTATTCTCTCTTTTGACCTATCTGTCCTCAAAAGTATTCACTTCTAATTACACCCTTCTTCCATTTACCATCCCTTCTATCATCACCCACATCCTACTTATCCCCTTCTCCCCTACTTTCCTGTAGTGTAAGATAGAGTTTCATAGTAAATTGAGTATACATGTTATTCCCTCCTTAAGCCAGATGTGATGACAGTAAGCTTCACTTTTTCCCTCTCACCTCTCCTTTCTTCCCTTCCATTGAAAAAGCTTTTTCTTGACTCTTTAATGTGAGAGAGATAATTTGTCCCATTCTATTTTTCCCTTTCTCCTTCCAATATATTCTTCTCCCACCTCTTAATTTTATTGTTCTAGATATCATCCCTTCCTATTCAACTCATCCTGTGCCCTCTGTCTATATGTATATAATCCCTGCAACTACCCTAGTACTGAGAAAAGTCTCAACAGTTATAAATATTGTCTTTATAATATTATAATAATATTATATTATAAATATTATCTTTATAATATTATAATAATATTATAAATATTATATTTATAATATTATAATAGTATTATAATATTATAAATATTATCTTTAAATATAAATATTATCTTTCCATGTAGGAATGTAAACAGTTCAACTTTAGTAAGTCCCTTATGATTTCTCTTTCGTGTTTGCCTTTTCATGCTTCTCTTCATTCTTGTGTTTGAAAATCAAATTTTTTATTCAGTCTCATCTTTTCATCAAGAATGCTTGAAAGTCTTCCATTTCATTAAATGACCATTTTTTCCCTGAAGTATTATGCTCAGTTTTGCTGAGTAGGTGATTCTTGGCTTTAATCCTAGTTCCTTGGATTTGTGGAATATCATATTCCAAGCCCTTCAATCCCTTAATGTAAAAGCTGCTAGATCTTGTGTTATCTTGATTGTATTTCCACAATACATTGTTACTTTCTGATTGCGTGAAATATCTTCTTCTTGATTTGGGAGTTCTGGAATTTGACTACAATATACCTAGGAGTTTTCCTTTTGGGATATCTTTCAGGGGGCTATCAGTGGATTCTTTCAATATTTATTTTACCCTCTTGGGGTGGCTAGGTGGTGCAGTGGATAGAGCACCAGTGCAGAAGTCAGAAGGATCTGAGTCTAAATCTCACCTCAGATACGTGACCCTCACTAGCTGTGTGACCTTGTCACTTAACCCCAATTGCCTCATTCTGGGTGATTTCCAGTTATCCTGATGAATATCTGGTCTTTGGATTCAGATGGCTCTGGAGGAGAAGTGAGACTGGTGACCTGCACAGCTCTCCATCACTCAAAACAAAGTGAAGGGCAAGTCATGTCATTATTTCTGATGGCATGGTATTCTTTGGCAACAAAGGACAAGCATACTCACTCATTTTACCCTCTGGTTCTAGAATATCAGGGCAGCTTTCCTTGATAATTTCATGAAAGATGATTTCTAGGTTCTTTTTTTATCATGGTTTTCAGATAGTCCCATAACTTTCAAATTGTCTTTCCTGAAGCAATTTTCCAGGTCAGTTGTTTTTCCAATGAGATATTTCACATTGTCTGCTATTTTTCATTCCTTTCGTTTTTGATTTATAATTTCTTGATTTTTCATAAACTTATTAGCTTCTATCTTCTCCATTCTAATCTTTAACGAATTATTTTCTTCAGTGAGTTTTTGGATCTCTTTTTCCATCTAGTCAATTCTGCTTTTCAGAGCATTTTTCTCTTCGTTGGCTTTGCAGATCTTTTTGTCATTTGGGTTAGTCTATTTTTTATAGTGTTATTTTCTTCGGCATTTTTTGGGTCTCTTGTAGCAAGGAGTTGACCATTTTTCATAATTTTCTTGCATCACTCTCATTTCTCTTCCCAATTTTTGCTCTACTTCTCTTACTTGATTTTCAAAATTCTTTTTGATCTCTTTCATGGCCTGAGACCAATTTGTATTTTTTTTATGGAGGCTCTGGTTGGAGAAGCTTTGATTTTTTTGTCTTCTCTTTGAATGTTTTGGTCTTCCTTGTCACCAAAGTAAGATTCTGTAGTCTGATTCCTTTTTTTGGTTTTTCCTCATTTCCCCAGCCATTTACTTGATTTTTGAGCTCTTTGTCAAGGTAAGTCTCTGCTTCCAGTGGGGGTGGAAGGTGTACTGTCAGTTGTTGAATTCCCCCACAATCTGTGGACCAAGAGCTCCAGAAACAGTTGCTGTCTCCACCCCTGCTGCTGCTGTGGATTCCTCCACCCCCTTCCCACTCTACTGCCCTGGGGCTGAGACTAGACCACTCCACTCTTCCACACTGGTCCCACAGGCTTTTTCCATTGACTTGCCAATTTGTCCTCAGCATTTTGGGGTCCTGAAGTCTGGACACTCCCACAGGTGTGAGAGATTCGGTCTCTCCAAGGCCTACTCAGGTCCATGGTGGACTGCATCCTGCCCCCAGCATGGTACAATAGACACTTCCAGGCAATGTTCCAGGATGTCTTGGGCTGGAGATTTGCTTCACTCTGTCATTCTATGGGTTCTTCAGCTCCAGAATTTGTTTAGAGTCATTTTTATTGGACTTTGGGGAAAGTGCTCTAGAAAGTGCATGCTGTTACTCAGCCATCTTGGCTCCACCCCTATTATCTCTTTCAGTGCACAAAACAATCTTGGGTGGGAGGTGGTATTATTAGCCCCACTTCAGAACTGAAGAAATTGAGATACTAACTTGCCCCGAGTCATACAGCTAGTAAACAACTGAGGCTTGCTTTGAACTCATGTCTCCCTGACTCCAAGTCCAACATTCAATCCATTGTGAAAAATAGGTATTTGTTGAAAAACAACAACAAATTAAAAGACTTAAAAATTACAACAAATGTAGTGACCTTCCATGACATATTGAAGGTCCCAAACAAGTTCTCTGGATTTCCAAGCCAAGGTTCTTTGTCTCAGTCCCAATGGTTCTGAATTAATCCCTTCTGAGCCTCTCTAAATATGGAGGGTCAATTTGTAAATAAGAAACTACACAAATGTGGCAGGGAAAATGGTGCAAACAGCTGGGAAATAAACCCGTTCCAATAGGTCTAGCCATTTGTAAAGTCACCTCTGGGGTGTGATTTAAAGATTCAGCATCACACCTAGAGCCTGCAGCTAATACATTAGAGAAGAAATCATAATGTTGTGACCCTAGAGGATCATGGGTAACATTTCTCAGAAGGCACATTGGCATAAAGTAATAAATGAATCTATTGTTGGTAGTGGTTTGGCAAGTAGAGTCATGATAAGAGGACTGGACCTGCAGCAAGAAAATATGATTTATCCCTATCTTGTCACTTACTAGCTATATGTGACCTTAGGTAAATCAATGCTTAGATTACCTGGGAACTTGAAATAATGAGACCTACCTGGTGTGGCACATCAATGGTTTGACCTGAAGATGAGATCATGTGAAATTGTTTAATAAATTGGAAGCATTTTTTCAAGTCTGAATCCCATGAACAACTTCCTGGAAGCATAGGCTTGAAGACCTCCAGGGACTGAGAGTTTACTAATTTGAGGCAACAAATTTCCTTTAGAAATTCTAATCATTAGCTCTAGTTAGGTCAAACTTTGCTACGTACCCTTTAATTTCCATTCACTGCTTCTAATTTCACCCTTTGGAGTCACATGGGATAATCTCTATCTTTTTGCTAAAAGATCACCTGTAGAATAATTAAAGACAAAGATTTTAATTTAAAGACAATCGTGGCCTCTGTATTGCCTAGGCAATATTCACAACACCAAGGGCAACTATGAATATGCCAGCAAAGTTTGAAATCACAAAATATAACAGACTCTCTACATAGAAGGCAAAAGAAAAACATTTATTTAGATACCAGAAGAGCCAAATTTGAACACCAGAAAATCAAATCCATCATAGTAGTCAAGAAATCAATACATATTATCACTGTAGGGAACAAAGCCATTCCCAAGCCTTCCCCCCTTGCTGGAGCCTTCCCACAAACAAACAAACACTCATCTGCCCTAACTGCTCTCAATAACTTCCTCTCAGGTCTGCTTTACCCTTCCTGTTCCACCCATTCAGCAAGCTCCTCTCACATGTGACTTAAGCAGGTCACACAGGCCTATTAATGAATGGGGAAGATCTTCCCATTTAAATTATCATTTCAGCCTCTCTCACTTTCTCCAAACTTCAGGTTGCTCATCCGTAAAATGAAGTGTTTTGACTAGAGGATCTTTGATTTTTCTTCCAGTTCTAGATCTAAGATTCTATGTACCATTAACTACCACATGTAAAGCCATGCCACTGTCCTGCTCAAAAAGCTTCACTGACTTTCTTCTGCCTTTCCTACTTCCTTCCATGCTGTGCCCATAGTCATTACCTCTCCTCTACTTCAGACAGATATGTTCAATCCAATATGGGCAACCGGGTGGCACAGTAGATAGAGTGCCAGGCCTGGAGACAGGAAGACTCATTTTCCTAAGTTCAAATCTGGTCTCAGGCACTTACTAACTATGTGACCCTAGGCAAATCACTTAACCCTGTTCACCTCAGTTTCTTCATCTGAGCAGGAAAAAGAAGTGGTAAACCATACCAATGTCTTTGCCAAGAAAACCTCAAATAGAGTAATAAAGGGCTAGATATGACTGAATGACAAAAATCTTCAATTCAAACATCCCAGACCTTAGGCTCCATTTTTGGAAAGAATATTGGAATTGAAGTCTGAAAAGCTGACTTTAAGTGTCTCCACTACCACTTTCTATCAAAGTGACATAACCTCTCTCAGTCTCAGTTTCCTTGCCTATCAAATTGAGGAAAAGAGCTCCAACATGATAAGATATTAGAAGGATCAAATGATATAATGATAATAGTATTTATAAGGCACGCTAAAGTTTGCCAAGTGCTTCCTGGGTGTTATTTCATTAGAGCCTCCCAAAACCCTTGGAAGTTATTATAAAGAAACTGAGAGTCACAGAGGTTAAGGGAATTGTTCAGGGTCACACAGCTAGTAAGTGTCTGAAGCAGGAATTGAACATAAGGCTTCTAAATGCTAAGTCTAGTGCTCTGTCTGTACCACCTAGCTGTCTACTAAGCCTTAAAGCACTGTACATATATGATTATTATTTTTATTATCAATATCATGTTATTTACCTTAGGGCAACTAGGTAAATAGAGTATGGAGTATAGAGCTAGAAGAACATGAGCTCAGATCCAGCCTCAGACACTTACTGGCTGTGTGACTTTGGGCAAATCACTTAACCTCTGTTTGTCTGAGTTTCTTCCCTCCATTTGTTCCAGTTTCCTCAACTATAAAATAGCACTTCCCTCCCAGGGTTGTTGCAAGGAACAAATGAGATGATATTTGTAAAGTACCTGGCACATAGTAGGCACTATAGAAATGCTAACTCTTAGGATTATCTGTACCATCTGTCTCCTAAACCTTAAAGCACTACATAAATATGTTGTTTTTTTTTCTAATCAACATTGTAAGTCTTACCCTAGGACAGTGTAATGGATAGAGCCCTTGGCCTGGAGTCAAGAAAATTTGAATTTAAATATGGCCTCAAAAACTTAAGCATTAGTTCTGTGACCCTGGCCAAGTCAGTTAACTTCTGTCTCAGATTCCTTAACTATAAATGAGGTAATAATAGCACCTCACTTCCAGGATTGTTGTGTGGATCAAATGAGATAATATTTATAAAGGAGCTCAGTGCCTGGCATAAAGTGGCGATTAATAAATGCTAGCTCCTTTCCCTGTCTCTAAGCCTATTTCCTTATTTCTTAAATGAACATGATTATGTTTCCACTCTCGAGCTTACTAAGTGGTGAAGAAAGTGCTTTGAAGCCTGTAAAGCCCTTTGTAATGTGTGAATGTTCATGTGGTTGCTGCTTTTCTTAGTATTATCATGGTCCATAGCCTCCTTTCAGCTTCAGAGAATAGTTTGTAGACAGCTCCAGATGCTAATAATTACAGTTTTCCCCACCAAAAGCAGGTGTAGGCAATTTCCTCTTTTTCCTGAGAGCAAGTAAGTCTGTGTGGTCGGGGACCCTGTCCTCTCCCAAGGTAATGACATGATGCCACCAAAGGCTGAAGTGAAGATTAGTATGTTTAGTCCCTTGCTAGGTCTTGCACCATCAGGAAGCTTTCACAGTTTCCCCCATGTCCTTCCACCTCAACTGTTATCTTCAGCAAAGTGGAACAAGAAGGCAAAGGGTCCACAAGGAACCTCTTTCTTTCATTGGTCTCCTCTTCAGGCTTTCCCATTTCCCCCACTGACAACATGACTGGAAAATTATTTTTTAATCACCCCCTTTGGTACTTGAAGCAGGAACCTCTGACACCTAAGTTTTTCTCAGCATGTCTAGAAATATCTCAGACTATTTTGTTGGACGCTACCTTAGAATCATTGAATAAACAAGCATTTATTAAGCACTTACTACAATGATTCTAAATTTTTTTGATCTTGGGACTCCTTTGTATTATCGAACATTATTAAGGAAACTTGCCTTCCAGAGACTTTTGTCTCTTTGAGATATATCTGTTGATATTTACCAAATTAGAAAGTAAGATGTTAGTATTATTTTGAAAATAGTTTTGAAATTACAAACTCCCTGAAAAAGTCCCAGAGACCAGTCCCTGGACTATGTTTTGAGAACTACTGTTTACCAAGTGCTGTTCTTACTTCTTAGGACACAAAGAATGGTAAAAACAGTCTTGCTCCTATCCAGTCCACCCCGGAAGTTATATGTATCCTAAGTGAAATAACTTGTTCTATATAATAAATAATGGAGTTAGGATTTGAATCTCAGTCTTCAGACTACAAATTCCATCCTCTTTTCATTACCCCAAGAATTCAGCTGTTGTAGGATGCCACTGGATGCCAAGGGGATTAGATGAGGGCTTAGTCATGAAAGCCAAAGGGTCTAGTCATAGATATGGACAGATCAGGATGCAAGACATGATAAGAACACTTCTACCTCATTATCTAAGTGGGTTGAACCAAGGGAGTGAAAGAAAGAAGAGATGACTGATCATAGAACACAGTAGCAAACAGGGAAACTAATAAAATGTAATGAAGCAAGGGCCAAGGCAAAGGCAAATGCAAAAATTCAGCACCATTTTTAGGAGAATCATAGTCAATGAAATGTCCCTGTTAAGTACTGCTTTGACCAAGGTGAATGACCTTTCTAGTAAGCCATGCTCCTGGATACCATGCTTCCAGTCCTCCTCTTTCCCTATTAGAATGTTAGCTCCTCAAGAGCATGGACTGTTTTCTTTTAGTTTGTCATTATATGCCTAATACTTAGTATAGTATAAGGAATATAAGTGCTTAGCAAGCATTTTATCCAATTTATCATGTACTTATCTTATTTCTTTACCTTAAAGGGACATATCCCCTTGAGGAAGAATGCTTTTAGATCCATTAGCCAGATACCATTGACTTCTTTACTCTTGGGGTGCCTGAATGAATTTCAAGAATCAGGGTACTTTAGAGGGCAAGTGGAAAATCCTAGAGCTCCCAAAGCCCTTGCTGTCCAATTAGCTTATATCAATCAAACAATCAATATTTATTAAGTACCTACTATGTGCTAAGTACTATGTTAAACATTGTAGATAAAAATACGTATTTCAAGGGCAAGACTAAAGATATTTTAAATAAATTCCTGATGCAAAAAGAAACTAGTGAAGTACCTGTCTTAGAATGGGGAGATGGGAGAATCCAACCTCTTCCCCTTTAATTTCTCTCTCACTTTCCTTATTGAATTTCCCATTAGGATTCTCATCTTCATCAGATATATCACATGGCTCTAAGAGAAAATCCTATGAATTCCTTTTCACACATCTTCTGTGGTTCTGAAGAAGGAAAACATGTGCCTGCTTTGGTGTGACTAATCAGGTCCCGTTCTTGATGGCCTTTGAAACATCACTGAAAGTAGCTCATCAACCACAATTGAGAATTATCAACGTATCTGAGAATGTTCTTGATTTGATATGGATAATTTGAACCATCCAGAGAAGTCAGATTCTTTTTAAATATATCAATTTACTTATCTTTCTTATCAATTCCAGACTAACCATTGTCGTTTTGTCCTTTACAATCCAAAAATAAAGCCTGAAGGTTTACTGAGAACCAATTTTCCAGTGCTTAGGAATTATACCAACACTAAAAGGGCTATGGAATGGGGAAAAGTGAATATTCTACACTGGAAACCATCTTCTCTAACTCTAGTATGAATACATTTAACATTTTATTAAACCAAACTGTCCTCTATCTTATTCACACATGAGATTCCTTTCTGGGAAAATTGTAGCTAAAAGATTTTTTAATGTCAAATGGTATTTTCAAAATTATAAGGAAACATATATATATATATATATATATATATATATATATATATATCCATCTCTTAAGTTACTTTGTGAACAAGATAGGCTAGGCATTAGTAATCACAGGCATTTAGAAATCATTGAATGATGAATCCAAAGGGCAATAATTAATGGCTCAATGTAGTGGGATGGTTTATCATCACAGAACTTAGGTCCAAATCTTGGCTCTGCTGCTTACTATACATGCAACACATATAAATCACATATATGATGAGTAAATCACATATGTCTCTAGGCATCAGATTCTTTATGTATTAAATGAGCAACTTCATGGAACAGTGGATAGGGTACCAGAATTTGAGTCAAGAAGATATAGTTTTAAATTCCAACCACTACCCCCTCACTCAGATTTTGATTAGTTATATAACCCTATGTAGATAAATCATACAACTTCTTATATCTATTTCCTTATTTTTAAAATTAGGGCGTTTGACTCAATGGCAGCTAGAGTCCTTTCTCACTCTAAATATACCATCCTGTGATTTAATGGATTCTAGGCTCCATTTTAACTCTAAATCTATTTTCCTTTGAACTTGGAAGGAAGTTCCAAATGTAGTGTCCCAGGGATCTATTTTTTAGCCCTTTGGTACTTAATATTTTTATCCAAGACTTAGACAAAAGCATATGTTACACATATATACATATAAACATATATATATGTGTAGGTATATATATGTATGTACATATTATGCATATGACACAAAGCTGGTCAGTATTAGATGACAGATTAAGAACTTTTTTATTACTCTAAGGCAGCTAGGTGGTGCAGGGTGTAAAGTACTAGACTTAGAGTTGGAAGGACTTGAGTTCAAGTTGTACCTTAAACACTTTCTAGTTCTGTAACAAGTCACTAAAGGCAAGTCCCTAAAGATTTGTTTGCTTCAGTTTCCTCATCTATAAAATGGAGATAATAACAACACCTACCTCTCAGGGTTATTGTAAGGATCAAAGTGGATAATATTTGTCAAGAGAGTTTCAAAGTTTAAAGCACTTTATAATATTAAATTCTTAAAGGGTAAATAGAAATTCTTACATTCATAATGAAAAAAATCACCTTCATGAATTCAAGATGGGACAGGCATGGCTAAACCTCAGTTCATCTGGAAAACATTCTGAACCACAAGATGAATATATGCCAAGATTTTTATATTGCGGGCAAAAAAAAAATTCAACCTTAGGCTACATCATGAGGGATATAATGCTCTGGACTGGAAAAGTAATACTGTCACTTTATAATTCTTTAATTAGATTACATTGAGAGAACTATGTACAATCCTGATCTACATATGTTATTTATTTACTTACTTACTTGATGTTTTATTTTTCCCCAATTACAAGTAAAACCAATTTTACATTCTTTTTTTCAAATTTTGTGTTCCAAATTCTCTCCCTCCTCCCATTCCCTTACTGAGAAGGAAAGAAAATTGACACAGATTATACGTGTAGTCGTGTAAAACACATTTCCATGTAAGTCATGATCTATAAGAAAACACAGACAAAAAAAATGCAGAAAAATAAAGAAAAATTATCTTTGATCTGCATTCAGGCTCTACCAGTTCTCTGGTGATGTATAGTACCTGTCATCATAAATCCTTCAGAATTGTCTTGAATAATTGTATCATTGAGATAGCGAAGTCACTTAGAGTAGATCATTATACAATATTGCTGTTACTGTGTACAGTGTTCTCCTAGTTCTACTCACTTCCCTTTGTATTATTTCATGTAAGCCTTTCCAGATTTTTCTAAAATCATCCCACTCATCATTTCTTATAGCACAATAGTATTCCATCACAATCATATGCAACAACTTTTTTAGCCATTTCCCAATTGATGGACATTCTCTCAATTCCCAATTCTTTGCCACCACTAAAAGAGTTACCATAAATAATTCTGCATAGGTAAGTCCTTTTCCATTTCATTCTTTATTTCTCTGGAATACAAACCTTGCAGTGGGATTGCTTGGTCAAAGGCAATGCGTGTTTTTGTAGCCTTTTGGTCACAGTCCCAAATTACTTTCAAGAATGGTTGAATCATTAAACAACTTCACCAACAAAGCACTCGTGTTTTAATTTTCCCATATCTCCAATATTTATTGTCTTTGCTTTCCATCATATTAGCCACTTGTCCAATTCTAAATTTTAAGATCTGCTCCTGGTTTACTGGGGTCTGATCTGCAATGGACGGCCCTCTACTCTCATCCCTGTGCAACAAACCTTTCCTGCCAACATTCTAAATTATCTTGGTTTGGGAAATTATTTCACTCCTCCCTTCAGCTGCTCTAGAATTTGCTTTAAGGCATTATTTAAAGGCATTTGGAGGAGTTTTGCCTCTTCTCTGCCATTTTGGCTCCACCGCTCATCTGCATATTTTAAGACCCTAATGATTATCTGGGAATTGGAACAAAGTGAGCCACCAAGACAGTGAAGGGCTTTGAGTTCGTGCTGTGTTAGGTGTGGTTGAAGAAGTGGAGATGTTTGGCCAGGCGGATGGAAGGCATAAAGGAGATTTGCTATCTGTCTTCAAGTATTTGAATAGCAGTTCTAAAGAAGACATTAGATTTACTCTGTTAGGCAGAACTATCAGCAATGGGAGAAAGTTACAGGGAAATAAATTAAAGCTTGGTCTGAAGAAAACCTTCCTAACAATTAGAGCTGTCCCAAAATGGAAGAGGTGGTGCATTCTACTTCATTTGAGATTATCAAGCAAGGTCTGGATAACCACTTAGATAATTTGTGGATAGGATTGATTTTGAGGTTCTGGGTTGGCTTAGATGATTTCTAGAGTCCCTTACCTCTGTAATTTCATTCTTCTATCAGATCTCATTGATCCTAAAAGGCTCTCTCTCTCTCTCTGTCTCTCTTTCCCACACACACACACACACACACACACACACACACACACACACACACACACACACACACACACACACACACTCCCCCACTTGCTCTCTCCTTTCAGAGGAGAAAAATAATTGATCATTGAGCAGAAAAAATTATAGACTAAGGGTCCTTACACTAGGATCCATAAATTCAGTTCTCTTTTAAATATTCTGATAACCATTTCCATATAATTTATTCCCTTTGTATTTCTATGTATTTTATTTTATACATTTGGTGGTGAGAGGAGAGATTGGAAGTGGGGGGAACTGACCAGGAAGTATTTTTATTTCTTTCTTCTTTGGTAATAGTTTTTGCAAGTTGGGGAACTTGTACTGGACTTTTCTGGATCTTCTGAATGGTCTCCAGGCTTTCCCTCAGTGATTACCTTATTTGTGTATTGAACAACTCACATGTCTGTGATGCTTGTCTTTAAGTGTTTTCTTCACAACAGCCACAAGAATAGGGCCTTGTCAGTGTGTCTTAGGAGTTGTTAGGTGGTACAGTGAAAAATATTGGTGAAAAACACTGAACTATATCCAAGTTCAGATCTAGAGGATTGTTTAATCAGAAGCTAAGTAGTGCAGTGCATAGATCACTGGAACTGAAATCTGGAATACCTGAGATCAAATTCAGCTTGAGGTATTTTTTTCTAGTTATATGACCGTGGGCAAGTCACTTAAGCTCTAGCTGCCTCAGCTTTATTTTCACCTGTAAAATAGTAATAATAGTGGCACCTATCTTTCAGGTTATTGTGAGGATAAAATGAGATGCTATTTATAAAGCCCTGGACTTGATATTTTTATTTTTCTTTTTTTTCTTTATTTTTATTTTATTTTTCTTTATCTCATCAGTGCTTAACACAGTGTCTGGCACATAGAAGACACTCAACAAATGTGTATTGACTATTGGTCAACTAACAAACCTTAAAACACTTTATAAATGCTAACTACTAGTCATCATTGCCCCTTTCCATCACATCTAACATTCATCATCTTGATGTGTCTTCAGAGATGAGCATCAAAAAATTTTAGAGCAAGAAGGTTTATATCTAATAATCTTGGGAAACACCTTAGAATATAGAGGATTAGAGGTGGAAGGGAAACATAATATTGGAACTAGATTAGAACTGAACACATAATATTAGATCTAGAAGTGGCATGAGAACATATGAAACATAGCAGTTTAGAACTAGAAGAGACCACCAAACAGCATTCAATCCAATACTCTTACTTTGCAACTGAAAAAGTTAAGCTTATCCCAACTCGGAAATACCACCACCCCACCCCCTTTTGCAATTCAGATCAAGACAATAGGAATATTGAATATAAACATTTCCTTGGGAATGTTCAAATTTGCCTCCAATCCTTCTCAATAATCTTTGACTAAGCAAGAGTGTGAGACAGTGCATATTAAAAGCTTCAGTGGTGTCATGCTTCACTAGGGCAGGATTACATAACATACTTAATGCCGTCAGTCTGCAGTCTCAGATCTCTTGCTGTTAATTATGAATCACAGCAAGCTGACATAACTTTGCACTTCCTCCTTTGCCATATGCTTCAGCTCCAGTTTCATCATTGTTCATCACCAAGGTAACCCTTATCCTTCATCTCATTTATTTATTTATTCATTTATTTAGCATTAAAATACCCTCCCAATTGGAAAAGTCTCCTTTGTCAAGGTTGTCTTGATGTTATCGCCTTTTCTGAGCAAGATCATCAGGATTGTGACCTTGTTTCTTGCAGACATTTTTCTACTTCATTAATTCTGAAAATGTCCTCAGCTTGGAAAGTTATTTATCTCGATCAAGTCCTCTCAATATGGCTGCATGTTAAAATACAGACTCTATTATGGAGCTAGAATCGGAAGGGAGAGCAGAGAACAGATGGTATCAGTAACTCTTAATATACTCACTGTTTCAGTGGAGGCATACACATAATTGCTGGATCAAATACACATTGGTAGTAAAATTCTTTGCAAAGTTAAGGTTGAGTTTCTATTGAATTCTTAGAACACAACGTGAATCCCCATGTCTTATGTAGGTTATGGACTCAATGGGTGCTGGAGACTATGGGGTCAATTTGAAGTAACTAAGGCAGGATATCATAGAGGAAAGATCACGGAGTGATCAACTCTGACCTTAGACAAAAAAACAATACACATTTGTTATAGGAAAGGTGTTTTTGACCTCTCTGGGGCTTAGTTTTTTCATTTATAAAGTGAGGTGATTGGGTTGGATCAGTGCTTCTTAAACTGTGGGTCATAAGCTTGTCTAGGGTCACAAAAACTTTAACAACAGTAAAAGGTTTCTAAATGTGCAATGACCAAAAATTTAATTCAAAATCAAATGCATAACGAATTGGAGGTGTTTCTGTCATCACTTGCTCATGTCACATGTGCAACTTCACTGCAGTGTTAGTTCTGAACACAAAGCCTGTACATTTTGCACTGCACAGGCCTTCAGGTCATGTAATGCCAATGAAGTCTGCCTGAATGGAAAAGGGGTCTTAGGCGGAAAAACTTTAAGAAGCAAATGGGCTAAATAATCACTGAGGTCCCTCCAAGATCCAGCATTCTATGGTTTTGTCTGAAAGATCCCTCCCAGAGAAAGAGAATGTGATCCAAGTGTTGATTCTCCTGATTAAGCAGAATCCTTTGCTGAAGTGAAGTCAGAGACGATGAAATCACCAAATTCAGGGGCAATGGGTCAAAGTTGTAGAAAGGCAGTTATAGACTTAATGTCATGGAAAATTTCCTAAAAGTGAAAGCCTTTAATTAATGAGCTGTTTTTTTGTTCAGTCCAACTCTTTGTGACCCCATTTGGGGTTTTCTTTGCAAAGATATAGCAGTGGTTTGCCATTTCCTTCTCCAGCTCATTTTACAGATGAGAAACTGTGGCAAGTAAGGTTAAATGATTTATCCAGGGTCACATAGCTAATAAGTGTCTAAAGCCAGATTTGAACTCAGGAAGATGAGTCTTTCTGGTGCCAGTGCTCTATCTAGCTGACTCATAAGAAAGGTCATTCTTCCGTACTGGGGATCTTTAGCAAAAATTGGATGACTACTTTTCTGGGATTGTAAAGGGGCTTCTTGTTTAGATATGAATGAGACAAGAAGATCTTAAAAGTTCCCTTCCAACTCTGAGATTCTGATTTTGTAACTTTGAGAAGTTAATTTCACTTTTTACTACATCCATTTTTGTAAATCTATAAAATGTGGAGGTTTTATTATGTGAGCTCCAATTCCCTCCTAGTTCTGAAATTTTGTTAGTTTGTTCTTCAATTTTATTTAGAATATCCCTGATCAATAGTCACATATTTTCTTATGAATCCCCATTCTATTTCTCTGAATGTGACCTCTCATTCAAGCTACATTTCCAACTACCTACAGAATTTTTCCACTACTATTCAAACTCAATAAATGTAAAATAGCTAATTGCCTTTTCCCTTAAGTCTATTGCTTTTCTCTCCTAAATTCACTATTTTTGTCAATAGTTCCATCATTGACCCAGTCTTCTATATCCAAAACCTTGGTCTTCTTGTTGACCCTTCCCTATCTTTAATTGTGTATGTGTGTGTATGTGGGTATACTTAGGTCTATTTATTACTTCTACAATAGCTCTCAAATCTGTCCTCTATTACCATTGACACCTATCTAGCAAATGACATGGACTAAATTAAATCCTGGAAGGTGCTGGACCCAATTCTTATCAACTCAGAAAAACCAATCGCTAAACTTTAAGTGGGAACATTTATATCTCAGAAATCCAACAATGCTACAAATCAGGGCTTGAGTTATTGTTCTGTTGTTTGTCTAGACTTCTGAAAGTCAGAGAGAAAATGTTAATATTCAAATTAAATTTAGAAGTGTAATATGGCATCAGGAAGATGATGCCACGACTTGTGAGTGAATTGAATTTAAGTAAAAGAGGGCTATGCAAAGTCACCAGCCTCACTTTCTTCTCTGAAGCTATCTGGTTCTAGTGGCCAGATACAGATCAGGACAGCTGGAGATGGCCTCCTTATATTATCTAACTTCAACTGGGACCTCGCTGCAGATTCCATGTCCATTTCCTTTTTTTTTTTAATGTTTATTTATTTGTTTTTAGTTTTCAACATTCATTTACACAAAATATTGAGTTCCAAATTTTCTCCCCATATCTCCCCTCCCCCCACCCCAAAACGCTGTGCATTCTGATTACCCCTTCTACCAATCTGGCCTCCCTTCTAACACCCTTCCCATACTTTATCCTCATCTTCCCTCTTGTCTTGTAGGACAAGGTAACTTTCTACACCCCATCGCCTGTATTTCTTATTTCCCAGTTGTATGCAAAAACAATTCTCAATATTTGTTTCTAAAACTTTGAGTTCCAACTTCTCTTCCTTCCTCCCTTCCCACCCATCCCCACTGAGAAGCAAAGCAATTCAATATAGGCTATATATGTGCAGTTTTACAAAAGACTTCCATAATAGTCATATTATGTAAGACAATTATATTTCCCTCCATTCTATCCTGCTCCCCATTTATTCTATTCTCTCTTTTGACCTTGTCCCTCTGAAAAAGTGTTTACTTCTAATTGCTTCCTCCTCCTATTTGTCCTCCCTTCCATCATCCCCCCCATCCTACTTGTTCCATTCTACCCTACTTTCCTGTAGTGTAAGATAGATTTTCATACCAAATTTAAGGCAAATGTGATGAGAGTAAAGTTCATCTTTTCCCTCTTGCCTCCCCCTTTTGCCCTTCATTGAAAAAGTTTTTTGCCTTTTTTATGAGAGACAATTTGCCCCATTCTATTTTGCCCTTTCTCCTCCCAATATATTCCTCTCTTACCCCTTAATTTTATTTTTTTAGATATCATCCCTTTTTGTTCAACTCACCCTGTGCTCTCTGTCTATATGTGTGTATGTGAGTGTGTGTATGTGTGTGTGTACATGCATGTGTGTATAATCCCTCCAACAACCCAAATACTGAGAAAAGTTTCGAGAGTTATAAATATTATCTTTCTATGTAGGAATGTAAAGAGTTCAGCTTTAGTAAGATCTTTTTGATTTCTCTTTCTTATTTACCTTTTCATGCTTCTCTTGATTCTTATATTTGAAAGTCATATTTTCTATTCAGCATTGGTCTTTTCATCAAGAATGTTGAAAGTCCTCTATGTCATTGATAGACCATTTTTTCCCCTGAAGTATTATACACAGTTTTTCTGGGTAGGTGATTCTTAGTTTTAATCCTGGTTTCTTTGACTTCTGGAATGTCATATTCCAAGCACTTCAATCCCTTAATGTAGAAGCTGCTAGATCTTTTGTTATCCTGATTGTATTTCCACAATACTCAGATTGCTTCTTTCTAGCTGCTTGCAATATTTTTTCCTGGAATCTGGCTGCAATATTCCTAGGAGTTGTTATTTTTGGATCTCTTTCAGGAGGTGATCTTTGGAATCTTTTAATATTTATTTTAACCTCTGGTTTTATAATATCAGGGCAGTTTTCCTTGATAATTTCATGAAAGATGATATCTAGGCTCTTTTTCTTTTTGATCATGGCTTTCAGGTAGTCCTATAATTTTTAAATTGTCTCTTCTGGATCTATTTTTCAGGTCAGTTGTTTTTCCATGAGATATTTCACATTCTCTTCCATTTTTTCATTCTTTTCATTTTATTTTGTAATTTCTTGGTTTCTCATAAAGTTTTTATCTTCTATCTGTTCAATTCTAATTTTTAAAGAACTATTTTCTTCAGTGAGTTTTTGAACCTCCTTTTCCATTTTGCTAATCCTGATTTTTAAAACATTCTTCTCCTCATTGACTTTTTGAACCTCTTTTTCCAGCTGAGTCAACCTATTTTTAAAGGTATTATTTTCTCCAGTATTTTGGGGATGTCCTTTAGCAAGCTGTTGATTAACTTTTCATGATTTTCTTGCGTTGCTATCATTTCTCTTCCCAATTTTTCCTCCACCTCTCTTACTTGATTTTCAAAATAATTTTTGAGATCTTCCATGGCCTGAGACCATTGAATATTTATTTTGGAAGTTTTGGATGCAGAAGCCTTGACTTTTATATCTTCTCCTGATGGTAAGCATTGTTCTTCCTCAATTGAAAAGATGGAAGAAAATACCTGTTCACCAAGACAGTAATATTCTATAGTCTTTTTTCTCCCTTTTTTGGGCATTTTCCCAGTCAGTTACTTGAATTTTGATCCCTTTTTCAAGATGGGGGTATACTCTGGGGACCTGTAAGTTCTTAGTTCCTCCAAGGTGGCACAATCAAGAGAGAGGAGTTTACTCCTCTCCTGGCCTGCACTATGGTCTGGGAGCTACCAAAGCTTTTCTGGCCAGGATCTGCAAATAGAATTCCCTTTTCAGAGCCTCCACTAGCTCCACCATGCCAGTCAGCACTCTTCCTTACCCCCAGGCAGTCACTCAGGGCTGAGTCCAGATCAATGACTTGATTGCTCTAGGGGCTTTAGACTGAGGGCTCTAAAAATGGATGCTGCTGCTACTGCCCCACCACTGCTGCCACTGCCCCTGCCACTGCTGCTGTTGCCTGAGGCTAGGGCTAAGGGAGGACCTTGCTCCCTTCTCACCCAGGTGAAAAAGCTTTTTCACTGGCCTTTGAAGTTGTCTTTGGTGTTTGTGGGTTAAGAGATCTGGGAACCACAGCTGCTGTTGGGGATTCCACCCTGAGGCCTGTTCTGGTCCTGTTCCTACTGGTGCAAGGGCCAAGGCTGCATGGGGCTCCATGGGCTGCATGGGGCTCCATGGGCTGCACAAGGCTCCATGGGCTGCACTCTGACCTGTGGTCTGTGTAATAGACCTTTTCTGAAAGCATTCCTGGCTACCTTGGGCTGGAAATCTCTCTCAGTCTCATTTTATGGCTTCTGTTTCTCTAGAATTTGTTTTAGAGTCATTTTTACAGGTATTTTATGAGCTGTGGAGGAAGAACTAGAGTATGTGCATCTTTTTACTCCACCACCTTGGCTCCTGCCTCTGAACTTCTCTAATGTATGGTGGAAACTAGATTCATCTTCTGCCAAAATACCTTGTCTCTTCTCTAACCTTCTGGAAGTCTGATACAGAACTGACCTTGGAACAGTTTCTGTTTCCTTCTTGTTGCACAAACTCTAATGAGTTAACTCCTTAATCTCAAGTGTACTAGAATTACCCCTAGCTGGGCTGTCTCTGTCTCCTGATGAACTGGATTCAGACCTTTTAGAGAGCAATGGATCTCCTGGGTTATTGACTTTTTCTATAGCTCCAAGAGACATATGGACTTCAAGTATCTTGTACCCCAAGGCATATTTTCTCTGTCTATCCCAGTCCTTTTGCACAGTGACTTACCATTTGCTGGCTCTGTCCCCTTCTACTATTTCAAAATTTGAGGGATGAGGTTCTGGGACTTTAGACCCCATTTATCAAAGCTTTCCTGGCATATCTCCTCTCCCAACACTCAGGATTCTGGCTATCTTCATGTATAATCCTATACTAGATGGAGGACCTTTGTTTTCCTTTGTCCCTTACTATCATTATACCATATGATACTCTTTTAGATCTATGATGGGATTTTATGGGAGAGCTGGGCTCCTATGGATCATTTCACATCACTATTTCAGGTGGAAGTATGAGAGCCCTTGGATGAAAACACACAGTCTACTGATAGAGCCATATTTCAAGTCCTTCCAGCTTACTAAAATTTGTGACTTGAAACTTCTTGCCATTGGCTTTAAAAACCTAGGATCATCTCTATGCTACCATAAAGCATGAGAAAAGAATTTTAAGGGAAAATTAAATTAAAATAAGGTCATTATGCCAAATAACAATTACAATAATTACATTCTATATTATGTAAAATTAAAAGGGTGTGGTATTCAAGGAAATTGAATTTTGCTACTGCAAAATTTCTGATTCCTCCAGAGAGATCCTATCATGTTGAGGTGATAAAAATCCCAAGTCTCCTGGTCCCAAACTCCTGCTCAGGATATAGAACAGCTGCTACACTTCAACCAAGGGAATTGGGACTTTTCCACAGCAGGTCCCTTAACAAAGGCTGAACAGCAGGGTGAGGTTTTTTTCTCTTTGCATTTGCATTTGCAAAGTATTCT
This sequence comes from Bettongia penicillata ogilbyi, assembly GCA_023548195.1. Lineage (NCBI taxonomy): Eukaryota > Metazoa > Chordata > Mammalia > Diprotodontia > Potoroidae > Bettongia > Bettongia penicillata. The sequence goes on along the minus strand of JAJHZJ010000783.1, from coordinate 248,610 downwards.
GGGATCTTTCATGGTAAAGAATTCTTTCATATCAATGTGGTACAATAGTAAGCAGTATACAAATTAATGTCATTTGGTTTGCAATTTCTTTGATGCTCAGAGAATTGAAATGCCAGAACACTAACTCACAAGTCTGCACAACAATATTCTGTCCCATTCATAGCCAGCCTTCTTAGAGCTTATTTTAAGGTCTAATACATATCTTCCATCTACTAATCATTTGAAAGAATGGAGGACACTGTGAAAGGATGATGGCCAGCAAAGGAGTTACACAAAGAAGTTGGGTCTAAGACTAAGTTTCTCCTTCCTAAATTGACTTGGGCAAAATCTGATCAGAAATTGAGCCACTTTCCACTGAATGTGAGGACCATGGAAGCAGAAACATTAACAGCACTGGAAACTAAGGACTTTATCCTAGTTTAGACCCTCTGAAGATCTGGGAACAGAAACTACTTCAGGTCAAAGTTTGACAGGGAAGTCAATTGAGAGAGGGAGGAATGAAAAAGTATTATATATTCCCATCTCTCCCTGCAACCAAGACTCTGTTCAGCTGCCAATATAATCTTCCTAGTGCCCCAGATTGACCATAATCTGCACAAAAAATTTCAGGAACTCTCTAATCTCTAGTATATAATGCAGCCAATCAATCAATAAGCATGACTAATTATCTATTACGTTCCAGGCACTGTGCTAAGTACTAGAGATACAGAGAAAGCTTTTTAAAAAAATTTTAATAATCCAGGAAGTATGTTAAGCATTTAGCATATAAAGAAAAGTAAAAATGATTACTTCCATGAATTGGGTTACATTCTAATGGGAGAAACACCATGAAAACAACTATTTACAAAATATATAAATGTACACAGATAGATGTGTGCAAGCATATATATATGTACATATGTACAGACAGACATATATACACATACAGAGGAAATTTAAGAAAATCTCATAAGGAAAATACAAGCATTAAGGGAGATTAGACAAGGTCTTGCAGAAAATTAGATTTTAGCTGAGACTTGAAGAAAGTCAGGGAAACCAGGAGGCAGAGGCAAGCAAAGAGAATACTGTAGGTAAGGGGAACATCTAGTGAAAGTCCTGTGATCTGGAGATAAAGTGTGAATAACAGAAATATTCTTTGAGCATAGAGTACATGCAGGAGAGTAAGACATAAGAAGACTGAAAAGGTAGTAAGGGGCTGGATTGGGAAATGCTTTAAAAGTTAAATCAAGGATTTTATATTTGATGCTAGAGGCAAAAGGGAGTCACTAGAGTTTAAATAAGATGGAGTGGTGGTGACATAGTTAGACATAGTCAACACTTTAGGAAGATCACTTTTGCACTTGAGTGAGGATAAAAAAGAGTAGGAAGAGGCAGGGAAACCAACCAGAAGGTTATTCTAACAGTGTAGGACCTGTACCATGGTGATGGCAGTGTTAGAGAGAAGGGAGTATATATGAAAAAATACCATGAAGATAAAAGGGACAAGACTTGGTAATAAATTATATATGAAGGAGATTAGAGAGATTGAAGATCTAAGATAAAAATTAAATTAGGAAAACCAGAAGAATAATTTCTACAATAATACTGAAAAAGACAAACCTTTGAAATCTATAAGAACCATGATCAATACAGTGAACATCCATTATTCCAAAGAACCAATGATGAAACATGCTACCCTCTTTTGACAGAGAGGTAATGCATTTAAGATGAAAAAATGATAGTTTTTTTATACAACTAATGAGGACTTTTGTTTTGATTGACTGTGCATATTATAAAGTTTGTTATAAGGAGTTTGTTTTTCTTCTTTATAAAGTAAGGGGTGGAAAGGATAAAAATAGATTTTCTATTATATTTTGAACACTTAAAAATAGGAAGATTTCTGGGTGCTACTAGGATGACACTTAGATCGTAAACTTGAGTGACTCAGAGAATGATGGTTTCCTCAACAGCATTAGAAGTTCAGAATAGGGCTTGAGAGGAAAGATGATGAGTTTAGTTTGGGATATATTAAATTTAAGGTATCTATGGGACATCCAATTCAAGATGACCAATATGCAATTGGAGATGAGATACTGGAGGTTGGGAGAAAGGGAAGTTGTGAGTTATGAGAATCAGCTACAGAGAGATGATAATTTAATCCATGGGAGTTGATGAGATCACAGAGTGAAATAGTATGGAAGGAAAAGAGAAGAAGGTTCAGGGCAGAGCTCCGGACAATTATCAAGTATGACTTAGGTGAAGATCCAGCAAAGGAAACTGAAAAGAAGTGGTCAGACATAGAGAGAACCAGAAGAGTACAATATCATGAAAACTTGCAAAGAAGAGAGAATTAAGGAGAAGAGGGTGACTTACAGTGTTCAAAGGCTAAAAGGAGATCAAAAAGGATGGAGATTGATGAGGGTTAGGATCTTGTTTCCACTCTCACTGTAATGTAAGAAAAACACTTTATAAACTTTAAAGTCCTAAGCAAATATAAGTTATTATCGTCAACATCATCATCATTATGCAATCTTACCTGTAAACCTACCATCATTTAATGGGGTTTAATGTTTAGGTCTCTCTTAGAAACCAGCCCTCAAACTCACCATCCTATAGCATGCTTACTCTATAAGCTATATACTATATAAGTTATTCATAAGCTATATACTTACATATACTATAAGTCAAAGCAGACACAGATTGAACTAGGAAGGACAACGTGTATTCCATTTAGTCTTTCTTAAAAGTTTGATTATTGCATCAAAGTAAAACTTAAGTAGAGAGTGGAGGGGAGAATAATGAATAGAATACATTTTTCTTGGTTTCTCATCTCAAAATGTTAAGTTGGCAAGGGCAATCATCATAAAAAGAAATGGAAATAGGGGAGCACATATGATTTTCATTGAATCATAAATATAGCAAGACTCAGAAGGCATCTCCTCCAAGTATGAACTGCTCCTTATACCCTTGACAAGTAAATTGTTAAATGCCTCCAATCTTGGAAAACTCACCCCCTTATGAGACAATCCATTGTATTGTTGGACAGCACTGATTGATAGTTTTTTCCCAAAAGATTAAATTGAAACCGCATAACTTCAACTTACTCTTCCTATTTCTGCCACCTAGGGCCAAGTAGAACAAAATTAATCCCTTTTTCATAGGATTATCTTTAAAATATTTGAAGATGCTCATCTTACTCTCTTCCCCCCATTTCCTCTTTTCTCAAAACTGATCTTCAAATGACATGATCACAAGTATTTTCACCATCCTGGTCAATCTCCTCTGAATGATCTGCATTCTGTCTGTCTTTCCCCAAAATGTCATCCCCAGAAGTGAACCAAATAGTTCTAACAAAAGTAGTATTTTCTTCCCAGTTATGTTCTTTTTTGCTTTGACATTAATTTACAACAAAGTGTAAATATCTAATAAGAGCTAAAAATGTTATACCTCCTAAGAGATTTTCATTTTAACAGGACTTGGCATCTTAAACTAAGGAAATATAGCACTTTAGGTAGAATTTTGATCATCAACTTTTGTGGAGAAGAGACATTTTTTTCTCAGACAAAGGAATCTCCTGAATCTCCAAAATCACACTATTAGGCAGTTCTCTATCAGAAATGTCCTGAATCCTCTTTATAGAAATGGGAAAGTTTAATACACTAAAATTGTGTAAAACAAAAATGGAGTTGTTTCTTTGACTCAGGAAGAGCACTGGACTTGGAACCCCAAAGATCTGTGTGTTAATCTTAACTCTGCTTCTTAGAAGGGGTTTCTAGGCTTTGCTTAAAAACTTCAAGCATGAGGATACCCAATATTTCAAATGATAAACATTTATTAAACATCTATTATGTGACAAGTACTGTGCTAAGCACTAAGGATACAAAAAGAGACTCCTGCCCTCAAGGAACTGGCAGAGGATCTTGTAATCTACTTCTCAGGAAGACTTCTATCAATTTTGGACAGCTCTAAAAATTAGGAAATTTTTCTAAACACCCAGTTCCTCTTTTCAACTTCTGCCTGTGACATATAAAAAGTTCAAGAGACATAGTTTCTGGGTAATAAATAAAAAATTAATAAAAAAAATAAATGCCAAAGACCCCTCATGGTAACCATTCAATGCTCTTGGAAGAGTAAGTGTACCTAAGGGTGGCAATCAACTCTGACTGGTTGACAATGAGAAGAATGATTTTTATAAGGAGAGAGGGGTTTATTCTAATGAGGGGCTGGGGGATATGACTGATCCTTAGGTCTTGGACAAAGATACTTACCTCTTATCCAAAGTGCCCTAACCTAGAGTGGTCTAGACAAAAAAACATCCACCCCCACTCAGACCTGACTTAGTGTAACACAAGGGGCCAGAATTCACCTTAGATTAAATACTTTGTAAGGTTCTCTATAGCTGGCTGAGATCTCCCATTTAGGATTAAAATGCATGTACCTCTGAGGATTTGGGTAATCTGACCTGTCCAATGTCCTGAGAAATCTATAGGTTTCTGAAAAAATCCTGGTACTAATTTAATAATTGATTATTAATGTGGGATAAATAATCCCAAAATCTTGTCTTTACACTTGCCAAACACAAAGCTATTATGTTCATTTGCTGCTGTAAATTATATGTCTACTATCTTCCATTCTTCTACCTTTCTGTTTCTTAGCCAGTATCAGATAGTTTTGATAATTACTGACTGATAAAACAATTTAAGACCCTCTGCAAAACCACTTTCTCTTACACTTTTTTCCCTAATTTGTTTCTAATTCACATTCAAAGCTATAATAACTATTTGTAAATTTCCTTTCATGTTGTTTTTACTTGCTATTTTCCTTCTTAGAGTCTCTTTTCCCCCTATCCCAGCTACCTTATCTTCTCCCTTCACCCTCAGGTTGGTTGTTTCAGCTGCTGCCCTAGAAGTCTTTCCTTTGTCTATTCACTCCACCCTCCTAATCTTAATCTACATATCCTTCTAAAAATCACTTCCTCACCCAATTCCTTAGTTTTCTCACTTCTCTAGAAGTTCAGAAGAATTCTAAACCTCTTTAAAAGTATATGTAGTTTCCTCTTAAACCCAGAAGAGAGTTACAGAGCAATATTACAAACAAGAGATAGAGAGCAAAATTAAATGTAAAGTGGATAATAATGATTACAGCAAATTAAAAGAGTTTTGTGCAAATAAAACAAATGTAACCAAGATCAGAAGGAAAGCAGAAAATTGGGGGAAATTTCTAGAGAGCTTCTCAGATAAAGTTTTCATATCTAAAATATATAAAGAACCTTGCAAAATCTATAAGAATACAAATCATTTCACAACTGATAAATGGTCAAAGGATATGAACAGGCAGTTTTTTGATGAAATCAAAACAATTTGTACTTATATTTTAAAAAAATGGCCTAAATCATTACTGATTAGAGAAATGCAAATTCAAATAACCTGAAGACATCATTTTACATTTACTAGACTGGCTAAAATGATAGAAGTGGGAAGTGACAAATTTTGGAGGAAATATGGAAAAATTGGAATACTAATTCATTGTTGGTGGAATTGTAAACTGATCCAACCATTTGGGAGAACAATCTGGAGTTATGTTCAAAGAGTTATTAAATTTTTATACCCTTGATTCAGAAATACCACCACTTGAGCTATTTCTAAAAATAATTAGGGGAAAAGGAAGAGAACCTACATACTATAAAATGTTTATAACATCTTGTTATGTGGTGGCAGAGAACTGGAAATTGCAGGAATGCCCATCAACTGGAGAACGGCTGAATAAGTTGTAGTATATATAGATTTTGATGGAATACTACCGTGCTATAGATAAGAAATGATGAGCTCATGATTTTATTAAAACATGGAAAGATGTGCATAAAATAATGAAGAGCAAAATGAGCAGAACCAAGACATTGTATATAATTAAAACAATAATATTTTAAGAACAACTTTGAGCGAATAAGTTTTTCTATTATCAACACCCCAATTAACTATAAAGGATATATGAAAAAAGATTCTGTCTGCATCCAGAGATAGAACTAATAAGTAGAAATATGTATAGAATAATTTTATATATTTATATATACGTATTTGTGTCTAATGGTAGTCATATCTAGGGCAGGAGGGAGGGGGAAGAAGAAAAAAAGAAGTTGACACGATAATTTTGTCATATATTTGAAAGGAATAATGTGCATAATAGATTTATAGTTTTATATGCAATCATCTTTTTTATCATACTATGTTATAGAAATGCTTGTTTTATTCCATAAATTAAATTTTTTTCTGTAAAGAAGAGAGAAGCAATCATTTCTCTCACACTCACTGTTCCTTGTTCTACTTCCTGGAGGCCATTGGAGCAAAGCTTCAGCCCTGTAACAGCTCCTCACAATCTAGAATTCATATTTGCCCCATAAATAGGCAAATCCTTTGCTAAGTGCAGTGATCATAAGCTATTCACATAAGCTTTCAAACCTCAGTTTCCTCATCTATAAAATGGAGCTTATAACATTTCCATAGCTGACCCCGCAGGATTATTCTGTGGAAACTGTTTTTTAAACCTTAAATTATCATGTCAATAAGTTATTATGATCGTCATTACTATTATCCATTTCACATGGTGATTATGAAGTGTGTGTGTGTGTGTGTGTGTGTGTGTATGCCTGGAAAATGGGAGCTGCTATTAATATGAACTGTCAATCTTTGCTTTGTCTTACCTTAGACATTGTCATTACTCTGGAATAAAGGAATGATTGTGCAAATGGAGTGATTGAAAATTTGTCATGGATTAGCCTGACTACTACTGTGAGTGTTTGTCCTTCGTTGCCGAAGAAGACCATGTCATCAGAGAAATGATGATATGACTTATACTTGACTTTGCTTTGAGTGAGGGAGGGCTGTGCAGGTCACCAGCCTCACATCTCCTCCAGAGCCATCTGAATCCAGTGACCACCTATTTGTCAGGATGACTGGAGATGATCCAGGATGAGGCAATTGGGTTTAAGTGAAGGGAAATGGGGGGAGGGAGGGGAAAAATCTAAGAAAAATGAAAGTGATTGTTGAACACTGAAAACAAATAAAATAAAATAAAAAATCCTTTATTATAGCCATTTGCAAAAAAAAAAGAAGATGGTAGTAGATTTCTAGACCTTTAATCCACTGCTTTGAAAATAACTGAGGTTTCCAGTCACATCAAGAATGACACAAGGATAGAAAATGTATGCCTGTAGGCAAGGATTGTTGGAAATAACTGAAAATGCTTTGCCTAGAGAAGGACATGATCTCTATCTTCAAACATTTAATGAGCCAGCAAGAAAAGAGATTAAAGATGTTTTACTTGGCCCCAAAGGTCAGAACCAAGAACAACTAGAGGAAGTTAAAAAGAGACAGATTTTGTTTCAATATAATGGAAAAAACTGCCTAATAATTTGAGTTTTCCAAAAATATAACAGACTGCCTTGGGAGGTAATAAGTTCCCACTTACTGAAGACCTTCAAATAGAAGCTCAATGATGATTTTCTGAGGGGATTTTAGAGGTGATTACAGTTCAGTTACAGGTTAGAAGAAGTGAGGACTAAGAGGTCCTTTCTGACTGGGACAATCTGTGATGCTATAATTCTGTGGAAATGCCAGCTCTAGAATGAAATCCATAAATGCATAGCTCATCAGATATGGGATCAATTGGGCATGTGTTAATATCATCTCCCATTGCCATGATTGCAAATCAGGCCAAGTTTCAGTCTCATGTTTTCACAACAGCTTCATCAAATCTCTCTGTCTCTCTCTCTGTCTCTCTGTCTCTCTCTCTCTCTCTCCATCATCATCATCATCATCATCATCATCATCATCATTATCATCATCATCTCTCTCCTTATAGAAAAATTGGAGACAAAATAATTGATCCATGTAGGTAGTGAGGTACAAGTCTTTTCCACTCTGTCTTTTAAAGAAGAACATGGTCTTTCTTCCTTTACATATAAGAGTACTGCTACCTATCTCCTTCTAGTTAATTTTACTCTTTATATGTACTCCTTTATCTCAAAACTTTGTGATATATTCTTGGTTCAGAAGATGAAGTCAACCTCCCAGAAGTTCATGAAGGGTCTTTTTCTGCAGACATACAACCTGACTACAGAGGGAGACAGAATCCCACATTTTCCTACCTCCATCTCCTCAAGAAGATTGTTACATTCTTTTCTTTTTAAAAGAAATGGGGATGTTTACCCATGAAAAAAGAGGTTTCCAAGGGATATAATCACTATCTTCCCACTCTGAGGGAAAGAGATTAGTTGTATTTTAACTCAGAGGGAAGAACTGGGTTCCATGGGGTAAAAGTATGCAAAGAAACAAATGCAGGCTTGATGTCTGGAGAAAAAATATTTTTCAAAATTGGAATAAGTTCAGTGGTGGTCCTGGGTTTTCCCTCACTGAATATCTTCACTTGTTGGAGTATGTTATGCTCAGTATGCATAGTGGATATCCTTGTCAGGGTGCAGGTTAGACTAGATGATCATTGAGGTCCCTTTCAACTCTGGCATTCTCAGAACCTATGAAGCAAAATGTAAAAAGCAGCTAAAATCAGGGAAATACCAGGTTTCTGATATGGTGCCCCTGACTCCTTTCACTAGATTTGCAAAAGCAATGTTTAAAGAGTTGAGAGAAAAGATAGCTGCATCCTAGGTATTAAATGCTACATTGTAGTCATCCCAAAAAAGGAAGATGATTTAAAAATGAAATTCTGAAGACATAAAAGGAATCTATTTCAATATGAAGGAAAAATGGAATTTCTCTGAAGAGGATAGGTTTGCCATTAAATTATCAACAAAATATAAAAAAAGATGAAAGCAAGTTCAGGTAAAATGGGGTGAACATGAGATTATGTCACAGTACATAGTTTCTATGAAAATATAGTTTCTAGAGTGCTAAAGTACTGGATGTACTGAGTCTATAGAAGGAAACTGAGGACAATAAAAAGAGAAAAGGGATGGGGATGTAGCTATATAAGGAAGAAAAAGGGGGATCAAAGAAGAGATTAGACCTTTCCTTGGGGGTGGGTGGAATGAAGATTATTCATAACAGAAATGTTATTGTTTTCCTTCCATTTGCTCTGCCAAGAATGACCTTTGTACTGAAAATGGTAAAACAGAAATAAATTACAAAGGGTTACCTTTGACTAGCAGAACTGTCATAAACAAGGAAGGAGATTACAAGAGAGTATTAAGATGCCTTTAGTGAATTTAACTCAGCTCACTGAGGCAAACCATATTCTTGGGTATTAAAAGAATTGACTGAGTCACTGTCAGTGTTATTTGAAAGATTATGGACTGGAGGAGAACAAATTTCCCAATTTAAAATTTAAAAAAGAATAAAATAAAATCTGTGAACTATTGGGTAGTAAGCTTGATTTCCACTACTAGGAAAATTCTACATCTTATAAAGAGGTGATTGATAAACTTCCAAAAATTACAAAGAACCAGCAGGGCTTAATCAAGAGCAGACCATGGTAGATTAACCCCATTTCCTTTTTTTTCTTTGACACAATTTTGTACAAATTGTTTGGCCAGATTTTTAGGAAACTTTAATTATCTCATATTATTCTCATGGAGAAAATGGAAAGATACAGACTAGACACTAATACAGTTACAGCAGACATATTCTAAAGGGATTGTAGACTGAGACTCTAAAAGAAGTTAATCATAGTTCAATTTCAGCATGACAGTAAGTCTTCAGTGTGATACATCAGGGATCTGTGCTTCATTTTGTGCTCTGCAACTTTTTAATATTTTTTATTTTTAATTGAATTATTTTATTTGTTTTCAGTGTTCAACAATCACTTCCATATATCTTAGATTTTTTTTCCACTCCCTCCCTCTTTTTCCCTCCTCCCTCCCCACTCCTTCCCTTAGATGGCGCACAATCTTATATAGTTTCTACATGTACATTCCTATTAAAGGCATGTTCTGCAATATTTTTATTGATGGAGGTAGAGTCAAGACAGCAGAATAGAGAAAGCATTCAGCTGAGGTCTCTCAACATTCCTCTTCAAATAACTTTAAAACAATTCCTCAAATCAAATTCTGAGTGACAAAGCTTAATAAAAGGGCAAAATGAGACATTTTTTCAGCCTGAGATAACTTATGAGAACCGAGAGATCTTTGACACAGGAGTAGAAACTGATTTGGAGTAAAGATAAAAAAAATTAGTTGAAAACTAAATCATCAAATCCTAAAAATGAGTAAGTCAAAGAATAAGTGACAGAAATAACAATTTTATTAAAGAGAATGACAACAACGAGGCAACATTCTAAAATTTGTGAGATGCAGCTAAAGTAGTACTTAATGGGAAATTTATATCTCTAAATGTATAAATTAAGAAAACAAAACAGCAGATTAAGTGGATTAGTCATGCAACTAAAAAAAGAAACTAGAAAAAGAACAAATTAAACATCCCTGGTTAAACCCTGAAATTTAAGCCCTGAAATTCAAACCCTGAAAAATCAGAGAAATGATAAATAAAACTAGGAGCTGGTTTTATGAATTGCTTAATTTATTTTACAAGAAAAAATAAAATCACCAGTAACAAAAATAAAAAAGGTGAATTCACCACTAATGAAGATGAAATTAAAGCAATTTTTAGGGGTTACTTTGCCTAATTATATGCTAGGAAAATAGACAATAAAAGCAGAATGCATGAATAATTACAAAAAAAACTGCAAAAATTAACAGAAGAGGAAATAAAATACCATCTTAGAAAAAAGAAATTGATCAAGCTATCAATCAGCTCCCTAAGAAAAATTGCCCAGTACTAGATGGATTTACAAGTGAATTCTATCAGACATTTAAGGAACAATTAATCCCAATACTATATAAACTATCTTAAAAAATAGAAAAAGAAGGAATCCTACCAAATTCTTTTTATGATACAAATATGTTTTCATACCTAAACCAGGGAGAGAAAAACAAAGAAAGAAAACTAAAGATCAATATCCTTAATGGAAATCAATGCAAAAAAAAAATTTAAGTAAAATACTAGGAAAGAAATTACAACAATGTATCACAAAGATCACTATGACCAAGGAGATATAAATCAGAAATGTAGGAATTGTTCAATGTTAGGAAAATTATCAGTATAATTGACCATATCAATAACAAAAACAATAAAAATCATATGGTTTTTATCAATAGATGCAGAAAAAACTTTTGACAAAATACAACACCCATTCTTATTAAAAAACTCTAGAAAGCATAGGAATCAATGGAGCCATTCTTAAAATGATAAGTTGTAGTCAACTAAAACCAAGAACAAGTATTATCTGTAATTAGGATAAAGCTGAAGCCTTCCCAATATTATCATGGATGAAGAAAAGGTGTCCATTATCACCTATTGTTCAGTATTGTACTAGAAATGATAGGAAGCAATAAAAAAAGAAAAAGAAATTGAAAGAATAAAAAGAGGCAAAGAGGAAATAAAACTCACTTTTTTGTAATATGACCGTATAACTAAAGAACCATAGAGAATCAGCTAAAAAACTAGTTGAAACAATTAACAACCTCAACAAAGTTGCAGGATATAAAATAAATCCATATAAATCATCAGCACTTCTATATACTACTAAAAAAAATCCAGCAGGAAGAGATAGAAGGAGAAATTCCATTCAAAATAATTGCAAACAATATAAAATACTTGGAATAGAAATCTACCTGCCAAGACAAACCCAGGGATTATGTGTATAAAATTACAAAATGTTTTTTACACAAATATAGATACATCTAAGCAATTTATTGCTCAATGTTGGAATGAGCCAATATAATAAAAATGACAATTCTACCTAAATTAATTAACACATTTGGTGGCATACCAATCAAATTACCAAAATATATTCTATAGAGTTATATTTTTGAATTCATCTGAAAGAACAAAAGGGCAAAGTATCAGGGAAATTAATGGGAAAAAAATGTGAAGAAAGGCAACCTAACAGGTCCAGATTTCAAAATATATTACAAAACAGCAATCAACAAAAAAATAAAAATCAGGTACTAGCTAAGAAATAGAGCGGTGAATCAGTGGAATTCATTAGGTACACAAAGCAGAGTAGTAAATGATCATTGTAATCATTTAATGATTCTGTTTCAAAAACCCAAAGATCCAAGCTTTGGGACAAAATCTCACTAACTGATAATAATTCCTAGGAAAACTAGAAAACAGTTTGGCAAAAACTAAGCATAGGCCAGCTTCTCACATTGTATACTAAGATAAGGTGAAAATGGATAAGCAATTTAGACATCGAGTGATATTATAAGTAAATTAAGGAAGCATGAAAAAATGTACCTGCCAGGTCTATGTATAATAGAAGAGTTATGACCAAATAAAAGAGAAATAGAATGATAGGAAGCAAAATTGATAATTTTCATTACATGAAATATAAAAGTACTTGCACAAATAAACCTCACATAGCCAAAATTAGAAGGATAACAGAAAACTGGGGGAAAAAATTTTATAGCAAATTTCTCTGATAAAGGTTTCACTTTTCAAATATACAAGGACTAAGGTTGATTTATTTTTTTTTTAAATAGCCATTCTGTAGTTGACACATGGTCAAAAGATATGTACTGACAGTTCTTAGAAGAAGAAATCAAACTATCAATGGTTACATGAAACAATGTGCTAAATAACTACTGATTAGAGAAATGCAAATTAAAACTATGACATAGCACCTCACCCGTATTAGATTGGCAAAAAATGACAGAAAAGCAAAATGACAAATACTGGAGAGGATGTGGAAATTTGGGACACTAATGCATTGTTGGTGGATTTGTGAACTAGTCCAACCCTCCTGGAAAATAATTTGGAATTATTTCCTAAGTTATAAAACTGTGCATACTCTCTGACCTAGCAATACCACTACTGGGTTTGTATCTTTAAAAAGTCAAAAAAAAAGGGGGAAAAACCTATTCGTACAAAAATATTTATAGCACTTTTTTTGTGGTGGCAATTAATTGGAAATTAAGGGGATCCCCAGAAACTGAGGAATGGCTGCTGAACAAGTTGTGGCATATGATTGTGATGGAATACCTTTGTGCCATAAGAAATAATGAGCAGTATGATTTCAGAAAAACTTGAGAAGATTCGAAGTGAATTAAATAGAAACAGGAGAATATTTTACACAAAACTAATATTTTAATGATTATTAACTGTGATTTAGCTACTGTAATCAAAACAGTCATCCAAGACAATTCCAAAGGACCAGTGCAAAATGCTAGCCACCTCCAGAGAGAACTGATAAACTTTGAATACACACTGAAAAATGTTTTTTGTAGTTTGTTTTATTTTCTTATTTTTTTATTGCAACATGGTTAGTATGGAGATACATTTTCATGATGTCACCTGTATAATCAATATCAAATTGTTTGCTTTCTCAAAGAGGTGGGAGGCATGGGTGACAGGAGAGAATTTGGAACTCAAAAATATTTAAAATGATTGTTAAGAAATTATTACCTGTAATTGGAAAATATTTAACCAAGTAAGAATATACGTTTTTTAAATTGTTAATCAATGACTTGGAGAAAAGTATATATGGCTATGATGGGAGATAAAAATCTTCTCCCCCATCCCCACTAATAGGCCTAAGGTGGGGCTATTAAGGGAAGCTTTGTTTTATGTGAAGGCCCATACCTTTTGTTAATTGCTAATGAGGCACTGGGTCACTAGAGTCCTGCCCTCAGTCGCTGAAAAGTATATATACACTCTGAGGTGAGGTTTTGCTTTGGGACTCAAATCATTGCAAGAGTGTTTATGTGATTAGGCCAGAAGAACCTAGGTAGTGGCTAAGGAACCCCACTACAACTTTGAAAACCCAGATTTTGGTGTTTCTCTCTCTGGTAATGATGTATGTATTGTCTATAGTCAGACAGTTGGAAGCCCTGTCTGCTGGTCTTTCTGTTTGTAATTTCTGCTTGTAATTTCTGTTTGTATTTTCTCTGACGTTCAAGGATATGGACTTTTTGCCCTGAACAAGTGTGTTTGATTGAAGTAAAATTATTTAGCCCTTTTAAGGTTGCTTTCCTTAGAAAAACAGACCTAAGAACCTGTGTAGCAAGCCCTCTTGTGTATGCCAGGGTGCTAGCTGTTACCATGGCATGTTCATGAAATTAGCAGATGATATAAAACTAGGAAGGATAGCTCATACACTTTAGTCCTATGCTTGAGTATAAAAAATAGACTCCTTAAATACAAGACAGAGGAGTTATTTCTAGAAATCAAGCATTCCAAAAAAGATCAGACTATTTTTACTGAACCACAACCTCACTATGAGCTAGCTGTGTGATGTGGCCACCAGGCAAGAAAAGTGAACACAGTCTTGGGATGGAGGAAGAGAGGCATGCCTTTCAAGAGTACAGAAGTAACTGTTCTTCTGTATTCTGCTTTTGTCAGACCTGATCTGGAGTACTGTGTTTAGTTCTGGGCATGATGGTTAAAGAAGGACCTTGATAAATTGGACAGTGTCCAGAGGAAAGTAATCAGGTGAGTGATGGCACTTGAATACATTACAGATGATAATTAGTTTATGAAATTGTGCCATACTTAGTCTAAAAAGAACATTCGAAGGATGATCATAAATGTGCTTAAGTATTTGAAGATCTGTCCTATGGAGGATGGATTAAACCTCTTCTGTACGGTACCAGAGGATATAACCAGAAGCAGTATGTAGAAATTGTAAAGATTTAAACTTAGATTTGCTATCAGGACCGATTAAAACTAATAATTATAGCTGTCTAAATATTGAGCTGCCTCAGGAAGCAACGTTTCCCCTTCTTAGAGGTCATCTGGTAGAAGGTAGACAAACACTTCAGGTAGGTTTGCAATTTGATGACTGCAAAGGAACCTTTGAATCCTCAATTTACTCTTAAATGATCCTTTGTATATTGCAGTTTTAGAACTGAAGATATGGCAAGGAAAGAGAGCTAAAGGGAGACTTTTATTCTAGAGCAATGTGATTCTAGGGCAGGGATACTTAATCTGAAGTAAATGATTTTTTTTAACATTTTTAATATTTGCTAATTGTGTCAATTTATTTTTTTCCTTTTAATTCTATGTATTTTATTGTTTGCATTTTAAAGTGTTAGTCTGGTAAGGGAAGAGTCCATTGTCCTCACCAGACTGTCAAAGAGTTCATGGGCACAAAGAAAAAAGTTAAGAACCCCTGCTCTAGAGTATAATGTGTAGTTCTTCTTCCCTCAAAAAGAGTCAGCTAAAAAATTTATTCACTCTAATGATGATAATGCTTCACGGACCTCTCATTTCATTGACATGTGGTCATATCCTAAAACCCTCTAGAGAAGGAGCTCTGAAATTTTATTTGTTTCATGTACCTCATGAAAATAAATCGGTGAAAATAAATCTATAGTTTTTCCCATCCAAGTTCATAGACATCTTGAAATCTGTCCGTAGACCCCAGTTAAGAATCCTCATTATAATCTTTTGTGGATAGTATTCATGGATTACTACAAGTGAAAACTAAACCCAAACTAGCCACTGGGTAAGGAGCCTCTCTACACATATTTTCTTTGGACAAATACATTCAGAGCATCAAAAAGTCCATGTCAAAGTTATTTCAGCTTGTAGAACCATTCAAAAGGTGTGATTCACTGATATAGCACCTAAGAACTCAGGGTGTCCTCCATGACATGATGACACATAAAAGGAAGATTACAGAGGAAGATTATAGAACCATAGATTTGTAATTGGAATCCCACTTAATCCAAACACTCATTTTACTGATGAGGAATCTATGAGTCAAGTAGATTAGGTGACGTTACATAGACTTGAAGTATGAGAGCAGGAATTTGGACTCAAGGTCCAATGATCCCAGGGCATTGTCCTGTTCACTATTCTACCTTGTAATATCATTTTACTCTTTATAAAAGAACTATACATACATTATGTCATTAGATCCTTGCAACAATACTTAGAGGTTGCCAAGGCAGATATTGTTACCCCAATTTGACCATTGATGAAGTAGAGACACAGAGAGGTCAACTGATTTGTCACAGACTGGGAAAACCCAAGCCAAATTCTACACTTTTCAAGGTGCATTTGGCTACAAAGGATTTGACATCTGGCTAACTACTCACTGTTAATTTTTCTTTCAGAGAATTTACTTGATAAATAATGAGATTTTGATGCCTCAAACCAAAGGGATCAGTAAGTGAAATGGTAAGACCAAGAACAGAGGCAGCACTGTTAAGGAGAGAAGGGGCCTTCCACTTGAATCCCACCACCTGGATTACCAGGTATGTGTGAAGTAGATGAAATTTATGATATAGGAGAAACAGAACTCAGATTATTGTCTTTCTTTCTCTGTTTTCTTATTTGTCTGATGTTTATTGTTCTCCCCTGATTCAGAAATCAAAAGGAAAAGAGAACCGGAAACATTTGTCATTTGTTTGGGGGCCAAAACTCATCAGCTACTAATATACTGCATTCATGTCATGGTACTGGAATTTCTGAGGTTTGGGATGATGTGGGGACCCCAAAATACCAACATGCCAGGTCCTGCCCAAATGGGTTCCACACAAGCCTTCTGAAAGTAAAAGAGAAACAAAGTTTATTTGTAACACTTGTATTAACAAGTGGACCAGATAGAATCTCAGCTAGACAGAGTCTGAGCTGAATGGAATCTGAGTGCCTTCATGGAGGTGAGATGAAACTTAAATGCAGAAAAAGACTGAGGGAAGAATCCAGGTGTCCACTAGCAGTCTCCAGTCCCGAGGATGGTCTAGATAAGGGAAGCAGATTCAACTCAGGGAGGATCCTGATGGGAGTGGCCAGTAGTCCAGACAATCCACAATCCTGACTGGGTGACTTGGACCTCAAAAGAATGCTAAGTAAGTGGCATAGTAGGATCACAGGGAGGAATATCCAAAGAATACTAAATCAGGTAAGCGGAATCCCAGGAGCCCTCCCAGGCCAGGCTATCTGGGGCCCTTCAGACACATGGTACAAAAACCCTCCCAGCCCAAGGGGAAAAGGTCTGGGCTTGGTCTTGCACCCCAAGAGAATGTGACAAAGAGAAGAAAAGGGTAGAAAGATCACTCACCCCCTGGAGCTCTATAATAGGCATAAGGTTTCCCTGATAGATGATTGAGCTAGACCAGGGGTGGAGAACCTGTGGCCTCAAGGTCCTTGGGTGCAGACTTTTGATTTAAGTCCAAGTTTTATAAAACAAATCCTTTTATTAAGTGGATTTGTCCTGTGAAGTTTGGATTCAATCAAAGGGTTACATTTGAGGACAGTTTCTGACCCCTAGGCTAGACCCTCTAAGGTAGAATGTTTTTGTGCCATAGT
Organism: Bettongia penicillata ogilbyi; assembly: GCA_023548195.1. Lineage (NCBI taxonomy): Eukaryota > Metazoa > Chordata > Mammalia > Diprotodontia > Potoroidae > Bettongia > Bettongia penicillata. Next base: position 231,307 of record JAJHZJ010000783.1, on the reverse strand, counting down.
ATCTAGTTGGCACAATGGATCGAGCCCATGACCTGAAGTCAGGAAAATATAAATTCAGGCTCAGGTAACTAATAGCTATGTGACTCTGGACAAGTCACTTAACCTCCATGTGTCTTGGTTTCATCTGTAAAATTAGTTTATCTTCTGCCTACAGATTTCCAAGGAGGAGGAACCTGCCACTTTTCAATATGGCCCATTCTATTCCTAAGAGCTCTAATCCCTAGGAAGTTGTTCCTTATTTCCCTGTTATCTAGCCTAAAGTGACCATTTTTCAAATCCCTGTTTGCCTCAATTCCTCATCTGTAAAATGAACTGGAGAATGAAATGGCAAACCACTCTAGTATCTTTGCCAAGTAAACCCTAAATCAGGTCACACAGAGTCAGACACAACTGAGACACCAACTAGAATAGAGAGTTTGGGGAAGGTTTCTCGTAAAAGATGATATTTTAATTGTTAATTTAAGGAACCCAGGGAAATCAATAGCTAGAGCCGAGGAGAGAAAGAGCATTCCAGTCATAAGGGACATAAGAAAATTCCCAGAGCAAAGAGATCGAGTGTGTTGTTCATGGAATGGCCAGGAAACCAATGTCACTGGATTAAAGAATACACAGTGGGAGGTAAGTTGTAAGAAGATTGGAAAAGTAGGACAGGGTTAGGCTATTAAAGGCTTTGAATGATAAATATAACAGTTTGTGTTTGATCCTGGAGGCAACAATTTATTCCCCAAGAGATCTGAACTCCTAGAGAACAGTTACTGTATTTTGCTTTCTTCGTATCCCTAGAGCTTACCATAGTGTCTAGAACATAGAAAATACATAGCAAGTCCTTGTGGATTGACTTCCTGTTGACAGGATGAATGACTGAAATCCTACTTGCCTCTAATTACAGTATGATTACTGCAATTAAAGTGTTCTAAATATCAAAGTATTGCAAGTAATAAGTAGCAATGTGCCATGATGCTATAAAGTGTTGCAGAGAGCATGGTTTGGCTAACCTCAATATTAATATTCCAAGCCATGAACCAGGAATCCACCCATAGTGAGAGTTCTGCTATACACAGGTTAACTAATGGATGTCCTCACACTGATTTAGCTTGAGAAGTGAGATGCCTGGCAGCATTGATTACTAACCTGAGGTTCCATTGGGGAAAAAATGCCATTGACAGGGCTACTTTAACCTGAGACCATAAATTATTTAAGTCTCAGTGCTTTTATTATGATCTTGACCTTTTTTCTCAGAGATATAACCCATGGAATTACTGAAGTGAAGAGGGCCAGGATTTTCATTAATGTTTAATTTTCAGTAATGTTTACCAAAGGATAACATGCTGTCCAAGGATTTCAATATTGAGAAAGACAAATCACTTGGATCGGATATCCTGGATGGGGAATTTGAGATAAGCATCCATCCAGTAGATGGAGGGAACAAAGTGACACTAAGGGATTCAAAATTTTAGTTAGCTGCAGGTGATCTGATGTGATCACATCAGCAATGTTCATAAAGACAATATGATACAGAAACACTCTGTAATTGAAATTTTTTTAAAGACTTAAAAATTTGACATTTAGTTTGAATGTGACATATCAATATGCTAAGCATCTGAAATTTTATCATCATACACAGAACAAACACTAGAAATATCACCTGGGGCAAAACTGATTGAGTGAATGGGAGAACATGGAGTGGAGAAGGGTCACATGACTGAGGTGAATTCAGTCAGGATATGGGCAAGTCCAGCTGCTCTATAGTAGTGCTCCCCTTTCCATCATCCTTGGAGGACAAAGTGGGGAGGGGGAAGTGGAGTTCCCTGCTGCCAAGTAGTCTTTGTGTCTGTTTTTATATGTTCTGAAAGCTAAGAATGATTGGGACCTATCCCTGGTACTCTGCAGAGCTTCTTAAACTTTTTCCACTGGTCACCCCTTTTTGAGTTTTGATTCTTTGGTACTGTGTAGCCTGAGGGCATGCACTGTGCAAAGTGTGCGTGCTTTGTGTTCAGAAACGAGGCTGTAGTGAAGTTGTCCAATGCAATTTGAGCAATCACTGCCAGAATCACATTGGATTTATTACATATTTGATTTTTAATTAATTTTTGGTCATTGCATATTTAGAAACTTTTTACTGTTGCCAAATATTTTGTGACCCCAGTTTAAGAAGCCCTGTGGATGAAGCATATACCACAAATGCTAGTACCTTTGGGGCAAAGCCCTGTTTACCTCATGCTACTTATAACTTCAATTATTGATATTCCCTCCACCTGGCAAATCACAATCTTTCTGTAACTGATTTAAAACTCATTTTGTGATCAGGCCTAATGAGTAGTCATGACTTAATTAATTTCCTCTTTCTGATATGTCTCTAGCTCTCTTCTCTTGTGATGTTCAATGCTTGTATATGTCATAAATGAAGCCATCAAGAGCATACCTAAAAATTTTGCAAATAACACAAAGCTAGGAAAGATTGCTAATATGTTAGATGAAAGAACCAGAATCCAACAGGGTCTCAAAAGGATACAATTATGGGCAGAATCTAATAAACTAAATTTAACAGAGATAAATGTAAAGTCCTAAACTTAGGTTCAAAAGTCAACTGCATAACTATAGTCAGGAAGAGACATTTAAAAGAAATTGATATAAAGTTGAAATTTAGTGGATGTCAAGGTCAGAGAAATTTAATAGTAGGACATGGTAGCCAAAAAAATTCAAAGTGACATAGACTTTATTAATAGATTAACAATGTGCAAAACAATAAGGGAGATAATACTCTATCTACACAATGTCCCAGTCAAAACAAACCTAAGATGCTACGTTGCACCTTCATTTGGCACATAGGTGTGAAGACATGCACAACTGGAATGTTCAAGAAAAGGGTAGCCAGAAGGATGAGGGCCATGGGATCAATCAATCAAAAAGCACAAATTTAGTATTATACTATCACAGGCATCATAAAAGCACTGAAATTACAAACTCCAAAATAAACAGTCCTTGAAATCAAGGACTTCTAATAGAAGACACAAGGTGTACAAAATATACACATACATAGAGAGATGTCTATATATGTGTATACGTGTGTTTGGGGCAGCTAGGTGATGCAGTGGATAGAGCATCAGTGCAGGAGTCAGGAGGACCTGAGTTCAAATCTCACCTCAGACACTTGACATTCACTAGCTGTATGGCCTTGGGCAAGTCACTTAACCCCAATTACCCCATCCTGGATCATCTCCAGTCATTCTGATGAATATCTAGTCACTGGATTCAGATGGCTCTGGAGGAGAAGTGAGGCTGGTCACCTGCACAGCTCTCCCTCAAAACAAAGTCAAGTGCAAGTTATGTCATTATTTCTCTGATGGCATGGTCTTCTTTGGCAATGAAGGACACACACATATGTGTGTATATACATATATATGTATGTGTGATACAAGATATAAAAGATAGTTTTGGGAAGGCATGTGCTAGTAATTGGGGACATCAGTAAAAGATTCCTGTAAAAGGGGGTGCTCTGGCTGAATCTTAAAGTCAACTGGGGATACCAGGAGGTAGGAGTGAAAAGGGAGCACATTCCAGGAATAGGGACATTTTGGTGAAACCCAGAGATAGAGACAGAAGCTGCAATATAATTTATTTGTGTATGGCCAACACCTAGCATAGTTTTTTTTTTTTACCTTGTAAGTTATTAATATAAGAATGAGTGATTTTGTATTCTCTATATATCTTCCATACAGGAAGGAGACACTGAATTTAGACCAACTCCCTAGATAATATCTCATCAGAGATTCAATATCTGGGTAACTTCATCACTGTATCAATGAATATGTTGGGATTGGTTGGTCTGAAATATCACAAATTAACAAGCACCAGCTCAGACAGCTTGCAGGACTTCCCACAGAAGCTATTTCTGAGACAGGTAGGAGCTATTTCTTCCCCCAAGAAACCTGCTAGAGAAATCCAAAGGAACTAATTTTCCCTCCTTCTATTCACAATTCCAGTCTCTGACTGGATGCAGGGTTGGTTCCGTGTTTGTTTTTTTTTTGACCTAGAGTGGCATCCTCCACCTTTGAAGGGCACCTTGACTATTATCCCCAATGAAAGACTTTCTGGCCGTTTTGATAAGAGAGGCCTGGTAGACTCTGGTTTCCTTCTGAAGTATCTTTGGCACTACTGAGACTCATTAGAGAGTCCATAAAGAAAAATCAGTTTCCAGAACCATCAGCAAAGTACCTAGTGTTTGGTTGAGGGGAATAAAGGGACCACCAAGAAAATTATTATTGGATGTCCTTGTTAGGAGGTTAGTCCAGGACAGCTGGAATTTCAGTTTGCATCTGTCTCTCTGAGGTCAAACTGCGGAGACTTGGTGCTGAGCACATTAACTAAGTTAGCAGTAAAAAGTCAGTATAGTCCTTACCCAGTGCAAGAGAAAATGACCACTTATATGCTGTGAAGATTAACTTCACTTTCCTTTTCCTTCCCAAAAGCAGAGAGGCAACATGACATAATAGAATCAGGAATTAGGAGGGCCTGGGCTCAAATTCCACTTCAGACACTAGCTATGTGACCCCAGAAAAATATGTAGTATCTAGTAACAGAGCAGATAGAACACTGACCCTGAAGTCAAGAACACCCAAATTGAAATTGAGCCTCAGACAGTTTCCAGCTGTGTTACACTAGATAAGTCATGTTTTCCTCAGTTTCTTCTGTTATAAAATGGGGATAATAACAGCCCTAACTCATAGGGTTATAGTGAGAATCAAATGAGAAAAAAAGTTAAAGCAATTAGCTCATTGCCTGGCACACAGTAGTTATATATAATTCATTTTTTGCCTTTTCCTTTCCCAAAGTAACTTAACTGTTCTGTGCCTCAGTTTCCTCAACTGTAAAATAAAAGAATTGGACTAGAGGCCTCTAAGGTTCCTTCCAATTTTGAACTTATGATTCAGTAACTACCCCATGTCCAGAGAGTAACTAAGTCTCCCATCCCCTCCTCTCTATTCTCACTATCATCACCATGCCCCAATCACTGCTCCTTTGCATGATTACAATAGTCTCCTATTCATTTTCTGTTGTTTTATTTTATATCAGAGGGTCTTAGAATTTAGAACATAAAGGAAACTTTCAGATGATTTGGTTCAAGCCCTTCATTTTACAGATAAGAAAACTAAAGCCTTTGTTTTCCATTTGTGTCCAACTTTTCATGATCCCATGAACCACACAGCACAACAGGCCCTTCTATCCTCCACTAACTCTCAAAGTCTGTCCAAGTCGTTCTTCCTTGTTTCCACAGTATGTATCTATCTCCTCCTTTGCTATCCCCTTCACCTTTTGCCTTTAATCTTTCCCAACACCAGGGTCTTTTCCGATGATTCTTGTCTTCTCATTATGTGACTAAAGTATTTAAACTTCAACTTCAGTATTTGACCTTCCTGTGAATAGCCTGAATTAATTTCTGTTAAGGTTTGACTGATTTGATCTCCTTGCTGTCCAAGGGACTCTAAAAAGTCCTCTCCAGTACCTCAATTCTGCCACACTCAGGTTTCCTTAGCTCTCAAAGTTGTACGTTGCTACTAGAAAAACCATAGCTTTGACTGCACTGACTTTTGTCAGGAAGATAATGTCTTTGCTTTTTAGTACATTGGCTAATTAACACTGATCAAATGAGTAATGGGCTTCCTCAGGAAGTGTCAGTCAACAAGCGGTTATTAACTCATTACTAGGTTCCAGGACCTGCGCTAAGAACTTTTAAACCCCTATAAAGAAAGTCAAAAGAGCAACTGCCTTCACCGAGCTTTTGTTCTAATTTAGGGAGACCATATGTAAACCATTAAGTATAGCCAAAATGCATACTCCTCCCAAATTTGTGCATTTTTGGCTGTCTTGTATGACTAGAATGTCCTCTCCCCTTCTGATTTCCCTAGCTTTCTTCAAAATTCAGTTCAAATTCAACTTTATGCAAGACACAAGAATCATCGGATCCCTGGTGTTGGGAAAGATTAAAGGCAAAAGCGAAGGAGGAGATAGATACTGTGGAAGCAAGGAAGAACAACTTTGACAGACATTGAGAGTTAGTGGAGGATAGAAGGGCCTGTAGTGCTGTGGTTCATGGGATCTTGAAAAGCTAGACACAAATGGACAACAATTAATATTAATGCCTTCGTTATGAGAATACTTCTGTATGCATCTTGCATCTGCAGATATATAGTAAATTCCTCTATTGACTCAATTTCTTTGACCTCCAACCACTTCAGTTATATACAGATACTGTCATATCCTTGATCTATCACCCAGAAGCATTCTGCTTCCATGTTCATAAACTCCAAGATTTAGATCATAATCCTTTATCATTCCATCTTTCCCTCTGCTTTACAACTCTAAATCCTATTCTTTACCCCCACCTAATCCAATCCCTTCACCTCTCAATGCTTTCCTAGATCATCCCCCCCACCGTGTCTTCATTCAAACATTCTTTTCTGCCCCATCTCAATATGATTCTGAATAGAAATGGAAAAAAAAATGATGAAGTCTTATTAACTGGATCCACTACAGATTTATGTTACATAATCTCAACTGGGCCATGGTAGCAAGTCAATTTCTTTATATTTTTTAATTGATATACCCTTACATAAGTTACTATTCCAAACTTTTTCAGTGTAGAGTCAACTGAGGAATTAAGAATTCAAGGAGTAAGGAAATATAAATATATTTCTTGCAGTCCCCTCATATGAAGACAGAAGCTGGAGTAGGGAGACAAATGTGAGGTAAGCATTGAGCTCATTTGAGGAAAGAGAGAACATCCTGGAAGGTAAAAATACAATGACTATCAAAATCTGGATTATGAGATAAATTTGAATGGAATTATAAAGAAAGGGGAAGATTTTGATGACGTAGTGGCAAGGAACAAGGAATATTCCTATTCCTCCACCAGGACTATCAACTAAAGGGGCATGAATGAAAGTACAACCGATACAGAAAAGGCAACCAGCAGTACCAAATAATAGAGGAGAAGAAGGTATCAGTCATAGCAGAAGATGGAGAAAGTGGTAATGGAAAACTTTTAATATGGGAACAATTTTTTTAACTAAGGAGTAGGCATTCCAGAGAGCACAATGGCTCTGGATATCTGGAACAGGACAATTAGGGTGAAGGGTAAGGAAAAGGATTTAGACAGGCTTGAAGAGACTGGGAATAAGGGAATAAAAAGCTAAGGAAAGAGAACAAGGTTGGCACCAGGAGTAAGAGATTCAAATGCAGAGAAATGGGGAGAATATAATAAAGTGAAAGTGTGCTAATTACTGAGAAATTAGTCTAAGAAGGGTACCGGTGGTTGGAGGGAATTCTGTTAGGGAGGGAGGTGATTGACTTATTCAATACCTTCTCTTGTAGTATATCCTTATCCCAGATGATAATGCCAGGTCCAGGAGGCCTGAATCATAGCAGGAAGGAATTAATAGAAGCATGGCCTGGAACAGTCTAGACAGGAAGCAGAAGCTGGTAACCGACATGGATCTGATTCAAGAAAATTTTCCTAAGTAGAGGAGGAGCCTTGTGGTAAAGACAGAGACCACAGGCTGAAGGACTGGATTGGAATGATACAAGGCTCCCTGGAATGTCCCAGGAATAAAGGGACCATGGATAGTCAGGCTCCACCAACCCACACTTTTGTCAGATGTGTTCAGGGATAGGATAGATGAACATCTGTTGAGGATGATATAGAAGGAATTCTTGAACTAGAAGAGGACTTGAAGAGATGTCCTCTCAGATCTCTTCCAACTCTGAGATTTTATAAACCACTGTGATTCTGTGACCTTGCTATATCATGAGAAAGTCAACCCTGAAAAATGAAGACCTCATACTTTGCCCAGAAGTATCTGACTTTCTGACATGTTTAATAAAAGTTAACAATCTTACAACAATGACTTTTAGAAACAAGTTTTTTGCTAAAATAGTCTATTGAGATGTGGACTGTCTCCACTATTCTCTTTACTATTGAGTTTCTTGGCTGAACAACTTAGAGGAAAATAGGCAAAAATTTCTGTTCTAATAATTTTTCATGAAAACAATTGGAACCAGTTTCAGAACCTTCTTCAAAACTCAACTCTTGGTTAATATTTAATAAAAAAAACTGATGACCACAATAGAAATGAAACTAGTCTTAGAATAATGTTCTGAACAGAGAAGATATTTAATTGTTGGATTGAATTGAACTTAATTGAATTGAATTGGGAGTCCACATTTTAGAATGTATGTTTTTAAAATGATATAATGGGAATTAACAGTTCAGCAATTTTAACAAGGTTTTTATTGAAAGACAATAGCAGTCCTGCACATATGCTGAAAATATACAGGAAATTTCTCTTTAATTAAGAGCTTCTTTCTGTGGAGATATAATCTTGAAGACTCCATAGAAGGAGGAGGATATCACTCCTCTTTTATGTTATTCTTGATTACAAAATCGTACCATCATAGAATGTGAGAGTTGGGAATGACCTTAGAGGTAATTTTTTCAGAGCACCTTTATTGTACAAATGGGGAGACTGTGACCCTGATAGGAGAAATAATTTGCCCCAAGTCACATAGCTAGTTAATGGTGGAGCCAAGACTTGAACCAAGTTCTCATGACTTCAGGTGCTTAGCAATTTCCGTCTTCCAACCTTCCCAACCTTCCCAACCTTCAATGCTCACATTCTCTTCCATCTTCAGTTCCCCTGATATTTCAGATTTCTGGTTTGACTCTAATGGATGACAATTCCCAGCATTCCCTTTCCAAAAGTCACTTTTAACTTGCTCAACACAGACACAAGACCTAGACCTATGCCAAACAACTGCTGATATCTGGCTACTTCCAAGCAGTCTTGGACCTTGCCCAGTTCACTAAACATGAGAAATATTTAGATCTATATCAAGTTTGAAATGGATTACTAGATGGCTGTTTTGAAAATACATCAGATCAATTTGTAGTATGATGTTTTCTTCCTTAACTCATAGTTTAGTTTTATTAGGTCACCAGTTCAACAAATTGTTCCTGGTTCATTTCAGTTTAGATCTGGGGATGTCTCTGACTGAAATTAATCCCTTCTCTCTTCTCTGTTCAACTCAGTTTCTCAGGAAAGGATTTTCTACCATCCCACTAATTTATCACTCTCCATATGAGCTCCTCCTATAATGTATCAATTTTCTAAATCAGGGTTTTAGTATTTTCTTGGATTAGCACCCAACTGATGAGTCAGCTTCCAAATGTATGATGCACAGCAGGTAGCTATCTTTTGATTACACATTAATTGAATTATCTTTTTTCTTGACTGCTTCCCTATCTTCTATGACATTTTCTGAGAAGAATCAGCTAATGGAAGATAGGACTTAAGTGTAACACAAGAGAGGAAGATGAGAATCTTTGTGTGGGCACAGTAACCCATACATTGCCAGTACAACATAATCATAATCGTAGCAGCTCACATCTTCACATCTCTTCATGGTTTGAAAATCACTGTTCTCCACAAATATGTTAATTAGGTACTGTAAGTTTCTATCACAGATTTACAGATGCAAAAATGGAGGTCCAAAAAGGGTGTATTACTTATTAAAGGTCACATAGATATAAAATATCAAATGTGTATTTGATCCTAGATCTATTTTCAGTCCTTAACTACTTATGGCATTATTCAGTTCTCAAGAACTCTTCTGTAGAATTTGACACCAGGACACTACTACTACACTCTGTAGTCCTAAATAGTTTCTCCTCCTTGGTATTGTGGTGTTTCTCTCTCTCTGTCTCTCTGTCTCTGTCTCTGTCTGTGTCTGTCTGTCTGTCTGTCTGTCTGTCTCTCTCTCTCTCTTGCTCTCTTTCTCTCTCTCTCTCCTGTCCTCTCCCTCCATCTCTGTCTGTTTTTGTCACTCTGTCTCCATTTCTCTGTCTCTATCTCTCACTTTATCTCTCCTCTCTGTGTCTCTGTCTCTATCTCTCACTTCGCCCCCTCCCCCCTCTTTATGTCTATCTATGTCTCTTTGTCTCTCTCTCTCTGTTTCTCTCTCTCCTTCCCTCCTTCCTTCCCTCCCTCCCCCCCTCTCTCTTCCTAATTGGCTGACTATTCCTTTGCTGTCTCCTTTCCTGATTCATCACCTGTTGCCTACCCTCTTAAACAAGAGGAACTCCTAAGGTTGTCCTGGATCCTGTTCTCTTTGCTTCTCTCTCTCTCTACTCTCTATGATCTCAACTACTACTATGGGTTCCATTACCTTTATACAGCTGATGCCACATTTATAAATTCTGCTTAAATCTCTCTCCTGAATTTCCAACTGTCTGCTAAATGTCTCCAGCAGTGTTTCCTCCAGGCATCTCAAACTAGTACATGTAAAATATAACTCATCATCTTCCCCCTTAAATCTGCCTCTTTTCCAAACTTTATTTCTATATTACAACAGTTACCTAAGCTCTAAATCTTGAGTCATTCTTGAGTCTTCCCCTCCAGATCCAATCAACTGCCAAGATTTGTCTATTCTACTTTTTCATCTCTTGTATCCATTCCATTTCTTTACTAACATGACCACCACTCTAGTGCTGTGCTCAACACCATTTATCTAGACTGCTGCAGTAACCTCTTAAATGGCCTCCCAATTTCAAGTCTCCCTCTTCCAAATCCATCATTCACATAACTGCTAAAATTATCTTGCTAAGACACATATCACTCCCCATATACAATGTACTCTGATGCCTTCCTACTACTCTCAAACAAAACAGGCTCTTTAGCTTGATTTCAAGGTGATCCCTAGACCAGTTCCAAACTCCCCCTCTTTCTGCTTAATATCATTTAGATTTTCTTCATATGTTCTCTATTATACCTTTGTTTAACCCACTAGCTGTTTGCTAATCTTCCAGTTCCTGCCTTTAGGCATTCACACACTCTCCTTATTTCTACCATGGAGATTCTTCATCTGCCCCGAGGAATCAGTTCAAGTTTTATCTCCTATATAATTTTCCCCAATTTCCTCTCTTTCCTCGTAAGTACTTTATTTCACTTCTCCTTTGCCTGTTCTTACCTTATCTCTTTATTTATATAAATGATTTAGGCCTCACCCTCTCCCTACCCCAGGAGAATGTAAGTTGAGAGAGATGAGGGAGAAAACAGATGAGAGAGGAGGGGGAGAGACCGAGACAGAAAATATAGAAATATGATAGATAAGAAAGATGCAGAGAGTATACTAAATGCTTTCTATGTGAGTAAAAGCATGAAACACAAAGAAGAAAATAATGGGGGAGAAAAGAAGAGAGGGGGAAAGGGGGGGAAATGTACAGGCACTGTTCTACGTACAGTGAATAGAAAAACAAAAGACAAGATGATCCTTCTCAAGTAGCTTATAGTCTAAGGAATATAAGGAAAAAGAGGAAGACAAGACATAAAAAGGAGGTGGAAAGGGACTGGAGAGGAAAGCAGGGTACCTGAATGGGGGACAAGAAGCTTAGGTAGAGGTAGAGCTAGCCAGAGAGTGAGCAACAGGTGGACAGTCAGCAATGTGACTGATCCTTCTCACGATATAGGAATTCCAGGCAAGGACTCGTCAGTCATTAGTTGGACCTCAGGGTGGAGTCATCCCCACAGAGGTCAGGAAGGTGGGACAGTGCAGAGACTGTTTTACTTTTGTGTATGTGTCCCCAATGCTTAGTTTCCTGATATAATGTCTTACACATAGTATGTGCTTTATAAATGTTGAATTCAATTTAATTCTATATGTAGACCTCTTGATGTGACTGGACATGTTTAACATGTAGGAGAAGAGACTTGAGGGAAGGGACACACACACAAAAAAAATCTACAAGTATCTGAAAAGCTGTTACATGGGAAAGAGTTTCAACATTCTAGGTAGTCCCATATGGTAAAACACAGTAAAAAAAATAACTGTGGAGACACGGTTTTCTTCAGGAAAGAAGATAAATATTGGTTCAATATAAGAAAAAACTAAAATTTTCTAAAAAAAGGAACTGTTCAAACATGGAATGGATGGCCTCAAGAGGGACTCCATCATTAAAGGTCTCCAAAAACAATTATCTCTCTCCAGGAATTAGAGAAGTATTCTTGTCCATATACATTATTAGATAGAACAGGGGTTATCAATGGGAAGACTATAAACTTTTTGTCATATATATTGAACTTTACATTTCTACATAATTGCTTTTCTTTGTAATCTTATGTAGTTTTGCATTTAGAAACAATTTCACACACATACATATACCCCTACAAAACCCTAATATGAAATCTGAGCATCTTTCCCACTGAAAATTCTCTGAAATGGAAGCAGTTATTCTGATTTCACATGCAGATCACTGTAATACAAAGAACTAGATGGTATGTTAGGTACCTTACAGCTTTAAATCTTATCATTTATAAGGCTAGATTATAGAGACAAAAGGAAAGAGGACCATGGGAAGAACCTTGGGTTAGACTCACAATTAGGTTATGGTGCATGAATGATAATCCAACAAAGAAGAATCTGCCACACAGACAGGAGGATCAAAAGACATCTATATCACAAAAATTGAGTCAGGGAAGACAGGGTTAAATGATCCAGAAAAGTCAAGAAGAAAAGATAAAAGAAACTTTTGTTTGTTCATTAAGAAATCATTGGTAACTTTGGAGAGAAAAGTTTTATTTGAAGGATGAAATTAGAGATCAGACTGTAAAAGGTTAAGAAGGGAGAGAAAAAATGGAGGCTATGAGTGTGTAATTATCCTTTTATTGTTTTCCAACATTTGCATGTGTATAATTTGTAATATTTATAATTAAAAATTTGTAATATTTGTGTTCTCTAATATTTGCATGTGCACATTTTCAGAAATAATGTGATATTTTAGGAAAAAAATATGCTTTTGGATTTATAGAATCAGTATCTGAATTTGAGGTTTACTACTTTATTACCTCTGTAACCTCTGTAAATGAGTAAGTCATTTCTTTCTGTCTCAACTTCCTCACTGTACAATTAAGATTCAATGAAATGACCTCTAAGGCAGAATGATAACAGGAATTCCTGTGCCAAAAGCAAGTTCAGCTGAAATTGGAGAAAGATATAGCACAGAGGATGATTTGCTAGTGATCTCTGATTTCCCAAACCTGAAGAGGAGGTAAAAGGAAAGGAGGAAAGACAGTAGGCAGGGGAAATTGTGGAAGGTAAGTGCAGGGAAAAAGAATAAGTTGAGCTACTGGGTGCTGAGGTATCACGAATGGGGATTACCGTTGGAACAAAGCTCCTTCCCTTATATGTTGGCACAAAGCTCTGGTTAGTGTGCCCAAGTTAGGTCTCTGCTGTAAGGGTTAGTTCCCAAGATCCTAAGATCTCTCTCTTCAACAAGAGTGTAAGAGACCGTATCACAGACCCCTCTGCCTCCTCCCAAAGAGCTTAGCCTCATGTTAGTAGTTGCTGAGCAAAGATAAAAGGTTCATTTCCTCTAAGACGTTGCTCTCTGCCAGATAACAATGTACGATATTGGATTTTATCCAATAAATTCATGGCAGCTTTTTGACTAGCTTATATTTAATCCTTCCCAGAAAACAAAGTACCTTAATTCCAAATTTGTGATCATTCAACCTAGGCTAGGCTAACATTTTTCTTTGTACCTATGAAGAAGAACTATATTACGATTGTAATTAAGATGATAATGGGACATTTTTTGCCAAAGACTTTTGACATACCACTGAGTGTTATTCATTATTAATTGTCCTTGTCTGTTCTTTGAAATACTCTAAGACAATTGAACATGTGCTAACCTGATTCATTCCTGTAACCATTTAATGAGCACCTGTTTTCTGCCCAGCATCAAATTAGTCTCTGAGGAATTATACAAAGATAACCTGAAGGAACTGTGCCCACTATTGCCCATCCTAATATGTTCTCTCTGACTTCATGTTGACTTCCCAGCTCTGGACCACTGTGGCAAATTCCCATTCTTACTTGTTTCTAAGATCTTCAGTTTGGTTATCTGGTACACTATGACTTCACTCAGTGCAATATTCCAATTTTTCTCTTTGATGTCTACTTTGAAACGTGACTTCTCTTCTCGGAAGGGTGCTTCAGCTCAGGTTCTGATGATTATACTGTAGTACATCCCATGGAATAGGAACACAAGAAAAATTAGAATACATTGCACATAAGATATTGTCTATATACATATATATGTGTGTATGTATATATAGATCAAAAAACATATTGTGCATAAGAAAGCTACAAGACACCATATAAATTCTGAGGAGGGGGAGATCACTTCCCACTGCAAATCATAAAAAGTTTCACAAAAGAAGATAGCATATGAGATAATAATAACTCAGATCAGGTAGTCTCCTCCAAAGGTCCTTCCCAAAAGCCCGTAGCTCAAAGTATTCTCCCTTACTCTTTCTTTTTTGGCCTAGAGAGGGAATGTGGTATAATCAATAGGGCACTAGAGCTGGTAAAGATAGATCCAGGTTTACATTCCTCATATAGTTATTATGATGATTTTGGGCAAGTCATTTAATCTCTCTGTGTCATAAAATCTCCCCAAATACTTTAAATTTACTTTGCACAGGTAATTTATATTTGTCTATGTGTACACATATGCTAATATTCTAGCCCCAGTAAAATGTAATCTCCTTGAACACAGGAACTATCCTTATTTTTGTCTTTATATGCTCAATGCTTAGCAGTCTCCTGGCACAGAGAAATCCTTAACACAAGCTTGAGAAACTGAATGGAGTTGAATTCCAATGTCTTGGTGGTGCAAAGGTGCAAAACTATAGTTCCTATACTCTCAAAGAGTTTATGTCCTAGTACAGGGGTGGGAAACCCGTGGCCCTGAAGCCACGTGTGAACTTCTAGGTCCTCAGATGTGGACTTTTGACTGAGTCCAAGTTACACAGAACAAATCCTTTTGTTAAGGATCATTGCTCTGTTAAGTTTAGATTCAGTCAGAGGGCCACACTTGAAGACCTAGAGGGCCACATGTGACCTTGAGGTCACAGGTTCCACACCCCTGCTCGAGTAGAAGGAAAAGCTCAAATAACTGTAATATCACTTAGAATGTATTACATGGAGGATGTTCATCAGAGATGGTCAAAAAGTTTTGGAAGAAAAGGGTAACTTCCAGCTAGAGGATCTTAATTGTGAGCTCTTGGGAAAGGGGGATCTCCACTCTTTAGTTTCCTGGGGAGCCAGGTATTCTGGTGCTCTGATAAACAGTAATGTATAATTTCTGGATTCCTTTGCATTCTTAATCTTGGTTACATCTAGGGATGTTGACCTAGGCAAATCCATTTCCCTACATGACCATGTGTGTTTTAAAATGACTTTACAATTATATGTCTTTTTGACAGATCATGGCAATTTTCAGTTTCTGTTCATGGATGCCCTTCACAGAGATGAAAGGCACAATTCTAGTTTCCTGGAAGGCATTTTTTGAAATCACTTGGGCCTGGCATTATATATTATGGACTTCATAAACCAGAGGCTCAAATTGTCACTTATTTTATACATCTGCTGTATGTAGTGACAAAGGCCAATTCCGTTGTTCCCAAATGATTCTTACATGTAGGATGAGTAGGTAGAGGAAAAGCAATGGGACATACAGCCTTTTTGTACTAGAGCTATCTCTGTGTGAACATTTTATATTATTTTTGTGCAAAGAAGAAGAGCTGTAGGCTAGATAATATTTCACTTTTTTGGATTCATAACTGATGTAATGGAAAGACTATAAGAATAGTCATTAATAATGAGATGCCATCTATGCAGGAGGTCAACAGTGGAATACCTCAAGAATCTGTGCTTGGCCCTGTGTTATTTAACATTTCTTATCAATGACTTGGATATAGCCATAGATGATATATTTAGCAAACCTAGAGATAATGCAATGATGGAAGGAATAGCTAACATTGATCACAGCATTTTGATTTAAAAAGATTTTGATAGGTTTAAATAATTAAAATGAGTAATAAAATGAAATTCAAATGGTGATTAATGCAAAATCTTATATTTAAGTTAAAAAACAACTTCATAAGAATAATATTGAGGAGACATAGTTAACATTTGTCTGAGAAATATCTGAAACATTAGTGTACTTAAAGCTCAATATGAGTCACTAGGATAATATGGCAGACAAAACAACTTATATGCTCTTGGACTGCATTAAAAGGCACAAAGCTGGTATTGTATTTTGTTTGGCATCCTCTATTTTGGGAAGACCATTGACCATTTGCACAGAAGAGAACAACAAAGATGATGAAGGACTTTTAGTCCATGACATATGAGGATCACCTGAATATGGTATTTATCCTGGAGAACAGAATATTTTGAGGAGCTATAGCTATCTTAAAGTGTTTGAAAGGTTGTCACCTGGAAGTAGGATTAGACTTGCTCTATCTGGTACTAGAGTGCCAAAAAAGGACCAATGAGTAGAAATTAGAGAGAGGCAATTAGAGCTATCCAAAATTCAAGTGAGCTGCTTCAAGAGGCAGTTCATTTTGAATATAAAGTGGATGACAGGGAATTATGGGAAATAAGGCTTCAGTGATAGCTTGGCATCAAATTGTGAAGGGCATTATATAAGGATTTTGTAATTTTTTTCTGAGAGGCAGAAATAATTCACAAAATATTTTTGAGCAAAGGAGTCCTATGGAAGGAAGGGAGGCGGGGAGGGAGGGAGGGAGAAAAAAGGAAAGAAGAAAAAAAAGAGAGAGGGAAAGGAAGGAAGGAAGGAAAGAAGGAAGGAAGGAAGGAAGGAAGAAAGGAAGGAAGGAAGGAAGGAAGGAAGGAAGGAAGGAAGGAAGGAAGGAAGGAAGGAAGAAAGGAAGGGAAAGAAAGGAAGAGAAAGGAAGGAAGAGAAAGGAAGGAAGGAAAGAAGAAAGAAAGAAAGAAGGAAGGAAGGAAGGAAGGAAGGATGGAAGGAAGGGAGGAAAGAAGGAAGGAAGGAAGGAAGGAAGAAAGGAAGAGAAAGGAAGAGAAAGGAAGGAAGGAAAGAAGAAAGAAGGAAGGAAGGAAGGAAGGAAGGAAGGAAGGAAGGAAGGAAGGAAGGAAGGAAGGAAAAGAAAGAAAAAAGAAAGAAAGAAAGAAAGAAAGAAAGAAAGAAAGAAAGAAAGAAAGAAAGAAAGAAAGAAAGAAAGAAAGAAAGAAGAAGAAAGAAAGAAAGAAAGAAAGAAAGAAAGAAAGAAAGAAAGAAAGAAAGAAAGAAAGAAAGAAAGAGAGAAAGAAAGAAAGAAAGAAAGAAAGAAAGAAAGAAAGAAAGAAAGAAAGAAAGAAAGAAAGAGAAAGAAAGAAAAGCATTTATTTAGTGCTTGCTTTGTACCAGGCACTGTGGTAAGCAAAGAGAATACAAATGTAAGAATATGGAAAGACTGTCAGTGCCCTCAAGGAGAGACATTCAGATGAGGGAAGACTACCACACAAAAGTCAGCTTAAAAAGGCAAAAGGGGGAGGGAGAATGAAAGTACATGGTGTGGAGGATTTTGAAGTCCAGAACCCAAGAATGAGGCCTAGATGGGAATGAAGGCCAGCTTGGATCTCTCTGCAAAATGGAGGGCCTATGAGGAACTCCCCAATGGGAGGAGTTGGGTCTTATGGAGGGATATTCTCTCAGTTATAGTTGAATGCTCCACAGCAAAGGAACCCCAGGTGGTGAGGGAAGTTCTAGAATAAGACAACAGCAGAGGAGTGATTTCGAAGTCTTTAATTAAAAAATACATCCAAGAGGGGAATGATGACCAGCCTGGACTCTTCCACAAAATAGAGGACCCGGGAGGAACTAATCAAAGGGAACAAGAATTGGGTTTTACTAAGGGATATTCCACATGGAAAAGGCCTCAGGAGTAGTTGGATGTTTCAGAATGAGATTTCCAAGCACTGAGGGAAGTTTTAGACTGAAATTTTTTTTAAAAAAGTTTTTTCCATAAAAAGCGTATTTTGGTAGCTGGTGGTGGTGAAGGTTGAGTAGAAAGAGAAAGGTTAAAGGCAAGAAGTCAAATTAAATGACTTCCAAAACTCTAGGCTTAAAGTGATGGGAGCCTGATTTAATGTTGGTGGCATCAGGAATGCAGAGAGTATTGTTATGAGAGGTATTCAGGTAATAGTTTGGCAAATTCACACTAAGTTGCAAATGGCTGATGGGACTTTTATGAAATTATATTTTTCTGACAGGGAATGGGGAAAGAGAACTATTCCTCTTCCTGGGTACCCTAAATCGGAAAGAGGAGCAAGGTATCACTGACAGGAGATAAAGAATGTTTTACCTGAATGAGGAATAGCCTGATGGCCAACTTCACATCTAGTTTCATGGTTGTGCCTGGCTCTACATAGTCAACTGTCATAGAACAACTTCAGTACTGATAGGCTGCAGACATTCAGACTAGTAGAAGGCCTTAGCATTCTTCAGCACACGATTAATAGTGTTAATGTTCTCCCAAAACTGAAGGGAAGACATCTGTTCAGTTTCCCTCCTGCCCTATGGTATCATTTTTACTTTTCCACATACATGGAAATTTACTAGAAGAATATTCTTGATCATTCACTTGAGTACAAGAAAGGAGTTTGGGCTGCAAATAATTCCTGTATAATATTTTTTGGGGGAAATATATTCTTTTAATTTTACATATGGGTGGGTCCAATGATCTCTGCTACTATTCTGGGCAAGTCACTCCTCTCTAAGCCTTAGTTTCCACTTCTGAAAATTATGAGGTAGGACTAGAGCAGAGATTCTTAGTCAGACAGGGTCTGTGAACTTGGGTATTTAAAAATATTTTACCACTATATTTTGGTATAATTGGATTACTTGGTAATTCAATGTATTTTATTTTATACATTTAAAAATATTAGTTTGAGAAATCCATAGACTTTATCAGACTTCCAAAGGGAATCATGACATAAAACATTAACAACCCTTCCAGCTCTAAAATCCTATTAAGATCATAAAAGCATTCATTAAACAACATATATTTGTTAAACAGCTGCTCTATGCCTAGTCCAGTGATTGGTACTGAATGCAATGCATTGTAGCTGTCCATTATTATTGTTTTGAGAGTTTGAGGTAAATTTCCCTTAGGTTTGACTACACTCCTTTCTCAATCCTGACTTTGTACCCACAGTTCTGATCATTGAGTAGAAGCATTCCTTCTTTTGCCTATGTTTCATCTTTACTACCCCATATCCTCTAGTACTAAGGCTATACCTGTCCCCTATCACAGCCTTTCTAGGATTTCAGTCCTGCTCTCATCCACCGAAATGATGTCTCCTGGAACCTCAATGATCCTCTCAAATACTGACCACTGAGCACTGTGAACCAAGGTCTCTCACCTCCTGCTGGGCCCATACCTTCCAAAATCGAATGTCTAGCTGACCTGGGCTTCCTCCTTCTCCCTAACATGTGTTTATCTGAGACTGAATTGCCTCAGACTTCCACAAATCTTGCCATCATAAGGGATAAGCTGGGACCAGCCACTGTATTTAGTAGCAATTACTGTTTTAGCAACCTTGTGCATGTATCCCATAGATTCCAAGAACACAAACAAGGACTTTGGATATTTGGTTTATTTACTAAAATTAGCAGAACAAAATTGATTCAATGAACCACTGAAAATTACCAAACACAGTAAATCTGACTAAATAATCTTGTTTTCAGTACACTAATTTCACTAATTAGATTAGAGGTTTTGATATGATTTTAGACCTAAGAATTGTTAACTTCAAATCCAAGTTCTCACGACAAAATCTGAGA
Source organism: Bettongia penicillata ogilbyi (assembly GCA_023548195.1). Taxonomy (NCBI): domain Eukaryota; kingdom Metazoa; phylum Chordata; class Mammalia; order Diprotodontia; family Potoroidae; genus Bettongia; species Bettongia penicillata. The sequence continues at coordinate 211,602 of JAJHZJ010000783.1, read as the reverse complement.
GACTATTCAACGTTAGTTGTTCCCACTAGCAGTTCCTTTGACCTGTAATATGGGCCTTAAATAGTCTAGGTAATACAATTCCCCCTCCCCTGACTGATATATAAACATAGCTAAAGATTTTCTTCTCGTCTGCAGCTTATTAGATGGGATGTGTAGCTGAATAGCCTCAGATAATGTAATTATTTGATAATTACATCTTTGATAAATAGATCTTTGATGATCTATTTTGCTTTGCTCAAAGGATCCTATAGATGATAGATATGATCCCTTCCTGACTATTATTTCACCCGTGAATCCTCCCCCAGACTCATCCTGTGTGGTTTACAAAATAACAAACAACTCTAGGCTGATAGATTTTATTTTACTTTTAATGATCTTTTTAAAAGTTAAAATTAACATCAACATAACTAATTAAACATTAAATTGCAGCTATTACATATAAGGGGGTGGAATTGCTTCACACTATAGATAGTCTTTTGAAATTCTCAGAGAGATATCCAGAATTGGTAATAGAGCTAATATTATCTAATGTCACTCTGGTTTGAGTCACATAAATTCCATATCTGATGGAGGAGAGACTATGGGTTGGGGGTGGGGGGATAATTGGGAGGGTATCAACCTGACCATTGATACATTTGCTAAGACGACTAGGAGATAACTACTGAGTTTAAACATTGTAATTGGTTAAATAATGTATTAGAAAAATAGAAAGAAAAAAGGTTATGAAGACAAGAGAATTTCCAAGAAGTCTGAAGCTACCAGGAAGCCTGGGCCCTGAGTGACTATATATAAAAGATAACAAAGCTCCTGCCTTTTCCCAACTATATGAAAAGCCCTGGCACCAATCATCCCCTGCTCCCTGGAGTTGATGAAGTAACCCAAGCACAAGGAATTGTTTCTGATCATTCCTTTTTCCCACCATCCTTCCCACCCTTAAGCCTTCCAAGGGACTCATAGTCAACTAGCAGTTCTAACTTCTCTACCACCTTCTCCAACTGAAGTTCTTGTTGAGTCATTTCAATCGTGTCCAATTCTTAATGACTTCATTTGAGATTTTCTTGGCAAAGATACTGGGTTATTTTGCCATTTCCTTCTTCAGTTCATTTGACAGAAGAGGAAACTGAGGCAAACAGGGTTAAGTCACTTGCCTAGGGTCACACAGCTAGTAAGTGTCTGAGGTCAGATTTGAACTCAGATAGATGGGTCTTGCTGACTCCAGGCTCAGCACTCTATCTTTTGCACCATCGAGCTGTCCCAGATTACATTCTAGTAGAGTCTAAATATGATCTATATTACATTTCAATAAAGCAATATATTTTAAAATGTGTACCTATGAATTAGAGCCAAGATTTCAGCAATGTAAATAATCCCTCCACTGATTCAGTTCTCAATTCCTATATGCCTCTCTGACTTGTGAAACTCTTGTCCATCTTTTTCCCATAAATTATATATAAAGGATCCACTTGTATTAAAGGGGTAAACAAATAAATGAATAGGTAGATGACTAAATAAATAAATGTTCTATACAATTTCCTTTTCTTCTTTCACTACTCTGAAGGTGTCAATGTAATTTTCAGACTTTCTGTCTGTCATCCCTCACTGTCACTCCATGGCCTTCCATTTTACTCTTGCATTTAGGGCTAGAAGAAAGCTCAGAGGTTATCTAGTCAGACCTTTTCCTTACACATATGAGAAAAATTGGGGCCTTTGTAGTTCAATCATTAAGTTATTTACAGTTCTTCATGCCATGGGGCTTCTTTTGTTTGTGTGCGTGAAGATACTGGATGGATTTGCCATTTCCTTCTTAAGTGGATAAAGGTGAAGAAATGTTAAATGACTTGCCCAGGGTCACTGCTATTAAGTGTCTGAGACCAGATTTGAACTCAGGTCTTCCTGACTCCCCTGGATAAGTCACTTAACCCTGTTTGCCTCAGTTTCCTCATGAATAAAGTGAACTAAAGAAGAAGAAACAGAGAACCACTCTAGAATCTTTGCTAAGAAAACCCCAAATGAGGTCATGGAGAGTCAGATATGACTGAAAAATGACTTAAATTCCTGACTCCAGGACCAATGTTCTGTCCACTGAACCACCTAGTTTAGTTGCCTCCTAGGCAAACAGAGGTTAAGTGACTTGCCCAAGGTCACATAGCTCATAAATGTCTGTGGCCAGATTTGAACTTAGGTCTTTCTGACTCCAAGCCCAGCGTTCCATTCACTGAACCATCTAGCTGCTACTATAAACCTACACCTAGTGAAGTTAAATGACTTGTCCAAAGTGTCACAGACAGTAAATAGCAGAGAAGTTGAATACAGCTCTTCTGACCCTAAATACAGCTTTCTCTTTCCATTAACCTATATTCCTGGGAACATCCTTGATTATGTCTTTTGTATCACTTTTAACACACAAATCAATCCAGTTAATATGCTACAGTCTACCTGTAATCACTTTTTCTTTTTATGTGCCTTTTAGGTAACCTGAAATTTCATTCTTCTAAGGAAATGATTCTCTACTATTCAAAGCCAAATGACAACACTGGAAGAATATTGATGTTGGGAGGAGTTTTTGAAGCATATGGATTCTTTCAATCATTGAAAGTTCTATGCAGTGTTCAAAATGTGACTCAGTCTAAAATCTTTCTCCCATTAAATTCTGTACCCAGCTACATGACACAGCATATATAGTGCTAAGCCTGGAGTCAGTAAGACCTGAGTTCAAAACTGTCCTCAGAAATTTACTAGCTATATGACACTAGACAGGCCATTTAATAGCTATCTTCCTCAGTTTCCTTATCTTTAAAATGGGGATAATAATAGCACCTACCTCTCATGGTTGTTGTGAAGATCAAATGAGATATTTATAAAGTGATTTGCAAACCTTAAAGTACCACATAAATAATAGCCATTACTTTAGGTATTATTCCTATCTATAGTATCTACGGGTAATTAGGTTGTACAGTGGATATGGTGCCAGACCTGGAGTAAGGAAGAGTCCTCTTCCTAAGTTAAAATCTAGATTCAGACACGTACTAGATATGTAACCCTGGGCAAATCATTGATCCTGTTTGCCTCAGTTCCTAATCTATAAAAGGAGCTAGAGAAGGAAATGACAAACCGCTCCAATATCTCTCCCAAGAAAATCCCAAATGGGATCAAAAAAGTCAGACCTTGAACAACTGAACAATAATATTACTTCTAGTAAGGACTTAATAAATTCTCTATTTATCTATTTGTACAAGGTACATACAAATACAGACTCTATTAAGCAAAAATGGGTACAGATACTAAGGGGCTAAATCATTGGACAACTCATCTAAATCTGCTACAATAATCATTTCAAAATATATTTTTCATCCATCTTGTTTTTCAGGGTGGATGTCTGAGCCAGTCTCTTTTTAATGACTCTAGTTTCAAAGAGAAGGCATTATAGTGTGCACAGACTGGATTCCTGGCAATACTATCTATAGATTGGAGTATTTGAAGATCCTCATCATCAATAAGCAGTCCTGTTATTTGAATCCTCTGTAGGACATCTTCCACAACAGACACTACCTCAAACATCTCCATATTTTATGATACATATATTGATACTGAGGAAAAGAGATGGATGGCTAAGGAAAAGGTCATGGCCTTGCCTATGATGATAGTACCTGTCCCTCACTTCTATCCATTTTAAATGCAAAGTTTTCATGATAAACTGGACATCACATTTCAAGCATTTCTGTTTTTATCAATATTATTAGTGCTGATAACCCCTGTTTATGTTAGCAGTTTCACAAATCATAATACCTCAGGGGGAAGAGCCAAGATGGTGGAGTAGAAAGACACACATATGCTAACTCTGAAACCACAGCCTATAAAATATCTGTAAAGAAGAACTCCTAACAAATTCTGGAGCAGTGGAAGCCATAGAAAAATGGACTGGAGGAGATTTCTGTTCCAGAGAGACCTGAAAAACCATCACCAAAGGTCTGTTGTACACGGGACCCGCAGCAGAGCCCAGCCCTGCCCTGGCTGTGTGGCACTGAGAGGAGCAGAAATGAGCAGGCTTCAGGGACAGAATCTCCAGCAGCCATGAAGTTCTCTCCACCCACAGGCACACAGGTCAGTGAGAGAGACTGTTTGGTGGGCTGAGAGGGGAGCAGGGTATCTCCATAACTCAGTCCCCTTTCGGGAGGCAGCAGCAGACACAGCAGCAGACAGGAGCTCCCAAAGCAGACAGGAGCTCAGACCCATTGTTGAAGGTCTCCACATAAACTCCCTGAGGGAACTGAGCCCTGTGAGGTGGCCCTGCCCCCCACCTGAGCAACAGAACTTAATCTCTCACTGAATAGCAGCCCCGCCCCTGTTGAAAGTGAGGGAGCAGCATTTGAATCTCAGACCCCAAGATCTAGCTGGGCAGAGCTGGAGGCAAGGTGGCTGTGGAAAGGAATCTCAGAAGTCAAGTAACTGGCTGGGAAAATGCCCAGAAAAGGAAAAAAATAAGACCATAGAAGGTTACTTTCTTGGTGAACAGATGTTTCCTACTTTCCTTTCTGATGAGGAATAACAATGCTTACCATCAGGTAAAGACATAGAAGTCAAGGCCTCTGTATCCCAAACATCCAAAATAAATATTCAGTGGGCTGAGGCCATGAAAGAGTTCAAAAAGGATTTTGAAAATCAAGTTAGACAGGTGGAGGAAAAACTGGGAAGAGAAATCAGAGAGATGCAAGAAAAGCATGAAAAACAAGTCAACAGCTTGCTAAAGGAGACCCCCAAAAATTGATGAAGCAAATAGCACCTTTAAAAATAGACTAACCCAAATGTCAAAAGAGGTTCAAAAAGCTGATGAGTAGAAGAATGCTTTCAAGAATAGAATTGATGAAATGGAAAAGGAGGTTCAAAAGGTCACTGAAGAAAATAGTTCTTTAAAAATTAGAAAGGAAAAGATGGAAACTAATGGCTTTATGAGAAACAAAGAAATTACAAAACAAAACCAAAAGAATGAAAAAATGGAAGATAATGTGAAATACCTCATTGGAAAAACAACTGACCTGGAAAATAGATCCAGGAGAGACAATTTAAAAATTATGGGACTACCTGAAAGTCATGATCAAAAAAAAAAAGAGCCTAGACATCATCTTTCATGAAATTATCAAGGAAAACTGCCCTGAGATTCTAGAACCAGAGGGCAAAATAAGTATTCAAGGAATCCACTGATCACCACCTGAAAGAGATCCAAAAAGAGAAACTCCTAGGAACATTGTGGCCAAATTCCAGAGTTCAAGGAGAAAATATTGCAAGCAGCTAGAAAGAAACAATTCCAGTATTGTGGAAATACAATCAGGATAACACAAGATCTAGAAGCTACATTAAGGGATCGAAGGGCATGGAATAGGATATTCCAGAAGTCAAAGGACCTAGGACTCAAACCAAGAATCACCTACCCAGCAAAACTGAGTATAATACTTCAGGGGAAAAATGGTCTTTCAATGAAATAGAGGACTTTCAAGCATTCTTGATGAAAAGACCAGAGCTGAAAAGAAAATTTGACTTTCAAGCACAAGAATGAGAAGAAGCATGAAAAAGTAAACAGCAAAGAGAAGTCATAAGGGACTTACTAAAGGTGAACTGTTTACATTCCTACATGGAAAGACAATATATGTAACTCTTGGAAATTTTCAGTATCTGGGTAGTTGGTGGGATCACACACACACACACACACATGCATGCACACACAAAGACAGAGAGCACAGAGTGAATTGAATAGGATGGGATCATAGCTTAAAAAAATTAAGATAAACGGTGAGAGAGAAATGTATTGGGAGGAGAGAGGGAGAAATGGAATAGGGCAAATTATCTCTCATAGAAGAGGCAGGCAGGAGACTTTTTAGTGGAGGGAAAAGGAGGGGAGAAGAGAGAAAAACATGAAGTTTACTCTCATCACTTTTGACTAAAGAAGGAATAAAATGCACGCTCATTTTGGTATGAAAACCTATCTCACAATACAAGAAAGTGGGGGAGAAGGGGATAAGCAGGGTGGGGGGGATGATGGAAGGGAGGGCAATGGGAGGAGGCAGCCATTTGAAATCAACAGTCTTGGGGAGGGACATGATCAAAAGAGAGAATAGAAGTAATGGGGGGCAGGATAGGATGGAGGGAAATATAGTTAGTCTTACACAACATGACTATTATGGAAGTCATTTGAAAAACTACACAGATATGGCCTATATTGAATTGCCTGCCTTCCCAAGGGAATGGGTGAGGAGGGAGGAATGGGGAGAAGTTGGAACTCAAAGTTTTAGGAACAATTGTTGAGTATTGTTCTTGCTACTAGGAAACAAGAAATACAAGTAATGGGGAATAGAAGGCTATCTGGCCCTACAGGACAAAAGAGAAGATGGGGTAAGGGAAGGGAGGGATGATAGAAAAGAGGGCAGATTGGTGATAGGGGAAATTAGAATGCTCAGTGTATTGGGGTGGGGGGAGGGGACAAATGGGGAGCAAATTTGGAACCCAAAATTTTGTGAAAATGAATGTAAAAAGCTAAATAAATAAATTTATTAATAAAAAAATCATAATACCTCTTTTTCTTAATATAAATCCCTTGTGAGGTGTTATGGACAAAAAAATACATCAACCGGTATTTGATTTTCTGATGCTGAGCCTTTCTTGACTCCACTTAGGTCATCTTTAAATAACAAACATGTGAGTCATCACAGGCAATATAGTTATTGTATAGATTGGTCAGACCTTCAAGATTGTGCTGTTGACTGGTATAGCCTTCAAGATAAACAAAGCAATTCAAATCAGAGCACCTAACATTTATTAAGCATCTGCTATGCACAAGGTAGGCACTGTGCTAAGTTCTGAGTAAAGCTAGGTTGGCAATTCTTTGGAAAAACTCTCTCAGGACCTTAGCATTTACAAAAATGAATTCTCTTGTAAAATTAATGATCAACCAAAAATACCCCTAATTTGTCTTATATAATACATCATGCAAAGACCTTCATTGATTCAATTATGATTATACCCAATACTTGCTAATTACAGGGAACAAGAAAACTTTAATTTGGCTTTTCATTTTCAGATGCTTAATGGTGATTTTCCCCAATCACTTGGAAAGTAAGAGTCACTAGAATTATTTCATGACACTAGCTCCATCTTTTGAGGAATTCTGTGTTCTGACAAGTCATAATCCCATTCCTTTTCACTTTTCCCAAAATCCTTGTTCATCTTGTATGAGACAGCTTCCAATAAGAATGAGAAAGTTGGCAACTCCTATTGAAAGGAGTAGGGACTATGTTTGTACTTGGAAGGCAGCATGCCATAGAGGTCAACCAGCTGTGCTCAGAGTAAAGAAGATTTGAATTCTAATCCCGCTTCAGATACTTACAAGTTCTGTGAATTTGGGTTAGTATTTTAGACTTTTTAAGCCTCCTTTTTTTCTCATATGTTAAGTGAAGATAATAATAGCACCTATCTCAGAGGGTTGGTATCAGTATCAAATGATATAATTATATAATTTGCAAACCTTAATATATTATATAACTATCATTATTAATCATACCAGGGCTATTACTCTCAGAAATTATGGTAGACTTCACTCTCCCACCCTCATTTCAACCTACTGCTAAATAGGTACTAAAAAGAGGAGATAGTTTCATTACCTGTGGCAGATAGGGTGTATATATCTAAGGTGTCACATCTCAGTTTAGTGAAAAAGAATTTTAACTTAAAAAGGTTAAATTTTATTATAGGCAATAAGCTAAAATATTTTCTGTGAACTCTGATGACTCCTATAAAAGTTTAGAGTGGTCCCGGTAAATCAATCCAGAAGTTAAAGCATCAAGTTCTGCTAATTCAGAATAGAATATTTATAGAATATTCATAAATCTGTGAAAGGAAAAAAAAGTAAAGAATAATCATTTATTGAACACCTACTACATGCCAAACACTGTGCTAAGTGCTTTATAAATATTATCTTACTTGTTCTTCACATGTAGAATGTTCTAGGATGTAAGTGCTATAATTATCCTTGTTTTACAGTTGAGTAAACTGATCTAACAGAAATTATGTGGTTTGCCCAGGGTCACACATTTAGTAAGTATCTGAGACTACTTTTGAACTCAGGTTTTCCTGACTCCAAGACCAGTACTCTATCCACTGCTCCACACACTTTAATGTTTATGAAAGAGGGAGAGTTTTTTTGAATAAGCTCAATGTGAGTCAATGATGAGACATGGCAGGCAGATGGAATGATTCATGTGATCGTAGATTACACTGAGTGGAAGGAGAGGAGTTCATCAACTAATCAATGACTGAACAAATCATGATATATGTAAGTGGAATATTATTGTGCTGCAAGAAACTATGAGAGTGATGATGTCAAAGAAACTTGGGAAGATTTGTAGCAACGATGTGTAGGAACTAGGGTAGAGTAAAGAGAGAAGAACCATTTATGTAAAGATAATAACCACATACATAAAAACAACTCTGAAAAACCTAAGAACTATGATCAAAACAATGACCAACCACAATTTCAGAAAACACGTGATGAAGTATGCTACCCATACCCTAATAAAGAGTTGATGGACATATAGTACATATTGGGGCATGACTATTTTTTTAATACAGCCAATGTAGGAATTTGGTTTTGTTCAACAGTTCATACTTGTCACAATGGTTTTATTTTGTTTTCTTTTTTAATAGGAGAAAGTAGGAAGGAAAGAAATTAGATTTTTCTTCACTGAAAAAAAGAAAAAGAGAAAGAAAAACAGATTGAGGTACTTTAGGAGGTCCTAGAAATCTTCAGGGTATATATGGACAACAATTTGTTTAGGGCATCATAAAGGAGATTCTTAGTCACATTACAATTTGGATGTGTTCTGAGCTCTGTTCCAATTCTTAGATTCTGTAATGAGAATTATCTAGTCCAGAATTATGAATGTAAGATTCCCATTCTCCTCTATCATGACCTGACTACATCTTGAATCGTTTCCACATCACAAAGATATTGATGCTACATCTTAGGAAGACAATTTATACACTAATGTGCATCGCGAGAAGGGAAGCCAGAGTCTCAGAATATAAAGACTGAATAGGAAATGTAGCCTGGAGAATAGAAGGTCTAAAATAGATGTGAAACTCTTTTCAAGTATTTAGGGGATTGTAATGCCAAAAAGGGACTAAATTTGATCTGTTTGACTCAAAGGAGCAGAAGTTAGAATCATGAGTAGAATTTGAAAAGAGATGCATTTCATCTTTACCTGGGGCAGGAGGAAAGGAGGGAGGGATATGGAGGGAGAGGAATTCTTACAATTAGATCTTTATAAACTTGGATTGAACTCTCTTAGCAGATAGTGCTTTCACTATTTTAACTTTCCTCACTAAAGGTTGAGAATTCTATACAAAGAAGGCTTGGTCAGGTACAAACTGACCATGATGGTGTCAGTGATCCTTTCCAACTCTGACACTGGATTATTCTATGAGGTGATTAAAGTTTCAGAATGTACATCCTACCCACTAGTAGAAGAACCTTTGTTCAACCTCTCAAGTATAACCATAGGTTTGGTTTTTGCATGAAGAAGGTTAAGCAATGCTCCCATTTATCTCTGCAGAGAAGATAACTAGACTGTAAGGAGTTGTTGTTCTGAAGTTAAGTTTAAAAGGACACATACAGAAGAGTATTTAGAATAAGAAGACCTAGATTCACTTCACATTCTTGACAATTTGCAGCCATGTGACCTTATACAAGTTGTTTCTTTTGTCTGGCGCTCAGTTCCCTCATCTACAAAATGAAGGGGGAAATGTGATGGAGACTTATTAGATGAATCATATTATCAATACCACTTTTGATATTTCTTGATTTTATTTTTCAATGAACAAAGAGTAAGAAGCTCCCATCTGACCCAAGGGTCACAGTGCTTTCAGGGTTTCTTGGGCTGCAACATGTGTGTTTGGTACTTTGATGGATTTGTGATACAATATGGGCACATTTCTTCCACTGGGCACATAATTCTATCACATCAATGTAAAAGAAATTAAATTTAAGAGGATTGAGGTTTTTTAAAGTCTTCCTTAAAAAGATTTAGTCAATAAACATTGATTAAATGCCTATTCTGTGCCAGGGACAATACTATGATTGGGAGATTACCCCCCCAAAAATAGAAAATAGTCATATTCTCAAGAAGCTCACTGTCTATTGGGGGAAAGAACATGCAAACAACCAGGTAGAACAAGTTACGTACAGGAGATAAAAATAGATGACACATGGAAAAGATGAGAGGCAGCATGATATAAAGAAAAGGTATTAGCCCTGAAGCCCCAGGTTCAAAATCTAGCTCTGTCATCAATTTCACCCTTGGGTCTTCATTTTCCCTATGTGTAACTGAAGGTATTAAAATAGATGGTTTCTAAAGTCTCTTTCATGTCTATGTCTCTGACAGTTATTTTATCTTTTAAAAAAAAAACACATATCCTTTTAAAACCTTAAAGTGCTATTTGACTGCCAAATATGATGATGATGAAGATGATAATGATGATGAGGTTAACCTTCTTTGTTTTAGTTGAAGAATAATTGACTCAACATGGGGAACACAGAGAGTTATGAATATAGAGACCAGCATTATTAAAAATGTAAGTCAACATTTTATCTGCTAATGGAAGTAAACAGGCAGAATTGGAATCCAAGAGAAACCACTCTCACCATTCCTTAATGAAGATACAACAACATTAAAGTGCCAGAGGCAGCTATTACAGGTTATTAACTCCTTTCCAGTTAGGGGAACATTTTTCATTTGCATAACTCTGCATATGTATGAGCTGCTTTCCCAATGAAAAGCAGAACTTTGCCAATTGTGACAAGGCTCCCACCTAAACTGTGACATTAATGTTAAATGATGATGAAGTGTACTTACCTTCTTGAACAGAGGTTGAAGGGTCCTTCAAAAGCTCTGGCACTGATTCCTTCATAGACTGTGTGGGTTGGGCCTCTCTTTCTAAAAACCTTCCAAAACAAAATCAATTTAGACTGGTTTTTTCAGGGCTGAGGATTCAGCTGCTATCTTCTCTTTGATAGTAACTTCAAGCATTGAAACTATAGTATGGGAGGAATGGATCTGAAAATGAGACCTGGGTTCGGGTCCCAGTCTTGTCACTAACTAGTTCTGGAACCATAGCAAAGTTACTAAATAAATAGGTCAGGACCTGAATTTTCTCAGCTACAAAATGTGGGAAATTATACATTTTTTTTCTAAATAATTTGGAGTAATATGACCAAGAATCAAACTCAGTCTCTGTCATCTATTAACAATGTGATTTTGGGTAGGTTACTGAAAGTCTCAGGGCATCATTTTCTTCATCAGCATAATGTGGGGGGATTGGACTAGACAGCTGGTCTTTAAGGTCACTTTCAAGTCTTAAATCTATAATCCAATGATGAAAAAAAGTCTCATAAGTGAAATCATTTTGAAAAACAGAAAAGAGCTATATTATTGTGGGATATTAATAGTAGTATCTTGAAGGGTGACATGTAAAATCAAAATTATTGTTATTGATGATTAAGACAAAATGGAAAATAAATGTTTCCAAAGAGGTAAAGATGCAGGCAGATGTGACAAGACAGATGTGATAAGGGCCATATCAAACAAGCTTCACCTATCTTACTTCATGAACCTGTGGTCACACAGGCTCAAGTATTCCTTCCACTGCTGCAGTCTCACTCATTCATGCCTTTTCATCCTATGAAATGTGTGCTTACAATTTTCCATTGACCCTCCACAAAGTTTGCACTTATCATACTGAAGGTCCTCTAGGTTGAGTTACATTTCATGAATGCTAGAGAAGGACTTGGGCTATGGTTTACTCTCACTGTACAGCTAATTGACCTTTACCTTATTATACATTTTCTAAAGGCTTTTTGAATCTAGATTATCCATCATTTGAAGTGTGTCAAAACCTAGTTTTGCCACCCCCATGTTTTTCTATTACCCTTTGGGTCACCCACAACATTTGATCCCAAGATGTTATCATATTGCAAGATTGTCGACCATGCAACATAACCAGGGTAATGTAAAAAGATGATTGTTTGCACCACAGCAACCCACCTGCTTCATAAATATACATTTGCTTTTCAAATAAGCATTTCTTCATGCAAAGGGCTGTGAAATACAAGGTTCAAGGAGAATTTAAAATATTGCTAATAGCTGAAAATAATAATGCAGCACATTTGTATTGTGCTTTATGGTTTGCAAATGTCTTTTTTCAAAACCAGCTTGACAGGTAGTGTATTAAACTCACATTTTATCTTTTTTTTTTTTGTTAGGGGGTGTTTCTTTTTTTTAAATTTATTTAATTTTTCAACATTCATTTCCACAAGATTTTGAGTTCCAAATTTTCTTCCCATCTCTCCCCTCCCCCAGTCCCAAGACACCATGCATTCTGTTTGTCCCTTCCGCCAATCTGCCCTCTCTTGTATTACACCCTTCTTTCCCTTATCCTCATCTTCTCTCTTATGTCGTAGGGAAGGCTAGATTTCTATACCCCATTACCAGTGTTTCTTATTTCCCAGTTGCATGCAAAAATAATTCTCAACATTTGTTGCTAAATCTTTGAGTTCCAACTTCTCTCCCTTCTTCCCTCCCTACACATTTTCACTGTGAAGGCAAACAATTCAGTATAGGCTATATATGTGTAGTTATGCAAAAGGCTTCCATAATAGTTGTGTTGTGAAAGACTATATTTCCCCCCAACCTATCCTGTCCCTCATTTATTCTATTCTCTTTTATCCTTGTCCCTCCCCAACAACGTTTACTTCTAATTACACCCTACTCCCATTTATCCTCTCTTTTATCATCTCCATCACCGCCCTTGTCCCCTTCTCCCCTACTTTCCTGTAGTATAAGATAGATTTTCATACCAAATTGAATGCGCATGCTATTCCCTCCTTAAGCCAAATGTGATGAGATAAGTTTCACTTTTTCCCTCTCACCTCTTCCCTTTTCCCCTCCATTGAAAAAGTTTTTTCTTGTCTCTTTTATGAGACATAATTTGCTCCATTCCATTTCTCCCTTTCTCCTCCCAATATATTCCTCCCTTACCTCCTAACTTTATTTTTTTAGATATCATCCCTTCCTATTCAACTCACCCTGTGTCCCCTGTCTATATGTGCATAATCCCTCCAACTACTCAAATACTAAGAAAAATCTCAAGAGTTACAAATATTATCTTTCCATGTAGGAACGTAAACAGTTCAACTTTAGTAAGTCTCTTATGATTTCTCTTTCCTGTTTACCTTTTCATGCTTCTCTTGATTCTTGTATTTGAAAGTCAAATTTTCTATTAAGCTCTGGTATTTTCATCAAGTATGCTTGAAAGTCCTGTATTTAATTGAATAACCATTTTTTCTCCTGAAGTATTATACTCAGTTTTTCAGTGTAGGTGATTCTTTGGTTTTAATCCTGGTTCCTTGAACTTCTGGAACATCATATTCCAAGCACTTTGATCCCTTATTGTAGAAGCTGCTAGATCTTGTGTTATCTTGATTACATTTCCATAATACTTGAATTGTTTCTTTCTGGCTGCTTGAAATATTTTCTCCTTGACCTGAGATCTCTGGAATCTGATTACAATATTCCTTGGAATTGTTCTTTTTGTATCTCTTTTAGGAGGTGATTGGAGGATTATTTCAATATTTATTTTGCCCTCTGGTTCTAGAATATCAGGGCAGTTTTCCTTGATAATTTCATGAAAGATGATGTCTAGGCTCTTTTTTTGGTCGTGGCTTTCAGGTAGTCCCATAATTTTTAAATTGTTTCTCCTGCATCTATTTTCCAGGTCAGTTGTTTTTCCAATGAGGTATTTCACATTATCTTCCATTTTTTTCATTCTTTTGGTTTTGTTTTGTAACTTCTTTGTTTCTCATAAAGCCACTTTCCTTTCTAATTTTTAAAGAACTATTTTCTTCAGTGACCTTTTGAACCTCCTTTTCCATTTCATCAATTCTACTCTTTAAAGCATTCTTCTACTCATTGGCTTTTTGAACCTCTTTTGACATTTGGATTAGTCTATTTTTAAAGGTGCTATTTGCTTCAGCAATTTTGAGGGGGTCTCTTTTAGCAAGCTGTTGACTTGTTTTTCATGATTTTCTTGCATTGCTCTCATTTCTTTTCCCAATTTTTCCTCCACCTCTCTTACCTGATTTTCAAAATATTTTTTGAGCTCTTTCATAGCTTGATACCATTGCATATTTATTTTGGAGGTTTTGGATGCAGAAACTTTGACTTTTATGTCTTCCTCTGATGGTACGCTTTGCTTTTCCTCATCAGAAAGGATGGAGGAAAATATCTTAGACAATAACTTTCTATAGTCTTGCTTTTTTCCCTTTATGGGGCATTTCCCCAGCCAGTTACTTGACATTTGAGTCCTTTGTCAGGTGGAGGGTATACTCTAGGGACCTGTAAGTTCTCAGTTTCTCCAAGTTGGTACAATCAAGGGAGAAGAATCTACTCTTCTCCTGGTCTGAGCTCTGGTCTGGGAGCAACCACAAGCTTCTCTGCCCAGGATCTGAGAGTAGGGTTCCCTATCCACAACTGCCTCTAGTTCCACCAGGCCAGCACTCTTTCTCAACCCCAGATTACCCCTCAGGGCTGAGATTCAGATCAGCTGCTTGATTCCTCCAGGGTCTTTAAGCTAAGGGCTTCAAAAATGAATGCTGCAGCCACCTGGGGCCAGGGCTAGGGCAGAAACATGCTCCCTTCTCACCCAGGTAAAAGAGCTTTCTCTCTGATGTTTGAAGCTGTCTTTGTTGTTTATGGGTTGAGGAACTTTGGAACTGCAGCTGCTGCCCAAGGTTCTGTACCGTGAAGCCTGCCCCAGTCCTGTCCCTGCTGTATTGCATGGTGCTCCACTCGGGGCCTGGTGCTATAGACCTTTCCTCTCAGCCTTCCAGGATACCTTGGGCTGGAAATAGTTTTCACTCTGTCATTCTGTGGCTTTTGCTGCTCTAGAATTTGTTTAGAGACATTTTTTACAGATATTTTATGGGCTATGGGAGGATAGTTACAGCAGATCTGTCTCTACTCCACCATCTTGACTCTGCCCTAAACTCCCATTTTAAAGATGAGAAAACACAGATTTCTATAATATAAAATTTCACATGATAAAGACATTTGAAAGTGCCAAAGTTCTATGTAGGGTTGGAGATGATTATCAACACAAAACATCATAGAACTCTTCATGGAAGAGGCTTCATTTGAGCTGGATTTTAAAGGATGTATAGGAATGCAGCAAGCAAAAAGGATGAGGGTATCCCTGAAGAACTTACTATGTGCCAGGCACTATAAGAACTGGGGACACAAATACAAGCAAGAAAAAAAAGAAAGAAAATTTCCTGACCTTAAAGAGCTTACATTTTGTTTGGGGAAGACATCATATAAAAGGAATGCTGAAGAAGGAATGAGGGAAAAAGGTACTTGGCCACAGGAATCCTTAAATAGGAGTTCTGAGAAGAATCATCCAGTCAGAGGGAGGGATTTCAGCAAATGAATGTATTTCTGATGTGTGAATTCCAGGGGTGAAGTGATCTTCCTACATGAAGAGTTGGGGGAGTGGGAACATGAAGGAGGAATCCAAATTGCAGCTGTCTGAGCCACCAGAAGAAGATTGAGGATAAGCTAATTGTGGAGAAACAGATAAGCTACAAGAGCTCTCAGCTAGCTGGTGCAGAAACAGCATAAGCAGATGTATAGAGCTAGAAAAGTATAAAAAAGTAAAAAAAAAAAGTATATAAGACATAGTATATAAGTATATAAAATAAAAGTTATTTTTAAAGTATGTAAAACCAAGGTATATTAGAAATTGCTCTGGGAGAATACAAAGTATAATTAGACTGGACTAGAGGAATTATGAGATGAGAAAGGGATAATATAAGATGAGAAAGAGAAACTGGCACTAGATTGTGCATGGCCTTGACTATCAAAAGATGCTGCATTTGTACTCCCTATAAATTGGGGGTTCACTGAATATTTTTGAGCTGTGATGTGACCAGATATATTAATAAGGGAAATCATTCTGGAATAAGCCAAACTTTCAAATGCCTTTGTCATTGATAAAAACAGTAAATTCAAAAGGGGCTTAGCTGGAAAGATGATAATCAGTTCAGTTTTTTGACATGTTGAGTTTGAGATATTGATGTAATATCTAGGCAGAAATTCAATTCAATTCAATACACATTTTAAAGCACCAACTAGATGCCAAGCACTATGTTAAACATGATGACTATAAGACCGAAAAAAAAAAAAATAAACTAATCTTAACCTCAAGGAGTTTACACATTCTGCTTGTGGATAAAAAAAGGCAAATATTAAAAGATATTTATATAAAATATATGTAAAGTAATGGGTGGGAATAGCAACTGAGGCAACAAGAAAGGTTTTATATAGAAGATGGAAGTCGAGCTGAACCTTGAAAGGAATATAAAGTTAAGTATCTGAGGTCAGATTTGAACTCAAATCTTCCTGACTCCAAGTTTCCTCATCTATAAAAGGAGCTGGAGAAGGAAATAGTAAAGCACTCCTAACTATTAAGAAAACCCCTCATGGGATCATGAAGAGATGTAAACAACTGAAAAAATGACTGAGCAATGAAAATTCTAAGAGGCAGAGGCAAGGAGAGACCAAATTTCAAGCAGGGAGAATTTCAGTACACAGAGAGGAGAGAGAGGATGCTGTATATGGGAAACTATTCTGTGAAGGACAGAGTAGAGAAGAGGAGATTTTTGTCTACTGCCATAGCCAAGGTAAGAGGTGAAATATTATAGGCAGTTGGAAATAAAGGCTGAAAGCTTAGAAGACAAATCAGGGCTGGAGATGAAGATTTGGGAGTCTTCAAACCATAAAATGCTCCCAGTTGGAAGGGATTTATTTCAGAGCCAAGCTAGTCTAACTAGTCCCTTCTACAACATAACCATCAAATGTTCATTCTTACCCTGTGTGTGTGCCAGAAAAGGAAAAAAAGTGAAAAGAAGGGATGGAAGAAGATGGGGAAGAGGAGTGGAAAAGGAGAAGAAAGAGAAGTGAAGATAGATAAAGGGAAAGAGCAAGGAAGAAAAAATAAAAAAAGAGATGAGCAGGGAGAGAATATGTAAGTAAGTATAGAGAAAGAAAGTGGAAGAAGGAAGAAGTCATAGGCTGGGAGAAAAGGTAAAGGGAGCAGAAGGGACGTGAGAAAGAAGAAGTGTAAGAAAATCAAAGAAAGCAAGGAGAGATAGAAGGAAAGAAGAAAGCGAAGAAGGAATTTTCCATCAGTTTTACATGCCTTGTTTAATTTTGTTTCTTTGGTAGAGGTTATCAGATTTTAGGTTGAAAACACTAACAGGATGAGATTTTAATTTTCTTTCTCTCCACTGGAGCATTGAATAAATTCAGAATATGCAAATCTGACTAGCATCTCATTTCCCAATTTGTGGTGTTTTGCTTTGGGCTGCCAGCAATCAGTTCTGTGACTTGGAAAAAGCATACCTTTGAGACATGGCTCCCTTCCTGGCAGAGAAGTCCTGTAGCTCAACAGAAAGCCTGACAGCTGTTTGGATATGCCCCAATGGTGCCTCTTTTTTTTTTTTTTTTTTTGCAAAGGAAACTGATTACAAAGGAGCATCAGCTGCTCCCTTTATAATCACAAGGGTTAGTGTGCATGTCTATGTGTGGCACTCCATCGAAAGTCAGTGCTACTTGCTGAAGCGTCCAAAGATCCAAATGTATTTGGGCATCAAGATGATGTTTGACAATAGTAATAATGCCTGCTGGGAAACATGATGGCAGCCCAGCTATACAGGTCTGAATTCTACAGCTTCACTCAATTGGACTGGTCATGAGGACAGAGGAAACAGTCAGCTGAAACTGAACATATGTCACATCCTGAATATTTGCCTTGAACTTACTATAGATCTAACCTCTGAAGGCTATAGATTCTAGAGAGGTAGTTGAAGATATGATACCTGCCATCAATGATATTTCAATAAACAAGCAGTAGACTTGGGAGTCAGGAAGATCAAGGTTCAAATCTGATCTCTCATACTAACTGGTTATGTGACCATGGGTAAGTCACTTCACTTCTCAAGTGACTAAGTCTCAATTTGCTTATCTCTAAAGTGAGCAGTGTGTACTAGATGTCCTCTAAGTCTACTCTCCTAGAATCTGAGGAGACAAAATGAACACATAGGACATAGATAATAATAATAACAGCTACATTTACATAACATTTACTATATGCCAAGCACTATACTGTTTATAATCATTATCTCAGTTGATTCTCACAACCTACCTGGGAAGTAGGTGCTATTATTATCTCCATTTTACAGATGAGGAAACTGAGGCAAACAGAGGTGAAGTGACTTGCACAGAATCATGAAGCGATGAGTAAGTGTCTGAGGCAAGATTTCAACTCAGACCCTCCTGACTCCAGATCCAGCACTCTGGACACCAGATATTTGTGAGACTTTATGACCATTAAGATGCTTTCTACCTCTTAGGTTATGGAGGAGTAAGTCACATTTCTGGAGCAAATAATAAGTATGCCCCTGCTTACCAACTAGATAATGCTGAGTATGTTTCTAAGCCTCTATAAGACTTTTTCTAAATGTAAAATGGACTAGAGTTGAGGCAGCAGTATATCCAATTAGTTAAGCTCCAGGGTTTTTCTGGCATCTAACATTCAATGACTTCATTTCATTTCCCTCACAACCATCTTATGAGCTAAGTAACCTGAGTATGATGGTTCCCAGTTTACACATGAGCAGAGAACTATGAAAATGACGTGCCCTAGCCACAGTGACACAGGTAGAAAATATCAGAGTACTGCAGGATTCGAACACAAGGCTCCTGATTCTAAATCCACTATAATAGGCTTCTTGTTGCTATTGTTCAGGTGTTTTCATCATGTCCAAGTCTTCATGACTCCATTTGGAGTTCTCTTGGCAGAAATACTGGAGTGGTTTGTCATTTTCTTCTCCAGCTCAGGAAGTGTCTGAGGCCAGATTTGAATTCAGGAAGATGATTCTTCCTGATTCCAGCTACTATGCATTATCCACTTCACCACCCGACTGCCCCAATACTATGCTCAGCAGATGATTCAGCAGAACTTATTGAATGCTGTACTTCAAATGTGAGAAAAGGTAATCGATTCAAATCAGAGGACATCCAGGAGACTTCCCATTAATCCTTGAAAAATAAATGGAATTTAGAGGATAGAACAATGTCATTTAGTGCATCTGGAAACAGTTGAAGGTTCTTCTTGCTTTTTTCCATCTCCTTTTCCTCCTCTTCATCCATCTTTCTTCCTCCTCTTTTTCTTCCTCTTCTTCTCCTACTCTCACTCTTTCTCCTCCCCAGCCCTACCCTTGCTACCCTGTTACTATTTAGAGAGGACATTTTATGCTGCCTTACCTGGATTTATAGTAAATCCCAATAGAAGATAACATCCTTAATGCCGGAGACTTCATTTTTGCTTTCCTCTTCCCGGGAGTTAGTACAGTGTCTGGCTTAATGAAATGAATGGAATATTTTGGATCTATTCTCTGGGCCTTCATTGTATCACCAGTAAAATGAGGGGCTTGGACCAGATTGCTGCTAAGGTCCTTTCCAGCTCTATGGGGGAGGGGAGGTTATCATTATCAACATCAAGTTCATAGAATCACAGATTTAGAACTAGAAGGGACCTTAGAAGTAATCTTGTTCAAAATGCTCAATTTTCAGAAAAGGAAACTGAGGGTAAGAAAGCCAGTGACTTAACCAAGATCACACAGGTAATAGAAGATCTGGGATTTGAACTCAGGTCTTATTACTAAAACCCATTGTCATTTAATACTTCATCAGGTAGTTGATTGTTTTCTTAGAATAATTACATGGTTTGAGCATGTCCATTCCCACCCCTTCATTCACATTCTCTTTAAAATCTCAAATGATGAATTCAGTCCACTTTTTTGTCAATGATCTGATATGCCTAACTTGTTCTGATGCCATATATATTCATGAAAAAACAAGGGAGGAAATAGTCCCCTTCTCAACATATCCCGAGACTTTGATAAGCAGAACAATCACTTAATTGGCACATTTCTCTTTCTTCTGGTGTTCAGACTGTGACAATAGGCTTCTGATGTAAATCAAAAGGTCTAGGGAAATAGATGCTCATTTGTGAGTTCCTAGAATCAAAACAAGTTCTTACCTTGGAAACCCAGCTCAGTCAAAGAAACAGTGCAAAAGTCAAAATTTTCCAAATAGAAGAATCACTAAAGAAGGGGACAGGATGCCTACTGGGGTACCTGAAATATTCATATTAAAAATTCCTTTGGACTAAGGCACCTGCCACTTACAGTTTATATGACCTTGGACAAGTCATTTAGCCACCTTATGTCTCTATTTCCTCAATCTTTAAAAAGACATTTAAGTGGCATAGTGGACAAAATGCTGGACTTGGAGTCAGGAAGACCTAAATTGCAATCTGACTTCAAACGCTTCCTAGCTGTGCAACCCCGAGCAAATCATCTGATCTTTATTTTATTCAGTTACCTCAACTCTAAAGTGAGGATAATAATAGCATATCTATCTCTCAAGGGTTTTGAGATAATATTTGTAAAGTACTTAGCACAATGCATGGCACTTAATAGATGCTTAACAGATGGCTGTTTCCTTCAGTTCCTAAAATGAATGGTTTATATAAGTCTATAAAGTTTCTTCCAAGTTTAATATACTATAATTCATGTTAGGTTCTATAATTCTTTATTTCTAATTGCCTTAGGGTTAGAGAGATGGTGGGATTAGGAATTGGGGAACCAAGAAAACCATATTTTATTACCCACAAATAGAACAGGAATTCCCTAATTTCTCTTTGCCAATCTAAGTACTTTCTAGTATTTTAACTATCCAATCAACACTAATCTCTCTTATCTTGATTTCCAATACTCTCATGTATATTCTGCTATTTTTTTAATGTGAATTATTACCTGTAATCATTGCACAGGGTGGAAAGTGGGGGTGGAAGACATCATTTTGAATTTTTTTTCAATTAACAAGTGTTTCTTTTCTTTCCCTTTCATCTGCCCACTAGAAAAAAAAAGAAATACATAATAATAAAAATGTATATTCAAGTAAAACCATTTTCCAGATTGGCCATGTCCAACAATGTGTATCTCACTTTATATATATATTACTTCATCACCTTAAAAGGAGGTAGGTAATTAAGGAAATTCCACAAATATTTATTAAACAAGATGTCCCTGTATATGTTCTGACTGTTATTGTATAAATCACTTTGCTAATCCTAATTTTACTGTATATCAGTTCATACAAGTCTTCTAAGGTTTCTCTGAAACCATCAAGAAAGTACCTTTCTCAAAAGTGCCTTTTTCTATGTAATTCTCAATCCTAAGGTACCTCACTTCCACACTTATCCCCATTCTCCATAACAACAACAACCATTAATTATATGCCTGCCAAGGCACTGTATTAAACACTAGAGATACAAAGAAAGGCAAACAAAAAGTTCTTGAGGAGCTTACAGTGTAATGGAGAAGACAAGATGCAAACAATGTAAAAATAAGATATATACATATTAATATACATTCACACTAATATACATACATATTAATATATACATATTCAGTGTGTGTGTGTGTGTGTGTGTGTGTGTGTGTGTGTGTGTAACTAGTCTAAGATAGAAGGCGCTGGCACTGAGGGAACAAAAAATATTTCTGAAGAAGGTGAAATTTTTACCTGAAACTTAAAGGAAATCAGGGGGCAAGTCAAGGATACAATTCAAGGCATTGTGGACAGTTGCTGAAAATGTAAGGATTTAGAATATGGGATGCATTTTTGGCAAGGAATAGGAAAGAGGGCAATATCACTGGATTATATCATTTGTGGAAGGAACCAAGCTATAGAAAGACTGGAAAGATAGGAAGAGGTCAGATTATGAAGGGCTTTATAAGTCAGAGGATTTTATATTTGATTCCAGAGATGATAGAGTTACCAGGTTAATTAAATAGTACAGAGGAGGGAGCAATATCATGGTTAGACTTGTGCTTTAAAGAAGATCAATTTGTTAACTGAGTGGAGAATGGACTGGTATGGAAAGAGATTTGAGGAAGAGAAAACTACTAATAGTTTTAGCTATCGCAATAGCTATTGCAATAGTCCAGATATGAAATGATAAATAATGATAAATACCTGAATCAAGCTTGTGGTAGTTTCATAGGTGAGGACTGTACACAAGAGAGGTTATGAAGGTATAATTGACGAGATTTGGCAAGTAGGTGAATATAAGGGGAGGAGAGAGAGAGAGAGAGAGAGAGAGAGAGAGAGAGAGAGAGAGAGAGAGGGAGAGAGAGAGGGAGGGAGAGAGGGAGAGAGGGAGAGAGAGAGAGAGAAAGAGAGAGAGAGAGAGAGGGAGGGAGAGAGAGAGAAAAGGAGAAAGAAAAGAGGAGAGGAGAAAGGAGAGAAGAGAGAGAATGACAAAGAAAAGGAGAGAGAGAATGAGAGAGAAGAGGAAGGAATAGAAGAGAAAGAGAGGAGAAGGGAGGAAAAGGGAGGAAAAGAGAAAAAGAGAGAAACAGAGAGAGAGAAAATATTATACTGTTATTGGCTTTTTATTTTCTGCCTTCACAGGTAAATAGATTATCATTATTATGAAAAATAACAGCAAAAATTTAGAAAATTTACATTTATTTCCCTTAACATAGCTGCCTTGTTACTTGCCATCCTATTTGTATCCTTCCTTCCGTTGTCAAACTTTACTAACATGTAGCCCACACACTATGAATATTTTTCTCTCTACCAATTCTTGCTTCATTCCTTGGCCACCTCCAACACTTTACTGAAAATATTGTCTCAAAAATAACTGTTTGTCTAATTGTCCCACCTGTCTTCTTAAAGACTTTGCCAATGGAATATAGGCTTTACCAGGTCCTACTAAGCTGAAAAGACTGAGTATACATAGACACAGTGGCATACTATGTGTCTATTGTCTAAGAACCAGGCTAGCTAAACTTGGAAAGGATTGTCACCAGAAGGTTCACTGAAAACCAATGAATTTAATTGGGCCCCAAAACTAAAAAATAGCTGCTAAGGCAAAGAGAGATTGATATCTATATCAATGGAAAGTGTAAGTGGCCAAATTGACAAAATCATGGAACAAAGGTTAATTCTCTCCAGCTAGGATGTAGACTCCTCAAGGGTAGGCCTTTGTTTTATGTCTCAGTGTATCCCAAATAACATAGAGCACAGCAAGTATGCAACTGGTGTTCAATTAATATTTGTTTGATTGAGGCAAACAATTTGCACATTGGAGCAAAATGAAGTTATCAATAGAAAGAACCAGCTGAATTTTAATATTTGGAAACACATGCAATCCTGGACAGCTATTAGGACATCAATTCCTTTTTTTTATATATAATGAAATGACCTGACTATATAACTGGAGATACATTCACATTTTGGATATTGTTCATTTGTCATCATTAGGACCTAGCACTTGTTAAATTCCAAGAACACAAAATCTTAGCGATCATGGAAAATGCACCCATCTTCTCTCAATACTGAAAGTATCATTACCAGTTTGGGGTGGTCTACTTACTCCAGAGTACACAGCACTCTGAAGATATTCACTTAAGATTTTCAAGACTGTATCCATTTCAGTATTATGCTCAACAGTGCTAATTTAATTTATTATTCTTATATCAAGACAGAGTTACTGACTCACCTTAAGTATGTTGAAAAGAAGAGAGGAGCAAAAAAATAGGAGAAGAGAGATTCGTTGGACTTTGTGATACCTTTTCAATAGTGGAGTTGATGCTCTACTCATCAATACCTTCTCTCACTGAGTCAACCATATGATGAAGGGCTGAATTTACAATAGGGTAGATAGAGATGAGACACGATCTATGTACTATCTCACCTTCCTATTAATAACTAAATTTCAGGAAGGTAGAGACCACATCTTCATTGTATTCTCTCCATATAGTAGGTTCCTAATATGTATTTTTCAATGAATGAACTATAACAGTTTGTATTTGTAAAATGAGAGCAATATGGTGAGGTGGATAGAATTTAAACTCCTTTAAGTCAGGGGATTTTTCATTTATGTCTCTTTAGACCCAACACCTAGCATAATGACTGGGAAATAGCAGGCATTTAATGCTTGTTGACTGATAATCTACAAATAACTTTTGAGTCAAGGTAAACAGAGTTCAATTCCCATCTTTGACACATACTATTTATGTGACCATAGGCAAGTAACTTAGCCTCTCAATTCTCCAGGCAGTAACATTGGTATTGTTAACACTTCACTGGAAGCTGCCTACCTAGGGCCTGAAAAAACATATCTGTAGTGCTTTGTGATTTAGAAATGTCTGCCTTGCAACAACCTTACCAATATTACTTAGTATTCATTAAGTTCTTGCTATGTGCCAGGCATTATGCTAAGCAATAGGAATATAAGGGAAGGAAAAAAATGGTCCCAGTCCTCACAGAGTTCAAATTCTAGTGGAAGAGATAATAGAAGGTAATGTCAAAAGGCTTTCCCATCCTTCATTAATAGCTGGGGGTAGGGGGTGAAAAGTCCCCCTGCACATGGTAGGATTTGAACTGAGCCATGAATGGAAAGGAAAGAGGTATACTACAGGAATAATCTAAGGTTGAGTTTGGCAAGATGTGATCACCAGAAGAACAAAGGGACAAGGGACTTGGGAATAAAGATTAATGTGGGGTTAAGTTAGTTCACCAAAGGGTTGAGATAAGACAAGCTGAAGAGTATTGTTAATGCAAGAATTTTTATCCTCATTTTGGAAATGAGGGACTACGGCTCAGAGAGATTATACTATTTGCCCAAGATCACAGAGCTGAAAAGTGTAGAGGTTACAGGTTAATTTGCCTTCCTTTGAAAGATTAGATTTATCTACTGTTATCTCCTTGAAAGGACTGAGACAATCTCCTTAGCCTGAAAGACTTGTTGATCCCTTCATAACTTGTTAAGGATGAGAAAATGAGTCTCAGAAATTAGGGATGGACATCTTAACTCCTATTTTTGTGGATTGGAACCCACCCTTTAGATTAGGCTTATAAAAGGAACTCTTTATTGTAGAAATGGTCCTGTGGGAGTGATTCAGAAAAGAAACACTCAAGCCAGAGATCTAAGTGCACATTTGGAACCTAGGGTTCTTTTGACCACATCACATCATGTCACTCCACACCACACCACACCATATTGCACCATACCATACTTTGCCATATTCTACCATATCATTCCATACCATGGCATGCCATACGAGGTGGGAAGGCGGAAGTCTTTACATCCTCCCAGCCTCCTACAGTGCCTTTCCAGCATGAGACACATGTTGTATTGCCTCGTACTTGCCTGGTCTGAGAGCTGCCAGAGAGAGGCAGAGATGGGGGAACAACTCAATCATGTGGCCCCAGAAGAAGATGGACTCACATGAACTACGCACTTACATAGATGAGTAAGGAGCTCCTGGCCCCAGAGTTTCAGGGCTCAGCTTTTGAGAGCAGGTGTCATACCGTCTCAGCCTAAGGGATGGCAGCAATGGAGAGAGGAATTGTATGCTAGTGGGAGTTACTGAACTCCAAACTTCTGGAGGAGTATATAGAGTTTCTGTCTTGAAGAGCTAATGCACAGCTCTGGAGCTGATGGAACAGTAAGAGACTGAGCCATGATACTGATGAATAATAACAAAGACATTGTCTTCTAGCAATACTGAGTAAATCAATGATGTTGATGGTCTAAAGCAGAAGAGGGAAGGGAATACACATGTATTAATCACCTAGTACATGCCCACCATTATTCTAAATGCTTTCCCAATTTTATCTCATTTGATTTAGAAAGAAAAGGGCTTGTCTCTAAAGCAAACCCATGGGGTGGGGAGATCTAAGTCCTTAAGGAAGGACCATTAGGCTATTGAATGCTTGGGTTCCTTTCATGAGGCAAGAAATAACTGAGGAAGTCAAAAGTAACCTCACTAGCAACTCCAAGTTCCTACACTTCTGGGAGAGTCCAAGCCCTGAGGTTAGTAATGTAAGATGTTAGAAATTATAGACAATTATTCAGGTCCTTAGAATAAGACTGAGATGCATTAGCATGCTTGAGTTTTCTACTTTTGCAACCCCAAGTTCATTTGACTTCCCAGAGAAATCCAAACCCTTAGGATAGTACTATTTGACTCAAAGCCTATATAGATCTCTAGGTCTCACTATTAATACATTTTCTAATTGGTCTTTTAGTATGTCCTAGATGAATTTAAATATAGTTCAAGCTCAATATGATCTCCAGCATTTATTGTACATTTCTGGTATGGAGTCAGAAGACCTAGGTTTGACTCCCAGTCTCACTGGTTGCCAGAGAGTGACCCTTTAGCAACTCTCAGAATTTCAAATCTTGTTCCCTCATTTATAAGACAAGGATAATAATACCTGCCCTATCCATCTCACAAGGCTGTGATAAGGATTAATCAGCATAATGAGCTCCTATTAGGATCACAAATCTAAAACTAGGAGGAGTTCCTCTACATCAGAGGTATCAAACACATCCAAAAGACTCCTGTGCATGGCCCAAGTCAGATTAAAATGTAATTGAGATATATTTAATAAAATGAATAAAGATATAGTAAAACACAGATGTTATTACATTTTAAAACTAAGTCAATATGTGGCCTTCAGGCATCCTTATGGACACATTAGTGGTCTTCTTTCTATTTGAGTTTAACTTCACTTATCTAGGCCATTTCCTCATTTTATAGATGAGAAAATTGAGACCAGAGGTTAAATGACTTATCCAAGGTCACAAAGAAAATAAGTAGCACAACTGTTTTTTTTTTAACTCAGGATTCTAGAATAAGTGTTCTTTCCATTTTACAATGCTGCCTTTTTCTGTATGATTGTATAATTGCTCTATGATTATTGATGTAGTATGGTATAAAAGTGAGAGGGGAACAGCTATATGGTGCAGTGCTTAGAGTCAGGAAGACTCATCTTCCTGAGTGCAAATCCAGTCTCAGACATTTACTAGCTGTGTGACATTGAGTAAGTCATTTAATCCTGTTTGCCTCAGTTTCCTCATCTGTAAAATGAGTTGGAGAAGGAAATGGCAAAACACTCCAATATGTTTGCGCCCTCCCAAAAAAAAAGCCAAAAAGGGATCATAAAGAATTAAATACAACTGAAAACAACAATGCAAAATATAAGTGAGTAGTTGTTAGTGCAGTGAATACTATTTGATTAAGAGTAAGCCAATCCTGGAACAATTCTTCAAGACTGTTGGCTTGAATACTGACATTCAATTGCTCTAGATGTTATTTTCCCACTTCCCAAATCTACACTGATCTCCCTAATTCAGGTGTTCATTCTGATTTCTTGCTTTCAATGACTTTGAATTACCAGGTCCACGTGAACTACATTGCATGGCATGTAATAATTAGAGCTGGCCTCTAAATAGTGCTTTACACATGCTATCTGGTTTGTTCTTTACTAAACCCTATAAGGTAGCTTCTACAAATTTCCTTATCCCGGTTTCAAAAATGAAGGAATTGGGACTCAAAGCAGAGAGAGATTTACCCAGATAAAGCTGGTAAGTGTGAAAGATAGGATTCAGGTCCAGGTCTTTCCTGAATCCATGGTCAGGGTCCATGGTTTTTCCAACTATATCATATTATGCCATTTCATATCATACTATAACATGATACTATAGCATGGTATGCCATAACATCCCACACCATACAATGCCATACCATGGTATGTTGTACTACACTATCAGATCCCATTTCATATCATATTTTATAGTTTATTATACTAGATTATACCATACTATACCAAACCATAATATACAATATGTCCTACCATATCATAAAGATACAAACAAAGTAGATACAAGGTAAATCAGCTTAAAGGATCAAAGGATTTAGAGAACAAATGGACCATAGAGATCATTTAAACAGAAGTTCTTAACCTTTTGGTATCATGAATTCCTTTGGTAATCTGGTAAAGCCTATGACCCATTATAATGGTAATTTAAATGGGAAGATCTTTCCCATTCTTTAGTAGGCCCATGTGACCCGCCAAGGTCAAGAAGTCTGAGTCGCATGGAGTCTGTGGTTGGAGGAGTTTGGGGAACTTGTGGAACAGGAAGAGGAGGAGCAGAAGCAGAGCTGAGAGAAAGTTGCTCAGATAGTCAGAGCTGGGAAGGACAGAGAAAGCAGGCAGCTGGCTGTGAGTGAGAGAAGGGAATTTTGTTAAGGAAGCCTGTTTGTGGGAAGGCCTGGCATAGACTTCTTGGTTACTGTGACTGATTTCTTTGTTGCTGTGATGGATTTCGTTTTCTGGTGTTGGCATTCAGATTTCTGGTATTTGAATAAATGTTTTGGTTCTGTCTTCTAGGTGGAGAGTCTTATATTTTGTGATTCTTATACCAGCACAATTATACTTGCCAAAGGCAATGTGAATATCACATTGGTGCTACACCCATTTCTCAGAATAATGTTTTAAAGACATGCAATATCATGAAGGAAACCAATTATACTTTAAAAATCAATTATTAAAATATTTTTAATAAAGTTCACAGATACCAGGTTAATAACCCCTGATTTAAACTACTATCCTCCTCATTTTACAAAATTGAGGCCATGAGAAATTGTGTGATTTGACCAGGATCAGAAAGATAATAGTTGCCTGGTATTTAAGCTCAAATTTCCTAATTTCATATGCAGAATTCCTTCCTCTATACCAGACTGCCTGCAATTTGTATATTACACAGATTATAAATTTCAGTCTGTAATAGAATCTAAATCTTATAATTCCTGGTCTAGTGCTTGTTCCATTAAAACAAGGATAATAAAATCTGGTGTGACCTACAACTGTTTGCAAAATAATTTATATATGATATTTCATTTGAGCCTGAAAATAACCTTGAGAAGTAGGTATTACTCATTCTACAGATGATGAAACTGAAACTTAAAGAATTTGTGACTTGTATGTAATAACACAGAATCATATAATTACAAAATTTCTATGTTATAAATACATTACTTCAACCCTTGCTCAAAAAAGCCTCAGGGACAGAGCCAAGATGGCAGAGTAGAAAGAGGTACATACTCTAGATCTTCCCCCACAGCTCATAAAATACCTATAAAGAAAGACTCTCAACAAATTCCAGAGCAGCAGAAGACACAGAACGATGGAGTGGAGGAGATTTCCAGCCCAGGGTGACCTGGAAAAACAATAGGAAAGATCTGTCACACCCCACACAGAGCCCAGCCTACCCTTGGCCATGCAGTGCTTGGAACAGCAGGGCCAGAGCAGGCCTCAGGGGCAGAACCCCCGGCAGCAGCAGCAGAGGTTCCCAGACTCCTCAACCCACAAACTCCAGAAGCAGTTTCAAAGGTCAGTGAGAGGGTTTTTTCACCTCTGCGATAAGGGAGCAGAGTCCTCCCCTACCCTGGCCCAGGCAGCAGTGGTAACAGCAGCAGCAAGCAGCAGGGCTATTGCAGTGGCCACAGCAGCAGCCAGGGCCCCTTGTTGGAGCAGCTCAGCTTAAAGCCCCTGGGGGAATTGAGCAGCTGATTTGAACCTCAGTCCTGAGTGGCAGCCCTGAGAACCATCCCCATAAAGTTCCTGGAGGAATTGAGTAACTGATCTGAATCTTAGAGGAGAGCCAGGCCTGAAAGTAAACTCCTCTCCCTTGATTGTGCCACCTTGGAGAAACTGAGAGTTTACATGTCTCCAGAGTATATCCTACTCTTGACAAAGGACCCAAAAGCCAAATAACTGATTGGGAAAATACTCAAAAAAGGGGGAAAAAATAGACTATAGAAAGTTACTTTCTTGGTGAACAGGTATTCTCTCCCATCCTTCCAGATGAGGAAGAACAATGTTTACCATCAAGGGAAGACATAAAAGTCAAGGTTTCTGCATCAAAATCTCCAAAATAAATATTCAATGATCCCAGGCCATGGAAGAGCTCAAAAAAGACTTTGAAAATCAAGTTAGAGAGGTGGAGGGAAAATTGGGAAGAGAAATGAGAGTGATACAAGAAAATCATGAAAAGAGATTCAAGAGCTTGCCAAAGGAGACCCAAAAAAAAAAAAATACTGAAGACAGTAACACCTTAAAAATAGGCCAACTGAATTGGCAAAAAAGGTCCAAAAAGTCATTGAGGAGAAGAATGATTTAAAAAGCAGAATTAGCCAAATGGAAAAGGAGGTTCAAAAACTCGCTGAAGAAAATAGTTCTTTAAAAATTAGAAAGGAAGGGGTGGAGTCAAGATGGTGGAGTAGAAAAACACATGTATAGGAGCTCCCAACCCACAGCCCATAGATTTAATGTAAGAAGAGCTCCCCAGAAGTTCTGAATCACTACAGGGGGTGTAGAAACATGGTGGAAGAGATTTCCAATCCAGAGAACCCTGGAGAACCATCCCCAGGGTCCGTCACGCCCCAGAAAGTGGACCCCACCCCAGCGCTGCCCTGGCCACAGCCCCAGAGAAGCTGATCCGAGCAGGCTTCAGGAACGGAACCTCCAGCGGCCTGGAAGGTACCTCCGCCAACAGACTCTACAGGTCAGTGAGAGACACACCTGCACTGACCGAGAGGGGAGCAGGGTGTCTCTGTGGCTCAGGGCCCCTCGGGAGGAAGCAGCGGAGGCAGAGGCAGTGGTGGTGGCGGAGGCAGCAGCGGCACAGCCGCGGCGGCACAGGACTCCCCCAGCAGCAGGCAGGATTTTCATTACTGAAAGTCTCTGCATAAACCACCTGAAGGAGCTGAGCCTGGGAGATGGCCCTGCCCCACCCGCTCCATTTCTGAAGGTCTCTGCATAAAGCCCGTGAGGGAACTGAGCCTGGGAGGCGGCCCTGCCCCACCCGCTCCATTTCTGAAGGTCGCTGCATAAAGCCCCTGAGGGAACTGAGCCTGGGAGGCGGCCCCACCCCCACCCCAGCACCACAACTAAAGCTCACATTGAATAGCAGCCACGCCTGCCAGGGAAAGTCCATTTGAATCTCAGACCCCAAGCACTAGCTGGGTGGATCTGGGTCGGGGTGGACAGGAATCTCAGAAGTCAAGTAACTGGCTGCGAAAATGCCCAGAAAAGGAAAGAAAAATAAGACTATAGAGAGTTTTTTCGAACAGATGCAAATGATCCCGACTTTCGGATCTGACGACGACGAGGACATATTCTTGCCATCAGGGAAAGATGTGGAGGGTGGGGCCTCGGTACCTCAGACATCCCAGGGGGATGTCGGGTGGGCTCAGGCCTTGGAAGAGCTCAAAAAGGATATTGAAAAGCAAGTTAGACAGGTGGAGGAAAAACTGGGAAGAGAAATGAGAGAGATGCAAGAAAAGTATGAAAAACGGGTCAATACCTTGGTAAAGGAGACCCAAAAAAATGCTGAAGAAAATAACACCTTGAAGAATAGGCTCACTCAATTGGCAAAAGAGGTTCAAAAAGCCAATGAGGAGAAGAATGCTTTCAAAAGCAGAATGAGCCAAATGGAAAAAGAGGTTCAAAAGCTCACTGAAGAGAATAGTTCTCTCAAAATTAGAATGGAACAGAGGGAGTCTAATGACTTTACGAGAAACCAAGAAATCACCAAACAAAACCAAAAGAATGAAAAAATGGAAGAGAATGTGAAATATCTCATGGGAAAAACAACTGACCTGGAAAATAGATCCAGGAGAGACAATTTAAAAATTATGGGACTACCTGAAAGTCATGATCAAAAAAAGAGCCTAGATATCCTCTTCCATGAAATTATCGAGGAAAACTGCCCTGACATTCTAGAACCAGAGGGCAAAATAAGTATTGAAAGAATCCATCGATCACCACCTGAAAGAGATCCAAAAAGAGAAACTCCTAGGAACATTGTGGCCAAATTCCAGAACTCCCAGCTCAAGGAAAAAATCTTGCAAGCAGCTAGAAAGAAACAATTCCAGTATTGTGGAAATAAAATCAGGATAACTCAAGATCTAGCAGCTTCTACATTAAGGGATCGAAGGGCGTGGAATAGGATATTCCAGAAGTCAAAGGAACTAGGACTCAAACCAAGAATCACCTACCCAGCAAAACTGAGTATAATACTTCAGGGGAAAATATGGTTTTTCAATGAAACAGAGGACTTTCAATCATCCTTGATGAAAAGACCAGAGTTGAAAAGAAAATTTGACTTTCAAACACAAGAATGAGAAGAAGCATAAAAAAGTAAACAGCAAAGAGAAGTCTTAAGGGACTTACCATAAGTGAACTGTTTACATTCCTACATGGAAAGACAATATTTGTAACTCTTAAAACTTTTAAGTATCTGGGTAGTTGGTGGGACCACACACACACGTACACGTATGCACGCACACACACATACACACATGCACACACATACAGAGATAGAGAGTGAATGGAATAGGATGGGACCATATCTTAAAAGAAATTAAGGTAAATGGTGAGAGAGAAATGTAGTGGGAGGAAAGAGGGTGAAATGGAATGGGGTAATTATATGTCATTTAACAGGCAAGCAGGAGACTTTTTAGTGGAGGGAAAAAGAGGAGAGCTGAGAGAAAAAAAACAAGAAGTTTACCCTCATCACATTTGACTAAAGGAAGGAATAAAATGTACACTCATTTTGGTATGAAAACCTATCTTACAGTATGGGAAAGTGGGGGAGAAGGAGATAAGCAAGGGTGGGGGATGATGGAAGGGAGGGCAAAGGGAGGAGGGAGCAATTTGAAGTCAACACTCAGGGAGGGACAGGATCAAAAGAGAGAAGAGAAACAATGAGGGGCAGGATAGGATGGAGGGTAATTCAGTTAGTCTTACACAACACGACTATCATGGAAGTCATTTGCAAAACTACACAGAAATGGCCTATATTGAATTGCCTGCCTTCCCAAAGGGAATGGGTGGGGAGGGAGGGATGGGGAGAATTTGGAACTCAAAGTTTTAGGAACAACTGTTTAGTATTGTTGTTACTACTAGGAAAGAAGACATACAGTTAATGAGGAATAGAAAGTCATCTGGCCCTACAGGACAAAAGAGAAGATGGGGACAAGAGAAGGGAGGGATGACAGAAGAGAGGGCAGATTGGAGATAGGAAAAATTAGATTGCTTGGTGTGTTGGGGTGGGGGGAGGGGATAAAAGGGGAGAAAATTTGGAACCCAAAATTTTGTGAAAACGAATGTAAAAAGTTAAATAAATAAATATTAATTCAAAACAAAAAAAAATTAGAAAGGAAAAGATGGAAGCTAATGACTTATGAGAAACAAAGAAATTACAAAACAAAATCAAAAGAATGAAAAAATGGAAGATAATGTGAAACACCTCACTGGTAAAACCACCAACCTGGAAAATAGATCCAGGAGAAACAATTTAAAAATTATGGGATTACCTGAAAGTCATGATAAAAAAAAAAGCCTAGACAACATCTTTCATGAAATTATCAAGGAAAACTGCCCTCATGTTCCAGAACCAGAGGGCAAAATAAATACTGAAAGAATCCTCCAATCACCTCCTGAAAGAGATCAAAAAAGCCTCTCTTCTATAACATATCTAATAAGTTGTTGACCAGCCTTTGACTAAAGACTTCAAATTAGGAGAAAACCACTACCATTGGAGTGGAGCTCATTCCACTTTTAGATGGCTGTGTTTGTAAGTTTTTCCTCATATCTTGTCAAAATTGCTTCATTCCAACTCCAGGCCACCATCCTAGTTCTGTTTTTTGGGACCAAGCAAAGCAAATCTAATCTTTCTTCCAGGCAATAGTCTTCAATTACTTGAAGACACTTATCCCTCTTCCACCTCAGAAAATATTCTACTGCATTCAGAGAACCTGAATTCAAATTTTGACTTTTCCACTTTCCATGTATGTTACCTTATACAAGTCATTTAACTGGGCTGTCAGTTTCTTTAGCTGCAAAATAATAGTATTGACATATAATGGCCTTTCTGATTCTAAATTTCTAAAACTGAGATCCTATTAACACTCTTAAACTGTCTCTTTCAAAATGATCATCCCCAGTTCCTTCAAAAGATAAATACTATGAATTTGAAGTCTTTTGTTATTCTAGCTGCCCAGTTCCAGACACTTTTCTGTCTATCAATGTTCTTCCTAAAATGTGGTATCCAAAACTGAACACAATATCCCAAGTGAAATCTGATTGGGACAATGTACTTAGCAAGGCATCCCCTCATCTTGGAACTTGTGCTTCTCTTGACACTGCCTAAGGTCACTTTACTTTCCAGGCTTTCACATAATGCTGTTGAGTCTTGTTAAATTTAATTCCCACAAAACAGACAGAAAGGATCTTTTTCAGCCAAACTGCTTCCTAACCACAGACACTCCAAGCTCTTTCTGATCCATGATACTGACGATCCTCATGCAACCAGAGGAATGGTGCATGAGTGCAGCCCAAATGTCTGACTGCACAAAATATTCTTTTCTCTGGAGTTCTTTCCATTAAACATTGGATTTATGGTCAATGAGAAAAAGAACTCTTGACTACCAACAGAGCTAAAGTTCGTTATTGCAGAGGAAAACATTTGCAGTCTACATGCATGCAGGATCAGCACTTAAAGGGATTCTTCCATTGATCTTCGGAGCAACCCCCATTGAGCCCAATTTACATGTCAACTATAGTTTATTAGGATCATTACAGCACCTTGTGAATAGAGAAAGTAGCTCATTATTGGAGGCTTCAACTAAAAATGGTAAAATCATAACTTATAAATAACATTCACTATACCAAAGGTGATTACTAATAAATAATGATCACAGCACAAAATCAAGCAACTTCCAACTATCACCTAGAGATGGCAATACTTGCCAGAAATATTTGGCTTATTCAAAGCAATTTGGGTTGGCTAGCTGATTTCCATATTCCTGAATGATCTCAGGGAAAAGAGTTTTACCTTCTATGCTAACTATATATATATATTTGTCTGATTTTTATCCTTCGCAAGGATCCCACTACTCAACTGATATTAATGGAAGTTCTGCACCTGCAGAAACAGTGCTATATGCAGAGGGAACTTAAAGACATGATGGGGAAAATGATGAGGAAAGACTCAAATGAAAGACCCAAAAATCACCTGAAAAATAGTACCATTGTTAGATTGAGCAGAATACATCTCCACCTTTGGTATCAGAGAAGGACTAAATTTCTGAATCTGCCATTCATTTAACAGCCACTTATTAAATTCCTACTGTGTATGTTATACTGGGTCCTGGGGAGATTAGAAGTGTAACATTTAGGTAATATACAGTCATTGCCCTCATCTCATATATAGTCTAGTAGGAGGATGACAACAAAGCAAAGAATTATGATATCCAATAATGTTTCATGACTGTAGTAGAAGAGTTCCAGACTACTAAGTGCTCATATGAGTCACTGGGCTAGGGGATTTCTTTGCTCTCAGGGATCAGGGATGGTTTCTCAAAGAACTGTTTCAATTTCACTTTATAGAACTATTAGACTCCAACAGGAAGCAATAGCACATTAAAGGGGGAGGCAAGTAGGCATGCAGGCAAACAAACATAGAAATAGAGAGACAGAGATAAACATATAGAAAGGGAGAGTACATATATTAGAGACAGCAGAGGCACTTGATATGCTGTTGTCTGTCAGGAACTGTGTTAAATACTGGAATAGGTAGGTAGATAGATGGATAGATAGATAGATAGATAGATAGATAGATAGATAGATAGATAGATAGATAGATAGATAGATAGATAGATAGATAGATAGATAGAAAGATAGATAGATAGATAGATAGATAGATAGATAGATAGATAGATAGATAGATAGA
The DNA here is from genome assembly GCA_023548195.1 of Bettongia penicillata ogilbyi. Taxonomy (NCBI): domain Eukaryota; kingdom Metazoa; phylum Chordata; class Mammalia; order Diprotodontia; family Potoroidae; genus Bettongia; species Bettongia penicillata. The sequence goes on along the minus strand of JAJHZJ010000783.1, from coordinate 175,782 downwards.
TAGATAGATAGATAGATAGATAGATGGATGGATGGATGGGTAGGTAGAGAGATAGACTGACAGCTAAATAGAGAGATAGTAGATGAATAAATGAATAGACAAATAAAGAAAGAAATGGATAGTTGATAAAAAGTAAATGAACAAATGAATGAATGGAGAAAGAAAGAAATGGATAAAGAAGTAAATTTTAAAAATCCTTATCCTCAAGAAAATTACATTTTAAAGGGAAGAGATAGGATATAAAATGGGTTTTGAGGGAAGGGGTGCAGATGATGAAGCAAAATTACTACAGAAGTAGGAAGTGGGCACAGTCAGCAAAGGATATAAAAGAGAAAAAGGCATGGATAATCCGAGCAAAGTATAATTAGTATTACATTTTTCTGGTTCTAAAGTATGTAAACAAAAATGTTTCATCTTAACAACTTTGAATTTGTCTGTTTCTTGGTTTCACAAATATGCATGGATCTAAACTCTTCCATTTAACTGATGGATATCCGAACTCCTGTTTTTAGGCTGAGTAAGTAAAAGTTAATGGTGGAACCTCCTCAATAGTGAGAAGCAGCTGCATGTATTCAAACAGAAGGAACTAAATATTTTTTAAAAAGTAAAGATCAAAATATGAGGTCAAGGATAGAACCAGAAAATGAAGAGAAGGTATAGCCATGTTAAGGAGAAATAGCAGAAGCAAAATGACATGAGCACACATCTTAAAGATGAAAGGAAGAATGGAAATCAACTAATCTAATCCAACTTTTTTACAGATGATAAAACAGAATCAATGAAGAGATTTGCGCAAGGTGACAAGATGATGGAGTCTCATAGCTAAGACTTGAGGCTGAATCTTTTAACTGCTATTCTTCATAAAATGTTAACATCATGGAGGGTAAGATCAATCGACTACTCAGAAGTAGAAGGGTAGGAGTAAAAACTATTCTAAATACTATATTGGTCTAGACAGCAAACCTTCAAGTTTGAAAGATTACCTTGGAAGAGTTGAGTTATCAAATACTCAGGGCACAGATAGACATATCAGGGTCAGGATGTGGTCAAGAAGTGATTAGTGAAACTTTGGAATTATGATGGATATATCGCATCTTGTCTTTTGGGTTCTCTTTCAAAGCAATAGTGGATTTCTACCTCTTACAGTTTTTCTCTGCAACAATCCTCTATAATTTTAGTAGGACTGTGATTTCATTGATTTTCTTGCTGTTCAGTCACTACAGTTGTGTCCAAGTCTCCACCACCCCATTTGGGATTTTCTTGGCAAAAATACTAGAGTGGTTTTCCATTTCCTTCTCCAGCTCATTTTATAGATAAGGAACTGAGCAAGCAGGGGTAAATTATTTGCCCAGGGTCACATTGCTGGTAAGAGTCTAAAGCCAGATTTGAAATCAAGAAAATGTATTCCTGATTCCAGACTCAGCACTCTATCCACTGTGCTACCTAGCTGGAAAACCTCCCAATAAGAAAACCTCCTCTATCAATGTAGACAGAGAGTTACAGTGTTAAAGATTTGCCCAGGGCTCCAGCATGATAAATGGTTTGCTCAGAATCATATAAGCAGTGTATATCATGGGCTGTTGAAACCAGTTCTTCCTCACCCTAGAGTCTATTCTCTATTTTGTAATGCTGCCTTGTGTATGTGTGTATATGGATGTATGTCTAGATGCATAAATGTCTATATACACATACATACATGGCCATTGCATGCATGTATACGTGTATATATTTTTTGGACCTATCTGTATAGGAAATCCTGCAAAAGAACTTCTTTTACTAGTGCATATTGATATAATTTGTAGTCTTAAATAATTTCATCTGTTCATATGTCTATATACACTCTCTCTCTATATATATATATATATACATACATTTATGTTCATGTTTATACATATTATATTTCACCACATAGTTGTCACAGCCACATAATTTTCACACTCTATTTTTTCAATCCAAAAATTGGTTTATAATCTTACTTTGCATAAATATGCCATGGTGTAATTCTGTTTGTCATGCCACTTAAAAGGCAAACAAAACAGCAAAGTATTCATCAGTGACATACGGATATGCATTTATCTGTCACACATTGCAAGACATGAGCCTAAAATTCTCAGCACATATGCATTGTCAGTATATTTCCAAAAGCCAACTTGCATAGTTTGTTTAGAGCACCGCAGCACTGATATTACTGTCACTCAACCTGTTGAAAAGCCGTAGGCATAAGGAGAGTATGTGGGCAGATGAAGCTGCCATGAGTAAGTTACATGATATGGTGAGACTTGCATCTTCCAAATTTTAATGTATATTCACCAATATTCTATGCATACTAATCTTGCCCCAAAGACAGTTTAGTAATAAATGATTTTTAAGTAACACTAGCAAGATTTTTAAAAGCTTCACATAATGGTCGCATCCCACATTTGCGCAAAAGAATAGTTTTGGCAAAAAATCTACAGAAATTATGCACTACAATATGGTATATATTGCACATAAATAATCAGATATATAGTTAGCTTCCACATTCCAATGTATCCTCTTTATATATCTTATTAACATGTACTAGGACATGATCCTAGAGAGATGGGCTGAACATAGTGTTCTCAGCAGACATCATCAATCAATGCTGAAGTCATTGACCATTTACCTCAGGTTGAAGTCAATCCCTGCTTAGCTGAACTCCCAACTGAAGACGAGGTTTTGAAGGCCATTAGTTTCCTTTCATGTGTCAAAGCACCTGGTGCTAATTCTATTCCAGTTGAGATTTACAAGGTAGGAGGACCATTGCTCATGCAAAAGCTGATTGAAATTTTACAAGTTATATGGCAAGAGGAGGTTACCCCCAGGAGTTTAAGGATGCCTCCATTGTCCATCTGTATAAGGGTAAAGAGAGTAGATTGTCCTGTGACAATACAGGGGGATGTCTCCCTTAGTCATTGCTGGCAAAATTCTTGCTAGGGGCCTCCTTAATAGGCTCATCCTTCACCTGGAAGATGATCATATACCTGAGAGTCAATGTGACTTCAGAAAGGGCTGGGGAATATTTGATATGGTGTTGGCTGCCTTCCAACTCCAGGAGAAATTTCAGGAGCAGAACAAAGGTTGTATACAACATTTGTAGATCTGAACAAGACCTTTGACACGATTAGTCATGAGGGCTTATGGAAAAGTATGTCAAAATTTAGTTGTCCAGAAAAGTTCATCAGTATTGTACATCAATTTCATGATAGCATGTTTGCTTGGGTTCAGGATAGTGGACAATGCTCTCATGCTTTCCCAGTCACTAATGGTACAAAACAGGACTATGTGCATGCTCCCATGCTTTTTAGCATGATGCTTTCAGCCATGTTGACAAATATTTTCAACGAGGATGAACACAGCATCAAGGTCATCTATAGTACTGATGGCAGGTTCTTCAGTTTGAAAAGGTTACAAGCCAAGACCAAAGTGGAGGGGGTATTGGTGCATGGGTTTCTGTTTGCAGATGATTGTGCACTGAATGCAGCCTCTGAAGCTGAGATGCAGCAAAGCATGGATCAATTCTCTGTTGCCTGTGCTAATTTTGGCCCAACAATTAACACCAAGAAAACACAAGTGCTCCATTAGCCACCACCACACCATCCATATGTAGAACCATTGGTTACAAAAAATGAAGAAGTTCTGAATGCTGTGGATAAGTTCATTTACCTTGGTAGTGTACTTCCAGGGATGTACACATTGACATTGAGGTTGATGCACACATTGCAAGAGCTAGTTCAGTGTTTTGGAGGTTCTGAAGAAAAATTTGGGAGAGAAGAGGTATTAGACTGACTACCATACTGAAGGTCTACAGAGTCATTTTGCTGACTTCATTGTTATGTGCTTACGAAACATGGACAGTCTATCAGCAACACAACAGGAAACTGAATCACAGGAAGATTCTGAGGAGTCTTTGCTTGAGCTGAACTGCCAAGTATTCAAACTACGCTTCAATGAGTGCAATTCTGATGAGTTGGCCATGTTGTTAGAACGCAAAATGTATGCTTGCCAAAAAGACTATTTTATGAAGAACTCACATGGGGCAAGCAATCACATGGTGACCAGAAGAAACGATACAGGGGAATTCTCAAGGTCTCTCTCAAGAACTTTGGATTTGACTATGTAACATGGGAGACATGGCACAAGACCACTCAGCATCGCATACCCATATCAGAAAGGGTGTAGTGCTCTTTGAGCAAAGCAGAGTGAGACAGCACAAAGTAAATGCAGGATGAGCAAATGTGGGATATCCACCCCAAAAATTCATATGGACTATCTGTGTCCAACCTGTGGTAGAGAATTCTGAGCTTGTATTGCTCTGATCAGCCACAGTTGGACACACTGAAATTTCATTTTATCATGGTGATGTCATTTTGATCCTCTTCAAAGACGAAGGATAACGATCAACATGTACCAGTACAACATGATGATTTATATGCCTGTATGCCCATGCATATATATTTCTCCCCTTATTTAGGGGAGAAACTCACCCATCCCATCTGAGTCAGCTAGGTAGCACAGTAGCTAGAATGCTTGGCCTAGAAATAGGAAGACTTAAATTCAAATGTGACCTGAGATATGAAGTAGCTGTTTCATTTAAGCCAGTTAACCTGTCTGCCTCAGTTTCCTCAACTGAAAAATGGGGATCATGATGCCGCCTGTCTCCCAGGGTTGTTGTGAAGATTAAATGAGGTATCATTTGTAACATGCATTTGTAACAGTGTCTGGCACATAGTAGGTGCTTAATAAATGTTTGTTCCTTTTCACTTCCTTTTGTCTAAGGCAAGAGTTCTCAAAGTAAGATCTATGGACCTCTTGGAAGCCCCCACCAACTCTGTCAGAGGTGTATCAGTAAGCACTCCAACATACACAGGGCGGGGGGGCCTGCTATCATAGGTTCTTAGATCTGCATTCATAAAAGGAAAGTGGAGTGATCTGAGAGTTCAGTTTCTGCATTTTATAAAAGAAGACATCTAGTACTCCAAAGACAGGGGACAGGAGGCTAAGAAAAATGGTGTCAATCAAGACTTGAGTTAGCAGCATGGTGGTGAGTTGAGAAGTAATGAGCTTATACTAGTTGGGGTTTCTGGTTCCTTGCGGCTGAAACCAGGTTGGGCAGCAGATGCAAAGTGAGACCTTTTCACTCCAGTATTGCCAAGGCATTACTGCAAATCCATTTGCATTTAAAGACAGTAGGTTGGAGGGGATAGGAAAAACTATTTTCATCTTTGCATTGTCCATTAGGTATATGTTCGTGTAATGCCAATGCTACATCCACAGCAACCACTGTGTTTATGCATGAATATTTCCCAGGTAAATTCACAAAATATAAACTCTCTTCCTCAAAGATGAAAGCAAGATATTTATTCAGATACCAGAAAATCAATTCCACCATGGTAACAATGAAGTGTGTACACATTACCAATAAAGGGAGCATTGCCATCCCCAAGTCTTCCCTTCATTAGGCCTCCCCACAAACAAACCCCCCTAGGCAAAATTCTATCCTCTCTCACTCTCACTAGCTGCTCCGCCTCAGCTCAACCTCATCTTTCCCAGGTCTGCCTCAATCAACCCATTTGGCAAACTTTTCCCACCATGAGCTTCCTGTCACTCAAGCTGTGGACTGGGCCAAAGCTCAAAGCAGACTACATGGGCCTAGTAAGGGATAGGGAAGATCTTCAAATTCCCTTAATATTATAGTTTAGTGCTAACATTGACCTGATAATTTATACCAAGAAAACAAAGGTTCTCTAGTAACTATGATCTGACCATCCATATTTGGAACCATTGATTACAGAAAATGGAGAAATTTTGAATGGTATGGATGAATTCATTTACCTAGGCAGTATACTTTCCAGGGATGTACACATAGATGATGAGGTTGGTGCATGCATTGCCAGAGTTAGTTCAGTGTTTAGGAAGATCCAAAAAAAGTGTGGGAAAGAAGAGATGTTAGGCTGTCTACCAAACTGAAGATCTACACAGCCATTGTGCTGACTTCATTGCTGTATGCCCATGAAACCTGGACAGTCTACCAGTGCCATTCCAGGAAAGTGAATTGCTTCCATTTGAATTGTCTTAAGAAGATTCTGAGGATCACATGCCAGGATAAGGTACCAGACACCAAGGTCCTTTCTCAAGCTGAACTGTCAAGCATTCAAACTCTACTACAGAGAGTGAAACTCTGATGGGCTGGCCACATTATTTAACTTCCAAATGTACATTTACCCAAAAGAATATTTTATGGAGAACTCGCACAAGGCAAACATTCACATGGAGGTCAGAACAAGTGATATGAGGATACTCTCAAGGTCTCTCTGAAGAACTTTGGTATTTATTGAGAGACATGGAAGGCACTGGCATAGGACCACCCAGCATGCCATGCCTACGTCAAAGAAAGCACTGTGCTTTATGAGCAAAGCAGATTGTAGTATCTCAAAAGAAATGTGACATTCATAAATCTAGAGACAACTCTATAACCAACGTTCAAATGGATCATTTGAACTGACCTAGCTTATATTAGTCTGATCAGCCACAATTGGACATACTGTGTTTTGACACACGCATGATGAGATCATTTTGGTCCTCTTCAAGTACATAGACAACTACTACCACCACCACCACCACCACCACCACCACCACCACCACTACTACTACTACTACTACTACTACTACTACTACTACTACTACTACTACTGCTATGTTCAGTGAAACCATTCACTTAATTCCTATGGTACCACCACAAATATTTAAAGATCAGATGTCTTCAAATTATTTTAAAAGGAAGGTTTAGAGGGTAATGTGTATCTCAGTCCCTTGTTGTCCCAGATCCTAAATGAAATCTAGAAATGAATATTTTACAAGTATGCAAGAGAGCACTGGATATGTAAATGACTATACCTCAATGAATGCTGGAACTAATAAATAGTGAAATGTATGTCATTCACGAAGCTATTAAACAAATCCAGAGCTTTGGAGATCAGATAAGTTGCAACTCAGTCTCAGTGCCCTCATGATCCCATTTATCAATAAAAACACTTTTCATTGGCATTACACATCATTGGCCCAACTGAAAAATTTGAGTTTTCCTCTATCTCTCTTCTGTGGAAGGAAGAGAAGTAAACAAATTTATTAGGTGCTTACTATTTGCCAAGTACTGTGCTAAGGCCTTTACACATATTATGTCATTTGAGATTCACAACTCTGTGAAGGAAACTAAGGCAGACAGAGATTAAGTGACTTGTCCAGGGTCACATAACTAATAAATAGTGTACAGTGAAAATACAAGACTATGAAAGCTTATAGATCATAAAGTCATTTTAGAGTAACAGTTCCTGAGACTCAGAAAAGTGATATGATCTATCTCCCCAATGCCATGTGGCTAATAAGTAATAGAACTAGAACTCAAGATTCCTAATTCAATTATCTCTCTATTATATCACATTGCTATTCAATGTGTTCTTGGTATCTCATCAAAATACATGCATGGACCATTACAACTTTGTAGCAACTGAATTCCTAATCATTGATGCTCAGCACCCTCCTACCCATGCAACCAGTTTCCTAGAACTTTCCAACTATGACACTTTAGCCTAACATGACCCATTTGGCTAATCTTCATGCAATAGCCTGTCCTGACTTTTTCCATTCTTACCTAATGAAATATCCTAGCACTTGGAGCCCATTTTTAGCTAAATAGAAGGCACTTTATCTGACAGTCTAAGCCATGAGGATGCATTAATGGGAGAACAGGGCTTAATGTGTTACCTCTCCCAAATAATACATTGCCTCCATAACTCATCTATAATCCTCTTCTCTCCATTTCTACTGTCAACATCTTAATTCAGACCTTCATATCCATTTATCTGAATTACTATGATAGCTTTCTAAAAGATCTTACTGCCTACACTTCCTCTCTCTCTGTTTTTTTTCTTCATGTGCCTCCAGATTAATCTTCCTAATACATAAATTGGAGCAAATCACTAATCTTCTTAAAAAACCTTCAGTGGCCTTCATTTGCCTACCAAATACAACTCAAACTTCTTAGCATGATATTCAAATCCGTTCATAATCAGACATCATTCTACCTTCCAGGCTTATCTCAATATGATATTTTTTGTGCCCTCTTCATTCCAGTTAAATTTAACTGGTTATTGTTTCCTATATATGTTTCATCTTTTTTCTTACCATATGTTTTTGTTCACAATCAGATACTGTATTCTGATAGGTGAGCTTTCACCTTCTCCTGTCCAGATTCAGGTTTTCATGCCATGTCACCCCCTTTCAGCTCCTTTATATGTTGTTTTCTCCCGTTAGAATATTAGCTCTCTGAAGAGAAGGATTGGCTGACTTGTTTGTATTTGTGCTCTCAGTACTTCAAATAGTATCATATGCCACCTCTTCCATGCAGTCATTCCTTATCCTCCTTTAAGAACCTGTAATCCTAGCTATAACTGGAAACATGTTAAGTGTCAAAAAAAAATCCACTGGACTTAGAGAAAGAAACACATAGATTCTAATCCTAGCTGTGTCTTTTTTCACACAAAATATATTTCTGTACTAGCTATGTTACAAAAAACAACCAAAGAAAGAAAAACTCAGAAAAATAATGAAAGCTAAGAAAAAGGGCACTTCAATCTAGAATTTAGAATTTATCCCCTGGGGGGCTAGAGCCAAGATGGCAGAGCAGAAGGATGCACCTCTACAAGCTCTACCGCCAAAGCCCATAAAATACATGCAAAAAATGACTGAACAAATTCTAGAGCAGCCAAAGCCACAAAACGACAGAGTGAAAGAGATTTTCAGCCCAAAGCTACCTAGAAGGCCAACAGGAAAGGTCCATCACACCGGATATAGAGCAGAGTGCAGCAGTCTTGGCCATGCCATGGCAAGGACAGGATTGGAGCAGGCTTCAAGGCTCCACCAGCAGCATCTGTAGGCCCCAGATTCCTCAACTCACAAACACCAAAGACAACTTGAAAGGTCAGTGAGAAAGCTCTTTCACTTGGGTGAGAAGGGAACCTAGTGATCTAGCACCAGCCCTAGGCAGTGGCAACTTCCATTGTTGGGGCCCTGACCTAGAAATACTGGGGGAATTGACTGGCTAATCTGGATCTAAGTCCTGAATGGCAGCCCAAGGGTGAGGAATGTTGGCTGGTGTGGTGGAGTGTTAGGGGCCAAGCTCTGGACCGCCTTCGGGTGCTGGGACCATCCTTCGGGAGCAGGCTCTGCCCTCAGGGAGGAACATGGGTAGGGCTCTGGCTGGGGATATAAGAAGCTGTCAGGGAGGGATCAGGAGGAGAGATGTAAGCAATAAAGTGAAGTGCACTAGCCACCTTGGGTGCTCTGTGTAGTCATTCCCCTCCCCCACAGGAGGGGTTCCCCTGACACATGGTAGGCCACATGGTAGGGGTCGGAGACGTCCGAAGACCCGGGTCAGGGTAAGTATCCAAGCAAGGGCCGGGGGTAGCCTGGAGTGATACGGTCAGGGGTAGCCTGACCAGGATAGCCAGGGGCAACCCCATGCAGTGGAGATTGTGGAGGCACTGGAGAAGGAATCCTGCTCACAGACCAGAGTGCATGCCAGTGGAGGAGTAAATACCTGTCCCTTGATTGTGCCACCTTGGAGAAACTGAGAACTTACAGGTCCCCAGAGTATACCCTCCTTTTAATAAAGAACTCAAAAGTCAAGTAACTGGTGAGGAAAATTGCCCAAAAAAAGGGAGAAAGAATAAGACTACACAAGGTTACATTCTTGGTGAGCAGGTATTTTCTTCCATCCTTTCAGATGAGGAAGAACAATGTTTACCATCAGGGGAAGACATAAAAGTCAAGGTTTCTGCATCCAAAACCTCCAAAATATTTTATGAAATGGTCTCAGGCCATGGAAGAGCTCATAAAGAATTTTGAAAATCAAGTAAGAATGGTAGAGGAAAACTTGGGAAGAGGAATGAGAGCAATGAAAGAAAATCATGAAAAGCAAATCAACAGCTTGCTAAAGGAGGCCCAAAAGTGCTGAAGAAATTAACACCTTTAAAAACAGACTAACTCAAATGTCAAAAGAAATCCAAAAAGCTAATGAGGAGAAGAATGCTTTAAAGAAAATAATTAACTAAATGGAGAAGGAGATTCAAAAGCTTGCTGAAGAAAATAGTTCTTTAAAAATTAGAATGGAGTATATGGAAGATAATGACTTTATGAGAAACCAAGAAATTATAAAACAAAACCAAAAGAATGAAAAAATAGAAGACAATGTGAAATATGTCACTGGAAAAACAACTGAACTGGAAAATAGATCCAGGAGAAACAATTTAAAAATTATGGGTCTACCTGAAAGCTATAATCAAAAAAGAGCATAGACATCATCTTTCATGAAATTATCAAGGAAAATTGCCCTGATATTCAGAACTAGACAGCAAAATTAATATTGAAAGAATTCACCAATTACCTCCTGAAAGAGATCCAAAAAGAGAAACTCCTAAGAATATTGTAGCCAAATTCCACAATTCCCAAGTCAAGGAGAAAATAATGCAAGCAGCTAGAAAGGAACAGTTTGAGTATTAAGGAAATACAATCAGGATAACACAAGACCTAGCAGCTTCTACATTAAGGGATTGAGGGACTTGGATTATGATATTCCAGAAGTCAAAAGAGCTAGGATTAAAACTGAAAATCACCTACCTAGCAAAACTGTGTATAATACTTCAGGGGAAATAAATGGTCATTCATTGAAGTAGAGGACTTTCAAGTATTCTTGATGAAAATACCAGAGATGAATAGAAATTTGACTTTCAAACAAAAAAATCAAGAGAAGCATGAAAAGGTAAACAGGAAAGAGAGATCATGAGAAACTTACTAAATTTGAATAGTTATATTCCTACATGGAAAAGTAATATTTGTAACTCTTGAAACCTTTCTCAGTATTTGAGTAATTAGAGGAATTATACAGATATGTAGAATAACATTACTTGTGATCTCAAGGGAACAGGGGTCCTGAGCACCAGTGTCATGCCATGAACAGAGTCCAACTTTAACATAAAGTTCAAAATCAAGAAATACAGGGGAAAATAAGCAACAAACAAAGGAACAATCTTATCGTAAAAGTCAGGTGAGTTGAATAGGAAGAAATGATATCTAATAAATAAAATTAGAGAATGAGAGAGGAATATATTGGGAGGAGAAAGAGAGAAATGAAATGGGGCAAATTATCTCTCATAAAAGAGGTGAAAAAATGCTTTTTTCTATGCAGGGGGAAAGTGGGGAGGAGAGAGAAAATGTGACTCATTCTCTTCACATTTGGCTTAAGGAGGGAATAACATGTACACTCAATTTTGTATGAAAATCCATTTTACACTAAAGGAATGTAGAGGAGATAGGCATAAGTGAGGTGGGGGATGATAGAAAGGAGGGCAAATGGGAGGTGGGAGTAATTAGAAGTAAATACTTTTGGGGATGGACATGGACTAACAAGAGAATAGAATAAATGGCAGGCAGGATAGGATGGAGGGAAATATAGTTAATCTTGCACAGTATGACTATTATGGAAGTCTTTTGCAAAACTACACATTATAACCTATATTGAATTACTAGGCTTCTTAGTGGGGATGGGTGGGGAGGGAGGAAGGGAGAGAAGTTGAAACTCAAAGTTTTAGGAACGAATTTTGAGAATTGTTTTTACACGCAACTGGGAAATAACAAATACAAGTAATGGAGTATAGAAATCTGTCTTTCCCTACAAGAAAAGAGAGAAGATAGGGATAATGGAAGGGAGGGGTGGGATAGAAGGGAGGTCTGATTGGAGAAAGGGGTAATCTGAATGCATGGCATTTTGGGGTGGGGGAGGGGAGAGATGGGAAGAAAATTCGGTACTCAAAACTTTGTGGAAATAAATGTTGAAAACTAAAACTAAATAGCTAAACATTAAAAAATTAAAAAATCAAATGAAACAAGAAATTCTTGTTGGACTTGTTTCCAATTCCCTTTTCTTATCTTTAAGGCTCTGCTTGTGGCTATTTTAGCGTAGTTGTTCTCTTCTGAGTTTATGTCTTGATCTATTTCTTGATCTTGAACTTTATGTTAAAGTTGAACTCTGTTCATGGCATGACCCTGGTCCTCAGAACCCCCGTTCCCTTGAGATCACAAGTAATGTTAGTCATCTGGACCCCTCTGTATCCCAGAACTTTTTTGACCAAAAGTAATACTGCTCCCCACAAAAAGTCCTCCTCTGCGTCCTTGAACTATGACCCCAAAATAGATATAGACAAGAGTTGCTAAATAGTGTGTTGTTTTGCATCTAGCAATATCACAGATGTCCCCTTTCTTTCTGCCCAGTTGAAGGTCTCTTTACCATGACTGGCTTGAGGGCTCCTGAAACTGCTGTTGCTTCTGTCACCGTTAACATAATGTCACCATTCATAAACAGGAGCTCCAGGTCAACTTCTACCCCTGTGTAACCAATCTCCTTTTCCAAACTCCTAAATTGTTGGGCTAGAAGAATGTCTCACTATGACCTTTTTCTTATTCTTCTACCCTAGAATTTTATTTAAGACATTATTTTAGAGTTGTCAAGAGAGGAATGTTGACAGAGCATGACCGAACACTTTCTCTACTCTGTCATCTTGGCTCTTCCCCAAGAAATACCTGATTGTGACTGTTTTTAGCCATGTAACTATGGACAAGGACCTCGATGTTGCTGATACTCAGTATCTACCTCACTGAGTTGTAATGAGCATCAAACAAGATAATATATATATGTGTGTGTGCGTGTGTGTGTGTGTGTGTGTGTGTGTGCGCGTGTGTAATATATACAACACTTTGTAAATCTCAGTGTACTATCTCAGTTATTATTATTTAAAATGGTGAATAGGGTTTAATTCCCCCCCCCCACAGGTCTAACAAGATAATGTATCTCTAGAAAGCAAGTACTACCAGGTTATATGACTCTATTGAGTAGGTAGCTTTCTGTATGTATTTATTTGTATATGGTTTCCCCCATTTGATTGTAAGTTCCCTGAGGGCAGGGACTATATTTTTGCCTCTATTTTTATCCCCAACACTTAGTACAATGCCTAGCACATATTAGACAGTTAATAAATTTATTGGTTGATTCATTGTTGCAAAAAACTGGATTATTTTGACCCAATATGGGTTTTCCTATATCCCACTGACCCCCAGAATGCATGACAGTATGATGTTACTTCCTTCTGGAGACTAAGGTGATGCTGAAAGGCAGGTTATAGAGTCTCTAGTCTAGACAGATGGAAGTTAATGAATTTCATGTGACCTGACTATATTAGAATTGCAAATTGTTTTAAAATGAACACACCTCCAGAGCTTTCTTTTCTCTGACCTTCCTATGGGCAGTGTAATGGGTAGAACTAGTGCTTATGCTGAATTGAATTACCCCATTTGTGGAAGGTAAATTATTCTCCCTAGTCCCTTCCTGGCTGTCAAGTAGCAGCTGGCAATAAGTTTCTTTGGATGTGTGGAAGAGAACTTAAATATAGTGCATTGTTTACTCTTTTCTCTCCTATATTACTCTTCTTTTTGTTTCTCCTTCTCATATGTGGCCTCAAATAGGCCTGACTTGGTCCAGGAGAGGTCATCTAATCCCATTGTATTTTCAAGAATGTTTGAATTTCTTGAGGAAAATATGTCACAGCTCTAGATCATGATCCTAACAGTATGGCATGGCAACCCAAAAGAAATCAGGGATTGATTCATTTTTGACATTGTATTATAAGCACCTAGAATAGGAATTGGCTTGAGATATGTTTATAGAATTTAATTGAATTAATGGAAATTGAATAAGCTCTTCCCCTGGTGGGAAAGGACACTTTTCTCCTTTTAGGAAATGTTTTATCCAACTATCCCTTGCCTTCCTGAAGTTGGAAGGCTTTGTCCATGAATAAGTACAATTTTCCTTACTTCCTGAAAGGTTGTATCATCTTTGGAAACTATTCTGTTTCTTAGCCCCACACTATCAGGAGCTCTTCTTTCTGTGTGGCTACATGACTACATTTAACACCCATGAATTAATTCAACAGCACTACAAAGGCTCTATTCTTGGTCAGCACTCTGGACATTTCACTCAGTCTAAGGAAGAGCTGCTCACCCAATCACCTGAGACAGGTTATAATTTATTCTGAGGGAGTGGAAAAGAGAGCAACTTCATATATTTGATGAAATACTTGACTGTGAGCCTCTCAGGGACCAGGAGTTGGTGCTCTTGGGGACATTATTTGTAAAACTGATTTAGGCAGTTCTTTGGAAGGTTATCAGGGCTGTGTGGTGTAATGGGAATTTCAATATGTTTGTGTCTGAGTTATGGCTCCACTGTTTACTAGCTGTGTGATCCTAGACAAAGCGTTTAACCTCTCAGACTCTATTGATCTGTAAAATATGATAATAATAATTGTGCTTCCAATAATTGTACAGGATGACTGTAAAGAAAGTACCTTGTAAACATTTAACTATTCATTATACAGAGGCAGCTAGGTGGTTCAGCATACTATGTGATGGAAGTGAGAAAGGCCTCAATTCAAATGTGGCTTTAGACACTAATTAACTATGTTAGCTGGTTGGGAAAGTCACTTATGCTCCTTTTACCTCAATTTTCTCAACCACAAAATGGGAATGATAACAATACCTACCTTTGAAGGTTATTGTGAAGTTCAAATGAGATATTATTTGTAAAATGTTTAGCATAGAGATTGCATGTAGTAGGTAGTATATTAATGCTGGCTATTATTATAATTATGAATGAGATTGTTTATTCATTCAACAAACTTACACTAAATATACTATCCTAGACATTGTAAAAGGTACAAATTGTATATTAGACAAAAGCTCTGCCTCATTATTCCACTCTAATCAACTTACAAAATAGAATTGTGCTATGGCTTTCCTCCGTCTACTGGGGAAGGAGAATGGAATAGTATACAAAGTACAGGCTTAAGAATCAGAAAACCTTGGTTCTAAGTGCCGGTTTCATCATCATGTGACCTGAGTCAAACTATTTCACCTCTGCACATCTCAATTTCATCATTTGTAAAATGGGGAGTTGGCTGACATGATTCATTCAGCAGACATTTATTAAGTACTTATTATATGCTAGCTGGACACTTAGATAATAGGCACATAGAGGCAAAAAAGAAAATAGTCCCTGTCCTCAAAGACTTTATAGAGTCAAAGACAGACCATTGGTCTCTATGCCTTGAATCAAATCTTGCTTCAGACACTCACTAATTATAGAAGCCAGAGTAATAAAAATAACAAAAAAACAACAATTACTAATAATGGTAATAACTAAATGTATAGGTGCTTACTATGAGTCTGGTGTTGTGCTAAGTGATTATAATATAAAGATCCCCCATTAATAGGCCTCAGGTGAAGCCCATTAAGGGAAGCTTGATTAGGGCAGGCTTGTTTTGTAGGAAGGCTCACACCTTTTGTTAATTGCTAATGAGGCCCTGGGTTACAAGGGTCATGCCCTCTGACTTTGAAAAGTGTACGTAAACTATGGGGTGAGGTTTTGCTTTAGGGGCCCCCATCCCCAGCTTCTAAAACCCACATGTAGGTGTTTCTCTCTGGTAACTATGTATGTAATGGTCAGACGGTTGGATCTGTCTATTGATCTGTGATGTAGGTGTTGCTTATAGTCAGACAGTTAGAAGCCCTATCTGTTGGTCTTTATTTCTCTATGTGTATTTTCTCTGTTGATATATGTGATTAAAGAAGATTGTTGGTCCCTCAAAAGTTGCTTTCCTTTTACAAAGCAGATCTAAAAACCCATGCTCTCAGGCCATCCTGAATACATCAGAGTGCTTGCTATTACAGTAATTTACAATTTTCCCATTTAATCCTCAACCCTGGTAGGTACGTGCTATTTTACAGATGAGGAAACTGAGGTAAACAGGGATTAATTAAGTGATTTGCCAAGGGTTACATCTGTAATCAATAGCTACTATTTATGTTGTGCTTTAAGATTTTCCAAATGCCTTAATACATATTAAGTCATTTGATTCACACAACAATCCTATGAGTTGTTCTATTATTACCTCATCTTTACAGATGAGAAAACTGAGGTACAGAGAAGTTTTGTCTAAAGCAGGATTTTAACTCAAATATTCCTGATTCCAAGTCCTGTTCTCTATCCATTGAACCACCTAACTATCTCACCTGAACAAAAGGAGGTTGGATTTAATGGTCTTTTAGATTCCTTCCAGTTCTAAATCAATGATATTTTTAATATAACCCAGAGGAGAAAAATGTACAAATATATGAAAATTCAAAACTGCTGATGTCCTATTTTCAATATAGTCAATAAAGAGAACTAGAAAGCAGATCAGGAGACCTAGATCAAAAAGTGAGGCTTGAAGTGGTTTTTCCTTGCTAGAACTTAGTTTTCTATTATGCAAAATAATGGAGCTTGAGATGGTCACTTCCAACTTTAATATTCTATTGATACTAAGGTCGGATATTACTGCCTCCTCAATCTTATTCTAAAAAAGCACAAAATGACAAAATACCTAAAGAAAATACATCATTATAGTATGAAAGACAAGTATCATTATTTCCATTTTTCATATAAAAGAAAACAGATAAGCTCCAAAAAGATTAAGTGACTGAAAGCATAAAATCACCCTAAGGGAGAGATAAGAATCAATATTGCCAGACAAGTAAGAGTACCTTCACCTTCTCAACTCCCATCTCCCCTGAGGTCCAGTCAGAGATAGCCCAGGCTTTTGGAGTTTTGGGATTTTTAGTCCAAGAATTTTGGAATAACCATGCCTTCTAGACCACACATCCTACTTCTAACCTAGTCCCCATAGACATCATCAGGGAGGCAGATCCCACAGAGAAAAGACTAGTCATCCCCACCAACCGCTGACCAGCTTCTACCAACAGAGGAAACAAGCCTACCTAGTTGAAGAAGCAAGGTACCTTGAGGGAGAAACAAGAGGTGGCATGTATCAGAAAAGTCAGGCTAGCACCACCACTTCAGTCACTGTCCTGAGATCCTGAACCCAACTGGGAATAGTAATGCTGTCCAGAAGAGAGGTATTGCTGCCAACTCAGGACCAATAGCTATCATGGGGGAAAGAGAGAGGGAGTTACTCTACAGAAGCAACTCATTCTCCTCATCAACATCAACTGCTGACCAATTACCTCCAATGGGTAAGTAGGTTCAAGAGCCTTGAAAGTGAAATCCAAGTCCTCACAACTATAATCCTGGGAAATGAACCTTGTGCAGATGGAGCTTAACAACTGGATTGTTGAGGGCCAGGGTGGAGTGCTATTGTGAGATCAGGAAAGACTTTCGGGGAAACTGTTCTTGGAGACTGTGCTCATTATCATTCGGAATGGCTCTCCATGACCCCCACATGTTGCTGTCTCTGTGAGACAAACGTGGGAACTACAGAAAACAAGGGGTATGTAAAATAGATGTCTTCTAGGCTAATAGCCTTTAAAAATAATAAGTCTGGCCAAATCACTGGGACAGGAGAGGAGCAGAATGTCATGTAGACTCGCAGATTCTGTCTATATAAACCCTAACCCTCAGATCAATAAATGGAACTGGTATATCTTTTCCCACCTCCCATGACTCTTCTTTCAACCATATCACTGAGTCATGTAGGGATTCAGGCCATCCGCTACATCTGGCGCCCGAACCAGGGACCAGGGACCTGATCTAGGAAAAGGACTCATCTTTTGGTGAGTGGCCACCTTGGAAATGAATTCAGAAATTCCGAGTTGTGAGAAGACAACAAAGGTAAGGGGAAGCCTTGAAGAAGTCCATCAGGGGTGTTTCACTTCATTCAAGGTTCATGCAGGCACAGTAAAATCTCAGCACTTACAGGCTTAAGGGCAGAGCTTACTGTGTTAACAAAATCAAAAGGCAGATTCTGTGCATAAGAAACTAGTACTGATAGGTAAATAGCAAAAGTAAAGTTAGCAATAGGTCAGATACTTTTTAAGAGCAGAAACACTCAGGTAGAGGCGGTTGCAGAGAAGGAGGAAGGGGAAGAAGAGGTGGATTCCTGGTCAGAGGAACCCTCGGCACCCACAGAACCATTGCCATTCTTTACTCCTCCAGAAAGCCCAGATCCCATTAATCCAGGAGGAGTTGCAAGAGAATTCACCCCTCTGGATTTTAAATTTTTACAGGAATTAAAGCAAGGGGCAATCAATTATGGACCAAGTCATCCTTACATTCAGTCTCTTCTAGAGAGCATTTCTCAGACAGCCCTATGCCCCACTGACTGGTATAATTCAGATAAAGTTATTCTTGAAGGAGATTACTTAATGTGGAAATCTGAATTTCACAAAGCATGTTTGGAACAAAGTAAAAGAAATTAAGCCATAGGTCTAATTTGTGCAGAGGATTTTTGACAATCTTTTCTCGGTTTTTTTGAATCCTGTCTCATTGTCTGTATATGTATTCTGTCTCTATGTTCTGTGTGAGTGTGTTTGTGTATTAATCTCTTTCCCATGTTTTCTCTTTCCTTGCCTCTCATCCCTTCTCTCTGATGACTGTAGCATCAGGTAGGAGTATTGGAGAAAGAAAGGGAAACTAACTTTATTGCTAAAGGCAGTTTCAGGAAGGCATAAATGTTTTGGAAAGTTTTTTGTAAAACTCTCTCTCTCTCTTTCTACCTGCTAACCCTGGCCAGGTTGGGAAGGTGGAAAGAAAGACAAGAAGAAATCAGGGAAGTGTTTTTTCCTCATATCAGAGGCAGGTTGACTAGCATTTTAATTATCTCATGCCTCACCTGAAAAAGAAGTTTTTGTATAATGGGAAATACCCAGAAAGTAGTTATTCTGGTCATATTTTAAGTTAAACATGTCACTCCTAATTGGATGTGTAAGACAGGTCAAAATTTGTTATATTATTTGGCACTAAGGCAAATTGGAAAAATGAATAGATCTGAGAAAAAAAAAGATACCTCAGCAGATATAAAGCTTTTGAACTCTCCAGTAGAACAGAGGGGACTTGGCACCGCTGGATAGTTGTCCAGAAGTCTCCCTCACTTCAGCTGATAGATTCAAAAGCCCTCTCTTCTTCAAAAAAGTTCTTAAGGAGTGGACACAGAAGTGAAATTTACTTGAGTAAAGGTTAGAACAATTAAGATTTTTTTGCCCTGCAGTCCTAACTCATCATCCAGCAAGGACTACAGTGAATTGTAACTCTTATCATCCCAGATTAGATCAAGAGAAGAGAATGCTAAAGAATAGTAGAAAATTTAATTTACCCTTCCTGGAGGATAGGGGTTAGGTCACAGCAATGAGATCACAAGCCAACCAGCCCCTACATTTAGTAAGCCCAGTCTTCTATTAATAATAGTTATGTGTGATGGTTTGGAAATGTAAAGACACCTAAGTTTCACTATTTGTGTTACTGTTGTGCTTCTGAAGTGTTATAGTCTTGTACTGTAAAAACTGAGTAACCCCTGCAATTCAGAAAGTGTTAGAGAAACTAATTTCTAATCTGAATTTTGTGGAAAATAAAAAAAGGTTGGGAAAACTGCAAAACTAATTATGTTACTTTAAATTTTGTCAGTCCTGCTAACCTTGTCTTATAACATTTTGGTTTTTGTAATTGTCATTTTAGAAAACCAGATATTTTCACCTTTGTTAAAGAAGTTTTCAGTTAAAACAATTTGGCTATCATTTTAAAAGTTGTAAGATTGTTAAGTTATTTGGAGTTACTGTTAATGCAAAACCTAAAATTGCTAATTGGTTAACATGTGGAAAGAAAGGAATTGAATGAAAACTTTAGATGTGCCCATTCACAGCAGACCTCATGTATGCTTGGGGGTTGGCCAGCATGAATGCGGTACCAATCTCCTTAATTTTGTAAAATTGCTAAGGCCTTTAGGAAACCATCCCTAAAGGTAGTCATCAATGCAGAGAAAGAAACTTGATTGACTTATGCAAATTATAAACAATGAGTAGGACTTGCTCAGAAGTTGTAATATATGGAGAGGATTTTTTGCAATTGGCTTTTACATTTGAACAAGTTTTGAACTTGAAAAAGAAAGATCTCAATGGAATTCCCTTATGCATATGAATCCTGGTAAATCTTCATTGCTTACTATAACTCCATGAGATAGGAATGACAAACTATCTTGACTCCGAGCTGACGAGTGAATTATGCTACTTAAGGTGAAAGACGTTTGAGACCACAAATATTTTTGTTTTTGAGTTTGAATCTGAGTATAGTTGGTTGCATTAAATCAGTATCTGAGAGAAATACCACAAGCTACTCAAAGGGAATATTTCCCACCTGACTATTCCTGAGTCTGGCTACAGAATTGGAGAATTTTATTCTAATCTGAATTCAAACAAAGTCAAGGATGTTTTATTCTGTCATATTTGCTATGTCACATGTCCCTGCTTTCTCTTTCTATAGCAAATTTTATGATCAATAAATAGTAAGTGACCAACAAAATATGTGAGCACCAATCTAAGTTAACTCACTTAAGACTCACCTAAGATGCCCCCATTATTTAAAAGAATTTTATAAGCATAGTGTTTTTCTGTAATCAGTCTCTTACTGTTATCAATGTGAGAGTATATATTGCACCTTTTTGACTTAAAGCATTTTGTGGGATGCATCTAAGTATTCTGTGATAATTAAGAATTTGGTTTGCTGTAATACTTTGGGCATTCATATCACTTGACATTTTCATACCAACTAAACTTTAATGGATTTTAATTTTAAGGGTTTATTTTTGTTTCAAAGTAAAAAGAGAACTATCATTTTAAAGGTCTTCAGCTAATTTTCTTTATAAAAGTTTAGTGACTGTTAACATCAGGACAAATTTTAAACAGTCTTAAATTTTCATTTTCAAGACAATGTATTGATAAATTAATTATGTAATGATCTATAAAGCTGAAAAAGATCTTTCTCTTTTAATCTAGATTTGTAGTCATTCCATGGTCTAAGCAAAAGTTTAAACTTTTAATTTCTAAAAGTTTTTCTTCCAGAGTAAATGTAATCAGAGAAGGAGAAACTAGCCTGTGAAACAATGATGTACATCTATTCAGTTGTAAGGTTTAAGTTTGAAATCTCTTTTGTTTAAGACAATGCAGTTATGCTAGTGAAGAGTGATAACATGTGAGCTATCTTGTCTATGGTAATCTTGCCACTTAACCTGGCTTTTCATACTCAAATTTGTAGCCAGGTCTTCCTGAATCTTCCCACTTAATCTGGCCTTTCATATACAAATCTGTTGCGCTTGGCCTAGACTGGCCACCTTTGTCTGTTATACCAGGAAAATTGTCCTTTATTTATATTCCTTTTGTGCCTTTTGGTCTTTGTCTAACCTCCATGCCAGGGTTGTCTTTTCCAGAGTGCAAGCCAACAACTTCCAGGTAACTGCTCAGGCTGTGTATCCCTTGAAAGGGACCCTTCAAGGCAGGGACAGCTCTACATCCAATCTCAGCAGGAAGCAATTTCAGAAGCTGAGACCTTCATCCCTTACCACAAAAGATCTTGGGTCCCATCCCATATACAACTGCTAGGGCCTATTTTAGAGGGATATAGACAAGCAGACAGCTTGCTCACACTGACAGTTTTAGAAGCACAGCACTCCCACAACCAGTTACATCAGTCAGCCTCCATGCTTCACAAGCAATTTCATATTACTAGAGAACAAGCAAAAAGTATTGTAAGGTCTTGTCCACATTGTATTCCGTTTTTGCCACCTCCATCCAACACATTCATCAATCCTCAAGGATGCAATCCTCTTGAAATATGGCAAATGGATGTCACACATGTTCCAGAATTCGGAAGGAATAAATACCTTCATGTGACTATGATTGGGAAATAACATGCTTTATGTACTATCACTGAATATGTTGGAGCTAACACTAGCATTATATCTGTAATTATGTGTCCTAGGTTTGCTGTAATGATTATCAAAAGTGAAGGCTGGTATCTGTCTGTATCGGATCAAATTTTTAATCAGTTAATGCTGAAAGTAAGACAGAAAGATGTATAAGTTGCATTATTTTAGGCATTATCAGCTTCGTGCAAGCATTGGCTTCACATACAATTTAATAGATACTTTAAGGGAAACTATTGTCATGGTGGGAAACAAAATTGATGTTTTTGAAACAAGATTGCTCATAAGATGTGATTGTCGGTTCATTTCCATTGGTGTTACTTCTGTCCATTATAATACCTCCATATATAATTTATAGACCAGGCCTCCAAGGAAAATCTTGACTCCAAGGAAGCTGCAAGTGATTTGGGATTATGTTGCTAATACAAATCCCTTTGCATCCCCATTCCATTGGGCTCATATCTATATTACCTCTATCCCTGTGTTTTCTTGTATGGCCACCTATTCATAGGTGCCTTCTCATGCGTAAGCTTTTCAAAATCAAGTACCTTGTCTCCTGTTACAACAAAAGAAAGGGGGAATTGTTGAGGGCCAGGGTGGAGTGCTATTGACAAGATCAGGAAAGACCTTCAGGGAAACTGTTCTTGGAGACTGTGCTCATTATCATTCGGAATGGCTCTCCATGACCCCCAGATGTTGCTGTCTCCGTGAGACAAACGTGGGAACTACAGAAAACAAGGGATATGTAAAATAGATGTCTTCTAGGCTAATAGCCTTTAAAAACAATAAGTCTGGCCAAATCACTGGGACAGGAGAGGAGCAGAATGTCACTAGACTCGCAGATTCTGTCTATATAAACCCTAACCCTCAGATCAATAAATGGAACTGGTCTATCTTTTCCCACCTCCCATGACTCTTTTTTTTCAACCACATCACTGAGCCGTGTAGGGATATGGGCCGTCCGCTACACTGGATTACAAATTATTATTATCTTATCAGTGGAAATAACATTGAAGAAGAGGCATAAACATTTTCTTTTACTACTGAACACTAAAGACTAGGATTTTTCCATCCGACCTAGAGTCAAAATCTGTTTGTTTTATCCCTCTCCCTGGAATGTGAGCTCCTTGAGAGAAGGGATCATCTTATTTTTCTATGTGTATCTCCAATGCTTAGAACAAACCTTTACACACAGTAAGCATTTAATAAATACTTTTTCATTCATTCATTAGGGCTGTGGCAAAGAACATAGATCTTATTCCATGGATCATTTGATAATTTCAACATGGATCATTCCCTTCCTTCTTAGAACTTCCTTGACTCCAGATATCTAGGCATCTCAGACACTAAGGGCACCTTCTTATTACAAGTTGCTAAGCAGTGTTTTTACTTCAAGATAAACAATCAGCTATTTATTTGTTGGAATTGTGTTCTATTCAAAGCAAATGACTCCCTCTTAAACTCATCCTGCTCTTTTCTACCTCCATGTCTTTCCTCACACTGCTCCATGCCTAGATATTTGTCCTCTGCCCACACCTCTATTTTTTGTTTTCCCTTCCTTAGATTCAAAGCCCAAGTAGTTAGTCAAAAAGTATAAAGCACTACCAAAGAGTGGAAATCTAGGGTATGCCCATCAATTGGGGAATGACTGAATAAGTTGTGAAATATGAATGTAATGGAACACTATTTTGCTATAAGAAATGATGACCAGGAAGACTTCAGAGAAATCTGGAAAGACTTATATGAACTGATGCTGAATGAAATGAGCAGAACCAGGACAATATTATACACAGGAAAAGCCACAATGTGCAAGGACTGTTTATAATAGATTTAGCCCTTCCCAGCAATGCAAGGACTTAAAACATTTCCAAAGGACTCGAAGCAAAATGCCATCCACATCCAGAGAAAGAACTATAGAGTTAGAACTCAGAATGAACTAGACTATTTTCTATTTTGTTGTGTTTTGTTTTGTTTTTTTTCTCATGGTTTCTCCCATTAGTTTTAATTCCTCTCTGTAATGTGATTAATGTGAAAATGGTTTAATAGGAATGTATTGTAGAACTCATATAAGATTGCATACTGTCATGGGAAGAGGGGGAGGGAAGGGGAGAAAAACTTAAAACTTAGGGAAGTGATTGTTGAAAACTGAGAACAAATAAATTATTTATTAAAAACAAAAAGTATAAAGCACCTACTATACCCCTTCCACTGTGCAGTCCCGTAACAGAAAACCTTTCCTGACCTAGCCAAGTGACAGTAATTCTTCTGACTCCTCATCACAGTTATCCATGTTAAGACCATTCTCCCATTAGGTTTTGAGCTCCTTAAGAACAGACAGTTACATGTCCATCCCTAGGGTCTAGGACAGTGAGTTTAAGAAATGTCTATTGAATTGAATTTCTGAATTGTAGTCAAGTTTACCAACTAACTAGTGAAAAAGATTGGCTTAAGTAGGAAAATTTCTATTTCTTCCTCCCTTTGCAAAATTCCTAGAAAGAGTGAGGTTGTAAACCAATGCTGTTTCAAATTCTTCAAAGTTTTTTGGTCGTTTCAGTGTGGATGGTTCTTTCTGCTCCTGAGATCATAATCCTTCCATATCTGAGCAAGTAGTTGCCTAAGTTGCTATAGGCAAAACCATCCATCATGTGGACCCAACAAGTCTCTATGCATTTAGTAGGCTGGTCCCCAGAGAACAGCTTGAAGATACCTCTAGCTTCCAGTGCTCATACTTTTGTCTCTTTTGGTATGGCACCTCACACTACCCTACTCCTTTTCATGGATATCATACTATCAGAGTCTCTCAAATTAAATTCAACAAATGTTTATCACACCCCTACTGTGTATAAGGTAAGGCAATGTGCTAGGTGCTAGGGATAAAAAAAAAAGAATAAAATAATCTCTCACTTCAAAACGCTTGTATTGTACTGAGGTATAATATTTGCATGAATAAATATAACAAGGAGAAATAGTCTGAGCTGTGAGAGAGTACTGACAACTGGAGAGATTTTATTTCAAAAAAAAACTTAGGTATTATATTTCAAGAAAATTTCCCATACATATTACAGGAAGAGGGTAATGTGAAAATGGGAGTCCACTGATCACCTCCTAAAAGAAACCCCAAAGTGAAACCTCCCAGCAATGTCAATGTCAAAATTTAGCACTTCCAGATCAAAGAAAAAATATTTCAAATAGAAAGAATTCAGATAATAAAGAACCACAATCAGGATCATACAAGATTTAGCAGCTGTCACCAAAGAGAGAATAGAATATAGAATGAGATATTTCAAAAGACAAAAATAAAAGTCTGCAATCAAACATAACTTACCCAGAAGAACTGAGTATAATCAAACATGCGGGGAAAAAAAGCGGATCTTCAATGACATAGAGAATTTTCAAACATTCATGATTTCTTTTTAAAAATGGAGTCTTAAAAGAAACTTTAAATACAAATGTGGGAATCAAGAAAAATTAAAAGATAAATACAAGTGAATCATGAGAAAGGATTTTATCAGGATGACCTGTTTACATTCTAATGCGGAAAATGATAAAGGAATTCTTTCAGAATCCTAATGTCCAATCATAGAGGTAGCCAAATGGAACAGAAGCCTTGTAATTCATTTTTGGTATGTTTTGACTATACTGTAAGAAGAAAGAAAAGAGAAGTGTAAGTATACACTTGAGGAAGGTGGAAAGAGAACTTATCTCACATAATTGGGCTGCACAAGCAGAGTTATATATAAATGCGGAAGGAGCATGGGAAACATAGCAGTTGTATTTCACTTTCATTTAAATTGGTTGAGAGAGAGCAGAGAGAGAGAGAAAGAGAGAGAGAGAGACAGAGAGAGATACATTCAATTTAACAGAGCTTGAAAGAGAAAGAGGGTAACTAAGTAGTATAGTGGATAGAGAATTGGACCTGGAATCAGGAGGACCTGAGTTCAAACACGGCTTCAAGTACTAACTAGCTCTGTGACCCTGGACATGTCATTTAACTCTATTTGCCTCAGTTTCCTCATCTGAAAAATGAACTGGAGAAGGAAAAGGCAAACCACTCTGGCATCTTTGCCAAGAAAACCCCAATTGGGGTCACAAAAAGTAAGATATGACTCATTGACAAAAACATCAAAGAGGAAGAGGGGAAAGGGGAATATAAGAAGGAGGGTAAATTCAGGGAGAAATTAGTCATAAACAGAGTAATAAACTCTTAGCTTAGGGAAAGGATAGTGAAAAGTTATTAAAAGGAAAGAAAGAGAGTGAAAACAGTTTAGAGAGGTAAAGAGTAGTGAAAGGAAAAAGAGGAAGGACATGGGATGGATGGAAAAACGCAATTAACTACCATAATTGTGAATGTGAATTGAATAAACTCACCCACAAAGTAAAAAAGAGCAACATAATAATTAAAAGAAAAATCCAACAACTTGTTGTTCACAAGAAACACACTTAAAACATAAACATTTGAAGTCCGGAAAGACCTGGACTTGAATCAAGCCCCTGACATTTACTATGTGTGTGACCACTGGCAAATCACTTTGAACCTCTCCAAACCTTGGTTTACTTATCTGTAAAAGAGGAATAATTACTCTAGTACTCACCTCATTAAGTTAATGAGAGAAAGAAAAAAGAATTGTTTATAATGTACTCTGTTAAACTTAAAAGGATATTTAAATGTCAGCTTTTTGTGTTATTCTTATCATTAAAGCAAAAGTAATTTCTTTGAACATGAGTACTGGGTAAGTGAAAGGAGTTTAGGGAATAAAAAAATATAAAAAAGTGAAAAAGGATAAGAGGTTTCAGAAATGTACTCCATCTGCTTCATAACTAAGGGATTGGATGGGCCATTCAGTTACCCAAAGTCCCTAGCATTTGACCAAATAGTGTCTGATCTAGTCTTCGTTACACTAGAAAGTGACCAAATCAGAGAAAATTATACACCTGGAGTCTTGCCACCATGCATCCAGATCCTGTTCTAGCTAAAGATTATAATCAGACAGTGCCATCTTGCAAGTAGGCCTAATCATAAGTCTATCATCAAGAAAAGGTTATCCCTAAGGAACTGCTACCAAAAATTCTTCAACTACTTCTTCCTAACTCAAGGATTATTCTTGAGAAAAAGACAAAAAGTTTAAATATTGCCCTATGATTATGGTCCTATGATACCCTTTTGTGCCTCTCAATACATTCATACAGATATTTCATAGAACAGAAACTCCTTGAGGGCAGGTATTTTGTGTGCCCAGTGCCTAGAATAGTACCTATCACAGAGTAGGTGCTTACCAAATGCTTGTGGATTATTTGATTGGTTATCTAAGTACTTGTTTTATCCTCTCCATACCCTGTAGTGGGTACAAGGCTTAGAACAAGGCTTGGCCCATTATAGGTGCTTAATAAATGTTTTTTTGACTGATTATTGTCACTCACCTTATAGTGAGAGGGGAGCACGGATCAGCCCTAGCCCCAGGGCAGGGGCAGCCACTGCAATAGCAGTGGCTGTTTCTGGAGCTTTCAGCATTTGGATGGTGGAGGAATCAAGCAGCTGATCTGGGTCTCAGAACTGAGTTGTGGTCCTGGAGTGAGGAGAAGTGCTGTTGTGGCAGAGCTGGTGGCAGTAGTGGACAGGGAATCCTACTGACCATTCCAGGGCAGAAAAGAGTGTTTGTGGTTGCTCACAGACCAAAGTACAGGCCAGGAGAGGAATAAAAACCTCTCCCTTGACTATTTCACTTTGGGTGAATTGAGAACTTACAGGTCCCTAGAGATATCTTGGAAAACAGCTGCACAAAACCTCTGAAGATTGGAGTAGTATATCCTCCACTTGACAAAGGACTCAAAAGTCAAGTAACTGTGTTAGAAATGCCCAAAAAAGGGGAAAGAATAAGACTACAGAAAGTTACTTTCTTGGTGAAAAGGTATTTTCTCCCATCCTTTCAGATGAAGAAGATCAAAGTATATAACTGGAAGAAGATAGCAAGTCAAAGTACCTACATCTAAAGCCTCCAAAAAACTTATGAAATGGTCTCAGGCCATGGAAGAGCTCAAAAATGATTTTGAAAAACAAGTAAGAGACGTGGACAAAAAAATGGGAAGAGAAATGCAAGTGATGCAATTCAAAATGTAAGATAGTAAAAAGCTTTATTGATCCTATATATTTGCTACTATTGTAGGCAGGGAGAGGCATCAGTTAACTTATAGGGAAGCATGTCTTTAAGGGACAAGTGAGCTCTTGCAGGCAAACCTTTTCCCACACGAATTCATAGTCTACCAAAAACATACTGTCAAAGTGGGTGCATAACTAGTCAACTATTGACTATTGTAACAATTTGTTGTGATTCATAAAAGAAGAGATAGAGATTTTCTATTCTACTAGTCTGTCACTGGCCTAGAGAACCTGAAATAGGATAGCCCCTGTCTGTATTTTGCTTAGTCTTACATAAAAAGTGGGATATTGAAAGGTGCAGCATAGAGTTTAGATATGACTACAAGTTTACTCTTGAAATGGAGACATTCTAAGATGGCATCACTTACATCAAGAAAAGGAAAATGCAATATCCCTATCTCTTTTACCACAAAATACTAGTGATGTATGAATTTCTATCTGTAGAAATAATGCTTAGTAATGAACCAAGCTTCTGGGATGCAGTGTCCATTATGTGTGTGTGTGTGTGTGTGTGTGTGTGTTTGTCCTTCGTTGCCAAAGAAGACCATGCCATCAGAGAAATAATGATATCACTTGCACTTGACTTTGTTTTGAGTGAGGGAGGGCTGTGCGGTCACAACCTTCACTTCTCCTCCAGAGCCATTTGAATCCAGTGACCAGATATTCATCAGGATGACTGGAGATGACCCAGGATCAGGCAATTGGGGATAAGTGACTTGCCCAAGGTCACACAGCTAATGAGTGGCAAGTGTCTGAGGTGAGATTTGAATTCAGGTCCTCCTGACTCCTGCACTGCTGCTCTATCCACTGCACCACCTAGCTGTCCCTCCATTATATGGATTGTTTACTAAAACCACAAGTGCAAACTCCATTTGGGGAGAAACTTTTCCCAAG
Source organism: Bettongia penicillata ogilbyi (assembly GCA_023548195.1). Classification (NCBI taxonomy): domain Eukaryota; kingdom Metazoa; phylum Chordata; class Mammalia; order Diprotodontia; family Potoroidae; genus Bettongia; species Bettongia penicillata. Next base: position 146,868 of record JAJHZJ010000783.1, on the reverse strand, counting down.
TACAAGAGATATTTATATCATATAATTTACTGTGATCTTTTTGGTTCATATGCTCAAAGTTAACAGATTTCTTTGAAGTAAAGATGTTTGTGATTCCATAGTATGTATTTAAAAAGTTTAACAGTTTTTTTCTTCTTTTGTACTTTTTTTCAGGAAATCATCTTAAGCAGTCTTTGTCTCCTTACTGTAAAATAATCTTCAAGATCCCACTCAGGATAATTACTAATACCTGACCAAACAAGTTGCCTACCCTGAGATAGTAGCTTCCTCCAAGGTCACTAAATATAAATCATATTTAGTTTCATTACTGGAAAAAATTTCAAGGATGGTCCTACCTCCCAGATAGTTGGAACCAATAGATGAGGGTGTATCAAAGCCAACACACCTAAAAATTAATGAGTTCAGAAGAGTTCAGTCATATATATTGCACAATCAATACTCCCAAACATTCAAGATCTTCATTATAAATTAAAACAGCCTAAAACATAATGGCTATCAAAAAGTCATCTTGTCATATTAATGTGGATTCTGGAGTTTATATTGGCATGTTGGTAGCCAGAATGTATGCAGCAATTCTGCAGATCCAGAGGAGCAAGCTCTTCATTAAGAGCCTCCAAAAGAGCCTTGATAGCATTCACATTCACACTCTCTATCCATCCTATAATTCATCTGTCTAGACAGTATAATTAAGTAAGTCTCTCTTAATTGTATGTGAGTTTTACATTGGGTTTTATTTTTTCCTTTTAATGCTGGAACCATTATATTTGCAATAATCGATTTAAAGATTATTTACTGCTAAATATTGAGAAATGAATGAGAATGACTGTTCATCTCTCCAACCACTAGAATTACTCTAAACATAAAGCATATACACATATGACTTTTTTTTTTAGCAATAATAGTAATTAGAATTTACATGGTACTTCAAATGACTTTAGAAATATTATCATATACAAATATCATCTCATCCTCACAACAACTCTGAGAGACAGAAATTATAGTTAGACAATTTCACAGATGAGGAAACAGAGCCAGGCAAAGTTTAAATTACTGGGTCAAAGTCATATAGCTTTTAAATATCTGAGCATGGATTTTGACTCCTGTTTTCCTGACTTAATGTATATAACTCTATGCACTCTATATCTCTATGTTATCTAATTGGCTCATTTATGTCTTCTCCATATTTACCACTATCTGGCACAGATTCTCACACATAGTAGATTCTTGATGAATTAATTTTATTTGAATGAATGAAAAAACTTGGTGGAAACATTGGTGCTATCTTCAAACATTCAAAAAGTTATCCAATGGAAGCTTTATTAGACATGTCCTGTTTAGTCCCAGGGTTTCCAACTCCAAGGCAGAATATAATGAGACAGTTGCCTCCAAATTTCCGGAAAAAAAATGGCTCTCAATAGAGACTAAGGCAGTACAGACTCTTTGACTGTCACATCATAACATTTACCAGTATCAAGGTTGTGGCTTGTGTAAGTACATAGATCTTTTTCATATGAGCTACTGTCTAACCATACCTCCCCCTTCTATTATCTATATAACTGCCACCTCTATCCTGGGTAAAAGACTTTGCGTTTATCACTAGTAAATCATATCCAATTAGATTGGCCTGTGGTTCTAGACAAGTAAGATTCTTGGGAACTCTGGCTCTGTCACCCCATGTGCTACCTTTCCTTCTTAACTTGGTGCTATCCATAAATCTGAAAATTTATGTTTTCATCTGATTCATAAGCAAAGACAAAACAGAACAAAGGACAAATGCCACGGACTACCCATCATGGAGACCGCTCTCTAAGTTGACATTGCTCTGATAATAGACACATTTTGATTTGGTTTATTCAAATACTGTTCAAATTTACCTAAGTATTTATTTATTCAGCCTACATCTCCATGTCTAATACCATAAGGATAATATGAAAGATATTGTCAAATGCCTTTTTTCAGTCCATATGTGGTTTGTCTTTTTCATTTCTTAGACCTCAAGGCTAATAAATTTGTACAGAAAGGAAATGAAATGAATTTAGGATAACCCCCTTTTGATGAAGGCATGCTAAATTGTAGTCATCACTATTTCTTCAACTTAATGCTTGCAAATCATTCTTTAAACAGACCTTTGTCAGGAATTAAACCCAGGCTCCCGTCGCTATAATTTGAAGACTCCATTTTTTATTTTTGAAAATCGGGGCATTTACCCATCTCCACTTCATAAATCTCTCTTCAGTTTTTCAAAGATCATGGACCGTGACTCAGCAATTATTTTCATCTGTTTTTCTCATATCCTTGAATTTAGTTAGTGTCTCCTCTGACGTTTGGATCTTGAAGTCTTTGGTGCTAATTAGGCGCTTCTTGCTACCTCTTCACTGATCCAGGGCTTCAACTCTTAGTTAACAATTTTTGAACATTCTTTCCCAGACCAAATATCATCCTCCTTGGTAGTCAACCACTACTACTGTGCTATGCACTGAGAAATAGGCCTTTCTTCTCTTTGTGCCCTTAACTAGTCCTCAACGTAACTACAAAAGCCCTTCTATTACAGTATCTTCTGCATTCATTGCCAAATCAATGCCTTAATGTCCCTGACGTTACTGTTAAATGATTGCATTGTTTATTCATCCTTCATGTCACTGAGGGAAAAGGAAGAAATATTTGTTGGAAAGTTTAATATACGTTACACAGACATATATTTTCTTGATCTAAATGCTAATTGAGCACCCCCTCCTAACTGACCTTTTGTTAACTATGTTTTCCCTTTCATTTTTCATATTCTAGTCATTTTATCTCACCTAGTGCCTGTAATACATAGAAAAATGTGTTTCCCACTTCCCTACCACTTACATTAAAATCTCACTTGTTTTAATTATTTTTATTCCTTGCTGTGATATATTGATATGTAAGACTACCAAGATTATTCCTGTCATCTTTTACTGATGACAGTTATAAAATATTTACAATTTGTTGCTATCTTGGAAGTCATAATGAATTTACTGATGGGAAAACTGAGAACCAGAGAAATAAAATGGTTTATCTGAAGCAAACCATTAGATAGACCCAGAATTTTAATTCAGGTTTGGAAAGATATTCTTATTTTACAAATAATTTCTGAAATTATACAGTCACTATCCTCAAGAAACCAAAAACCTATGACAATATTTTCTAAATTTTTATCTATGAAGTACCATTTTATAATATAACATATGCATAAATCATATTCATATATGTAATATTTTAAATAATTGATATTTCATCTTTATCTTATCCTTTTTCATTTGTTTTGGAATATGGTTTATAAATTATATGATATACTAGTACAATAGCTGGCATATACTACTGTCAGTTATTTATTAAAAAATAAATTTATATATACATATATTTAAGTATTTATAAATTATGTACTGTACAAGTACTACTATACTATTGCTCATATTATAAACCAAACACAGAAATAGACATTAAAAGAATGAAGTAAATTAAATAAATAATATTCTAAAATATTCATTATGTTTATTAATAAGACAAAAAAACCCTTTTTGTTCTCACTATGATATTAAGATTTTTTTATTGAGATCAATGTACCTGAATATACTTCACCATTTTTCAAATCCCAGTGTATGTTCTAGAAGACAGGATGACATGTAAATAACGAAGTGTTTGTTAATAACCAATTATCCAGTTAATTTAATCAATATAACTAGCCCAGTTAACTTCTCTTTTTTTGTTAAAAGCTGCACACACACAAAAAAAAATACAAATAATACATCATGGTCAGTGAACATAATGACTTTGCATCATAATAATAGTTATCATTTATATGTAAAGTTTGCAAAGTGTTTTATAAATATTATCTCATTTCATTTTCACAACAATCCTGGAAGTTAGATATTATTATCCTATTTTATAGATGAAGAAATGGAGGTTAAGTGACTTGTCCATGGTCACATTGCTACTAAGTGTCTGAGGCTGCACTTGAATTGATGTCTCTCTGACATCACGTCTAACACTCTCTCTCGACTGTACCACCTAGAAGTTTGTATTGCTTCTTTTCATCATATTCCTGTCTATGCAGAAACTCACTATGTACAGTGCAAAAGTTATAAGCAAAAGAGAATTTTCCTTGATTTCAATGAAAGAAATTTTCAAAATCAAACACAGAGAAGTTTCTGCTAAAAGGCCAGGACTGGAGGCCTGAAACATTTTCTGGTCTGTACCCAATCATTTGGGTTTCTTCTGGAATGATTCATCAATACCTACATCAATCTACCCATACTTAGATGAATTAGATTCTCCATTTTTAAATTCCTTGGCTTGATGATAAAACCTGAACAATAAAACCTAGAGCAGAGGTAGAGTAACACAGATTACACAGATAACAATATAAATTAGTGATAAGAAATGTATTATTACATGGAAAGCAATAATTACATAAAGAATCATTGTGTGCTTTACAAGATGTTTAGAGCAGAATTCTGTAGCTCAATTTATAACTAGTTGTAGCTTTCTGGGTAGCTAAAAAAGAAGCCTCAACAGCTGCTAAGTAGTCATTTTTCATTTTCCTGTACAATTGCAACACTTCATTCTATCGGCAATTTGATCTTTTTTTTTTTGGTTCTCTATCTATCTATCTATCTATCTATCTATCTATCTATCTATCTTTCTGTCTGTCTCTCTCCCTGTTTTGATTACAACTACTACTACTGTTAAATATTTCTACCACTAAAAAGGCCTTTAGTTCACAAGATCACCTATCCAGGGAAAGGAAATACAGGAGAAACAAAAGACACCAGGAAGCCCAGGAGCAAACTCACCTTGTTAAGTCCCCTGGCTCTAGTTTCCAGAAGGGATCACTATGGCACTGAGATAGAAAAGGACTCTACCCTGTCACTACCACCTATTGAAGTTGAGTATCTAGGGACTGTCTCTTTCTTTAACAAATGTGGCATGCCTATCTTCTTTCAGCATCCTTCCTTCTGCCATGAGGCAAGAGAATAGACAAGGGACCACTTAGGGTCTTTCACATTATCTTAAAGTGCCAAATCTTTTCAATCACAAATCACGACATGGCCAGGAGTAATCCCAAAGCTCCCACACAATCTGGAAGCAGACAGGAAATGTCTACACATGCTCTATGTAAATCCACAGCATATATGGAAATCTCTTTAATGCTTAGTGGATCTTATTGGCCTTAATTTCCCATTTCTGTTTAGCTGCTTCAATTGTGTCTTTATATGAGTGTGACAGACAGCAAAAAGACCAGTTTGGTTGGACCTTAGACAGAATAGTGGGGAATCATTTATATTCAGGTTGGAAATATAGGTTGGGATCAGATTCTGAAAGACTTTCAATGCCACATAGAGGAGTATATAGTTGACTGGAACGGATAGTATGGAAAATATAGTCAAATTTGAACATAACAAAAATCATATTGACAGCCATGTGAAGGAATATGTAGAATGGTGAGAAACTTGAAGCAGGGAGATCACTTAGGAAGTCACTGTTCTTCAGTCCTATCTGACTCTCTGTGACCTCATTTCAGATTTTCTTGGCTAGGATACTGGAGTGGTTTGCCATTTCTTTCTCCAGCTCATTTTACAGATGAGGAAACTGAGGTAAATAGGGTTAAGTGACTTGCCTAAGATCATATAGTTAGTAAGTATCTGAGGCTGAATTTGAACTCATGAAGAAGAAAAAAGAATCTTCCTGACTCCAGACCCAGAACTCTATCCACTGCACCACCTCAAATTGATGAGGAAAGTGGCTGGGTGAGTGGAGAGAAAGAGATACAAAAAGACAAGAGTTGACTTCCAACTTGTATGGTGAAAGGAGTCAATTATGACATTGTGGTTGTGAGCCTGTTAAGTGGAAGTATGGTGGTGACCTTGAGAATTATACAAAAGACTAGAAGGATATGGACTTGGGTTGAGGAAAATAATATTAATGAGACCCTGCCTCAGTACTTAGTGCATAATTAGAGCTCAGTAAGTGCTTGCTGACTGATTAATACAGATTGTAACCTGCCTATGTCTGCTCATTCTGTTGTGTGTGAAAATAAAAACTGTAGAGGAGGTAGGACACTTACTCACTGATTACTGCCCTGGAGATCAGAGTTTAGCTTTTAGGAGATGGTTCCTGCAACAACAAGGTATTAGAATGAGGGAGTAGTTGTACCGGGAGTGAGGAATTTTTCCAAGGGCACCTGCATAGTTGCTGCCATTGGATGTCTAATCTCAATTAGGTCATAACTTCCCTGAGGGGCCAACACCAGGTGCAGAAAGGAAGAAGCTGACAGCTTGCACATAATAAGAAGGGGTCATAGTGGAGAGAGTTGGGTAATCATGGGTGAAGGATAATATGGCTGTAATGGAAATAAACCCCACAATTGGCTATGACAATAACTGAGGAGAGAAACCCACCTTCCTACTCACTAATTGATAAATCACATTCTTTGGGGTCATGACCAGTCCCCACTTTGTAGACACCTGACCAAGAGAATACTACCTTAGTCTCAACTCTTGGGATATAAGTAAGAAAGGAACATTTTAATCAGAAATTCCAGACTAAATATTGTGGATAATAGCTACTAGAGGACCATGGGAAATTATCTCCACTGTGAACAAGGGAAGATTCATGTTTTAAGGGGATTGGAATGACATGAGGCAACTCAGTCAGGAAGAATTTAGAACCTTCCTGCTCTTTCCTCTTCGCTTTAGGTAGGCCTCTTAAAGAAGTCTCTATTGACAAAGGTGATAATTTTTAGTGTCAGCCTTGGGAAACTGAAAAATGAATGCCTAATGCCCTTTACTCTTTCATTAGACCATTATTCCCTTGTGGGAGAAAGGTTATCAAAAACCTCCTTTTGTTTAAGCTATGGAACTGAACAAAGAGAAATTTGGTCCTCTCAGAGGGATGCCTGAGATTTGGTAATTGGATTCTTTCTAATGGTCAAGAAGAGATGCTCCACATTCAACTCTACTGCCCAAGAAAAACGTTTTGAGACATTGGTGCTTATTGGCTCCATACAAGGAGTCCTTGTTATAGACTTGACCAACATGGTTTCATGGAAATGCAGTCCTCTAATAAATATAATAGCAACTCATATTAATATAATGCTTATTAATACTTTCACAACAATAATCCTGTAAGTTAGGCAGCATCAATAGCCTTAGGCTCATTTTGCAAGGACACTGAAATATATTGAGCCAAACTGACTTATGTACACTATTCAAGTTTCCAGAAAAAATGGGCAGTTCCCTTTTTACTGTCTGTAAAACCAATCATGGCAGCACACCTGAGGACTGCTGCTGTGAATGATTTCAAGGGTCTATTCTCATAGTATAAAGAACTCCCTATTTATTCAGCAATAAACTAAACATTGTTCAATAAAGTAAAGCATAACATTCATCAAACATCCTTACTCAATATCAAGTATCCAAGTAAAGTCCTTTTTCAAAGTATCACACCATCCACCCCTAGGTCACTGTAAGAACAATCTTCTTAATCAATATCAAGTGTCCAAGTAAAGTCCTCTTTCATCTTAACTAGACATTGACTTTCAAGTTCCATGGCTCTTCCTCTGTGGACTGACCACTTGTCATGGCAATCAAATTAAGATCTTTTGCTGTTTTTGTTTTACTAAAAGTGCCTCTGATTGAATCTTTCCTTTATCATTCAAGAGTCTTTACGAGGCATAAAGTATAAAAACAAGCATTTCTTTAACTATAAACTTTAACTATAAACAGTTAATTATTTTAACATGATTAAAGATCTTCCCCAACCATTAATGGGTATTTGATTAGAGAAGATTAAAGGCCCAAGCCTTTTGTTAATGAGGCAGTGGGTCAAAGGGTTGTGGTGCTCTCTGGCTTTAAAAAAGGTATAAATACTCTGATTTAAGGTTTTACTTTGGGGTTTAGTTTTTGTTTGAGGGCCAGATGAGGACTCTAGGAAGCCGCTAAAGGAGCCCCCCAGCTTTGAGAATCCAGTTGTCATGCTTCCGTTTCTGGTAACAATGATCAGACAGCTGTATCTCTCTGTTGAATTATGGTGAAGCAGAGGAAACCATGTCTGTTGATTACTTTGGGGCTTACTGATTGGAAATGTTTGTTTGAATAGATGAGGACACTGGGAAGCTGCTAAGGAACCCCCCGACTTTGAGAGCCTAGATGGCAAGCTTCCCTTTCTGGTAACTATGGTCAGACAATTGGGATCCAACAGGAAGTCATGTCTGTTGACTTTTTTATTTCTCTGTATTTTCTCTGAAGTTCAGGATGCTGACTCCCCTTAATTAGGTGAATGACATATGTGCTTGGTTAAAGGAATGACACATATGCTTGATTAAAGTAAATGTTAACCCCTCAAAAGTTATCTTTCCTTTTATGAATGCAGATCTAAGAGCCTGTGATAGCAGGACCCTGTATATGTTGGGGTGTTTACTGATACACCACTCTGGCTTCTCACCTGGATTCACACATAGGCAGCTCTTTGCTCCTGCTATATGTCTCAGTTCATGCGGACTGCTCCACTCTTCACCTTCTACCTCTGAGAGAACAAAGCTCAGTAGGGCAACAACAATACTAACACACACCACCAGCACCATCATCTCAATTCACTCATAAAGACCAACAGACAGAACTTCTGTCTGAGAAATCAACACAGACCAACAGATAAGACTTCTGTATTAGAAATCAACACGGATCAATAGACATGGCTTCTGTCCAGCTATCAGAAGTCTTCCTCTCAGCTTTCTTCTCAACACTGGCTCACCCTTTCAATCCTGGCTCTCTTCATGTTTGCTTCTCTGAGCTCTGGCTCTTTTTATATAAAATTCTACTTAGCATGTGATTGGCTAGAGCCCACTTGCACTTGTATGATTGGTTAAAACTGTCTTTAATATATACACACACATATATGTATGTATATTATATATGTATATATATGACTAGAATCAATATGTATGTTATATATGTATATGTTCATACATAACATACATACATATTGATTCTAGTCAAAAACTCTAGATCAATTCAATCAAAGGTAAGATTCAGAGGCACTTGATTGTCTAAAACAAAAACAGAAAAAGATCCTACTTTGCTTGCCATTACACTGTCCTAAGCTGCTTGAATGTCATTATTACCTTCTTTGGCAAAATAACCAGATGTTTTAAAGAATTGGGATGCTCCATTGTTAGAGTCACTTGGCCACTCTCCATATATGGGTAGATGGCTATTCTCCTGAGACACAGAGGGTGAAAGAGCAAAGAAGAAGTCTGCATTTGCAAAAACAAGGAGGAAAGTTTTCTTTTAAATTGGGGGAAAGAGGAGGAGATAAAGGAAAGAGAAGAGAGAGGATAATAAGCATGCAATAATAATAATAGCAGATAAAAACACTTTTATAGACATCTCATTTGTGTTATTATCCTAGGAGCCAATTTGATGATACCAGGTGACTTTGGAGAGGTTATATCTGATGTGGGTTGTGAGAATATTCTAGGTAAGCTGGTTTCTCCCCTGTTCCCCTGAAGAGTTAGGTCATCTTCTACCTTTGCTCACTGCATTTCTCCCATATCAACTGTCCTTTCCTCCCCTTCAGCCTGTAGAAGCTCTCTCCTTCTTTCAAGGTATAGTTGAATTGGATATCAAAGATCTCTTTTGCTTCTACACTTCTAAAGTACTTTCTGTGTGTACCACACTCACATTATCTCATATTTTATATTGTAGCTATTTGCTTATTCTTCCCCTAATTGAATGTAAGTTCCCTGAGGGCAAGGACTAACTTCTCCAAAAAACTTAATGTGGTGTTTTATTTAATAGTCAGTGCTTATTTTGTTAGTTGAATGAATGAAGAAATGAATTAAGAAATCTCTTTAGGCACTTGTCACATAAACATACTTTTATTTGACACTTTGCATGTATGTATTATCTCCTCAACACATAACATAAAACACAGTACTTAATTTTAGCCCAGGTTTCCTTCTCAGGAACATTCCACCCATCTCCGGTCACAGAATAATTTGAACATCTTATCATGTACACATTTGTTGTAGCACTCATTCATCTTCTGTCTCACCAAAGGAGCATGTTTTAAATACAGTTTCTAAATGCAATTTTGATCTATCTGTCATTCCAGGGAATTATTTAATTTTCTCTACCCTTAAAAAGAACAAGAAGGTCTCACCATACCTTTTCCTGAACTCAGATCATTCTTCATTTATAAGACTTTTTCCCCTTATGCTATTGAGTATTCATAGCCCTATATAACCTATTTACTCCTCATCTTTACAGGCTTCATATACTTTATGTCCTTCCGCATACACTTTCATCCAGTAACACTGGCCTCATTCTTCCTCAAAGTCGCTCTTTGTCTCCCAGTTCTTTGAATTTCCCTCGGCTGTTCCTAAATCATGCAGAAACTCTCCCTCTGTCTCATGGTTTCTCGGGATTCCCTCAAGTACCAACTAAAATCTCACATTCCGTAGGAAACCTTTTTCAATTCCTCTTAAATTCTAGTTGTTTCTATTGCTATTGTTCAGTTGTTTCAATTGTGTCTGACTCTTTGTGACTCCTTTGGGATTTTATCAACAAAAATACTGGAGTGGCTTGCCATTTCCCTCTCTAGCTCATTTTACAAATGGGGAACTGAGGTATTAAGTGATGAGGGCTGAAAGGAGGGGATGAGAATCTGCAAAGACCAGAATACCAGGGGTAGGTTACCTGGAATGAATTCGCAGACTCGAGCATTCTTGAGGTCAAAGTAAAGATTTATTAAGCTTTTCAGCTGACAAGAGTTCTTAGGGAACCTGAAACCTTACAGGGGTAAAGGTAAAGTTCACATAGGAATTCTATAGTAAAACATGTGCCAAAAATGTAACTAGGTGATTCAGGGTGGGATTAGGGAAGGGTAAAGGAGTGGTTAGTGCTTAAAGGAACATGCACTTTTGATATCTACTGCACAGATAGTTTACTCAGAGTTCATCAGGAAATAGGCCAAAAGGGAGTTATAGGTAGATGTGGTTGTAAGCCTGAAATGGTCAGGGCTGACTAAGGAATACCAGGTTGTTCTTGTCAATATCTTGTTAAACAAGATAAATGTAAGGGAGTATATGTATGTCTAAATCTAGGATACATATGATTAATCAGTGAGTAGTGAATATCATCATGACCCAGTACACAGTCCGTTGAGCTAGTACACAGCTGATTCAGACTAATAAGTTCTATAGGTGTAGCTGGCTACTGTATCAAGAAGGGAGATAATAGCTGTTACTGTGGCAGGCTGTGTCCTTGGACTGGGGAGAAACTGTCTGAGATAATGCTTTGAGGCTAGGGAGAAATGTGATTTTTAAAGAGAAATATGATTTTAGAATTGAGGTCCAAGAATTCAAGTACCCCATCAACTTGCTCAGCGTCACACAGGTAGTAAGTGTCTCAGGCTAGGGTTGAACTCAGGAAGATGAGCCTTCCTGCTTCAGGTCCAGCACTCTACCCACTATGCCACCTAGTCACCCTCTTAATTCTAGTACCTTTCCTCTATTATTTCCAATTAATCCTGTATAGGATTTACACATGTTTGCATATTGCCTCCCCCATTAAAACTGTGACCTTGTTGAGGGCAGGGACTATCTTTTTACTTTCTTTGTATCTGCAATGCTTAGCACCGTGCCTGTCATAGTATTATTCTTCAGTCACTTCAATTGGCCTGTGTGTAAGCCATCAATGAATAAACATTTATTTTTATTTTACATAAATGAAAATATTTACATAAAAATAATTAAAATAAAATATTATTTTACTTGGTCTACACTGTGCAAAATACCGTGCTAAGCACTGGAGAGACAAAGGAAGGAGAAAGATAGTAACAGTGCTCAAGGAATTCACAATCTAATGGGGGTAAATCTATAAACAATCAGTACAAACTAAATATATCATAAATAGAAAATAATCAAATAGGGGAGATACTAGAATTAAGAGGGATTGAAAGAACCTTCCTATGAAAGGATGTGTTTAGACCACAGGAAAGAGAGAAATGTAGTAAGGGACCAGATGGGATGACACCTGTATGCACCATAGAAGAGGGTATAGATGTGTCCTTTGGGTTGTTGAGATGAATTGTGACAGCACTGCCTGCTCCCTGGCTAAGTTTTCTAACACCAAAATATGCATAACCATTAATGGAAATTATGCACATTAAAAAAGCTACATAACTGAAGAAAGGTGAGCCATGGAGCAAGAAAACTTGAGGTAGAACCTATATGCACTATGTTGCTAGTGATTCTGAATGTCGCAAAGTTTTCTGCAAGGATCATCAAAGATGAGTTGGATTTAAAGCATGTATTAAGCCAGTTCCTCAGTGAGCTACAAACTGTGGAATTGTTTACATCATAAAGTGTTCAAATTTCTCTGTGGGACAATAAAGTTTAATAAGTGTATCTTCAAAAGTCTCAAGCTCTATGCTATACTGCAAATTCTCCACCACTAGTGACAGAGAGGCTCTGGATAAAACACAGATTAGAAGGCTAACAAAAACAAATCTTCAGAAAAGCACACAGTTCTAAAATAGAATATATTCCTTTTATGCTCATTGCATGTGATAAACTTTCCAAGGACAACCACATGTCCTAATACAATATTCCAACCAAATCAAGGTATGTTGTAGGAAAGAAATTGTTTTGGGAGTCAGTAGACCTGAGTCTATGTTCTGAATCTACTACTTACTATGTGACCTTTTTTTATTTATTTCATCAAGTATTTCCCAATCAGATATAAAAATAACTTTTAGCATGCTTTTTTAAATTTTAATGTCCAAATTCTCTCTGTGTCCAGTCCCTTCCTTAAGAAGGCAAGAAATTTTATATTGATTACACCCACGAAGGCATATAAAACACATTTCCATATTAGTCATCTAACAAAAGAAAGCACAAGAAAAAAAGAAACATTTTCTTTTTTTTTTAAAGTATGCTTCAATTTGCATTGAGAATTGATCGGTTCTCTTTGTGGAGACAGCATTTTTCATCATTGTCTCAATCAAAGTAGTCAATTCTTTCACAATTCATCATTCTTACAATATGGTTGCTACTTTGTGAAATGTTCTTCTGGTTCTACTAACTTCATTCTGCATGAGTTCATAGAAGTCTTCCCAGGTTTTTCTGTAACCGTCCTGCTCATCATTTCTTATATTACGGTAGCGTTGTACTTCAATCATATTCTACAGTTTGTTTATCTATTCCCCAATTGATGTGCATCCTTGATTTCTAATTCTTTCTCACTACCAAAAGAACTGCTATAATTATAATTTTGTATGAAGAAATCTTTTCTTTTCCTTTTCTTTGATCTTTTTGGGATACAATCTAATAGTGATATTACTAGATCAAATGATAGGTATAGCTTTATATACCTTTGGGCATAGTCACAAATTATTTTCCAAAATGATTGAACTAGTTCATGACTCCACTGCATTAATGTCCTAATTTTTTCTGTATTCCCTCCAATATTTGTCATTTCCCTCTTATGTCATGTAATCCTGTCTGAAAGGCATAAGGTGGTGCCTCAGAGTTGTTTTAATTTGCATTTCTTTAATCAGTAGTTATTTAGAACATTTTTACGTGACGATTGATAGCATTGATTTCTTCTGGAAACTTCTTGGTCATAACTTTTGATCATTTATCAATTGGAGAGTGCCTCTTATTTTTTATAAATTTGACTCAGTTCTTTACATATTTGATATGTAAAGAAAACTACTCTAAATTTTTTTCTTGCTTTTATTTTAATTTTGGATGCATAATTTTGTTTATTCCAAAGCATTTTAAATTTATGTAATTGAAATTATCTATTTTACTTCTCATGATCCTATCTCTTATTTTGGTATCCACAGATCTGACAGGTACATTTTTCTAAGCTTCCTTAATTTACTTATGATATCACCCTTTGCATTTAAATAATTTATCCATTTTGACATTATCTTGGTACACTGTGTAAATCATTGTTTTGTTTCTGCCAAACTGTTTTCCAGTTTTTCCATGAATTTTTGTCAAATGATGAGTTCCTGCCCCCAAAACTTGGATCTTTGGGTTTATCAAACATTAGATTACTATGATCATTTACTATTGAATATTGTGTACCTAATCTATTCTACTGATCCCCCACTCTGTTTCTTAACCAGTGCCAAATTGTTATGATGATTATGTCTTTGTAATATAGTTTGAAATCTATTGCTGCAGTCACCTTCTTTCACATTTTTTCATTGATTCCTTTTATATTGTTGACCTTTTGTTCCTCCCAATCAATTTTGTTATTATTTTTTCTACCTATAAAAAAATAATTCTTTGGTAAGCTGATTAAATGGCATTGAATAAGTAAACTTCGTTAGGTAGAATTTCCATTTTTATTATATTATCTCAGCCTTCCCATAAGCAATTAATATTTCTCCAAACATTTAGCTCTGTCTTTATTTATGTGAAAAGTGTTTTATAACTGTGGCCATATAGTCCCTGGGTTTGTTTTGGCAGATAGACTCCTAAGTATTTTATATTGTATACAATTATTATAATAGAATTTCTCTTCCTATCCTTTCCTGTTCAGTTTGTGGATAGTATATAGAAATGCTAATGATTTATGTGAGTTTCTTTTATATCTTGGGCAGATAGGTGGTACAGTGGTAGAGTGCCAGGCCTAGAGTAAGGAAGACTCATCTTCCTCAATTCAAATATGGCCTCAAACACTTAATAGCTATGTAACCTTGGGCAAGTTATTTAACCCTGCTTGCCTCAGTTACCTCATCTGTTAAATGAGCTGGAGAAGGGAAGGGCAAACCAATTCAGTATCTTCACCAAGAAAATTCCAGAATGGGAGAGGATTCTGGGAAGATGGCAGAGTTGATCAGAAAATTTCAAGCTCTCAAGATTTTCCTCTGCTTTTGAGATAAAATATCCCCTCTAGGCTAACATAGAGCTGTGAAAACAAATGAGAGTAGGGGGCAGAACAGGAATCCTCTTGACAAAATCTGATGAAAACTCCTAGGACTAGATTTCCATGATGTGAAACTAGGGTCTCCTTTAACAACCAGTGGCAAGCTGCTTAACAACAAGCAGGAAGCCCTGGGGTTACCTGGATTGGGAGGCTCCCTTGGCCCTAGTCACAGGAACTTTCACCCCCAGGACAGTGACAGGAGTTGAGCTTCTGACAAGGGGAAGATCTACAGAATCTCTGTTGACAAGAAATGCTAGACTAGGGAGAGCAGCAGGAATGAGAATGAACTGGAACACACAAGATGAGTGTCAAAACAGTGGGGCAGGGACACTGCTGACAGTGGGTACTTACAGGAGTCTGGAGGTCTTGGTTTGAGTTTAAGGCCAGAGGGGAGAACTGAAGAGGATCAAAAGCCAGAGGCACCATCCCCCATACCCCAGGACTAGAGGTGATAGTGAAAACAAAGGAGAAAGAATCCAACCATAGAGATCTACTATGGGAATAGAGAAGACCAAGGTTCATCAGAGGAGGGTACTGAAACAAAGAAACCTTCTGCTACCCCAAAGAGCAATGTCAAATGGTCACTTGACCAAAAAAAATTCACAGAGGAACTTAAAAAAGACTTTAAAATTAAATTAGAGATTTGGAGGGAAAAAATTATACAAGAGAAACAAGCAGATTATGACAAGAAAATCAACCAATTAGAAAAGGAGATCTAGAATCTTAAGGAAGAAAATGACTCCTTGAAAATCAGAATTAGCCAAGGGGAAGCCAGCAAAGTAATAAGAGATGAAGAAATTATGTGTGTATGTATGTATGTATATGCACACAGAAAAAAATAGAAGAGAACATGAAACATCTCATAAGAAAAACAACAGATCTAAAGAACAGATCAAGAAGAGAAAAACATAAAAATAATTGGACTACCTGAAAAGTTCTGATCAAAAAAAGAATCTTGATATAATAATACAAGGAATAATTAAAGAAAATTGTCCTGAAGCACTAGAACAAGAGGGGAAAGTAGAAAAAAGAAAAAAAAAATTACCAATCACTACCTGAAAGAGATCCTATGAAGAAAACTCACAGAACTATTACAGTAAAATTTCGGAATTCCCAAATCAAGGACAAAATATTACAGAAGAAAGCTATTTACATATAATATACCACAATTAGAATCACACAAGACCTACCATTGGCAACACTAAAAGATTGCAGATCTTGAAACACTGTTTATCAAAGAGCAAAAGAACTGGGTCTCCAGTCAAAAATATCATATCCAGCAAAATTAAACATAATTTTGAATGGAAAAAAATGGACATTTAATCAACTAACAGACTGTAGAATATTTGACATACAAGAGCCGAAAGAAATATAAGGTACGTGCCAATGACCAATTACAAGGGACTCAATAAGGATAGAAGGTTTGCCTTTTATGTATGAAGAATGTAAAACCTATAAGATTTTTACTAGTAAGGAAGTAGCTTAAAAGGAAGATTGGGGCAGATCTGAGTATGATATGACTCTACAAAGTAAAATCATTCAAGAACAGATAAAAAAGTAATTATCCTATACAAATGAGGTGCAAGAGGAAGAACCAATACAGTGGAATTAGATGGAGGAGGGTGACTTGCTTCTGGAAACCTATGTTCATTGGGAATGGGTTTAGGAGGGAATAATACATATACATCTAAAAGAGTATAAAAGTATTCTAAATTTAAAAAAGAAATGAAACTCTAAGTGGATAGGGAGGGGAAAGGACAAAGGAGGGATCTTTACAGGAGAGAGTGAGGGAACAAATTAAAAGGGGGTATAGAGAAGCATTTAGATTTAAGGGAAGATAAGGGAAGGTGCTTCAGAGGGGAGGGAATGGAATAGGTCAATAGGGTGTACAAAAGGGTGTTTATATTTAGGAAAATATGAGGATAAGAGAGATGGCTGGGGTGGGGGTAGGTTAAGTAATAGGAAAGCAAGAGAACACGTAAAAGTAGAGGAGTTGGAAGAAATAGGAAAAAAGATATGTACAAACATAAAAACAAGGAGTAGAATCTCTTAGGGAAAGTATATGTTTATATTATGTATTGTGCAGTTATATATGCATGTATGTGTATATATGTGCATATATATGTGTATATATACATATGGATATATATATGTGTGTGTATCAATAGCTACATATAAATAGACTCATGCTGAATTGTGCAGAATGGGGTATTAGATAGGAGGAAGGAAGGGGGAAAAAGAACAAAGTAAAAAGTGTACAGCAGAGAACAAAAGAAAACTTACAAGGAAGCAAAGAAAAATGAACAACTCTCAACTTAATGCATAGAGTATTTAATGTATAGGCTTTCTTGAAATGATAAATTATTGTTATATATTTTGAATCTACTCCTATGTTCTGCAGTACACATGACATGTTTTTTTCTTTTCTTACTTTATATTTGTTTCATATTTAAGCTTATAATGTTTCTTTTTCTTTTCTTATTATGTATTTAAGTTTTAGTATATGTCCAAAATATAAAAAAAAATTTAAAGAAAATCCCAAAATAGGTCAGGGAGAGTCCAACACAACTGAAAAACAACTATACAACAACAGTAAACATTTTATGTCTTGAAACTTTGCTAAAGTTAATTGTTTCAACTAATTTTCAATTGATTTTCTAGAATTCTCTAAGTATAACATATCTTCAAAGAGTTATAGTTTTTTTTCCTCATTGCCTGTTTTTATTCCTTCAGTTTATCTTTCCTAATTTTATTGCTAGAACCAGCCTTTCTTGGGCAATATTGAATAATGGTGGTGATAATAAACATCCTTGCATCATTCCTGATCTTACTGGGAAGGCTTCAGATTTACCCTTGTTACAGAAAATTTTGCTCTTTGTTTTAGATAAATTTTACCTATCATTTTAAGAGAGGTTCTGTTTATTCCTATGCTGTTTAGTCTTTTTAATAGGAATGAGCATTGCATTTGTTCAAGGGCTTTTTCTTATTTTATTAATATAATCATAAGATTTGTGTTGTCGATTATGCTGATAGTTTTCCTAATACTGGGATTTTAATTTGTTTTTATCTAATTTTTTTATATGTGTGACCCATTCATTGATTTGCTCTTTCTCTCTTGTTTGCATTTAGAGATGTAAATTTCCCCCTAGGTACTATTTTGGCTGCATCCACAAATTTTTGTATGCATCATATTGTTGACCTTCTTGTTAATGAAATTATCTATCTTTTTTCTATGATTTGTTCTTTTACCCACTTCTTCTCTGGGATTGAATTGTTTCAATTTCAAATGATTGTCATTAAATGCTCACACAGTCCTTTGTTGAATGTAATCTTTATTGCATTATTGTTTGAAAATGATGCATGGAAAATTTCTGCTTTTCTGCATTTGGATGTGAGGTTTTTATGCCCTAATACAAGGTCAATTTTTGTAAAAGTGCTATGTACAGTCAAGGAGAAAAAAGTGTACTCCTTTCTATTCTCATTCCGTTTTCTCCAGAGTTCTATCATATCTATCTTTTCTTAGATTACATTCATCTTATTAATTTCTTATTAATTTTGTGGCTAGATTTATCTAGCTCAAGAAAGGGAAGCTGAGGTCCCCCAGTAGTGTAGTTTTATTGTCTATTTCCTTCCATAATTCATTTAATTTTTCTTAAGAATTAGGATTCTGGAGGAGCCAAGATGGCGGAGTAGAAAGACTCATGTATGCTAGCTCCGAATCCACAGCCCATAAATTTCCTGTAAGAAGAACTTCCTACAAATTCTGGATCACTGCAAGGTGCACAGAAACACAGTGGAAGAGATTTCCATTCCAGAGAGCCCTGGAGAGCCGTCCCCAGGGGTCCATCACACTCCAGAAAGCGGAGTCCACCCCTGTGCTGCCCTGGCCACAGCCCCAGAGGAGAAGATCCGAGCAGGCTTCAGGGACAGAATCTCCAGCAGCCAGGAAGGTCCCTCTGCACACAGATGATACAGGTCAGTGAGAGAGACGTCTAGGCTGGCCGAGAGGGGAGCGGGGTGTCTCCGTGGCTCGGGCCCCCTCGGGAGGCAGCGGCATAGGGAGCAGCAGAGGCAGCGGTGGCCTGGGACTCCCCGAGCAGCAGGCAGAAGTTCAGGTCTATGCATAAACCCCCTGAGGGAGCTGAGCCTGGGAGGTGGCCCTGCCCCCACACGCACCATCACTGAAGGTCTCTGCATAAAGCCCTTGAGGGAACTGAGCCTAGGAGGCAGCCCTGCCCCAACCCCAGCACCAGAACTTAAGCTCACATTAAATAGCAGCCGTACCCGCGAAGGATGGCCCTGAGACTGGGAAGCAGCATTTGAATGTCAGGCCCCAAGCACTAGCTGGGCAGATCTAAGCAGGGGTGGAGAGGAATCTCAGAGGTCAGGTAACTGGCTGGGAAAATGCCCAGAGAGGGGAGGCAGAATAGGACCATAGAGAGCTACTTTATTGGGAAAGAGATGTTCCTTCCCCCCTTCATTTCTGATGATGAAGTACAATGCCTGTCATCAGAGGGGCACGTGGAGGTCGGGGCCTCTCTATCCCAGACATCCAAGGTGGATGTCTGGTGGGCTCAAGAGCTCAAAAAGGATTTTGAAAATCAAGTTAGAGAGGTGGAGGAAAAACTGGGAAGAGAAATGAGAGAGATGCGGGAGGAGCATGAAAAATGGGTCAATACCTTGGTAAAGGAGACCCAGAAAAATGCTGAAGAAAATAACACCTTGAAAAATAGGCTAACTCAATTGGCAGGGGAGGTTCAGGAAGCCAATGAGGAGAAGAAGGCTTTCAAAAGTATAATTAGCCAAATGGAAGGAGAGGTTCAAAAGCTCACTGAAGAAAATAGCTCTCTCAATATTAGAATGGAACAGATGGAGTCTAATGACTTTCTGAGAAACCAAGAAATCATAAAACAAAACCAAAAGAATGAAAAAATGGAAGAGAATGTGAAATATCTCATGGGAAAAACAACTGACCTGGAAAGTGGATCCGGGAGAGACAATTTAAAAATTATGAGACTACCTGAAGGCCATGATCGGGAAAAGAGCCTAGACATCATCTTTCATGAAATTGCCAAGGAAAACTGCCCTGAGATTCTAGAACCAGAGGGCAGAATAAGTATTGAAAGAATCCATCGATCACCGCCTGGGGGAGATCCAGAAGGAGAAACTCCTAGGAACATTGTGGCCAAATTCCAGAGTTCCCAGGTCAAGGAGAGGATATTGCAAGCAGCTAGAAAGAAGCAGTTCCAGTATTGTGGAAATAAAATCAGGATAACACAAGATCTAGCAGCTTCTACATTGAGGGATCGAAGGGCATGGAATAGGATATTCCAGAAATCAAAGGAACTAGGACTCAAACGAAGAATCACCTACCCAGCAAAACTGAGTATACTACTTCAGGGGAAAATATGTTCTTTCAATGAAACAGAGGACTTTCAAGCATTCTTGATGAAAAGACCAGAGCTGAAAAGAAAATTTGACTTTCAAACACAGGAATGAGAAGAAGCATGAAAAAGTAAACAGCAAAGAGAAGTCAGAAGGGACTTACCAAAAGTGAACTGTTTACATTCCTACATGGAAAGACAATATTTGTAACTCTTAAAACTTTTCAGTATCTGGGTAGTTGGTGGGACCACACATACACATGTACACGCATGCACACACATACACACATGCACACACATACAGAGATAGAGAGCACAGATTGAACTGAATAGGATGGGACCATATATTAAAAGAAATTAAGGTAAATGGTGAGAGAGAAATGTAGTGGGAGGAGAGAGGGTGAAATGGAATGGGGTAAATTCCAAGATTCCTTGGAATTCCTTGTCATTCAAGAGGCAAGCAGGAAACTTTTTAGTGGAGGGAAAAAGAGGAGAGCTGAGAAAAAAACATGAAGTTTACCCTCATCACATTCGACTAAAGGAAGGAGTAAAATTCATGCTCATTTTGGTATGAAAACCTATTTTACAGTACAGAAAAATGGGGAAGAAGGAGATAAGCAGAGAGGGAGGGATGATGGGAGGGAGGGCAATGGAAGAAGGGAGCAATTTGAGGTCAACACTCTTGGGGAGGGACAGGATCAAAAGACAGAATAGAAACAATGGGGGGCAGGATAGGATGGAGGGAAATACAGTTAGTCTTACACAACATGACTGTTATCGAAGTCATTTGCAAAACTACACAGATATGGCCTATATTGAATTGCCTGCCTTCCCAAAGGGAATGGGTGGGGAGGGAGGGATGGGGAGAATTTCAAAGTTTTAGGAACAACTGTTGAGTATTGTTCTTGCTACTAGGAAATAAGAAATACAGTTTATGGGGAATAGAAAGTCATCTGACCCTACAGGACAAAACAGAAGATGGGGACAAGAGAAGGGAGGGAGGATAGAAGTGAGGGCAGATTGGTGATAGGGAAAATTAGAATGCTTGGTGTATTGGGGTGGGGGGAGGGAATAAATGGGGAGAAAATTTGGAACCTAAAATTTTGTGAAAATGAGTGTATAAAGTTAAATAAATAAATGAATGAATGAATGAATAAATAAATAAATAAATAAATAAATGAATGAATGCATGAATAAATAAATAAGCAAGTAAATAAATAAATAAATGGGAGAATTAGGATTCTATGGGAATGGGAGGATAGGGAAAGGATCCTTAGTGGGGTAGGACAAGTAATAGGAGAGCAATGTAGCAGATAAAATAAAGTAGAGGAGTCAAGAGGAAAAGGAAATAAGAAATATGCACAACCATAAAAATAAAGATCAGGAGTAGAATTTATTAGGGAAAGTATATATCAATATATGTATGTATATGTATATGTGTATGTATATATCTACATATAAATATATTCCCACTTATTTGTAGCCTTCAGGTGGGGGTCAAGGAAGTCAGGAAAGGAACGAAATATAAAGTGCACAGCAGAAAGCAAAAGAAAAGTTTCAAGAAATCAAAGAAAAGATGGACAGCTCTCAACACAGTGTAGTATTTACCATACAGGCTTTCTTGAAATGAAAATTTATGGCTACATGTACTGAATCCTCTCTTATGCTCTACTTTGCACATGATGTTTTTTTTTCTTTCCTTACTTAGCATTTAAGTTTCAATACTTAAGTTCACGTATTTTTTCTCTTCTCTGTTCTGTATTTGTGATCTGGTGTTTGAGTCTAAAATTTAAAAAACTGGATTCTATGTCATTTTGTGCACATATGTTTAGCATTGATATTACTTCGTTGTCTACCAAGTTTCTCCAGTTATCTCTTTTAATTAGATTTGTTTTTGCTTTAGCTTTCTCCTAAATCATGATTGCTACCCCTGCCTTTTTTATTTCAGCTAATCCTTAATGAATTCTGTTCTAGCCCTCCCTCCTTTTTTTTTTATCCCTTTCCCCTCCTGTTTTCTTATTGGGAAAGATAGATTTTTATGCCCAATTTTGTTTCTGTATATATGTGCATGTATGTAGGTATATGTATGTACATATTTCTCTCTTTGAACTAATTTATATTTATATGAACTAATTTATATTTAGATTTAAACAATGATTGCCTCTCATCATTATCCCCTCCACTGTAAAAAAACATTTCTTCGCACATCTCTTTTATG
The DNA here is from genome assembly GCA_023548195.1 of Bettongia penicillata ogilbyi. Classification (NCBI taxonomy): domain Eukaryota; kingdom Metazoa; phylum Chordata; class Mammalia; order Diprotodontia; family Potoroidae; genus Bettongia; species Bettongia penicillata. Next base: position 124,300 of record JAJHZJ010000783.1, on the reverse strand, counting down.
TGAGATAATTTTATCTATTCTTCCTCATTCACACTTTTCCCAGAGCATCCCTCTTTCTCACTCCTCCATTTTTTTACATCTCAACATCATCAACTCATTCCCGTGCCTTCTATGTAGAATCTTTCTAATTGCCCTAATAATGCTAGTTATTAGTACATATGTACATATAATATATATATATATAATCTTCTCACAGAGAAATGCAAACAGCATAACCTTTTTAGTACTTCATGATTCTTCTTTCATGTTTATCTTGTTATGCTTTTCTTGAGTTTTGTGTTTCAAAGTCAAAATTTCTATTCAGCTCTGATCTTTTCCTCAGAAATGCTTGAAAGTCTTTAATTTCATTAAATATCCATTTTTTCCTGAAGGATTATACTCAGTTTTGCCGAATAGATTATTCTTGATTGTAACACCAGCTCTTTTGTCTTCCAGAATACTATATTCCAAGCCCTCTTCTCCTTTCATGTGGTAGCTCCTAAATCTTGTGATCCTGACTTCAACAGTATTTGGATGGTTTCTCTTTGGTTGCTTAAAGTATTTTCTCTTTGACCTTTTAACTCTAGAATTTGGCCATAATATTCTTGGAAGTTTCATTTGGAGTTATCTTTCAGGTGGTAATTGGTGAATTCCTTTCAATTTCTATCTTACCTTCTGGTTTTAGGATATCAGAGCAGTGTTCCTTGATAATTCCTTGAATTATGATATCTAGTTTCTTTCTTTGATCATGGTTTTCCAATAATTCTTAAATTATGTCTTCTTAATCTGTTTCAGATTAGTTGTTTTTCTGATGAGATATTGCACATTTTCTTTATTTTTTCAATTTTTTTGACCATTCTTCTTGATGTTTCATGGAGTCATAGGTTTCCAGTAGCCTAATTCTAATTTTTAAGGAATTATTTGGTGAAGCAGGATGCTGTCTCAAGCTTCAGACTTTTTCCCACTACTATATTCAGAGGTAGTTCTGGGGGATTGGCAACTTTTGTTGCTTCCAAGTTTACTTGTTCTGGGGAGAGGTGTGGTCACTGCTCTCCTCGTCTGCACTCTGGTCCTTACCCAAGCTTCTGATCCCTTGGGATTGGAAATTATACTTCTCCTCAGAGTCCTGATCTTTTTCTACCAGAAGCAAAGGATCCCAATTCCCTCTTGACCAAAAATGCTTCTCTCTGTGCTTGAACTGTGACTCACAAGTGGATATAGGCAACAGATTTGCCAAATAGCATCAGGTCCTGTATCTGCTACCAGCACAAGGGTGCTCTGTAAACTCTTTCTGACCAGTTGCCAGGTATCCTTATTGTCTGGGACTTGAGAGTTGCTGAAACTGCTGATGCTTTTGTCACCACCACTGGTATTTTCTCCATGTCATACCTGAATCAGTCTCCACCTGATATCCATATGATACAGATCTCTCTTTCCATCCTTCTAAGTTGTCTGAAGCTGCAAGATTATCTCACTCTGACTTCTTGTTGGCTTTGTCACTCCAGAACTCGGTTTAAGAAATTATCTTAAAATTGTTTGGAAAGGAATGTCAAGAGAGCTCAGCTGACTGCTCCCTTTCCTTTTCCTTTATCTTTTTGCTATCTTTAGTACTATCCTTTACCATCTTACTTCTCACTGACTTTAAGATTCTTCCTGACTCTGGTATTTTATATTCTGTGTTCTAACCTTCTGTGTTTTAGCTTTAGCCTTCTATAATTCTAAGTAATACTGTTCTTTAAAAAAAAAAATCTTGTAGGGCATACTATGCAGTGTCAACAAATTAGGACTTTTCTGTTTATTTCTCCAGTGCCTAGTACAGTGCCTTTGTTGATTCATTGAATAGACCAATAAATGAAAGTTACAAGTCAATTTCAATTCAATATGAGGAGAAATCTTCTCATGATTAGAGCTATCCAACAATACAATAGACTACCTTGAGAAGCAGCAAGCTCTGCATTTTTGGAGACATTTGACAAGAAGTTGATGACTTTATGTTAGGTATACTGTCAGGATACTGACTGAATCCGCAATTTCACTAGTAAAGGGAATTCCCAAGAAAGAAAACTTTCTCTACCAATATAGTTCAGCAACTTCTTTACAGTTTTATAATTTCAAGGACCTCTAGGTAGTGTATTGGATAGAATAGGAGGTCTGGAGTCAGGAAGATCTGAATTTAAATGTGAGCTCAGCCTCTAATTGTGTGTCCCTGGGAAAGTTACTTAATATCTGTCTGCCTCAGTTTTTTTTTAACTGTCAAGTGAAGGGAAATAATAGCACCTACCTCACAAGGTTGTTTTAAGTCTCAAATGAGATTTTTTTGGTAAAATTTTAGCACATTATATTGTTGGGAGCCAGCACTTAGTGCTGGGCCCCTCACCCTTGAGGTCAACATGCCCTGAGGTCAACATGCCCTGAACATCTTGTTTTGAATAAGCAAATATCACAAGAAGTCTTTGTCAACGGATGTCGCAACCACAAGAAGGCTCGGGCCCCCCAGTCCCAGGAAATAACCTAATCGTAAAGATTGCATGATTAGATACTACCCTCACCCTGGACCCTCCCCATTCCTTTCTATTCCTCTTCCCTGTTTCAATTACTATATAAGCTGTACCCTGAGCTAGATAAACTGAGACCTTGACAAAATCTGCTTGGTCTCCCTCCTCTTCTCGCCCGTTTCTCTTTCAGGCTGGGTTCCCCTTGACCCCCCGAATAACTGAGTCCCGCGGGACGGGACAAGTGGCGCCCAGACGTGAGGCTCGAGGTACGGACCCTTGCCAGACGGACCCCAACCCGGAGAAAAGCGTCGCCGCGACCCCCTGATGTGAGGAGCGAGGACTTCTTCCGCCGCTCACGGAAGCTTCAGCCCTCGGTAAGTTGATTTCGTCAGTCTCATAGAAATGGGCCAAAGACTATCCAAAGAGCAGGTCTTTATGAAAGACCTTAAGACGTCACTCAGAGAAAGAGGAGCTAGAGTTAAGAAAAAGGATCTGGTAAAGTTTTTTCTATAAGGGTTAAGAAGAAAGACTTCTATGATTTTTCTGGCACTCGGCACATATCTGTGGTGTAGTAAAAAGTTGCAGGAATAAGTCTAAAAAAGCAATCTTGTATGGGAGAAAGTCTAGACAGGGAATCTTATGCAAGGCTTAGTTACACAGTGATAGAAATTAAGCCAGAGTTATAATGTGTACAGAGGATTTCTGACAATTTTTTCTCAGTCTTTTGGATTCTTTTATTGTCTGTATATGTGTTCTGTCTTTACATGTTCTGTGTGCGTATGTTTGTGAGTTGTTGCGGTCAGCTCCATGGTGGCTGGACCTTGGAATGTTATCTCTTTTCCTCCCCCTCCTCCCTTCTCTCTGATGGCTGCAGCATCGGGGAGAAGTGTGGGAGAGAGAAAGAGAGGAACTAATCTTATATTGTTTGGTTTATATGATTGCAAAGTGTAATCTTGGATAAGAAATGCAAGGATATAATGTCTGTGCAGTTTTAAAGGGGGCTTTGATCAAGGCCCATTAGGAGAACAACGTGGATGTGAAGTTTAGGGAAAGCGTAAAAGTTTTGGAAATTGTTTGAAGGAGAGAGAGACGAGGGGAGATCTGGGGCAGGCTGATCAGCATTTTCATTATCTCATGCCTCACCTAAAAGAAAAGTATTTTGTATAATGAGAAGTAGCCAAAAGGTGGTTGTTCTGGTCACATTTTGAGTGAGGCGTGTCACTCCTAGTTGGATGTTTGGAACAGATCAGGATTTGTTATATTATTTGGCACTGGGCAAATTGGAAATGTGCATGAATCTTGGAGAGACACTTCAGCAGAGATAGAGATTTTGAAACTCTCCAGCGGAATGGAGTAGACTTGGCGCCACTGGGCAGTTGTCCAGAAGTCTCCCTCCCTTCAGCTGAGGAATTCAAAAACCCTCTCATTCAAAGAAGTTCTTAAGGAGTGGACACAGAAATAAAATTTACTTGAGTAAAGGTTGGAACCATTAAGATTTTTTTTTGCCCTGCAGTCCCAACTCATCATTCAGCTGGGTCTACAGCGAATTGTAACTTTTATCATTCCAGATTAGATCAAGAGAAGAGAACTATTATTTTGAAGGTTTTCAACTAATTTTTTTGTAAAAGTTTAGTGACTATTAACAACAGGAGAAATTTTAAACGGTTTTAAATTTTAATTTTCAAGATAATGTATTGATAAATTAACATGTAATGGTCTATGAAGCAGAAAAGATCTTGCTCTTTTAATCTGAACTTGTAGTCATTCCTTGGCTTAAGCAAAAGTTAAATTTAGTGTTTGAACTTATTAACAACGTAATTTCTAAAAAGTTTTTTTTTTCCAGAGTAAATGTAATCAGAGAAGGAGAAACTAGCCTGTGAAACAATGGTGTAAGGTGGTAAGGTTTAAGTTTGAAGTCACCTATCATAGATTCTACAAAGGTTACAACTTTAAATGACTTTCAGAAATTGATAGGAGAAATTCAGTGGTGTAGGCCACAGTTGGGAATTACAACTGATCAAATGAAACCATTATATGATTTATTGAAAGGTCCTTCTCAATTAAACTCATGCAGAGAATGGACAGATGAAGCACTGGAATGTTTGAAATTAGTGCAGAAAAAGATTATGGAGTGTACTACTAGCAGGATATTACAATCACAGGACTTGAAAGTAACAATTTTATTCACTGAAAAAATACCCACTGGAGTTTTACATCAAAAACAAGGGATTATTGAGTGGGTACATTTGGCTCAGAACAGAGCTTGTGTGCTTTATGCTGTGCTGGTAGCCCAAGTCATATATAAGGCAGTGAAGAGAGTAAGGATGTTAATAGGACAGAAACCTCACACAATATATACTACGTATACAAGTCAACAAACAGAGAACTGCATACAAGAGTTTGTGGAATGGCAGATATTGATTAATCAGAATTTCCAACACGGGCTCCCAATTCCTTTTGGGCAGCAATTTGCCACGTGATCTTGGGCCAACAAATGCTCTTCCTCACTGGTAGAGGGAGTTAATGTTTTTACAGATGCAACAAAAAATTTTAGGGCATCTATGTATATTCCATCTAAAAAGAAGATGCATAAATTTAAAACAACATTTACTTCTACACAACAAAATGAATTATATGCAGTATTGCAAGCATTATTATATGTGAAAGAACCTTGCAATATCATCATAGACAGAAAGTATACAGCACTATTGATACCTAGATTAGAGTCAGCCTATATTCCTGATAGGGCAGATAGTATTAAACAGATAACTATGGAAGTTCAACTAGCAATAAGGGCCAAAACAACAATATTTTATATCACACACACTCGGTCACATTCTAAATCATGCAGTACCAAAAAGCATTAAACCAGACAATGGTCCAGCTTACGTCAGTAAAGCCATTGAACAGTTCATGGCGGAATTTTCCATTTTACATGTCACTGGAATCCCCCATAATCCCACTGGTCAAGCTATAGTGGAACGAGCAAATCGCTCCCTGGACACCTACTTGCACAAACAAAAAGGAGTAGTTGGACCAGGAGTTGATGACAAATTCGCCATTGGCTGTTTATACTCTAAATTGATGATAAATTGCAATTGGCTGTTTGGCTGTTTATACTCTAAATTATTTAAAATTCTATAATGATGGCTTATTGGCTGCTATGAAATTCTTAACATTTCCTAATAAGGAGTCTGCAAAGAATGAATCAGCAATAACAAGTGCCCTGAAAGCAGCCAGTAATGTGGCACAATGAGAATAAAAATTGATTTGGTCCTCATACAGTGTTAACGTGGGGAAAAGGGTATGTTTGTGTTTTAACAGATGATAATAAAGAAGTTTGGGTTCCAGTGAAAAGAATAAGAGTGATAGAGGACAACCGCCAAGGTGAAGCGGTCACAGGAAGTGAGGAGGTGCTATCAGTGGCAGATGAAAAAACTTCTGGAGAAGCTTAATCAACTAGGTCACGATGACTCCTTTCATTTTTCTCGTACTTATCATGACACTCAAGAACACTGCGTCCATCGACCCAGCACCGAAGGAACAACAGAGATGGGCGTTCGTCAGGAATCCACCATGGTTAAGGGTGATGTCATGGAGTGAGACAATAACCAAATTTATCATCCAAGGCAATATTTCTCACATGTTTAAAGATGATGGACTATACTATGATAATAATGGGACTCTTTCAGAGGCACTAACTTTTCAGGACTAGTCGCAGGTTTCCCACCTTGTCTGTAGAAGGGTATTCCTGGGAATTGGAATGGGTTTGGTTTTAAATACTTTAAGGCTCAGCCCGGCATTCCCTTTGTTCTCCCCTCCCCTTGCTGCGCCGGAATTACCCCCCATAACTATTACCCTCAATGTTGGGTCCTCCCTGCCCCCCAATTGCTCTTCCTGGACGAATACCTCTGACCCCCTGTACCCCCCACTAGGGCAAGTTTTTGTTTGTGGGGGCAATCTGGCATACACAGCACTCCCCCTCAACTGGTCTGGCGTTTGTTTCACGGCCTCTAAACCCACAGACTGGTGGCCCACACTTTACCCAGATCTTTGTAAACTAGCCATAGGGGCTCCAGCCAATTGGGACTTGGAGGGATATTCTGATCAACAGGAGGCCCCCTCCGGAAAGCAGGGCCCTGATCCATGGGGGGGTGTGGTACACAATCCCGAAAAAGTATGTTGAGAACACTCCCCTTTTATGTTTGCCTCGGCCCTCATAGAAGCCGTGCCTTGAACACCAAATGTGGAGGCATAACTGATTATTACTGCCGTAGCTGGGACTGTAAAACCACGGGTGACACTCATTGGGGTCCTTCTTCCTCCTGGGACTATATTAGGGTTACTGCTAATTATACCATCAAACTTTTCAAAAGCATCCCTGTACCCTGCTATGATCAATAATGTGCTTTTGCTGTGACTGTGCCAATGACGGGAATATTGTGGCCCCATGACCTGGATAATCATGCCATTGGCTGCAGAGGTACCCAATGACGGGATTATTGTGGGTCCACCTACCAGAAATGCTGGAGGTGGGGGCCACCCACATAGCCTAAGACAGGGGCCCTGCCCACTTTCGGTACCAGGCATGGAGTCAGGCCACATAGCCTAAGACAGGCCTTTCACCTGCATTTCTAAACAAAAAAGGGGGACATGTTGGGAGCCAGCACTTAGTGCTGGGCCCCTCACCCTTGAGGTCAACATGCCCTGAGGTCAACATGCCCTGAACATCTTGTTTTGAATAAGCAAATATCACAAGAAGTCTTTGTCAACGGATGTCGCAACCACAAGAAGGCTCGGCCCCCCAGTCCCAGGAAATAACCTAATCGTAAAGATTGCATGATTAGATACTACCCTCACCCTGGACCCTCCCCATTCCTTTCTATTCCTCTTCCCTGTTTCAATTACTATATAAGCTGTACCCTGAGCTAGATAAACTGAGACCTTGACAAAATCTGCTTGGTCTCCCTCCTCTTCTCGCCCGTTTCTCTTTCAGGCTGGGTTCCCCTCGACCCCCCGAATAACTGAGTCCCGCGGGACGGGACATTATATGACACACAGTAGGTACTTAATAAATGCTTGTTCCCTCCTTTCCCTTCCCTTAGAGAGTTACCTAGAGTACTTAGAAATCAACTGACTTGTCCCTGGTCAAATATCCAACATGTATCAGAGGCAAGACTTGAACCCAGGTATACCTGGGCTTGACACTATTCATTCTTCTATGCTATATTTCTTGTGCACTACAGGGATATTAATAGTTTAGGTTGTATGATGAACTGGAATAACTTCGAAGTTCCCTTATGGTTCTGAGGTTTTATTATTCTATGAATTTTCCTCTTCCAAGACTCAAGGTTATTTTAGTATTATAGAATCTTGTTAACTCAAAGGCTCAATCTTGAGCCTTTCCTGATTTTATAGGTTTGAATTATACCCACTCACATTTTTGCCTCTCCAGGCTGAAGAGCTCTTTTCTTTTTTTTTTTCTTTTAGTCTGGTTTCATCTAATAGTCCATTGTGTCATGGGACTTAAGAACTATTTCAATTCACAGAGGAGGAAAATGAGATGCAGAGAAATTGAGCAAGTCTCCTGAATTCACTCAACCAATAGGTAACAGAGATAGGATTCAAACCCAGCTCATCATTTCCACATGTCCACCACACTAGTCAATTATTCTTAATTTCCCCTTTGCTCAGTAAACCACACTTTGTAGGCTATTATTGCTTGATTACACACTCAGTTCTCCTAGTCATCACAGGACTGCAGTCAATGTCATAACCCCCATCCTAGATTCCTCAGACATTCAAGGTAGTATTGGACTGTGATCAGAAATCATTCTCATAGCTGTCTCACTTCTTAGAACATCGTAGAGATGAGGAAAGCCTTGTTGGAGATCAGACTCAGCCACAAAGACACAGACACAGACACACACACACACACACACACACACACATAAATATGCACATCATACTCAAAGAAAATATTCCCCTAATACATCTTCTTCTCTCCCCTAAATTTTCACAGTTCTCCTTAGATTTTACCTTAGATCTCAAAGCTTCAGAAAAATAAAAGGCAAATACTTTACACACCAAGGCTGGATACTGACCTCAAACATTATATTCACCTATCTCTAGATCTTCTCCAAGAGCAAATGAAAATTTATGTGTAACAATGCATAAAGAGTACATATATATGTATATGTGTATATATACACATATACATATATATGTATATGTGTATATATACACATACACTGCCTCCATTTCATCCAGTTGTTAATTAATTCTTCATACTGCTATCCAAGTAAGCTCCTTAATGAACCACAATTACCATGCTACTTCTCTACTAAAAAAAAACTTTCAGTGGTTCCTAATTGTCTACCAAATACAATATAAATTCTGGATCATATCATCACATGCCATCTACTGTTTCCCCTCAGATATCCTGCAATCTAGCCTGTCACTGACCACCCCACTCACTTTCTCACCTAGATCAGATCTCTAGACAATGCCCCACATCCTTGGGGAGTTAATCCATAAGCTTTGTAACTCTACTTTGGGCTGAACTGAATTGCCCAATTGGTGAGTGGACAATATCTAACCATACACAGATCATGCCTTCTGTTGTTTCCACCAATTCACCACAGGTATTTTGTCATCTACTCTACCCCATGTCATCACCACCTCTCCACCTCCTTGTTTTCCACTTTTTGCTCTATGAGCAGAAATCAGGCCAATCCTAACATTGTGAAGGGCCTGACAATTCACTGCTCTGTGACTCTTTTTGTCAGCCCTTTATGTAGTGGTTAACATTTAAATAGCACCTACTGTGTGCCAGACACTATGATAAGTACTTTACAAATATTTCATTTGATGCCCATGATAGTCATGGGAGATGGGTGCTATTATTAACCTCATTTTACAGTTGAGGAAACCAAGGTCAACAGAGGCTAAGTGACTTACCCAAAGTCATATAGCTACTAAATGGCTGAGGCTGGATATGAACTCAATTTTTCCTGACCACAGGCTCAGCACTCTATAGAGCTACAAAGGCACCTCTTGGACTACTAAGACACTCCTTTCCCTGACAACTACTTCCTAATACATGCTATTCTGCCCCGCCCCCCTCTTCCCCGCTGCCCTTTTTCAAAAAAGTTCCTTGAGGGCAGGGATTCATTTTACATTTGCATTTGTATAGCCCATTGCCAAGTTCAGGGATAGCACATAATGGTCACTTATTATATGCTTAACCATTCATTCATTCATTTATTCACTCATGGCCCTCTACAATCTGACCCCAAGTTGCTATTGAAGCCTTATCTCATACTGCTTCCTGTCACTTATGGTCTCTTTCCAACAGACTATACTTCTCTCCAGCTCTCATCTTGACCTTTCTTGCCTCTATGCCTCTATTCAGACCATCCTCCATGTTGGAAAATGTCTCTGCTTTGCACATCCTCCTCTGCTGCAATTTTGTCTTTTCCTTCTAGATCTAATTTGTTACCTCTCCATGAAGCTTTCCCTGAGTAAACTATCATCCAACCTCTAGGTCAACTTGCTCCTCTGATGTCTTACATCCCTTTGTCTGTACCCCTCTTTTTTTTTTTTTTGCTCTTTTTTGCTCTTCTCAATCTCTATTTTTTATTCTGCATTTCTGGGTTTGGGTCTTAATTCCCCTGAAATACCATAAACCTTTTAAGACCAAAATCTGGGTCCTATTCCATCTTTGGTACCCACTTACACTTAGCAAGTGCCTTACATTTTTCAGATACTTACTAAATATTCGCTCAATTGATTCAAATTGTGCAGACACATCAAAGGACTTTGAACAGAAAAAGACCTTACAGGTTATCTAATCCAACACTGATTTTATAGAAGAGGAAACCAAAATAAAGAACTGGTCAAAGTTCATTCAATAATAAAGAACAGAGCTAAATCCTCTGAATCCAAATCCAAAATTCTCCCCCTCACTTTGTACTAGACTTCAAGTCAAAATGTTTGGTTTTGAGTTGCCTAATTCTATCACTTGTCAGTCATTCACAGGTAGCTGGTGGCACAATGGATAGAGCACTGGGCCTAGCATCAAGGAGACCTGAGTTCAAAACCAGCCTCAGCTACTTATTGGCCATGTGACCCCTGGCAAGTCTCTTCTCCTCAGTTTCCTCAACTCTAAAATGGAAATAGTAGTATCATCTTTGTCACGTGGTTGATTAAATAAGATTCCATTGTAAAGAGTTCCTAGTACAGTGCCTGACATATAATATGTTATATAGATTCTAATTTTCTTTCTCCCATGTAACTTTGGATAAGTCAATCAACTACCCTTTTTCTTGTTCTCCTTCTCTACAAAATAAGGGTAATGATATTTATGCTTCCTCCCTTATAGGTTTACATATGAAAAAGTAGATAAATATAAACGGTTATTATAAAAATAAAAGAAGTGAGAAAGAAGGGCAGGAAGGTGGCAGGCACCAGGGAAGAAGTCTGGAAGCAGCAGGTTTTGGCACCAAAGGCCCTTGGGAGCTATCATAGGTTTGTGAATGATATCATGGAGTTCTGGATATAATGGAGGGCATAAACAGAAAGCACCCAAGTAGAAGAGAATGAGCTGGAATAGACAAGATTCCAAGAGCACAGGTTCCTGGAGGAGGAGAGGGCTGAATTTTTTCCCCATATGGTTCCTCTAATTAAAGCCACTTGTCCTCTACCCATGGCTTTGAATTAACTGAGGCAGTGGAGAACAAAATCATTCAATTCTGTCACAACAAGGACTTTGCTTCTGTCCCCTTGTCCTTAGCTCTCAGGAAACAGTGATTCAGGTATTCCAGGGGAGGGAGGCCATTCAGCTCAGATGCCTGCAGACTCTGCTGGGAGTGCAGAGACAACTGGCTAAATTTAGCCAATCCTTCCTCATCTCTACCTCCTCCAACCCCTCCCTTCTCTTTTTCTACCTAATGCCAACTAGCTTGACTAATGAAATCCAAAGCCAGGTATCTTTTAGGGAGAATAACAGAATGAAATAAATGACAGCTGTGTGCACATCTGTGAATGGGAGGCTGTTTATTGTTCCCCTCCAGATCCCTCCTATCCCCACCTTCTCTCCTCTCCCAACACCCAAAATGTCCCCTGAAGGCTAATTCTAGACATAAACCAGTTACACAACTTGAAACACAGGTTGCTTTTTTTCTTCCCCCACATTGGCAGAAATCAAAAGAAGTTTTTCTGCCCCTGCTATTTCAGGAAAAAAAGGTAAATATTTCTTCCTTCTACTCTAGTACTACTATCCCTCATCATGGCCTGTAGGATTGAAGGTGACCCTGAGCTCTGGAAAGCTATGCCTGTGGAACACATGGTCTCCTACCTTCTAGTAAATAAGGACTTTGAAAATGAGCATGTCAATAGACTCTGTGTCTTTTGTTGAGTACCAGCCTAGCCAAGGTCAGGAATGTTCATCACTGTATTGGTCTCAGGATGCTGATATTTCTTGCCACAGCAGCTCCTTAAAACCATCAACTAAGACATGGAAGATTTGTTATTATTGTCTTTGTCTTTGCTTTGTCATCATCAAGGCAATCACAAGCTACTAGGAAATGACAATAATTGCCAAGTGTTTTATATACTGTTTCATTTGAGTGAAAGAACCACCTCCAGAGGAAGGCACTAAAGCTATGATTGTCCTCATTTGGAAGACATGGAAATTGGAGCATTAAGAGATTTGATTTCCCAGGATCACCTAGCTATCTTGAATGTTTGAGACAAGATTTGAAGCTAGGTATTTCTGGCTCCACATCTAGAAATGTATCCATGTCACAGAGTACTGGGCTTGGAGTTTGAAAGTCATTTAATTGCTATGAGACATGATCAAACCACTTCTAAGAATCTCAGTTTTCTCATCTGCAAAATGAGGATCATATGCTTGTATATAAGATCATATACCTACTTCATATTGTTGCAGGGAAGGTTGAGACAATATCTGAATTTCCGGGTCATATAAGCAACAAGATGGAAGACTAGATATTTTCACTTTTTCCCATAAATCCTCAAACTTTTTTAAAACAGAAATTATATGCCAGTAAAGAAATATGAACTTTTGCCATAGTCTAAGGCACCCAGAATCCAAAAGAACCCCCCCCTCCAATTGACATTCACTGACCTGAGTTCACTCAGCACTTCTCCCCCACCTCCCACACTAAGAGCAGTGAGGCTGTACTAGCATATGCAATGACACAACGCAGGCTTAGATTAAATCTCCCCATAAAATCTTTGATTCTGCCCCTCTCTTTTCAGTACTGTAGAAACCCTAGCTCCAATCTGCAGAAGTTTGCTTGGGGCAAACCATAGTCCTTTAAAAGCAAAAGCATATCAGAGTCTGCAGTCCAGACGCACCAGTGCTGAAAAGTTCTGAAAGAGTGGTGCCAGGGAAAACAAGCTCTGAACTGCCAATATTATAGCAGAGAAGTGAGCAACAGAGGAAGTGGAACAGGATACCAAGACAGTACTTTGTGATTTTAGGGGACTATGCAGCACTCCACCAACACTGAAGGAAAGACCATAGCACACAGCTGGGGCCAGTTCTGGCCACCTGAAAATCAGTTGGGGCAGACACCTAGGCTAATTGGTATCCTTTATTTCCTCTGCATTTTATTTTATGAATTTAAAAACATTATTGTGAGAAGAGTTTATAGACTTTAGCAGCCTACCAAAAGGGTCCATGGCACACACACTCACACACACACATGCACACACACACACATGTGCGCACACATGCACACACACACACAAACACACATTTAAGAACTCCTAGATGATCACTAAGGTTACTTCCAGCCTTGAAATTTTTTAAGTGGATCACCACTGGGATGCCCCCTGAAAAAGAGTAAGACAGAACTCCTGCTCTCAATTATAACAATTTGAATTTATGTGATACTTTGAGATTGACAAAACACATTCTTCATTATATCCTTGTGAAGTAGGTAGTAAAGTGTTACTTTCCTCCATCTGAAAATGAAGAAAAAAGGTAAAGTAATCTGTTGGACTCCCATTACTAATAAATGGGGAGTCAGGATTCAAACTTTGGTTCTCTGACTTCATGGGCAGTACTGATTTCACCACATTCACACCAGCCAGTGAACACTCCCCTTTTAGACTTTATGTAGCTCCTTCTAAGACTCAGATATGAGGATTTTATGATTCTGCCATTGTCTATGCTGTCTTCTCTCAACTACTTTGTATTTGTTGATATGTGAACATGTGATATCTCCCTGTCCTCTATGCCCCTGTAAAAGGTAAGCTTCATAAGAGCAAAGACTTTCATTCTCATCTTTCAATCCCCAAAACCTAACAAGACTTTGAGCGTAGTAAAGACTTGACAAATGCTGATTGAACTGAATTTGTTTGACTCGATGTCTAATCTATAATTCTATATTGGTATCCATTCAGATTCCATGTTGCAGAGGTCAATAAGTTAATCATTAGGCATTTTTGAGGAGGAGTTTCCCAGGGCAAGACACCCCAGGAAAATTATTGATACAATTACTCTCTAGAAATAGTACACAATTCCTTGAATAGAATTAATTCAAGGCATTTCACATCCTAGTTGTACTCCTTAATATATTCTCCAGACTATTCATGTCTATGCTAAAATGTACTTAAAATTTTTAAACTTTACTCTTAATGAATTTGATATAGCAAGATCATGAGATGGATAGAATGCTGAACTTAGGGTCTGAAAGATCTGAGTTCAAACCCTGTCTCTGACAGTTACTGGTCATATAACCCTGGGCAAGTCCTTTGACCTCCCTCAGCTTTCTTATCAATAAAATGGAAATAATAGAAGTATCTACTCCCCAGGGCTGTTGTGAGAAGTAATTGAAATAATAATGTGCTTTGCAAACTTTTAAGTACTATATAAATGCCATCATCATCATCATTGTATTGAACACTTGACACCCAGATCTTAAGAAAATACTGCAGATGAGTGTGGTCTGACTAGGGCAGAATACAATGAGACTATCACCTCCTAATTCTTGGGTGTTGTGCATTTCTTATTGTGGTCTAAGTTTGTCTTCAGTGGCTAGAGCTCTATACTAGCTGTATGATCCTGGCCAAGTCACTTAATCCTGTTTGCCTCAGTTTCTTTATCTGTCAAGTGACCTGGAGAAGCAAATAGAAAAACACTCCAGTATCTTTGCCAAGAAAACTCAAAATAGGATCGCAGTCAGATATGACTGAAACAAATGAACAGCAGCCACAACAGTAACTACTGAATGTTTGTTGAATTGAACAGGAAGAAAAGGAGAATAAAGGCTAGAGATCAGAGTATGTGAAGATGGAAAAGATGGAAACAGGAGTTCAGTTGAATTTTACCCACTTTATGCTTTAACCTTCAGCACACTCTGTCCCACAAAGCCCCTGACCCCTGGGAGATCGTTTGGAAGGTCCAGAAACTGTAGAAATACAAAGAAACTTCATCAAAGTCACTTTCTTCAAGAGTATTTCTGGTAGTGACAAATGGTTGGCTTGTGGGGGCTGAAGGGGAGGAGGAATGCTGATTCTATAGCTTCCTGCTGAGATCTGAGGACTTACTCCAACTGTGTCCCTTTTCCCTTGTCACAAGCCAATGCACTTCATGTGTCTTCTGAAACTTCCATTTGTCTTCAGGCCAGGTCATTTCTCAGTGTACAGAGAGATAGAGAGACAGCATGGAGTTTTAGAAAGAGCACGGACTGAGACAAGTGAACTGAGTTCCAATTCTGTCTCTGACCTTGTTCAGATCACTTTAAGTTCTTTGGGACTCGGTTTCCTCTTTTGTAAAATACAGGGTGAGGTGAAAAAGATTATCTTTAAAATATTTTCAAGTTCTAATATTCTGTAAAATGTTGTTTGATTTTGATACAACTCATTGCGCTTTTAAGTAGAATTTCTAGATCCTTGGGCCATAGGTTATCTTAGAATCATCTGTGACAATACAGGAGGCAAAGAAACACCTACAACATTAATCCAAATAAAATCAAGTTAAAGTGAAACTGAAGGACTGCCTTGAATAGGCAAAAAAATCACAAAAAGGAATCATCCTAAACACTTTGCATTAAAAATAATAGCTGATATTTATATAGGATTCTTAGGATTGTAAAGTTTCTTACATATGTTAACTCATTCAGTATTTACAGTGACTCTGTGAGATAATTATTGTAGTTACGTTACACACGAACATCTCAACAGAAAGAGATTTGATCCAATGGATATTTATTGCACATGGCAGTCAGGTTATTCCCATAACTTACACCCACACTTGAATTCCATAGAGGGTGACGACTAGCTCAGGTTCTGGGACACATTGTAGATCTAACATTATAGTGCATGAGCCCTCACTGGTGTGCTTTTAATTAACACTCAGGCAGTGAACATAATTAGATCTCAGAAAAAGCATTTACTAAAATGGTGTAGTAAAAAAAATGGCTACAAAAAACATTCTTAATAAACTTGGGGCAGTCTCTCTTACCTTATTTTTCTGCTCAGTTATGACTAAACACATTTATTTATCCTACTTGCTAGACTATGAGCAGACAGATATTTAGTTTTTCATTCTGATATCCTCTATGTTCTTCCACTAATCAATATATCATCCTTGAGAAAATGGTTATATACATGGAATTACAGTGGTAATGAGGCACAAGTATAAGGAAAACATGCATCCAAGGCCACTGGCTATTCCTTTAATGTAAATCCTTTCTAGACTCTTTCACATAAACTTCTAAAATAAAAAGACTGTATTTTTTCTTGGGCTTAGCACAATACCTTCCATATAGTAGACATCTAACAAATGCTTCCTAATAGAAGACAAGTCAATCAAATTATTACACCTAGCATCTGTCACTACTTAGATTTCTCACTTTGATCTCTACTCCAGCTTCAAGTAACTTTATGAGAGATTGGTTTGGCCTGAATATTGTCCTACCTTACAAATTGTCCTCTGAGTACTTTTCTCCACGACCATTTCTCCTCATGGGAACAGGGAGTTGGCTTCCTTGGAATCAGACAACATTCACCAAAGTCCCATGACCTCTGAAAGGAGCTTCCCTCAGAGAATAAGGATGAACTAAGGTGTTAGCAAAGATACAATTGTAACTGACCTTTTGAGAATGTCAATAACTCCAAGTACTTTAGAAGGCTCTGTCAAAGACGGTTTTCAGTATAGTGTCCAAGAATTAAGTAAGTATACACATACCACTGGAGAACATGGACAAAGACACATAAACAAAGCCATCCAGAAACCTAACTCCCTGTCCCACATTGTTGATGATGAAATAATCTTCTACAATCATAGTGCAAGAATCAGGTTGGGAAGAAAAACTAGAAATTTGGGATCTCCCTGCTTTTACCTCCTGGCCACAGGCATTCTCAGAGTGGATGAGAAGTTAATGCCCTCATTGTGCCTAATGGCAGTAGTAAATAGTACTACCCTTCTGTGTTCCCACTACAACTGTCCTACTTCCCTAATGATGGCAATAACACCACCCCCCTCTACCTTCCCCTCTGTGGAGGAGACATGTCCCTTTTACATGTACCTGAAGGGAATTGGCTTGCTCCCCCTGTCCATTGGAGATGAGTCAATGGAAATTTTCACAAACAACATCCCCACATGAAGTTCTCTTCATGATCTAGGAAGTCTGTCATATGATTCTACCTATCCTATAAGCAAAGGTATTTATGAACAGAGGTGGTATCTGCCTGGGAAGAGAGAAGGAAAGCAAACAAATGTGAAGAAATGTTTTCATATGATTTTTCAGAACTGTACATGTTTAAAGCCAGAAAATTTCTCTCTCTCTCTCCCTCTCTCTCCCTCTGTCTCCCTCTCTTTCTCTCCACCCCCTCCCTTGCACTGTAATTTTTGTGATAAATTATGCCACAGATATTACTGTGGAAACTTCAATAACCCAGTGGACAAAACAAAAAGGGGATATGCTTACCTGTAAAACTCAAGTCCCTTATTCCAGCTTTTATCCTAATGTGGCAGTCAGGTAGAACTGAAATCAAATTCTGTCTCAGATACGTCCCAGCTGTGTGCCCTTGAACAAATCACCTTAATTCTTTTAAGAGTATTTTTTTAAAGTACTCTATAAATGGAAGCTATTATTAACTCATTAATGATTCCTGAGAAGCAGCCTTCACTCAGTATCTTGGCGGGGAGGATAGGGAGGAGAAGAGACAGGAAAGATAATTTTTCTTTCTTTCCTATTCTCTTTGCATTTTCTCAGCTTTCAACTCAGTGCCTGGCATATAGAAGTTACTTCTTAAAATACTTGTTGACCTGGCTTTCCTGCTATATCACAAAGTTGTAGTTAATCTGTCATTGCCCTTGCCTCAGAAATATTATTTCATAGAGTAAAGTCTGATTCCTCCTTATTACTAACTGCAAGAAGGTTTATCCCCAGGGAAAATGGCTAAGATCTCCCTAATCTCCAAGGCAACTGAGTCTTTGAGAGTTAGCATCCTCTCCTTGCAAATTACCGGATACTTTCCAGCCCAACAGAGAGAAACCTAAATCTAGCCTCTCCAGCGCAATATGAGACTAACAGAAACAGTCTTTAAGCCCTTACCTCCAATTTTTTTTTTACCTTCAATATGTTGCAATTATTAAGAAAAAGGTAACAGGGATGACCTAACTTAGATTGTGGTGACGATAGTAAAGATAGCTACAAATGCCTCAAAAATGTCTCTGTTTCCTGATTACACAGGGCTATGAACCAGAGGTTGGCTAGAATTGTCTCAACTCACAGAATCACAGAAGACTTCATATCTGTACAGAACATTTGCTTTCCAAAGCACTTTAAAAGTATTGTCTAGTGGATATCTGTTGAAGAATGACTAAGAAAACAATGCTGAATTTACAAATGAATGTGATGGGATGCTAATGTCCAGCAAGAAATTAAGAACAGGAGGGATGTAGAAAAATATGAGAAGAGTTGTATAAACTGATACAGAGTGAAAAAGTATGGTTAGCTAGAAAGGGAGAGCTAAAGAGATCTTAGAGGCCACTGAGTCTGATTCCCTCATTTTATAAATGAGGAAACTGATAACAAAAGAAGTCTAAGGGACTTCCCAATGGTCACATAGGTAGTAAGTGTCAGAGATGAGATCTGAATTCATGTCCTGCAACTGCAGTGTTTTTTGTATTGTATAACACAAGAACCAGGAGAACAGTGCATGCAAGGACTACAACAATGGCATATAAAGAACACTAAATATCCAAACTTTGTTCTTAGAGATGAGGTATTGATATGGAACTCCTACCTGTCAGCATAGAGGCGGGGAACTACAAGGACCAAGTCTTGCTAGACAAGACCCTGTGTGAGCTGTTTTTGCCTAAGTATTTGTTACTACAGAATGTTGGATTCCAGATGGGAATGTGTAAAAGTGGGAGGGAAGGTATACTAGAAATGACTGAAATGTAAAAATAGAGAGTGTCAATAAATCTATTTATAAAAATATAATAAAAATAATCAGTCTTAGAAACAAAGGTGAAGTTGATAGGGCATTATTATTTCCACATAACTTGATGCTCAAATGTCCAAATGGATTTGTGACCATTGTATGTTCTTTATGACAACATAGCTAAAAACCCCATTTTAGAGAAGAGAAAGCTGAGCCTCAGAGATCTTAAGTAACTGCTTCAAAATGTGACATAGCTTATTATCAACAGTGTGATAGCTGTATATATTCACTGAACTTATACTTTGATCTCTTGCATTGTATGTGAATTGAAGGAAATGTATACACTTCTAACCCCCATTTAAGGTTAGCTCAAAAGCTTGGTTACATTTTTGAAATCTCAAGAACCAAAAGTATTTCATAAGCAACATTAGACTAGTAAAATCTAATTAGATTAGGTTTATGGATTGTAACATGAATATGAGGAAACAAGCAGAAGAAAAAAGTTTGAGAGTTCATTCCAACCAGCTGATTGAGAATAGGAGAAAGAAAACCTTCCTGATTCATTTGTCAAGAACGTCTCCCTTTGTCAAATTTCTGTCTCTCTGAAGTCAATTGAGCTGATGTTAAATATAGCAGTCCCAAATTGTTTCATGGTCAAGTCTGTATGACAAGAGTTCAGGACACTGTTCTCTGATATGAAGACGAGCAGTCCTGGCATTCACAATATAAGCTCAGTTGTGGAGTGAGTCAGCTTGAGAGAGTATGTAAACTCATTGCAACCAGAATCCCAGAATAACTGTCTGCGAGACCAAACATTTTAACGGCTGAAACAAGTCTGCATTGCTATGAGCTAGAGATGGCAGGGAAGCTGATGAACTGGGAGGGAGCCCAAAATAGTTCCTGTCTATTCAGGAAAGCTTTGGAGAGAAAGGAGAATCTCAGGTAAATTTCATCTAATTGACAATGATGGTGATTTAATCAGCATTGGTCAACAGCCATCTTTATACATTTAGTAGGGGCAAGGCAGTGAAACTGAGTGGTCTCTTTCATTCGTCTATAAGCCCATAGAAGAGCTAAGGCTGGAGGTAGCCAAGATGTGATAATAATCATTTTAATAGTAGTAATAATAAAGATCATTATTATTATTAAACAAGCCTATGAGTTGGGTAATCTAAGTATTCTTATTCTCATAGGTAAACAAACTCACCTCAAATAGTTTATGCAGATTCAGAATTTCATAGATAAACCTGGAAAAACCTTTAAAGGTCTTCATTTTCTAGATGAGGAAAATGAGGTTCAATTAAGTGAACTAGACTATCCAATGTCACACACAGTAAATTCAAGAGGCATTCAAACCTAGGCCTTTCCTAACTCCAACTCTAGCCTTTTCAACTGATTCACAAAACCTGAGATGGAGCAAGGTGGAGAGGGGTAAATACACGTGCGCATACACACACATATGCACACACATGTACATGTACATTTGCATTTTTATTCTACATGAGTCTGTATTGTTACTCCCCAGCATTTATTGTGTGAAAAGTCAAGTTACTTATATTACAGGGAAGTCTCTAAGCGCCTGGTAGAGCAGTACACAAGAGTCACAGAGTTCACACCTTGATTGGGACACACTGATGTCTTGACCTGACTCTGCCCTAAAGATTATAAATTAAAGTCAAGTACATACAGAAATTTGAATTGATGGCTTTTAAAAAATTATTTAATATTTAACTCTGGGGTACTACTTTGATCCCAAAGGATAAAAAGTTCCAAAAAGTCTCTTTTTGTTCAAATAAAAAATTGTCTATGATTGATGGGACAGGGACATGTACTTGCATTTGACAGATCTACAGGTTATTACTGGAAAGTCCCTGTGTCATATAGCCTAGAGTGATAATCCATGTTCAACCTTATCCTGAGATCTAGGCAATTGCCAAGTGCCATTTTTCCTGGCATTCTCAGAGATGTACTTATACAGTCAACTGCACTGGTGTGCTTGGTATCATTAGACTAAAAGGTGTCAAGTCCATTACCATGTTTCACAGTTCTATACTTAAGGGACATAGTCTGTGTGGAATCATAGAAATTAAAATATTCCAGAAGCAAATTACCGATGAGGAAATTGAGGCACAAGGAGGAGAAGTGACTTGCCCAAACATATAGCAAGTTAGTGACAGATCTGGGATCAACATTTTCAGCCAGTGCTGAGGAAGCAGTAAACCATGCACTTCTGCCACCTATAAGCTCTGTGACCATGAAGGAGATACATAATCCATCTGAGCTAACTTCCTAATTTGTGTCAGAGTAATGAAGAATAATACTTTTGGAATCTAACTCATGGTGTTATCAAACAGTTCCAACTATCCATGAAACATTTCACAAACTTTAAAACTCTACATAATTACTCATTATTATTCAGAAGGAAAAAGGGACAAGCTTGACAGGAGACAGCTAAGAAAATTATACGATCTGAAGGGCACACATCTGATTAAAAGTGTGTCACTGCCAAACCCCAAGGCTATTTTGGTCCACACCTCTCATTTCATTTTATTCATCAGAATTCATCCAATTCACTTGTCCCCATGCAGAAACTCCCTTGACCAGTACAAATATTTGCAACTGTAACTTATAGTCTTAGAGCATTGTTTAGACTCACTGAGAAGTGAAATGATTTACTCATGGTCATGTTCCTTTTAAATATTTATTAAAGTTACCATGTAACTTTTTAATTTTTTTTTTATTCTTTCAGAGGTGCCCATCAATTGGGGCATGACTGAACAAGTTGTGGTTTATGATTATGATAGGATACTGCTGTACTATAAGAAACTATGAGCTTGATGATGTTAGAAAAAGCATAAGGTATTATGAGGCAGCTGGTGGCACAGTGAATGGAGAGTGCTGGACCTGGAGCTGAGAACACTTTACATCAAATATAGCTTTAGACATTAATGGTGTGATTCTAGGCGAGTCAATTAATTGCTGTCTGCCAGAGTTTCCTCCACCGTAAAATGAACATAATCATAGCACTTATCTCATAGGAAGGTGGTTATGGGA
This sequence comes from Bettongia penicillata ogilbyi, assembly GCA_023548195.1. Classification (NCBI taxonomy): domain Eukaryota; kingdom Metazoa; phylum Chordata; class Mammalia; order Diprotodontia; family Potoroidae; genus Bettongia; species Bettongia penicillata. Next base: position 102,341 of record JAJHZJ010000783.1, on the reverse strand, counting down.
TCAAATTAAATGATACTTGCAAAACCATTTCTACAGCTTCCTTTGTCTTCCATCCTCTACCTGTGTAGAAGAAATGGGGCACAATGCAGAGAAACTTTGAAGAGGTATAGTGGTGGAGTCAGTGTTAAAATCAAAATAAAGGAAACTATAATTCAAATCATTTCTCTGCTACCTATTAACTTATGTGACCATGGAGGAGTCACTTAATCTCTCTGAGACAGTTTCCTGATTTGTACCATAGAAATGTAGAATAATATCTTTAGAACCTAACTTATAGTGTTATCAAACCTGTCACATAAGATGCTATCCATGAAGCATTTCCTAAACTTTGAAACACTACATCATTATTCATTATTATTTGGAAGGGGAAATGGACTTAGCAGGGGACAGTCAAGAAAATTAATTCAGTCTTATAAGACTTCATTAAGTAAATGAGGATAGGCTCCTGGAGCTATCAGCCCACAGATAAAATGTTTGAAAGTAACTATTTACGGAGCCAAGATGGCAGAGTAGAAAGACAGACTTGCTCTAGCTCTCTCCCCATAGCCCATAAAAAATACCTGTAAAAAAATTACTCTAAGCAAATTTTAGGGCAGAAGAAGCTACAACATGACAGAGTGAAAGAGATTTCCAGCTCAAGATAGCATGGAAAGCTTAGAGGAAAGGTCTATTGCACCTGACTCAGAGTGGAGCACAGCCCAGCCTTGGCTGTGTGGCACAGAGAGGACTGGAGCAGACTTCTGGGCACAGAATCACAGGTAGCAGCTGAGGTTCCCATATTTCTCAACCCATAAATGCCAAAGATAGCTTCAAAGATCAGTGGGAAAATTCCTTCAGGTGGGTGAGAAGGAAGCAGGGTTTGGCCCCAGCCCTGGCCCCAGGGTGGCAGCAGAATCCATTTTTGGAGCCCTCAGTCTAAAGACCTTGGAGGAATTGAGCAGGCCAATCTGGGTCTGAGTCCTGAATGGTGATCCTGGGGTGAGGAGGAGCACTGCCATGGTAGAGCTGTTGGAGACTCTGAAGAGGGAATCCTACTCACAGATCCTGGGCAGAAAAGAGTTCCTGTGGTTGCTCCCAGACCAGAGTATAGGCCAGGATAGGAGTAAAGTCCTCTCCCTTGATTGTGCAACTTTGGAGGAACTAAGAACTTACAGGGCCCTAGAGTATATCCTCCACAAAGGACTCAAAAGTCAAGTAACTGGTTGGGAAAAAATGCCCAAAAAGGGGGAGTTATAAGACTATAGAAGGTTAGTTTCTTAGTGAGCAGGTATTCTCTTCCATCCTTTGTATGAGGAAGAACAAAGCATACCATCAGAGGAAGACATAAAAGTCAGGGATTTTATATCCAAAAAAAAGTATGCAATGGTCTCAGACCATGGAAAAATTTAAAAAGAATTTTGAAAATCAAGTAAGAGAGGTGGAGGAAATTTGGGAAGAGAAATGAGAGCAATGCAAGAAAATCATGAAAAGAGAGTCAATAGCTTGCTAAAGGAGACCCAAAAAATGCTGAAGAAAATAATACCTTAAAAATAGACTGGCCAAATGGCCAAAAAGATCCAAAAAGTCAATGAAGAGAAGCATGCTTTTAAATCAGCATTAGCCAAATGGAAAAGGGCAAAAGCTCACTGAAGAAAATTGTTCTTTAAAAATTAGAATGGAGCTAATGGAAGCTAATGACTTTATGAGAAACCAAGAAATTATAAAACAAAACCAAAAGAATGAAAAAATAGAAAACATTGTGAAATATTCTCATTGGAAAAAACAATTGACCTGGAAAATAGATCCAGAAGAGATACTTTAAAAATTATTGATCTACCTGAAAACCATGATAAAAAAAGAGCCTAGCTATCATCTTCCAAGAAATTATCAAGGAAAACTGCCCTGATATTCTAGAACCAGAGGGTAAAATAGAAATGGAAAGAATTCACTGATCACCTCCTGAAAGAGACCATAAAAGGAAAGCTCCTAGGAATATTGTAGACAAATTCCAGAGTTCCCAGATCAAGGAGAAAATATTACAAGCAGCTAGAAAGAAATAATTCAAGTATTGTGGAAATACAATCAGGATAACACAGGATTTAGCAGCTTCTACACTAATTAAGGAATTGAAGGGCTTGGAATATGACACTCCAGAGGTCAAAGGAGATAGGATTAAAGCCAAGAATCACCTACCCAGCAAAACTGAGTATAATACTTCGGGGGGGAATGGAATTTCAGTGAAATAGAATACTTCCAAGCATTCTTGTTGAAAAGACCAGAGCTGAATACAAAACTTGACTTTCAAATACAAGAATCAAGAGAAACATGAAAAAGGTAAACATGAAAGAGAAGCCTTAAGAAACTCATTAAAGTTGAACTGCTTACATTCCTACAGAGAAAGGTATTACTTGTAACTCATGAGACCTTTTTCAGTTATTAAGGTAGTTAGAGGGAATAGATAGATAGATAGATAGATAGATAGATAGATAGATAGATAGATAGATAGATACACACACATATATGTAGGTGTGTAGAAGTATGTATTTATGTGTAGGGGTATGTATATGTACATGTGTGTACATGTATACACACATAGACAGAGGGTACAGGGTGAGCTGAATATGAAGGGAGAATATCTAAAAAAAATAAATTTGCTGTTGAATGGAATGTACTAGGAGTAAGAGAAAGGGGGAGGTAGAATGTAGCAAATCATCTCACATACAAGAGGCAAGAAAGAGTTCTACAATGAAGGGGAAGAGGGTGGAGATGAAAGGAAATAATTTAGCCTTACTCTCATGGGATTTGGCTTAAGGAGGGAATAAAAAAGTCCATTGGATATGGAAATCTATTTTACCCTGAAGGAAGGCAAGAGGGAAGGGGATAGGAGAAGGAAGATAATAGAAGGGACAGCAAATTGGGGAAAGGGATAGTCAGAAGCAGACACTATTGTGGGAGGACAAGTCAAGGGAAAAAATGGAATAAATGAAGAGCAGGATAGGACAGAGGGAAAGGTGCTTAGACTTTTACAACATAACTTATGGAAGTGCTTTGCATTGTTTTCTCAATGAGGGTGGGTGGGGAAGGAGGGAGAGAATATGAAACTCAAAGTTTTAAGAATGAATACTAAAAATTGTTTATCATGCAACTGCAAATTAAGCTATACAGGAAATAGAGTATAGAAATCTATTTTGCCTACAGTAAAATAGAGGGGAAGGGGGATAGAAGAAGGGTGGGCAAGAAGGGAGGACAGATTGAAGAAAAGGGTGGATGGGGTACATGCTGTCCTGGGGTGGAAGGTGGGGAGAGATGGGGAGAAAATTTTGAATTCAAATTCTTGTGGAAGTGAACATTAAAAACTGAAAAATAAATTATTTGTATATTTAAAAAAAAGAAAGCAATCTATTTAAACTTCTGGGAGCCAAGATGGGAGAATAAGCAATAAGTAGCTCTCACCTTCCCTTATAGAGCTTGAAAAACCCAGAAGATATTACCCCTGGAAAAATCCTGGAATAGTGGAGCCTGCAGAGAGATAGTGTATACCAGACTTTTAGCTCAGGAGGCTAGGGGAATTAATGGAAAATGTCTCTCTTGCTGTGGCTAAAGAGGACCAGTACAAGATGGAAGGCATCCCAGCAAGCCAGTGGCAAGCTCCACCTCAGCAGACCAGTGGAAAGTCCTGAGCCCCAGGATGGAGTAGTAGGCAAACACTAACACCAGGCACACACCAATCACCACTACTAGTTGCAGCTCAGCACCAGGTAAACTACCAGAACACTAAAATCTCAAGTCACCAGCACCTAAGGACCCAGCACACAAAATCAGTAACCAAGCCCCTAGCCCCCAGCACAAGAAGTTGGATAGTACACCCTGTGCCCCAGAAGCAGAGATAAGTTTTAAAAGCCAGAAAAAAGGCAAACAACATAAGCAAAAAGCAGCAAATAAAAACAATGACCATGGAGAAATATTGATTACTGAAAAGATCAAAATAAAAATTCAAGAGAGGATAACATGGTCAATATACCCATACCCAAAATCTCAAAAGGGAATGTGAACTGGTCTTAAGCCCAAAAAACTTTCTTAGAAGTGCTCAGGAAGGATTTTTAAAGTCAAATAAGAGAAATGGAAGAAAAATCAAGCAATTCCTTTAAAAATGAAATTGACAAAATAGGGAAGAAAGTACACTGAAGAAAACAACTCCTTAAAGTGGAATTGGCCAAATGGAAAATGAGGTACAAAAACTAACTGCAGAAAACAATTTGTTAAAAATTAGAATTGGGTAAATGGAAGCTAATGATTCTATGAGACATCAAGAATCAGTCAAACAAAATCAAAAGAATAAAGAAATAAAAGAAAACATAAAATGCTTCATTGAAATAATAACTGACCTGGAAAAAAAGATCCAGGAGAGATAATTTAAGAATTATTGGTCTACCTAAAAGGCATAATGAAGAAAAGAACCTGGACAGTATCTCAAGAAATCATCAAGGAAAATTACTCTGAGGTCCTAGAACGAAAGGATAAAATTATCATTGAAAGAATCCACCAGTTACCTCCTGAAAGGGATTCCGATTTGAAAATACCAAGAAATATTGTAGACAAATTTGAGAATTACCAGATGAAGAAGAAAATGCTGCAAGCAACTAGAAAGAAATAGTTCAAATATCATGGAAATTCAGTCAGGATTATACAGGACCTCACAGTTTCTACATTAAAAGATTGGAGGATTTGGAATATGATATTCCATAAGACAATGGATTACAACCAAGAATCAACTACCCAGCAAAACTGAGCATAATTTTTCAGGGAAGGAGATGGACATTCAATGAAATAGGGTAATTCCAGACTTTCTTCATGAAAAGATTAGCTCAAGGGAAAATTTGATCTTCAAATACAAGACTCAAGAAAGGCATAGAAAGGCAAACAGGAAAGAAAAAAAAAATGTGTTATTCAATAAGGGCAAACTGTTTACCTCACTACATGGGAAGAGAATATTTATAACTTGAGAACTGTACTTTTTATATCATCTAGAAGGGAGATACATAGACAGAGGGGTGGGTTTAAGTTGATTTTGATATGATGATAAAAAATCTAATTAAGTGGTGAAAAAGGATTGTAACAGAAGAGGAAGGAAGGAGGCAGAAAAAGATAAATTACATCACATGAACAGGCACAAAGATATATTACAGTAGAGGGAAAGAAGGGAGGGAAGAAGTAGTAAGTAAGTGAGAGTACTCAGGACTAGAGAGTGAACGGCTTCCCTGTACTCTGCCCTGGTCAAACGATATCTGGAACATTATGTTCAGTTCTGATTACACATTTAATGAAAGACATTAGTAAGTGGGAGAAATTTCAGAGGAAGGTGATCACATTGGTGAAGGGCCATGAGTTATTTCCAAAGAAGAATCAACTGAAAGAACTGGAAATATTGTACTTAGAAAAGAGATTTGGGGAGAGTATGATAGCCTGTTTTTAAGGACTTGAAAACCTTTCACAGAAAAGGGATTAGACTTGTCCTCTTTAGTCCTAGGGAAATGAACCAAAATAAACGATGAAGTAATTATATCATTTACTTAACCTATGTGATTTTGGGTAAGTCAGTTAATCTCTAAAGATCTTGGTTTCCTGATCTATAAAATAATGAGACATTTGAATTCATAAGGCCCCTAAGATCCTTTACAGCTCTCTAAGTATTTCACTATGAAATTATGAATAGTTTCAATTAGACCTGATATTAAGGAAATCTATCTACTGATTGCAAGAGCTATCTGAAAATAGAATTAGCTACCTTGACTAACAGTGGAATTACCTCTTTATGGGATATTTTTAAGGTAAGGCTGGGACCCTTAGCTAGTTATGTGGCACTGGAGGTGATTTTAGAAAGTAAAGTTGAATAAGATAGACCCTAAAGAACTTTCCAACTCAGAAATTCTTTGACTCAGTGAATTCAACAAATATTTCTTGAGCAAGAGTCCCCCAGACCCCAACTTTATCCCCAGGTATTATGTCACCTAATAAGAAGACTAATGGTATAGTAGAGACTATATCCCTGATATGGTAGTATTATTTCAATTCACACTGTATATTTCCATGGCACTAGAAACAATTACCGTATTTTACATCATTATAACTTTAAACAGGGTGAATATGTGTGACCATTTCATGGTATACATTTGTCACAGAAATTAGGAAGTAACTGAACATAAATGCTTAGTAAATAATAATGAGCATAAATGCTCATTATTTTTATTACTGTTACTAAAGTATAAGGTACTGTTAAGTGCATATGTGTAATAAATCTAAATTTATTGACTGCATTGATTTCTCTAAGGTCACACAACTACTTAGGGTAAGAACCAGATCTGAAACCTTAAGTACTCTAACTTCTAGTCCAGGGATTTCCACTATCCAAATAATGAAAATAACAAGAGTTTCTTCCTATTAAAACTACTTTCTATATGTTGTATATTTACTTATCTGTGCAAATGCTATGTTCCCCACATACCCCAACTCAAGTAGAATCAATCAATCAGTCAACATTTATTAAGCACGTATACAATGCAAATGAGCAACTGGGGGCACAGTAGATAAAGCACCACGACCAGAGTCAGAAAGACCTAAACTCAAAATTAAGCCTCAGATACCTACTAGCTTTGTGACCCTAGGCAGGTCATTTAAGTCAGTTTGCCTCAGTTTCCTCATCTGTCAAACAAGTTAGAGAAGGAAATGGGAAATGATAAACCACTTCAATATCTTCATCAAAAAAATCCCAAATGGGGTCACAAAGAGTCAGATATGACTAAAAATCACTGAATAACATCATCAAAAATGCATTCCAAGTTCTAGGGATACAAAAAGTGGCAAAAAATGATCCTATAAGATTGTTGAGGGCTAGGGTTACTTTTCCTTTTTCATTTTCCAAACACCTAATATTATAGGTCATTAATAAGTGTTTGCCAAATTGGAGGAGTATTAGGAGGAAAGAGAAAATAAGATAAATGATGAAGATGTCAGTTCTAACAAGGAAGCAAATACATAAGCATATATGGAATCAATATAAAAAGAAGAACAAATAAGTGAAAGGTGATTAAATATAAGATGGACACTGGTTGGCTAGTTGCTGTCCATTCTCAAAGAGGACCAAAATGCCATCACTAAGATAAAGTGAAGTTTCAATGTGTATGACTGTAGCTGATCAGAACAATACTAGCTCAAAATGCTCTACCACAGATTGGGCACGGAGACGCCACGTGAATAATTGGGGTAGATACTCCAAATCTGGGCATCCTATGTTTCCTATGTACTATTTCAATTCTGCTTTGTTCATAGAGCACAGCACCCTTTCTGATGTGGGCACACCGTGGTGAGCAGTCCTGTGCCAGTGTCTCCCATTGGCAACAATCAAATTCAGCTGAGAAAGGCTGTAAGAGTGTCCTTGTATAGCTTCTTCTCATCACCGTGTGATTGCCTGCCCCATGCGAGTTCTCCATCTTCTTGGCAAGCATACATTTTGCATTTGAACAACATGGCCGGTCTATCCAAGTTGTACTCTCTAAAGCATAGTTTGAATGCTTGGCAATTTAGTTTGAGCAAGGACCTCAGTGTCTGGTACCTTATCCTGCCAAGTGATCTTCAGAATCTTCCTAAGACAGTTCAAAAGGAAGTAACACAGTTTCTTGGCATGGCATCAGTATACTGTCCATGTTTCACAGGCACAATGGCTCTGTAGACCTTCAATTTGGTAGCCAGTCTAATACCTTTTCTCTCTCAAACTTTTCTTTGAAGCCTCCCAAACACTGAGCTAACTTTGGCAATGCATGCATGAACTTCATTGTCAGTATGTACATCCCTGGAAAGTACACTACCAAGGGAAGTGAACTTATCCACAGCATTCAAAACTTCTTCATTTGTTGTAACTGATAGTTTCATGTATGAATGGTGAGGGGGTGGCTGATAGAGCACTTGTGTTTTCTTGGTGTTAATTATTAGTCCAAAATTAGCACAAGCAGCATAGAATTGATCCATACTTCATTGCATGTCAGCTTCAGAGGTTGCATTGAGTACATAATCATCTGCAAACAGAAAATCATGCACTAACACTCCCTCCACTTTGATCTTGGCTTGTAGCCTTTTCAAATTGAAGAACTTATCATCGGCATGGTAGTTGACCTTGATGCCATGTTCTTCCTCATTGAAAGCATTTGACAACATGGCTGAAAGCATCATGCTAAAAAAGTATGGTAGCAAGCACACAGCCCTGTTTCACTCCATTGATGATGGGGAAGGCATGAGAGCATTGTCCACTATCCAGAGCCTGGGCAAACATGCCATCATGAAATTGACATACAATGCTGATGAACTTCTCTGGGCAACCAAATTTTGACATAATTTTCCATAAATCCTCATGACTAACAGTGTCATAGGCTTTGGTCAGATATACAAACATTGTGTACAGACCTCTGTTCTGCTCCTGGCATTTCTCCTGGAGTTGTCAAGCAGCAAACATCATATCGGCTGTTCCTCACTCCTTTCTGAAGTCACACTGACTCTCAGGTATTTGACCATCTTCCAGGTGAAGGATCAATCTATTAAGGAGGACTCTAGCAAGAATTTTACCAACAATGAGTAAGAGAGAGACAGCCCCCCCCCATGATTATTACAGGACAATCTATTCCCTTTACCCCTATAGAGATGGACAATGGAGGCATCCTTGAACTACTGGGGGATAATCTCCTCTTGCCATATAACCTGGAAAATTTCAGTCAGCTTTTGTATGAGCGATGGTCCCCCTCCCTTGTAAATCTCAGCTAGAATAGAATCAACACCAGGTGCTTTGCCACATGAAAGGAGCCTAATGGCCCTCTTCTTCAGTTGGAAGTTCAGCTAACGAGAGATTGACTTCAACCTGAGGTAAACAGGCAATGGCTTCAGCCTTGATTGATGGTGGTCTGTTGAGAACTCTATGGAAGTGTTCAGCGCATCTCTCTAGAATCATGTTATTATCACTAATCAAGGTGGCATAGGTTTTTGGTCCATAAATAACTTTCAGGGAATCATAAAAGTTCTTTGGACTGTTACTATCAGCATAGAACTGAATTTCATCTGCCTTCTTAGTGAACCCAGAATCCTGCATCTCTCTAAGCTTTCCTTGTACTTTGCTTTTGATGGAGTTAAATGCTGCCTTCTTAGAGATAGGTGAACTATTCTGCTGGTAAATCCTATGGAGTTCTTGTTTTTAATTTAGCAGCTTCTGGATCTCCCCATCATTTTCATCAAACCAGTCTTGATATTTGTGAGTGTTCTGACCCAGATGAGCAAAGGTTATGCTTCAGTTGTAGACGAAAAATTGAAGTAGAAGAAAAATTCTATGAGATGGAGGTGAGATGGGAATGTTTTTGAGGTATAGGGAGAAACAAAGAAAAGGATAATTTAATCTGATTGCAGATTAAGGAAAGGAATTGTTGACTGATTGTTGTGCCCCATTCTCGTAGAGGACCAAAATGACATCTGTGTGGGGATCAGACATGTCCAGCTGTGGCTGATCAGACCAACATGAGGTCAGAAGACTCAGCCACAGGTTAGGCATAAATTGCATTTATGCCATTTCCGACGGAGATGCCTCTACATGTGTACATCTCATGTTTCATTTAAGCTACAGTTCTGCTTTTCGATAGAGTACAATGTCTTCTTTGATGCAGATGCACCAGGGTAGACAGTCCTGAGCCAGTGTCTCCCATGTCTCCTATTTGAATCCAAAGTTCTTCATAGGCACCTTGAGAGTATTCTTGTGTTACTTCTTCTGACCTTCATGTAAGCACTTTGCTTGTGTTAGCTCTCCATAAAACAGTCTTTTAGGCAAATCTACTTTTGGCATTCTAACGATGTGGCCAGCCCATCAGAGGTGTACTTCCTAAAGTAGAGTTTGAATACTTGGCAACTCAACTCTAGAGAGTTGAGTACCTCAGTGCCTAGCACCTTATCTTGCCAGGTGATTTTCAGAATTTCCCCAAGACATTTCAAATGGAAGTGATTTAGTTTTCTAGCATGGCACTAGTATACTGTCCAGGTTTTATAGGCATACAACAATGAAGTCAGCACAATGACTCTGTAGATCTTCAGTTTGCTAGGCAGTCTAATACAACTTTTCTTTCACACTTTTTCAGAGAATCTCAAACACTGAGCTAGTTCTGACAAGAGTTGTGTCAACATCATCGTTTTCTTACATGGAACCACTGGTTACAACAAATGGAGAGAAGGGTGCTGGCTGCTGGAGGACATTCTTGGTATTAATTGTCAAGCCACAATTAGTACTGAATATGCAGTTGTAGTGACTAACATAGAGATGAAAATTTTCCCAAACCCTCTACCCTACAAAAAGTCATGCACCAATTCTCCCTCTGCTTTAGACTTGACTTACAGCTTTTTCAAATTAAATAATTTACAGTCATTACAGCAGCAGACTTTGACGTCATTTTCATTCTCTTTGAAGATATCTAAGAACATCGCGAAAACATCATGCTAAAAAGAAAGGAAAAAAAGCACACATCCCTGCTTTACAAAATTGGTGACTGGGGAAGTTCAAGAGCACTGTCCATTATCCAGGACCTGGGCAAGCTTGCTGTTATGAAACTGAGGTACAATACTGATGAATTTCTCCAGACAACTAATTTTCCACAAGCCCTCATGATTGATGGTATCAAAGGCCTTGGTCAGATTAACAAATGTCGTATACCTCTGTACATTTCTCCTGGAATTATCAAGCAGTCCATACCATATTAACTATTTTTCAGCTTTTTCTGAAGCTACCTTGGCTCTCAGGAAGATGATTATCTTCCAGTTAAAGGACCAGCCTATAAGGATAACTCTGGCAAGAATCTTGTCAGTAACTATGAAGAGAGAGTCCTCTCCTGTGATTATCACAGGATGATCTATTTGTCTTTCCTTTATAGAGATGAATAATGGAAACATTGTTGAACTTCTGGGGGATAACTCCTTCTTGCCATATAACCAGAATATTTCCATCCGCTTTTGTGTGAGCCCTGGACATCCCCCACCCCTATCTTGTAAATCTCAGCTGGAACAGAATCAGCACCAAGCATTTTGCCACACAAGAGAAACGTAAGGATATTCAAAACCTCTTTGTCAGTTGGAAGTTTGACAAGAAAGTTATTGACTTCAACCAGATGTATATGATTAATGATGTCAGCATTGATTGATGATGGTCACTACGACCTATAAGTCTTTGAACTAAGCTTACCAGAGGCTTTTACTAGAAATCAGTAACTTAACCTACTAACCTTAACCTATTAATTGAGCTCTGCAGGAGCTGAGCTATGCAAAAATAGAGAAGTTAGCTGACAGACAAGGTGACTGGAACTAATGCCCTATCAACCTGCACAAAGTTTTATACACTTCTTAATCTATTATGATTTTATAAGTAGATAATCAATTAAAATGGATTAATTGTCCACAAGACAGCACACACAGGAGTTTACAGTTGTGAGTCAGAGAGAAAGATTCAATGGTCCTTACAGTGTAGCAGCAAAGTAGATAGCAGTGCTTTTACTCTAAGATCATTTGGTATCAAACAGTTTGACAATGCCAAGGACTTTGGTTCAAAGTAGTTTCTTTTCTGGGTCTTCAAGCATTGTGGCTGCTAAGGAGGCAGGGTCCATAGCATCTGCAGAAGCAGATGCCAAGTCATATCTCTATAGGGATGACTTCCCTGGATAATGAATTTGAAGACTGCGTTAGAAGTATAACTTCTAAGTGGTCCAAGGGTACTGCCACTCCCAGGCTCTCAAATTTACCTGTCTTTTAGTGGCAGCTGGTCAGTGGATGGTTTGCTCTCAAAGAGCCTATGTTCCTCCGAGGACAAAAACATATATACATATATGTATATTAAAAATAAATTCAAGGTAATTGGGTGGGTGGACACTAGCAGCTAAGGGGATTTTAAAAAGACCTTTCATAGAAGGTGACACTTAGTTGAACTTTGAAATAAACTGGGGAATCTGAGAGGTGGAGATGAGGAAATAATGAATGCCAGGCATGGAGAAACTGCCTGTGGAAAAGCTCTAAACAGGACACAGAGTATTGAGGAGGAAGGAAAGCATGGTAAGTTTGTCTACACTGGAGTTTATGTTAAGGATAATACTCTATAATAAGTCTAAAAAGGTAGATTGAAATGAAGTTGTGAAGGGTTGTGAAAGCCAAAGAGAGCATTTCTATGCATTTGATCCCAGAGAACCACTGGAATTTATTAAGATTGAAGAGTTTTTGGCATTTCCATTGCTATATCTGAAAAAGAACAAAGTTGAGAATTTAAAGACTTGAATTGAAGTTGAATTTAACAACCAAGAAACACTTATTAAGCAATTGCTGTGTGCCAGGCACTGTATTAAGCACTGGGGAAGTAAAGGAAAAGTGACAGCGTTAGCACACACCATGCTGACCGGTATACATTACCCTTATTCCAATGGGGAAAATATCATATACATGTATTGTTATACACAAGATAGAGTAGTACATATACAGAGTAGAAAAAACATAGCCGCAGAGGGAAAGAATCAGCAGCTGAGAGACTCCTGAAAGGCCTCCCAAAGAGAGTAGTATTTGAACTGAGTCTTGATGGAAGCCAGGGAATCTAAAAGTTAGAGGAAAAAAGTGAATTATGTCCATTGAGAAAAGCTAGAGTGAAGATATGGACATGGGAAACAGAGTACGTGAGGAATAGTAAACAAATAATATGACTAGACCACAGTGTGCATAAAGGGGAGTAAAATGTCAGAAGATTGGCATAGTGGGAAGGGACTAGCCTGTGAAGAACTCTAAATGCAAAAAAGAAGAATTTGTATTTAATCCTCGATTAAATATAGATTTGATTTAAATATAGATTTAATTTAATTTAATATAGGGCAGCCACTATAGTTTGTTTAATAGGGAAGATATCATGGTCAGAACTATGCTTTAGGAAAATTAATTTGACAATTGTAAGGAAAATAGATTAGAATGCTAAGAAACTTGAGGCAGGGAGGCCTATTATGAGGTTATTAAAATAATCTACACAAGAGATATTGAGGATCTGAACTCATGTGGTATTTTTGAGTGGAGAGAAAGTGATAGATGCAAGAGATGTAGAGAGAGAAATGACAAGATATGGTGACTGCTTGGAAATGTGAGATGAGTTAGAGACAGGAGACAAACATGATTCTTGTTTGTGAACCTGGGTGACTGAAAGGATGAAAGTATCCCTTAAAGCAATATGAAAGTTCAGAATAGGAAAATAGGGATGGGTTTGAATACAGGGGGAAGGGAGACATTAGTGCACTATTTTTTAAAATATTGATATCCAACATGAAATGTCCAAAGCATGAGATATATGGTACTACAACTCAGGAGAGACTAGGGCTAGATATACAGTTCTAACAATCATCACTACACGGGGGAGGAGCCAAGATGGCGGAGTAGAAAGACTCACGTATGCTAGCTCTGAATCCACAGCCCATAAATTTCCTGTAAAAAGAACTCCCCACAAATTCTGGAGCACTGCAAGCCACACAGAAACACAATGGAAGAGATTTCCATTCCAGAGAGCCCTGGAAAGCTGTCCCCAGGGGTCCGTTGTGCTCCGGATGCGGAGCCCACCCCTGAGCTGCCCTGGCCACGGCCCCAGTGTAGCAGATCCGAGCAGGCTTCAGGGATGGAACCTCGAGCGGCCGCGAAGTTCCCTCCACCCACAGACACTACAGGTCAGTAAGAGAGACGTCTGAGATGGCCAAGAGGGGAGCGGGGTGTCTCTGTGACTTGGGCCCCCTCGGGAGGCAGTGGTAGAGGCAGTGGCAGAGGCAGCAATGGCCAGGGACTCCCCAAGCAGGAAGGAGCTCAGGGCCATTATCAAAGGTCTCCGCATGAACCCCCTGAGGGAACTGAGCCTTGTGAGGCAGCCTTGCCCCCATACAAGCACCAGAACTTAAGCTCACATTGAATAGCAGCCACCCCCACCATGGAAAGCCCTGAAGATGGGAAGCAGAATTTGAATCTCAGACCCCAAGCACTAGCTGGGCAGATCTAGGCAGGAGTGGACAGGAATCTCAGAAGTCAAGTAACTGGCTGTGAAAATGCCCAGAAAAAGGAAGCAAAATAAGACCATAGAGAGCTGCTTTCTTGGGGAAGAGATGTTCCTTCCTCCTTTCATTTCTGATGAGGAAGTACAATGCTTGCCATCAGGGAAAGACGTGGAGGTCAGGGCCTCTCTATCCCAGACATCCGAGGTGGATGTCTGGTGGGCTCAGGCCATGGAAGAGCTCAAAAAGGATTTTGAAAATCAAGTTAGAGAGGTGGAGGGAAAACTGGGAAGAGAAATGAGAGCGATGCAAGAAAAGCAAGAAAAACAGGTCAATACCTTGGTAAAGGAGACCCAAAAAAATGCTGAAGAAAATAACATCTTGAAAAATAGGCTCACTCAATTGGCAAAAGAGGTTCAAAAAGCCAATGAGGAGAAGAATGCTTTCAAAAGCACAATTAGCCAAATGGAAAAAGATGTTCAAAAGCTCACTGAAGAGAATAGTTCTCTCAAAATTAGAATGGAACAGATGGAGTCTAATGAATTTCTGAGAAACCAAGAAATCATAAAACAAAACCAAAAGAATGAAAAAATGGAAGAGAATGTGAAATATCTCCTTGGAAAAACAACTGAGCTGGAAAATAGATTTAGGAGAGACAATTTAAAAATTATGGGACTGCCTGAAAGCCATGATCAAAAAAAGAGCCTAGACATCATCTTTCATGAAATTATCAAGGAAAAGTGCCCTGAGATTCTAGAACCAGAAGGCAAAATAAGTATTGAAGGAATCCATCGATCACTGCCTGAAAGAGATCCAAAAAGAGAAACTCCTAGGAATATTGTGGCTAAATTCCAGAATTCCCAGGTCAAGGAGCAAATATTGCAAGCAGCTAGAAAGAAACAATTCCAGTATTGTGGAAATACAATCAGGATAACACAAGATCTAGCAGCTTCTCCATTAAGGGATTGAAGGGCGTGGAATAGGATATTCCAGAAGTCAAAGGAACTAGGACTCAAACCAAGAATCACCTACCCAGAAAAAGTGAGTATAATACTTCAGGGGAAAATATGGTCTTTCAATGAAACAGAGGACTTTCAAGCATTCTCGATGAAAAGACCAGAGCTGAAAAGAAAATTTGACTTTCAAACACAAGAATGAGAAGAAGCATGAAAAAGTAAGCAGCAAAGAGAAGTCATAAGGGACTTACCAGAGGTGAACTGTTTACACTCCTACATGGAAAGACAATATTTGTAACTCTTAAAATGTTTCCGTATCTGGGTAGTTGGTGGGACCAGACGCACACATACACACACACACAAGCACACACATGTACATGTGTGCATGCGCACACACATACACACATGCATGCACACAGAGAACACAGAGTGAATTGAATAGGATGGGACCATATCTTAGAAGGAATTAAGGTAAATGGTGAGAGAGAAATGTAGTGGGAGGAGAGAGGGTGAAATGGAATGAGTAAATTATATCTCATTCAAGAGGCAAGCAGGAGACTTTTTAGTGGAAGGAAAAAGAGGAGAGCTGAGAAAAAAACATGAAATTTACCCTCATCACATTTGACTAAAGGAAGGAGTAAAATGCACACTCATTTTGGTATGAAAACCTATCTTACAGTACAGGAAAGTGGGGGAGAAGGAGATAAGCAGGGAGGGAGGGATGATGGAAGGGAGGGCAATGGGGGAAGGGAGCAATTTGAAGTCAACACTCTTGGGGAGGGACAGGATCAAAAGTCAGAATAGAAACAATGGGGGGCAGAAAAGGATGGAGGGAAATACAGTTAGTCTTACACAACACGACTGTTATCGAAGTCATTTGCAAAACTACACAGATATGGCCTATATTGAATTGCCTGCCTTCCCAAAGGGAACATGTGGGGAGGGAGGGATGGAAAGAATTTGGAACTCAAAGTTTTAGGAACAACTGTTGAGTATTGTTCTTGCTACTAGGAAATAAGAAATACAGTTTATGGGGAATAGAAAATCATCTGGCCCTACAGGACAAAAGAGAAGATGGGGACAAGAGAAGGGAGGGATGATAGAAGAGAGGGCAGATTGGTGATAGGGAAAATTAGAATGCTCAGTGTATTGGGGTGGGGGGAGGGAATAAATGGGAAGAAAATTTGGAACCCAAAATTTTGTGAAAATGAATGTAAAAAGTTAAATAAATAAATTTATATTTAAAAAAATAATCATCACTATAGAGACTGAAGTCATGGAAGAGATGAAACTGACAAGTGAGAATGCAGAGATAGAAAAAGGAGAGGGGCTAGGAGATGTCACCGACAGTGAGTGGAAGTAACATAGGTGAAGACCCAGTAAAGAAGGACGAAGAGTAGTCAGAAAATTAGGAGGAAAACCAGGAGAAACAAGGGTCAAGAAAAACCAGAGGACAGAAAACATCCAGATGGAGGAGGAAGTCAACAGAGTTAATTGCTGTGAAGGTCAAGAGGAGTGAAGATTGGTGGGAAGGCCATTAGATGTGATAATCAAGAGATCATTGACAGATCTTAAGAGATAAGTTTCAGTTAAATGATGAGGTTGGAAGACAGAAGAGCTTAGGAGAGGCTAAGAGAAGAATGAATAATGATATCAAGTAAAAATGGTTTTCTCAAGGTGTTTAGCCTAGAAAGGAAGAAAAAGATATAGGAAGTTGTAAGTGGGGATGGTAGGATCTAGTTGCGACTTTATTCTTTAAGATGGTGGAAATGTGGACACATTTAAAGGAACTGGGGAAAGAATCAATAGCTGAAGAGGAAAAATAATAAGAGTAATTTCCTGAAGAAGATAGGAGTAATGGGATCAAGGAAAGGACCTTGAAACGCAGGGAGTAAAATGATTTACTGAAAGCCTTATGACAAATTAGCAGCAAAATAAATACTTTGTAAATCAAGTGACTTGATTCCTAATCCATTACACTTTACTACTTCTTCCAAATCAATTCAGAGGCCTTCTTATTTCTATAATACTTTGAGACTAAGTGTTTCATTTTGACTTTGTTCCCTCTGTGAGAGTGCCCTCCCCCCAATATAACTTCCCAGGCAAGTTTTTCAGGAAATGATGTCTCTGAATATTAGTCATAATTATTCTTTTTCCTTGTATTCTCAGGCTCCCATAGTCCTACCAAGTTGGTTGTGTACTCCAGGGATCTCAGTGACTTGTTATTCAAACAATACACCTTTAGAGCAGTTTCATTAATAGTGAGCTCTATTTTGAAAGGTAAACTCAGTTCCTGTAGTTATAAGTTCAGTCACCACCACAGTCCATTTTAGAATTTTCTTTCACATAATCTCATGAGCCTGAAATTACTTGCTTTCCATATAATGGAAAATTTAGGGCTATTATTACAACACATCAGCAAGCACAAACAAGTTCTTAGTCATTTAAAAGCCAAATAATTGGTGTATATATCTCACTGCGTAAGTTGTGTTCTTTTCAGGATGTTCTCAAAGGAAAAATAAGGATGGCATTCCCCTCCTCCATGTCCTACCATATATAAAATGTTTTTTTAATTTTAAAGTTCTCCATAAATGCTAGTTATTATTTACTACTACTACTACTACTACTACTACTACTACTACTACTACTACTACTACTACTACTACTACTACTTACGACCTCCACCACCACTACTACAACAACTACCCAGAATCAATTTTTCAGAGGCCTGATAAAGGTATATGGGTCACCTAATCTACAACCATGATAAAGGTCTTCCAAGATTTCCTCGGTTAGGAATGGCCTTTCCTTCCTGGATATTTCACATATTAGTCTGCACTTCTTTTATGCTCCTATCACTTATTATTAGATCTTATGGTTACTTGTATTTTTGTCATACATTATTTGACTCTAAACTCTATGACAGCCAGGACTTGTTTTGACTTAATTTTCTATCTTCTCAGTACAAATCACAGTGCTTTGCATATAATAAGTACTTAATATTTTTAATGAAAGATTCCTTATAAGTAAAATGAGAAGTTGGACTAGATGCCTACAAAATCTCTTTCAATTTTAAATCCTATTTGTCTATTAATTGAATTGAAAATCAAGTCGTTTTCAGAACGACTAGAGAAAGCTTTCAGTACCATGGACGGGGATAGTGGCTGACTTGGTGGTTACTACTAAGGCTAGGAAAGCTCTGCAGTCACAACTAGGCTGCATTCTACTGTGCCATTTTGGACAAATCAGGGCATAGCAATTACCCAAATATTTAAAGAAGAATAAGTGATATTACTGACTGCCAATAATACTAATCAAGCTGATCAATTTGCAGGCACAAATAGTTTGGGTTTGTTGTAGATAAAAAGTTAGAGCTAGATCAACTTCTTGGGAATAGGAGTGACTGGGTTTCCTAACATTTTTCTCTAACATTGAGTTGTTCATGTTTCTGTTACCTATAGCATTAACAATAAAGAAGGCAGCTGGGGGAGGGAGTATGTATTTATATGCCTATTCCCTAAAGATATCTATGTTGATTTTCTGTTGTTGGTTTGTTTGGTTTTTTCCTTGTATCACCCTCTTGGTGACAAGGGCTGTGTTCTAATACAAACTGAGTCTTTGATTAAAAGTCTTTTCAGAGACAGCCATGGCTACATTTCTTATATATTACTTATTTGTAGACTCCTCCTTATCACTTTAAATGCATATTTCCAAATGTATGTGTGTATGTGTGTGTACAGCTGCGTCCTAAAGTTGGGATGGTGAAACCTTTCAGAAATCATTAATAGAACCCCCCCCACCTGAGAACTGGCACAGAAAACTAATGTGCTAATGTGATGTAAAGCCCACATAGGAGCCACATTTACACTATTGATTTCAGCAAGATTGGAAGAGTACAGTTCAATAAAAAGAAGAAATATATGTGTCCAAACTCTGAGTGTAATAAATGTATGGAATTGCATAAATAAGAAGTGGGATAGTAATAGAGTGTTAGACTTGAATTCAGGGAAGACTTGAATGCAAATCCTAGCTCATACATTTACTAAGTGATTGTGAGCAAGCCATTTGAGGTTTGGGGGCCTCAGTTTCCTTACCTGTATCATAAAGAATGGGAATCTGGAAAATGAGGGTAGTCCATTTCATTTCATAATTTCTCTGAACTTTATGTGATGGGTCACAACTAAAATGAAATGTCAAGAGTATCAGCTGAACAATTCACAGGTTTCTTTTGAAAATCTATGCCAAACTAGTGTGACATCTTAACGGACTTAGCTCTGTATGCCAGAATTCTGAAAGAACCCAAGTAGGGCAAGCAGCAAAACAGTTCAATAAGGTGGAAGAGATAGAATTTGAACCCACGTCTTCACATTTCAATTCAACATTTATTAACTACTTACTATATGCAATGCATAGGGATAGGAACTGAGTGTACAGAAATAAAAATGGAACAGTCCCCAGACCTTACCAAGTTGGTGATGCAATGTGTGCACAAAGAAGTAAAAACCAAAACTATGCAAAATTTCAAAATTATGCAAAGTGATTCCAAGTACTAACAACTTAGGAATTTGAAAAAGGCCTAGCAGGTGGCAGGTGGCACCTAGCCTGTGTTCTAAAGGAAGCAGGGATTCTAAGAGGTGGAGGGAAGGAGGGAGTACATTCCAAATATGGAAGCCTACCTGTACAAAGGCCCAGACTTGGAAAATAGAACACTTTGTAAAGGAAAAATCAGTAGACCATCTTGATCAGGAGAGAGAGAGTATGTGAACAGGAATATGAAATAAAACTGAAAGGGAGGTGGGACAGATTGTGAAGAGTTTCAAATGCCAGGCTGAGTTGCTTGTATTTTTATCCAAGAGGCAAGACAGAGTCACTGAAGATTTTTGAGTAGGGGAGTGACTTGCAGAGATCCGTATTTTAAGAATATCAATTTGGCAGCTTTGTGCAGCTGGATTAAAAAGAGGATAGAGAAGAAGCAGGGACACCAATCACAAAACCACTGCAATAGTCTATGATGAGGGTCTGAATTGGGATACAGGCCATGTGGGAGGACAGGCGATATACTCAAGAGACATTATGGGAGGGGGGAGGGTTCAACTAATTAGATATGAGATTTTTCAGAAAGATGGAGAATGCAAATGTTTCCAATGTGGAAAACTTAGGTAACTAAAAGCAAACTCATGAAGTACCCCAACAAAAATAAATTTTGAGGAGAGATGGATTTGAAGAGAAATAGAATAATTTCTACTTTGAATATGTTAAGTTTGAAATAGCTACAAAATGTCTAAATAGAGATGTCCAAGAGGCAATTCATGGCTGGATGTGTAGGTTTCAGAGTCACTTACATAAAGATAATACTTCAATCCCATTAAATCCACTGACGTCACAAACAGAACAAGTAGAGGAAGGGAAGAAAATCAGGTCAGAGTTTTGGGAGGCATCCATATTTCTTGTCTAGATCACTTTCCACAAAATAAATTGAGACCTCACCTCCTGAGACCCATCATAAAACATGTTCTACTCTTTTACTCTCTGATTTGGAAGCCAAGGGAGGCTTTGAGGGAGGGCTGAACATTTGGTTCCCTTATTGTGTAGTCCATACTGGTGGGGGTCACTGCAAGAGACAAAGAACCTGGGCTCTGACATATCCAAATAAGAAAAAGTATGCAGGGATGTCCCCTCTGGAGATTAAAGAGAACTATACAAGCTCAGCTACCACAGTGACTAATGTTCTTAAAGAAACTCTGGCTAGATTATCTAGCACATGCAAAATAGCAATGTAGATGAGAAATTGAATGAATCAAATTCTGCCATAATCTTTGAAAGCTCTCCCAGTGACCCTAATTTGTCACCTCTGAGATGTCATCTTCTATGCTGGGAAGCCTTGGATTTTGTTTATTTCCCATGGAATTCTGTACCCTTTTCTTCTAGAAATGTCATAGTTCTCTCCATACTCCCCCAGTTTGATTTCCTTAGTAAGGAATCTCAAACTAGACAACAACCCCTTGGGCTCCAGCAGTCATTGGATGCATCCTTGGCCACCTTTTCCTTTCTTCATTAAATAAGCAATTATTAAGCATCCATTATTTTCCAGGCACTCTGATAGATGATGGGTATACAACAAAAACAAGACACTCCTTGCCATCAAGGAGCATATATTCTATGAGGGTGAAACATACATTTTACATACACACCAAGCCACTACACATAGATATATACATAATATAGAAAGAGTAATTTCTGTAGGAAAGGGGCAATAGAAACAAATGGATGAGGTTAGACTCCCTCATGTGGAAGATGACATTTTATCTGGGCCTTAAAGAAAGGTAATTCTATGAGATAGAATGGAGGATGAGGCGTATTCTAGATATAAGGGGACAACCTATACAAAAGCACAGAAATGAGAAATTAGTAGTCATATACAGAGAAGAGCTATTAGGCAAATTTGACTATAAAATACAACATGAAAAAAGATAGGAAAGTTAGAATAAGGGGCTTTAAATGACAAAGAGAGAAATTGATATCTTATGCCAGAAAAACCAAGGAATTATTGGAGCTTATTAATCAGGAAAATAATCAGATCACATCAGTCTATTATGAATATCAAGTTTCAGAGAGGATGAAAACTGGAGTCAAGAAGACTGGCTAGGAGGTTATTGTAATAGACCAAGCAAGAAGTGATAAATTATTAAATAAGTGCAGTAATTAATAATTGAGAGAAGGAAATAGATGTAAAACTCTGTGGAAGCATTATCAAAACAATTTAGCAAAGGGTTAGTTAAGATAGAAGTAGGGGATTAGAGAACGACTCGGAATGCATGATCCTTCCCTCATTTCCGCAATGGACTTGCCTCTTGTCTTAAGATCCTTTGCTTCCCTCAAACCTCCTCTATAAAGCTGTTAAGCTACTTCTTCCTGTTGAAATTACTTTGTCTGGGCTTGACAAGACAGAGGAGTTCATCCTCAAGAAGTTTCCTCCCTGTTACTCAGAACACTTCCTTCTCTGAAGTTATAACCCCACTGTACCACATCCCCTGCCTTGTACTAGACTATGGCATCAATCCATTATCCCAGAGCAGGTAGTGCTGTGAGCTTATAAGTCACTCTCTCATGACCATTCCTAACTCCTGGCAGTTGTTTAGCCATGCTCAATGTAATTAGTTCTTTTAATCTTTCTTCACAAAACAATCCCTCCAGCCCTGTAATCATCCTATTTGCCTTCACTGGACTCCCTCCAATTTGTCTACCTCTCACTGGTAATGAAGTACGCAGATCAGAATGTGATCTTCCAGGTGCAGTCTCTAAAGGACTGTACTGTGAGGTTCTATTTTCTCCCTGCTTCTTAATGTCTTTGCCTCTCTGGCCCTTTTGTGCATTTGGTAGGGAGATGGGAAAATAGAAATAGTTGGCTTCCTTACTGGCTGGATGGCATGCCTTGTTTCTATAGAATCAGAATTTCAAGGTTAAGAGAGGATCTAGATGAGACAACCTAGTGTATGAGATAGGGGCTGGCCTTGGAGGACTTGGGTCCAAAGAGCAGCCTGGGTCCAAATTCTTCTCCACACATGTGCTATTTTTGTGACTCTAGACAAGTTATTTTACCTTTCTTTTTCCTCACCTGTAAAATGAGGAAGCTGGGTTTGGATGGTCTCTAAGGTAAGATTCTATGAGATCATTTACTCCAACTCCCTCATCCTGCAGATGGAGAAACTGAAACCTTGGAAATTAAAGTGCCTTGTCATACTTACCATCACCCTGGTTCAGAACCTCAATGTCTTGGACTCTTCACTCTCACCAATCCTGCTTAGTCATCAGTTGTCAAATCTTATTTTATTTCTTCCTCCATATCAAGTCTCATACCCATCACTTTCTTAACCCTCACAGTGACTACCCTAGTTCAAGTTTTTATCTACTCTTACCACAATGATCACACACTGACTTCCCTTGCTTCAATCATATCTTAAATCCAATCCATTTTCCATACAACTGCTAAACTGAGTTTCTAAAGTGAAAATCTGACCAGCTCACTCCTGTACTCAATAAACTTCTGTGGCTCTCTATTACCTCTGGATCAGAAACATGTTCTTTCTTGGAATTTAAAATCCTTTACACATTGTCCTCACCTATCTTTCCATTCACATTCTAAAATTCTCTCCTTCACATAATCTTCAGTTCAACCAGACTGGTCTGCTTAGTGCTCATCATATGCAACATTCCATCTCCCTTTACTTTGCCTTTGCTGTGGAACACATGCAGCACAGCCCAGGAAGCCTGGAGTACAGCTCAACCTAGCAGGGATAGGACCCTGAACAGACTTCAGGGAGCCACTGGTAGCAGTAGTTCCCAGATTTCTCAACCAATAAACACCTCAGACAGCTTCAAACAGACAGTGGGAGGGCGCAGCCACCCAAGAGAGGGGAGTGTGGTCTGGACCCTGGCAGCAGTCACTGCAGCTGCAGCTTCCATTTTTGGAGCCTTCAACCTAGATCCCCTGGGAGAACTGGGCAGATCTGAATCTCAGCCCTGAGGGGCAGCCCTGGGAGACCTCCACCTAAAGTCCCTGGGAGAATTGAGCAGCTGATCTGAATCTTAGCCCTGAGCTAGACCCTGACAAAGAACTCAAAAGTCAAGTCACTAGCTCAGAAAATTCCCAAAAAAGGGAAAAAGAATAAGACAATAGAAGGTTACTTTTTTGGTGAGCAGGTATTTCTTCCACCCTTTCTGATGAGAAGGAATAATTTATGTCTAAAAGTCAAGTCTTCTGCATGCAAAACCTCCAGAATAAATATGAAATGACCTAAGGCCATGGAAGAGCTCGAAAAAGATTTTGAAAATCAAGTAAGAAAGGTGGATGAAAAATTGGGAAGAGAAATTAGAACAATGCAAGAAAACCATGAAAAGGAGGTCAACAGCTTGCTAAAGGAGAACCAAAAAAATGCTTAAGAAATTTACACCTTGAAAAATAGACTAACTCAAATGGCAAAAGAGGCCCAAAAAGCCAACGAGGAGAAGAATACTTTAAAGAGCAGAATTAGCCACAGATCACCACCTAAAAGAGATCCAAAAAGAGAAACTCCTAGGAATATTGTAGATAAATTCCAGAGTTCCCAGGTCAAGGAGAAAATATGGCAAGCAGTTAGAAAGAAACAATTCAAATACTGTGGAAATACAATCAGGATAACAGAGGATCTGGCAGCTTCTACATTAAGGGATCAAAGGGCTTGGAATATGATATTCCAAAAGTCAAAGAAACTAAGATTAAAACCAAGAATCACTTACCCAGCAAAACTGACTATAATATTTCTGGGGGGGGGGGGGATGATCATTCAATGATGTAGAAGACTTTCAAGCATTCTTGATGAAAAGACCAGACCTGAAAAGAAAATTTGACTTTGAAACATAAGACTCAAGAGAAGCATGACAAGGTTAACAGGAAAGAGAAATCATAAAAGACTTTCTAAAGTTGAACTGTTTATATTCCTACATTGAGAGATAACATTTGTAACTTTTGAGACTTTGTTCAGTATTTGGGTAGTTGGAAGGATTATACACACATACATGTAGATAAAGAGCACAAGGTTAGTGGAATAAGAAGGGATATCTAAAAAAAATAAAATTAAGGGCTGAGAGAGGAATATATTGAGAGGAGAAAGGGAGAAATGGAATGGGGCAAATTATCACTTATAAAAGAGGCAAGAATAAACTTATTCAGTGGAGGAGAAATGGGAGGAAGTGAGAGGGGAAAAAGTGAAGCTTAATCTCTTCACATTTGACTAAAGGAGGGAATAACATGCTCACTCAATTTGGTATGAAAATCTATATTATACAACAGGAAAGTAAGGGAGAAGAGGACAAGTAGGGTGAGGGGGATGATAGAAGAGAGGGTAAATGGGAGGAGGGAGAAATTAGAAGTAAACTCTTTTGGGGAGGGACAATATCAGAAGAGAGAATAGAATAAATGGGGAGCAGAACAGGATGGAGGGGAATAGTTAATCTTACACAACATAACTGTTATGGAAGTCTTTTGAAAAACTACACATATATAGCCTATATTGAATTGCTTTCCTTCTCAGTGGGGATGGGTGGGAAGGGAGGAAGGTAGAGAAGATGGAACTCAAAGTTTGAGGAACAAATGTTAAGAATTGTTTTTGCATGCAAATGGGAAATAAGAAATACGGGTAATAGGGTATAGAAATTTTTCTTGTCCTACAGGACAAGAGAGAAGATGGGGATCAGGGAATGGGGGTGTATGATAGAAGGCAGGGCATATTGAAGGAAGGGGTAATCAGAATACAAGGTGTTATGGGGTGGGGAGAGGGGAGAGATGGAGAGAAAATTTGGAACTGCAAATTTTGTGGAAATGAATGTTGAAAACTAAAATAAATAAATACACATTTACTTTGCCTTTGCCCTTGCTATTCCCCTTGTACAGAATAACAGATCTTACTCACTCTTAGAATCCTTAGTGTCCTTTGAGGCTCAGCTCAAGTACCACCATTTATATATGAATGTTCTCCTGCTTCCCCCTGTGCTAGTTAGTGTCTTATCACAAAAAGATATCTTGTATTTATTTTGTGTGTGTGTGTGTGTGTGTGTATATATATATATATATATATATATATATATATATATATATATATATATGTACATGTCCTTCTTCTTCCCCACAATTAAGTGTAAGTTGTTTTTGTCTTTTTTTATAATCCTCAGTGCCTGGCACATACTAGGTTCTGAGTAAAAACTTTTTGGTTGATTATCTAATATTATAGGAATCCAGGTCTATAATCTTCATTAGTCCCATGATAATACCTTAACTTATATAAATGTGGAAGCTAAATATTGATTAAAGTGGTAAATACATCCTCATTTTAGAAACACATATGTATGCACATTTGTTCCTTAGCACCATATTTAGATTGCTGTTATGAACTGTAACCACCTTTTTCTTAGTTCAAGACTGAGGTCTCCCTGTGTTATTTTCACAGGGATATATGAATTTCACATTCTTGTTCACTTTAGGAGGAATCCCAGGCTCAGTCACTAATATTTCCAGGGAGTGGTCTCAGACAAGGAATACTGTCTTCCTAAAGCTAATAAATTATTTTTTCTATACAACAAAACTGGTGACCAGGGTCCTGATGATATTTAGGTCATAAGCTTAGAGTGGAAGGAACCTTAGAGAAAGCATCGTGTTTCAGCACTCACATTTTACTGATAAGAAACTGAGACTCAGAGAGTTAAATGAGTTGTCTGTCTCCAGCCATACAGCCAGTAAGTGTCTGAGACAGGATTTGAACTCAGGTCTTCCTGAGTCCTTTATTCTCATTATAACATATGCCTAAATTCTTCTTTTTTGACAAAATATCTATGAAGGGCTTATGCCATTTTTTACCCACTTCTAATCATAAAGGCCATTCATGAGCCAGACTGGACTATTCACTGCATCCTTAGCACAGTCCAGGATCACATGCCTTTGAGTTTGTTCATACTATTTTCTGTCCCTGGAATGTCTTCCTTCTTCCATCTCAGCACATTTAAATACCTCAAGACCCAACTCACACACTCACTATGCCATGTAGCTTTTCCCCACCACCCAAGCAGAAATTATCTCATCCATCACAAAAATCTGTTAACACTTTTCCTTGCCTCATAAACTTACCATGTTGTTGCTTAGTCATTTTCAGTCATGCCCAACTCTTCAGAATTCCATTTGGGATTTTCTTAGCAAAAATAATGGAATTGTTCATCATTTCCTTCTACAGCTCATTTTACAGATAAGGAACTGAGGCAAATAGGGCCAAGTGACTTGCCCAGGATCACTCAACTAGTAAGTATCTGAGACTAGATTTGACCTCATGAAGATGAGTCCTCCTGACTTTGGTCCCAGTACTCTATTAAGACACCTACTACCCTATCATGTTCTATTTTCACATTCTTTTTATTGGTGGTGGTGGTGTCATTGTTACATGTCTTATTACCTATCCCATCCCCAATAAATTTTAAGTTTCTTAAGGGCAGATCATATTTTATCTCTCCTAGTCCCTAACACATACTAGGCTCTTCATAAGTATTTGTCAAGTATCTTTCTTCCTAAGTATTTAAAATATCAGTCTTTTAAGAATGACTCATGAACAAGTTCAGACTGGTTTCAGATGCAGTGACATGCTGAGATAAACACCATGAGTTTGACAAGCCTAATCTGAGTTATTCCTCTGGTATCTTGGCAAATGTTTGCTCTTGACAGAGTATTTCTGAACATTACAGTTTATTGATTATCTCCAGTATCGTCACAATCTCCCAGTGGGAGGGATGTAACAAAGTAGGCTAAAATCTCTATGTAATGACGTGTATTTCAGATTTGTAAAAAGTTAGCTCAGATTGCCTCTGGGTTTGGGAAGGGTACCCTGTCAACTCCCACCCCCTCCCCAGAAACTAACAGAAAGAGAAGCAACAAAGTCGGTCTTTTCTGGAAGGGAGTGGGTGGGTTAGCAGGGAACTGAGAATAATCTTCACAGACATATTTCAACGATGACTTTATTCAGTTAGCCTTATGGGGATTTCTAACCTTATGAATTTGAAATATACAGGCAGAACTATTTTTCCTTAGTAGCGACAGAGCTATTTTCCCTGGGGCTCCATTCAGCATAATACAAAAGCAACTCGATTTGAATTCATAGGACTTGGGTTCAAATTCTGAGTTTGGAACTTCCTACTTCTGTGATCATGAGCAACTGATAACCCCTCAGGGCCTCAGTTTCCTCCCTCAGAATGAGGGGATTGGATAGATCATCTTTCTTTAGCTCTGAATCTAAATCTATCTTGCTATGATCCAGCCTAGCTCAGACTACTCAGAAGGCACCTTAGTACACTAAATAGTGGACTAGACTAGGTGGGAATCAGCTAGACTGAGTTCTAGTGTGTTCTAGTGCCAGTACATGTGGAAGCTTGAACAAAACCTTTATACGTCCTGAATATCAGTTTCTTCATCTATAAAATGAAGACTTGATCTCTAAATCTTTTTAGTTCAACAGAAGAACAACTAGATAGAAGGCAAATTTCTAGATATGAGAGTTAAATGCAGAACCTATCCTCCAAAGGAGAAAGTGATCTACTAGTATTTATCAAGTACTTACTATGTGCAGGTTGGACACCTAGGTATCTCAGTGAATAGAACACTGGCCTCAGAATCAGGAATACCTAAGTTCAAATTCACCCTCAGACACTTTCTGTGACCCTGGGCAAGTCACTTATCCCTGTTTGCCTCAGTTCCTTATCTGCAAATGAGCTAGAGAAGGAAATGGAAAACCCTTCCAGTATCTTTGCCAAAAAAACCCCAAATGGGCTTCCTGACGAGCCAAAAACAACTGAACAACAACATGTGCCAGGTGCCAACCTATGTTATGAAGAAGAGATAGTCCAAAGTACTATGAGAAGTGTGAGGATTAAAAAATGAAGCTGGCATTTCTATAAGCAGCATGTTCAAGTTTCAAAGGTCCTTTGCATACATGATCTTATTGAGAGGGAAAAGACTATTTTCAACATGAGGTAAGAGGATTCAGCAAAAGTGTGAAGGAGGAAGTGGTACCTAAATTGGGCCTTAAAGGAAGAGAGGAATTGGGACAAAGGACAAACACATGTATTTTTGGTGGAGGGAACAGAAGAAAGGTATTATCTGTATGGGATGAACAAAGACACAGAGAACAATGCTGAAAGATGTCAGAATTCAGGTCCATGTAATGATCCATTTTATGTCCACAGGACTAATGAATTAAGAGAAAATATACCTCCCTCCCTCTTCTCAGTGAAGAACCAAGTCAAAGATTTAGAGAGGCAAAGGAATTTAGAGGCAATCTTGTTTACCCCAATCCAAATTTATAAATGAGAATGTGAGGCAGAGAAAAATTAAATGACTTCCCTAAGATTATACAGGTAGTAAAAACAAAGTTAGAAGTAAAAACAAGGTACTCTGACTCCAAATACAATAATCCTTCAATCATATTGTATTGCTTAGGATAAGGATGAGACATATGCTATCAGTTCATTATCATTATCATAACTCATATTTATATAGCACATACTGTGCTATAACCAGACACTGTGCTAAGTGGTTTACAAATATCTCATTTAATCCTCACAAATATCTCATTTAATATATTTAGGAAATAGATGGTACTATTATTCCCATTTTAAAGATGAGGAAACAAAAACAAATAGAGGCCAAGTGACTTGCCCAGGGCAACAAACTCTAGTAGCTTTTTATGGTTAAATTCTTTTATTTTTCTTGTTTGCTCATTTTTCCAACCTGTTTCTTGATTTTGAACTTTATGTTAAAGTTGGGCTCTGTTCTCCCAGGAGTAGGGAGGCACTGTCCCAAGCTTGAGCCTTTTTTGTGCTGCTGTTTTCAGAGCTAATTCTGGTGACTTAAAATTTTTTGGTACTTCCAAGGTGGTGTGATCTTGGGTGAAATATGATCACTGCTCTCCTGATATTCACTCTTGTTTGTACCCAGGAAGGCTCCCTGGTCCCTTGTGATCAACCCCCAGCATTCTTCTCTGCCTTGAAACTGGTAATAGAGTCATCAATCTGTGCCAGCTATACCCAGTGTTAGCAAAGGGTCCCCTGTAATCTTTTTCTGACCAGTTGTCTGACCTCTCTAGCATCTCTGGAATGAGAGCTCTTGAAGCTCCTGCTACTGCAACTGCTGTTGCTACCCCAAGTGTGTAGCCTCCAGATAGGCTTCCTCCTAATAACCTTCTAAATTTTCTTAGGCTGGAAATATGTCTCACCCTCACCTTTTGCTTACTCTACTGCTCCAAAATTTGATTTAAGGCATTATTTTAAGATTGTTTGGAAGGGAATGTTGAGAGATTTCAGAAGGGTTGCCTCTAATTCTCCATCTTGATTCCTTA
Source organism: Bettongia penicillata ogilbyi (assembly GCA_023548195.1). Taxonomy (NCBI): domain Eukaryota; kingdom Metazoa; phylum Chordata; class Mammalia; order Diprotodontia; family Potoroidae; genus Bettongia; species Bettongia penicillata. Next base: position 72,437 of record JAJHZJ010000783.1, on the reverse strand, counting down.
AGATCAAAATATTGCTATGCTGTTTTCAATGCTTTTGGCACTTCTATTCACTTTATAATAGTCTGCTTTTTATAGTATCATAGAATAATATTGATATAGGAAGAGATCCTAGAGGGAATCTAATTCAATCTCCTTATTTTTCAGATAAGGAAACTGAGGTCAAAAAAGGCTGTCATTTCCCCAAGATTGTATACAAGGAGTGTCAAAAGAAGGATATAGCCATTGTCTTCTCTCATCTTTTTTTGTTGCTGCTGTTTTGCAAGAGACAGAGACAGAAAGACGGAGATAGTGACAGATATTAGGTTAATGGATTATGGGGAAAGGTGCACATTGTCTCTCTCTCTCTCTCTCTCTCTCTCTCTCTCTCTCTCTCTCTCACACACACACACACACACACACACACACATACACACGGCAGTTTTGTTAACTAACAAGCAACCAGGTTTGTTCTCTGAATCAAGCTCAAGCCATAAAATCTTAACCTATTTTAGACTATTTTTTTTTTCAAATAAGAATCCTAAGAATGTTTGGGAACTAAATGCATCATAAATAGGAAGACTAAAGAGCATGCAGCTGTTAACTGCCGTCTGTGGTGATGAAATTTCTGTTCAACCTTGACCTCCTCAGAGTTCTTTGAGGAGAAGAGGGTCAGGAAACAAGAGGAATTTCAGCAGAAGATAGGACTGTCTTTGTCCCATATAAGGAGCTCAGTAACTAAAAATAATACTGGCCCCACAAGTTTAGATCTGGTTTCTGAGCATCGATGTGATCACAGCTAGTACTGTGAACCTGAGCAGAAGAGCACGGTCAGCACACAATGTTAGTGATAGGTTTTGACTGATGAAGGGGAAGTCCAGCTGGACCTCATTTAACACAGCAGATGTGTGCCTGAGATGGTCATATTTGGGTATTGTTGTGATGCTAAAGTCATGAGGCCTTATCAACCCAGACTGCCTGGGAAGGATAAAATAAAATAAGAAACAGGGTGTTGACATTCAAGATAAGCAAAAAGATAATCTAAGAATACCTTGATGCTCTCCATTAGTTCAGATTCCTGAGTGCAGATGAGCTACGTCCTGAACACTGAGAGAAATCAAAGATAGGATTGTTTAGCAATCTAATAGCTCCTTGAAAGTGAGAATAGTCTCATGTTTTTCCCATCTTTGTATCTCTGGCACCTAATATAATGCTTTCCACAAAGCAAGTGCTTAATGAATGTTTGATGAACTATAATATATTGAACAATCTGCCTCAGAAGACAGTAGATTCTCTCTCATTGAAGGAATAAAAGGACTCCTTGTTAAGTTAGGGATATTAAATTATTGAAGCTTTAAATTGTACTATGACTTTTGAGATAATCCTGCTTATGCATGTGTTTTTGACGAGACCTGTGATTTCATTAGTATTGGGAGCTCCCAGTGAGGAACTTCCTATACTAACATAGATCAACAATTTTTTGTGACTTATAATCATGGAGGATTGCCTGAGGACACTGAGACTGACTTGTCCAGGGTCACATAAATAGTATTTTGAGGAGGGATTTGAAACCTAATCTTCCTCAATCTGAGGTTCCCTTTCTACTATGTCATGCTTCCTCTCAATTAAAACTTTTAGTAAAAAGCACATTTTTGACTTGCATCTCAGAGGTATGTTGTTTTCATTTCTATTTAATCATCAGTTGCTAATGGGCTGACAGTTATGGCAACAAGAGAAAGCATGGCGTAGTTTTGAGAGTAGTGATTCTAAAATCAAAGACCTGGCTTCTCACTACCACTCTGCTCCTTTTTCCCTGGGCAGTAAATTCCTTAACTTCACTGGTCCTTAGTTTCCTTATTCATAAAATAAGGGAATTTAGACCAGATTGCTAAGGTCCTTTTCAGGTCTAAATCCTGTAATATCGCCCATTAGGGAAAATGTTATTTCTAGGTGTGTACACTGTTATCCCTTTTATGACTTGGCAAATAAAAGCACTGTGGCTTTCAGCCCAGGAATTATATCAGCATTTGCTCTTCAAGAATGTTTTTCCCCAAATGAAAAATTATGACTGGCAAGTCATATGGCATATATCAGGTTTCCCAGGATCTGAATTTCTAAATATGAAAGGATCTTCTACTCCAACCATCTCATTTTTACATATTAAGATACTGAGTCATTAGAGATTCCTTGAGTTCAGGGACTGTCTTTTGTTTCTTTTTGTATCACCAGTGCATAGCACAGTGCCTGGCACATAGTAGGTGCTTAATAAACATTGGTTGGTTGATTGATTGATTCTCACATTGGGGAAATGACTTGCTTAGGTTTGCCCAATGAGTTGACATGTTGTATGGCACAATGGAAAGAGTAATGACTCTGAAATCAAAGGACCTAGGCTCCAAGCCCATATTTAGTTCTTCCAATATGTATGACATTCAGCAAATGACATATTGTTTCAGGATCTTATCTCCTTCATCTACAAAATAAGAGAGCTGGACTTATAGTAGTTGGCCTCTTAGTCTCCTTCCAACTCTAGATCTTTGATTCTTTGAGTTAATAACAGAGTCAGAATTCAATCTTGTTCTCATACCCAGTCCAGAATTTTTCCCTCACTGCACCATGTTTTGCAGGAAACCATTTGCCTCTAGCTGCAGAACGTCAATACCAGATGACAAATAGAAGGCTAGGAACATCTATTCCTAAGCTCAGAGCAAAGGGGCTTGCCGCAAGGGAGGAGATGAGGGCAGGTAGGGCTTAATGACTGCAATAAATCATCTTCTCTTAAAGAAAAGGATGGGGAAAAAAGAATCACCACAGCTTGATTGTCCAAGCCCAACTGACTCTCAGATGCCTTCTCCCTCATCCATTTTAACAGCGGCACAGTTTGAAGAGATTTATAACAGCTATAAACTGCTGTCTTTGAATTACAGCTTGGCCTATTGGTGTATAAGAGGTGAGGGGAAAATGTTCCCTTATCTAACCTGTCAGCTTTCTTAAGTTTTCTCTTTAAAAAAAAAAAACACCCAACATAAACCTATATTACTACTTGTAATATGTACAAAAGTGACTTGGAAAAATGATGCCTAGCTTCACAATGATCTATTCCTGTGTGAGAAATCAACAACAAAAATAAACACTTCTATCCAAAGCATAAATGGACTGACAGAGGGAAGTGACTTATCCTTTAATTATTGCTGAAAAAGTTTGGTGTAGTAAAAAACATGCTCAATTTGAAGTCAGAAAGACCTGAGTTTGGATCCTGTCCTTTTACTTACTGTAATAGCTCTGCGACCATAGTCTAGTCCTCTCATTTTAGTTTTAATTGCTTTTCCCCTTGAAACCAGGCAATAATTTCTGTTTCTAGTGCACCAAATGTAACTTCATACATAAGTGTGGTACAAAGGAAAAAGCAATGGATTTACAGAAAAAGGGCATGGGTTCAAATCCAGTTTTTGCCCATTTACAACTTGTGTGACCATGGACAAATCATTTAATCTCTCTAGGTATTCAGTTTATCTACAAAATAAAGAGATCTGACCCAAATGTCTCTAGTAATCTAGTGAACTAATTCTATGATCCTAAAACCTCATTTCGACCCAAGGGATACCATAACACCTGAAATCATTAATAAGCTCTCTGTTAGCCAAACTGTTTTCTCCCCTCAAGCAATTAATGTTCTAAAAGACCCCAAAGTGGAGATAAGAGAGACTGCCTTGCACCCCTCCAATCAATATCCTGGAACTCAGAAAAAGAGGTAAAATCTCTAACATACATCAGTGATGAGACTTTTCCTGTTCAGAAAGAGAAAGCTAAGACACCATCTTGGAAGAGTCCCAAGAACAACACATCCCCCCAAATCTGGACATATATTTAGAGGATCATAGCACCACCCTCCTATCTCCAAAAGAATGTAAATTACATTCTCTGATAAATCTCTTTCAGACATAAATATCTTATGCATGGACCTGCTTTCAATATATATGATATATGTAGTTGTTTGAAGTAGACTGTTGACCCTTCAAGAGTTGCTTTCCTTTTAGAAAAACAGATCTAAGAACCTATACAGCAGGCCCTCCTGTGTATGTTGGGGTCCTTGCTGATGCAAGAGTCCAGGTATCCAGACTTTGCTGATGCAAGAGTCCAGAAGATTTTACATAGAGAAACATGGGAACTGGCAGCTTTTGGCATGCCTCATGAGCTCTCTAGGGAAGCCTAAAATTAAGATAACTCAAAATAGAGAGGTAGTAAGATTAAATAGAAAACGCATGAACCTTGGATTTGGCAAATTTGGCAAACTTGGGTTTAAGTACATCCAGCATAAATATAAAGTAAATAAATACAAATATGTACAAGGTCATTGAATATAAGGCAGTCTAGCAGGGAGGACACCAGTATTTGGAGAATCAGAATCAGAAAGACTTCATGGTTCTGCAGCTAGGACAGCAGTCATGGACTATCAAATGGGATAACACCTTTACAGTGCTTTGTCAATTGAAAAGACTATACAAATGGTAGCTGCTATTATCATGCTGCTGGTGGCAGATGCTCATGTTCCCTCTTGTCTTGATTTTATTCCTGTAATTCCTGAGGTTCTCTTGGTTGATGACTCTGTCCATTCCTTTGTTTCTCTCCTTTATCTTCTGCAGATTATTCCAGAATTCACTGAATAATTAACTGGGTGGGATTGTTGTCATGGACCCTGGACCTTTGCTCTTGTATTCACTGAAGACCCTTGATTGAATAATCAGTGCCTCTGGACTTACTAGTTACATGATCCAGACATACATCAAATCAGTCACAAGTTTATTGCTGCCACCCACAGTCCATTATGCTAGGTTAGGTCTAAACTATGATTAACTAGTCAAACCCCAACCCCATCTTAATCAATCTTGTTATATAGCTTTTACTTTCATTAAAGGCATCTACTAAAGTCTTCAGATGCTCTCTCCTAGCGTGAAGGTAGCCTTAGTACTTGAGATCACCTTCAGCCGCTAGTGCCTCCCTCCTTTCAAACTTTCATATTGCCCAAACAAATGTAATAATAGTTACATGTAAATCACTTTATAATGTTATTTCATTTAATCCTTATAACCCTGGGAGGTAGTTAGCTGTGTGACTTGGAGCAGGATTAAAACTCAGGACTTGCGGACTACAGTAATGCTCTAGCTATCTGTGCCATGTAGCTTGTATCTACCTACATATTTATGTATGATCTCCCCCTTCGGAAGGTACATTTCTTGAGATTCCCCTGTCCTATTTTCTTTACATCTCCAGTGCTTAACATAGTGCCTAGCAGAGAGTAAGGGTTTTCTAAATGACTGTTAATGAATCAGCCAAGACATTGCTCATAATGCCTAGGAATTGGAGTTTTCGTCCGGACTTCAATATTTATCAATCGTGTGACCTTGAATACAGTCATTTAAGTTTGGTCCCCTCGTGTGTAAAACAGAGATAAAATTATTTGCATAGCTGGAATGATCAAGAAGATCCCTGATTTGCTGAACTGATGAAGCTCAGCATACACTATGCTAAGAGTTATCTGGAACCATCTAATTGTTCTGGGGACTCTCATGAACATGACTGATAATTAAATGTAACTGGGGAAAGGGAAGACTTTTGGAGGCATCTTCCCTTTCTTCCCCCATGTATATAGACTACATGAGGAGAACTTTCTCAGTTCAGTCCCCCTTGAGGACTCCTTTTCTGTGCTTTCTCTTCCTTAGGTCTCTAAGCTGAAGGTAGAAAAGGGCATTCTCTACCCCTTTCCCCCTCAGGACTATTAGCAGCTTCTAGCACATAGCAGTGGGAACTCATAATTGCCTGGATGGATCTAAAATTCACATAGCTAACTGCCTTCCTGTTTTCCTTCTCTAAGCACACATCTGTGATTACTACTAAAACTGAGAAATAAGTGAATGTTTCCACCTTTAGCAGCTACTTCATGAGTTGAGTATCTCTGAGTTCAAGATTAGAGCATCAACCAACCATAGGGAGTAAATTCTCCTAAATATTGTGTTTCTCAGAGAAGAAGCTAAGCACCTTCTAGATGGAGGGCTGACCATTTTCTGGTCAGCTAAGAGATCTGGACTTTAGGATCTTAAGCATGAAACCCTAAGGAATATCAAGCCCAACCCCACCCAAGAAACTTTTTTTAAAGATTTATTGATGTGTTTTGCTTTTACATTACATACAACTACCCGTTACTCCCACTTTGTGAAAAGTCTCCTATAACAAAGAAAAAGTGAAGTAAAATTAATATTACAGTAACCTCATCTGAAAGTTCATGTAACATTCTGTAACTGTGACATTCATCCCCACTCTCTAATTTTTTTTTAAATTAGCAGAAATCTATTTTCTTTCCCTTCCACTTCATTGTAAAAAATAAAGAAACTGAGGCCAAGATACTTGCTCACAGTCACACAGCTAGTAAATATGGAAGGTAGGATTTGAACCCATGTCTTTTTGAGACAAGTCCAGAGTTTTATCCACTGTACCATGTAATTATCTTTAGATAGATGCTCAGATAGTGGAGGTCCAAGATAAATAAATGATATCTGATCAGTTATTCAACAAAGTGGTCTTTATTTTCTGGTAGAATATTATGGGGTCTAATTGACTGTTTGAGATGTTTGTATGTTTTCTACATTTGGGAATTCTTTGCTTCTAAATCCTTGGCATCCTAAGTATTTCCTATGATGGGAGAAATTAATAACTATCCCATAACTATTATACTTAAAATAGACTGAATACCTTTTCTGGACATTAACCATATCTAACCTCTGTTTTAGAAATTGTCTGGGGAATGGCTGAATAAATTATGGTATATGAACATAATGGAATACTATTGTGCTATAAGAAATGATGAACAAGAAGAGGCCTTCAGAGAGGCCTGGAAAGACTTATATGAACTGATGCTGAGTGAAAGGAGCAGAACCAGGAGAACTTTGTACACAGCAACAACCACAGTGTGCGAAGATTTTTTTTGGTAGACTTAGAATTTCATTGCAATGCAAGGACTTAAAAAATTCCTAATGGTCTTCTAAGGCAAAATGCCTTCCACATCCAGAGAAAGAACTATGGAATTCAATCGCAGATTGTAGCAGATCATTTATTTTTGTATTATGTTTTGGTTTGTTATATGATTTCTCCCATTCATTTTAATTCTTCTGTACAACATGGCTATGGTGAAAATGTATTTAATAGGAATGTATGTGTAGAGCCTATATAAAATTGTATGTCCTCTTGGGGAGGGATAGGGGAGGTGGGGAGAGGGAGGAAAAGAAAAAAATCTAGGTTGTATGGTAATGATTGTGGAACACTGAAAATAAATAAATGAATGGATGAATGAATAAATGAATAAAAGATAGATAAAACGAAATTTCTGTAGACTTGCTCCAGTGTGTGAGAGAGAGAATACCCTGACTCTTGGTGTTCTCCCCTCCCCCACTGAATTAAAGCTCTGTAAAAGGTCTCTGGGCTTATGGGGTAACACAAGGTGATCTCTAAGGTAAGAAATGTCCAGTTATCAATATGACAAGTTGCTGATCTGTGCTCAAGAAAGGAAATTGAAAGGAGGAGAAAAAGGAAGCCAAATATTCAAGGTGTACTCTCGGACCTACCTACGTGAGTACATGTTACTGCTGCCAAATACTTATGGTAATCTGCCATTTTTACTGAGGAGAGAGCAGATAGGGGTGTGACAAAAAAAAGGCAGAGAAAGCCCTGGAAAAGATCCCCAAAAGAAAAAAAAAGGTTAGATTGGCTCTTCCATTCCTTGGTTTTTCTATAAACTATGGGGCAGGGGGCTACAAGGAGGTTCCTCAATAAAATTCTCTCTGTTGTTGTCTATTCATCAACAGTAAACAACTACGTGATACAGTGGATAGAGTACTGATCTTGGAGTCAGGTGGATTTTAGTTTAGATCCATCCTCAGACACTAGGTGTGTGACCCTGGGCAATTCATTTCATTTCTGTTTACCTCAGTTTCCTCATCTCTAAAATGAAGATAATAGTATCTACCTCTCAGGGTTGCTGTGAGGATCAAATGATATATATATAAAGTTCTTAGCACAATACCTGGCACATAGTAGGCGCTTAATAAATTCTTCACTCCTTTCATAAACTTCAAGATAGCTACTGGGGACCAATCAGAAGTTCATGTCCCTTTGCAAGGACTGAAAATGCATACACAGGTCCATAGAAGATGCCCCCACAAATCAGGGATTACTCTGATACAGGGAGTTAGGTTGCATAATAGATAAACTGCTAGACATGAAGTCAGAAAAGACCTGAGTTCAAATTATACATTTGGTACTTAATAGTTGTGTGACCCTGGGCAAGTCATTTAACCTCTATTTGTCTCAGTTTCCTTATCTATACAGTGGATACAATAAAAGCCTCTAACTCACAAGGTTATTTTAAGGATCAAATGAGATAATGTATGTAAAGTGCTTAGCAAACCACATATGCATATATATGTTTATGTATTTAATATGTAGTATGCACATACATGTCATATATTGTAATACATGTATTACTTAAATATATATCCTACATTTGTATCACATATTTATTCATAAATTTCTTGATTTGTATATAATGACTATTATCATACTTGCTACAGTTATACTACCAGGTTCATCAGAATTTGGGATCTATGTAAAATAATATAGGAAGAGTTACATACATGTAGATTATTATTACTGAATGTGAGGAGGGGAATAGATCCATTTCTCAAGCACAGTTTGTTTTCCTGTATTTGTCCTTGTCTCTGGATTTCCCCAATAACTTTTCTAAGGAGAAATATAAATAGGAATTGTAGACCCCTCAAAGCCTCACAGTGGTATTTGAAGATCTGTAGCCTGACAGAAGGCTCTCCTTTGTTTAAATATTCTCCTGCTAGCTGCTGATCTACAATGATGCCTTTTTAAGGAAAAGAAACCCAGTGTCATCTAATTAAAGTACAATAACTAGCTCTAATATGGTGCTTTAATGTTCCCAAAGTTTCCAAAGGCACATGACTTCATTTCATCTTTACAACTTTATGCAGTAGGAGCCATTACTATCTTCCTACTACAGATGAGGAAAGTGAGGCAAATAGAAATTTGACTTGACTAGGGTCACGCAGTCAGGAAGATTTTAACTTAGGTCTTCCTGATTGGATATTCAGCACTCTATCAACCACACAACCTAGCTGCTTCCCTAGTTTCTAATCTGACTGAGCATTTAATTTCATTTGAAACTCCTGCTCTAGAGCCATGATCCAATGTCAAGGCAGGTTAACATTCTCCAGCTAGGGCCCCCTCAGCCTCTGAGCCAATAATCAGTAGTCTTTGGTAAGGGCACTTAAGAGCCTTTGGAAAGTTCTAATCACAAAAATCTCAGCATCACCTAATTAAAGTTTAAGATCATCCCAGACAACAACTTCCCCTACCAGCCAATCTGCCAGGTGCAAGGAAAATGGCTTGTGATAATGCTAGAATGGGGAGGGTGGTGTGACTTATGAAATCACCACAGAAAGAGCTAATGGCCTGTGAAATGAAAAAGCACCTGCCTTTGTGTGCCCAGGGCCCACATGTCACAGTGTGCACCCACCATAAGACTGAACTGTTTGTTGTGTACAGAAAACTCTCTTAGGTTGAGCTGATTCAAAAGAGAGCAAGCATTCCAGAAACAAGTGCCAAGCGCCAATAGTTTACAGGACAATTTCCTTTCTTCAGCGGCTCCTACCCTCACCAAAAGATCAACCACCAACAATAACCAATGTCAAAACAAAACTTTCCTTGATAAGTTTTTTAAACATTCTATTTCTTCATGCTCTGGAGCCTAAGCTATTCAATCCTTCAACAAGTCATTTTTTTAAAGTACCTCCTAAGTGCCAGGAACAGCACAAGTCACCAAAAATTCCAAGGCAAAAATTAAACGATGCTTGCCTTCAAGATGCATACTCTTTACTCTCAGATTTCCAGCAAAGCACCATGTAGCGAGGGGAATACTGGAAAAGAATTTGGAAGAACTGAGCTCACATCCTGCCTCCACCAGTAACTTCATATAACCTTAGGAAAATCGGTTATCCTCCTGCAGTCTTAACTGTCTCCCTTCCTCAAAATTCTCTCCTCATCTCTACCTCTTCATTTCCCTGACTTCATTCAAGCCCCAGCTAAACTCCTACTGTATGCAAGAAGCCTTTCTCAATTCCCCTTAGTGCTGGTGGCTTCCCTCTGAGGTGACCTCCAATTTACTTTTTATATATATATCTTGTTTTACAAAGCTATTTGTATGTTATCTCCCTCATTAGATAGCTTCTCCAAGACAGGAGCCTTTATTTGTATGCCCAGTTCTCATCACAGTGCCTACCTGGTATACAGTTGTTATTTAGTCATTTCAGTTGTGTCTAACTCTTCATGATCTCATTTGGGGTTTTCTTGGCAAAGATACTGGAATGATTTGCCATTTCCTTCTCCAGTTTATTTTAGAGATGAGGCAACTAAGGGAAACAGGGTGAAGAGACTTGCCCAGGGTCACATAGCTGGTAGGTATCTGAGGCCAAATTTGAACTCAGAAAAATGAATCTTTCTGACTGCAGGCCTGGCACTCTATCCACTACTGCTTCATAAATTTTTGTTACATTAATTTGAAGAAAGGGAGACAGAACTAGATGCTTTCTAACATTTAGGACTTCATGTCAACTTTACATCTAATTTCAAGTCTGGGTGGCAACAGTTAGTTCTTATACACTCACCAAATAATACTGAGTAACTCATACTTGAAGTCAAGTCCAGATTATATTATATGATGAGTCTGGATCATGTTACTGGGTAGCATATCTAGTCAAGGTCCAAGAAAACACACTTACTGATTAACTCACAAATGTACTTTCCAATGTGTCTCAAGGACACAAAACCTCTATGAGCTAGAAGATGGGAAAAGAGGTAGAAGGTAAAGATATATTTTAATTTGCAAACTTTTAGACTCAGAATAATAGAACATTAGAACTAAAAGTGGACATAGAGATTATCTCCTCCACCCTTCTTGTATAATAAGTAAGGAAACTAAGAGCTAGAAATGGTTTTGCCCAAGGAGAAATAAGAGGCTAGTGTTGTTAAGAACAGGAAGATAAGTTTAGGGGAAAAACAAGGCAGTTCTACCATCAGATTCTTTTGAAAGATGAGAAGAAACCATAGGATTTAGACCAGGAAGAGACTTTAGAGATCAACTATTCAAATCCTTTATTTTACATTTGATCAAACTTATGTGATTGGCCCAGTGTCATATGGGTAGTGTTATACAGGAGTCAAACCACAGAGTGCTGATCCTACATCCACTACTTTCTTTCTTTTTCCAAATGAAAAAAAAAGTGTGAGCTTTACCAAACAGTTAAATAATAATATCTTATAAATGGAATTTGAATTTGAATTACTGAATTGTACCCTGCTTAGGCCACTCAGATCAGGACACAGGCATTGGTTGAGAACCTACTTTCTATAGGACACCACACTAAGTCTTAGGGATACAAAGAAATGATGGGAGTTCCCATTCTAATGGGGGTGAAAACAAACAACTGTGTACATACAAGCCAGGGAGAATGTAAGTGGAAGTGATGGGGTACTTGGTACTTGTGCTTGGACTCCAATTCTAAAATCTCATTTCTCCCTATCCTCAAAACACTATCCCAGGCAGTTTCTCCCTAGTCCAAGGATAACCTGCCCTAGATCTGTCTTCTAGATAAGTAGCCAGGTGCACCTATAGAATTTATTAGTTTGAACCAGCTGTGTACTGGCTGAACTGACTGTGTACTGGGTCATAAAGATATTTACTACTCATTGACTCATCATATGTATCCTAGACTTAGACATATGCATACTCCCTTACGTTTATCTTCTCTAAAGAGACATTAGTGACATTTCATGCCTAAAACCACACCTCCATGTAGCCATGTAACCCTGTCTTGGGCTTTTTCCTGATAAACTCTGGGTAAAATACTTGGACAGTAGATACCAAAAGTGCTTGTTCCTTTAAGAACTAACCACTCCTTAACCACTCCCTAATTCACCCTGAATCACCTAGTTAGCATATTTAGCACATGTTTTACTATAGAATATCCTATATAAACTTTAACTGAACCCCTCTAATGTTGCAGGTTCCCTAAGAAATCTTGCCTACTGAAAAGCGTAGTAAATCTTTACCACCTTGACCTCAGTTTACATATGATGGTACCATAAGACCCAGCATAGGTGACTAAAAGATCACAGGTCTCAGAACACAACATATATTGAAGAGCAAAAGAACTGGGTCTCCAGCTGAAAATATCATGCCCAGCAAAGGTAAGGATAAGTTTGAAAGGAAAAAAAAAATGGATATTTGATCAACTGTAAGAGTTTGAGGACTCTGTTGAAAAAAAATCCTGAACTCAGAAGATCTGACATACAAGAGCCAAGAAAAATATAAGGTACTAATGACCAATTACAAGGGGCTCAATAAGGATAGAATGTTTACTCTTTATGTATGGGAAATGTAAAAATCTATGTCTAAGATTGTTACTAGTAAGTAGATAGCTTATAAGAAAGATTGAGGCAGACCTGAGTATGATCTGACTTTAAAAAGTAAAACCATTTGAGAACAGCTAAAAGACCAATTGTCCTATTCAAATGAGGTGCAAGAGGAAGAATCAATGCAGAGGAATTAGATGGGGAAGGGGGGCTTAGTTCTGGAAACCTACTTTCATTGGGAATGGGTTTAAGAGGGGAAAATACACATACACCTAAAAGAGTATAAAAGTCTTCTAAATTTAAAAAAAGAAATAAAACTCCAAGGGGATAGAGAGCAGGGAGAGGATAAAGGAAAGATCTTCAGAGGGGAGAGTGAGGGAACAGGTTAAAAGAGGGGTATACAAGGGTGTTTAGATTTAGAGGAATGGGAAGATAAGGGAGGGAGCTTTGCAGGGGGGAAGAGGACAGAATAGGTCAAAGCGGAATCCAAAACAGTGTTTAGATTTAGGGAAATGGGAGGGTAAGGGAGGGATCGCTGGAGTAGGGGTAGGTTAAGTTATAGGAGGGCAAGGTGGCAGGTAGAAATAAAGTAGAGGAGTTAGGAGAAATAGGAAAAAGAGATATGCACAAACATAAAAATAAGATTAGGAGTAGAATCTCTTACGGAAAGTATGTTTACATAATTATATATGTATATATGTCTATATCAATACCTATACATAAATATATCCATGCTCAATTGTAGCCCTGGGGTGGGGGATAAGGGAGGAAGTAGGTAAAAAGAACAAAGCAAAAAGTGTTCAGCAGAGAACAAAGGAAAATCTACAAGAAAACAAAGGAAAAATGGACAGCTTTCGACTTAATACACAATAACATATATACTTTCTTGAAATGATAAGCTATTGTTATATGTTTTGAATGCTTTCCTAGGTTCTGCTGCACACGTAAAATTTTTTTCTTTTCTTATTTTATATTTAAATTTATGTTTCTTTTTATTTTCTTATGTATTTAACTTTTAATATTTGTCTAAAATTTTTTTAAAAATTTAGTCAACCTGCTTGCCTTATTGCTTAATTCCATTTTTCCTTTTTTCTCATGAGAAAAATGAGGATATTTGTTAAAATATTTGTTGAAATCTACATGTTATATCTACATTTCCCTCAGCTACCAGTTTTATGGTGGCATCCAAAATAGAAATAGGATAAGTAGGGCATAATCTATTAATGAAGCCATGGTGTGAATATTATTATGTCCTGTCCCCTTCTCCATATATCAAAGATTACTAATAGTTATTCAATAATTATATGAATGGATAAATAGACAGATGAATTTTAAAAAGCATTTACTGAACACTTGCTATTTGATAAGATATATGATAAACTCTGGGGATTCAAATACATAAATGAAGATAATCCCTGCTCTCAAAGATTATATCTTTCTCTTAGAAAATCTTCCTTTCTTCTGAACTTATCTATAATTATCAAAGGCACTAGTATCCTTCCAGTCCATCCACAACAGTTATTTTTCCTTCACCCTACCTGAGCATTCATACTCTGATCTCCTCAATGAGTTTCACTGTTCCATCTCCTACATGTTTTTGCTCAGGACATGGTTTTCACCAAGAACCTGAAGTGTTGCATCAGAGTTTGCAGATTCAGGGTGTGAGGGAAGGTAGAGGGATAGAAACTGTCAGCAATTCCATTTCAAAAAGTCAGTATAATCTTAGAATGTTGAGATGAAAAATGAGATGACATTCTCACATGTCAGAATATAGAACATAAATTGTTAGGGCTAGAAGGAATCAGAGAGAATATCTAGATTCCTCAGTTAATAGTATTATAGCAAATTCTTAATTCTGAAATATAAAGTTTTTTTAAATAAGAAAAACAATGTATTGCCCTGAATACAGGCCTCCCTTCACTTCCCCCTAAATTAAGCTTTTTACAAAATGAAGTCTATACTTGTGCTCTTAACAAGAGAAGGCAATGAAACTAACAAGAAAAAGATAACAGTGATAATGTGAGTGAAACCTCTTTCCTTGAATAAGAAAACTTTAAATAACATTTTTTTGTTAAGATAATTTTCTATAATTATTTTTCACCGTCATATAGTTTTTCATTTGAGAAGAGGTCTCATTTCAGAAGTACAGCTTATATTTAGGAAGGGTGGCTGCCAGATTCCCATAACTGCGTAAGCAACTCCCAGGGTGGCCTTTTAGGTATAAATGGCTTCCCCTTTTCACTGTCATCCTATGCTGTATGGTTAATACATTCTGTGATTGGTTTTATGTAGCACAGCTTTGGGTGTTGTCTCCAGAAGTCCTTCTACCATGGATGGGCACATTCCAGGGCTGGACTGGGCACTGCCATCACCCACACATAGTCGGATTGCTAAGCAACACTTAGCAACATGAATTGTATATGCTGTTATTTATATTACTTATTCTACACATGCTGTTTCCTTTCAGCCTCCAAAGTGCTCAGATTAACTCCTAATAAAGCCCTCTCCTTTGTGATCAGGGACAGAGAAACTCCTTTCCCCACCTTGGCTTTGGCCCACCCACCCCACCCTGCCTAAAATTCTTCCTTATTAGAACGAAAGAATTTGTTCTTGAAATTTGGATTCAGTCAAAGGGCCATACTTGAGGACCTTGAGGGTCACTTGTGGCCTCAAAGCCTCAGGTTCCCCACCTATTACCTAGATGATCTCTATCTAAGGTACCTTTCAGGACAAAATCTTTGAACTTTCAAGCCCTATTTTACAAATGCAGAAATTGGCACTAGAATCACTTAATCAATAAATATTATTTAAGTGCCTACTATGTGCCAGGCAGCTAGGTGGTACAGTTGATAAATAATGGACTTATATTAAGAAAGATTCATCTACATGAATTCAAATCCAGCCTCAGACATTTACTAGCTTTGTGACCCTAGGCAAGTCACTTCATTACATTTGCCACTCCAGCTATAAAATGAGCTGGAGAAGAAATAGCAAATGACTCCAGTGTCTTTCCCAAGAAAATTCACTGAAAAACAATAACAAAATGTGCCAGGTACTCTGCAAAAAAAGGAGGACAAAAAAATCATCCTTCTTCTCAAGGAGCTCTCAATCTACTAAAAGAGACAAAATCTAAGCAATTATGTATAATCAGTGTATACATGGAATAAATTGGAGATAATCAACAAAAGAAATGCACTAGCATTAAGGAAGATTGAGAAAGACTTCTTGTAGAAAGTGATGTCTTACAAATGTTAAAATTTGTTTTTACACGCAACTAGGAAATAAGACACACAGGCAATGGCATATAGAAATCTATCTTTCCCTACAGGAAAATAGAAGGGAAGAGGACAAGAGAAGGGAAGGGTGTGATAGAAGGGAGGGCAGATTGGGGAAAGGGGTCATCAGAATACATACTGTCTTGGGGTGGGTGGAAAGGAGAGGTGGGGAGAAAAATTTGGAAAATTTCTACAAAATCTTGTGGAAGTGAATGTCGAAAACTAAAAATAAATTAATTAATTAAGAAAAAAGAAAAAAAATGTTCAGTAAAAAAAAAATTTAAGTGATGTTTTAGTTGAATGTTAAAGGAAACTGGAAAAGACAGAGAACATTGATAAAGAAAGGTGTCCAGTGAAAATGTCCTGAGTCAGGGGATGAATTTCTTCTGCAAGGAAAAAGAAGGTGGCTAGTGTCGCTGGATTGGGGAACAAAGTGTAAGAAGACTGAGAAGGTAGGAAAGAGTAAGTTTATGAAGTGTGGGAGTGCCAAAAAGGAGAATTTATATTGAATCCTGGAGATGATCTGAATCTACTGAAATTTGTTAAATTAGATCAGAGCTGGGATTTAGGAAGATGAATTTGACAGTTGAGTGAAGGATCAATAGGAGTAGAGGGGACAGACACCAATCAGCAACCTATTGCAATAGTCCAGGTATGAAGGGTAGAGGTCTTACACTATAGTGGTGGCAAGTGTCAGAGGAAAGAAGGGGCATGCATAAGAGCCTTTGTGAAGGTAGACTCTACAGGCATTGGCAACAGATTAAATATGGTGGGAGTGGGGGGAGAATGAGACACAATAAATGATTTGTCTTGTATGATAGCTTGTATCAATCAAAACTAGAACCCTTGTCCTAGTAAACACCTTACCTGTTATTATGAATTCTCACCCTATTACATAAGGTACATGAGAGCTGAAGTGAGTCCTCAGGATGGACAAACATTGGGACCTTGCCTGTGCATGAAACCTGGGCTTACAGAAAAAGAGTTCCTGCCTTGATGTGCTTTAGGTGGGATTGTTATATGTGTGCCAGTTGGGCATGTGACCAGGATCCTGACTCCGAGACTTCCAGAGTTGCTTAAATTGTGGCATTTAATAATATCCTAGCAGAAATGAGCTACACATTCCTTAAAGGTTGCACAATTTTTTTGTTCCTGAAGTGGAGATCAGTGTTTTCAGCTGTCTTTTGAGAAGATTAAAGAGCCAAGTTTATATTTCCTCCTCAGCCTCTCACCACTACCTTGAACTCAACCCACTGGAAATAAAACTTGATGACTCCCTCCTGACTTTCCCCTCTTTCCAATCTCATGTCCTTGTCACCAATAAGATGGTCTCAGTGGTCTAGTCCTGTAATTCAGGGATCACCACTGACCCCTGCCTTTCCTCTTCTAATAACCTAGCAGTCTGTAAATCCCCTGCTTCTTTCTGCCACTGATCATAAATCCCTTATGCCTGGTGCTCTCCAATAGTGCCTGCCCCCACCCCTCCCCAACACCTACTTAGAATACTTTTTTCTTAGCTCCGGTGGTCTTGCAGTCCTTTGCCCATCCTCCCCTACCTTCATCTCAGCTTGATGCCAAATGCCTTGGCTAAAAATATTTGTCTCCCTGGATGCTATTAAAACAGTACTTCTCATTGATTACCATGTCATTTACTTGATTTTTAAAATAAAAATGATTGGTATTTATATAGTATTTGACATAAATTATTTCATTTGAGCCTTGTAGAAACCCTGTGAAGTAGTTGCTAAGGATATAATTCTCCCCATTTTACAAATAAGAAGTTGAAGTTCAAAGAAATTAAATGACTTTTCCCAGTTACACAGATAATAAGTTCAAGGCATGTTTGTACCCAGGTCTTCATCATACCCAGTCCAACAATATATGTACTATACCAATGAATCCTGGATCATCCTGATGAATATCTGGTCACTGGATTCAGATGATTCTGGAGGAGAAGTGAGGCCGGTGACCTGCACAGCCCTCCCTCACTCAAAACAAAGTCAAGTGCAAGTCATGTCATCATTTCTCTGATGGCATGGTCTTCTTCAGCAACAAAGGATGAACACAATGTACTATAGCCTACTGTCTAACTATTAACTCTCTTCAAATTTTCTAATAAACTTTTATTTGGTGAATTTCTCTGGTTCATAATTTTGTTTTATTGGATATGCTGAAGATGGAAGGCAGTGTGGTACAATAGAAAGAACACTGACTCTGAAGCCAGAAAATCCATGTTCAAATCCTCTCTGGTGCTGACTATGCTCAAATATTTTAACATTTGGGAGCTGTAATTCCTCTTCTGTAAAAGGAAGAGTTTGGATGAGATGACCTCTGATGCCCCTTCTACTAATAAATATATGATCCTATAATGCTTGAGCAATATTCATTAACGTTGAACTCAGCACTGGAAAATATAGGTTCTAGTTCTGTCTTGGACATGAAATCATTGTGTGGGCCTTGCAAAAATAGCTTTATCTTTCCATACTTCATCTTTAAAATTCGTTCATATAAGAAATGTTTTTAAGGACTTGCCTTGGACAAAGGTTTGACTTTGCAATCACTGAAGTTTCTTTCATTTCTGACATTCTATGGCTTAACTCAAAAAAAGTAATCACCACATATTTGTTAGACACTTTCTATACATAGAGTTTCTGTGCTATTCATGGGGAGAAATAAGAAGTGTTTATAAGACATAGGTATCCCTAATAGGGCTAATAATCTAATAGTTCTGGTTAGGACTCTGATAAAAATTCACATTTGTATAACACTTTAAGGTTTCTAATATGTATTTCTTAGAATATGCCTCTAAAGTGGGTAGTGCAAATTCTATTATTCTCCTTTAGAGATGGAGAAATGTAGGCCAAGAAAAATAAAGTGTCTTACCCAACATCTCACAGCTAGAAATGATAGAGCTGGGATTCATACCCAAAGGGGATCTTACTCCAAGTCAAGGTATATGTTTTAATCATCTTTAGATCTAAGATTTTAGTTATTTCCTGCTGCATCCTATAAAACATATAGAAGTCAAATAATACTTGATAGTACTCTAGATGAGTCAATGACAATATGAGTAACTCACATTTCTACAGTGCTTCAAGTTTTATCAAGCATATAAGCAGTCTGTGAGTTAAGTAATACGATTTCGTTCAAGACAATAAACTCAACAGGTATTTGTTAAGTGCCAACTATAAGCCAGACATTTAACTAGACACTGGAGATCCAAGCATAAAAACAAAATACTTCCTGTCCTCCTGAATTTATGTCAGTTAATGGTCAGTACACATTTATTAAGTACCTACTATGGACTAGGTACCATGCTAAGTACATATACACAAGTAAGTTCAAAATACTTACAAGGCAGTTTAGGGGAAATAGGGAAGAATTAATAGCTGGTACAATTAGAAAGTCCCACAAGTAACCATCCAACATAAGCCTAGGGATTCAAGAGGCAGAGGTGATGGAAGAATACTCTAGGTATGAGCTAGGGGAAGAAGTAGACTGTGAAAAGATGTAAAATCAACTGCCATGTATGGGAAATAGCAAGTAGTGCAAATAATACCCTTCTCATGGATGAAGAGCCTGGAGGTCTAGAGGGTGGAGGGGAGAGGCAGAAATGAAGAGACCTACTCAGGGTCACAGGACTAATAAAACTCAGATCTAGGACCTGGACCCAGGTCCTCTTACCACCAAGTACAATGTTCTCTCCACTTCCCTGTTGAACCTGGCATATATAATACTTCATGAGAAAACTTAAATCTCTTTTGTGGGAGTTCTATTCTCATCTATGTGTCTTCTTTATACCATTTCTCCACTCTCTCTTTTTTTCCCTCATTTTACTAACCATGGGCCAGTTTAATTATATCTGTCCGGGTCTAGCACTATGTAGAGCAGTGGATACAGCACTGGGTCTGGAATCAGAAAAGGAGTTCAAATCTGGGTTTGGACTTACTAACTGTATGACCCTGCATAAGTCACTTAACCTCTGTTTTCCTGTTTCCTCATCTAAAATGGGGATCATAATAGCATATGCTACCTCCCAGGTTTATTGTGAGGACCAGATGAGACAATAGTCATAAAACACTTAATTCAATGCCTGGCACATACAATTAAGTGCTAGATGTTACCTATAATTCCTATTATTAGCTGCATTTTGACCAGCTCCTCTCAGTGTTCACTCCTACTACTGTAAAGAGTTGGACTAAGAAGAGTTGGAGTTGAAGGAAGAAATATAATGGTTCTCCTCTCCCAACTTACACTTGCCTCACCTTGGTCCTAACTGTGTCACATCAGGAACATGGGTAGCAGCAAAAAAGGGACTAAAAGAACAGAACCAGGAGATTGAAGCCATATAAAGAAACCTAGATCTACAGGAAATCACAGTAGATGGTATTCCAGGGTAGACTAATAGAAGTAACTCCATTCCAGGGGTGGAACCAGCAACTTGAGAGAAAAAAATCATAGATTTAGAGATGAATAACCTTGAGTCATATAACTCAACTCCCTCATTTTACAGATGAGGAAACTGAAATCCTAAATTTTCTGCACAAAAAATAAGCTGAAGAATAAAATATGTATGTAACATTTCCTACAAAAGGACATATACATTCCATATACAGTCAATACATATTTCCTGTATATTCTCTATAATCTGAGATGTTAAGGATGAGAGTGGGAAGTATGGGGCTGAATAGCCACAAGGGAGTATAGTAAGTTACACAAGCATAAGCTGTAAAATTGAGGGAATTAAAAAGTGACACAATTTTATGTTTCACTCTATCTCCAGCTCTACCAAATTTAAAGTTTGCAGTGTGTGTTTTCCTCTGGCTTGCTACAGAACCTTCCATTCTGGCCACTGGAGAGAATAGGAGGGATGGAGTATAGTAATATAAATAAGTATAAGTAATATGTTTGGTTTTTTCTCCATTTGCCCCCCTTGGATTTTTAAAATAGAATGCTGAAAGTGCCTCACCAAGAAAGATACTTCTATTGGAAAGAAGAGATTTCAGCACAAGAAAGGACTCTCCACTTAAAAGTTTAAAAAGAACACTCTTTCCTTCATTTTCATTGTTATAAAAATTCAATTTGCTCTAAATATCAAGTATACATGAATCAAAAAACCTGGATTCAAATTCCAATTATGATATTTATTCCATATGTTTCTCTGAACAAGTAGTTTAATTTTTCTCATTCTCAGATCTCCCCATCTGTAAAATAGGGTTAGATTAGTTAGCTTTTGAGGTCCCTTCTAGACTGACCATCTATGAATAAGTTTAGGGGACCAACTCTGAGGAGAGAAAAGAAATCAGGGAACCAAAATAGGGGAACTAAACTACTTAATGAATTATTATTTTTTGAAGGAATTAATGCATACCCCTACATTAGATATTGATCTAGGAAGGCACAGTGCTAGGACAGATAAAATGGCTTCCACATGCATGTAGTGAATTCTCAAAAACTGATGATTGTGGTAGGGGGGCCTAGGTGGTCCAGCAGAAAAAGAACTGTCCCTGAGGTCAGGACAACCTGAGTTCAAATTTGACCTCAGCTTGACATTTATTAGTTGTGTGACCCTGGACAAGTCATTTGAACCTGATTCCTTCAAAAAACAAACTCAAGACTGTGTGGACTTGACCTTGTGAGCAAATATAGTAAACTTAGAGCTCCATATGATGATGCATGCAGATACAACCCTGTAAATAATTACTCTATCAAGCACCCTTTCCTCCAGTACAAGGTGAAGCACAGTCCTAGTAGATATAGGGGGTATTAGTGTGAGTGAGGGTAGAATATACTCTACATTGAGTAAGGGCTGTCTTCAAATATTTACATAGTTTTAATGTGGAAAATGAAGTAAATTTTGTGGAAGAACAGAGGACAGAGTTAAGATTAGTGAGCAGAAATTACATAGACACAGATTTGGGTTCAAAATAAGTTTCTAATCATTTGAGCTGTTCAGCAATGAATATGCAGTGTTATGAGGTAGGGAGATCTCCATCATTGATAGTGTCAAGCAAAAACTACCCTGACCATCTGTCAGAGAGACTGCCAAAAAGATTCCCACACTGGGTGATAAATTGGACTAGATGACCTATAAAGTCTCTTCCCAGTCCAGATATTATTAGATTTATTTTAGGGTGAGGGGAGTGAGGTGTAAAAGGAGGAAAGCAATGATCATTTTCTCCTTCCAAAAGAACTCTAGTAAGCCAATGTTTTGCACATATTTGCCAGCTCCCTCCCTTCTTTTCTACTTCATTCTCCTTATTAGTAGCTCATAAATGTGAGCAGATGGAAAATTACAGCAATCCAGATTTAGCAAGTACGCATTTGTGCTGAAAACAGCTTCAAAGGTTGGACTTTCAGATGCTCATGTGAGAAGTCTGCAATGTTTATGTGACCAAACAAGCCAGATATCGCCAACTTTTCCATTGCAGCTTTCTGATAACATGCCACCCAAGAAGGATCTGAGCCTTCCTGAGAACAGTAGTAGAAGTTGTTGGCAAGCAACATATCACATTGGCCTGAAGATGGTGGTGCTGAGTGTAAAGAGGCCATGCTGCATGCTGCCCAGCAGGGTCATGGTTCTTTAAGAAGATGAAACATATTCTCTTTGGCCCATCCAGCACCAGTATGAAGACCATCCTCAGCAACCAGACCGTCGACATCCCAGAAAATGTTGTCATCTCTCTTAAGGGTCAGACAGTTATTGTGAAGGGGCCCAGAGGAATCCTCCATAGGGATTTCAACCATGGCAATGTTAAGCTCAGCTTCCTTGAAAAGAAGAAAAAAAGGCTCCGGGTGGACAAGTTGTGGGGAAATCGAAAAGTACTTGCAAACGTGCGCACAATCTGTAGTCATGTACAAAACATGATCAAAGGTGTTACCCTGGGTTTTTGTTACAAGATGAGGTCTGTGTATGCTTACTTCCCCATCAATGTGGTTATTCAAGAGAATGGCTCACTTGCTGAAATCAGAAATTTCTTGGGTGAAAAATATATCCGAAGTTTGCGCATGAGACCAAGTGTTGCTTGTGCTGTTTCTCAGGCCCAAAAAGATGAGTTAATTCTTGAAGGAAATAATATTGAACTTGTTTCAAACTCAGCTTCCCTGATCCAACAGGCTACCACAGTCAAAAACAAGGATATTAGAAAATTTTTGGATGATATCTAAGTTTCTGAGAAAGGCACAGTGCAACAAACTGATGAAGAAGTTGAAAAAGATGCGAAAGGCTACATCCTGAGGAGTCAACACTTAACCAGATGTCAAAATAAAAATTCTTTTTGTCAAAAAAAAAAAATAAGATGAAACATAAGCAATTGACTGGAAATCCACAAGGATTAGGTGAGGGTCTATCTTGCTTCTGAAATCTTGAGTTGCTATAGCTTGTGATAATTAAAAAAACAATCTAAAACAAAATCCCAAGATGTCCTTGAAGAGAAATAAGCAAAGGTTGCCTAGCGACCCTACACATAGATACTTTAGCACCAGTTTTACAGAAGCTTAGACCTGTAAGAAACCTCAAAATTCATCTTTCAATTAACCTATCATTGAGGGTTTATTATGCTCCTATTATATACCAAGCACCAAGGATGCAAAAACAAAAATGAAAGAAGAGATTCTAAGCTACTTACCCTTAAGAAACTTAGAACCTATCAACAGAGACAACATGTGTGTGTGCTCATCCTTCATTGCCAAAGAAGACCATGCTATCAGAGAAATGATGACATGACTTGCACTTGACTGTGTTTTGAGTGAGGGAGGGCTGTGCAGGTCACCAACCTCACTTCTCCTCCAGAGCCATATGAATCCAGTGACCAGTTAGTTGTCAGGATGACTGGAGATGACCCCGGATGAGGCAATTGGGGTTAAGTGACTTGCCTAAAGTCACACAGCTAGGGAATGTCAAGTGTCTGAGGTGAGATTTGAACTCAGGTCCTCCTGACTCCTCCACTGGTGCTCTATACACTGCACCACTTAGCTGCCAGAGAGAACATAGAGATAGAAAGAGAGGTAGTATAGATATAGATACACAAAATATATTCAAAATAAATACCAGGCAATTAGATGGCAGAGTCATTAACCCCTGGAAGCAGGGTAGGGATACATTTTAGGTACAAAAATGATGCTTTTGTTGGACATTGAATGAAACTAGGAATTTTAAGAAGCATATGAGAAGGAAGTAGATTCTAGGCATGTCAGAAAGTATACACAAATGCAACGAAAGAAGAACTAAAGCATGTGGGAAAACTAGCAAGAAGAGTAGTTTGACTGGTCCACATAATGTATGAAATAGAAAAATGTACAATGAAGCTAAGGATAGGGCTTTGGAGATGGGTTGTAAACAGTTTTATAAGTCAATTTGTAGTGCTTCAACCTGTATCTGAAGAGGGATGCTTTTCACAACACCTGTGGCACTGATAGGCTTTTGGCTTTGAGTCAACCTTTAGAGCCAGATTCAGAGTGAGATCTGCACTGAAATTCCATCTCATACAGACAGGTAGCTGGCACAATGGATATAGCACTGGACCTAGAGTAAGGAAGACCTGAGTTCAAATCCATGCTCCAACTCTACCAGCTGTGTGACCTTGGGAAAATCATGTAAACTCTGTCTGCCCCAATTTCATCAAATATAAAATGGGAATAATAGTATCTACCTCCCAGGTTTATTGTAAGAATCAAATAAGATAATATTTGTAAAGCATTTTGCAAACCTTAAAGTATTACATAGGTCCAGTCTTTGTTCCCTGATCATTCTTAGAAAAGATTCAATAAGAATAGATGGCTAGGGAACTGGGACTGAACCTGTGTTTCATTTGTATAGGGAATTTCTGAATGAACAAATTCCCTCTACCAATACAAGCTGACACTTGTAACATACATTGGAGTGTTGTCTAGAGTACTGAGAAGTTAAGTGACTTGGCCAAAGTCAAAGGACCAGTACTTTTCACCTGGATTCTCTCAGCTCACTATACTAAACCGTCTCATGTAATAAGAAAAATACTTCACATTAATATGATGCTTTACATACATTATCTTCATTGGTCATCTCACAATAGCCTGTTTATAAGCACATAATAGGGAAATCTATGCTTCCTCATGAAGGAAGTCCAGTATAGAGAACAAAAGGAAAAGAGGTTCCCTAGAGATGGTGAGTTCCTCCACTGTACAGATTGTGTAAAGTGCCTAAATCCTAGAAAATGTCCTGAGATCTATATTTATTCAAAACATTTTAACCAATAAATCATATGGTTAGCATTTATGTAGTGCCTACTATGTGCCAGACATTGTATTAAAATATTTTCTTACTTAATCTTAGCTATCCATATGGAGAAAAACAAGTTTATCATCTAGACTATGATATATAATTGGATGGAAAGTCCATCCACTGTATCAACACGTGTCTTGGACAAACACTATAGAGAGACAATTAATTTGTCCAAGATTGAAATACATCAAGAAAAATAGGCTAGGTTGCATTTGGGAAATTTCCTAGTATTTTTTTTATGACCTTATGTTTCTCCCTGAAACAAAGACCTAACTTTTTAATATCAATAATCTTCCCAAGTCCTACTTCATGGAAGCAACAAGAGGACTATGGATCCCAAAAGCTATATCTGGGGAATGTAAACACTGGCACCTTTCACCATGTTCAAAAGATCTCAACTATGGTTTTAGCAAAGCATTTTATCTGCTTTCTGAAAAGCAGTCTAGCTGTCATAGTTCACTGTCTTGTATTTATGTTTTTACTCTGCATATGTTTGTTAAGTATATACTTAGTTATGAATGTAGCCTCTTCTAGTAGAAAATAAGTTCCTTGACCATAGGGATTATATAGTTATTTGTCTTTGCATCTCAAGAACCTAGCATAATGGCTAGCATAGAGTAGGCGTTTAATAAATGATCATTGATTGACTGGTTCCATAAAGTTACCGAAGGACATCTCCCCAAAGTGACAAAATCTCTCCTCTATATTTCTTGACATTTCAGGGATGCCCATGGAACATGAGGATCATCCAGCAGTCATTCCTCACTCCTGCTACATGGCCATTCCTTCTTTTCTTTATTGATGATTTTCTAAATTATTATAATTTCCCAAGTTGTAATAATCAGTGATGACATCTATTTCTATACGCACTTCTCAAATTTTGAAGTCATTTTTAAAATTTAAATAGGTCATTTTGGGGTTATTTAAATTGCATATCTTTTTAAATGAATTTTATTATATCTTGTAGTTGTATATTAATTTTGGTTTCAGCTCTAGCAAGTCATCAGTGCTTTTCCTGTCCAAAGACAATTTAGTAGTGACTCCCATGTTCCCACATCAATAAGTCATTTCCTATCTTTGAAAATGTAGTCAATTTCTTTATGTTATTTGATCATTTTACTATCTATTCAGTTCATTTCTGAAAGAAAGTATTCAGTATACATGTATGAGGTTTCTTTTCTACAAACTTTTGTTCTCTGTGGTTTAGTACTCACAAATGATATTTTTCAAAAAATCATATGCCACCATCCCTACACCCATTTTTGAACTTAAATCAAAGAAAAATTTTTTCATTTAAATGGAGAATCTTAGCAAATTCTTTGTAGAATTTTCCTACTTCCTCAAGACTCTGCTGTTGCTTATATATAAACCACAATTGAGTTTTTTAAGTTTTTATTAATATCTCTTTAACATTACCATAATTTCCCCTAGCACCATTCTCCCTTCCAAGAAAACCAAATTATATAACAAATAATATTTTAATATAAAAAAGATAAAGATAAAAATGGCATACCTGATCAATACATCAAAAATGCCTGAAAATATGTACAATGTACCACACTGAAGATTCTCGCCTCTGTAGAGGTAAGGGCTGTCTTCTCATATTTCTTCTTTGACATCATGCTTGTTCATAGCAATTCTACATTTACTTTTGATGGTTTTGCAGTTGTCATTTTCATTTACTTTTGATGGTTTTGCAGTAGTCATTTTATATATGTTTTTCTTGTTTTGCTTTCCTCATTCTATATCCATGCATGCAGATCTTTCTACTTTTCTTTGTATTCATTGCATTTGCCATTTCTTATACCACAATATTTCATTATATTAGTGTATTATAATTTGGTTAGCCATTCTCAAATTGCTAGATATCTACTTTGTATCCAATCTTTTGATAACTCAAAAAGGATTGTTATAAATATGTCTTTTTTATCAATGGTCTCCTCTCAAAAAAAGCCTAATAGTGGCATTTTTGAGAAAACATATGGGCATTTTAGTCACTTACATAATCCCAAACTGATCCAAAATGGTTTTGCTGATTCGTAGCTCCACCAACAATGTACTAGTGTGTCAAACCCTTACAGTTGTTCTATTTACTTTCTCTTATTATTATCAATTTGGAGAATTCTTTCATATTATTAACAAGCTGTCATTCTCATGGTGGTCTTTTTTATAAATAATTGTCAGGAACACTGCAATACACAACTACTGAAAGCTCATGAATGATGTTTCTTGTTGTTTTTAGATTTTGCATATAAAAAAAACAGTTCAGCCAAGTCATTTGTTTTACAAAGGAATATCTATGAGCCATGCTTCCACTTAGTGGCAGCTTCCTTTTGTACTGCAATGGAGTGAAAATTAAAAGATTAATACAATTTAGTTTCTCCAGTTATATTTGCCATTTGGACATGGATCTCATACTTAGAGTGCCTATCGCTGTTAATGTTTATCCATTGTCAAAAACTTTCTTAGAACTCTTTTAGTTGTATTATCATCACATCAAATGTATAAGAGAGGTCTGCAGGACTGAGTTCCCTTTTATTTTTTTCTCTGTTTCAAGAACTTGCATGGTTAATTAAATAAATCAGCAGTAAATGACCAATCTATTAAAGAATAGCCTCTTCCTACTTACTATGAGGCCATGAATATATTCTAGGTATAAAGGATACATATCAGTGCAAGAAGAGGAAAATGAGAGAGAGAGAGAGACACACAGACAGAGAGAGAGACAGAGACAGAGAAAAAGACAGAGAGAGAGACACGGAGAGAGAGACAGAGAGAGAAGAGACTGAGAGAGAGAGAGAGAGAACAGAAGAGATTACACAGGAGAAGAGGAAGAACAGTAGTGTCAAATGCAGCAGACTGTTCAAGAGGAATGAGGGCTGAGAAAAAAGTCATCAGATTTGACCATTAAGAGATCATTGGCAACTTCAGAAAAACAATTCCAATTGAGTGATCTTAGAAGTCAAACTGTGAATGAACTGATGGCAAAAGTATAGGAAGTGAAGGGCACAAATGTAGACAGCCTTTTCTGGGAATTTGGATATGAAAGAGTGGACAAACAGGAAATAGCTTTAGAAGGTGGTAGGGAATAGTGAAGGGTTTTTTTTTTAAATGATGCAGTTGATGTAGGTAAGTTTGAAGGCAATAAAGGAGGAATCAGTATCTAGAGCATACTAAAGATTAGAGAGGATGATTGGGGTAAAGATATGGGATAAAGTTACACAGTATGAACAAACATAGATGGATTACTGTTTGTTAACTAAAAAATTTATTCTATTTTTAAAGACAGGCAATGATTCATTATTGATGCAGGAATCATTACTAAATTGTTTTTGGAGAGGAGGAACTTCTTACATTGGTTAAGGTATTAAAATGTTCTTGTAGGCATGCTGCTGTATGACTACAAAACACGCATCACCAGATTATCATAGGAACATAGATTTCAAATTGGAAAGTGCCTTAAAGAGCATGTACAGGACAATCTTTTCATTTTAAAGGTAAGAAAACTCAAACCCAAGAACTGAAGAAACCTCATAGATGTGCTAAGTGTCAAAGGTAGAATTTAAACTCAGATCTTCTAGGTGCAACACCAACTCTTTCCACTACAAGCATGCTACCCCCATAAACTAGAATATTAGAGATTTCAGAAGAATTAAAACTTCAAGGTCACAAAAATACAATGCAGATACATGATCACTAGGTTGAAGTATATCATCGAAAAAGAATTACAGAGAGGAAAAATGCTATGCAAAAGACCGTCATGGTCTATGAACTCATAGATATACTCCCTCCAATAGCACTAATTAAAACTCATCTATGTCTTTTCATTCTGAGGAAATTATTTTCCATCACAGAGGCTCTAGCATCCTGTCCCTTAGCACCCTTACACTTCAAGGAGTTTCTTCATCTGTAAAATGGGGGAGGGGGATTAGCATAGTGTTGTTGTGAGGATAAAAGGAGCTAATGAAGACAGCTAGCACAATAGAAAGAGTGCTATATTTAAAACAAGTTAATTAATATTTAAAAAAACAAGAATGCTGAGCCTGGATTGAGGGAAGCTTAACAGTTAGGTGACCCTGGGCAAGTTATTTAACTTCTGTAAAATGGGGTTAATAATTTTATCTACTTCTTGGATCATTTCAAGGATCAGATAAGATATTTGTAAAGCACCTAGGACAGCAGCACATAGTAGGAACTTAATAAATGCTTATTTCCTTCCTATTGTAGTTTAAGTGTTTGCATTAAAATGAATGAATGAAAAGAATGTGTTAAGCACTTTGTGCAAAATTCTGTGTTAAGAGCTGAGAATACCAATGTCAGCATGTCCCTGCTCTCAAGGAGTTCATGTTCTATTTAAGTAGGGGGATGGAGGAGAAAGAGAACATAGAAAAGAGCTTTCAGCTTCAAATAAGATAGAAAGGTTCCATGGTCTTTGGGTCCTTGGATGCAGGGGTAAATGCAAGATGGCAATACGTGGGTTTTTTGATGAAATTTTCATGATAGACATATCTATTTCAGGGCATACACCATTTGACAATGTCAATGACTGGTAACAAGGACTGAATTTTACTTTATTTTTAATGAAGCTTCATATAAAGTACAATATAAATAATAATAATAATAATAATATGGATGATGCTTTATTTAAAAGCTAAGTCAAAAGGAACAAAGCCTGCAGAAGTATGAAGACTTCATTCCCTGACCCAAATTCTTGGCCAATGCTCTCTTCCTACCTCTTTCTCCATTCTAGCTGCAATCAGAAGATTCAGAAAGATCCCTCCCAAGTAAGACTCCACGAAATTGTTTGAAATATGGTCCTTTTTTATTAAGACCTCCTGGCAATAGAGTATTCCTGGTGATAGTGCAATAGTGAGCTCTATACCTCGCTTTTGCATTCCTTAGAAGAAGGCCAACGACAACTTCTGAGCCAGAAAGGACCTAAGGGGGAGAAAAGGCAGATGGTGAGAGAATTAGATAATACTATACTAAAGGGACAGAAAAGTATGCCATTTGATGGTCATTTGGAAGAACTAGGAGTACTTACCTTGGAAATGGAAAGAATTAAGGTAAAGGGGCAGGGATGGCAGGCAGCTAGGTGTCACAGTGGATAGAGCTCTGGGCATGGAGCCAGTAAGAGCTAAGTTCAAATTCAAACTCAGATTTTATTAGCTGTATAATCCCAAGCAAGTCACTTAACGACTATTTCCCTCAGTTTCCTTAACTGTAAAATAAGGAAAAATTACCTACCTCCCTGAGCTTTTGTGAGGATCAAATGAGATAACGTGTAAAACACTATAGTGCCTGGCACATAATAGACATTTAATAAATGCATGTTTCTTTCATTATTCAAATATCTGAGAGTTACTACATAGAACAAGGATCAGATTTATTCTGTGCTGTGCCAAAGGGCAGGAGAAGGTGTAGTCAGTGACTTAGGAGAGATCATAGTGATCTTCTAAGCTATCCTGTAGTATAAAAAGGACACTGGTTTAGGAGTCAGAGGACCTTAGGATCAACTCTCAGTTCTGCTACTACTTTCATGACCCTTGAGAAATCAATGGATTCCCACTCCCTCTTTGTAAATTGGGGATTGTGGGGCAAAACCAAATGATCAGTGAGTTTCTCTTTCAGCTCTAGCTCTATGATTCTAAATTACAGAGAGGCAAATTTTAGGTCAGATTAAGAATTTTCCTATAATCAAACTGCCCAATAATGGAAGATGCTGTTGTGTCAGATTATAAACTTCCCGTCATTCTAAATTAATGGGATCTGTGAACTTTTATATATGTGTGTGCATGTGTGTGTATGTACATGTATGTACATATACGTATGTGTATATACACATATATGTATGTATATGTGTGTGTGACTGCATTTCGATAGAATTGGCTTCCTTTGTAGAGTTACGCATTTTTTTATGAATTCAAAGCCATTCTGAGTTCATTGCCTTCACTAGACTGCCAGAGGAGTCTGTGACACCAAGAGAGGCAGAAGTTAAGAACCCTTGTTTTAAGTCTTCAAGGCAGCATTATGTAAGGAAATCAGACTGGGCTTGAAGTCAGGAAATCTGAATTTGAGACCTAGATATAACTTTTATGCTATATTTTAACCTCTTTGATGCTTAGTCTCTTAATCTATAAAGTGAAGACAATGGCTCCCTCACAGAGCTATACTTTGGAAAGTATTTTGTCAACCTTGAAATGGCTTAAGTGTGGGAAAGCACATATCAGGGATGCTGTTGAGGAGATTCCTGATTTGGAAGTAATATTGCACCTGATGATCTCAGGTTCTGTCCAACCTATGACTCCATCTTTTTATATCTGTTGAGATGGGAAAAAAAATTTTTTTTTCACTTTCTTCCTCCAAAAATAGTTCTAGTCTAATTTTTTGACCCTTTAAATCCCTTCCTATGCTGAAGCATGAATCTGGACTCAAACCTGGCCTGGATTATTTGGATAGGAGGTACTTCCCACTCCCTCTTACCATCTGTCCTAGGATCAGAGCCTAGTGCTGGAGGGGATGAGCAAGGGGCAGGGGCACCATGGAGAACCCTTATACTTCATAATTTTATATAAAGCTGGGCTTATGTCTGAACCACAGTTTAGAGAACATTGCCACTCAGGGACCTTATAATCCCAGAATCTTGAAGCTAGAAGGAAGAAGAGAGACCATTTAATCCAAGCCCCTCAGTTTATAGATAATTTTATAGCTGTGATTCTTACTGAAAGTAACTTTGGAAGGCTCCTTTTTTATTTTCAATCTCAGTCATGACCATTTCTTCAAATCCCCAATTTAACAAGAGATGGCCTTATTTGCCTTCTGTGGGCTGGAAGTTATGACAATATTGGGACTGAAGAGTCAAGTGAAAATTAAAGGAAAGAAATTCCAAAGAGGACACAATACTCAGAAATAGAAGCAAGGCTCTGCACAGTACCCAGTGGACAAGGTAGTTGTTGTAAAAATGTAGGGATCTTTCAAAAAAGCAATCAGAGGCTGTCCTGCAGAGGAGGGATTACTAAGGCTGGGTAAATCAAGATGGGCTCTGGGACAGTGACTCATTCCCTGAACAACACTTCAGTTTCTTCCTAATAAACCATTAAGTTGCTGCTCTGACAATGATGGAGTTTCAGAGTCTGAGAAATGTTGTTACTCACTTCTCAATAAAATAGAAAGAGGGCACCAATCAAGTGCCAAGCTTGAAAAATCAACCTGGAATGAAGGCTTGTCTAGAATCAAGAAAATACTCATTCTGTGTTATTGTTACTTGTTAAAAGTAAATCTTAACTCAGTTTGAACAGGTAGTTGTTCATCAATGAAACCTTGTTTGAAGCAGTGGGCAAATACTAGGGTGAGTAAAATATCAGCTGGAATTCACAACAATGGTGGACTTCTGAGAAGACCCAAGAAGACACATCATGCCCTTCTAGCCTTTGTTAGATGACTCTGTACCTTCTGGTCAGACATCCAGAGACACTTCAAATGGCAAAGTACCACAGTTTCATCTATAAAACCTATTTAATGGCAATATTCTTTCTTTAGATCAGAAAACGCTTTCTTTTTCCTCCTGATCCAGTTCCCACCCTTTCTTTCATAAATGAAAGCAGAAAAGATAACAGATTTTTGAGAACTAAAATCATTATGTATAGATGGGAAAGTACAGCCTCAAGAACTGAAGCAACTTCCCTAATGGCACAGAAGTAATTAGTGGCAGAGATAGGATTTTCACCCAAGTCCTCTGATTCCAGATTCAGAATGAGTTCTGTTGTACCATGCAGCCTTTCTGTATGGTCAGTGCTATAAAATGAAATTAGGCCAGTCCAAGAGGGCAAAGTCTGTTACCAAGATAGCTGGGAAAGAACAATTGAGATGCAGCTAAATGGGAGCATGAATAATTACTACTTCCCTCCAGGTGAAAACAATATTAAGGAGAAAGAAACATGGGGTCCCTGCATACTGGATCATCCCACTGGCCATAAATCTTGAGGCTTAAGGAGAATTTCTTGATTTCATTGTTTGCCTGGTAAATTTCAAACCCAAATAAACTTGGCCAGCTGCCATTGTATTGGTTTCCCTGAGATAGATGTAGCTCTCTATGTCTTCTCCAGTGTGTTGGCTGATGGAAAGACAGACAGGGAAATGGTATGTTGTATTGGAAGCCAGACTACAAGGATTTGAAAAGCTATAGTAGTAATCAATGAAGATAGTTTTCAGTTTGTCAGTGAAAGGATGGAGAGCTAAAGAAGAATAGTTTAAAAAGATGGTAGGGGGAAGTGATCAGTCTAGTAATATTTATAAAATTCCAAGAATGAGACTAGATGCTGGAGATAAATACAGTGATAAAAATGAAATGGTCCTTGACTTCAAGTGCCTTACATTCTGTTGGAATAAATAAAATATATCCATGTAAATTCACAGAAAATATGTGTAAGTAAATACAAAGTAATATGGGGAGGTAGCACTAGCAGCTGGAGGATCAAGAAAGCTTCATGTGGGGGAGGGGAGTGACACTTGATCTGAGCCTTTAAGGAAACTAGGGAGTCTAAGAGGCAAAGGTGAGAAGGGAACACCTTCCAAGCTTGACAATCAGACTGAAATGGGAGACATGGGAGGGAAGATCTAGGCAAATTTGTAAGCAACAGCGAAGGAACCACAGACAGATAAAAACTAAAGATCAGAAAAAGAGAGGACATGAGCAGAGGAACAAGTTTCTATAGAAGAACTAAGATCAAGGATGTGAATGGGGGCCTGGGGGAGTAGGGGTTGGCCTTAGCAAGAAACATTAGTGTCCACCAATTCTTGATGATCAGGTTGGTCACAAACTTTGATGCTTTAAGGATATCTCTCCCTCTGAGGGCAGGACAGAAGATAAGAGACGCAAGGGCATTTGAGTTGTTGACTTACAGAGTTCATTACAGCTATCTCAATGAGAATTTGCCTATATATTTCTTTTGCATATATACTCCTTAATTTTTCTCTCTCAACCATTAGAATTTTAACTGGAGGACAAAAAAGTAGTTAATAGATATGAACAACCAATTCTCAGAAGAAATGTGAACTATTAACAGTCATATGAAAGAATTTCTAAATCACTAATAGAGATAATAATAATGAGACATTAAAATTAAAATAATTCTAAGGTTTCACCTGATACCAAGCAAAATGCCAAGGATGGGCAAAGATAAGAATAGTCAGTGTTGGAGGAGTTGTGGAGAAACATGCACACTAAAGCACTGTTGATGAAGCTGTGAATGGTAAAGCCATTCTGGAAAACAATTTGGAATTATAGATATAAAGTGGCTAAAATATTCATACTTTTTGTCTCAGAGATTCCCTCCGCTAAGCATAATTAATAATATTTATTATTATTAATTGTTTAATAATAAATTTATATTAAATAATATTATGTTAAATATATTTATATTAAATAGTAAATTTATATATTTATAATTTAATAATAAAAATTAATTATTAATAATATAATTATTATTGATAATAAGTATAATTAATGCAATAATTAAGACAGACTGAAACACAAAGCTCTGAGTGAGATCAATTTGTTAGTAAAGCACAAATTCACCAATAAATAGGATTTCAGCTTCCTCAGCAAAGCTGAGACCCTGAATAAGGGGGATGGCTCTCCTTTATAGTTTCAGGAGGCATAGAACAAAGAACAGAACTTTGTAGATGGGGAACAAGTTATGATTGGTTACAAGAACTCAACATCATGAATGTTTAAATCAGTATGATTGATTACAGAGCTGTGGTATGGGGAACCATATGATTGGTTGGAATTTGGGGATGAGGGGCCAACCACAATTGCCTATTTCCCTACTTGACCCAGAAAAGTTCATTGTTTGAGTCTACCTGTAAGGTTAGAGACAGTGGACAAGATTGCTTTAGATAACAAACCAGATGTCCTTGAAAGATAGCTTGGTGGTGTAAAGATTCTAAACCAAAATCCCTAGTGTCCACCTACGTTCCTCAACACCATCAGGTTTCCTTTGAGGCAAGAACAAAACAGTAATTAGCAGGAGAACTGGGTTTCTAAATTTAATTCATAAACAGGACAGCTGAGTTTCTCAACTAAGTTCAGAGACAAAGAACAACGACTTAAGCAATAACAGGACAAAAAAAGTCAATATACTATAAATAGGACCAATTTTAAAAAAAAGACAGAATCAATCTGATCATTTCAACCCCAAGGAAGTCATTGACAAAAAAAAAAGCTCCTCACTATAAACCAAAGTATTTATAGTAACACTTTTCCTGGTACAAAAAACAAACAAACAAAAAAAAAAACCTGAGAATAAAGTATGTGCCCATCAATTGGAGGAATGCTTAAACAAATTGTGATACATGAATGTAATTATGTATTAATATCCTATTAGAAAATTGTTGCTGTTTAGTCATGTAAGACTCTTCATGACCCCATCTGGGTTTTTCTTGGCAAAGATACTGGAGTGGTTTGCCATTTCCTTACCCAGTTCATTTTACAGATGAGGAAACAGGGTTAAGTGACCTGCCCAGGGTCACACAGTTAGTAGGTGCCTAAGGTCAGATTTGAACTCAGAAAAAGGAATCTTCCTGACTGCAGGCCCAACACTCTATCTTTTGTACCACCCAGCTACCCTCTCAATTATAAGAAAATAATAACATAATAAATACAGAGAAACACGGAAAGACTCACATAACTGAAGCAAAGTAAAGAAAGCAGAGACATGAAAGCAATATATATATATATATATATATACATACATATATATGCATACATACATATATATGGTGTGTGTATATATGTGTGTGTATATGTATATATATATATATATGTACCATGACTACAGCAAAGAAATAAATGTGAGAAATTACAAAAAAGATAAACCAGCTTAGCCCCAAATAAGAGATATGAGAAATCCCCTGACTTTATAGAAGTGACAGTCCATAACTCTGGAACATTTCATATAAGATCAGATTTACTAACTGTGTTTATTAGTTTTACTGAATTTTTTTTCCTCTTCTTCCTCCTTTTTTCCCTTTCTTTATAAACAATTCCCTTGTTGTGAGGCATAGTTCTCTGGGAAAGAAAGAGAAAATATGGGGAGAGGGGGAAAATCTAGGTGAAATGAAAACAAAAGATATCAAGAAAATCCTTGTGAAAAGAATGTTAACTCAAAAACAAGAGCTTCCTTTACATGGTGAAACGGGAAATAATCTGGAATTAAATTCAGAAGACGTGGATTCAGTCTTGTCTTTGTGAATTTCTCTGTGACCTAATCA
This sequence comes from Bettongia penicillata ogilbyi, assembly GCA_023548195.1. Classification (NCBI taxonomy): domain Eukaryota; kingdom Metazoa; phylum Chordata; class Mammalia; order Diprotodontia; family Potoroidae; genus Bettongia; species Bettongia penicillata. Next base: position 36,164 of record JAJHZJ010000783.1, on the reverse strand, counting down.
GATCACTTTTCTTCTCTGGACTTCAAACTCTTCTTTTGTAAAATATAAGGGTTGGATTCAGTGATTTCTGAGGTCCCTTCAACTCTAGACCCCAAGATCCTATGATTTTTTTCCAACAACAATTACTATGGAATCCTGCATATATGTCATTGGCTGATTACAGAAAAGTTAAGAGAGAGTTTGCTCTCTTGGATTCATTTATGCTCAATACATTTAAGGTATAGGTTCATGACTTGCTTTTCCTTTTTTTCTTTCCACCTACCATAAAGACTACATAGAACAGAAGTAAATAAAATGGACTTGAAATCAGGAGACTAAGTTTCTAGTGCCGACTCTTCCTCTGGAAAGTTATAAAACTGTGTATGGGCAAGTCATTTCCCCTCTGTTGGGACCTACTTGAAAATTGAGGGATTCAGTTTAAAACATTGAATACAGCAAAGATTCTTGACCTAGGGTTCATGAGATAGATAGTGATAAATACCTAAATGAGAGAGAGGGACAGAGACAGAGAGACAAACAGGTAGGTAGACAGATAGACAGATAGATAGACAAACTACTTCAGTATAACTGATTCTTTTTGTAATCTTCTGTATTTTATTTTTTTGCATCTAAAAACATCATTATGAAAACAGGCTTCACCAGACCTCCAAGGGGTCCATGACACACACACACAAAAGGTTAAAAACCTTTGGTGTGGAGGATAGTGTACTCAATTTGGAATAAGAAAAAGTTGGGTTTACACCCCACTTTAAACATTGTTACATGACCATAGAAAAATCACTTAATTTTTCTAAGCCTTGGTTTCCTTCTGGGAAATGAGGGTGATAATAGCTATCATGCCTACAGCCACAGAATTGATATGAGACTTTGATGAAAGTCTGCATATGAAACACTTTGGCAATTTCAAATTGCTACATAAATGTTAATTATAAATATAAAGATGGGTGGAACATCAGTAGGACATTTGTCCCAGATCCTGGAGGATCTGGATTAAAACCCTTTCCCTGACACATATTGACTGTAAAGCCCTAGAAAAAGAAATTAACCTCATAGTACCCTAGACAACTCTCTAAGACTGTAAGTTGAATGTGCCATTGATAGAGAGCTTCCTCATTTGGCAGTTTCCTATTTTAATAAAATCATATATCCAGTCATCATCCCATTAATATAAAGCACACTGCTCGGTGTCAGGAATACATGTTTTTGAAATGACATGATTCTTGCTCACCAAGGTTGGACTAAATAGTTCCTAAGTCCCTGCTAGATCTGATGCTCTTTTATTCTCCATTCCTTTTTCATTTCATCTCATTTTTTAAAATTCTGGTAATATTCTCTATAACCTATCCTCCTAGGAAAACCTTGATGGTTCTCTATAAGCAGAATTACTTGCATAGAGGGTCTGTTTTCTCTGGGTGCCAATCAACAACAGCAGTGGCATTTGGAGAACAATTTTAGAATGAGCTCTGGGCAGAGGAATAGTATTGGTATAATTACTGTATTTTAATGAAGGAGAGGAGGAGGAGAGAGAGTCAAGTCATCTTGGCACAGATGCTGAGCTTTAATGAATTGTTTAAGTAGGAAACAGAATGAAGACAAGTTGCAGAGCTCAGGTTAATGATTCATTTACTTTGAAAAGTAAATGATGAAACATTGACTCCCAGAATATATAAAGGCTATAGCCATGTCTATAAGATAGCTTAATGAAGAATTAAATTGGGGAGAGGGGTGAATAATTCATTGAACCAACGGCACAACCTTGTACAGAACCAAAATCTAGATAATATTTGTTTTTCCACTAATCTATTGATTGTTTGGGATGTTGTTCAAACACAGTCCTTTTATTATCTAAGACTAGGTATGTTAATGTTTAAGAGACTCTAGATAATGTCATACTAGAATTGTAGGAGGACCTGAGGTTGTTTAATCCGGAAAAGACTTCAAGAAGAAATGACTGTTTTCTTCAAGTACGGAGTTCTGCCTGACCCCAGAAGGCAGAATGAGAGAAAGATTAAGAAAATGCATCAAGATACGGTCTAAGGAAAAGTTCCCTAATAATTCAAGCTATCCAGAAATATTTAATTTATATAAATTATAATAATTTAATATTCCTGAAACATTCCTAGGGCCTATTATACATGAAATTAAACTTTAGAATGATGTGACTTTTTAAACCCAAATATACCAGAAATTCTGCATAGAAATAAATGTTACCTCTTCAAATAGAATTATATATTATTTCTAAATCCATTAATTTTTGATGTTTTGTTTTCACATTACAAACATTTACAGATTACTCCACATTCATAAGAGGTCTCTTGTAACAAAGTAAAATAAGTAAGTAAAACTAATAGAGTAATTTCACATGAAAGTTCATGCAACATTTCACACCTATAGCATGCTAGCTTTCTGTTTAAAAATATACATGTATATGCACATATAAATATAATTAATAGATATCTATTTTCTCTCTCCCCCAACCTCATCTCACACTGAAAAAAATAAAGAAAAGAGAAACAAATTTCTTATAATAAATATGCATAGTCAAGCAAAATGCATTCCTTCAATGGATGTTTGCCAAAAAAAAAGTCTCATTTTGTCCCATAAATCCATCACCTCTCTGTAATGGAAAACATCTTTCACATTCATCCTCTGGAATATTGAATGATCATTGTACTGATCATAATGCTTATAGCTTTCAGAATTGTTGTCTTTATTCTGTTGTGTTTTTATAAATTGCTATTCTAGTCCTGCTCATTTCTTTCTTCATGACTTTATGTCAATTTAGGCAGTTCCTGGTGTTACCATTGCTCAAAGGATGCCTAGAATTCTCTTTGGAAACTACCTGCTGAACCAGTCTATGTGCTGTACAACTAAGTCAGGATCCTGACTCAATAGTCAGACCTCGTTAATTGCTCCACATCAATTTCACTCCCACCAAAGTTATCTCATCTCTGTCCCTGCCGGCCAATTTAGCAGCTTAGCTCTTAGAGTCCATGGAGGATGATTCATATTTAGTATCTAAACCTGATCATTCACAGAGAAGAGAGAATAGAGAAAAAAATTAAATGTAATGTCTTCAGAGGAAGCTTAGGATGGAAAGCCAGTGAGGTGAGGTATCCACAAGTCCTTCACGAGGGGGCCAAAGTGGAACTGCTAGGTAAGGAAAGGCCCACTAACAGTTGGGTACAGAGGAAAGCTAATGTATATCAGGATTAGATGAGATGTAAACGAGGTTGGTGATTGGCATGGTTGTTGTTTTTTCCCTCCTGGGACATCAGGATTTATTTCTTTAATATTTTAAAAGACTTATCATTTCACTTTATTCTGCATGGAACTGTTCATGTCCCCACCCAACAGCTAGTGCCTTTCCCTCCAAGGTAAACTTTATTTGATTTATAGATTTGATTTATAGATATTTGTATACAGAAATATACATATTTATATATACCGAGTCAAATTTTGTATATATATATGCATATATGTATATATATGCATATATATGTATATATACACATATAAACACCCACGTACATCTATTAGCATCTCTATTTGTATGTTATCTCATTTAATTCTCATAAGCCTGCAAGAAAGAAATTATTGTTACCATTTTAAAGATGAGGGAACTGAGGCTAGGAGATGCTATATTCTGGCACTTGGACAGGGGAAGTGATTTATTGAAGGTTACACATGTAGTAAGTAGCAGAGAAGACATTTGAACCCAGATCCTCTGAAGATTTGAATTTTGAGTCTGGCAACAGGCACTGGCAGTTTGAGAAAGAGATAGTGATTTCCTAGGGATCTTTTTTCCAACATTCATCAGTTCATTCCATCAGAATAAAACTCACAGAATGTCAGGATTGGGAAGGGTCTCAGAGACCATATTTCTTAACTACACTTGAAGAAAACTCATTTATAACACTGTTCATTTACAATACATTCACAAGCAGTCATCTGTCCACTCTTTGTGATAATGTCCAAGAGGAGGAAACTGGTTACTCCCAGGTGAGAGAGGAGGGGGGAAAGAGTGACAATTTATATTTAAAGTGTGGTTTCAGGTTTGCAAAATGTTCCCTTCACAACAACTCTATGAAAAGCTCTATGGCACCAATATCACTTATACCTATTTTATAGATGTGGAAATTGAGCTTCAGAGGTTAAGTTGATTTGTCCTAAATCACATAGTAATTCACAGGGCCAGAACTCTCCCTCTACATGAAAAGATGAAAAGTTCTTCTCACTGAGTCACACTGAAGGTCTCTTGTTTCTTGCACAAGATGTACAAGCATGTGACAACTGAAACATTTTTATACGCATTTTAAGCTTTGAGAATTGAGGTTTATTTAAGTAGAATTTGGAATATTAGGAAGAGTACTTGGCTTGAAATCAGGAGACTTGAGTTTAAATCCCAGCCCCCACACTAACTAAACAAGTAAACTAGAACAAATTATTTAATGTCTCTGGGCCTCAAGTTCCTCACATACAAAATGTAGCTGATTCCATTTTTACTGTCTACCTCACAAGGAAATATGAAGCTGAAGTGAGACAATAAATGAATGTAATTATAAAGCATCTTGAAGACATGAACTCTCTTTTTTTTCAATAAGTAAATCCCCTATGTCACCCATGTTGGAAGTACAAGGCTATTGATAGCCACTCTGATCAGCATGGGAACCTGCTCCATATCAGACCTGGGACAGTTTACCCTTCCTTTGGCAATCTGATTCTCCATATTAATAATGACTCACTGCATTTCAGAACTTCCTACTTTAAGAGAACTACCAACCTTAGACTCCTGGGCAGCAGGGATTACATGTGTGGGACATTATACCTGTCTGAGCTATCATTCTTATTTACTGTTCGTCATTAAGCTGGTCAACTAGGGGTGAAGAGCGAAGGGCCAATCACACTTGGAAAACAATTGAGAATGTATTTCAGTCTAAATTTTTTTACAAAGAAGAATACTGAAGCCCATAGAGGGGAAGTGACTTATCCAAGGTCATATGGCTATAATTAGTAATAGAACAAGGGTGAGCATCCAGGGTTGTTTTTTTTTTTTATTCTTAGTCCAGTATTCATTCCATACTGGTCATTTTCCCCAACCATTTACTAAGGGAGTGGGAGAGGAGTTTACTCTTTTTCAGTCATTCTCAGTCATGTTCAATAATCTGTGACCTCATTTGGAGTTTTCTTGGCAGAGTGGTTCACCATTTTCTTCTCCAGAACATTTTACAGATAAGGAAACTGAGGCAAATAGGGTGAAACAACTTGCCCAAGGTCACACAACTACTAGTGTCTGAGACCAGATTTGAACTCAGGAAGATATGTCTTCCTGACTCCATGTCCATCACTCTATGCACTGTGCTACCTAGTTGCCTAGGAGGGTATTTGCTATCTACCTAAGATGGAATGTTTTATCTTTGTTGAGTATATTTTCTGGGCTACAGAAGTTAGAAAAGGAGAATTTACTAAGTACCTACTACGTGTCAGGCACTGTGCTAAGTGCTTCAAAATGTTTCATTTGATCTCGATGATAAACAACCCTGGGAAGCAGGTGTTACTATAGTCCTTCTTTAATGGTTGAGGAAACTGAGACAGATTGACATTATGTGACTTGCCCAGAGTCACACAGCTAGTAAGTATCTTAAACTGGATTTGAACTCAGTTCTTCTTTGACTACTGGCCACTACACCCCCTAATTTCCTCCTTTTGTCAATTATTGAATGATCTATTAGAGTCTTGTTTCATTTCATTTTGAACCCTGAGGTTTTCAGCTGATCCCAACAAGATCTGGCCTATTACAAAAGCATTTTCTCTTCCTAAGAAAAAGAAACTAAGCCCATTCATGTGGTCATTCATGAGTTGAAGTCCATTTGAAATTTTTAAACTGACTTTCTGAGAGAAAAAAAGTCTAAGGAAAAGAATTCCACTCTTTTGACACAGTAGATGACACTTAACTGAATTTTATAGGCTCCAAAGAGTCTCTATTTCTGCACTGTCTTTTTGCCTTTCTATTTAGAAAACATAAGTGGCTAGAAGAGGTTTCGAAAAACTACTTCTGAGAATCCTCTGAAATAGCATTGTAAAGCTCTTTAAAGAAGAAACATATTCTGAGTAATGGAAAGCAAGAATACAGAACCCACTGGCTAGCTGTAAGTGGGACCTGCTACACAGAACAGGGTACTGGGGCTCCCAAAGCATGTCATCAAGACCAGCCTTAAAGACAGTTTGGATTAATTGGAATGAATTAATAGGATTTGTAGGAAGTTTGGATTCCCCTTCCCTGCCCAGGCCACTTCTAGGACCACATTTTTAATGAGTTAAGGTAAGGTTTCCAGAAAATAAGGAGCTGACAATGCCATTGAATGTGGACAGGTCTCAGCTAAAGCTTCACCTTCTGCAAGATGTCTTTCTTAATCCTCCTTTATTTTAATGCCTTACTTCTGAGACTACCCTCACCCAAGTTATTCCATCTCTATCTTGTTTGCACATAGTTATTTACGTTATCTCCATTATCAGATGGTGACTATCTCAAAGTTGAAGTAAGTTGTCATTGGAGATCATCAGGAAGAGAATGTATGGCCACTAGTAAGAGATTTTGTAGACTGGATGTCAGAAAGCTCTATGATAATCAAAATATAGTTCTGAGTGGTCTTAATTCCCCTAAGCTGGGTGGCCCAGCCATTGGGAGAGATATTACATTTCTCTCTTTTCCCCTTGTCATAGTCAATTCCTTGGGCATCAAGAAGAGAGAAATGTGTGATCTATAGCAGTCATCAACAACCTCCTTGTTCCTTTCTAAAAATCTTTATTCCTGTGCACCATAGTTCACAGAAAGGAACAAGGAGGTTGTTGATGACTGCTATAGATCATACATTTCTCTATTCTTGATGCCCACGGAGGTGACCAATACTCTCATGATACAATTAGTCATCAACTTAGAATGTCATGAAGGAAAAAGATTGGGTTTGTGATTTCATTGATAGAGGAAATCCCCAAGTGAGGAAGTTTCCTCTACCAGTAACTAAGTATCTTCCCTGCAACTTATGGGCTTAAAGAGTGACCTAGAGTAAAGGTGACAATCATGGACCACAGACAACCCACAATACTCTTGAGCTGCCCTGAATTAGTTTAAAATATAATTGAGAAATATTTAATAAAATACACAAACATACAACAACACAGAGATATTGTTACATTTTAAAATGATGCCAATATATGACTTATGAGGATCTTTATGTACAGATTAGTGGCCCCCAATTCTGTTTGAATTTGACCTCCCTCACCTAGAGTAGTGTGTGAGATTAAATAACTTAAATTTAGTTACATAATGAGTATGTATCCAAGTCTTGGCCAGCTCTCTCTCTCTCTCTCTCTCTCTCTCTCTCTCTCTCTCTCTCTCTCTCTCTCTCTCTCTCTCTCTCTCTCTCTCTCTCTCTCTCCTATTCTAAACTGCTTTTCATGCCTGCATCAAAACATACTTGGAAATACAATTTTTTTAAAAATAAAAGAAAGAAGATCATAAGAAGAAAGTTTAGTTCCAATTTTGAGACTGAACAAACTAGGCTAAGGAAATGAAGTGTTCAAAGAAAATGAATTTGACTGGATCAGTCAGTTAAAAAGCATTTATTACATGCCTACTGCATGCTAGGCACTGTACTAAGATCTGGGGATACAAAGAAAGGCAAAAGCATAGCTTCTGACCTTAAGAGGCTCACATTTTAAAAAAAGACAAAATGTAGAAAAGTAAGTTACATTAAAAGATATATACAGATGAAATGAGAGGCAATCTTAGAGGAGAGGACACTAGCCATCTTGGAGACTGGAACAGTGTCCTAGAGAAAGTGAGACTTGAGCTGAGTCTTGAAGAAAGGTTGTGTTTGTCCTTCATTGCCAAAGAAGACCATGCCATCAGAGAAATGACATAACTTGCACTTGACTTTGTTTTGAGTGAGGGAGGGCTGTGCAGGTCACCATCCTCACTTCTCCTCCAGAGACATCTGAATCCAGTGACCAGATATTCATCAAGATAACTGGAGATGACCCAGGATGGCAAGATGTGGAGATGAAGGACATATTATTCCAAGTATAGTTGACAGCGCAATGACTTAAAGAGAGAGGATAAAGTGTTGTGTTTGAGGAACAGTAAATACACTTGTGTAACGATCATAGAGTGCATAAAGGGGAGTGAAATGTATGAGAGCTAAAAAGGGAAGACAAAATTTGGGTTTTACCTTAGACCTAGCAAATGAGCAAGGATAATAAAAGATAGTAATAGTCAATATTGGAGACATTTTGGAAAGATAGGCACCCTAATATACTGTCAAAACTACAAAAAAGTATGACCATTTTGTAAAGCAGTTTGGAATGATGCAAATAAAATTACTGTAATGTCTATATCCTTTGACCTAGAGTTTACTACTAGGCTTATACCCCAGAGAGGTCACTGAGATAAAGAAAGGCTCCATATAAATCAATGTACATTTTAGTAAGACTTTTTTGTGGTAGCAAAAAACTGGAAATAAAGTGAATACTCATTGATTGGGGAGTGGCTAAACAAATCATGCTGTCCTGTAAGAAATGAAAAGGGTAATAAATACAGAGGAGCATGGAAAAGCCTACCTGAACTGATAAAGGATGAAATAAGCAGCAGTAAAAAAAAAAAAAAAAAAAAAAAAAAAAAAAACCAGGCACAATGACTACAGAAAGGTAAGTGGAAAGAACAACTGTAAAATAATCAAAAGCGAATATTATAACATTACAAAGAAAAATTATGACCCCACAGAATGCATTTAAGACGTCCTAACTTTCCTCTTTTGTAGAAGTGAGAAGTAATAGAGTGTGGTACATTGCATGAATTTTTTCTTCTTTTATCCTACTTCCTCGTTTTTTTCCCCTTTCAAAATATCATTTGTTATATGAGATGACTCTTTGGAAGAGGAGAAAGAAGGAAACAGAAAATTTCTGGTGATCTAAAAAGCAAAAGATAGCAATTTTTAATAATTTCAAGATAGCAATTTTAAAAAGAGAGGAAAGAATCATGTTGAATAGAGATGTAAATGGCAGAGAAGGCTTTATATTTGATCCTAGAGAGAACAGGGAGCCGCTGGAGCTCACTGGGGAAGGGATGGTGAGAGGCGTGATATGGTCAGAGCTGTTTAAAAAAAAAAAAATCACCTCAACACATGAATGAACAGCAAAATATACTGAAATGAATGAAAAGCCCAAGACACAGAGTTTCTAAGTAATTAGAAATTAAATTATTAATTTGATTAGGTGATAATCAATTAATTGACAATCGGTGATTTTTGGTAACCAAAGACAAAACCATGGAGATCACTGAAACCTTAAATACCTTTGGAAAAAGAGGTGGCCCTGATAAGTAAAAATCAAAGCTGATTAGTGAATAATTAATGAGGGTGTGGACACATCAATGAGGAAGCTGAAAGCCTTCAGCTCCTCCTGCTGAGAATATGACTTTGTCATGAGATTCAGCTCCCTCCAGCAATCTGGACAAAAGAATCTATCTCTACCCAGATCCCTCTGGTTGATTTTCTCCTTTATGAGTTGAATTTCCCTAGACTGCAATGGTGGGGTGCAAGGGCATGGACTTAACACTTTAGGGCTGGAATACACCAAGATTAGATTCTGTAGATCACTCTAAACAGAAAGTCTTCTAGTTAGGTCTTCTAGAAGTGAGGTCTTCTAGATTGAAGAGCATGTACCCAGAGGATTTGGGCAATCTTATCTATCAGTCTTATCCTTCAGAGACTGACTGAATGACCTACAGGGAATGACCCCTGAATTAGGAAATAGAAGAGAAAAACCTCAAACCTAATTTAATATTTGATTATTAATATAATAGAAGAAAAACTTCTTTCAATGACAAAGAGACAGATGGGGAGACATGCTAACAGCATGATCTGGAACAAATTTATTCCCCAAATATACCATCCATTAGTGTAGTGTAAGAAGTATAAGTGAAGCATCAACATTTTCCTGAATGACTTCAGATGCTTCCTAGGATATGCTAATAAAGGTTTAGGAACTGAGTCCCTGAAAATGTCAGGACATTTTTAAGACTGAGTGGCTTTATTAACATTTTCTTTCTCACTTTCTTAAGTTTAGACAATCAAAAAAAAAAGTTGATAAAATCAAGCCCTGATTTACAACATTTGCTGATACTTCCTGACTCTAGCATACTTCCATTCTCTAGGACTCAGTTTCCTCATTTTGAAAATTAGGAAGAACTAGTTGATTCCTAAGGTCAATTTTGATTCTGAAGATGGCGGAGTAGAAAGACTCACGTATGCTAGCTCTGAACCCACAGCCCATGGATTTAATGTAAGAAGAGCTCCCCACAAGTTCTGGATCACTGCAGGGTGTGCAGAAACACAGTAGAAGAGATTTCCGTTCCAGAGAGCCCTGGAGAGCTGTCCCCAGCGTCCGTTGTGCCCCGGAAAGCGGAGTCCACCCCAGCACTGCCCTGTGGCCCAGAGGAGCTGATCCGAGCAGGCTTCAGGGACGGAACCTGCAGTGGCCGGGAAGGTCCCTCTGCCCACAGACACTACACGTCAGTGAGAGAGACGTCTGGGCTGGACAAGAGGGGAGCGGGGTGTCTCCGTGGCTCAGGCCCCCTCAGCAGGAAGCAGCAGAGGCAGAGGCAGGGGCAGGAAGTGGCGGAGACAGAGGCGGCAGTGGCCCTGGGACTCCCCAAGCAGCAGGCAGGCAGAACTTCAGGTCTCTGCATAAACCCCCTGAGGGGGCTGAGCCTGGGAGATGGCCCTGCCCCACCCGCTCCATCACTGAAGACCTCTGCATAAAGCCCCTGAGGGAACTGAGCTTGGGAGGCGGCCCTGACCCCTCCCCAGCACCAGAACTTAAGCTCACATTGATTAGCAGCCGCACCTGCCCCAAAAAACCTATTTGAATCTCAGACCCCAAGCACTAGCTGGGCGAATCTAGGCAGGGGTGGACAGGAATCTCAGAAGTCAAGTAACTGGCTGCGAAAATGCCCAGAAAAGGGAAGAAAAATAAGACTATAGAGAGCTTTTTTGAGCAGGTGCAAATGTTCCCGCCATTCGGTCTGATGACGACGAAATATTCTTGCCATCAGGGACAGATGTGGAGGGTGGGGCCTCAGTACCCCAGACATCCCAGGGGGATGTTGGGTGGGCTCAGGCCTTGGAAGAGCTCAAAAAGGATTTTCAAAAGCAAGTTAGACAGGTGGAGGAAAAACTGGGAAGACAAATGAGAGAGATGCAAGAAAAGTATGAAAAACGGGTCAATACCTTGGTAAAGGAGACCCAAAAAAATGCTGAAGAAAATAACACCTTGAAAAATAGGTTCACTCAACTGGCAAAAAAGGTTCAAAAAGCCAATGAGGAGAAGAATGCTTTCAAAAGCAAAATTAGCTAAATGGAAAAAGAGGTTCAAAAGCTCACTGAAGAGAATAGTTCTCTCAAAATTAGAATGGAACAGATGGAGTCTAATGACTTTACGAGAAACCAAGAAATCACCAAACAAAACCAAAAGAATGAAAAAATGGAAGAGAATGTGAAATATTCTCATTGGAAAAAACAACTGACCTGGAAAATAGATCCAGGAGAGACAATTTAAAAATTATGGGACTACCTGAAAGCTCATGATCAAAAAAAGAGCCTAGACATCATCTTCCATGAAATTATCGAGGAAAACTGCCCTGACATTCTACAACCAGAGGGCAAAATAAGTATTGAAAGAATCCATCAATCACCACCTGAAAGAGATCCAAAAAGAGAAACTCCTAGGAACATTGTGGCCAAATTCCAGAACTCCCAGCTCAAGGAGAAAATCTTGCAAGCAGCTAGAAAGAAACAATTCAAGTATTGTGGAAATACAGTCAGGATAACACAAGATCTAGCAGCTTCTACATTAAGGGATCAAAGGGCATGGAATAGGATATTCCAGAAGTCAAAGGAACTAGGACTCAAACCAAGAATCACCTCCCCAGCATAAACTGAGTATAATACTTCAGGGGAAAATATGGTCTTTCAATGAAACAGAGGACTTTCAATCATTCTTGATGAAAAGACCAGAGCTGAAAAGAAAATTTGACTTTCAAACACAAGAATGAGAAGAAGCATGAAAAAGTAAACAGTAAAGAGATGTCATAAGGGACTTACCAAAGGTGAACTGTTTACATTCCTACATGGAAAGACAATATTTGTAACTCTTAAAACTTTTCAGTATCTGGGTAGTTGGTAGGACCACACACACACACATACACACACACATGCACACACACATGTACATGTGTGCACGCACACACACACATACACACATGCATGCATACACAGAGAGAGCACAGAGTGAATTGAATAGGATGGGACCATATTTTAAAAGAAATTAAGGTAAACGGTGAGAGAGAAATGCAGTGGGAGGAAAGAGGGTGAAATGAAATGGGGTCAATTATCTGTCATTCAAGAGGCAAGCAGGAGACTTTTTAGTGGAGGGAAAAAGGGAAGAGCTGAGAATAAAACATACAGTTTACCCTCATCACATTTGACTAAAGAAAGGAATAAAATGCACACTCATTTTGGTATGAAAACCTATCTTACAATACAGGAAAGTGGGGGAGAAGGAGATAAGCAGGGTGGGGGGGGGTTGATGGGAGGGAGGGCAATGGGAGGAGGGAGCAATTTGAAGTCAACCCTCTTGGGGAGGGACAGGATCAAAAGAGAGAATAGAAACAATGGGGAGCAGGATAGGATGGAGGGAAATACAGTTAGTCTTACACAACATGACTATTATCGAAGTCATTTACAAAACTACACTGATATGGCCTATATTGAATTGCCTGCCTTCCCAAAGGGAATGGGTGGGGAGAGAGGGATGGGGAGAATTTGGAACTCAAAGTTTTAGGAACAACTGTTTTAATAGCATTGTTGTTGCTACTAGGAAATAAGAAATACAGTTAATGGGGAATAAAAAGTCATCTGGCCCTACAGGACAAAAGAGAAGATGGGGACAAGAGAAGGGAGGGATGATAGAAGAGAGGGCAGATTGGTGATAGGGAAAATTAGAATGCTCGGTGTATTGGGGTGGGGGGAGGGGATAAAAGGGGGAGAAAATTTGGACCCCAAAATTTTGTGAAAATGAATGTAAAAAGTCAAATAAATAAATTTATATGTTAAAAAAAAAGAAATAAAAATGAAATAGGACCTTGAACCCAGGGTCCTCCACCCTTCTTAGTCACCCACAGGAAAAAAAGAAAAGAAAAGAAAAGAAAAAGTACACTTCAATCTAAGAGCACTTACTTTAATAGCAAATAATAGTTCTGAATAGAACCCAGAGTCAGACATAAATGAAGACCTGATTAGCAGAAGAAATCTCATTGCTTTTTTAAATGCCTTTTAAAATAAAATATACCTTTATTTTTAAATTAAAAAATACCTTTTTTAAATAGAAGCAATCATGCTGCAAACATTTCTGATTAGCTGCAATGTGTTCATCGTACTTTCCAGCATTATGGGCACAATGAGTCTAACTGTGTTAGCCTCATTGACCCTTATTTTCAGTTCTTATTTACTGTTATTTACGTATTTACTGTTTCCTGATTTACCTTCAAATCTTGAACTTGAGTCCTTTTTTAAAAAAAAACAAATTTATTTTTAATGTAATTTATTTATATATTTTTATTTTATTTTTAATTCACTTTTATTTTATTTAAATTTATTTTGATATTTATTTCTTTTTGAATTTTGAATTTCAAATTCTCTCCCTCTCATCCCTCCCCTCCCTGCTGAGAAAACAAGCAATATTATCAATTATACACATGAAGTGATTCAAAATTTATTTCCATATTAGCCATGTTGCAAAAAAAAAAGCAAGAAAAGTAAGGCTGAAACAAGTATGCTTGAAACCTGTGCTTGGAATTCATCAGTTCTCTTTGGAAGTGGGACAGCGCTTTTCATCATGGGTCCTTTGAAATTATTTTTGGATCATCATATTGATCAGAGTAGTCTTTCCCAGTTGATCACCATTACAATATTACTGTTATTTGTACAATGTTCTCCTGATTCTACTCCTTTCCATTGACCCTTGAGTCCTTACAAACTTGTACAACTGGATAACAGTGATAGAAAACTGATGCTGAGACAGAATCTGAAAGATGATCATTGTTGAGAAGTGGATGATAACAGTTGGGTAGCACAGTGATGGACCTGAGTTCCAGCATCCAACATTTGCTGGCTGTCTGATGCTGGCCAGGCCAGTCACAGCCTTAGTCTGACTCAGTCTTCTCATCTGTTTAAATGGGGATAATAGTGGCACCTACTTCACAGGGTTGTTTGTAAGACTCCACTGAGATCTTATCTCTCATCACCTTGGCATGTAATAGGGGCTTAATAAATGTGTGTTCTCTTCCTCTTCCTTTTTCTCCTTTGCTTTCTGGAAACTATTTTATATCCCAATTTATTTCTGCTCAATTTTCCTTATATGTTGAGGGGAAAGTGAGTGTGGACTAAAGAGAGGCATAAAGAGAGGTCAATAGAAAGGAGGATTCCAAGGATAGGAGTGAAACTGAGGAGCAGAAGAAGGGAAAAAATGGTGATAACACTGAATTTGGAGTCAGAGGAGCTGGGTTTTAAATCCTACCTTTGTAACCCCTGGGACCTTCTGGCTCCTTCCTAGGCTTCCTCACCTATAAAAAGGAGTAGGGTGGACTATGTAGCCTCAGAACATCTCTCCTGTTTCCTAAGTCCCTGTGGCGGAAAGCCTAGAGCCATGCAAAAAACAATGACATCCAGGATTATTTTTTTTCTAATGTAGTCAGAGATGGTCTAGTGTAATGGGAGTATGGGACATAGAGTCAGGAAGACTGGGTTTGGATCCTATCCCTGGAACATCATGGGAAAATCATGTAATCTCTCTGGATCTCAGTTTCCTGGTCTGTAAAATGGCAAGGTTAGAAGCAGTATAGCCTAGCAATTGAACTACCTACTGATGAACTCAGAGTCAGGAAGATCTGGGTTCAGATCCCAACTCAAGGCAAGCATGAAGCTACCTTGGGCAGGTCCACTTACCCAATGTGACCTTCAGTTCCTTCTCTGCAAAATGAGGGTGTTGGATTTGACTTTACCCGCACAAGGTTCCTTCCCAACTCTAAATCCAGGACCCTGAAATCATTTAGGGGCCAATTCATCTAGAAACTATTTAAGGACATCTTTCAGCAAACAGAGGGCCAGCAGTAAGAAGACAGAACCAAATAAACATTAACTGAATTTGTTTTGTTAAGTTGAAACAGAAGATCTTTGGGGTTCTTGTTAGCCTGCCTGTGATCTGGCAGCTATCACGTTACTGCTCCCTATAATTAAAGAGAAATCATTGTCTCTGGGTTACCTTGGCAAAAATTAATTAGAGTAAGCTAGCATAACTCAGGAGCTGACTTCTTGTTATTATCTTAATCTTGGGCCAGAGAGTCCTGGGACAGAGGAAGGCAGGGAGCCTTTGATGCAATTGTGAAAAAAAGCAGCTCTGATTGGGAGGATTGTGTCAAAAATGTCATAATCACAGCCTTTTGGGAAGGTTGTCTTTCAGGCAACCCATGTTTGCATTTCCATATGCACTAGGCTTCCAGAATGCTCCAGAAGCTTTAATCATTTACAGACCATTTTTCCAGCTCCACAGCTGCTCCCCACATTATCCATTTTTCTTCAAGGAACTCCTTTTGCTTTTTGTCTGGTATCTTTCTGGTCCTGTTTAGGAGGAACTCTCCAAACTTGTTTTTCTGAGGGGAGGGGAGAAAGTGCTGTCTACTTTCATGTTGGGAGGAATTGGTCTGTATGCTGCAAGTTTTTTCTGAGAGGCTTAGGAAGGTGAGCCCAGAAAACTTCTTGACTTTCTGTTTGGCCAAGAGATACCCTTGGTAACATCCAAGCCTTGGAACTCCTATTCCCACAGTGTGGCCTTTTCTTCTTTCTAACCATGTGGAAATGTCAAAGTTAAGATCAGAGGATCTCTGTCCCTCTTTGGAACCTACTATCAGGATGAAAATCCATGCTACAGTATTGTTTTTACAGAAATTGTAAATATCATCTTCAACCCAAACCCAATGTTTCTTCTAAAAAGTATGCTGCCCTCTCTGGCCATGTGGATCTTTCTTCCTACCTTTTTTTTCTCAAGATAGCTTCTGACTGAAGTGCTTTCCTTATTATGTATGTAGAAAAACATTTTTGTCCCAAAAGATTAAAGGGCAACAGTTGGAAGGATCTCCCAGAATTTCCATCTGCTTGCTTGTTTTTCCTTTGTAATATGAATAAAGGGGGCAGGGCCATTTGGTTCTAGGAGAAAAAGAACACAGGATGATATGTTGGGGTTAGTTTGCTCTCTACATCCAGGCAACACTGGCGTTGTTCCTGTGGGGACAGTGAGGGAGGAGGCTATATTGACTATTCAAGTTAAAAAGAAGGGGAAGGTGGCTAAAAATCAAAACCTAGCATGGGACAGAACTCAAGTGGCCACAGCTGGAAGAGACTGCTCTTTCTTCAGAGCTTGAGAACAAAGAGTCTTGATGGCTTCAGTTGTAGAAGATAGCTTAACTTTCATGATTTAATATGATTAATTGCTTAACAGGGAGGATGTGGATTTTTTAAAGAAATCTAAACTTGTATATTTTTTAATTAGAAAAAATCGTCTTCCTTCTCTAAGGCACATGATATCACAGAAAATTTGAGTCTAGTGGCCTTCTGAGGAAACTGAGTCATTTATTTATAGTCATTTATTTAATACGCCCAGGCAGTACATTTTATAAAACAAAAACCAACTTTGTTTTAAGTGGTGAGAGAAAACATTAGCATACTAGAGGAAGCAGAAGGGACTCTTTTATTGCCAGAGCTAACCATCTGCCATTAGGAAGGTAAAGTGAAAAAAGCACCCAAATGACTAAAAGCTGAGTTTCTGTTTTGAAATGAAATATATTAAAAGTCAAATGCTGCAATGCATTATTAATGAGAAATTGTGGTAAGAGAAATGGCATAAGGGATGTCACTAGAGAAATGTGTGATCTGAAAAGAGGATGAGCTAGTCATGAAGCAAGGCTGAAAACTAAGAAATAGAACCATTCATCACGTACTCCTTGGTATCCAGACAGTGACAAAAGATCTAAACAAAGGTCTCCAGTACATGGGGTGGACCACCTGTGGAAAATTTATAGGAGGAAAGGAAGAAAACCAGCATTTATTAAGTGACTACTGTGTGCCAAGCACATTGTTGCATGCCGAGGACTTAGTAAATCCCTATTTCTTTCCTTCCTTCTTTCCAGTCATTGGGCTAAGCATATTTCAAATATTATTTCATTTCATCCTCAAAAACAACCTTAAGAGATAGGTTTCTATTATTATTTCCATTTTACAGTTGAAGAAACTGAGGCAAATAGTGGTTAAATGGCTTGCCCAGAGTCACATAGTAAATATTATGAGACTACCTTTGAACTCAGGTCCTGATGCCAAGTTCAGCTCCCTATCTACCAGGAAACTTTTCATTCCCTAGAATGAAAAGGCATAATTGCCACTATATTTTTAGACTTAGATATTTGCAAAACCCTCCATCAAAGTCTTACTTTAATGCCTTATCATAGCATGGAGATGACCCTGACTTCCTAGAGGGTGATAAACCAGCAGTGTTAGCTCTAGTAGTTAATACTAGGTAGAAAAATGTTAGTGTGGGTGTAGCAGATGATGAATTGTCATCCAATGATCAGCCTTACTTACTTTAGAGAGGATTATTCACAGGGTTTGCTACTAGGGTAATGGACATTTTTGATTGCAGAAAACTGATGAAACCATCACTAGGTCATGGAGGAGATTCGCTGGGTGTTGGTGAAGGAAGCACTGTCATCAATGAAATATTGAGTCTATCAAAGAATTATTTGTAGAACTCCGTAAGGCATAGAAAAAATAATTATTAGTGACTTTAATCACTTTGTAACCATAATACAAGTAACAAAAATCAAGGAAGAGTGATGCAAATGGAACCTGACTGTGCTCAAATACAAATAATTTATCTCCATATTCACTTTAATTTTAAAATTTTATTAAATAGTTTTTTAATGGGCCCAGGCATTTTCCCAAATGCTATGAATACGAAAACAAAAATCAAACAGTCCCTGTCCTCAAGAAACTTATAGTCTACTGGAGGAATATAGCAATAAAGTTTCAAGATTATAAATCTCAAGCCAGAAAGGACCTCAGAGACCATCTAGTTAAACCTCATCGCTGTACAAATGACCAAAATGAAGTTCAACATGCCAGAATCTGGGTTTTGAACTCAGAACTTCTGATCCCTGAGTTAGTGTTCTTTCCTCTCCACTATGGAAAATAACTACCAGTCATCAGCAATTTCTGTACCCTTGTGTGAAGAAAATAAATGCTGAATTCCAACTTTCATTGACAAATACAATGGAAACATAGAGAACGTGACCTATCCAAGGTCATGCATAGAGACAAAGGTGATAAAGAAAAGATGAAAGGATTAAGATCATTGCTTCTAGGGAAGAGAAGACTAGTGGACAATTTAAATGCTCCAAATCTGTGGAGCTACGATCATAATTATGTAGTGAGATCAAAAAGGGAGTAACAGTTGCCATCAGTGTTTTATTTTGGCCCCTTAGTTAGTCAGCACTCAAAGACCCATGAGAATTCAATAGAGTTTGAGAAAATTATTTAGTTCATCCTTCAACTTTCAGACAAAAATCACAGTCAAAATTACCCTAGACAGATAAGAATCGGTCCCTATTTTTAAAGATGTCTAGTGAAAAAGAGCTTATGATTTCTTTTTACAATAGTTCTCATTGTTTTGAAATTCTTTCATGTATCTGACCTAAATACCTTTAATTTTACAGTTGAAGACTCCTTTCTTCCCAATTTGTTCTCTGTACATCCATAAACTATCTTTATTGAACACTATCCTTATTGCAGGATGGCTAGGTGGCACAGCGGATAGAATGCCAGATCTGAGGTCAGAAAGACTCATCATGCTGAGTTTAAATCTGGCTTCAGACACTTAGCTGTGTGACTCTGGGCAGGTCACTTAACCCTATTTGCCTCAGTTTTCCTCATCTGTGAAATGAGCTGGAGAAGAAAATGGCAAACCACGTCAATATCTTTGCCAAGAAAACTCCACATGGGGTCACAAAGTCAGACATGTCTGAAAGCAACTAGTTGACAACAACTAAAACATTACAAATCTTCATGTATTTGAAGCCCATTATTAAATTGTGTTTTTTGCCTTTCTTTGTATCCCAGTATTTAGTGGAATGCTATGTACGTAGCAACCACTTAAAAAACATTTGTTGGCTGACTTACTAAATTCTTGCTAATGGACTAGTGGTAGAGGATGAAATTAATCTTTTCATATATGGAAATGCTTGTTTTGTTCCAGGAATTGAAAATAAAAATAATTTTTAAAAAAGAACGATTCTCAACAGAGAATATGCAGGTACTCTGAGCTACATAGATAGTTATGTATAGGCCACCTGTGATTTCTAATTTTAAAAAAACTACATGCAACAGAGGTAATAAACAGACCAAATTTTAATTTGATGCATAATTACTGCAGTGTGTAGCCCCATCATAATTATCCCTGGCCTGTTTTTTTTCTCCTCATTCTAGAACAAATTAAGTTAGAATGATTTTTGAAATATGTTAATATTTGTGGATTTTAGAAAGCTAAAAATACAGCATCAGTTTTTATTCCCACTGGCGGGAAGTTACCAGATTTCTCCCCTTATATTCCATTGAATCTTAAAGGGTTTTGGCTACATAGTATTTCTGAGGCACAAAGTATTTGCTTCCAAACATACTTAATGCCTTCTTATTTTGCCTCATTGAAATGCTGAAAAAAAGTATTTTATAGAGCTATGCAAAGCCTTTAACATTTAGAAACAGCAATAAATGGGATGGTGGCTCCAGTTTTACGACTTGACCATTGACAGTATACGGGAAGGCCTACCAAGTAGTGATGGGTAATAGAAATGTGAATGATCAAATCAAGCGAATATATATATAGTATGTATATAAATACATATATATAAATAATTTTCCCATAACAGCATAGCTACTATTAACAACATCCTCATTTTTATAAACATTGTGTGTGATATTGTCAGAAAAATTGTATTTCATAGCCAAGGTGAACTTTGACCCAGTTACTAAATGAATTTAGCATTTTTGTTTAATCATTTTTATAGATGTATTTACACAGACATAGTAGCAGTACTCCCATAAAAGTCTGCCTCTGACAGTATCTTTGGAGTTGTTGGTTTGTAGGGAAGTATGGTTGCTCTCCTTAAGGTCAACCTCAAAGAGGTAGGAAGTAGGATGTAATAGCAATTCAATTCCTAAATTCTCTTTCCTTTTCTATATGTCTACAGATAAAGTTAAGCCATGTAATTCATGAATATTCTGGGCATTCAAATTCAAATATGTTCCCTGAGAAGAAATTAATCTTTCCCTGGATGTGATGTAGAAACAAAAACTTCTGATTGCTATTTTTGTTGAGAGAGGTTTCATGGAGAATTGCCCTGTTCACAGAAAATTGGGGGTACTTCAGAATGTTATATATTTTAAAAAGGTGGTTGAGTGGTGGGTTACATTTCCTTACTGTTGAGCTAATCTGGTAACACTTCTCTAAACTTAGCCATTTTAACACTAAATAAAATTATTTTTCTTAAAGGTTATTAAAATAAATGGAAAAACTATAAAAAAAACTCAAAAAAGAAAGATTCTCCATAGATAGAGGATGCAAAAGTGAGTCAATTATGTTTGGATAATGTTTTTTAAAAAATGTATAGGCAAGGAAAAGGGATCATCAGGAAGAAGGGGGAAGGGAGAAGAAGAATGGGGGAAAATTATCTCATATAAGAGGTATGCATGGCAGAATTTTTTATAGTGAAGGGTAAAAAATAGAAGTGATGTGCAACAGTTAAATCTCACTCTTATCTAAATTGGTTCAAAAAGGGAAGACTATATATACACACTCAACTGAGTACAGAAATCTATCTTACCCAACAGGAAAGTAAGAGAGGAAGGATTTAAAAGAAAGAGGGAGGTGGCAAAGGGGAGGGCAGATAAAGGAAGTTACTGGTCACAAGCAAAACAGACTTTAGAGGAGAGATGGGGCAAAAAAGAAAAAAGAATAAACAGAAGAAAAATAGAATGGAGGGAAATGTATAGTTAATAATTGTAACTGTAAATGTGAATGGGATGAATTCACCCATAAAATGGAAATTGATACTAGAATGGTTTAGAAACCAGAATCCAATAATATGTTGTTTATAAGAAACACACTTGAAACAAAGAGACAGACACGGATTTGAAATAAGGAGCTAGAGTAGAATCTATTATGCTTCAGTTTAAGTAAAAAAAAGAGCAGGTGGAGCAATCATGCTCTAAGACAAAGCAAAAGCAAAAAGAGACCTAATTAAGGGAGATAAGCAGGGAAACTACATTTTGCTAAAGGGTACCGTAGACAAATGAAGTATATCAACACTAAACATATGTGTGCCAGAATGCATAACATCCAAATTCTTAAAGGAAACATTAAATGAATTATAGGATGAAATAGATAGTAAAACTTTACTAGTAGGGGACCTCAACTTTCCCCTCTCAGAGCTAGATAAATATAATGACAAAATAAATTTTTAAAAAAAGTTTAAAATCATGAATAGTGTCTTAGAAAATTATATATTGATAGACCTCTCAAGAAAACTGAATGGGAATAGAAGGCAATATACCTTTTTTTTCAGCTGTACAGGGCAACCTTTTTCGAAAATTGCCCATGTGGTAGGGCATAAAAACTCACAAACAAATGCAGAGAAGCAGAAATACTAAATGTACCTTTTCCAGACATGATGCAATGAAAATTACATGTAGCAAAGGGCCGTGGTGGCATACATTAAAAATTAATTGGAAACTAAATAGTTTCATCCTAAAGAATGAGTGGGTCAAAGAACAAACCCATACAGATGATCAGTGATTTCACTAAAGAGAATGACAACAATGAGACAACATACCAAAAATTTGTGGGATAAAGTCAAAGTAGTACTTAAGGGAAAATTTATATCTCTAAATGCTTGCATCAATAAAAAAGAAAAAGATCAGATGGATGAATTAGACATGCAACAAAGATAAAACTAAAAAAAGAACAAATTGAAAGTTCCCAATTAAACATCGAAATGAACATCCTGAAAAACGAAGAGATTAATAAAAATTGAAAGTTAGAAAAAAATCACTGAAACTAATAAATGAAAGGAAGAACTAGTTTTTATAGGAAAAATAAAATGGTTAAACAATTTGATTTTTTTAAAAAAAAGAAAGAAGAAAACCCCAAATTACTAGTATCAAAAATAAAAGGGGTGAATGCATCACCAATGAAGATGAAAGCAATGCATTTACTAGGAGCTATTTTTCCCAATTACATGTAAGTAAAAACTATCTAAATTAAATGGTTGAGAAAGCATAGAAATAAATGGAACTTTTCTTAAAATTATAAGCAGTATCTATCTAAAACCAAACAGCAAGAATTATCTGTAAAGGAAATAAACTTGAAACCTTCCCAGAAAGAACAAGGGTGAAGCAAGGATATCCATTATCTTCACTATTATTACAATATTAATGCTAGCTACAGCAATAAGATAAGAAAATGAAGTTGAAAAATAGACAGGAAACAAAACTTTCACTCTTTGCAGATGATATGAGGGTGTACTTAGAGAACTCTATGAAATCAACTGAAAAAATTAGTTGAAACAATTAAGAACTTCAACAAAAGTGTCAGGATATAAAATAAATCCACATAAATGATGAAAAATGAAAAGAGGAATTCTATTTAAAATAATAATTTAAAAAAAATTAACTTCAGACAATTTAACACACTTGGTAGTCTACTTACCAAGTCAAACCCAAGGACTATGTGAACACAATTACAAAGCACTTTTTATACAAATAAAATACAGATCTAAATAACTTGAGAAATAGCGATTGCTCATAGGTAAACTGAACCAACATAATAAAAAATGACAATTCTACCTAAGTTAATTTATTTATTCAGGTGCCATACCAATCAAATTGCCCAAAGAATTATTTTATAAAATTTAAAAAAATAGCAAAAATTCATCTGGAAGAATAAAAGCTCAAAATTATCAAAGGAATCAATGAAAAAAATGTGAGGGAAGGTGGCCTAAAAGTAACAGATTTCAATCTATATTACAAAGCAATAATCATCAAACAACTCTGGTACTGGTTAAAAAAGTAGAGTGGTGGATCTGTGGAATAGAGTAGGTACACAATTGTGTTCGTCTGTTTGCTGAAGAAGACCATGTCATCAGAGAAATGATATGACTTGCACTTGAGGGAGGGCTGAGGTATTAAATGAGATAGTAATCTTAGTGTCTGATAAACCCAAAGATCTAAGTTTTTGGGGATTAAAAAGTCATTATTTGATAAAAATTGCTGGGAAAACTGGAAATCAATTTGGAAGAAAACTAGGTATAGACCAACATCTCACACCATCTACCAAGATAAGGCCAAAATGATAAATGATTTAGACATTAAAAAGTGATATCATAAGTAAATTAGGGGGAGTATGGGTAAATGTACCAGTTGGTAGACTTGTAAAACTGATCCAACCATTCTGAAGAGCAATTTGTAACTATGCCCAAAGGGTCATAAAATTTTGCATACTATTTGATCCAGCAATACCACTAGTAGGTCTGCATCCCAAATAGATCAAATAAAAGGGGAAATGACATGTTTGTACAAAAAATATTTATAGCAATTCTTTCTGTGGTGGCAAAGAACTGGAAATTGAGGAGATGCTCATCAAGTGGGGAATGGCTGAACAAGCCATTGTATGATTTGTGATGGAATATTATTGTGCTATAGGAAATGGGAAGTAAAATGATTTCAGAATAACCTAGGAAGACTTACATGAACTGATACAGAGTTAAGTGAGCAGAACCAGGAGAACACTGTACACCAAAACAGCAATATTGTAATGATGATCATCTGTGAAAGGATATAGCTATTCTGATAAAGATAATGATTCAAGACAATTTCAAAGAACTTATGATGAAAAATGCTATCCACCTCCAGAGAGAGAACTGATGAACTCTGAGTGCAGATAAAAGCATAGTTTTTTAACTTTATTTTTCTGGGGGAGGAGGAGGGAGAGGTTGTATGTTTTTCCTCTGCAACATGCCTAATATGGAAATATATTTTTGCATGACAAAAGACAAAGAAAGGGAATGGAGGTGGAAAATGTGATGTTTTGTTGGAAGAGTCACAAGTAGATTAGTGTTGCTCCCATGGGTTAGCCACATTGTTCGAATGCAAAATGTACATTTGCCAAAAAGACTATTTTATGGAGAACTAGCATTGGGCAGGTAATCACATGGTGTTCAAAAAAAGCGATACAAGGATACTCTCAAGCTCTCTCTCAAGAACTTTGGATTTGATTGTGTGGACATTGGAGACACTAGCACAGGACTGCTCAGAATGGTGTGCCCACATCAGAAAGGGTGCTGTGCTCTGTGAGCAAAGCAGAATTGAGAACGCACAAAGTAAATGTAGGATGCTCAGATTTGGAGTATCCACCCCAAATATTCAGATGAAACTATCTACGTCCAACATGTGGTAGAGCATTCTGAGCTTGTATTGGTCTGATCAGCCACAGTCAGACACACCGAAACTTGACCTTTATCATGGTGATTTCGTTTTGGTCCCTCTTCGAGAATGTAGGACAGCAAACCAACCAACCAGTGTTGCTAGAACAAAGCAACATAGCAACATAGAAAGAATGTAAAGTGTACTGGAGAAGGAGGAAGAGTCCAAACTGCCAAATGCCAAACAAATAGATTATGTTTGATCTTGCAGATAATAGGGAAACCACTGGAGTTCATTGAGAGGTGATATGAAATGAGAGGGAGTGTGTGGATATGGTCAGACTTGCACTTGCTTTGGAAAACTAAGGAGATAATGGATTGAAGTGTGAAGAGATGTGAGGTAGGGAGACTTGATTAGAACTATAGATTTTTATTAAAGTATTTTACAGAGTATCTCATACTAGTTTTGTGGGGAAGATTGTGAGATGAAGACTAATTGATAACACAATTAGATGGATTAAAGACTGGTTGAATCACTTATAATCAATGAATTGTTAATAGTTCATTGTCGACTTGAACCAACCTGTTACTATCAGTGTTAACTTGAGCAAAATTCTTCACCTTCTGTGGGCCTCCATTTCCTCATTTCTAAAAATAAGTTTTGGAAGAGATGATTCACTCCAGATTCTTCCAGTTTCTTAAAGGTCTATTCTTCTATGGTTCTACAAGCAGTTAGCAAATATGGCCCCCATGGGAATCATGTGCAGGATTGATTACACTCTGCTGTGGGTCTCTCCTTCTAGCACCCCATGGTGTCTTCTTCCTTTTGGGAGCAGCAAGAAGCTGTTCCACTAATTGTTGAAGAATAAAATCTTATTTCTATTTCCCAGTGTTGAAAAGCCTGTGAGAACATTTTAGAGTAAGTCTTGACTAAAGTTTAACATTTTGATTGTGAGCTTTCCTATGTTGTGTTTGTCTCTTCAATGTTATTGTCATTGAAATGTCAGTATGAAGTCTTCCAGAATCCCTAGAATACCAGCATTGGGGAGGATCCTAAGGGGACCATCCAATCCAACCTCTCTACAGCATCCACAGCAAAAGGTGATCCAGCTTTCACTTGAAGTCTTTTAGTGAAGGGGATCCTGTTACCTGCTAAGTCTTAATCTGTTTCCTAGTAACTTACAGTGCTCTTGGTTCTGCTCTCTAGAGCCAAAGAGCATAATATCCCTCTTCCACATGTCCACTCCTTCGGATATTTGGAAATAGCTGTCATGTTCCTTTCAAGTCTTCTGTCTCTGATTGCTTCAACTGATTCTCATTACTGGTGTTTTGCAACATGGAAATTTTGCTCTCAAGAGTATCTTGAGATAATTTGTGAAAGAAAAGTAAAATTTAGACCAAGTTGAATTGAGCTTGGTGTGTAGCTGAAATTGAGGGTAATGCTCCATGAAAGCCTAAAGTTTATATTAAAGTATTGTTAAAAATGTACAGAAAAACTATGATTTGTGAAGTATGACCTCTGGCTTAATTCAATAAAAACTTTTACTTTTTGAGGAGTCCTAGTGCAATAACATGTTTATTAAACACATGGGCATTTTTAATGATCTTGAAGAAAATATTCTTCCTTCAGTCTGTTGAAGGACTTCTGTATTTTCATTTTTTCTTCTATTTTGGTCTAATGATATGACTGGACTGCTTTATGCTTTCTCTAGGGCAGCCACAGATCACAATGTTGACAATACAACAGAGATCCTCAGAGAGTGGCTAAAGAAACGTGCAGAAAATTATATCACTATGTGGAATGGAGGCCTATGGATGACCCTCAGTGAGTATCAAAGTCAAATCACTGACTGTTCCCCATTCTATACAGATGTCTTTTCTCTCAAAAACACATTATAAGCTCCAATGGGCATTTATTTTGTATTTTTTCTCAATGTAAACATCATTGATGAATGAAGATAGTAAATTTTTTTTTTTGAAAAACCTACTCATTATTGTTTGACATCCCCCAATTGCCAGCCCAATTCTAGCTTAAGGAAGATTGATTTTTAACATTATAGTTATTTCCAAACAAGAAATTTGAGATCATTATATGATATAAAATGGATAATTTTGATTACATTAAACTAAAAGATTTTTGCACAAAGAAAACCAGTGCATCCGAGATTAAAAGGAAAGCAGAAAACTTGAGTGGGCAAGTTCCTCTGATAAAGCCCTCATTTCTCAAACATACAGGGAAACTGAGTAAAATTTATAAGAAATACAAGTCATTCCCCAATTGGTTAATGGGTTTAACAATATGAACAGGCAGTTTTTTAGATGAAGAAATTAAAATTATTATAACATATTCCAATATAAAGGAAATTTTTTATGTGATGAAGAAAAAACATTCAAGGTCTAGTATAAAGATCACATATCAAGCAAAATTTAAGAACATAATTCTAATAGAGAAAAATCCAAATAAAATAGAGAAATGTGGGTGCTTCCATGGAGCTCATTTTTATGGAATAGTATTTCTATAGTATTTTATGGAACTGAAAGATTTTCTGTACTTCCTTCAAGTGCCTGGCCTTACATTTAAAGTAATTTACTTTCCAGATCAAATTAAACATCAGATTAGAAGGAAAAGATGAGAAGGTTTGGGATGCAACTACAGCAACTGCAACCCAATTTCTTTAAACAATCCGTTGATTGAAAAAAAGAAATTGTGGGGTAAGGAAGAAGGGGGCAGTAAAAAGTTACTTTCTCAGCAATGAAATGAAAAGCATGGTGGCTAAGGGTTTTAGCATTACAATGTCATTTGCAAAAAAAAAAAAAATGATGAGGAAGAAGAAGGGGGTAAGACAATTAACATAAGTATCCCCTATCAAGATCCTACTGAGAGATTGGCAAGAATTACAGCTTATCCAGGTCATGTAGAGTGTATTTGTAGCTAAATCAGAAGAACAAAGATATTAAATTGGATAGATCTGATGGAATTTTTCAAGTGACTTCTTCTCATTTGTGACAAGAGGGGGAATAGTGGAACATTTTGGACTTTACCATTTCAGCATCCTTTTGAGCCCTCACACCAACCCCTGTGAGGAAAGCACTTCAGGTATTATTATCTGCATTTAGCAAATAAGAAAATCCTGATTCCCCAGAGAGGGTAAGTGGCTAGTCTATGGTTATGTAGCTAAGAGGTGGGATTGCAACAAAGGCTTTCCTGATGCCAAATACTCTATCCTCAAAAGCCGTGCCTCTTCTATTGGTTGTTTAGGCTGCATATATAGTGTACCCAAAGACTTCATTTCATGTTCACCCAGAAATATCATTTTTCAGGTCATCTTATCTTGTAGTGCTCATGAATAAATGAAGAAAAAGACCACTATGTAGATGATTGCAGGATATATACCAACCTCCATGGCAGAAGTAGAGAAAATTCAATGAAAGAATTCAGTATGATCCCTTGGCACTATGTCCTACATCAGCTTATGCCCATAGTGCTATCTGACCTTCAGAGTAATGAGAGTGAAAAAATGTGTTGGGGAATATGGATCATGACTCCACTGATGAAACGCTAGCTCTGTTTTTTGTTTGTTTTTTCAGTCTACTACTGAGGGGTCTTTTTTACTTTAAGAATTTGAGTGAGTAGGAGGTAGGATTAACTAGGAGATAATTTGTATTCTACAGGTCAGAAAAAGAGAGAACTATAGCGGACCGCTGTCCCACAAGAATTTTCATTGGTGACCAGTTTAGGATAGTGGGGGTCCACTGAGGTAGTATTTCCCATTTCAGCAAATATCCCCTCAAACTGAGCATCTGTAGAGTAATTTAAAAAGCTGTAAGTTTGTGTTTGCTATGAGAATGGACAGAGCTCAAAGACACAGATGTGGGCAGCTATTGGAACCAAAAAGGGACAAATTCTACTTGTTCTGGTTCAGAGTCACACTTCTTCTAGAGTTTCTGTGGAGGCACTTGTTCAGAAAACTCGGGAATATGAATAGGGTTTGTCTCCTCTGGGAATCTCTACATCCAGATGTTTGGGGTTTACTTGAGGTGATTGTTTCACTAGCTTTTCCTTTCACTTCTTTCATTAAAAATAGGAGAAAGTAGAAGAGTGTTTTTGAGCAGCTGCCCCACAAGTTGAAATAAAAGCAGGAATGCAGTCATCCTTCCCTTTCTTTCTTAGGTCTTATCCTGATGAAAATTGGACCAAAGCACTGGCCAAGCTCCCGGTTTACCCATGTGATGAAACTGCGGCAGGCTGCCCTTCGAACTGCGAGGGAAAAAATGGTCAGGACTACATCCTGGTAAAAGCAGATGTTTTGATTTCTTGAGCATATCCAAAGCAATTGCCTAACAGCTGTGTGCAATGAAATAAAAATGGGCCCTTTTGTCTTTAGCCTCATTGGTTCTCGGTCTCATAGGTTTAGAAATGGAAAAACACTTTAGGTCATAGACAATATAGCCCCCTAATTTTTTCAGGTAAAGAAACTGAGCTTAAGTGACTTGTCTAGGGTCACACAAGCAAGTAAGTGTCCTGCAGCTGGATTTGAACTTAGGTCTTTCTGGCTTCAGGCCCATCACTCCATTCACTGTACCACCATACTGTAGTGCCTGATCCAATAATCATCAGAAACTCTGAAACCAAGGTTGGTCACTGCATTCATCTGAGTTCTAATGTTTTTTCATTATGTTACTGGGGTCAGTGTGTATATTGTTCTCCTGGTTCTGCCCTTATTCTGCAATGGTTCAGAAGTCTCTGAATTTTTCTAATTCATCCTTTCCTTTATGGTGCAAGAACAACTCTCATTTGATTCAGCCATTCCTTAATTAATGAACAAACTAATTTACCTCCAGTTTCTTACTAAAACAAAAAAGTACTAGTATGCATATTTTAGAAATCTTTGACCTCCTTACGGTTAATGCCCAACAGTGGTATTGCTGGGAGTATGAATAGTTTAATTATTTTTCTAATATTGCACCAAATCCACCAATAGTCTATTAGTGGGCCAACATTGGTTATTTTTTGTCTTAACCGATTTGATGAGGGTATGGTAAAACCCCAATGATTCAATTTTTATTTCTCTAATTATTAATAATTTGCAGCACTTTATCATCTATTGTTGACCCTTCTTATTTTCATCTTCTAAAAATAATTTATTTATATCCTGTGATCACTTATAGAGGCCAGACCTGGAATGATTCAAAATCTGGTCTCAGACCCTTACTAGTTTTGGGACCCTGGGGCAAGCCACCTAATCCTGTTTGCCTCACTTCCCTCATCCGTAAAAATGAGCTGGACAAAGAAATGACAAAGCATTCCCATTATCTTTATCAAGAAAACCCAAAATATGGGTCACAAAGAATAGGACATGATTGAAAATGACTCATCAACGAGAGCCTCTGATCATCTATGTATTGGTAATGGCTCTTGGTCTTATATCCAAGGTGTATAGGGAATTGATAGAAAACTTATCAGACCTTTATCAAAGATACTTGAAGTAAAGGACTTTTCTCTCATTAATGTACATTCTCTTTATACTGCCTTTGTTTTTGCCAAGTTCTTTGATTTCATAGAAGTAAAATGGTATGTTTTGTCTTTTTGTGATCGCTCCTATCTCTTATTTGACTAAAATTTCCCCCAAAAAGATACATCTAAAACTGCTCCCCTTCTTTTCTAGTCTAAGTTGTGTTTTTTTAAAATGATACAGCCCTTTAAGTTGATAAAATTTTCTATTCATATTAATTTATCTGTTCTAAATTTTTTGGTGCTTTTGTAACTTTTTTTAAACACCTTAAAGACTCTAGATCTTTATCTGATTTGCTGATGAAGCTTCTAATTAGATTAATTGGAGAAAAAAAAATCAATCTATTGCTTTTTTTTCTTAAAAAAAAGTTTATTAGTTTTCATTTTCCCAGAATGCTTTTTATGTTGTTGCATCCATGTACTTTGTCTTCATCAACTTCTTCCATTTATCATTTAGGTAAGAAAAATTATCCTTCTTCTACATCTAAAGTGAACATACAATTCTCTTTTCTTTATGTAAAAAGATTTTTAGTTGCACTGACATAATTAGAATTTATTGTTGGATATGGTGACAAGAGGTGACCCACTGTTTTTCAAAGGCTCTCAGTATTCTGGGAGCATAAGTTCTTAAAGATCAAATCAATCTGGGTAAGTTTTGAGTAAGAGCTTGAAGATATTTATCATTTGAGGACAAGGTCAGCTATTTAGAGAAGCTCATCATCTGCAAGTGATGAATTTTTTAAGCCATAATGGTTTCCTGTCTCCCATGCCATAAAAGGATTGTGACAAGTATCCATAGAAGGATTAAATTCATCCATGAAAGCAAAGATCCTGTGCAGTCAAAGCAACAGATTGTAAGGTGTTACCTTGGCATTTAGACTTGGGTTTTTTGCCATATTGTTATCTACCTTTTCTTGACAGCTGTTATGGAGAAATGGTATGTTTCCTCAAAGATTAATTGCTTTGAGTTTATCAAACATTTATCTTTTCTATCAGTTTTGCTTTTATTTCTAGAATCTGTGTTCTGTTCTATAGATCTGTTTTTTATATACTGAGAATCCAAGAGCAGATGGTTTTTTTTAAATAAATACCATTTTTGTAGTATGTTTCAAGTCTGACAAGCCAGGCTCCCATTCATTTTTTTTCTTACCCTTTGATATTTTTGTCCCTTTGTTTTTTTTCATGTAAAATTTTATATTACTAATTTATGTAGTCTAAGAAAAAATCTATGAATTGATTTGGGAAATATCAACATTTTTAACTTACATTCATCATCTTAGACTCATATAGGGAATATCCCTCTGTTTGGTTCTTTCCTTATTTTAGAAATCATTTTGAAATTTTATTTGTAAATATCTCATACATTTCAGGGCAAGTCAGTTAACCTCTTGGCACTCTAAGGTCAAAGGTGTCAAACTCCTAGCCTATGGACAGCAAGCAAAAATCCCTAGTGGTTCTAAACCAGAGTAAAATGTAGTTGGGAAATATTTGACAAAAATGAATATAAATAATGTTAATTTGTGGTTTTCTAAGTCAATATGTGGCCTACAGGGCGCTGATTCTCTTTAAATATGATGCCACTGCTCTAGGTAACTTTTCTAAGACTATAAAACTGTAGATAAGGTGCCAAGTTTCTTCTAAGGAAACTTTCTTCTGCCAGTAGAAACCTGTCCAAGGAGTTCCTTCTAGTGTCATAGATCTAATCCCTATTCCTATTTCTGTCTTTGTTACTATAGCTAGCATTTCTAAAAATTATATTAAGTAAAGGGGGTGAAAAGTAGAACTCCTGATTTTGTACCAGCAGTGGGTAACAATGCTCCTAACATTCCTCTATTACTTATGAAGACTCTTGGTTTTGAAAAAAATGCCTCTTAGTCGTATTAAGGAAATTCCTTGCTATTGTGATATTGTTGTTTTTTTTATAATTGTTACCACTACTCTTTTTGAAAAATAAATTTATCTATTTATTTTTAGTTTTCAACATTGACTTCCATAAGATTTTGAGTTCCAAATTTTTTCCCTATCACTCCCCTCTTCCCACCCCAAGACAATGTGTAATTTGATATGGGCTCTACATATACATTCATAGTAAAACCTATTTTCACATTAGTCATATTGTAAAGAAGAATCAGAACCAATGGGGAAAAAATCACAAGAAAGAAGAAACGAGAGAAAGAGAGAGACAGACAGGACAGACAGAGAGACAGAGACAGAGACAGAGAGAGAGAGAGAGAGAGAGAGAGAGAGAGAGAGAGAGAGAACAAAGAATACACTTCGATCTGCATTCAGAGTCCAGAGTTCTTTTTTTCTGCATGTGGACAGCATTTTTCCATCGTGAGTCTTTTGGAGTTGTCTTAGATCCTTGAGTTGCTAACAAGAGATAAGTCTGTCAAAGTTAGTCATCACACAGTGTGGTTGTTACTGTGTGCAATGTTCTCCTGGTTCTGCTCACTTCACTCAGCATCAGTTCATATAAGTCTTACCAGGTTTTTCTGAAATCCACCTGCTTGTCATTTTTTATAGCATAATATGAGTTTGCACCCATATGCCACAACTTGTTCAGCTATTCTCCAATCCAATTGATGGGCATGCCCTCAATTTCCAATTCTTTGCTACCACAAAAAAGAGCTGCTATATTTTGGGCATGTGGATCCTTTTCCCATTTGTATGATCTCTTTGGGATGCAGACCTAGAAGTAGTATAGGTCAAAGGGTGTGCATAGTTCCAAATTGCTCTACAGAATGGTTGGATCAGTTCATAACTCTACCAATGAGTGTTCCAATTTTGCCACATTTTCAGCATTTATCATTTTCCTGTTTTATTTTGATGTTTTTAAAAATTATAAATTAAACACAGTTTTATAAATGAATGCTCTTTTTTAGCTATTTAAATGATTTGTATTGTACTATGTTATATTTTGGGGACTTGGTCTCTCAATCTCTCCCAGACTGGAAATGTAATGGCCACTCATGGGTCCAATACCAATTTGAATCACAGTCTGGAAAATCTTCCCCTGCTTTCCTGCCCGAGCTAGTTATTTCCTGCTTAGGCAGACTGGTGGCCTGCCATACAACATATTGCTGTTGGATTTTGCATAGACATACAGTTGGCTTTTAGCCCAACTGCTTAAATTTAAACAAAACTACTTGATTCTCCTTAATAAATAATACATTTGTATGATGATATATTATACATTATATTTCATATATTATTATGATATATACTATATCATGCATTACATGTGTACATGCATGCATACATTTTATTTAATATGTATAAAATTTTATAAATTTATATTATTTTATATAATATAATAAATAATAAAATTCCCTTTAATAAAGAATCTGGAGGGTAGTGTTTTACCTTTCTTCCTTTGAGGGGCAATTAACTTGCATTTTGTGTATAGACGCTTCTGGGGGAAAAAATACATAGTACAAATTCTTCAGAACATTACAACATTCCTCTTGCCCACAATATCAACTGACAATAAGATGCTTTGTCTTCTTGTAGCTCTTGTTGCTAACTCGTCCTACTAATTGCCATCATTAATTTCCTATCATTTTTATTGAGGAACATCTTACTGGGGCTCCTAACTGAGATCTGTGCTATTGATCTTAATCACGAGACTTTAAATTACAGACTTTCCTGCCCTTACCCATGATCCTGCAGTGCTTGGCCAGATGCGTTTGTCTTCCAGTTAGCCAACACCCTAATTCAGGTGGCTATCCTCAACTGCTACTTGCCAGAAAATCTTATGAAGAAATCCAGTTTTGGCCATTTCTTGCCTTTTCCTTTCTCTTCCTTCTGATGCGCTTCTCAGATATTGCCTGATAGGCATTTATTTCTTTGCTATGATGTTGTAGTTTGTCCTTTACATTTGAACTTGCTTTCTGTTTTGTTGATCTCCTTTGATTTCAACTGTTTTTGGGTTGTTATTTTTTTTTATTCAAAATATTGTTCCTTATCTGATATATTTTTTCTAGTTACAGGACCCAACTTGTTTGTTCCTCCTTTCCCCTTGTGTAATAAAGGCATTGAGGACTTTATGTTTGCCTATTGAAAACTGTATTGGACTGCTTCCTATGGATTGTCAATTCAATACACCTTTAGTTAGTGTATTTTTTGTCAAGGCATCATGATAGATATGGAGGGTGATACAAGGATTTAAAAGTAAAGTCTTTGCTTTCAAGGATCTTACATACTAGTAGGCAGGTGTGACTCATATATAAATAAGTAATTGCAACATACATGTACTTAGCACAGTGACTGACACATAATATTTTGTATAATAAGTATTTATTGACTGATTAATTTAAGAAAAGTCTTGGTCAGTAAGTAGCATCTTGGCTATGTTTTCAAGAAATCTGGGGATTCTAGGGATTGGATTCTAGATATCAGGGACCACCTATGCAAAAAACACAAATGGATTTATGTTACTGTATTTTAAATTTTGTCATTATTTATAAGTATTTACATAATAATAATACCTATCTCAGAAGGCTGATTATGAGGATCAAATTGATGTTACATGAATGTGAGTCATCATTATCACTTTCCCATAATTTTCTCCACATATCTACAAGAGTAAGCTTTTTCATTAATCTGTTCAAATTGGCAACTCATTTATGATATTCTAATAATGCAGTGTGAAACTTTGCCATTATTAGTTTTATATTTCTAATAAAACTCTATGATTTTATTTTATGAATTTGGCTACTATATAACTTTATTCATATGCGTGATCCCATTCATTGTAGCCCCAGCTTTCCTTTGATTGACTATTGTTAAATTGCTATATGCATACATATTTGCATTCAATATATTTTCCTTAGACAACAATGATTCATTCTAGTTTCAAGTATATTTTATGACATTTTTCTCTTTACAAGGAGATGCAGTCCATTTACACTTAGCATTAAATTTGTCATTGACTTACCCTTTTTTCCAATTATTTTATATTGTTGGAAGACAAAGCTAAACTTTCTCATTTTGATTTATTATTTTGGTAGCCAAACTTAATTTCACAAAAACCTAGGTATAATTACTATATTTTATGTGATTGCATGTGCAAGTTTCCTTGACATTTGAGCACTGGTTGATGAAAGACAGATGTTCTCTTATAGATTCAACAGCTTCTGTCTTTTCACCACCTTTTTCTTTATGAATCTGAAAAAACTTTTTTGAATATATGACTTAAAATCTTTGGAGATTTGTATCTCTTTCATTACAATTTCAATTGTAAACCTAGTTTGGAAAGATATTAACATCTGAGTCCTTTTCTCCATTAATTCTTTGGAATTGTTTTTGAATTTTAAATGTCAATCTCTTTCAAATGAAATACTTTAAAAATTGTTTCTGAAATTGAGGTTCATGTTTTTCTAAAACTTATATGTGTTTAGCATGCTAGGGATTCTTTCCCTCTCCACTTCTGCCTCACAAAATCCCTACTATTCATCCTTCACAATGAGATATAAGGAGCACCTTTCTCATGTTGCCTTTCTCATTTCCCCCCTCATATCCTTCTTCCCTACCATATATTTAAACACTTCACATTTATTTTGTGTTTACTCTGCATATACATTCTGAATAAACTTAATACGTGATGTCTCCTCCCCTAGAGTATAAGCTTCTTGAGAGCAGGGATTGTTTGATTTTTTTCTCTGAATCTCCAGCGCCTAATGCAGTACCTGGCACATAGTAGGAGCTTAATATATGCTTGTTGAGTGGTGGATTAGTTGGCACAAGCTTTATTTCAGCTTTTTTGACTTTTCTATTTTGGTACTTTCCTTTGTGGTTTCTTTCTTCTTCAAGGTGGCTTAAAAGATGATTTATTTTATCACTGTGGTTTTGAAATTTGAAGATAATCTGCCTAGCTGAAGTTGAATTTTAAATTTATTCTTGTTATAGTTCTTTGGATTTTTTCCCATATGTAGAATATCACTTATTCGTGAGAGTACTGGGAAGTTTTCTTGAATAACTCCTTGAAAAGGTGATGTTCGTAAGTTATTTTTCCTTTTG